>CM036878.1:27500000-28750000 GCA_020796165.1 Pantala flavescens
CTGAAAATTCGCATATATTAAACAATAAATCCCAACAAAATCAAAGACTCCTCTTGTTAGGCAATGAAGCGTTAAACATTCGTAAAAATATCAATAAGAACTGTGACGAAAAATCTTCTACTCCCGCAATCTCTCTGATTAAATGGGAAATAAAACGTTTTTTTGTTGACAATTTCTTCAGCCGAAATTAAACCATCAGAATGCGGTGAAAATGTAAACGTTTGTAGTTTTTAGTGTTTGGATTGGAAAGCTGAAAGAGGAGGAAACTAGGACGTTAGACACCGAGGGGACAATTTGTTACGGCGTGAAGAAAGCCGATGTGGCGTATTTAAATACGCGGAAGCACACAGCGCTAGACAGAGAAAGTGACGGAGTTGGAAAGCTTAAAAGAAATTAAAGAGAAATCCAATTCGGTATTAATCAAACGAGGATTGGGAAAAATGGGCTTTTTTTAGAAAGGAGAGAACTAATTGAGGATCTTCTCTGATTCGACTTCGTCACTGGAAACCTTAGGTGAACGGTGTTCGACGAATGCACCATTGCATCCCGCTCGCAATTAGGTTAATATGTGAAAATATAGAATTATGTGCGGGTGAATTGTAGCTATCATAATGAACTGAAAGTGTGCCAAGGGACAGGAAATTTCGCTTGGGGTTTGACTCGGTACCTTTCCTCCGCAGAAAAATGATTTTCAAGCGATTTGAATACTGATTTCCACTTACCACTATCACTTTCACCACTTATTGCTAAACACCCGATTGCTGAATGCTCGCAAAAAAGAAACATCAAACGTAAATACACTCTCTTTCTTAATGTTCGACTAATCTCAAATCATTTTGCATCTTAAACTTACTAACTCAATTGATTTAAATACAAGGTGGAGTCCAAATATCTATATTTAAGTGTATGAGTAGGAAAGGAAATTGATTTTAAGGTGTTTAAATGAAATTGATTGAATCTAATGCAAAGAGAAAATACGTTGAAACAGGAGTGCATTTCAAAATAATACAGTTAAATCTTGAATTTTTATAATTATTTTTGAAGCATTTCTTTATTCGCAATAAACGCATCAATTGCACACACTAACTCACACTTCCTTTATAAAATTTAAACAAAGATTACGATATTCCAAAGTAAAAGGGGATGGTCATAAAATCCAAGATATTTCATAGATTTATTTTATAATTAAAAGGCTGCAATATTTCTACGTGATTGCAAACTCTATACTTTCAAGTTCTACCCATGTCTTGACATGCAAATAGTAAACTTAATAGAAGTAAAGTTTCGAATCATCTCTCCTTAAAATAACAAGTACAGTATTTACTACTTAAATATGAAATGTGTTAATTCTATATACTATTGTACGTAAGAATTTCAAAGGGAACTAATTTTGGATGAAATCATTTCAATTAGAAGATTAGCGTGCTAACCATTTAGTCAACATGTAAAATTAAATCTTTGTTAAAATGACCATGAAAAGCCTAGTATTTTTTATACATATTCCAATAAAAAATGCAAAGCGAACGATTTAAATATCACCAAGTATTGATTGCCTCTTTGAATAAGTCTTTACTTGATTATATGATACGTAAAGAGCATATCATTTTCGTTAAATTAAGATATTAAAAAGGAGTCAGCCCTTTAAGATGACATATGTAATCGAATATGTATATGCATACAAAATGAGTGAGAATAAACTGTTAAGAACGAGAACAGCGGGGACGAACGAGAAACTAAAAGATTTGCAACGAGAGTTATTCTCAGCCTAAATTTACGGTGAGAGTCCGGAAGTTGCGTAGTAAATATTATATCAGTGGCTCTGCCAAGTAAGCACTCCGATTAAGAAAGCACAACCGAAATTTGGCGAGTGCTCGCTTTCGGTGACATAACTTATCTGCCGATGGTCTGCCAAAGCCAACTCGTGATTGGCGTTACTCGTATTCGCTCTTTCTAACGCATCTCGAGTTCGAACACGTTCATTGCGATCTCACATAAATTTAAATTTTATTGACGAGGAATTGGATGGCCAAAATCGTGCATAGCTCTGCGGTTTTTAGATGTATTCTGTAGATAAAGGAAGAATTTTCTCAGGCTATTCTTCCAAATAATTGGAACACTTGCCCAATATTTAAGCGCTTAACCATACTAACTAAAGTAAGACACCGTAAGAATATTTAGAAATATTAAGGTGCATGAACTGACACTTCCATGAGTTGATAAATTTCGCGAATAGCAGACCAGATTTGTATTTGCTGATATTAGCAGTTTATTTTCCTTGTATGAGAGTAAACACTATAACAGTATCATGAATAAACTTCTGAAGCATCCAAGATCGCAATTTTTCAGGATTTATTTAAAATACTGATTAGCGTAATGTAAGTTTTGGCACAGCAATTATTAAAGGAAAGTATTTTTATCGGATATTTTTATGCAGAATTTAAAACAAAGACAGTTGCTGGTCTTCACATAAGCTCTATAATAGTATACTAATAGTTAGTAACAGGACTAGAAAGAAATGCCAGAGAATTAAAACGTTTTATGAGAAGCCAGCAGGCGTAGTTAATTTATATATTGAATTACTGACTCCTGCTCCCTTTGATTGTTTTACAATCGTAATTTTACTAATCGTTAAATCTGAAAAAGGGTAGTACCTTTGAGCGAAACCCATTGGATCAAAATCAATCAACCTCCAATATTTTTGGCATCTCGATTTAGTTAGAGGTATTTAATAAATTTGTCCTTATTCACAAAAAAATCAACAAACAATGCATGCCTTTAACTCGGTCAAGCCACCATCATTTCAATGATCAATCAGAAGATTTTAAAATTTTAAAAGACCTAACTTTTCCGCATCTACAGACATCCAATAACTGTAGCTTTCCCTTACTAAAAAAACTTTGGAAATACTCCGATAATTATACCGTAAATAAGGAAAAACCACGCAAAGTTCCTTCACAACCCAATACCTTAGCAACAGCGTCAAATAAGAAGCCAAACCTTGGAGAGATAAAAATAATGTCACGCCGAGCAACAATCAGCCACGATCGCAAGAACAGGAGACAACCAACGGATTGTTAGAACTAAATCGCTTTACGAAAATAAATCACGCGGAGAGCGATGTCTTCATTAGAGAATTGCTCGCGAACACAACTCTGTAGACAAAAGGTCGCGTTTAATTAAATTCCCACCTTCGCCGACACTTCTTTAATCATTTGATATTTTCGCACGCGCGAATGCCGCAGAGCTTTCGCAATTATCGCGAGAGCACGCGTACGGAACTTATATTTACGAGGAAAGCTCTCAAAACCTCACGCTAATGAATCCAACGAGGACGAGGATTAAGAGAGGTGGACTTGAGTGAGAAAAAAAGAAGGCGAGGTGCTTAGACACACATGACAAAGCAACTCATTATCGCAACGAACAAGTAGAAATATGCCAAACGAATTATCTCGCGCGCTCTTTCGAAAATTCTCCAAAGAAAAGTGGCGTGACAGGTGACGGCGTAATTCAGGGACACTTTTAAAATGACACAAAACGAAAGGGAGGGGGGGAGGGGGTGATGATGATGCAGAGGTGGAAGGAAACAAGTGAGTAATCATTACTCGAGCACGTTTCCAACCTTCGAACATCTGTGCGTAATTAACACGCAAGCAAATGCGAAGGAATCTTCCTTATAAGAATTTGCACGTGGTAAAAATGCCTGATCCCTCGAGAGGCAATTTAGATGCGTACGCAAAGGGTGGGAAACGAAGTCGAATTGCGTCGGAAAGAAACGAGAGGGATAAAATACGTATAGTACCTTAGAAATATTACTTTTTTTAACCTTCTAATTAAAATTTACCCATGGTTCGAAGCTAAACTGATCCGTTTCTATAGCTACTTCAGTAAAACACCGGTTTTAATTTTTCTCGGATAAAGTTGAATTATTATTTCACTCATTCAAGCTTTCATTCTTCTATGTAAATATATAATATTGCTTCTGAAGCATTATTGAAATAGATAGTACACAAAAAGACCTTTTTTATTTTTCTCAATGAACCTTGTAACTTTATAAGATACATTCATATCGTCTCCAGTAGCAACCAATATTTAGATTTGTCCATTCACATTATTCTGCCACATTTTGGAGTGAAAAAGCAAATAAATACCCGGCACTCATCGTTCCCTAGTAACGACAATTAAAATTATGTATGTAAGACTTCAAAGAGCTACTGGACTCAATACTACACACAAACATATTCCTATATATTCGGACAGCAGAAAAATAAAAACAGGAAAACCTATACAAAAGCACCTCTGAGGTAGGCCCGGTGGCACGTCGTATCAGACCGACAAACATTAACATAATAACGCAAAATCGTCGGAAAAAACGATGAGGTCGGCAGAGAGGTGAACGTGGGAGGTGAGAAGGGAGGTGAAGACGGGTATGTTGATGAGGTGGAAGTTGAAAGGCACAAGGACGAGACTGGCGGGATGTGTTGTTTGTGCGTGATAATGTTGAGACAGGAGTGAAGCAACGGGAGGGCACAATGGGGCGGTGGGATGGGTGGGGCTGTCGCAGAATCACTTGGAGACGGTGAGAGGATGGATACACGCGTGTTCCAAGGGAACGCTGTTTGAACTGTGTCACGGGTGAGGTGCGGTCCTTAATTAACGTCGCGGGGAATTGGGGTGATGATGCGTGGTGCGATAAGGGAGTTTGGGCAGAATGGACCGATGAGGGCGCGTAGGCTCGAATCGCGGCAGTGCAGACCGGGGTAATCGATAGCCAGCCGTTGGCCTAATTGAACCGTATGGACGAATTTAATGGGGATTTCGTCTGGCTTCCGATGATGTATTGGAGGCGGCGAAGGTACCGCTGAGGGGGCTTCTATTAGGATTGGAAGGGTTATTTATTGATAAAGAACTGCGATGTAGTTTAAGACCTTTTCTGGAAATTATGCAGACGCAGACAGAGACCAAATTTTGAAGCATTGATCTTTAAACTAACGCTGAGAACTGATGTAATATTTAAATAGAAGTGGCATTCAGCGAAATCTCATATTATTTAAAAAATTATGACGCTTCATTAGCGCAACTTGCTTGTGTTTAATAAATAATTGTAATCAAATCCAACCAAGGAATGTTATTACCATTATTGAACATTAATTTTTTGATGCAAAAAGTAAAATACGAGGGATAGTAAAAAATATACATTATATCATATTACCCAGTATAATCTAAAGATCGAGAGTTCATGTTATACCAAACAAAATTGACGTAAATACGACTACAATAAAAATTCAACCATCTCCTTCTATCAACTGCTTTTCCTCTCCTTAATTTAAAAAATCAAAGTTAGTTCTTAATCATTTTTAAAGAAGGAAATATTTCTATAAAACAAATAATTACTACTCTCCTGTTCTCCTATCCCATAGCTTTGGGTTGAACAAAGCGAATAATGAGATTTTTAGTTGTATTTATTTGGGAATAACCTTCGTTTGTCTCTTACGAAACTAATGCATTGCACAGATATAAGAACGTTCTAGTTACTCAGCACCGCCTATGAAAAACCAGAAGGTCGCGAGAGTAACTTAATGACGATCTAAAAGCCCTTGAAGATTTACATTACGAATCGATTACATAGAGGATGAGTTAGAGCTCTTCTTACAATCAATTGTTCAGTTCATAATAAATTCAGATCATATCTTTTTTTTGCACATCATTATTTTCACAGACTCAAGTCAGAGAATTCACTTATAAAAAATCTATCTCCGAATCTTTTGAAAGTAATGAAAATTCGTTACATAGAGCTGATAAAGAATTCCCAACTCCTACATTATGCATTTATTTAATGTCACAGGTAAATTTGGACCAATGGATGAAGGAGCAGAATTGATGAAAATCGATCATTATAACTTCCTCCTCGAAATTCATAAATTATTAAGACGGTTATCCGAGATACCCCAGACCTCTAATTCGATCGACTCAGCATATTGATTTTCGGTTGGGAACGCCTTGTATTTGAATCCCCAGCGGACGTTAGAATGACATTGAAAGCTGAAAGGCGAATTGATATATTTTCTTGAAGACAATCCTCTCATAAATACAGTAATTATCTTTATCAAAGGGACGATATTTGAACGAGTTTTGAATGCTTTCATACGAATAATTATTCCTGATGATTATTATTGTTATAAGGACCTCCTTTTATTTTATGAAACGTATCCTTGGAAACAAAATGTTCAAGTCATTCACGAGAATAGATAAACCTAGAGAATCCTTAAGTTAAATTAGTAATTATAGAACTTTGAAACCATTCGAATAAGTGAATTTATTTTCATGGGCACGAAACGAATTTTAAAAAATGCTTATGGTTCAAATTCTAGATGAGACAGAGTTTTCAGCACGCCTTATCTATTCTCGGGGGTGTACAGCTTGAACCGAGACAGCATAATTTTTAAAAAGTATCACTCCGCATGAAAACGCATTGAAGAATATAATTCAGAGCCGTTACAGTATTTATTAGACAAATATATGCTAGAATCAGAATAACTTCAGCCCCACCACGTGTAGAATTCCAAATCGCCTAACTGTTCCATTCCCGCAGCTCCTTCATTAAACGACCAAAGAAGGCATTAATGAATAAAAGGCTCTATCCGAACCTTTTTGAAATCCTTCCAAGTTATCCTGCACCTTGCGCACGTCCCCGCCATTCTAGAACCCTCTCTCCCCCGCACCACCCATTGACCTCGACGGCAGCAGCCGGTCGGGCGTCCCGCGTGGCGATGGGTCGCAGGTTCTGATCCCTTCAAGGGCACCCAATAAAAAACGTCGTCTCTCCTCGAATCCCCTAATGTGACGAAAATGGAGTGACGTGGACGGATTGTATTTGGCCATATTAATAATCCTTTCCGTTGTTCTCCTTCAAGGGTAGCCGACGAGGGCCCCACCTTGAGATCACTGGTCGAAGGTCGATGGGAGTGCGGAGGGTGAGACGTGCAGACGGTGGGGAGAGATAATGAGGAAAGAATAGGAGAAACTAGGGAATGTGACGATTAAGGGGGTGGAGGATGTGGGTGGATATGTGCGTACGCCCGTAATTCCTGCCGATTGAAGACGTGGTTTCCGGCGATGTTTCACTGGAGAAGGTAGTCATGGCTGTTGTATTTGTAACATATTCAGGCGTGCTATGCGTTTGAGAAGCTCTGTTTTAATCTATGCCTCATTGCCGCACGAGCGATTGGAGCTGCTGCATCGCTTGCAATTGCGACATCTGAAGATTTAGATTTGAATGATGAAAGTCAGACTCCTTAAGAAGTTTGTGGATCTCAGATTTGCAAATATCCAACATCCATACCATCATAAAACTTGGCGCCCAATTTATTTGCCAGCAATTATTTCAGATGATTTAATGGCACTTTTAAGAAAATAATTACATATTCCAAACTCAAAAACATCTATTTTGCTTTCATTAGATATACGTATGTATCGCTATTATCGTAATTGAATTAACTCAATAGTTTACAGTTTATAATAGAATTTACAGGTACGTTATTCATAGTGCTATATCTAGTTATTCATAGTGCTATAACTATATCTGCTATGTATCTGAACATGACAGTTTTAGCTTATCTATCATAGCCATTATCTTCTCATAGGTCAATAAAATTGCAGAAATTATATATTTTGATTACATAATATACACGACTATTAAAGTTTCTTGTGACATGAACTAATTAATATTTCTATAGAAGCTTAACATTTTAGATATCATTATTTTCATTAAAAATAAAGATACTTCGAATAAAAACTACCAAAGTTCTAGAAATATCCTAATTGGTGAGAATTCCCTAAAACAAAATAATCGTATTCAGAATAATCTCCTATACGTGTTTAAAAAAGCGTGAATAATTTCAATTGAAAACTGCCTACATATCACCAGGAGATTTTAATACAATGCTCGGGAGCAAAGGGAGTCTCCTTCAACGAACATCCCAAGCGGAAAAATCGCCAGACGTTCGAAGAATCATCCTCTCTCTATATGGACCCAAGGAGACGAAATCTCCGTGTCACATGGCCGTCCTTCCTGCACACGAATTTTCAAGTCTCGTGCACGCGCTCAGATCACGGGAATTAGATAGCTCCGAAGAGTCCGGCAGACAAAAGGGATCCCAAGGTAAGAGCAGACGTTTAGTGGATTCACGAAGCAACACATGTTCCCCGAAGAGAAGAGCTCAGGTGCTACGTGCTTCCCCTGAGGTGCCTATTCACACTATGTTTTTAACGATGCGAACCGTTTCGCCTACGCGAAAAGGACGATCTCTCTTTCGTCGGAAACCGTCGCGATAAATTTGATCCGTCGAGAGGTATATTCTAAGGTGTTGCCGAGTTTAACGTATGCTCTTGAAGACGGCTTTGGATTTGCGCCGTTTGAAGGATGACGGTGAATTTAGATGCCAGACAAATAAGAATCTTCTTTGAAGCTGAATTCTTAAAAAGACACTCCCCTTTTTAGTCTGGTATTAACTACACCTACGAAACGATTTCAGGGTTAGAAAAACAATAAGTTTTTCACTTAAGAAGACAACTCCCTGAAAGCCGTGAGAAATCGATGAATGTTACGTTGAAATTTCCTCAGACTTTTCAAAAAGTTATATGATCCAAAAATGGCAAAACTACGAGAAAGATACGCATGAATATGTTACATATGGATTTCTTAGTCACCATATATTTCGAAAATGTTGAATTGAATGAAAAAAATGAAAATTCGAAAATAATCTCAGTCTATTTACATTTATCTGTAGCAACTATAAGAAATAAAGTATTTAGTATTCCGCCTACGTGGATACCAATAGCCGACAGATTATTATATATACAGCCGAATAGATTCATTGTTTTTACTATATAAATAATTCATAGTTTTATCTATGAAATTTTGTTACTAAGGAGTTTTATTTCCATGGTCATTGTGTTTAGTAATCGAGGAGTTAGTTGCTATGGAATATTTTATTTAAAATTCGACGCCAAACGAAGCATTTCGACTAAAACTCATTTCGAATACATCTTATTATCGTCTATAATCCACAGAAACATGAATATACAGCCAATATACAAAACACCATTGAGAAAACCTAACAATGACGGATTTTTTGAGCAAACGATGATTCCAAGGTTACGATGGATCCTCCCTTTTTTCACCTCGACAACCACCAACAGCCTCCGCACGCTGGAGAGAGGGATCCTCTCCTAGTGCACCACTCAAAGGAGCAGAAGGATTAGGCGAGAGAAGAAAAAAAAACTCGAATCCTGCATCCGAATTAGAAAAAATCCAGTTATTTCCGACACACTTCTTCCATGCCGTCCTTGCTTTCTTGCTCTCGGACTGTGACTATTTATTTCTCATCCACACGTCCTTCACAACTCCCCCGAGACCCCTGTGCACACAACATCTCCCTCCTTCTTGAATTCCTACTCCCGCTTTATATGCCTCATCCTAATGGAGATCGCTCCTTTAAAAAAAAATGAAAAACGAAATCCGCCTCCGCAGTAGACGTACGCACCCTCTCTCTCCATTTCGAAGAAATAAAAAAAAATCTCTCTCTTCATTCAATTTCGTCCATCCATTCCACATATCCATTCTTTCTCTCTCGTGTATACTTCCTTTTTTGTACCCATCCAATCAGAACACACACCCACGCCTTTCATCTATTCCCGATCACCTCCTCCTCCCATTACGCATTTTTCTTTCGACAATCGCATGCGAAAAAAAACGACGCGCGGAAGGCATCTCTCGTCGGCAGAAGATGGCGATGAAGAAACAGTACGATCGGAACGGAATTGACGATAACTGCTTTCCATATCGGTTTTTAAGGGCGGACGTCATGAGAAGCTCATCCTCTGCTGTTATTAACAGCGGCTGAATAATTCATGCGGCGAGAGATCGTTCGATCGAAAGCTTTCAGTGAAAGAGGATAACAATTAAGAAAATTGATTCGGTTGTTCGCACTTAGCGGACTGTTGGAATAACTACGTGGAACCTCGCAATCGATATTCTAGAATTAACGTGCTCGAGTGAACGGGTGATCATCTTGGAAATGTAAAAAAATATTTAAAATCTGATTGTAAAACAATCGTTGAAAGAACATCAATAATGAAAGACATATTTGAATGAGCATGCATAAAGCTATATAGGGTAACGTGTGCGCACAAAATCGAGTCCTTGTGGTGATAAGTTAGCTAATAAAATAGCACTGAGTTTATAATAGAAAACTTTGAATTATAAAACATTCTGAGGCAAATATTATTCGAGAATAAAAGACAAAGTTCTACATAAATGGAATTAAAAGTTTAACTATGAGCATTAAATTGAAAGTGGGAGTTGACATTATTCAATATCACCGATAATTCTAATAATTATGTGCAGTAGAATGTAAAATCATAAAGGTAGATTCAGTGGAAAATTTAATGCGAAAGAATTATCGATTGCCTATGAAACATGTCTATAAATAAGTTCAAAAATATCGTTAGTCTATTTAATAATCTACTAATTTAGGGAATTATTGAACAGAAAATTAAACTTGCAATCATTATAATATTACATTTAGTCAAAATCTGGAATGAAGGAAATACAATGTAAGATAAATAATTTAATTTTCATCTGTATCCAATCCATTCATATTAAGGTTTAGAATGTATGAATAAAGGCTAACTAAGGAAGTACCAGCAAATACTCTAAGAAGAAATATTTTGCAAAAATTCCCAGGTCGTACACTAAAAAAAACCGTAACCTTGAATTACAAAAATAAGAGGGATGAATGTGTAAACGTAAAGTTATGTGATAATAACTCATAATTGTCAAGGTTATGAAAATTATTATCAATAAGCTGAAAAGAAAACGACTAATACAAAATATAGCATAAACTAAAGTGGTAAATATTTCAATAGAGGAAATATGGAGTGTTGAAAATACGATGGAGATAAACAATAAAAACAATGCATACAGACACTTATGGAAAACCATAATACGTACACACATATAATAAATAATAAAAATAATAAAAAACTTATATACATTCTCCGATGAGGCGCGACCTAAGCAAACAAGAAAGTAAAAACACGAACCGTAGCATAAGGACTCGAAGAAAATTTATACGGAACATAACCTTGACAAATCGCTTCTAATATTCTCTTCTATTGTATACTTGGCGCATAAGTACGGCAGGAGCACGAACGAACGCCAACCGTTTAGAGAGAACGAAGTCTTTTTTCAAAAGGGCAGACGATGAAATAAAGGATGAAGAAAGATCTGTCATTGAAGGCCCCTGCATGTCTCTCACTCGCTTTTCCATATCGTATTATAGTCAATTTCGACACGGAAAATGAGCTTAGCAGCATTTGCTGACATTTCAAGGTGATGCGTGCCTCTTAATGAGAAGAGCTACATTACCACACGAGTTCGATCGACGGTGGTGGTGGGGGTATAATCTTGTACGTACGTGCGAGAATTATTTGACGACTAAAGGGTTCGATTCGAGAATAAATGCGATTCAAGGAGAGAATGGGTTTATGCAAAGAGGCGAGAATGCTCGAGTGACACGCGTCGACTCACCAATGAGCAGAAACTATGAAAGGACATCTTATTTGGCTCGTCTATGTGTGTGAGATCGTGTTCGATTGATTTAAGCTGCAGGAAAAAGTTTATGGAGCAGCGATGGAATAAGGTCTGACAAATTCCTTTTGAGACTGAATAATCCACTTGGTGAGGGATCCTTCGACAAGGACGAGGAAAGAATCGAGTGAAATTCTTGACGAGATCTCGGTACTTGATGCTAAATGCGAGCCCAGCAAATGCCCTTGCATCGACGCCTTTCTTGGAAAATGGAATTCCGTTTTAAATAAGGGAAAATAAAGTTCGACAAATGGATTTATACCCTTGAATTGAGAGAGTGTTGAATGTGTGTGACCATGAAACTAAAACTAGGTATATGATGGAAGAACTCTTAGAGATATATATAGTAGAACTTTTAGAACTAATACTTTTATCCATAATATGGGTTGGATGTAATAGGGAATTTCATATCCCCGTTTTGAACCATAAATATGACAATTATTTTATTATGAAACTATTATACAACCTTGAGTTTTAACACCTTTAAGAGAAAAAAATAAGAATTTTTAGTGACCTTCAATATTAAAATAGCTATGATTCACAGTTTATCACTATTAACCATAGTCATTATTATAAACAAATAAAAATAGTAAATGATTTAGATCAGGGTTAGATCAAAATTCACACAAATTACCCGTATACAAAAAAATCACGTAAATTTAATTAAATACAACAGATGTTTGTATTTATGTAAACGCATATCCTTCACAGGTACAACATGTTCATGCGTTCCCAACCCAGTTCAGCAAGACTCGATATGGCAACACTCTTGGCCATTGGCGATGATTTAAACCTACACGACAGATAACAACCATATCGGACCGATTTGATCCTCAAGTTCGCGCAATTGTTCCAATAAAACATTTCCGACCAAATTCCCTTTATCGGGGATAAGAGACCGCATTATCTCGATCGAATCTCGAATCAACGCGTGCTTTTCAGAGTCGAACGCAGTCACCTGCGCGAAGGGGAAATTATTAGCATAAAAGCCTTGAGGTGACCGAAAAAATAAATCATCCCTAAACTTAGCACTTCCGTCGCCCGGAATGCGTGCCGACTACGGCAACCATTTTGCGCTTTTTCGTTATGGGCTTTTTTTAGGAAACGTCCTTCGCCCACTTCTTCCCACGCCTTCCCACTCTAGCCGGTAACCTATTGGGTAGCGCGGCTGTCTCTCGACCGTGATGGCTGCCGGTTTAGAACCTTAGCCTTGGACAACGCCATTTTCCCGCCTCGGGAACACATCCCTCCGATCGGGTGAAAAAATGCAAGGGTTTCAATGAAGGGTGGGGTTACCTCAACCGCTGCAACTCGGCTGCGAATGAGTGCGTTGCGTGTTGCATACCATCGTAGGGATCTCTTTGAGACGAGCGCATACACCTATTATCTTTTGATTATCTTATTAAACACATTTTTCTATGAAAAAATACTCGCAAAAGTGCTTGATAAACATCTTGACAGGAAATAACATTTCGGACATGAGCAAAATTTTTTACTACAAAAACCTATCATAGGGAATCCATGATCTATTAGTAGATCCTCAGCTATATTGCCTTACTCCCCCTCTGAATTGATAGAATCATACAAATTTATGATCTCAAAAATTCATATTCAGTTCAATGTTCAGAGACTTAATAGATGCATAAGGTAATATGCATACGAATATTTGTTGGTAAGAATTTATGTATTTCTTAACTTTAAATCTCACTTGTTGATATAGTTGAATACGTACAGAATTACACACGAAGCATGACAGCGGCTGATTGTAATTCATGCTTATATTCATCGTTTCATTCCCTGAGGAACAGTGTGGATGTAGTCGATGGAAATGACTGCTTGGAAAAATCGCCAAAATGTTAAAACGTTGATTAAAATAAGAAAAACGATTCAAGAAGTGTCATTGGTCATGAAAAGAGGCGATCAAATACGCCAGAAATATTAAAGGACATTTTAAGAAAGTTATCATGGATACTCTCAGAAATATGCATAGATAAGTCCTAAACTACGATCAAAACAAGATAATAAAAATATTTTTTTTAATGAAAAAATTCTTAAACGCTTACTTATTTTTTGCCATAATTTTGCTCGATTTATTTTGAAATTAGTTTAATATCGCAAATAAGATACCTCAACTTAGCCAAACTGGTTTATATATCCGAAGAAAAGTGAGTTTTCTGCATTATCTTAATCAACTCGTCACTTAGTATTCATGCAATGTATCAATGTATCATCTTATCTATGAATCAAGCATGATTCTTAGTGAGTCCGTATCATGTTCAACGCTTGTCCTTGTGCACTCTGGAGGTCATATCCAGTCGAGTTATTAGGAAAATTAAGCATGCACAGCAAATTGACATCGCATCTGAAAATCGCTGTTACAGATGACAGCCGATCGATTGAAGCAATCATTCTTATGTGGACTCCAAATGGAGAATGAATCATTCAGCCGATTCCTATTTGGAGAGGAGACAAGGTTTTTGAGACGGGCGCATATGAACTATGTGGCCGAATAAGGATACGAGAAACCGATGGGATTTATTTTTAAAATCTTACGAAGTGATTCGAAAGGTTTCTATCCCCGAAAAGACTTTATATTTAAGCTTTCATTTCAACGTACACTAGTTTAGTATGCTCTTCCAATGTTCTTTTCTTCCCTGGTTTTGATAAAAATATATTGTTAAAACTAAATAACTGATTGAGTTATTGATTGAATAGGACGAAATTTTAAAATATTTAATTCATGTTGGAGGCCCAGGTATCATAATATACAAGATAAGAACCAGCAAAACTAATACTAGAATCTTTGATCGAGTATATATTAATTTAAATTAAAAATTAATTTGTACCATATGAAAATTTATTCTATTTGAATATCCAAGTCTGTATCTACTATTCGATATCTGAAAGACACGAACTTGATTCCAGTACATTCAAATTTTTTAATATATGTTTTTACAAAAATTCCAATAAAAATAAACAGCGTAACTCTTAAGCTTAGTAGGACCTCTCTTCATAATTATTCTCTTCAAGAGCATGCAAAGTAGAAGGTCATATTTGACATTACCTCCTACAACCTCCTCTCTGAAAAAACTAGCAAGCATCGGAATGCGTAATGGATACCATTCGCGCAAAAAATCAACACAACCCTCCTAGTGACACATCCCCGTTTTTAATGACCACAAAACCCACGGAATCGTCAAAGTTTTGGGGTGGAATCAACTGGGTCAAAGAATATGGTGGAATCCAGCGAGGACCGATCTCGGGCCACTCAGCACCGGATAAGTAAGCCGTTATAGAGAGAGAAGAGAACAAACGCGACGGAATTAATCACCATGGCAGTTAACGGCCGTCGGGCCGCATCCCCCGATCGCATGCGGTCGCGGTCTTCCCACACACGGCGGCCAAGACGCCGGCGCGTTAATCACGCGGAATCCGCGATGATACTTTGAAACTCTGCCGTAAACCGTAAATCTTATCCGGACGGGTCTTTTTCATCGTCCGTCATCCATCATCCTCTGTGGGCCGAATTTGCTACGGCTCGGGGAGCTTAAAACCGTGGACGCAATGAAACAATGAGTGGTAACCTTGCTAGATTTCGGGGGGTGATTGATTATTCGACGGCGGGATTGATGATTAGCGTGAAAGCGGCCGATAATTAACCTCCGACGAGCGGCGGCGGATTCCCGAGAACTCGGTCATCCGTTTTAATTAAACGGATTCGGCTCCTTTTTTTCAATTAGCGGTCCTCTTTGGTTTCTGACGGATGCACGTTGCGGTGCAAAAGCGCCTCCGTTTCTATGGAACGTAATTAGCGTTTGGTTTTTCGTGCAAAAAAAAGGATCGCGGTAACCACTCTGCTTTCGATAGAATAAAAAAAGGGATGGAGTGATTACAACGCTCGTCCAAATAGTAAGAGACATTTTGAAAAAAAGAGGGTTTTTTTTTTTATTCGGAATGATAAAGCTAATCTTCGATCTATCGATGAAATAGTGGCCAATTAAGCAGTGAATGCGGTATTATTACCAGGTACTCTTCAAACTGAATTCTAAACGAGCGTTATTATTCGCTATTGCGAGAAAAAACTGTTTCTATCGGAGAGTGGATCCTATCATTTGTAAACTCTCGAATTTAATTACGGAAAATGTTTTGAAATTCATACAATTCTGTACTAAAAAGGGAATTAGGGAAAATAAAACCTATTGACCTTTAAAATCATACGATACTTCATGCAAATCAATGAATCGACAAATATTTAAAATTATTCCATTCGATGCTACTCAACAAGAGTGTTTTTCAGGATATATTTAGATTTTTTTAAACATTTATGCTATAAAATCATCAAATTAAGTAAATAACTTAAGCATGTACACGTAAAAATCATTGCACAAACAGCACATTAGAAAAATATAGAATTAATGTGTATGGTAAATAGTATTCTTGTAATATAAATTATATAAAATCAAATATAAATTAAACTGAATATCATTAGATTTCCTCGTGTCATTTATTCTCTTCGTTAAAATTAGTCCTTTAAATTCCTATGAATATTACATTTTAGTACATAAAATAATATCAGAGGATACTCTACTGAAAGACAACTAAAGATATTTTAGAGGATACGTACACAACTCAATACATAGAGAGACTCAAATAGCAAGATCTTGCGAAATAAACCGCGAAAATCTGAAAACGATAAAATATTCATCGATAACGTATCCGAAAGATTATTTGACCAGTTATTGACCTCCAGATTTTCATCGAGTCGATATTAATCGAATAAATTATTATCGAATATTCACTCCGTAATTGGAATTCATTGGCTTCGAAATTGAAATTAAACCGAGATTGAATTCGCCTCCTATCAAATTAGAATCAATAGGCTATAAATCCAGATTTATTGAAAAAAGCGTATTTCGCGAACGCTCCAAAATGGCTTCGTAACATCGTTATTAACGACGATACCTTTTCCAAAACTTCGGAAACGGGAAAGAATACTTTATGAAGGCTCAGCTGAACACAGCATTCTATATAACATACGTTCCAAAACCTCACCGCTCCCAACCCATCGGGACGTCCTTAAGAAACGCAAATCTCAAAACGACAATATAATAAAAGAAACCGCTGTTATAACGAAGGAAAAACATGGAACGAAAAATTCCTCGACCTTTCATCGACGAGATCACGTCTGCCTTTTTTTCCTCGAGTTCCACGATTATTTGCAGTTCAAATTCTCTTTCCTTTTCCTTCCTCGAAGGACGAGCTATCGTCGAAGGGGGAGAGAATGAATGAGCCGGTGGAGGAGTATTCCCTCCCCACTCCATGGATATGCATTAGCGTCCTTGTCTCCACCCACATCTCTCTCAGGTGCCACACCTCCTCTTCGATGAACATGGTGACCTTCCGTGATGGAAATTCAGTTTAAGGTTTCCATGCCTTGGCCAGGTACAGCTCGAGTTGGCAGCGTGCTCGCGTGATTGCTCCCGAGCTGATTGATGATTTTTTCCCTCATAAAAAACTTCTCCGGATGGAAGGATGTGCTCTAGGAAGAGGGTTCGTTGCTGCTCTTTTGTGGAGAGAGAAAATATCGGCCTTCCTCTGGTTACTATAGAGACGTTGAGTTATTCTGGGACCCAGAGTTCGGTACTGAACCTTTTTTCTACTGCGATATTTACAACCAGTCGTAAGGTTTATTGGAAGAAGATGGAAGGATTATCGACTTCGAAGAGTGTGTTGAACTTTCAATGCTTCATACATTACGCGATGTTTAAGACTTATGGTAATCGAATATGCGGACAATTATAGGCAACGCGTGAGATTTTTTCAGGCATAAAACATTCATTTGAACACCATTTCCTTGAATGTTCCTTCCTCATATCACTACACGTACATATAAATACTTACATCAAACTACCCAACAAGACGGATAACTAAAAAATGATGGAATCGTATAAAAATAAGTTTTACGTTTTTTTCTGTAGCTGTCGGATCAGAAGAACTAAAGTGTTCCTCCCTTTTCTTTCCTACACTTTTGACTCAGACCTCTGTTTCGCAACCTTGAGGAAGCAGCACGCTCTCTATTGTTAGACAGAAAGCATAAGAATCGATTCTAACTTAACTTTAGTGGATAACAGACAACGGAAAATGAGCTGAATTAGTCGCAAGTTAATTATGATCATCATTAATATTCAAGCAGAAAATTTTCAGTTCTCTAGTCAGTCCTGCAATGACTCTCTTGACCTTTTCCTTGGGCTTTCTGCATATTTCAGTAGCTAAGCGGTGGCGATGGCAAATGGATTTGACACGAGACAGATATCCTTTTCAGGGACACGGCATTGCGTGACAAAAGGAAGGATTTTAATTCGTCCAAATGGAGATTCAGCACCGAAATATCCGCCCGCGAAGGTGATATCAATCAACTTTCGTATCATGAGGTGCGAATGGGAAAAATTAATTTCAAATGCATATCTAAGATTAGTTTAGCTCATTAAAGGTATGGAGTAGACTTAAGGCAAGTAAATTTCGAAATTAAAATGTTAAATATTTCATAAAACAGAAAAAAATGCCTTCAGTTTTATGTTAAGTTATTAGCTACTTACGAGTAGCTAATAACTCTCTCGTATAAGCTATAAATCCTCATCAATAATTTTAAAGTTAAAGGGATCCTAAAGCTATGTCCTTTCTCAATTCTCAAATTCCTAACTTTATAAGTATCCTAAAATTAACTCGCGTACGTAAATCATTGTTATTTATTCTTCAAATACAAGGAAACTTAACATGGGTCTCAAAGCAAATATTTTCGTGCTTCCTTTCTTGTGAGGCTATTGAGGAAAGTCTTTTTTGTTTCTCTGAGTATTTCAGTTTCAAAGTAATCGAACTACAATTCTGGCCCTGACGTTAAAAAATGACCACTATATACAGCTAAACGCATTTTAATAAAACCCAAACATTTGTAGAACCTAGCATAATTTCAAGTATCTAACCTAAAGAAAATTACATATAGTACGATATTAGCGACTAATACATCAACTGAAGGAAAAAAGCACGAGAAATTTCTGTATATTTAACCAACATTCCCAACTATACCTACTAGAGTTCCTTTACCTCTAAAGCTAACAGAATTATACAAGAGAAACGTAAGAGAAAACTAAAGGAAACAATTTCACCACGATCTAATAGCTTTTATGGCACCATTTCTTCTTTTGACTTATTTCAGTAGAAATAGATAGCTTTCTTCCAAAAACAGTCATCGAGAGAAGTACTTTACACTTTCATCAAATAAAACAGTAGCTATAGAAACCGAATAATCAAAGTAAAACATAGTTTAGAGGTTATAAAATCTTCAACCTCTAGATCACGATATAATTTTATACCAACAAAAGGAACTGTATTCAAGCAACAGAAATGTTCAAAACAGTAACACTTTCTATTATTTTGGGAAAGCGAAAAGCTGGAACGAATCTTCCGGAAATCGCTTCTCCTTTCTCCATTTCTTTTCCAGTCCATAACTGAGTCCTTTCCTTTTTCGTTAGAGTTTTCTATCCTCTTTATAAATAGAGAAGCTAATCCTCATATCGCAATGTGACGTGTCCTCTCATTTCATCTCAAGGTTAGAGGAACACAAAAGGGTGCACTCAAGGTGACAGAGCTGCATTTTTCTCCGTCTTTCCCGAGTAACTTGTTGAACGTAGCGGCCACATATTACAAGCTGAATTATGTAAGTTGTTGTAGAAAAATTTTTCCTACCTCTTCCGGATTCCATATTATTAGAGACTCTTTCTCGAAACGAAACCGGAATGTGATTTCTCTTTTCGGACTCATGTTCACACTCTCTCTCTCGCGAGAATAAGATGGCATAATAAACCGATGCTACGGGTAACCGTATTGTGATCGAGAGACAAGACTCTAAGTATTGTTACCTCAATCTTATACTGCCATGGGAATGGTTTCATTTTAACACGATAGAAAAATTTAGAAGGAATATTCATAAAAAAGCAACCACACAACATACTTTTTCTTATTCGAAAGCGATAAACTCTTTAATAAAATTAGTTCAAAAAGAATTATCTCATACCTTAAAAGATGAATCAGTCATATAATATCTTAATATATAATATATATATATTATACATATGAATTAAAGCTTTGTAATAAAATGAAACGTGTCGCTAATGATTATATTTATTTCGTACAGTTATTCGTATTCCAAAAATGTTGAATGTATTAGCAAGGAAAGTATCTGCCTTTAAATTAAGTATACACCATTAAATTAAAACTCATCTCGGTTGATATATCTTCAAAGTTACCTAAAAATACTGAAAAGTATTTTTTCATCCAAAAGGAATAGAAAACTACTGAGCCATCCATCGCTAACATTTTTTCTTTCCTCTATAAATCGCCTTAAGAATTCACGACGTTGAAAGTACATTCATTAATAATGACATGTGAATTCTCTTACGATAAGCTGGATGCATCTAAAAGGATTTAAAACACCCAATTTCGATTTGAAATGATCTCATTTCGACTAACGCAATCAAAGCAAGCAGAATGATTGTTCTTGGCTACTTTAATCATACTGGCAAGATTTTATCAATCAATATCCATAAATCATTTACGTAAAACACTAGTTAATACACCAATATCACAATGAGGAAAAACCATTCATTTTGCACCAATCCAATAATAGGATTTGATGGAAGCACTCAGTTAAGGCCCAAAACCCTGGTTAATATCATTACCAATCTCCTTCAAGTTAATAGGAACACGGGGGGCACTTTTAGGTGGTAAAAACTAACCGTTGGAAATAATAATCCAACTATCGGCCCTGTTCCCTCTTCCTAATTACTCGGAAATTGAACCAAGTTGGACTCTTCTTCCTACAATTCTCTCCACAACCAAATTAACTCGACTTTACGTCACTTTCACCACTCTCTCCCCTTTTTACAACCAACCCTCACTCTCTAAGACACCGATGGAACCTAAGAGAGAGAAACTTTCCCATTACCCTTACAACTTCCTATTTTCTCCCTCGACTTTTTATTCTTTTATGTTGAGGTTCGAAAACCCCTCAATCAATACAAGCAGACTTTTATGAGTATTACATACATATTGGAAACGAAAGAAGTTATCCTTCGATACAAAGTTCCTCCTGTGAAGAATAAGGAGGTTGGAAAAATAATTATAAATAATATCACTTGCTAATTAACTAAAATAAGAATGAGAAAAGTCTTCGTGATTCTGGAAGTAAAGCTGCTTATAGGTATCGTGATAAAAAAGAGACTAGCTTTACAAAACCTTTAATTCTTATATTTTAAGAAACTTTTCCATTATATGTATCAATATTAGATATCAAAGTAGCACTAATAAATTAAATAAATGCCTCTTAAATCACCCTTACGTTTTTACCTAAGATACTTTTACAGCAAAAGTTAACATGTTACCAGATGAATTAATCGAATTACTACACGACTATACGAACGATATAACGGTATATTAGGGTGACCTATTTTAAAAAGGAAATTTCAATTTGTGATGGTATAGCATTGTACGTTGAACCGATCGTTTGTATTAGGAATCATGGACTATATCTACGGACTAAATTCATCCGCATAAAGACGTAATGACAATCAGATATCAGAACTAAAACTTCCATAAACTATACATTAACTGTCCTAACGCATTTTTTCCTTGATTCAGAATTACTCGAAAAAAGATACGAGAAGCCTAATAAATACAAAACAGTAGGGCTATAAAAGTCAATTAATTGCAGGTACAAAAGGTTCACCGTCTTAGGATTAATCAACAAAAATAAACCACACGTGCTACAAAAGCCATCTTCATTATAAACTCCGAGAACTTTATACTGAAAAATGGGAAGAGATTTCTCCTCTTCAGTAATTAAAAAGGAAATAGATTCTTGCTATCGTAATTCCTTACGGCCTTATTCCTCGAGAAAGTAGGGTGCTGAGATGGGAGAAAACAAAGCGGGAAATACACGCTCGATAAAACTAAAAGGACGAAAAAAATAGGTTGGCTTCCCTAACGAATTCTGCCATGTAATTTTTTGCTATGCGAAAAGAAAGAACTCTTCTACGTCTTCTGCCTTTAGGAAGGATCTAACGTAAACGATCTTAAGCCATCACCTGCTTTACCGGAAGACAGGTGTAACCTCGATTTCATCCGAAACTGTATTAAAACGGAGTGTACGGTAGGGTTCGATGGAAGGCGGCCTTCTTTTACGACGTAATGCGGCCCAGATGAGGACGAATAAATGCCTTGTTTTATGCGTTTGGAAATGAGGAGGTGGCATCTACAATTTTCTCCAAATAGTATCTCATTAATGAGTTTCTCAGCAGATGTGCTTATGGAGGGCACGCTCCCGTCAAACGGTACATCAGCTGATGTCCATCAAACGTGTGAAAATAGCTCACCGCCAGTTAGAGTTGAAAACTTCATCATTAGACGTTTCATCATCGACTTGGATCGACAGACTAATCAGTCCTTCACCACGGCAAAAAATACCATTATCTCTATTTTAAGATTTATTTATATAATACGTTATTATTACGAACTCAAAGTAATTATTTCGTTATAATTTAAGAGGTATATAGATATAATTTTAAAATGATAAGTTAAATACTGATATAATAAGCAAAATGAGGCGTTAAGGACTGTATAATATTTAAATACTTATGTCAATAAAATAGAAGCAATTAATGAGCAGTAAAGTACTGAAACCATTATAAATTATACATGCTACTATCTGTCAGAGACGTTCAAATCCTGTTTTTTATAAATATTAAAAGAATCTATCGATTAGAAAGTATACATGTCTTTCAGGACCTACGTACTTTTAGCGATGTAAACATTTCATAAACTTTTTCGTGGTAATCGCTTTAAAACTATCAGGAATTCTTACAATACTAAACATTTTGATCCGTAAGACAAACTTCTTAAGTTTTCGCAAGATTTCAGATAAAGGTAACGGAGTAATAGTGGTTAAAACCAGTTTCTGAGTTCAGAACACTAAATAAACAGACTGATAATTGAGTTTCCATTTGTAACTTTAGAGATCCACTAGATACCACTAGAAAAGATCATTCTTATACTACTTCAAAACGCTACCAAACCACTAGAAATTACGAGACATAATTTGTTGGTCCATCGACTCCCAAGACGTGTGGAATTTAATGGAGATATATTTCCTTGCGTGAGAAAGATGAACAGCTTGGCGCGTGCCTTCTCTCTGAGGGCGCGGTCTCAACGCGTGCTCCCGTTACAATCGCTAAATTATGACGCTTTCTCGAGAAAGAGAGAAAAGCAGCTTCTCTAGAAAGTGGACGTGAGGAAGGGAGATTTTTAGCATACGACCCTCGAAAAAAAGACTGAGTTTTTATTGAACCGAAGTGTGTCATGAAAGGAAAACTGTACCTCTGGGTACATTCGTTTGAAAAGCGAAAATGCTTATCTTTCGCTAATCCAAATACAGGACCAGATAGGAAGGAAATAATTCAATATGATC
Organism: Pantala flavescens; assembly: GCA_020796165.1. Taxonomy (NCBI): domain Eukaryota; kingdom Metazoa; phylum Arthropoda; class Insecta; order Odonata; family Libellulidae; genus Pantala; species Pantala flavescens. Next base: position 27,523,169 of record CM036878.1, read on the forward strand.
TACTTAAGATAGAGATGTCCATTGTTTTTGAAGTACTGAAGTTATTTAAAGTAAATAGGTTTTGTGGTGAAGCACATTATGATTGAAACCGGTAGTATTTCTCAGCGATTATTATAAAAAAAGAAGTATTTCTATTTCATCAATTTCATGACGTCAATATTTCAGAAGATGAACGCAAACATGACTTCGTGTAACTCAATATGTGTTTCAAATCAAATTTATCTAAATTAATGGTTTAATGTTATACCATAGAGATTTTAAATCAATTACCAAACGACATATTTTTAAGAAGCAATAGCTTATGGTAATTCATCTCATAATTTTTTACTGTTTATTTTAACATACCCTAGATAGCATAATTTCTAATATCGAAAGCACAAATTCTAGAGAAACGAAATAGATCGCATTCAAATTACACTTATACAGAGCAAGAGAAGTAGGCTAGGGAGATCAGTAGAGATTGGAATCTAGTTATGTTCCGCAAAAAAATCCTTCCACAAAACACACCAACTCTCCTTCTTTGACGAAGAATTGAAATTCTAAGCGAGATTCAAACTGTAAACTTCCATTCCGCAGAAGCCAAAAATGTTCATCTTAAAGTTCCTCAAAACTTCCGGAGACTTCTTGCTTCCAACTGATTCACCGATTCTTCAATTTCCTGTGAGTACCAAAAGGATTCTTGGAGAGCATCACCTACCCACTCCAAAGGGAATCCTAAACCTGCGGGGGACGGCTAAAACCGATTTCGCGAAAGCTCTGCGATGAAAAAAAAAGGCTGTAATGCTCATCTCTCCGTTGCAATAAATCATCGTAGCGGGAAGGAAAGCATCGTTCTTATTTCTGCGGGGAAAATTCGTGCAATCGATCGCAGAATGACACGGAGAGAAAAAAGTTAACAAAGGAATTGGGAAACTCGGAGTAACAAGGTTTTACTCTGCACCTCTTTCGGGCGATGTCTTCAGCTTAATTAGATCAAAGAGATAACAAAAGAACGAAGCTGCTCTACTAAGTGACTATGAAAAGGAGAGGCACAAATGTTCCCACAACGAAATTTATGGAGATCGGGTTGTCTGAGGCGAAAAAATGGAATGAGCAATGGAATTGTGGCATTTGCATGTCCGTACTTTTCACGGAAAGAATACCCCTAGACATATCTATGTGAAGTTCAGAAATTTGTATTCTGCTCGTTATCCATAAAATATTGATTCAAATAATATGTATAGACGCAACTCATACATTCCTAATTCTACGATGAGTATCTTCTAATACCAGATAAAACAAAACACTAGCCCAAGACATCAAATAAACAAAAATTACTACACGTATATTACTAAATTATCTATCTAAGATTAATTTATAACTAAGACAAAAATATAGATGATATGATAGATTCAGTACTATAAAAAATCAATATATAAAACATCAAGAAACGCAAAAAATTATCAATCTAATCTCAATAGATATATTAATTTTCTTCGACCATTGAAGAAACTCCGGGTAAAATTTTTCAAACAACTCTGACATTTATAATTCCACTATAGATCCCATTTCCTCAGTTAGACACCTCCAAAAAACAGAGTTGATTACGAAATATATTACGTCATCAACACGTCAAACTTTTCATAGCTAACTTCAGTTGCTAAGATGACGCACGGCCATTCATAATTCTATCACATTCCTTTTTTTAAACGATTCAGTTCCACGTAGGATTTTCCTATTAGCATTTCCTTGTGGGCTATCAGCAAGCGGTTATTTCTCGTTCTATTACGTACTATAGGACAGCCTTGATCTAGTCTCGGACCGACGATAAAGGAAATTCCCTCGTGGGTTTGGACGATTATAGCCCTTAAGACGTCATCTCCTACGAAAAAATAATCTAATCGAGGACATCTCAAAATTGACGACCGCTCATAGTTACCGTCCGAACTTCTTCGGAGGTTGCACTGCCAAACGATGGCCGAACACCGTGACTTCCCGACTAATTAACCCATTTCTTTCTCTACTTCCCCATTCACGTCCGACGGGAAAAAAAGGCAACTCTATTAGACGAGAGGTTGCGAAACGGAGCGGACACTTTTGTTTCAGTGGAGGAAGCAAAAGCGTGCCTACCGAAAAAATAAAAGATCAAAAAACCGTTGTCCTTGTTCCGATTTCCTCTCTTCTTCCTTATCTCCTGCAGACCGGATGTGCTCTCGCCCCTTTCACAGAAAAATATCAGCCCTTTCTTTCGACCGAAATCCTTTTGCGATTCTTTTTGCGGCGAAGGAAAAAACATTTGAGGAATGGAAGAGAGGATTTCGTGGAAAGATGAAAGGAATAGAGAGGAACTCCCGCTGCGAGACAACCCTCAAGTGGCTCTGAATTCCTTATGCATACTATTTGCCATTCTTGGAGATCTTCGAATATTATGGGGACGTGAACGAAATCGTTTTGGATACGGTATGGCTATTGATTACGAAAGTGGTTACTGCACGCATTACACTTTCGAGATGAGGCGATTTCTGTTGGCTATAGAATTCGAAACTGTTCTTGTACATTTGTGAAACCATGGTTTCGTCTTTTGCTTTACGTTACAAATCATTGATTCAGCTTACAAGGTAGCGTAATTTTCAAAATTAAGTTTAAGATATAGCACAAAGTACAGATAAGCGAAAACGTACCCTTCAAATTAAACATGAAATAAATTCTTATTTACGGAATAGACTGGTTATGCTTGAGATAAATATTACTCACACTTTTCTTGTATCGTTCACTACCTGAGAATAAAAGAAAAGTAAGATGGAATATGTGATACTACGTGTTGGCAGTTGGTAATAGGATGAGTAGAGGAAAGAATTTCGCTTTACAGAGAAAAAGCCAGTTTAATTTACACTCGACATGTTCTGATGATTCATGATGAGCTGTGTCTAGTATCTTTTTTAGCGAATGAATTAGTAAGATAAAAAGATAAGTAGTCATTCTGTAGTATACGCTCCATTCTTCTCATCAATATACCAATACATACGTGTACATGATATTTTCGCGTTTCTTGATTTTAGGTAGGAAAAGATATTAACACTTAGTTTAACTGTGATTGAACTGCCTATTCGTTTTCCTCATAAAAAAATCATCAGAAGCCAATACACTACAATAGCTTTCTTTGCTCAGCCATGCTTATATCCTCCATAAAACGTGCTCGCTGATTAACCGCATTTCCTGAATTGAACGTGAAACTAGCAGTTCTATTACAAGCCGCGGTGTGGTTTAGTCACGTAAGAAACTCACTCAAACATTTCAACGAAGATTCCGAGTGTAGATTTCATACGCATGTTTTTCATAAAAGTCACCGTTCAGATTTACAGGATGAAAAATTTTATTATGAAATGGTGACAAATCGTTGACTAAGCGTTTAAATACTATATTTAAATTTCCTATTGGTACTCTATAATATTATATTAACAACACAACGCTATTTTTTTAATATTAGAAAATATATTCTTAAAGTGTCCTTATGAACTTTTAAAAACTCACTTCAAGCATCATATCCACTATCGCTAAAATTCTAGAGAACTGAGTTAAAATCTATTAAAAAGTCATGGCTTGTTCTCAGAATAAATGAATACTTGAGAATTAATTCTTTGATAAAAATTAATTGGATCTGTATATAAGTTAGTTTAACGTCAGGTATTAGATAAGAATAAACAACTTTGTTAAAACGGGATTTTTATAACGCCAACGGCAAGCAATTATTAAGACAAGTTATGAAAAAGTTATTTCCTCAACTCATATATATATATATATATATATATTTGTGTATGATTGCTATCATTTAAGTTTTGTTTCTACGCAAACATGTAAAAGAAAAGTCTCTTTTATAAACTCAAATAACATCCGCTTCTGTTAGCTCCCAAGATCGCAACTGACCCACTATGCTCACACAATCAACCCAACCAAAAACTCTCCGTAACCTGATTTTGTCTCTATTTTCTTAAACCTAGCTTCTTCTAAAATAAAAGAAAGTAGAAGAAGCGAAGGAGCTACGGCTTAAAATAGATGCCTTAAAGGAAGAAGGAAAAAGAGGTCAAATTGCCAAAAACAGAGGTATCCCAGGTCGCGATGTCACCGATTTAACTATTTCTCTTCAATGCGGAAAGATACGAAAAGGTTTTGGATGTCCTCCAGGATGGAACAGTGAGACGTTTGGAAGAACGAGACGGGAATCCTCAACTATGGGTACTTAAAGGTAAACTAAGCGACGCAAACGCACTCCTGGACACAAAACGACGCGTTTAAAATCTAGCGATCGTTAAAGATGACGGCTTAAACTAACTCGAAACGACGGTCTGTCAAATAACGTAGGGCGTTCCGACTTTTACTATCAACACATCTGAAAATTCCCTCGAAAACCTCCGAAAACATATGTGACAGGTGAGGAATCGCATGACATAATAAATGTCTTGTTGATATTAATCGCGTAATAAACGGAATCGGGGAATACGTTATCGTCGATTTATTTGTAAAAACACTTTCTCCAGGCACTTATAAGGAGGTCACGCGAAAGTAACGGATACAGAAGCGAGACGCTTTTCCGAATTGAAAAGCATTTGTTCTGCTATCGTTGTAACCACTATCTTCATCGATCTATTTGTAAAGAATATGTTTTGATAAAATACGTGTCATTACGAGGCAATTGAACGATTCCGAAACGTATGATGACGAGGATAAACGTATTGAATAAGAATTCCTTACGTATTTGTATGTTTATGTTACGCAGCTAAACAAAAAAACCATTACAATGAATCTTGTAATCATTGGATCTTTGTAAAAATGATGTAATGATGCATAAGAACACAAGAAAAGATTATGAAAATGACGGTAAGACCATTAAAGAAACAAAAATAAACTACGATAACTAGGATTTAGAGTCATATTATATTGAGAAAACTTCAGGTTTATTATAACTGTACTCAACGTTTAACCTAAAATTTTTTTCCTATATTGTAATTTAGCAGTTTTTACTTTTTAATAAATACAGATAGTTATTTTACGTTAATAAAAATAGCACTTTAGTAAATGTACAATGCAAAACGTTCTCTTTTTGTTGTACCACTGCGTTTAAAGGTTTACATATTTATTCAAATTCCTTAAATCAATAAGTATACATAACCGATAAACAAGGAGTAGTATTTCAATCCATTCAACATTTCTTGCCTATCTTTCGTGGAAAATAACTTCTTTATCAACCAGCAAGCAGACAAAATAAATACTCTAACTTGATTAATATTAAGATTGATAAGAAGAAATAGATAAACAAACGACTATTCCAAATTAGGACATCGAGTATTAGTGAGCGTAATCCTTCCAGCGCAATTGAGTACTATAGGCAGTAGGTCTATCCAGGTTAGGCCGATGTCGCGATCATCACGGCGTACATCACGAGAGCAAACTTAGGACTCACGAAGGTACACACAAAACCCATTCATAGCGAAGCATCGTGAGAAACTCCTTTCCACGTGTTGAAGATCCATAAAAGGATTCGAAAGAGGGAAGAGATGGTCGAGGCATTGTATTTGGAACGAATTAGGAACCGTTTTGAAATAGGCGATCTCTTCTTACGATCCTTTTCTTGAAGATACGACTTAAGAGGGAGAGAAAACTCTCAAGATTGCGTAGGTACGGCGTATTCACTTATCTATACATATAGACGCTTCGGGGGGATATCTATACATATAGACGCTTCGGGGGGATATATATAACATATATATATATAGGATATTAATGTCAGGCCCAAACCGCTTCGGCCACGGAGCCGCCGATTTTTTTCCGTAATGGCCCACTAAATCTCACTCAGGAAAAATTGGGAAACCCACCCTACATATCATGGGTTCGATTCTAGGAGGCCCCAAAAATCGACTTTCCCCTGTAAGAATGCATGGGGCCGTTTTTCAAATGATTTTAAAAATACTTCCCATTAACCTAGAATGATAAGATTTCATGTAGTTTTTGCAACTATATATATCTACGGAAAAATGCTATTGCTTACGTCCATCCGGTCATGGGTTCGATGCCAGGAGGTGAAAAAGTTTCAAATTTCAAAAAATCGTAACTCTCTTAATATGATATTAAGATCATTCAAACGTTCAACACAAATAAATACGTATGTATTGTACTTTGAAAAAAATCAACACCGGCCTATGTGTCACAGGTTCGATTCCAGAGTGTCCCGTAATCTCGATCTTCCCCGTTAAGAATGCATGGGGCCGTTTTTCAAATGATTTTAAAAATACTTCTAATTAACCTAGAATGATAAGATTTCATGTAGCTATTGCAAATATATATATCTACGGAAAAATGCTATTGCTTACGTCCAACCGGTCATGGGTTCGATGCCAGGAGGTGAAAAAGTTTCAAATTTTGAAAAATCGTTGCTTCCTTAATATCGTACATAGGTAATTCAAACTTTCATTAATTATAGATACTTATATATTGTACTTAGAGAAAAATCAACACCGGCCTATAAGCCATGGGTTCGATTCCAGAGGGCCCCGTATTCTCGATTTATCCCGTTTAAATTACATTGACCATATTTCCGAAAGCTTTTTTTGACACTTCCCGACCGCGCAGAGGTTCAGAATTTCACACAGCCATAAAAGGGACCATTCTCATATATGAGCATTCCTAATATTGTCGTAAATGGTCGTTGGTTCGATGCTAGGGGGCGATAACTATATCTGCATATGAAATGCATAGGGAATTTAGGAGTCATTTTGAGGCAATTCCTTAATGTATTTCAATTTGAAATTTGGCATGTTTATAAAGATTGTCATACATAAGCGAGAGATTACAGTGATTTTTGTAGGATGGCCTTGGTTCGAAGCCGGTGCGTTAATAATGCTGTCAAGAGAAAAGCATACGAAATCGAAGTCACGCTACGCTGCGTAAATGTTCGTTAGTCAGTATAGTAAAAAGCGTATGTATTATTAAAATATATAATTTCCGATTGCTTGCTGTAAGCAAGCGCACCTTTACTCGTATATATATATCTATACATATAGACGCTTCGGGGGGATATATATATATATAGGGGATATATATATATAGGATATTAATGTCAGGCCCAAACCGCTTTGGCCACGGAGCCGCCGATTTTTTTCCGTAATGGCCAACTAAATCTCACTTAGGAAAAATTCGGAAATTCACTCTACCTATCATGGGTTCGATTCTAGGAGGCCCCCAAAATCGACTTTCCCCATTTAGAATGCATTGGGCCGTTTTTCAAATGATTTTAAAAATACTTTCCATTAACCTAGAAGGATAAGATTTCATGTAGCTATTGCTACTATATATATCTACGGAAAAATGTTATCGCTTACGTGTAACTGGTCATGGGTTCGATGCCAGGAGGTGAAAAAGTTTCGAAATTCGAAAAATCGTAGCTCTCTTAATATGATATATAGATCATTGAAACTTTTTACACGTATAGATACGTACCTAATGTACTTTGAAAAAAATCAACACTTGCCTATGTGTCACAGGTTCGGTTCCAGAGCGTCCCGTAATCTCGACTTTCCCCATTTAGAATGCATGGGGCCGTTTTTCAAATAATTTAAAAATACTTCCCATTAAGCTAAAAGAATAAGATTTCATGTACCTATTGCTAATATATATGTCTACGGAAAAATGTAGTATTTTATGCACAATCGGTCCTGGGTTCGATGCCAGGAGGTGAAATATTTTTGAATTTCAAAAAATCGTAGCTCTCTTAATATCGTACAGAGACCCATCAAACGTTTAACACGTATAGATACTTACAAAATGTAATTGGAAAAAAATCAGCATTTGCCTATCTGTCACGGGTTCGATTCCAGAGCGACCCGTAATCTCGATTCTTCCCGTTTAAAATACATTGGCCATATTTCCGAATGCTTTTTATAACACTTACCAACCGCGCAGAGGTTCAAAATTTCACACAGCCATTAAGGGGACCATTCTCATATAAAAGGTATCCTAAGACTATCGTAAAAGGTCGTTGGTTCGATGCTAGGGGGCGTTAATTAATTCTCCATGTGAAATACATAGGGAATTAAGGGCTCATTTTAAGGTACTTCCTGAATGAATTTCCTTTTACTTTTCGGGGTGTTTATAAAGTCCACCATACTCAAGCGAAATATTACAGTAATTTTAGCAGAATGACCATGGTTCGACGCCGGGGCGGGATTTTAGCTGCCGAAATAAATGCATCGGAAATCGTATTCAGTGCATTTTCAGCTACATTAATGCCTTTTACTTAATGTTTAGCAACGTTTGAGCAGAGTAATCTTTCGAAAAATTTTATTATTAACTAAAGATAAATTATTGCATTGCTTGCTGTAAGCAAGCGCACCTTTACTCGTATATATAACATATATATATGATATTAATGTCAGGCCCAAACCGCTTTGGCCACGGAGCCGCCGATTTTTTTACGTAATGGCCCACTAAATCTCACTCAGAAAAAAATTCAGAAATCCACCCTACCTATCATTGGTTCGATTCTAGGAGGCCCCAAAAATCGACTTTCCCCCGTAAGAATGCATTGGGCCGTTTTTCAAACAATTTTAAAAAATACTTCCGATTGAGATAGAACAATGAAATTTCATACGGCTATTGCAATTATAAATATCTACGGAAAAATGCTATTGTTTACGCGCAACCGGGCATGGGTTCGATGCCAGGAGGTGAAATATTTTCAAATTTTGAAAAATCGTAGCTCTCTTAATATTATACATAGATCATTCAAATTTTTTACACTTATAGGTAAGTATATTATATACCTTGAAAAAAATCAACAGTTGCCTACGTGTCACGGGTTCGACTCCAGAACGTCCCGTAATCTCGATTTTCCCCGTTAGGAATGCATGGGGCCGTTTTTCAAATGATTTTAAAAATACTTCCCATTAAGTTTAAAGAATAAGATTTCGTGTAGCTATTGCTAATATATATGTCTACGGAGAAATGTAGTATTTTACGTACAATCGGTCCTGGGTTCGATGCCAGGAGGTGAAATATTTTCGAATTTTAAAAAATCGTAGCTCTCTTAATATCGTACATGTACCATTCAAACGTTCAACACGTATAGATACTCACAAAATGTAATTGGAAAAAAATCAGCATTAGCCTATGTGTCACGGGTTCGATTCCAGAGCGACCCGTAATCTCGATTCTTCCCGTTTAAAATACATTGGCCATATTTCCGAATGCTTTTTATAACACTTCCCAACCGCGCAGAGGTTCAAAATTTCACACAGCCATTAAGGGGACCATTCTCATATAAAAGCTATCCTGAGACTATCGTAAAAGGTCGTTGGTTCGATGCTAGGGGGCGTTAATTAATTCTCCATGTGAAATACATAGGGAATTTAGGGCTCATTTTAAGGTACTTGCTGAATGAATTTCCTTTTGCAATTCGGGGTATTTATAAAGTCTACCATACTCAAGCGAAAGATTACAGTAATTTTAGCAGGATGACCTTGGTTCGACGCCGGGCCGGGATTTTAGCTGCCGAAAGAAATGCATCGGAAATCGTATTCAGTGCATTTTCAGCTGCGTTAATGCCCTTTACTTAATGTTTAGCAACGTTTGAGCAGAGTAATCTTTCGAAAAATTTTATTATTTACTAAAGATAAATTATTGCATTGCTTGCTGTAAGCAAGCGCACCTTTACTCGTATATATATATATATCCCCCCGAAGCGTCTATATATAATAGATATCCCCCCGAAGCGTCTATATATAATAGATATATATATATATATATATATATATATATATATATATATATATATATATATATATATATATATATATATACATATAGACGCTTCGGGGGGATATATATATATATAGGGGATATATATATATAGGATATTAATGTCAGGCCCAAACCGCTTTGGCCACGGAGCCGCCGATTTTTTTCCGTAATGGCCAACTAAATCTCACTTAGGAAAAATTCGGAAATTCACTCTACCTATCATGGGTTCGATTCTAGGAGGCCCCCAAAATCGACTTTCCCCATTTAGAATGCATTGGGCCGTTTTTCAAATGATTTTAAAAATACTTTCCATTAACCTAGAAGGATAAGATTTCATGTAGCTATTGCTACTATATATATCTACGGAAAAATGTTATCGCTTACGTGTAACTGGTCATGGGTTCGATGCCAGGAGGTGAAAAAGTTTCGAAATTCGAAAAATCGTAGCTCTCTTAATATGATATATAGATCATTGAAACTTTTTACACGTATAGATACGTACCTAATGTACTTTGAAAAAAATCAACACTTGCCTATGTGTCACAGGTTCGGTTCCAGAGCGTCCCGTAATCTCGACTTTCCCCATTTAGAATGCATGGGGCCGTTTTTCAAATAATTTAAAAATACTTCCCATTAAGCTAAAAGAATAAGATTTCATGTACCTATTGCTAATATATATGTCTACGGAGAAATGTAGTATTTTACGTACAATCGGTCCTGGGTTCGATGCCAGGAGGTGAAATATTTTCGAATTTTAAAAAATCGTAGCTCTCTAAATATCGTACATGTACCATTCAAACGTTCAACACGTATAGATACTCACAAAATGTAATTGGAAAAAAATCAGCATTAGCCTATGTGTCACGGGTTCGATTCCAGAGCGACCCGTAATCTCGATTCTTCCCGTTTAAAATACATTGGCCATATTTCCGAATGCTTTTTATAACACTTCCCAACCGCGCAGAGGTTCAAAATTTCACACAGCCATTAAGGGGACCATTCTCATATAAAAGCTATCCTGAGACTATCGTAAAAGGTCGTTGGTTCGATGCTAGGGGGCGTTAATTAATTCTCCATGTGAAATACATAGGGAATTTAGGGCTCATTTTAAGGTACTTGCTGAATGAATTTCCTTTTGCAATTCGGGGTATTTATAAAGTCTACCATACTCAAGCGAAAGATTACAGTAATTTTAGCAGGATGACCTTGGTTCGACGCCGGGCCGGGATTTTAGCTGCCGAAAGAAATGCATCGGAAATCGTATTCAGTGCATTTTCAGCTGCGTTAATGCCCTTTACTTAATGTTTAGCAACGTTTGAGCAGAGTAATCTTTCGAAAAATTTTATTATTTACTAAAGATAAATTATTGCATTGCTTGCTGTAAGCAAGCGCACCTTTACTCGTATATATATATATATCCCCCCGAAGCGTCTATATATAATAGATATCCCCCCGAAGCGTCTATATATAATAGATATATATATATATATATATATATATATATCTATTATATATAGACGCTTCGGGGGGATATATATACAGATATATATATATATATAGGATATTAATGTCAGGCCCAAACCGCTTTGGCCACGGAGCCGCCGATTTTTTTCCGTAATGGCCAACTAAATCTCACCTAGGAAAAATTGGGAAACCAACCCTACCTATCATGGGTTCGATTCTAGGAGGCCCCAAAAATCGATTTTCCCCATTAAGAATGCATTGGGCCGTTTTTCAAATGATTTTAAAAATACTTCCCATTAACCTAGAAGGATAAGATTTCATGTAGCTATTGCTACTATATGTATCTACGGAAATATGCTACTGTTTACGTACAAACGGTCATGGGTTCAATGCCAGGAGGTGAAAAAGTTTCAAATTTCGAAAAATCGTAGCTCTCTTAATATGATACATAGATCATTCAAACTTTTTACACGTATGGATACGTATAAAATGTACTTTGCGAAAAATCAACAGTTGCCTATGTGTGACGGGTTCGATTCCAGAGCGTCCCGTAAACTCGATTTTTCCCGTTTAAAATACACTGACCATATTTCCGAAAGCTTTTTATGACACTTCCCAACCGCGCTGAGGGTCAAAATTTCACACAGCCATAAAAGGGACCATTCTCACATTAAAGCGACCGTAATAGTATCGTAAATGGTCGTTGGTTCGATTCTAGGGGGCGTAAACTATAACTTCTTAAAAAATGCAAAGGGAATTAAGGACTCATTTTAAGGTACTTCCTGAATGAATTTCCTTTTGAAATTCGGGGTTCTTATAAAGGTAATCGTACATAAGCGATGAATGACAGTGATATTCGTAAGATGGCCTTGGTTCGACGCCGGGGCGGGAATAATGCTGCCGAAAGAAATGCATGGGAAATCTAATTTACTGCATTGTCCACTGCGAAAATGTCCTTTACTTAGCATGACTTATCCGAATAGTCTTTAGTAAATTTTTACTTTTTATTAAAAGATATATTTTTCGATTGCTTGCTGTAAGCAAGCGCACCTTTACTCGTATATATATATATATATATACATACATATAGACGCTTCGGGGGGATATATATATATATATAGGATATATATATATAGGATATTAATGTCAGGCCCAAACCGCTTCGGCCACGGAGCCGCCGATTTTTTTACGTAATGGCCCACTAAATCTCACTCAGGAAAAATTCGGAAATCCACCCTACCTATCATGGGTTCGATTCTAGGAGGCCCCAAAAATCGACTTTCCCCATTTAGAATGCATTGGGCCGTTTTTCAAATGATTTTAAAAATACTTCCCATTAACCTAGAAGGATAAGATTTCATATAGCTATTGCTATTATATATTTCTACGGAAAAATGCTTTTGTTTACGCGCAACCGGTCATGGGTTCGATGCCAGGAGGTGAAATATTTTCAAATTTCGAAAAATCGTAGCTCTCTTAATATGAAACATAGATAATTCAAATTTTCTACACGTATAGACACGTATAAAATGTACTTTGAAAAAAATCAACTGCTGCCTATGTGTCACAGGTTCGATTCCAGAGCGTCCCGTATTCTCGATTTTCCCCGTTAAGAATGCATGGGGCCGTTTTTCAAATAATTTTAAAAATACTTCCCATTGAGTGAAAAGAATAAAATTTCATGTAGCTATTGCTAATATATATGTCTACGGAAAAATGCAGTATTTTACGTACAATCGGTCCTGGGTTCGATGCCAGGAGGTGAAATATTTTTGAATTTTAAAAAATCGTAGCTCTCTTAATATCGTACATGGACCATTCAAACGTTCAACACGTATAGATACTTACAAAGTGTAATTGGAAAAAAATCAGCATTTGCCTATGTATCACAGGTTCGATTCCAGAGCGACCCGTAATCTCGATTTTTCCCGTTTAAAATACATTGGCCATATTTCCGAATGCATTTTATGACACTTCCCAACCGCGCAGAGGTTCAAAATTTCACACAGCCATTAAGGGGACCATTCTCATATAAAAGCTAACATAAGATTATCGTAAAAGGTCGTTGGTTCGATGCTAGGGGGCGTTAATTAATTCTCCATGTGAAATACATAGGGAATTTAGGACTCATTTTAAGGTACTTCCTTAATGTATTTCCATTTGAAATTTGGCATGTTTATAAAGATTGTCATACATAAGCGAAAGATGACAGTGATTTCCGTATGATGGCCCTGGTTCGACGCCTTGGTGGTAATAATATTGTCAAGAGAAAAGCATACGAAATCAAAGTCAATGCAAGGTTCGCTGCGTAAATGTTCTTTAGTTAGTACAGTAAAAATCGTAAGTTTTATTAAAAGAGAAATTTTCCGATTGCTTGCTGTCAGCAAGCACACCTTTACTCGTATTGAATAACAATCAATGAATAGCCGAATGAAAACGTGGCTCCGTGCGATGTGAAATTCTCGATAAAATTGAATCGTTTAAATAAATGGATAGGGAAGGTGAATGAAAAGGGAGAGTCAATACGATAGATTTATGTTTATGTACGTAAAACCATTGCTAACACGAAGTGATACTGAAGTTTATATTCATAAATGCGAGTTTATTGAAGGCCAAAATTGGGTGGACCTTTCTTAATCCTCTTATTTATATTCTTATTTTGATCACACAAATGTAAAAACTTAAAAGAAAGTTACGAAAGTGATCCAATCTCCTTCTCGATGGATAAGAAAAGCATGAGAGCGGAACAAAAAATATATATTGACATGTAGTAAACTAGTAACAAATTGGTATTAATACAAAAATTAAAAATTTTATTCATTCAATTTTCATCCGAAGTACAAAAAATTCACAGATAAAATGCACGTAAAATTACACTGAGGTAATTTTATTTTGACCTTTAGATATTCCAGCCTTGTTCCTTTTAACAATGCAAATCCCTTAAGCAATATTACATGAATAGTGTAAGTAAAAAAAAGTAAAGAAGAAACTGCAAGGATAGTGTAAAGGATTTTGGTAGATCAAGAGGCGATTAAATTAAGAGAACTAGGAAGAGAGAATAACGTTAAGGACGAGTCAATTCAATCAAATTTTTTGAGGTTATTTAAAAGGCTTGAATATGATATTCTCTGATAAATTAGGTATTGCAGGGATGGAGAGATACCAGGAGTTCAAGTATCTAATAGTGGAAGTAGTAAATAATATACTCATCGCTACCTGAATAGTAGTTAAGCCCAAAAAGTATTTGTTTCGTGGGAAATAAGGAGAATAATGAGAAAAATAAATATGATAAATAAATTCAATAAAAAATATATAAATCACCACATACTTAAATAAATCACCCTAAAAACTCCCTTCATTGAGAGACCTAAATACCGAAAAAATCTCAATAAAGCCTCCCCCTAACGACACTCCCCCAAAAAAACATCCAAAAATCCAAAAACACATAATACGAAGCAATAAAACCAATATAATCCTAAAACCCATTTCCCGGACTAATCAAAGCAGACACCGTAAATAGTCGAATTGGCAACCTCCGACGACGGCTTCCGATCCCACCCACGACTTCATTTTCGTAAGAAACCGAAGCCCCTTTTGGCAGAAATTGGAAAGGGACCCTCCCCTTTTTGTCCACCCACTCTCCCGCTTTCTCCTCCTTTCCCCGGCGTGACCCGCCAGTTACACAACCAAACCTCATTTTTCTCCCCATCCCAACACCTCCTCCTAAACTCAGAGAGACTCCGCACACACGCTGCACTTTCTTGCAGGGGGAGGTCGAAATCTGGGTCCCCTCCTGGGAGAGAAAGTCCTTTGGGATAGCCCGAGACCCACTTTCTTCTTTTACCCCTCCCACTCTGGAGGAGGCGGCGTCCTGTGTTGCATCCATAAAGGAGAGTTTTATTGCGGTGTCGCCAGCGTACAGGTAATTGCCCATTTTGCTGTGTCTCTGAGGATCTTCCCTTTTTGCACCGGATATGAGAGAGCCATGGATGCATTTCCTTTATGGCGATAACGTGATGATCGATGAAGACGTCGATGGGTCGAGCACGGACACGTGTTGGCGGCGATGCTCGTAAATGAGGTTGCATAATTCTGATGATTATCTGTTTTTTTTTAATAGGAACTATCCGCTTTGGGAATGGCATAACACTCGATTCCGGGAATGAATTTTTTTTTCTAAATATTTTCGCTGTTGAAAGATCTTAGCTGTCTCGGCTAAACTGAGAGATGTAAAAAAATGCGTTGAAAACGTCTGAAATATCTCGAAAGGTATTCGCGCATTCTAGAGAGGCGCAAACAGAACTATAAATTACTTCGAGGGAGGGAAATAAATTATGTCACGGCTGCTTTTGTTCCACTTTAATCTTTACCTAACCGGGGTAAAAAATAAACAAAAAGTTGGTCTTCAAGTGATTTAGTATAGAAGAAGTTTTCTTATCCTTTTCAACGAAGTAAAAATTATGATTAATCATACAATTAGCAATTTTACTTCGTGAAATGATAAGAAGTAAAAATAGAGTAGAAATAAAAGTAGAAATCAGACGGATATACATAAAATTTATATAAAAAATACGAGGAGACAGAGATCATTAAACGCACAGTAACACCCATTTTCTCTAAACGGAGGGAAATATTAAGGGAGGTAGAAATTCAGGATTTAACCCGAAAGATAAAAGAATTATTAATTCATATCGTTAACATTTTATCGAAAACTCAAAAGTTTTATTATTACTATAAGAAAACATATCCACAGAGAATAATAACATTATATAATTTGCATATTTTAAACTATATAACATCAAACGTTATAGGTTCAAATTTTCCATCCAAGCTTCAACACAGGAGCCATCCTATTGGAACCTAAACGTAACCTCATGACATCACACTGCGAAAACATTCGGTCGAGTGAACTCGTAAACAAACAAAAATTACATAAAGGCCACCATCGCCTGCATACCGATCCCTATGACTACGGGGAGAGTTTGACTTTTAAAAGAAGAGGACACCCTGCGTTTCCCACTCGATTCTAAAAAAAGTGCATTCTTCATGAAATATACTTGAGGATTTCTTTCCGTCCTTCCATATTCGGGTAGCCATATTGAAAGTTGGAGCGAACAAAAATACTTTCGTTTCATTACCCCACATTCTCCTTTCATAGTCGCTTAGGAATCTGAAAGTGAACTTTCGCCTGTTCTTGGCCAACGTGTCCTACTTGAGCCCACTCGGCATTTTTGTAATACGAAACCCAAGCGAATGCATTGAAATAAGAAAAAAGCGATGGATCCAAGAAGTGCACGTATATCATAAGAGCACAATAGCTTTGACACACGCCAGCTGACGCACCGAGAGAGTTCAACGAACGGATCGCTTTACATAAACAATCGTTTCGATCAGGAGAAAGAGATATTAAGTGGGATCCTACTTTCACCGTGATCGCAATGATGCGCGAAATGAACGTTTCTCGTTTTCACCCCATAAATTTTGTGCCAATCGCCGCCTATTAATAAACATGGGAAGCTATTGTATCCATAGGTTTTTCACGGAGCAGGTTGGGATGCTCGGAAACCGAAGAGGGGTGGAGTGATGAAGTAACCGACCCAAGAACTAATGTATTCGCAACAAAGAGAAACTAAGAAGAGGATGATTTTTATTCACCCAATTTCTTGAATCGATGAAGTAATATATAAGAAAATGAGTTTTCAGGAACCCTTTTTACGGTAGACGGTAAATTATTCTTTTTATTCACTATTCAATTCATAATTTATATATGTTTGCATATACATATATCCGTATAATTTCGGAGAGAAAACCAAATATATAGAACTTTGTTTCTTCTAAATAACATTATCTCAGAAGTTACTGTGATTTTAAGTTTTCCATAGAGAATATATCATCCTATTTCAAACAATATTACATATAAATCTGAATATGAAAATCAAAAAAGAATTTATTACAAAACTGGGCAACGAGATTAATATTTCATTCTCCAATATCATTTTCAAAATTCTTCAGATCATTATGCTTAAATAAAACATTGCTTTAACTATGATTAATTGATTATAACCTTTAATTATTAACCTTCGTGGTTTGGGTATAATAAAATAACAATTAATTATATATATATATATATATAATATTATCGTCAGACTCGTAGAGAGTAATGGGGAAGTTTAAGAACGATAAACCAAAACAAAACAGCTATAAATAGTTTGTGATGAATGGAATTACTTACGACTACACTATAAACAATCTCTCACTCAAATAGGATAATATCAATATTCCTCTGTTTGGCTATCAGGTTAGATTTACCACTCCTGTGACAAAAAACAAATTAATTTTCTCGACAGTTTATTTAGAAAACACTCGAGGCACGCCGTGGCGAAGATTCGCAAACCGCAATCCATCGGAGCGGTTTGAATGAGCTAACTGCATCTCTGTCGACATAAAATTGAGGTTTACGCTCTCCGTGCGCCTCAAAACAGAACGAGACGACGCCGTTGCTAACCGACAAAAGAAACACGCTACAAACCTCATTAGGCCGTGGCGTTTGGAATCGCATCAGACGGAGACCGCCGAGGGATTTCCTCATGAAAACTCCATTTGACCTCATCCGCGTTAAACACCGCGGATTAGCAAAGCGATGATTAGGAGATCTTCCGAAAAGTAGGTCGCTCATTCGCGAGGCCGAGAAGAAGATGTTTTTTTTTTATTTGAGAGGACTGGTCCGAAAAAAAGACTCTGATGGCGAATCCCTGACCTAACCGAAGGAAGGGGGAATTGTGAACTGAAGCAGTGGGCAGTCCAGAAGGAAGAATGCACAGTCACTGCATGGTCATTGTGATCCGTATCACCTCTTTTTCCATCGGAAGCGGTGCAAGAATCGAAGTGTTTCCTCGATTAGAAAATCCGGGTCGCTTTCCAATGTTTCTGATCCATAAGGGTGGATGCGGGTGTTGGGCGATGCTGAGACGCACTCGTACGCGGTTCATCTCGTATGATGATTACAATGGACGAAATTCAGATTTTTATTCCTATTTCCTTGCTTTTACTGAAGAAATTAAACAACACTCAATTACCATATTTGAATTTTTACGTCCGGTGCAACCGAACGTGTGATTGATGATTTACTTTAAACTTTGTAGCCATTAGATCTGAATTGGGAATGGTCTAATTACTCCAGGGGAGTTTATTTTCTGTTCCGTAAGGTTTTTAATTGATTTACATTCACTAAGGTTCAAATATGATTATTTTTTCTTTATAATATGTTCACACTTTTTCTCTTTCAAAACATAACTCTTTCACAAATACTCTAAATCTGCGTACAGTTACTGATAAATTACAGCGCTCAAATGAATTTTAAAGAATTTGCTGTAGGTAACATAATATGATAATCAAATGATATATTCAGAAACTTTTGAATAATTCGGAAATGTATTCCAAGAACTGAAAGAGAAAATTAACACTGTGATAGCAATGAAATGAATTCTCTCAAATCTAAATTGGAAGGATCTGGTTCTCACCTAGTTAGTATGCGATTACGCAGTATTAATTTGTTATTTAACTTATTTTTGACACCGCCAAATGATCGATTTGTACGTAACGAAGATAATAACCAATAAAAATATCATTCGAATTCAACGCCGATTGAGAATAACTTAATCTAAAACATTGGATGAAAATCTAGGAATGGAGTGAAAAACTGGAAGCTTTAGGACAAAATGGAAATAAATTTAAATTTACTCGATCCGAAACTTCATTTCCAGATAGAGTATTGTCAAAAGTTTTTAGAAAATTCGTACTTTTACATCAGAAGGTATAATTATAAGCGTTTAAAACGTATCACTACATCACTCAAATCATAAGTTAAAAGACTGTAAAAATGTATTAGATACAACGATCTCAGAAACATTATAGTAAAATTAAACTTGTACGTCAACAACTTTCAATAGAAATTAAGGGCAAAAAACTACTTTCACTCCATCGTGATTTTTTTCTCCAGGAAATGTATTTGCTGCTAACAAACGAAGCGATCAATCAGTCAAACGTTTCATTGAGCGAAACGAGTCTTAGTGCATGTGCTCTCCTTAGATACGTTCGCAAAAATCCTGAAAGCAACCGTGATCGACTCATAATTCTTTGCCCACGTAATCCAGCCGTTTAATAATAATTTTGCAACCTATTTAGCGCGGTTTTCGCGTAAGGGCTTCCGCGGTTCGACTTCTAGTGCGGCGCACTCAATGGGCTGTGGTGTGAGAGCGTTGGGTCGTGAATGAGCGCAAGTCAACGGGCGAGTACACTTTCACCCGGGGGCTAGAGAGCGCGTGTCTCGAAGGAGGGGTCAATTTCACTCTCTCACCAAAGAGATCTCCTGAATTTCACGAGGCGCAAAAAAATGACGGGAAAGCACGAAGAAGAGGTAAAATTATGACTGATGGTGGTGTAAAACGTAAGAAAGGATGGTTTCTTATTACGTGCTCCTTATGGGGGGTAGGGAAAAGATGGTCCTATTTCCGATACTACGTGCTAATAGAGAATCCGTGACATTTTCTTAAGAGAGTTTGGTTCTATCTTCGGTTACGACCGCATGTATACCTTTACGTGAGGACTATTTTAACGGCGAAACTAGGATACGGCACGAATCGCAGCTTTCTTGGAGATCTCGCCCCGTTCTCGAGGTTTGCGTAAGGGGAGATTGTGAGTGAAAATGCTTGGGAAAAAACTATCCGATTTTAATCCGAACAAAAACAAGAACTGACGCGTGTGCGATTTATTCACAACTGAAAGCTCGACCGGTTTTTGAGGATGGGACGTCGTCTTCCGGTTTTCCGAATATGATGTAGTCATCAAAACCGGTCGCGTTTTCTGTTTGGAATATTTTTAACAAGAATCAGCTTTTGTTTTATTTACGTTAAATACGAATAACTTTCACGATGTACCGCTTAAAATTTTAATGTATACAGATGACTTTGCAGACTTGTGTATACATAGACGTATTTCGCAGAGAATTAATTTCACCCATCTCCTAAAAAGAATAACACTTATGAAGAAGCTATTTGATCTATTTCGATGACAATTATTCATATGAAAAATAATGCATAATAAAAAACTAAAAGACACTCATTAATGAACGAGAAAAACCTTATTTATCAGAAGTTAAATCTGACAAATTAACACGTTTATCCTCTCAAAATAATTCGGGTTAAGGTGATTTGGCAGATCAAGTGGGGCGTATGGAAGCATTTCTATGGGGAAACTTACTCGAATTGAGTTTGACAGGACTGAACTCGTACACGGGTCTTTCAATGGCTGATCGGTAGCTGGTCGGTGTCCATTTCTCCTTGAGACGTACGGCTTAACATCCAACGAACTATAGTCACTCTTACTATAGTTCGCTGCGAACTAATGGTGCAAGACAAAATCGGAATATGAGCTATGGAGACAAAAAATGTAAGAGATTGAAGAGTGGAAAGAATTAAAGTTTTAAATTAATATCGAGATTTAGTAAATAATTTTCACTTTATTGAAATATACCTTGATGTTCTAAATGTTCTACGTAAACTTATCAAAAGAAGAATTCAGTTGAAATTGCATTGTTTAATTACGAGTTCGAATGAAACTTCAAGAGGATAGACAAACTTTTCAAAAGGTTAGAATTTACAGGCTGTATTCATAAATTCCATTTTTATCATTGCTATTTTTATTTTTACAATATCCTCTCAGGGCCTGATAAAGTACAATCTCTCCTAAAAACGAGATCAAGATTTTGGAGAAACTTCGGCAGCAAGCTTAATAATGGTAAAATAACGCAGACTCATGTTCGGTTTTCTTTAAGAAAGGAGGAAAAATAAATTTTGAAAGTTGAATGAAACTTTATACCCTCAAACGCTTACGAATGGAATATTGCTTTAAGGAGTTAAGAAATGGCAAAAATTTCTATTTGAGAAGAACACGAAACTTTCTAAATGGGGTGTTTCGTCACAGCGGATTCCCTCGGAGTCGGGGGCGCTAACAAGTTCTTTTGTAATGTCAGATACGTTGAGAGTCATCGAAGAAAGCCTATTTTGTAGACAAAATACCTCTTAGCATTCTTTCGAATCCCGGTTATTTTTTTTCCTTTTCAGAAGCCAACGATGTGCTTATACGCGAAGGAAAATAGATTAGAACGACTTTCACCCCCGAGCAGTTTCGTATTCACAAAGAAGGTTCCTCGCATCGTAACGCCTCGTTGGAACGATACCGAGGGAGCTTAAGAGAAGCTTACGTCCCATGATTCTCTTCACAATAAAGGAATAAACATTATGATGATGTCTCCTGATATATGAAAAAAACAATCGAATTCCGAAAATAATTAACCTGTCCGCAACAAATCATAATTCTTTTTATTTCCATTTAACCAACTTCATCTTCACGTAATACCATAATAAGGCCAAGCGTATAGCGCGCCAATCGAAACGTTACGACACGTTCATAATCTCCGTACGAGGAGCAAATATGTTGGATAATACCTTACGACATCCGCGCGCGAAATTTTCGTCCGACTATAAGAAGATGGGATTAGATATTGAAACAAAGAGTGCTAATTATTGAGTGTAGGACACGTTTTTTTCTTTGGCCGTACCCTAAAAAAGTAGGCGGAAGAAAGTTTGTTTGAGTGGTCGCATTGCGAGATGGATAGTTACGACAAAAGAAAATACTTTCTGAGGACATTAAGTCATCCACTCGAGTATCTACGCACAATGACCCGTCAAATATTTGAATATCAAACGCTGCTTGGTTTCTTTAAAGTGGATTTTGAAGTACAATATCCTCTCCTGATTCATCGAGCATAAAGTTACTTTTATTTTTTTACAAAATAAATATAAATATATTTAATTCGAATAATAAAAGATAGCATTGTAGTGTAAATGATTCAAAAGAAAATTGAAGCCTCGAAAAAGAAAAACTTTCGAAAGATCAAAGAAATGCAATGCTACGAACGAATGGCCTTCTTCAGAAAGACGATGAAAGAAAGGTCACGAAAAACAGCGTTATGATTGAGGTTATAAAAATGTTACGCCATATAAATGTTACGTCATTAAAAAAAATGAATAATGGGTTGAAACTTATGCGTAAACGAATGTAACAACCGTCTATTCACTGACATAACAGGTAATGTAATAACTGGTAGTAATGGATGGTTCCAATCATACCTTTCGAGCACAAACTCATAGAGATTGTGATTGAGCCCAAAATCAAAAAAGGAGTAAAGTATTCACACACAAAATCTAATAGTAAGCATTCATATATTATCTATATTGTGAGTGAACTAAAATAAGGATAAATTATACTTTAGAATTGTGAATTTCTTATGTGAAATCGTAAGAAATGTGAACAAATTAACTCCTCTTCGAAATCATTCCCTCAACAGTAATCATTTTTCCATGAGAAAAAGTCAGATTGAAATTTCCTCACGTAAAATTTAGAAAGCTTGATAAACAACGACCTCTTAAGAGCGACAAAAATCCTCCTTCCATCGGTGAAAATGTACACCGAGTCGAATAAACGTCCGATCTGTATATGGGGCAAAATCGAGAGCGAGTGAAACATAGAAAGCAGGGGTAGTGATATTGGAACAGAATGCTGCAGGAAAGATAGAAGGCCTCAAGACAAGAAATCGGCAGTTGAATCGATTAATTATAGAGCGAAACCTAAAAGTGGAATCGATTTAGAATATCCAGACCTCATCTTCATTTGCAAATTGATGCGAATGAAGAGTCCAATCGTGAAACTTGGAGAAATTTCACGAATTGCAGTCGATCCACCAACCTATTTAACCACAGTATATCTTCTTGAAGGATGTAAAAGGTGTAATGGTTACTTTACTAATTATATATACAATATTCTACAATGGTTACTTTACTAATATATATACAATTTTCAATAAAAGCACACAAAGATGTATATATCACTACTTTTCCATTGAGATATTGTTTTGAGTACCCTTACAATAACAGATTTCCGTTACAAAATGTTGGAAAACGTTTCATGACATGTTCGCTGAGCATATCCTATGCTCTTTGCTGATCCATGATAGGATTTAGTTAAGGACAATT
The DNA here is from genome assembly GCA_020796165.1 of Pantala flavescens. Classification (NCBI taxonomy): domain Eukaryota; kingdom Metazoa; phylum Arthropoda; class Insecta; order Odonata; family Libellulidae; genus Pantala; species Pantala flavescens. The sequence continues at coordinate 27,546,493 of CM036878.1, forward strand.
TACGGACACTTTTGCGATGAATTTAACGTCTCGATAATTTAGTGTTAAAGCTACCTCCAAACGTTACATATGGGACACTAAACTCCGTAAGCAAGTGCTGTGAAATACACACTGATTCTTATGATAGTACAAGATATTACATTTCACCATTTGCCATATAAAAGGCATATAAAATTTGTTCAAAGCGAAAATATTGTGTAAAGGTATCAAATACAAAAGATTCCAGTCCATGATTATCCAATGACATCACCTTTACAAAGATATTACTTGAGAATAACACTTACAGGTTGCTCTGTAAATCAAGCCATCTAATTCATTCGGTTACGGAGATGTCGAAATAGGCTATAAAATACACTGAGCCAGAACTCTCACAAAGCAGAATAAATTTAAGGGAAATGACCTCAACCTGCAACTGGTAGAAATCTAAAAATATTTCTCGAACGACATTTATTTTATTCGTTTTACTTTACTTTTAATCCCAATGATACTTGATGTGGCTTCAATGGGATAAACTTATCACTTTAAGATCTCTACTACCCGTTAGCTATGGCGATAATAAATTAATACTTTTATTTAATCGATTTTATTGATTTTGTACGTGATGCGTGATTAAATGAGGTAATTTTATAATATGCCATGAGCTATATTATTGATTTCGATAAAAAATAAGGTACTAATTAAGATATTAAGTTTAAGTTAATCGTGAAATAATGAACTGTCCATATAGCGTTTACCAATTCGTACCTTTTAATTGGAGGAGTAATTGTAATATTTTAACAGTGTTCTTCCTTGATAAGCTATAACGATTCTCCCTTCGAAAATAATACATATGTACAATAATCAGCTTTACATTTCAGCAGATTAATGAACAATAATCTGTATTAAATAAGTTGAAGCCCTTATATTAATAAACTTCATGGTATAAAGAGTATACGTACAGCCAAAATTGAAACCGGATGAACGCAGCTATACAAATATTTAACCGCAAAATTTTCCTATCAGCGACAAAAATCAGAACAGCTTCCTTTTATACAAATAAATAAAAAACACTTGAAAGATATACTGACGCAAGAATAGAGATAATGACTTTTTGAGAATTCAGTTAGATTTATTCGAACCACTTCAAGCGGGTTATTTCAATTTTCTACCTGAAAAGTCATTTGCAGCTGATTTTTCCGTTTATCGCATCGGTGAAGAGCGGAGAGATATTGCGATAGTTCCATTCCCTTGGTCGCTTTCAGTAGACAATCTCTCGAAAATCACTTTGAGTATCCACATACTCTCCGCATCGTAAAACCAATGACGGTCGGGTGCGATATCTGAGCCCTGATGTAAAAAAGTCATTGCTTTCCCACGGCTCACTTGCGTTTTCGATGGAACGAGTCGCCGTATTTCAGCACAGGTCATCAAACGACGTAGTTTCTCCCATGGGCGAGTATACACCCGAAATCGACCGTATCGTGGGTTTCTATAGTGACCGAAAAGAAAGGGAGACGATAATACAACTGGATTCCGAAGGAGCGAACGCCTCATTTTGGAACTTTATTATCTTTAAAAGCGATAAAATATTTTACTGTATTACTTCTTGAGGACGGAGAAACCCCTCATGTGGGATTACTTGGATAAAAATATGAGATTTGCGATTCCAAAATATTTTTCAATAATATAAATATTTTTGTGGGTTTCATTCACCCTCTTCTTGCGTGGATATATTCCAACGTACTTTCTCTCGATAACATCCATTTAAATATACTTTTATCTTCATTTAATTTATAACTTTTGTGTCTAAATATTTACTAAATATCAAATACATCTTTTTATTAGAAGAAAATAGTATAGTAAATAGAAAACAACATACGAAATCATAAGGAGTATGAAAGCTTATAAAGGCTCAATTAGGACAGTAAAGGGTCAAATAAGTCTCAAAAAATTACCTAAGCATATGATTCCAAATATTTCAATACAAGGCAACACCTTAATTACCCTGAGATATAATATTTAAAATTTTCTCAATAAACATCGTCTTCTATTTCTAAATATATTCCTAGATTCTAAAATCTAATACTCAGCATTAACAAATCCATTCACAGAAATGCACACACAGCCTTAAGCATCACGCGTCCTCTTCCATTACGATACGATAACTTGACATTTATCATTCTGATCTGATTATCCTGTAAGCCATACATAATCATCCACGCTGTTTCCTGATTTCCCATAGAAGAAAACCCACTCATGTACTTAATGATGACCGTTTAACCTTTCCCGGTATAGTAACGCAAAATCGCCGATTAAAACCACATCTCATGCCCAATCTGTACTCATGCATCCAGATTGATATACAGCAGTTGCCATTCAAATACGGAAGCCCGTTGCTGTGAGAAGGTAGGGAGCGGTCGTGAAAGAGAGAGAGAGGTGCACGTGGAACGAGAATAGAAAAAAATGGAGAAAAGAAGGTCCGTGGGAACGGCGCGTTGTGGGAGGAGCGATGGTTGGGACTTTAAAAAGTCGCTCTTAATAAGCGTAATTCGTGTTATGGTTTGCGGAGGAGGGAAAGAGGAACATGGGAAAGACGGGAATATTTCGGAAGAGAGCAAGTGAAAGTGACTCGTGGACTTTCGGAGCGGTAAAACACGAGAATTTAGGTGCTCATATCACCTCAGAGATTTTATGGATCCTCGAGAATCATAGGATATTTCAATCAAGTAGTTATAGAAAATCTAAATGCGTTCAAAATTTTATCCCAATCAATTTATAAAACCGATATCAGTCGTGCAACAGACGCATCGTATGGATAAGTTGTACTCAATCGATCAATTCCTTTAATTCATTGCATTAAGATGATTTAAGGTAATATTTTTAATACTTAATTTTTTAAATTGAATGATACATCGTTATATTAGTATTAATAACATTGTAAAAGCTGATTTAATAATAAGTATTCTTCTCTAGAAGTACTTCAAAACACGTAAAGAGATACGACTTTTACAGCTCTTATTTTTTGCGGCTATATCATCTTTATTATACTTTTTATTTTCCATAATAATTCTCAGAAGACTATTAAATCCATATAAACGTAATTAGTTGGAATAAAAAATCATTAGGTCATCATAAAAATTACGTAAATTATGTCAAAGGAACGGTTTTGACATTTGATCTAATTTCTTAGCTCATTTCAATTGCCTATAAAATACGTTCGTAATTTTACCTGGAAAATTTCCATACGTTTAGAGAGAATTACAAAACAAGCACAACCACTTGAGGTGAAAGATGTTAGACTCAATAGATCTCTCTAAAAGGCAAATTAGTAACCATGAGGATTCCATTACATGATTCGAAAGCGTCGGTCGTTATGTTGCGTGCGAACAGCTGCTTAGTTTAGCATCTGCCTGCCAATCCAATGTGGAAAATTAATAACGTAACTGCTACTCAAAACATTTGTGTATTATGTAGGTTGCTGAACTGAGAAACGAGACCGTATATTTTACGGCTAAATCATCTCCAAGAGAAAGCATCGGAAAGGGAAAGCGATGTGGAGAGTGGATGAGAGAAAGGAAGCTTATGGCGAAGAAAGATTCTTAGATTTTATTTCTAATCTCTTAAAGAGAGAGATCCTTTTGGAGGTTCCCAGGGAGATGACAGGGATATAAAAGTCTTCTTATCCTGGTTAGATAGAGCTCCTATCCCCCAAATGAACCCTGAGACTAAGCTCCAAGGGCTTTTATTCTCTTAAACTACTTTCATCAGCTATATTACTCATCAAAATTATTATGTAGGACTACTTTTATGCTTTCGAGCATATGAACCCTTTTCAAAATTATTCGAACTTAAATTCTTCAGTTAAGAAACCCTTATTAAGAGAATATGAAGATAAAAAGAAATGTCCACTCTAAGGAAGAAGATCCCTCTTATTGTATTACATAAACTTTGACAAAGGATTAATAAAGACCTGTTCATGAATAATCTTTTATCATATTACTAGGTTTAATGAAGCAACATTTTCAGATAAGGTTATGAAGTTCCTGCATAAAAGCATTTCTCTCCCTTATTTAACATAGTGCTAGTTCAACTACCAAAAATGGCTGAAATATTTCGTTCTAGTTTACTAAACGAAATAAACTTGTATGTTCTATACTTCGCACGTAAATTGTTCGCATGAAAAGGCGGAAACTTTGGAACATGAATAGCGACAACTCGGAAGTTTGGAAGACAAACGACGTACAATGCGTGATTCCAATTGTTCGGAGCACAAGTTTGCTCGATTGTGAACGTCCTACTTCTGAGTTTTAGGATTATTTCATTTTAGAAGAGCGGATTTAGTCTTAAGCAACGACATACAGCATAGCACTACACGAAATGCATATTTTACGAGAGAAGAACAAAATATCGGAAGGATAAAGGGGCAATGTGTCGATGGTATAATTTACAAACAGGGATCTATTGCAAACAGAACTAACAGAGCATTATTTCTAGAATAAACGACGAAAAAGCTTAGATTTTTGATAAAGAGAAGCCGAAAAAGTTACTACTCATTCAAACTGATAATATTTCAATAAAGAGACAATGTATAATCATTTACACAACAATAACCATAATATGATATACTATATAAAATAATCAGAAGGTTAAATTTCGAAGTTACTGCATTTTTCAGTACGAATCAAAACAAAATATCTCTATACAATGTTTCCTGAATAAATTAGTCATCATCTTATCCCATTATCTTGATCAATACCTAATAAAAACCTAGAAAAAGAAGTTAATACATATTTTATAGTAACAGTTGTAGTCAAACCTAATTAGAACCCCCTCTGAAAGTTGACTTGTTGCCAATAACTTTGAGCTACAAGGCTGGATTTGATTGACCGAAATTTGCATATAACACACCACTATACCTATATACATCTACGGGCATAGAAAAATAGAGGGCAATAGACAATTTCTAACGACGCAGAAGCCTTTCTCGACCGGGGAATCAGGCCGTCCGAATCACGCTAAAAATCTCAATTTTCTACGTCGTTACTTTTGAACTCTCACTCCCTCTGTAGCATCTCCTTTCTCTCCCATCTCACTTTCTTCTCCCTCATACCCTCCTCTCTCCCGGCATGCACCTCTTCCCTAAACTCTCTCTCTCTCTTTTAAAATTTCCCTCGCTCTAATTTTACCTCAAACTACATATCCAACCCTTTGAACTCGATCGCGCCACTTTCTCTCCCGAATAACCTCGTATCAGACGCTTTTCAAAGAGGAAAACAATCCTACGTTTGTATAAAAGGAAGTTTTTGTTTGCAAGCGGAATATGAATTGCGGTATGGCACTCAGGTACATAAAAGATGCAGGTATTCTCGCCTCTTGTCACACGAAATCGATCTTTCATTGTTCTCTTAAAATTTATTTGCCTTTTGAGGGGAACATGATTAACGGTTGCAACATACAAAAAGCTTGAACCATACAAATCTTTCTTTTACAAAATATCTCCTTGAAATCACACTTATAATATAGATTATGTATTATTTTTAGGATACACAGATCAAAAAAAAAGAAAATATATAGGAAATGAAGAAAAGATATTATATACAGTAGTTAAATTACTTCTTTCTGCATTATAAATGGCCAAAAATATAGCTTAATATTCATGTTATTGAATGGAAACAAACATTTCTTCCAGGAAATTTACGAATCAAACGTATTAAATCATAATTGCATTCAGTATTACGAGTATTAATAAACTGATAGACGTAAGAATTAGCGGTTGCATAAACATAACATATCGTAAATAATTTCAAATCGCTGTACGCTGTTTACGCTTTTACCGTTAAATTCTAAATCTATTAAATATTAATTAGATAATATCGTATTCAAAATGGAATCACACATATGTGTGAGCAGTATTATAGGTGAGAAAATATTAAAGATACACAATTATTAACTTATATGATGCACATATTAAAGCATTGTTTGAAGAAGGTTAAATTAGTGTATGGATACATCTGATCAATTGTATTTTCCTGAATTCTTTGTACAAGAAATGCATTTATAAGTGAATAATTGATTGCTAATTATTTGGCTCCTACTCAATAGAAGTATATTATAACTCTACAACGTTTTCGAGCGGTGAAATCCAGACCAACTCTTTGAATTCACTCTCTCTTTCACGATATTTCGTTTTTCATACGCAAACTCTTTCACTACCAAAGTTCAAACAAAAGCAATTCTCCACGAAAATATACACCTTCCGTTGCTGTTATTTATCATCAAGAGTAATATCGGCGACGCGAAATGGAAAATAAACATTCATATATTTACATTTTGAGGCAACGATAAAGCATACCAATTACAATGTAAAGTAAACCCAAAAGAAGTAAAATAGGCAAATATCAAAATGGCTTTAACTCGAACCCAATACCATTTACCGATCCGTTGCTCTAACTCGAAAAACAACCTGCTCATCCCATAGATACATAGTCTCAACCATTATTTGTAATTTAAAATGCAAATATCGCGATTCATAAATACCTTATTTTCTAGTATGATTCTGACGGTTTTAACCCAAAAAACAATATGGCAAAACGTAAGATACATATTGATATAAAATAATACAGTTATATTTCGAATTGGTATCATCGTACTTATCAAAAAAGACTGTTGTAAGAAAGAATAAAGAGAACGTTCACTTTCCCGACAATAATACTTAAAATCTTCAAAGGGACGGAATAAAATATTGGGTTTTTACGGGTCCTGAATAAACAACAAATTCAGAGAAAAATAAGATACAATATCTTCAAAGATTAAGCATTTCGAAATATGATACAATAAATAGTTACATGATACACAAAATACAAAAACAGATTATGCACCTCCCGCCAAACGCCAAAGGCATCTTGCTGTTTAAAGAGATAAAAGATCAACGATATATGGTACTTGAAGATTATGCTTGATAATGAATAATTCATTGAGGTATATTATTCCTAACCCAGAAGCTCAGTTTTATTCCATTCTCTAGCTCTATATTCAAACATTTACAGTTTTCTGGGAATACTCCTACTTGTATAATAAATAGCTATAGCTGTTAGCCATCCAAACCTAAACTTTCCTAAAACTCCACTGTAAAACCATCAAATTCAATAAACTCGAAATACATCGCCTCCCCTATCTCTCTGTAGTCATTCCATAGGATCGTATATATTCCTCCCTCTCCTACGTTAAAGCGAAGAAACTCCGCCGATGTGAATATACATCGCATCCGTAGCACCGAACCAATCCCGTAAACGTTCTTCACGGCAACGGAACGAGCTTACGAAAATCCACAATGAGATTTCCCTTCCTTCGAAGCAGCTCTATCTACGGTACTCCTCATCCGTTTACCCCGGTGAGAAAGCGTCTCCTGGCAACGCCCTGCAACCCTTATCTCAAGATCTCCTCGCAGCGAGGAAGGAAAACACTGGAATATGTCGAGCGACGTTCATTCCTCCTTAATACAGCCTCCCTGGAAGATTCTTTTTTATTCTTGCCCGCATCCTGAATGCGATGGGTTATGTTGAAAATACGGAAATGTGGAAAAAATACAAATATCTATAAGGCCACGATCATGAGCTCCGTAAGGGCTCTCGAGCAGAAGATTTTCCTTTTGCGGATAAGTCGGTTATATTGAGTGTAAAGATTTGTGGCCATCTTTCCTTCCCCCTTATTCTTGAATACTCTTTGGACCTTATATATCCCCCATTTCACTGGAGACACATTACCTTTTTTGATTCAGGTTTCGACCTTCCGTTCACCTTTGCAAAAACGTAAAAAAATGACGTATGAGCGATTGAAAATAAAACTTCTTTATAGGACTTAAGAAATTGTCAATCAAAGAATTAATAACTACCGAGAAATTTGTTCAGAGATAACAACCCTTCTTAGTATATCTAGTAAATCTATACTGTTCACCTCTTTTTTCTCGTATGGTAACAGTACCTTTTTCCTGAGAAATTGTAGTTTAGTGGATTCAATAGCTCTATTAAACTTTGATTACCGACCCATAATTACATTCTCTTATAAAACAGCAACACGAAATTTCCGATGTATTGAGAGATTCTAATAAAATTCAATTTAGTAGGAATCAATACAAGGAAATTAAATGGGTAGTAGTAATAAAAACTGACAGCAAAATTATATCTAAATAACCTGTTTCCATACCAGTAATTTTGCGCACGTTTTCCTCAATTAAAGAGAATAATTTATTTCGCTTCTATCCAAAACAATACTCAGAAATTATTTTATTATTAAACGAGCATATCTTTCCTCAGTTTAGAAAACTGTCAACAATAGCAGTTAATTTGAATTATCACATGAAACTAGTTTGTAGTGTTTTTTAGATTCAAAAGCTTATTCTGAGAATATCTTTAAAAATTCTGCATTTACCGAGTTAAAAAATAATGAATTATCTATGCTTCAATTTATAAACATCCCAGAAGATATCTTTTACAAAAATAAGCATATTTTAGCTGCAAACTAAGTTGAAATACCTTTTTATCATACAATGTACAATAAGTTTTTATGCCTATTCAATGCAAATGTCGAAAATCGTATTCCAAAAACATAAAAATTATAATCACAAAAAACAATAAAAATCTCGCTCTAAAATTAAATTTCCTTGAGCTCTAAGAAAAGAAAATTCAAAAGCATAATCTGGGACGTCAGCATCTTCAGAATCCATCCTTATCATCAATCCTAAACACACAATTACGCTAGAAAGCGTGCACTCCTCTCTCTCCTTGGAATTTTCTCGGGGCGAATCGATATCCTTCCGTTTTAATCATTCCATTAGCCGCCTCTCTCCCCTTCATTATTTCCTCGATTCCTCCGCCGAGACGGGTTTATTTTATGATTTGCCTTTTTTCTCGCAATGAACTGGGTCACGCTCCCCTCCCACGCAGGGGGGGGGGGGAAGACGACGTGTGTGCGGGGTCAAGGATGCGATATCGCACGACGACGGAGAAAAAAAAAACTAACGGAAAAACGGATGAAAGAGCCGTAATCGCCCTCCCGTAGCGCCACCTTATACTTCCCCGGATACAGTTTACTCCGAGTTTAATGTAGAGGGCGAAGCTAAGTAGACTCGCGCTTTATGGACTCTTCCTTCTACGAAAAGGGTCGAGCGCCCGATTTCTCAGTCTACCGACTTCCTTTTTTCGTAGTTCTTTTCAATGCATGGGATACGTTTTTTTAAAAAGCGCCCTTTAGATAAACGTAGCATTTGTGAGTTAGGAAAGGTGAGCCTCCGTAGATTTCTTAGGGAGGGTTTTAGGAATAAAAATAAGGGCCTCAGCTGCGTAGAACACTGTTCGAAAAAGGATGTTATCGATAGAGGAAAAACTAGATTGCGTTTCAGATGAACCCTTAGTAATTTAGAGTTTTCTAAAAAAACCTGATGCTATGCATCTGTATAAAGAAATCAGAAATCGCAAGAAGAAATAAGAAAAAATAAGGTTTGATTAAGTCAAAATTTATATACGAGAAGAATGACCCTAAGTTTTATTTTGCATACATCAAGTATCAATAACAACGATGATTTCTGAATATAGATACAACATGTACAATAAAAGCTCAATTTATAGTCATATATTTACAGTTATAAGTAGTTTCTTAAGTTACTAAAGTAACTAAAAATGACTAAAGTTCTGAGTTCGACTCCCGGTAGCATTTATTATCTGTTAGAGAATTGGTGTTTGAGAATGTCCAGTATTGTATACGACACTGTAAGGACTCGTGCTAAGTTACTACTACCGCCAGTCACAGAGTCTATAGAGATATACACCCATAAATCAGTAGCATTAGATTCCCTTCGCAACACGAAATACCGTTTGATTTCAAAGAGGATGAGACGGTTTTTTAATCGAAAATATCCATTTCCTCTATAGAGCGCGTCGGGTGAATCAAATCGACCGAAAAGCGTAACCCTTCCGAGTAATCTCACACTCGTCTCGATTTATTTAACCTAGAAATCCGGAGCGAAAACAATCTTGGTAATAAGCAACGCTTTGATCGCAGAAGAGCGCACATGTTGATTCAAAAGGAGAAAACAAATAATGGGGGAATTTTTGTCGGAATACGAAGTGTTTCCGCGGGTGACGGCGGAAAGCGTTTTAGAACAGCCGTTTCCCATTTTACGTATTCCAGCTATTACATATTTCAAAGCTGCATTCCCATTTATCTCGGGAATATTTACAAAACGTGCAGTCTGAGCTTTGGCGAGGATCGCGTGAAAAGAAACAGGGTCACTAATTTTAATGCAGCTAAAGGGATTGAACGAAAATAATTGAAAACCTTGGGGGAGTCTTGAACAATCAAACGTGTCCCAAATGCAGTGTGGAGCGGAAAAAGGATGCAGATTATGACGAAATTCCGGGGAAATGAAACGCTTCCATTATGTTCGCGAGTGATTTTTTTCGCAGGATATCTAGATCTCGTTCCCCAAAGAGCACAGTACAGTTTATCAACAAGCTGCACTTTATGATTTTTCATTACTTACGTTTCGGATGCGAGGAATTTAATACTTTTAAAAGTGTTTCAATTAAAATATCAACAGAGGAAAATTTGCTTTCGTAATATTTCTTTTCCGTCAGTGTTATGGCTCATTTTGTACAAGTTAATGATATAAATATTGCTATAAATAACTGCATCGCTCATATTAACATGTAAATGAAATCTTCGAAATATATTTCTATTCCATTCTCTATTGCTTTGGATCGTTTAACAGCAGTTTATGCTAATATTTTACGCATATATCTATCTAATTTAGTGAGAAAAATAATTAAAAATCGACTAATTCTTAATATTTCTTAGTGAGCCACATTACTCAAAGCTGATGAGCAATCTTAAATTAACTAGATATTGACTTTTAGAACCCTGGACCATTAACGATCTATTTTGTTTCAGGAAATTGAATTTCAATTATTCATATACTCCACCGAATATTTGAGGTCTCTAGATGTGAGAATTTTCTCTGTTTTACTAAAGATGTTCGTTGAATAATAATACTAAAATTAAGAAGAAATTGGGAATAAATTCGATAAAAAGATATAGTTAAAACCGTGTTAAGTAAATCATGAATTACTGAACAGATAAAATATATATTCTATCATTATAAGTGGCTATTTATTGAATTTTCCAAGCATCCAAAATTGTGATTATCTCTAATAAAGTTGAAATTAGAAAACAATTAAAAATATTTCGAATGAAAAATATCAGACTTAAATATATAAAAATCCTGATCCTATTAATAAGATAAAAAATTCAGAAATAAAAAGCTGCTACTTGAATCAGTGATGCTTAAAATACATATCACCGCATAACTTATATTAAATAACGTACGGATATCTGGGCACGTCTACTGCACCTGAGGAAACGTGAATGAGCGGTTAATCTGGTAGAGTTATCATCGATAAAAAATAAGGTTATAGAGCATTGGAGAAGAGATGTCAGTCATAGAAAACGACCGTAGAGGCATGGATTTAATCGGAAATAACGGTGGCTGGTTTCAAGTGCATATAGGTCATGGAGCGAATTTACTAAAGTCGTCATCCTCTGGAAAACGCAGTTTTATGGTCCACGCCCCTTGCAATTCTGCAACACCCTTTGCGCCACACCAGCGCCCCTTTCGGAATGGGCGGCGACCCCTGAAAATCGTAAATTCCCACCGCGACGGCAATATGGATGGAAAAAATCTCTATTCCTCCTGAATGAACAACTAACGCAATTATTCCGTCCTTCTCGAAGCGAAGAATACGAAGGATTCCTACCCTCGAGTTATGCGACAAAGAGAGTTAACCCAGATTCGAGAGCGAATCCAAAAAATGCGATGATATTTATTGATTTCAATTTGAGGAATGAAATGAGTCCGATCCCATTTGCAGATAATTTGAGATGCAATATTTTCAGCTATTTGCACTCGTTATAAATTTCCCTTTAGACTCTTATAGTAAAAACTAGGAGACTGCTCTAAAAAGATTTTATGTACAGCATAGATAAATTGACTGAGTCCGAATTTTTAAGGTCAGTTTAATAGAATATATATACGTATATAAAATCACAAATGTACATTTACTTCTATTTGTGGAATATAATCTAGCTTTAAGATAGAAATTCAAAATATTAATAAAATTCTTATTCATAAAATAGAAATTGAAGATCAATAGCTTTATTTGTTTATCTGATTGAACAATGTACTACGTCTTATCATAGTGACAACAAAATTATCGATATTTTACTCCTTTTCTATATTTTTTAAGCAGATTTATTGAGATATTTTTTACAGAGAAAATAATTCTAACTATTGGAACCTCTATTGATAAACTTTTCTGATATACGAAACACATCATATTGCAATTGGATCGATATTAAGCGATCTAATCCAGTGCAAACTAAATTTAAGACACTTCTAGAGTTGAAAAAATATGCAGATCAGATAATTTGCCAAATATATCAATCACTCCTCTACTAAAAAAAAACGAAAAACGACTAACCAACTAGAACCTAGATTTTACAATTTAATACACCCATAAAGAAAACACTCTTTTAACTCCGAAACGGGACACAATCGGATGTCACAATCAGAAACTTCTGGCTTGATGGAAGAGTAGCGGAAACAACAAAAAGAGGAGCCAGAAGTCGGTTAAAATCCCATCATTTAATACCTAGAGGACGACTGCAACGACAAAAAAACTAGAAGGTATCCTTTCGACTCCATTTAGAAGCCCGAAATTCCGCATCTCGGTACTTCTAAATCCATCGTCCCGCGGCAATCCATCTTTGGAGAGGGCCCACCTCCATCTTTCACGAGACTCCAAACAAGTCGTATTCCCCTTTTGACGACCGTGGTGCTGGGATTCCAGGGATCAAACGAGAGAGATGCAATCAATCAAGCCGTCAGCACCAAGCTACTCGACACCTCTCCTCTTTCACTGTATTCTCTTAAAACCCCTCTCTATCACGGCGCATACGTACGGCTAATTCCCAACTTCATAATCCCTTCTTTAGAAATTCCGCGGGCGTAACTAGATTCCGGGAACTTTTCATTTTTCTCCGCGAATTATTCCGACTCGTACTTTAACCTAATTTCCCCTCAACCCGATTATCGATTACCCATTCCCGTTTTAATACTTCTCCCTTTTTTTAATGTGCCCTACGGGTAGAAAGGATGAGGAAGGGGGGGACCTTTTGATAAACTCTTGCCAAGTTTTTCCGTTCGCGAACACACGGCGTCCGATAACTTTCCCGCGTGTCTTCTTCTCCCGCTACGTACCTAATCCGATTTCCCATGTAGAACTACGAGGGTACTCCGGCGCGTTAATCCTGGCAACTTTTCTCGACAATTTATTGTAATTGCTTTACTCCCCTCCCTGGATATTTTTTACTTCCCATCCTTGAGGTATTAGGTCGTTAATCCGTCCCTATTTTTCTCCTTGTAGATTACGAGACATCTGTTTCTGGTGGGCGTTAACCAATCGATTTGTTTTTAACGAGCACACGCGATTGCTTTTGGTGGTGGTCTAAGCATCTAAATGAAATAATTCCTTTCCCGATGCTACAAATTTTCTTTTATGCTTGTGAGTAGAAGGCTGGAATGATTTTGCAGAAAATCTTACTCCATTTTTCTCTTTTGTACATACATAATGTTTTTTATCTTTCTTATTCATTTGGTGCCATTATAATAAACTACCAACGATTTGAACGAAACAAAAAAGGGATTGAAATAGGAAAGTTATCCATTTGTGTTAATTCATCGTGATTCTCAATTCATTGACTTTTGAGTGAATAATAATGTCTATAGTAGCTGGTGGTTGATACAAGGTTTGATAAGAGCACTCAATTAGAGCTCAAAAAATCAATTTAATAGCGTGCAAGAATTTTTACGGACCGTAGGATAAAATTCCATTTCATAAATATATTTTATAATCGTATTTACCTTAGAAACTGTAAAATTCCCTTTGCTTCATATTTTAGACAAAGATAAATCTTTTCAAATCCCATTTAAATGGGAAATAAATAAATAAAAAAATACGGAATACATCGTAAAAAAATCTTGCTCGTACTTTCCCATTACCATGAAATAGGAAAACAAAAACTATTATGTTTATATTTTAACCAAACATATCTGACTGGTTTAGAGGTCAAGCCCATATTCTGTCCAAGTTTTTTATTACTATTCATAATTTGTAACGGTAATTATATATAAAATTATATAGTAAATTTCACTTTACCAGGGTTTTATACTTCAGTGAATTAAACCCTAATGTTCGTTCGCTCCATAAAATTCTCCTCTCCCACTAAACTTTCTCCCTTTAAATGCCCTGTTAAGAACTTTATCGTGAGCATAGATGGACCTGACTGTCTTCTGCCGCAAATTCCGTGAGAATTCTTTTCGTAGCCGTATATTCAGTGAGTCGCCAACCACAGATGTGGGAGTGCGCACCAACTACTCTAACAGTCACACACCATCCGAGCAAGAGGGAAACCCGGTGTTAAAACTGTTCTACCGAAATAAACTTGAACGGGTGGCAAGGAATTAATGTCCCAACAGACCGAGAGATTGCTGTAATTACATGTCTCCCCCAACGTTCAGAAGTATAAAAAGGACAGATGCGAAAAACTTTCGACCATTAGCTCTGGTCCTGAAGTAATCCGTGACTCACGATCAGTTAAAATGGAATAGTAAGATATCCATTAAAAAAATTTCTATTTTGATATTATATTTATTTCGGAGATAAATAAATACAGCTATATATCTGGCAAAATAGGATAATAATATAAGGAACTAAAAAATGAAAAACTAGTTTTAGTAATAAAAATCCTATTTCAAATTCAACATAAAATGATAAACTTGGGTTTTATATGAATACGAAACAATGAATTAATCAGAAATATTACATGCATAATTAGAATCATCTGACAAAAACATATTTATTTAAAAAAACCCAATAACCGCTAATACTCAAATCCAAATTAATACGCATTCTCGAGATAAAATTTAATTTATTCCGAAACTATTTCATCGGCGATACTCCGTTGATAACTCGAATTATCATTCCGAAAACTCATAATAATACAATTAACTTTGTTTAAATTTATTACAGAAACAGTTTCGCATAAAAGTGCATTAGGTACGCCTCAGTTAATAATTCTATTATAAAAACAGAGAGAGCAAGAATGTCGTAAATTAATACGGTTGAAAAAAAAATGAATGTCACCATCCAATAAATGTTCCAGTGCTTCCATTTGAGCGTACAGTAATTGAGTTAGGATATAAAAGAAAACAATTACGCACGTTGCAACTTTGACGTCAACTAATTGAACTACGACCGCGGTAGAGGTCATGCCACGTGGAGCGCTCTACGTATGTTTCTCTATGTATTATCGCTTCCTAATGTTCCATCCCTTCTAACATTTTCCCCACGCCCTCCTCCTCGTGTCACATTCGGGATGACCTTGTCGGTGACATTCGGCGGTTGGCGTGACTTCAGGAGGAAGCAGAAGGGGGTGTTCCTACATAATATACTGATCGATGACGTGATATGCACTATTACTTCGTGTTATCTTCACGAAAGTACATAGTTTAGTCGCACTCTTTAGATCAACACCGTATTAGTAGGACGTAAGTGTGATGAAAAATGCATAGCTTTTTCCACTCGTTTTCTCTGGTTATTCCGTGTTTAGTACTCTAATATATATTTAGTGCTATAATGGATGGAACTGTGGGCATATTTCTGTTTATTTCTCAAGAGTGCCGACGTAAAATTCAAGAAATTCTATAAATAATTCGTAATATTTTCGTAACAATGAACTTTTGCCCAAAATACAATTTCAATTGGCAAAGATATTTAGTACATCAAACGTATTTGGATCAGGATTCAGGTCTTCTTTTCTGCCTTTCAAATTAAAATCATTTTATATTTCTCTTTTTGCAACGAAATCTTAAAACAAGGAAAGATTTTTTGTACTTTCAACTTACGTATTTTATTTGAGAATACAGCAATTTATTAATAATTAATATCAATCAAAAAGAATTTGATACTCCACACATTATAATTTCTTCCTAAATAATGTATGCATATTTCGAGTAATCACTAAAAAATAAGATTCTAATTATTAAGTTTAATAACCACATCACTATTATGCAAGTAGCAGCTTTCTAGACTTCATCGCCATGAGAAACCGTATCCTCCAAGAAACAGCAAACTTATGCGGCGAACGGAGTCTGCATATGAATAAAGTACTCATAGACCTCTACTGTAACCTGCAACAGCTTC
Organism: Pantala flavescens; assembly: GCA_020796165.1. Taxonomy (NCBI): domain Eukaryota; kingdom Metazoa; phylum Arthropoda; class Insecta; order Odonata; family Libellulidae; genus Pantala; species Pantala flavescens. Next base: position 27,562,785 of record CM036878.1, read on the forward strand.
TCGAGTAGTACGCTCATCCAGATAAATCGCATTTCCCTCACAATAAAGAAAGTCTTAAAAATCCCATTATAATTTAATGATTCATGATGGAAGACACATTATATGGATTTTTTTTAAGTCCACCTAATTGGATTGCTCTAGAACCACAACGGTGAATAGATCCGATTGATTTTATTACGAGAGTAACCTCCCACAGTTTATCTAACATCATTCGATTACTCTCATCAATCGAATCGAAGAATCGAATGTTCGAAGTCGAAGGGTATTGAAAATCGATATAATGAATCGGGATAGGGCAATGTGTAAAAGCGTCGGGAACAGCGCTGGACGCCATTCGTGTGGGATTAGGAGATTTCCTTGAAGCATTCTCCTTGGCATTTCTCACATTTCCCACGTGACCCTTTCCACGAATCTCATTTCCGTCTCCCCAAAGATCTATTTCTGACTGGAAACGGGTGTAAGGGCCACTTCCAAGGTCACTCTCCTAGCGATTCAATCATAGAATCTCCCCGAGATATATGTTCTCGACAGAATATGTGGTGAGTGTATGCAGATGGAGAAAGTCCAGGCGCCGTCTCTCGTTAGCACAGTATTATTCTCAGGTCTCCAGACTATTACTTACAAGCGAATCAGACGAGATATTTCTGTTACTTTGTAAGCATGTTAACTCGATGGAAAAGTTTCACGCGCGCCATATATGGTATCATGAGTGTTGGGTTTATTATACAGATTTCTACGAGAGGTTAAAAATAAACAAAAAAAGAGTATAAATAAAAAAATACACTGAAAAACCAACTAAAATTATGTTTTTCTTAAGTTGGGAGGTTCTACTATTCACAGGGCTCTTACGTCATAATTCACAAACAAATGAATTTTTGTAAATGTATTGCATTCTTTGGAGAAATATATTTTTAAAACCGCGTGTTTGGGATGTAATAGAAAATATTTGAAAAGAGTGAATTTTAGAATAACTTACGCATATATAGATAAAACGAAGCAGGTTTTTACCTCTTCTAACATTTTTAATATCATTCCTGAAATAAATATGATAAAAATAGTTCTGTGACCTTTTGAGGAAATATCACTCGATATGATCAATCTTTAAAGATTCAGTTTAGAATAAAATTTATAGTGTTGATTTTATATGATTCGTTGTGAAACAGCATCATTTAATTAAAGAAGATAGAAGGCGAATGTAATTGAATGTAAGTTGAATGGTAGCTCCGAGAAAAACCAGATCCTTCAAAATTTTCAGGATTCCTAATCTAGTACTTTGTAAACTAATTATCAAGTCAAATAAGGAAACTCTAAATTAAAATTTAACTCTATACGAAAACTCTAAAAATTTCCAGATTCACTGATTCACCTGATGGTGCTCAAAACAAAAATTATATTTTCAAGAAACGTTCCATAACGAATAAACTGAAAGAGAAAACTTTTAGAAGTCACAAAGGCCATACACTGCAAATGGACCATAGAAAAAATAATTTAACTTAAACCATAATTTATTATCGATAAATCGCTTTAATAGGAAGTGAACATCAACAAACAATATGCTAGTGACTGGCATAAAAGTATCTGAAAACTGAAAATAAAATAGGATTTATTTCCTTCATTTTCACTAATTATGTACTCCTAATTCCGCTAATTACGTATTCCTGAAATAATTACGAAAATTAGAATCTGTGCAAATTAATTTTTCTTGGAAAAGTTATCAAATAAACAGCAGTAATAAATTCAAATTTTTATGTTACTGTATCTGGTACCAAATCGAAGTACCAAACTCGCTCGCTAGATAAAATCTGGATTAAACAAAGTCAATCCTTTAGGAAGAGTTAAAAAAATTAACATTCTACGTAGATAATCCTCACGGACTAGAATCGTTGAATCGAGACTCCCGTTCCGATACGTCAGTTCAGTGAAACATTTCCACCGATGATTCCCCGAAGAACTGAGGCAGATTACACCCCTCGGGACCGCACGTGCGTTTGTCGACCGTGCATATCCCAGAAAAGTATCCTTTGTAGGGCAGCTCCAGGGCTTTTAAATAACCGCTTTCACAACGGATTAAAATCTGCGAAACCACCCACCCAACCTTTCATTCCATTGTCGCGCGATGCAGCTACAAACAAATGAACCCTCGAGCGCGAACTCCGTTAATATATCTTCGCGAAAGGGCACATACACTTTCTCCCTTTACCCAATCGCAGCACGTAAATCTACGCCGCACTTAGGTTCGCTCGCCTACTAGACTTAGACCAGTTTCCGTTTCTCGGACGGTTTTCTTTGGGCAAAAAACGAAACGTTTAAATGGCTGCTAACGGAGGAGTTATAAGTTCTTTTGTAAATGGGGCGTCGCCGACTGCTTACTGCAGAGCGCAACACCGCGCCTTTCAGATAACATCGCCACTGTGAGAAAAGACGACTTAATCACTGAGGTTATGGAGGTGGGAGGTTTGGGAATTTCTAGAACGACGTTAAAAGCTATAAGAAACGTAATTGTGAAGCCTGACCCTTTTAAGCTATGGTTCGTAAGAGAGAGTATAACTCGTGAACTCGATGAATACAATGTTTCAAAGATGTTTACCAACACTGAAATTATAATAAATTATTGAGAAAATCCATCTACTACTTTCAGTTTTCTAGATATATACGTACAAGTTAGCACAGTATTTTCTATTTCCATATATGCACCCTGCAAGCCTCCTATCATCGTGTGACTCAACTATCCCGACTTATTTTTCCGCAAAAAAGGAATCTTCAAAACGAATCATTCTAGCATCTTTTACTCTAATTTTGGAGAAATTTGTTCGTAAAATATATTCATTGAATGAAGAAAATTGGCTCTAAAATTCATACTGTTAATAGCTTTAACTTACGATCATAAATATTCATACGCTCTTCAATCAGATATATAATGCACTTTTCAAAATAAGATACGTATATGCGCTCTAATACTTCGAACATTTGAAAATTGCTGATATATTTTTCCCCAGATTTAAGCTACGGAAAAATATACTTAACGTTGCCTGCATGTCAATGGAAAATCACCAAGACAACTAAGACTCGACACAACAATCGCCATCGTTTTACGTCATTCCTGTTGAATAAGCCCTATTCTAAAAACAATCTCGCAAGGACAAATATTACCATGCAAATGTACCGCTCGATCGTATTCCGTGCTCTGGTATAGTAAGGAAGAGAGAAAAAAGCTGCAAGTAAAAAATATTTATCACTAGTTGCAGCAGTTGTCCCAGGCGCTGTGGAAGGCGAGCGATCTCTTTTGAGGCGCGAGGGTTGTATGACGTTGGCGAGTGGGAGGTCGTGGGTGGGGAGAGACGGGGAGGGAAACTAGGAAAGCTGAGGGCGTGGGTGAAGGTCATAAGGGTATCCGTGAATATCCCATGCAAGAGTGGATTCGGATGAGATCGGGGAAGGAGACCAAATTGGATGCGAATATTTTGCGGGTTGCCAAGCACCAGGGGAATAAAAATCACCGAGTGTTGGGGAAAACTGCATTAAATGAAGAACTTTCCAGGATTCCTTAACCGACATTAATGAACAATATAAGGTTGGGATTGGCTTTTACTTCGTACTATTCCTGGAAGACTCGAGAGAATACAGCGATGAGCTATATTCGTTGGGAAGATGTACAATAGAATAGGGATAAGAAAGAATAAAATTTTAAGAATTCTAGTGTGGAATTCTTGATGATACAACCTTCCCTGTTATAAAGCAGTGATGATTATCGTGTCCTAGATTAAAGTATATATTTCTATATTACTGAAAAGAACCATAATAATTTATAAACTTAAGTATTCTTAGATATTAAAGTGTTTCCCAATTCATGCATTACATACACCAACGTGAGGCGTTCTGATTCATAAAAAGAGTATAATACTTAAGGCTCCAAAATAAGGATTCAATTCATAAATTTACACCACAAATTTAATGTATAAAAGGATAATATAGTAAAAATATCACGGCATAGTCGCTTCCATCTCTTATAAAAGTAATTAAATGCCATGTAGGTTTCCTAACCGTATAAATTTCATTAAAACTGCAAAAAGAGCGTAGAAAACGACTCAAAAATTCCCAAATATTTCCTTCGATGATCGGAGCGATGAGCCAATGAAATGCACCGTGATTTCCATGGGGACACGAAATATTCCAGAATCTGGAATAGCGCGCCGCTGTTCATCCCCGTTTCCCGGGGAACTCCTGGAATGTACCGGGGCAAGGCCACGCCATCCTGCACGAGATGCGGGGGGAGGAGTGGAAGGGACAGGTGACAGACTCCAGTATTGCGCAGCGGTCGACGACAAGATTCGGAAACCAAGCGCGAGTACTAACCCCTCTCACATGCGTCGTCGTAGGATAGAGATGCCCCGTGCACGTGTACTATTCTGAGAACTCCTTCCCTTACAAAGGATTCGTTTAGAATAGACTACTCATGTAATGCAGATTCCGAGGAATCTCGCGATAGACTAGATCTGTTCGGGCGCTTCGAAAGTTTCTTTTCCAGAAAATGCGACGCTCGCGTAGGCGGACAAAATTGCTGAAGCAATATAAGTTTAGAGTTTATTTTTTCATTAACTGATGCTTCTATCTCAACCTCTATTGTTTTCATTCTGCAAGAGATATAGTTTTCTAGGAAATATGATTTGTGGTAAATCTTTCCTCCAAAGTTCTTCGAGAATATTATTATAGCATCAGATAAATTTCTGTGGAAGTCTTATGTTCTTTGTAACATCTTATGTTTAGTATATTTTTTATAAACGACAATTTATGAAACTCTGATTTCACTGGATTGGATACACAACATATCCAAGATATCTCAGCATGTTTTGGTTCCATTTTTGACTTGTGAAAGAGTGCTTTCAAATTAAAAGAATAAATATACGTTCCCGATATTTAAGCAATTTCATACTATGGTTTCACAGTATTTCAACAACATAAACTTTTGCCCTTATTTTATAGAAATAGAACCCAGAACTGAAATACAACCTCAAAAATAAATTATAATTTAAAAATAATATAACAATAGTTTCTTGAAAAACATACAAAATATAATTCTAACAATCATCAAAGAATAGTTCAATATTTTACAGAGAAAAAAATAAGGCTTTGTTTCTTGTACTTGCAGTTATGAATGACACCCTCATCCAGGGGTAATTTTAGGTATATGGAAAACTAAATTTCCGCATGACAGTAAGAAGAGACTTGGCTCATCCCTTGTGTACCCATCAGTTTTTGAGGTGACACTTTCCACAACGAGTAAGTGGATCAATGTCAAAAACAGAGGAATAGATTTTGGAGAGAAGAAGTGAAACTCGTTGTATGTGTGAGTGATACTTGACAAGGAACCGTCGAGGGAGAATGATGGATAAACCATTGGAGAGGAATTTCTATTTGCTATTTTTATGCGAATTAAGACGACCTTATACGACTAGAAAGGGATAGTTTCAAAGGAACATATAAAACGGAATATCCATTAATCACATTATAATATAAATTCAATCATACTGATTTAATATTCAATTCAGTGCGAAATTAAATAAAGAAAGAGATTGCAGAAGATCTTGACGAGTAAAATAATGGGTTCCCTTAGAGAAACTTATATTACTAGTTTTTTAAAATTATGTAACTAGTTTTTTTTTAAATTATGTGACTAGTTTTTGAGGTACAATTAGCATATAAAATTACATTATGTTTAAAAGTAAATTATGATAGTAATACTCGTATATAAAAAGAAATAATTAAAATGAAATGTAAATGTTAATTCACAACTATTCTTGAATAGATTAATAGTTAGGGTATAATTAGTAATATATAATAATTCAAAATCCTTTTAGTTTGATTCATTGGATTTTTAAATTCAATTAAATCAGCTTCTTTCCAATTATTCAGGAATACAAAATTACAAACCATGTAAATAAATTTATCATTTTCTACTTTAAGTGTACGTTATTCTTTTAAATTACAGCAATACGAAACAAGTTTAAATTTCATTCTCTCCTAAAAAAATAAAATAAACGCTGTATATACTAGTTCGAGTATTTTCCTCAAAAGTTCCCGCTCCATTCCAACCAAATTGCCTGGATTAGCACCCCTACGAACTCCGCACTAAAACCTACATCTGCTGACGGTTACTTAGGGAACGGTAAAACAAAAATCAGAGCGACTGAATGTAGAGGGAAATGCGGATATTTGGGAGGTTAAGGCCATCCAGGGATTCTAGCGGATTTCAAAGGGGGAAATATCGCCTTTTGCGCCGTTGGGAAAATGTATCTGCGGCAGGAGACCGCACTTGTGCGGGCGTGTGCAGAGGGCTCTTTGAAAGGGGGAGAGAAATGGTCCCTGCGCAGAAACGTGTGCGCAAAGAGGACGAAGGAGAAAGGAAGGAGAGATGGACGAGAAAGGATAAGGACGAAGGTCATTTCATCACGACACTTTCATTTCTTTTTCTGGAACCGCATCGATTTTTTTACGCAAAGTGTCCTAACCCAAATACAATCTTGCCAAATGATATTACATCAATTATTCGCGAGGATTGGTTTGCATAACTCTCGTCCGAATGGATACAGCTTCATTTCGCGAATGGATATATGATTTCGAAATGTTTCCTCTGAATTAAATGGACGAATGAACTTACATATTACGACGTACTTCTATGAAGAGGATTCTAAAAGGGTTTTCCTCCCAAACAGGATGAATATTGGGTAGGATCCTTTACTTAAATTTTTATTTTGTCACTTTGATAACTAGAACTCGGTAACAAACCAATCTGTAGACACGTTGTACAACAAATAACAAAATTTGGTCACATTATGTAAATTCTAGCTGACCTAACTATGCCATAAAATTACTAAGCGCGTGATTCGAACGAAGCAACGCATAAAATTGATCTACTTTTTCAATAATTCATTTTGATATAGCAAAACGATACAATCATCCGATTCGAACACCCACTGCTTACTAATACCTCTAAATATTTCATCAAAAAACAACAAATAAACCCCTGCTGTTTATGAGCATATTCCATGGCCGCAGATCGTATACAGTAACCAAACGAAAAAAATCGCGGGAATATAAAATATCGAGGCACGATTCGAAATATTAATAACCCCTCGCCAGTTAGACACATAGATACAAATGGATCCCATACATTCAGGAAATATGAACGAGTGACCATGACTGCGTGTTCATGCCGGAGTGTAATTCTTTTACCTAACCCACACCGACATTTTTCCTCTTTTGAGGCTATTAATACACGTTCAACTCCTGTAAAATATACATCCCCCGTGGCGCGAGAAATCCCTCAATGCCGTCATGCGGCACGTAAAAGGGTTCTTTTTTTCGAACGCCCGAAAAATTGAAGATATCCGCGGGTAAACACGCCTTACGTCATATATATGGCAACAGTATAAACTAGCGAGCGGGGAGAAAGGAAGTTCCGTTATACAAAAGATCGACGTCAGCAAGAAGGGAAACCATTCCGAGGAGGAAATCGACCTTGGCTGTACCCGCAAGGTGAAAGGGAGCGGAGAAAGGTTAATTGGTTCCTCTGTACGCACTATACATAATGCATAAGCGGGAGGAATAACGCGGAATTGAACTAGGTACGATTTTCGAACCGGAGACAACCATTCGTCCCGTAGATTGAGGAAGTGAACCCGAAATAGAATTGGGAATGGGAAAAGGGAATGAGACAGAGTTACGACCGAATACAGTGGAACCCCGATGTACGGAATGGATTTTTATTCGGTAAAGAGGACGGCTGAGGGGCCCAAAATGACCCGAGAAACTCTATGGAGTACTGGGAAAGACTCTTTGACGAAGGTCTCCATCAAAAGAACGGAGCAGAAATGATTTCCACCGCGGAGAGAATCAACAAGGCGATAAATTATTTTCGTGACCAATAAAAAAAGAAAAAACTCCTTCGACACCGCGAAACCGTGGCGATGAATTAAAACGCGAGACTCTAGAAATTACTCCGATACGTGACCGAGATTGTAAAGTTCGAGCTCGCCGTTAATTAGGCCCCTCGAGCGACTATTTCGAAATGCATCAGAGTCCTTTTTTCGCAGGGTAATAATTCCGCGTCCTTGGTGCTTAGAGACCTTCAGCAGGTGATAAAGCGAGAAAGAGGGAGAAAAATCCATCATGGCCTCAAAAACCCAATCGATACATAAAACGCTTGCTCTGAGCTTTCTCGTCGTGAGAGAGAGAGCAAGGTCGGAGGACGGATTACGGAAAAAAATGCGAATTATCGAAATCTTCAAAGGGACGGAATGAGAGTAAGCAAACGAGCTCTGGGTAAAAAGGGACGGCTCTCGGGAAAGGGGAAAAATTAAAAAAAAAAAATTCTTTCCCTGGTCGCAACAAGTGACAGACGCAAGAAGAAAGTGGGAAGGGCGCGGAACACGTCTTTGGAGGGAGAGAAGGGGATGTCGACGCGCAAAGCGAGTTACATAATAAAGGATTGTCGGACGGCCGTGAGAATCTCTTCGCGAGCCCCTTGGAGTCGGGCAACACGGAGTACGTACTCGTCGTGCGGGTTGCCTATGCTCGGGCGCCGTCGGATTCTAGGCGAAAAAGGGCGGTGGGGAGTAATTGGGTGACGGATTGCCTAGGTAACGAATGTGCAATGAGAGGGGGGTTTGGGGCGGTGTGACCCGCGCTAGGGCGGGGGTGGAAGCGTCGCTCCGTCCGGGATTCCTCGGCAAATTGACCCAAATCCTTTAGTCTTCGTGTTCGTGGATTATTGCATTATGTGAAAGGAGAGTAGGAAGAGGAAGTGACCTGAATTAACCGTTCCCAGGGTTCTGACGGTCTCCGGACGTTAATCGAGTGCTACGTGGATTAATCGTTCGGTTATGAAGGCATGCGAATGGCTCCAGATGCGTTGCTTGGTTGCTTCGCCCCTATCGATTTCCGATTAATTAAGCAATGATTTAAAGACTTGTGAACTAAGGAATGATGATGACTAGCCACTACAGAATCCATTAAGGAGCGAAAAATTACGAAAAATGTATCAAAGCTTGATGTATAAAGATGATTAAAAAGGTCAAGGTCAAATGCAATCCTGTTGAGATAAAGTTCACTCAGGAGACAAAGAGGAGACTTTCATGCTCATATTTTTCAGATGAATTATAGTTAAACAGAAAGTCAAAAACAGAAGAGATTTTGCATAAAATATATTTTTTCAGATATATTTTAGATAGATTTTTCATTATTTTAAATATTTTTAACTTCAGATTGGAGAAATTTGGCTTACCAAATAGAGTTCATCGATAACTAATTTTTTACTTGTTACACCTTTAGCAGAATGAGGAAGAAATAAAATTCTGTTCAGTTTAGTGCTAGCAATACAGGAGTATGATCATAAGCGGTAAATTTGAATGTCCATAAACTAAGAATAATTTTTGAGCGTTGAGAGCAGAGTAATACTCAGAAATTCTTACGAATTATCTGAAAAAGTCTTAATCGAGAAATATAACATTGAGAATTTTTAATATAATTTATAATTTTAAAAATCATTATCTTCATAGGAAAAATTCAACAACAGCTTCTATCGAATTAGAGCATAATTGTTCGATTATATGAAGATGTACACCAAAGAAAATAAGCTAAATACCCCTTAAAACAAAATAGACGGATAAACTTAGGAGCCATTTCTCAATCAACTTTTAAACATTATATAATCAAAAATAACTAAAAAGACATATATAGACATAAAAGGGAACTAATATACATATTCTCAGGTTAATTTTTCATCGAAGCATAATCCTGGATCCAGTAAAGGAATCTGTGAAATGTTCTTAGATCACCGAATTTATCCAACATAATGTAATAGGCCTTCAAGCCTTCGGCACTGAATTACACCATGATATGAGTATTTATACGGGAATTGTGAATAATCTAAGTGAAGGAAAAAGAGTCGATTTAAGAATTCCATTTCCTAGCCCAAGAATTTGAATAAATCATTTTCAGCCAAATAGCCTGAACAGTATTGTCGTAATGTTTACATGATTACGTAACTTTTATATAAAGAATTGGTTTCAGATTTAAAAAATCGAAATACTTTTCAAGAAAAATTCCCAATAAAAAGTTTTGTTTACGCAAAGCATTCAAAATTTACATGAAAGGTTATAATCTCGGAGTCAAGAGACCAAATTAATCTATAAAAAATCTTATTTAATTATAATTTATTTTACATGCTTCAAAATTATCGAATAAACCTTAGATTAATAAAGAAAAAAATCGAAAACAGAAGAATATTAGCTTAAACGTTTCACATCAGAAAGTATATACATTGGTACTATACTGAAAAGTACATCTTAAGTTAATGCCATTTCGTACTTCAAAACTTCCGCTATAACTAAAACCAGAAGAAAAACAACTCGGAAACTCTCGGAATCTTAACCTTCCACTTCACAACAACAACTTTTCCAAGCGATCCGCGATCTTCCATTCACAGACTCCCGCACCGCACAAGAGAAATCCCTCCCAAGACAGGATGTGGACGCATTGCGCCCACTTCCGCCAAAGCACCGCAGCTCGACATTCAAGGCCAAGGAAACTAAACTGAAAACAACAGCTCCTGAAAACGCATAAGTGGGGGGGAAGGCCCATGAGGAAGAACTATAGGAAGCCACATCCTATTCGTAGCCTCCGAATGAATCTCAGCCTGGGCATAGAGAGAGAGAAAAGCGCCGCGTGATTCAATACAATGGAACCCCGAGCGAAAAATCTCGCAAATTTCCCCGAAAAAGTCGCCCCGCGAAACAATCCCGGGTCTCCTGATTGCGTACGAAAGGGGGAGGTAATGAAAAAGTCAATAGGCGTATGAAGGGGAGAGGGAATACGGCGAGAGAGAGAAATTAATAAAAAAGGCGTACGTGTTCCCTCCTCGACAACGGTGGGGGGCAATGCAAGTTAACACGTGACTGAGGAAAGAACGTCATCGCTCCGGGCTTCACAATGCGACGCTTTGGGAAGTGGACATGCGCCGGGAATGGATTGCATCGCTTCTTTTTTGTTGCTCGTTATTAGCGGACTTCTGAATTCCCAGAATTTTCAAAGCGTTCGTTCGCCGATTAAGGCTCAAAATCCCGGTGCTTAACGCGGATTTACGAACGAGTGCGAACGGGAAACTAAAACTTTTCAAAGCAAAAATAGGAATGGGAAGCGATACAGTTCGTGATTACGTGCTTCGAGTGCCCTTTCGTGAGTGGCGATTTTTAGAAACTTGAATCGTAAAAATGGTTCCGTGAATATTTCGCTATGAAAATGAGTACTGACTGACGTTTTGAAATAATGCTTTCGCATGTTAACACTACTATAAACATGCCGAGAAAAAAACTACAGCTCCTATTCTATATCAGACTTGATGATATGATTTTAAAATACACAATCCCACTCTATTACTCAATCTTAATACAAAATAATGCTTTATAAAAGTTTACCATCTCATTTTAGTTTGGCTGAATGGGCTTACAATACTGTCTCATAAAAGAAGAAAAATAAAAAATTTCCAATCTTTTTCTGCATCCCAGCTCGATTACAACTCTCAGCTCTTTGTAACTAAGGCCACAGGGGATGAGGTTACCAGAAGCCTTAGGGGTTGATCACTTAACATCGCACAGCCGTATCTGATTTGAATAAATAATTACTCCTCCTATACGCACGGTCTGTGCGTGCAAGCGTCGGCCTGGAGTTCGCTCGGATACTCAACCCCTGCACAGTGAGCTGTGGAAAGAGGCCCCTAGGAAGGGGGGAAGTGAAGCACGGACTTTCCTCATAGACCCATAATGTGATGGAATAATCTAATCGCATATGACGCTACTGAATATCGTTTCTCGTAGCATTCAATGCGGAACCATCAAAACCAGGCCTATTCATGGGAGACACTCAATTTTCAATGCTATAAAAGCACATAGGAAACAGGCTTATGTAAAAGATAGCCTTATCTCAACGAAAAAAGAAATAAACATCCTGAATCAGCCATTAATTCCTCATATTTTTACACTCATATACACAATTGATCTAGCATAATAGAGATAGTATATGGGTTTTTTTGAATAATATTTCGGAATAAAAATTCCAGTACATTTTATGGAAAGCAACTGCTAATATAAGGGGATATCTCCAGATTAATATCAGAGTTGTAATTCTAAAACTCATTCATTAAATAGTCTAAAATTCACAAGGTAAGGTAAAATATACTATCAAAAGTTTTCATTCGCCAAGTATAATCATTTTTTTGGATTAAAAAATGGAATTTACATAAAACAACCGAATGCTAAGTTTCTATAAATACATAATTAGTAAGTTTTAGTATCAAATTTTAGCTTAGTTTTGACTTCTACGTTGAAGCCATGCGTTAAAACCAGTCTTCAAATACACCCTAAGCGATTCGGGAAAAAGCTGGTATCATCATAGCGTTCGGAATGAATTATGGTATTATGAACAGCAGGAAAATAATACTGGGGGCAGAATGCATAGTTACTTTCCATATTTAAAAAATTTCTATGAAATGAATGTTACATTTGCACAGAATGATTCTTTTCTATTTCCTGTGGCAGTGAACGAAAAAAAAATCATTGTAATGCCCTTGCACGAGGTAACGCCTTTTCCGATCGAGTAAATATTAAACTAAATTTCACTAGAACCCATTTTATTAAATTACACTGTTTTCTGTCTTAAAAAAAAAAAAAAAACAAAAAACAAAAATTTCTGCAGGAATCGACCAGAACTACTAGAAAAAAACGACCAGAAGATCGCGAACTTCCATCGCAGACGATCTCCGACGATCAGACAAATTCCCCCCAACGATGCACCCATCCCTGATACAGCGAAACACACTTCCTTTTCAAAATTTTAGCGCGACTTCCTTTCCCGCGTCAGAGAGACACCGAATGCATAAACTAGGGACAACACTTTATTGAAGGCGGCACATAAGGACTTTCGGATGAGGTCACCAATCGCACGATACGAAAATGAGGGAATCTGAAAGTGAGGACGAGGGCGTGGTGAACATAGATCGGATCTCCTGATCGTGGGAAAATCTAGGGTACTTTTTTTGGCGAGGCTTTTGCGACTGGTTATAAAAGGGACTGCAGGTTGTGCTTTTAACGACGACAAAAAACGAGTTGGATCGATAGCGTAGTCTATGCGGCGGTGCGTCGGGGAGTTTCCCTGAGCCACACGCATTCGGCGCAGAGGTGACCTTCGGCGGAAACTGCGAGTTTCGACCGAGGATGTCGCACCGACAACCTTTTCCGCTTATCTCGCACTGTCCGTCAAACTAACGCCCTGATACAGCCGTCACGAGGAAGGATGCGAGTCTGCACCCAGATTCGTTCTATTAGAGGAAAAAAAGAGCTTTATCGGTGAAACGTGATTGTATCCGCGAACTTTCTGCGATGGAGAAAATAAACGGCGTATATAATCAAAAATTTTCCACGAATATATGCCTAATTACTAAAGTGTGTTCCATTAAAAAGACTTCAAATTTGAGAATAAATCGATGATTCATTATCCATTATGTAACTAATTGCAATAACCTTCTTATAGGGAGAAATTAGGATATTGCGAATTTAGGAAGTATTGCGAAATTAAAATATCCTGAAAATGGAGCTATTTCCAATTACTTGGCTCCTACTTCATCTTTCCTAGAACTATAAGAATATAGTGCGCCAATTTTACTTCTGAATAGCTTATTTTCAAAATAATTTATGATATAATGGTCTAAAAATATTAAATTTAAAATTAAATAAAAATATCTCGAGACGTAATGAATTCGTGCATATAAAAATATTACTTATAATTATAAATAGAAAATCATTATATCTTACAACTTTGGTATATTTATATAATAAATATATATTATTATGCTTAGCATAAAAATTGAAAGTATAAAGAAAAGATGAACGAAGGCCCAAAGTATTACAGATGAGAGATAGAAATCATGCAATTGAAAACGAAAGGAAGAAACAACCGTTTTAGACAAGGGATAAAACATTCTCCACAGTTTACGAAAAAAAAGTTTCCTTCGATCACATCTAAATATGTTGATAAGATCCTTACAAAAGGAAAATCCTTCATCAAAGCAGTAATTTCGCAGCAAAAAGCAACCATTAAACAGATCCTTTCCGTGGGCGTGCTTTGAGTTTCCTAGAATTCTCCTAGTGTATAAAAGGGCTCTGGTAACAGACTCGAAATAACAGAAGATTAGCACCGTTTATTCAGGCCGATCCATTAGGTGAACGATCAATTTGGCTCAAATCAACTCGTAATTTCCTCTAGATTTCACGGCGTCGTTTATCTGGACTACGGTCGAAGTTGCATGAAGTATAAGAAGCGGAACGTACCTAATTCGAGTAATCGAACTGTGATTGTTTTGGTTTCGCCTCCGCAAACACTCGCCCAAATCAAATTTCCTCGCCAATTTCCGATTCCTAGAAACACCTTGTAAATACATCGTTAGCTAGAGGCAATTCCCTAATGTATTACCTTTTTATTTCGCTCAGGTGTATACTAACGGTATCCGTGATTAATTTTCGATTAAACGTTCCCCGTGGTTAATTACGATTAAACCCTTTCCGCTAATCATATGCATCCATTTAGTCTCTTTTGATCTTTATATTTTAACTAGAAACTTAAAACTGTTTACTACCAATTAAACACATACGTATATAAATTCCGAATCATTATCTGTAACCACTTCATAAATACGTAATAATTCATATCTTATCGTAATATTACTTACATTCATCCTTTCCATATTATGAATATTAAATATACATATTATATATCCTAGTATATCTTAATACGTATAACAATGAGTTCAGTGTAGTGTTAAGAATATTGTTGGAACTTTATATAGTAAAATTTCTCCACCTGAACATTATTTATAATTAAATGCCGAATCATAAGGATATACTAATTCATAAAATTATTATTAACTTATGAATTAATTAGCTAAAAAGAAGAAAAGTAGCTAAGATTAAAACGTCAGTACATGTACATATGTGCCAAGCTTGTGAAAGGGTATGATTATTATCCTCATAATCTTATTTTCAAACTTTCCATGTAGTCAACGTATAACCTACACTGGTAGCGTTGGCAATTATTATTCTAACAGCTTCATAACAGTCTTTTATATGAGAATTACCAAATAAATTTTCATCTTTTTGAACTGGATGAGACTCATTAGCAAATCTCATTAGTCCCTTATATATTCATAAATCTCTATAAATTATTTAATAAACAAAAACAAACAAACTGGAGTAAACTGGAATTAATTTTAAAACATTATATATATAAGAATGACATTTTTTATTTGTTATTCCCTTACGAGTATTAAGCAGCGTTATACCACTGCATACTCATTAGACTCTTTATTACGCATATGTATATCAATTATTCAGCGGAAAATTTCGTGAGAATGGTCACTCCTTTATCTCCATACTACTTCTTTGCGGTAATTTTACCCTCCGCATTTGCACCGCACGTACAAACAGTAAACAGAGCAAACTTCCGCGCGTCTCGACCGCTAAGGTCACCCTGTAGACAATTTTAGACGTCCGCCTCACGGGAAATAAGTGACATGCGCGTCTTGAGTCTCTTTCGAAACGCCAAATCTCGCAACTCCGACTCACGTGTAACGTTTTATAGCCAATGCGACCAAATTGGTCCACCGAAATACTGCAAGTATTGGGAGAGAATGAGAGAAGGCGGTATCGAAATATGCGCCAGGATGTGCTATGGATTTTTGGAGGTTGACGCGCAGTTGGGCCAAAGGTTAGACAAACAGATGTAGGAAGTCACACTGAGTTGACGATCGGTTCGGTCTTGATTCAAATCTTTTACCCATTTGTTTTGGAAATAGCTAGAGGGAATTCGTTTCGTAGAGATACCTTCTTTCTGTTATCCACTACTGTTATCTTAAGAATATAAATACGATAATTATAACTTACTTTGCTTTTAATGAATTATAAATCCAGAATTGTTTTAATAAAAAAAGAGCTACAAAATCGGAAGAATGCAAATACAATAATAATTGAAGTTTTTAAAGTCATTTTTCAGTCTAAATGAATAGTGATCTAAAAAATTAATGGTTAATTAAGTTCTTCGAGCAAACTTGAAATCGATTACTAGAAGTCTAGCCATTACGGTAAGAAGAAATATTCATCTTAAACACAAATTCTCTACTCACATTCTCTCAAAATAAAATATATGTTTATTATTCATACTATCTTTGCGCAATAACCTGATCATAATAGATAAAAAATAACATTATTTTTAGACTAAAACATCATCGTGATAATGGTTTTTTAATGCAACTTGATTGTAGTGATTAATTGAATACAACTTAATGCCTCCATCTCCCAAATTTATTATTGATATAAATCATGATAAAAAACGTTTAAAATATAAAAAAGGTAATAATTTTTTTAAAATTTAATGTCTAAATAACAGAAACCTCAGTGATTGTATCATGATAATGATTTTTCTAAATCTACCTCTCTTCTACTGCAACGTCTAAACTAAGCTTTAATCATTCAAGTAAAGTATCCGTGAAAACGTAAATTCCGAACCATAATAAACCAAATTCCTATTCTTACGAAAATACAAAGGATAACGCGCGACACAAAAGGGCCAAACAAACTCGAATCATGGACTGAGCGATATCAAGGCCCTCTGCTTTAATAAAGGACCCGAAAACGCGACGAATGGAAGGAAGGCACGTCGAGGAAAAACATCGAAACTTCCTCCCCCGACCCGCAGCCCACGTTTCAGAGCACGCGGCGACCCGACCTGCATGTGACTCTAATATGAATAAGGAGGCGGGGAAAAAATGGCTGGGTAAGCGGAGGGAGGCGTGGGTGGTTCCGGCGGCTGGATTCAAGGTGACACCGGCAAAGGGCAATGAAAGGAATGGGGAGATGCAGCGGAAGATTGCAGACCGGAAGAAGGGAATGATGGAACGAAAGGAGGATGCGTACAGAGATGCGGCAGTTCAAGGTCTCGGACAACGAGCGAGATTACGTTTTTGCAGCTGAGAGGAATCGCAAGCTATGATGTACGACGAGCCGGTTTTTTCTCCGTGAATAATGAGGGAGGTACGGATGAGAAATCGTTTATGAAAGCATTTTCGTACGCTATGGTATTAGAAAACAGTAGAGGTCAGTTCTTTTCCTATAAAAATTTATATTACAAGAGTAATAGGATAGATTAACATCAGAAGATGCATATGTAGTTAATAAGTATCAAAAAATATTCACTAAATTTTCGGATTAACTGAACGATCTATTTACAGTGCTAATACCTACAAAGAAACATTGGAAGCAGAACAAATAAACAAATTCTTTTAATTAGAAGTGAATAACGCGGATGTGTTACCTTTAGACAAGTATACCCTAAAGCTATACTCGATAAATTCTATTAATAGAAAACTATAAATTATTATATCTTACTAAGCATTACGAGTGTCCACATAGATGGAGAACGGCGGAAAATTCCAATACGTAAATGAATTAGCGTATTATATATAAGTGTCATATACTTATCTCGAGGTCGCTAATTTTAGAATACAATTCTTGAATGCGCATAAAATTATAAAATTCATCAATACAGTACTTTTGAACGCAATAAAAATTCATATAGCTGAAAAGTACTCCATAAAATATATTTTCTCAAAAAACACAATACTATTTATAGTAGGACAATCGCACGTCTAATGAAGAATAATTCCGTTTGTGGAAAACAATAACGCCTCGGAATAGCGCGAGATAACCATAAACCCAGCACTGGTATCTCACAAGCGCCTCATATTAAATAGAAGTTAGATATGAAAGGGGAAGTTGAAATCTAGCTTGCATTTTATTCTTATCGCTGACTAGCCTATAACGCAATGCGCTGCAGTTTTCAAATCCATACAGAAATATGTAATATCGTTGTACACAGTGTAAATATAAAATTTAGGTAAGAATTTCATAGAAATGCTTCCGATTACACTCAATCCTTATGAATCAAACAGAAAGATAGAAGAAACCATATGAATGCTCGGAAACAAACAAGAGAAAACTCCATCGCGAGAGCGGTCATTGATTCACAATAACGGTTCTTCGATCCGTAAGACACAAGAAACAAATTCATCATCAACAACACTTTTGAATTACTATTGCGTCTTCGCTAATACCGTACCACTAGCACATAAGGTTTAGCGACTTTAGAGCGACAAAAAGTACGTCGTAGGCGAACCGAATCATAATAAAGAAAAGAAGAATCCCACGGCCGCTCCGAAAGTTTATTCCGTACGACGGCCGCGAGGGATAACTGTTCAGAGGGCACGCGGACTTAAAATGACAACAAACGCGTACCGCAACGCGACCGGAGAAGAGAGGGCAACGCGATTCAGAGTAATGAGAAGAGGTCGAACTTGGAAGAGGTCGGAAGAGGGCGATAGCTTCTCCCTTCCGCTGCATCCCACCTTTCATAACGTGCACTTCCGTGACTTCCAAGAAAGCTAAGGTCGAGAGATATGGGAAGGAAGATGCGTTCTCGGAGGTTCATCTCGTCATTTACTTTCCGCACACCGCACATTCTCGATGTCTAGGAAAAGGTGATTTCACTCGCTCTTCTCAAGGAACAGGAAACGGGGGTAATGTTTGCTCTGGTCACGGTTCTCGGGAATCGGACGGAATTACGTCGGCAAATTACTCGTAATATCGCTCGAGTACGATTCCATTCTCGTTTAGAAAGGATCGAGGAAAGCTTTGGTAAGAAACAAACCGCAACTCGGTTGTAACGATTCGGTAAGAATTCAGTGAGAAGATATTTCATATATGCAGTGATATTTTCAATAACAAAACATTTTAGGTGCCAGAGGCCAATATAAAAATTTCCAAAAGCTGACAAGTAAGCGAGAATACTATATGACTAATAATAAATTAATTTATACAGTGCATTGAAGAGCTTAATATAAGTTCAATTTATATAGTAGGGGATTCTTCTTAATACGATCTGCATCATATTAAAATAAATTTTATTCTATAGAAGTATGAAAACAACCGTCATACTTTTAAAACATATCTCATATTAACCTTTTAGACATTTTCTCGTGTGAACTTCTTCAGTTTCTTTTGAAATTGCTATCTTTAAATAATTGCCATTATTTCTTATCGTCATGCACTCCTTACTAAACTCTACAGCATCATACGAGATAGAAGAAAGAGAGTTACAAAACTCTTCAGAGAATGAGTGCATAATTTGACTATAAAAATAATCAGCCTGAAATTCATCTCCCGGAACGAGCAAACATCAGA
Source organism: Pantala flavescens (assembly GCA_020796165.1). Classification (NCBI taxonomy): domain Eukaryota; kingdom Metazoa; phylum Arthropoda; class Insecta; order Odonata; family Libellulidae; genus Pantala; species Pantala flavescens. The sequence goes on from CM036878.1 coordinate 27,582,122, forward strand.
GAACGATGCATACATTAAGATATAAAAGCTCCAGAGCATTTCCTCAGCATCTCGTAAGGACTAGACACAGACATCAAAATAAAATGATTACACAAGGACCAAAAATATCGAGAGGGAAGATGAGTTCATCACCGAAACATACTGCAGACACAATAATAGAGAGAGAGAGTGACTAAATCCTCTGTCCATCCAGTCTTCTTATTAGAGTCCTTGCATCGGAAGGTCCCTTTCGCAAGACCTCCCTTTCATCTTCTCCTTATCTCTACCGAGCGACGGAAAAGTACTCCGCTTTTGCTTTCCCTTCACAGTCAGCTACATTTGCGAGCAATGGGCAGATTAGGGGGAAAGATAGAAGGGGAACTCCGCCGATATCTCTGCGAAAGACGAAAGGGTTCTACTGCAAGAGAGAGAGGGATTTGGAATTTACCGAATAATTTCGAAGGATATCTCCTTTCTACGTACCGAAGGGGATTACGAAACTCGAATGGTGGACTTTGAAGGACGTGATTCGGTCACTCGTAACCGAAGATTTTACAAAAGTGCTCCGATTCAAGTTCGCGCAATAAGTTTTCGCAAGCGTGCACTTCGATGGGAGAGGATAACGGGATCTCAATGGCGGAAGGAATGAACTTCTCTCTCCTTGGAAAGAGAGTGAAACAATTGCGTAAGGGTGATTTTGAAAACGAAGGGTATGAAGACAAACGGAAGTCAGGATTACCGACGATACGTAGCGAATACGTGATCTTATAACGGATCGAGTTTCTTGGAATCGAAGCACGAAGGATGCACTTTCGATTTTAAATTCTACTTGAAGTAAATGATATCGTATGTAATCTCATGTGAATAAATATTAATGGTAATACAAATTATTCATCAAATTATCTATATCTATATTAATCTAATTAGCAGTCCATGACTAGCAAAAACAGTATTGCTTTTCTCTTTATTTAAATGAATGAAAATGAACCATTGAAATGAAAAATTAATTGATCTAAAGAAATATATCCCAAAGATTCCAATAAATTCATGCAATTATTAAGAATAATAAATGGAGAATATATTTCCAGAAGCACAGAATATATATTTAGAAGATTTGAATTTCATAATACAAATAAAATTCACTAAAACCTTCTGTTTCTATTTAAAATCATCATAAAAACATCGAAACCAATACGTCTAACGAGCCAATATATACGAGAAAATATGTCATATCTTACTAATTGAGTTATGATCGATATGAATAAAATAAAGGAAAAAAAGGATATTTATGAGATCCACGAATATAATTTAAAGGTAAAATCTGATATAACGTACATTTTAAGGTCAATTATTTTAACCAAAAACCTAATCAACTCAAAAATCAACAAAAATTATGCGGTTATTTTTAAATAAGAGAATCTTTGACCTTACATCCCCTTACTACAGGTCGCAGCACGTAAATGTACCTCATGACCTTCAAGACCGGAAATCCAAATCGTTAGCGTGAGAAACGCTTATCCTTGCTCCTTCTCCAATCATGCGCCTCGCGAAAACAATTATCCCTTTTATCAATCGGAAAATTTCGATAAAACAAGGCTTGGTTTAGCAGAAAATCGGGAAACGATTATGGAAAACAAGACAACCATCCCATAATATAATCGAGCGTTCGTTTTCGCTATCTCTTATGGCGATAATCATCATCTGAATACTCGGGGAGTTGAGGTTATTTCTGAACCACGAGTCCGGAGGACAAAAGGATACATATCAGAATAAAGGTCATAAAGGTTCGTGACGCATTTTGAGTGAGAGAGGGAGAGCGAGCCACCGCCGTTAATCAAGCGTAAGGTTAACGTTTCCACGAGGACATGAAATATTCCTGAATAAAAATTTTTTATTCAAACATGTACGCAACGAATGTTGACCTCAGACGCGCTATCGTTTTGTTCAATTCGTAAAAAAAACGCATTCACTTTCCTCCGTTTTTTTCGAGAAGAACGAAACGAGTCTAATCGAGTGAACGACCGAATAGCTTAGACGATAAAATCCCGGAAAAGCTCAACACACCGCTCCTTTTCGACGTTTTTCGACGGCGCGAAACAAAAGAAAGACGGCAGCCGTCTGAGTCGCCGTTTCGAACCTCGGGTCGATTGGCCGCGGAAGGTGGTGGTTCGAGGAACTCGCGTGAGTTTCGTTTTCTGCCCCTGACCTCCCGCAACCAGATTTCTACGCCCCCTCTATGCATTCGCCGCATAAAATTGGCCCTTTCGAGACGGGAATTAAAAAAAAGAAGGCGAAAATACGTCGGGAGAGCGTTTCTCCGGAGTTCGCGTGGCGCAATCGCGAGACACGAAAAGTACCGTATTATTCACCCTCTTTTTCCATACGCCTCCTTCTTTTTCCACGCAAATGCGAAGAGCGCGTGTCGAAGGTGATACGAAAATACGCGTCTCGAAGGACGAGAGTTGCGCAAAAAAATTGACTCGTGGATGCCTTATGAAACCGATATGGAAAATTTCCCCCCTCTCCAATAGCCTTGTTTTCTTCACATTTCTCCCCTCCGATCTTTTCTTTAGAATTCATCCTCTTCACTGCACACGTCGACTTTCATAAGCAAGTTTCCATTTCACATTCGCCTGGTCCATGTTTCTTGTTTTCTCAGTGAGTTTTTCGTAAATTATAAACCTATCCAATAATGACGCTCAAAGATATATATTCTTTAAATGCATACGATTTTGAAATATTATTAGATGTATTCATATGCGACAAGTTACGTGAATAATGTAACCAATTTCTCATACTATAATTTGTTAAAGTAAATCATTCAGTGTTACAATTCATAGGTTAGATTATCATCGCGTTATAGCTCCAGACATTTCCAGTGATTAATGAAAACATGGGAACTTTCTGCACGCAGAGTCGAACAAATTGGAATATATAAATTACACAAAGAACCTGATATTATCACTCGATTTTTTACTAAGTACGAGTGCAATTACTCATGACCTTTGGATAACTGGATGTTTTGTGAAAAATATAAGCAAGCATGTAGAAACTTTGTCGTAGGATTTGAAACGATTATTCAGTGAATTAAAGAAGGATGAAAACATAGAGTAAATGACGAAATTTAGAGTTTGGGAAATTTAAACGTATAATTTATATAAGATTGGATTTGTGATCTTTTTCTCCGCGGATAATATTCATCATATATCGTGAAACATACGATATTTATAATTGAAACATTCGGAAAAATAACGATGTCCATTCATGTAATATTAGCATACATATTTTGAGCTAAACGTAATCCCATCCCGAAGTTGAGCCGTATCTGTTGTTACGGAACAATTCACGTCAGAGTATAAACGTGCACGCAAATAGCATCCTTTAAGCTCCCACGATGAATATCTTTCACCATCACGCGCAGATATGCAGTAATATTCTAAACAATGAACCAGGATCAAAGTTTCTAATTTTAGACCTCCTATCATAATTCTATTTCTTGCATATGTCAAGGTCAGGGCGTAGCTTAAGCCCCCGCGATACTAAATCCTCTTCGGCTGAAACGTCTCTCCCCCGCGCGAAACATTCGCGGAGCAACTCGAAGCTGTTAAGGACGTTTAGGAATAACCGACGGCGACGCAATCGCTGAGACAAAAGGGGAGGGAAAAAGAGTGGACAGAGATGGAGAAAAAGAAACTACACGTGACGGTCATCCTCCTCCACATCTTTCCGCGCCCGAGTAAGCATCGGTGCCTATTTCTCTCCCTGCGTATGCACTATTGGACCTACGACTTGCCCTTGAGGCACACCCCCCACCTCGGAAGAACATATTCCCGGAGGGGTGAGAGGCTGCTTCTCGGTAAACACATTGCAGCAGAGATGCACTCCGCAACGCGCGTGGGTCGGTAACCGGCAGGAAGAAAAAGACTTTATGCTCCCGAAGGAGAGAGCATGACCTCTACCCGACCTTGTCCGAGGTGCGTTATTTAAGATTCCCGTTTTCCCTACCCCTCTCGGTAGGGGCCCGACTTATTTTTACCCTCCGCAATTTATCGCTTCGAATGCAACAGCCGCGGGTCATGGTTGATGCGAAATATCTGGAGTCCCGAAATATCTTCCCACGGATTGCGTCACGGGATGCCTCCCTCGGCGTCGCTCCTAGGATATTGCTCACGCGCGGAGAATTTTCGCGTTTCTTTTTTTCTCTCCGCGGAGTTGTTTTGCGTTTTGATGTCGCCGCCGTCTTCTCCGGCGCTCTGGGAGGCGGATACGCCTTGCGCGTGGCGTTTGTTTTTTTTCTTCTTTGGGATGAGTTAGTAGTCAAGAAGTTTGGGAGGTATTTATTTTGATCGAGATGAGGCGTTTTCTTTTTCGAAGCGTGGGTCATAGGGGAATCCGCCGAAGAGCGCTTTCCAAGGACGGATGCTGGGCAAAACCCACAGTGTAAATCGAAGAAATATTCTTGGATGCGATGAGAGTAAACAAGCTTCAAGGATATAGAAGTATAAACATATAATAATTATTTATAGTGTATTTACTCGGACAAGAGGCGAGTCGGGGTCACTAATTTGGCAATTGCATTTCAGGTTAGATAACATATTGCGATTAAGTCTTTTATTGAGTTCTCTTTAAATATTTCCTGAAATCTTATAATAATACGAATCGTTATTTGCTACCGAATAATCAAATTAATTATCGGCAGTCATTATTCTCAAATCATACCTTCTATTTGATGATTCAAGGAATTCCGTGAATATCATTAAAATAAATAATTAAAGGTTGTAGTCCAAATTTTAAATTTAATTCTAAAAGTTAAAAACAGATGAATTCTTTAGTAATTACTCCTCTTTCATAACACGGTCTCTCTCGTTTACCAAAGGAGATACTTCACTGTCATTGATTGACAAAGAAACATCATGCTTACTCATCGTTTAAGAGTAACTGTTCTAGGTAGATCTTCAAAAATAACAGCTCACGAAAGATATTATTTAAGTCTTCCTTAATAGAATATGGCTACGCAATTTAACGTTGAAATGGTGAAAATAAAGGATACAATTCAGTAAAATTTAATTAAAAAACGTATTATGTTTCAATATAATGTATTAATCCAAACTTCCATAACTGAAGCCTTTATTCTTTGCTGAATAATGGAAGAACGTATCCCAAATCCTTTGCAGTTTGATATTACTCATCATTCTCTATAAGCACTAAAAAATATTTGATTCCAATGTCACAGCAAATAACAAAATTTCGATAATCATCCTTGAGCATTCAATAATCGAACGGGCATATTTACATAAATACATACGCAGTTACTAAAAATAAACACCGCTAAAACCTAAACTAAACAGGGCTGCAGATTTGCTTCAAACGTCGCTGCGTAACTTCCTTCTGTACCTGCAACCTTGCAGCGCTCTTTGTGACGATTCAACAGAACTGTCGACGGCCATAACGATTCGTCACGCGATGTAACGAACAATAAACCGTAATCTCGCGCTCTGAGGGCAAAACGCTCCGTCTGACCTCTAATAGGGCACATCCCCTTAAAAAGCGATGGTGCAAAGGAATATTCACGGCCAATCCCCCTCCTCCATCGACGTCTGATTTGGCAGCGAATCCACGTGGGAGATACAGACGCAACTCCGGGGGACGGAATTAGAACCGGGAGAGGAGATGCTGCCCCCTTGCGACACGTTAATGCTCCTGCTACGTCATCGAAGATCGAAAAAAGGTAAGGATACACGCCCTCTGTAGGTACGAGGAGGAGGAGGAGAATCTTCATGGGCGGAGGAGGAGTGGGAGGGGTGACCTCCGAACTGCAACTCAACACGTGTGCGACCTCTTGTTAAAACTACCCTTCCTATTGGATAGGGCACACAACAGTCAAGGTCGATATTAAATGCGATTTTAACAACGGAAGAATCGCTTCTCTAGGTCGCCATCTATCTTTAGCTCCTTTCTGAATCTGAAGAATGGCTCTCGAGGTACAAAAGATATCATCTCCGACTGAAATCATCCCGAACTAATGATTCGAATTTTAGAAAATGAAAAACAAGTACTTTACCTTTGAGCAGCAACGATGAGAAGGATTTCGTATTCGAGTATTAGGTCCCTAATGAATTCACGAGCAAATGCAAATCTACTCTTGAGCGTGAAGATATCTAGGAAGCAGATGCAATGACCTGGAAAGACAATGAAGAACGTAAAATATTCATTGCTGGAATTTTAAGACCCATATATTTGAAAATTGTCTATTAAAGGCTCAGATTCCGTCAGTATTATAAAATAATAAGCTATTAAGAAAGCGATAAAGATTTATAAAAAATTAAAAATATATATAATTAGAAATAAAGGGAGCATTATTTAAAATTCTAATGAACAAAGAGCTAAAATCTTATCGATATTACAATTTACTCTAAATGAAATCCTACTTCTTAATTGATGAATACACTAAATAAATCCAGTTTTCAAAAATCAATTCCTTAGTTTATTTCGCCACACTGTCGGGATAAATTATCACAGTTAAATTACATCAACATAATTTACATTAATTACACTAAAAGAAGTCAATTTTATTACATACGTAAAGTTATTACGCATAAGCCTTAATCAGAAATGACAAAATCAATAGAAAAATAATTGCATCTGTATTCACTAATCACTATTGGTAATTCATTCAGCGCAATGAGCATCATAAACAAGCAGACCTAATAGTGTGAGAGATTCATGGTCATCCCTGTTTCATTGGTTTATCAAATGAATTATAAAATCTCTCTTCTAATATTGAATCAAATCTAATCAAACTATCGATTCATATGAAAGTTAGAAAAAGTTATTTAGATATTTCTAATATACAAATCATATTCAATAAGTTAGCACAAATAAATGTTAAAAGAATATGGACCAGCATTTTCAGCATAGAAATATAATACCGTGAGCAAATAAGAATTTGGACTTAGAATTTTGGTCCTTTCCTATTTTTTGAGCATTTCTAGTCACAGAGATTATATTCGAGAATTTTCTTCCTCAACTCAAATATTTGCACATTGAACTACATGAATTTCGACAAGTAAATCTCGAAAAAAAGAACGATAGTAGACTTTGAATTGTAAAATCTCCCATACTTTAGTAAATAAATTCAAGCAATCTAAATACTTTGGAAAATCGTCCAAGTCTCGGTGAACGAATATGATATAATGTGTAAAACAAGTGAACCAAGGAAATTCTCCCCTCGTTAAAATTTAACGACGAAAAAATCCACATTAGCTATTATTTGAAATAAATTTCCCATTCATCAAAACCCATCAAAACATTTCGTCCCGATAATATTTCGCGAGAAGTCATCTTTAGAAAAGGAAACAACATCGAGACATTAAAAATTCAACGGAAACATTTTAGAGTACGCACGCTCTCTCGAAAATCTCTTCGGCAATTAAGCCGACAAGTCAATCGGGTTGACATCTCTTTCATGGCCGCAACGTAATTGATCATTTCAAAAAAAAGAGCGAAATTGGAACAAATCGGCCGGATTTTATGAGTGCATTATCGCCAATTTAACGGCGAAAATTTTCGATCGTAAAAAAATACTAAATAAGGAAGGGGAGGGAAAAAGCTCTCTTTGCTAATGAGTTTTGGGCCGAATCATCGGAATTCTCCCTCCGTAAGTTAGTTGAGTAAGAGAATTCGGCGCTATTTTTGAAATTTAGAGAACGGGAGACGCAGGAGGGAGGTGGATTGATGGAAGAATGGGGAGAAGTCGGCAGTTCCCGGTATCCGAGCGAAAAGAGTCGAGTAAACGCACAATATCGATTTCTTGTTTCTCTCCCTCTATATATTCACTCCTTTCTCTCTCTTTTTCGGCTGCAGCTGCGTTCAGACGCCTCCGAGGAGAAGAATGGGGAGCGGTTGAAGAGGTGATAAATGGAGGAATAGAATGAGAACCGCTCTTTCCACGCAATCCAATCAACCGCCCTTAATCATTTAAAGGGAATGCGAAAGACGGTCACCGCGGAAACACAGGACGCGTAATATTTCAACGGGAGGAGGAGTCATTCTGGTTGCGATGGAAATCACGCACGAGTGAGACTTAAAGGAACACGACAATGGTCGGTCTCTTTAGAGAGACGATGAGTTATTGTAGTTGAAAGAGCATGCTTTAATGAAACATAATAAATGAAAAGAATGATTCAAATAAATTGTAGAGAAATTTTAAACTACCTAGGAGTATTCCATTTAATGATTAAAAGGCAAAGGCAACCTGTAAATAACTATTTATAATAAAAGAAACCGAAATAAAGGTGTAAGAGTGTGAGATGTGTATTTAATTTTCAGCTTTTTCTAAAAAGCAAGGATTTAAATTTAACAAGACCTCTCGATGAGCTGAGTATTCAAAGTAGAAATCGCATTTTTAAGGAATCTTCTACTACAGCGAAGGTGTAATTACAAAAACTATAACATAATAGACTTATCTAAGAGATTATTTAATTCTTATGAGTTTCTTTCCCAAGTACTATGTACTAGAAGACAGTCATTTCGAAAAAATTATAAGCAGCAAATTCCATTCCTTTAATCACAATTTCTAAATATTTTCTAAAACTATATTTGTTATTTAATAACCGTAGTTTTAACTTCACCGTTAATTCATATTAAAGTATTCATTATTACATATTATAACATTAATTTTCTATATTTCCCTCGTTATAGTAAATCATATTTTTTATACAAAACCTTGGTAAGAGAGGATATGAACAATATATATAATAACTTTATTCGTCCTAGATATTCATTTGATTGTTTGACTTTCTCCAAAGTACTTTAATTATCATATTAATATTATTATCAAGTCCTGCAATCTATCTCTGTTTCCGAGGTACATCCAAAGAAGCAATATTATTTACAACCTCATAGGTGAATCTTTCATAAAAAGAATTCATTACTACCAACATAAATCCCTCTCAAAACTACATAAAGCTACAAGCAAAAGCAAGTCTTCTTTGATTATTTTCTCGACTCATTCCAGTCAATAGTTCCGTACCCAAAAAGAAACTATTTAACTCCCACACGAGATCTATACCAATTGTCCTCATTGATAGCTTATCATTTTATAAGGTAAAATAAATATAATAATTTCCACGAGTATCCACAGAATTATAGATGCTATCATTATCAGTAGGATATTACTCCTTTGCACAAGTGCACGTATTCCTCATTTCGCACTCTCCACGATGAATCTAGCTTAGGGAATCATCTTCCGGAAGGTCTACCTAGTCGCCCACTACCGATACCATAAGCCTTAACCGACACCTCCATATCATTTCGACTTTAAGTTGCCCCGCCCCTCTCCCTTTCCAGGGTCGGACGGGCGAAGGGCATTTGAAGCCGTTTTTATCGACGTCTCCCACCACGCACTAGGATCTGCAAAATGGCGAAAAGGGGTTGGCGATACAGCCCCTCCACCGCCGCTGCTGAGGACGCCGGCATTCCTGAAAAGCGAGACCGTCCCTCATTACTTCTCTTTGCATCCCCTTCCAATCGAGATATCCCCGAAAATTTATCGCCGGAAAAAATCCGCATCCCTTCCACCGCCTCTTCCATCGGCGAAAAAAAAAATCCCAAAAAACAAACCATCTCTGCGGCCGCCTACCACCCACAGTGGCAGACACCAGAAGGGCCGAAACTTGCTCTTGGAAAGGACGCGGAAAGTGAGTGGGTCTTCATGGGAATGGTCCGTGACGAGACGCACCGCTTCAAACTTCGGTTTTATATGGGAATTAAAAAAAAAAACTTCGGTTTCTCTGCGCTGAGAGTCTCCGTTGCTTGGTTTCCGATATTGTTTGATTTTACGAATCAAGGGCATAATCTCTTCCCCCGATGAACAGGGTATTATTTTCGGAACCAAGGACGACCACGAGATATGAGTATCGACTCCGTGAGAGGAATGAAACAAGACTCCGTCAAAAAAATGCTCTCGAAATAAGCATGACATTTAAGAACGCACATTTCGGCACTGATTTAATAGTTAAACTACATACACGCTGTAAAATAAACGGAAAAACTGGAGAGGAGAGCTTGCGTCGACTCATTTGATATCATATTGATTTTATATCGATTTGTTAAAATCGATACATTTCTTAGTTAAAACCTAAGCAAGCGGAATTCATATGAAATTCAAGGATTGGAATTTATATGATGCTTTATGTAAATATAATTTTGATTGATACATATATTTGCTTATTTCAATTTAAAGGTAAAGAATAAAAGAAGGGAATTTAAGTGTGACGAACTTACAATGACAACCATATATTTGGTAATGAAACATCATTATTTTTTTGAGATCTTAGAGGGGAAAAAAGCTAGTAAAATCTTTAGAAATTTGGTAAGAATTTTAGGATGAATTTCTACATGTTTCACAAGTTCTGCTTTTAACAGTCCTAGATTCGGTAATTATTTCATTATAAAATTATCTACAAACATACTGGTTCGGGACGCTACTGTTTCGACATTTTATTAAGTAAATAGTATACATCACAGTATGTCAATAAATCTATGCACCATGCAAAAAATGAGAGTCAAACTTAGAACTATATATAAAATTCTAAATAAATGATATGGGAATAAAAGTGAAATACATTTCATTCCTATTCCTCATTGATAACATGATCCCAGTCACGTCAACATTAGAACAGTCACAACTAACAATAAATTTCCACATCCTGAATGAACGCCTACTCTTGCTTTCTTTGCTAAGCAACGATGATAATAAATTAATCATCTGCGTAGTTATCCGAGAGAATCTCACCTTCAACGAGTGAACAAGACTACCGACGGTAACCAACGTCGCACCGTTGAAGCAGACGGGTTACCTTTTGGGGTAAGTTGCAGCCCTTCAAAAAAATTCACCATTATGCCTCATTATTTAGCCCAGAAATTATCCCTCTGCTTATCGGTACGAGTCTGAAATTCCGGTGCACGTAAAGGGGACGGCGATGTTGGCTTTTCTGAGCGGGCAATCCAATTAAAACGGTCCGCTCAGTGCGTCCTCATTCATTCGCGTTTCCTCCGAAAAAAGGATATTCCGAAAGTCATAGGAAAAGCGATTTTCCTAGAATTTCCACTTTTGGGATTTGGCGTGCGTGAGGAGGAGGGCGAAGGTCAAATTCCATCGTCGCCTTCTTAATGGACGGTGGGATGATACGGGGTAAAAGGGGCGGTTGACAAGGGCGAGAGATTACGAAAGGCGAAGAATATCCAAGGCGACATAATAAGTGAGGTGGCTTTTGCAAGATAAGTCGCTTACATAATGGAAAAAAATACCCTATAATAAAAAATGTATTCGAAATGAAAGCTATACTTACTTGCAGAAGCACACTGATAAAGGCTAAGGTGATAGGATTTAGAATGGATGATTGGGAAGAGAGATCCAGTTAGAGCAACGCCTATTTCATCTATGTATGGAAACAGATCGAGACGATCTTAATTTCACTTGGACAAAGGTGGACAAAGAAAATCCGTGATAAAATGTACGTAAATCGATTATATCTACAGACATCACACGGATATTTGAACATTGCACTTTTAAGGGATTATCATATTCATACACATACTACATATATATTATAAATTATCTGAAACCAAATTAATGAATAAACAGGTGCATCTAAGAGCATAGTTATTCAATGACCATGGACTTGGTTTTCAATCACACAATCACTAGATACAAATTCTTAACTTCAATATCTAAAAAACGATTCTCCGGTATGAGCTTCATGACTATATTGCAGTATAATCTAAAACCGAATTTATCATTGGAGAATATATCTTTTACAGAATATGTAAATTTATATATATACTTCTATATCTTTACGCTGTTGAAAATTAAGTTCCATTAATTTTGATACAAATTAGTTACATATTGTCCAACTATCTATTTTATCAATTACTAAGATATCTAATGTCTACGTAATATTTCCGTAAACTTATATTGCTGACACTGTATTTATTTCATAATATAGAAAAAAAATTGTGCTGAGTTTTATGAAACATTTCTATCATGCCCACTTTTACCTTAACTAAATCCTTATTTATGCACAAGTATAGTATAAGGTGTTTTCTTAGAAATTAGTTATGCAGTTAGAAGAATCCTAGAGCTGTTCTTTAATTTTTTTTTAATGAAGAGAAAGTCAACGTCAGTATCTTCAATCATAGTATGATTTGAGCAAGATATATGATTAAGGGTTCACTTCGTCAGCTGAAAATGGAATGACTGAACTATTATATTTTCTTATTTTGTGTTAATATTAAATATACCATCTTCAGCCTATATACTTTCATATCTGAAATCAGTTAAGACTAGCAAAAAATTATTCAAGTTAAGTTTTGGAAATGGAATATATTATGATGTCAATGCATTTTTTATATTGCCAGAGGAGCGAATAAAGTCATTCAAATTTTAAAAAATACGTAATGCTCCTATAAGAATAAAATTTGGGCATTCTAAAATTTATAAATTGTATTAGTCCTATCAAAATCCATATTATTGTACAGATGTCCATGTTCGTTCTAAGGTTGCTGAAATTCTTAATGCGGAGTATATTGCTTTTATTCTCTTGGCATCTTTCCCTTCCTATCTCTGTCGTCATTTCAAATGCCCATTGACCTTCCTTTCCGCATAAATATAGACGTTTATCCCCTCATTCGTCTCTGATTTGCCTTAAATGGCCAAACGGAGGAATGTAAGGCACATGATTTCCTTTAAAGGGAACTTCATACGAAACACAAATCATTACTTCTCTTTGACTGACTATGCTAACAGTACGATAACAATCACCTTTCAAAACTCGCTATAGCAACGATAAATCTCCATTACAGCAACGGTACTTGGCCATTGAAATAGGAGAAGTTACTTTCCAAAACATAAAAAAGTGAACGTAACTGAAAGCCGCTGACCTTAACAATTAAGACTTGGTCCATAAAGACTTGAAGCGGTGGTAATACACCAAACAATGCCTTTCTCACGCCCTTACTAATGGATGTAATTGCTTGAAATTGCTCTAGGAAGTGATCGCCTGACCCGCGGAAGCAAGAACAATTTTGAGTGACTTGAGGTCGTATTAACAGCACGAAAGCTTTTACTGATACCACGAGATGTATCAAGTCAGTCTTACAGACATTTCCCTTCTATTTTTCTATTATAATGTAACATAACGAAACATAGGCATTTTTATTAATATTTTGTCCCATTCACCAAAATTGGTTGAGCCCGCCTCACTCTGGTTGGATAAAAGGTATTTTAAAAATTACGTAATTCAATAGATAATAAAATTAATCAGTCACTATCACTTTCCTACTAGGCTTCTGTTGCGAAAAAAATTATAATAAAAATCTTGATCGAAAAAAAAACTATTTGGTACTAAAACGTATTTAGTTGTTTTCTAAGATTATATGTAGGAAAATTTATATACCTCTATAATCATTATACATAACGAGGAGAGAATAACAATTAGAATGGAAAATCTCCGCAATTTCACAACATATATATTTCAAATATTTATTAATGTGACTTGCATCAACTTTTATATTTTCATTATTCCGTTCAATGATATTTTCTTACTCACAACTTCTAAGATTCTACACCCAATTTAGTAAAACATAAAATAAAAATATCATAATTTTTCCATTAGTTAACCTAAACTGCCATTTAGAACATTTTGTATGCGTGAGATTATTGATCTGTATGCGATACTACAGCAGATTCCAGTATGTCTTTAGAATTGCTCATTTCCGAAGGTTTCACACATTACTCATTATTAAGCCTTGTCGCGAGAATAAGAAAACAAATGCTGATAGGATTTTACTCAACCAAATGAATCACCATTTTGACCTTAAATGTCATTGAAATAGTGTTTGTAATGCGTCGGAAGGATGTTTATTATGGATTATGTTTATTCTCAAACATTTATGAGGCAGTTTCTTTGCGAAACGAAATATATCTAGGACGCAACTTGGACTATAAAGAATGAACATTACTCTGATTAAACATTCAGAGAAAAATATTAAAAAGACAGATAACTAATACATCAGTCCATCAACATAACAACGCTACACCATACCACATCGACCTTCAGTTATAACGATTAAAAATTTTATTATTAGAAATCAATTACGTTTAACGCCCCTTTTACTGCCAGATAATAATAAAAGGCAGCCCATTCTGACTCCCTTGTACTCCCAAACAGAAAACCTTACGACGAAATTCAATTCTCGTAAAGGCATAAAACATAAACCTTGTATATACGCGTACATCCATTCCGAGAATACCCCACGCCTGCGCAGTGCTTCGTACAGTAGCACGCCCATAACCTTGGGAGAGAAAGAGAGTCCCTGTAATCCCATAAAGCCAAAAGCGGACGAGATATCCCCATAAAGTCCCAGAAATTTCGCGTCCGTTGCCCCCTCAAAAAATCGTCCATTCACCGGAAAAAATCCGTCGATCGAACCGCTAACAACAACGCCTTCCGCGAAAAACTTACTTCCTTCAGGAGCGAGTTGGATTACGAGAGGACGTCAATGCCCTAATGGAAAGCCATCGCCGCAAATTTCGCGGGTGCGGAGGGAGGAGAAAGCCGGAGAGAAAAGACACTCCTTGGGGAGAGAGATAGATTGACCCTGGGAAGGAGGAGGAGGGGTGGACGGGATGCGAGCGGTGGAAGTGGAGTGGCGGATTTTCAAGGTGGCGCCTGACGTCACGATCTCCTCCCCTCTATCGCCATACCGTCAGCGACCTTCCGACCAGCCAAGGTTTCCGGCGGGGAAGAGGATGGATGGATGAAGAGCAAAGAGGGTAGTCGATACGAAATGGAGTTATGAAAACAGATACGTCCTTACTCCTCAATTGGCTTCTATCGTGCGCCGCTTTCAAGGGCGCCGTAATGATGTTTAATTCGTGGGAGTCTAAATTTGTGGCGATTCGTCATTGCGGGGTTGCGATGGCAGGGAATGCTAAAAATATAAAGTTGTTCGAAAGAAAAAAACTGACGGGAAGGGCAAAAATTTTAAGATTTTAGATTGCGAGCCAGGGACTTTATGCAAATGCTTGTCGTAAAAATACGCTTAAATCGGAAACCATTTTGAATAACCCGAGTGCTTTTATCGATGTACTGCATGCGAAAGTAGACGTACAATGGACTTAAATAATCCCATTTATCCGTTGAATTTTTAAGTTTTATCGATGCTGCATGAGCTTATGTAATGGTTTCACTTCGTTACTCGTTAGGTGTGTGCATGCGTACAGCTATTTTGGAATTGTTTGGCTCCCTCCTTTCCATGAGAGGATGAAGAGCGAGTTGCCATGACAGTGAAGTAGCAAGTGCTCTGGATCCCGCTTTGCCAAACACGTTTTCTAGCTCGTGTATCTAATCCTCCACGAATTATTTTTTCAAATATTTTTTCCTTTTCTGAATGTTTTTCAATTTTTTTACTGTTGTCCTTTTCTATCGGCATTTTCAAGCCGTAATGGCGTGACGTTATATGAGGCTTATCTAAAACACAAAAAATTACTTCTAAGATTATAACCTTGAGGTTATTTGAAAAATTTCCCCATTTTCTGTGAAATTCTTGTCTATTAAAGAACGTCTATTTAAAGAAATCGAATTAAATTACGAAAGTTAGCGCGTAAAAGTAAATTATACTTACATAAATTAACGAAATACGAAATGGTAGTAGTACAATTTCTATATCATTTTATTGTATATCCAAAGATAAAAGTTTTATCTAAAGAACTTTAAATAAATGTCTTGTAAAGTTTAAAGGCATTTGGTATGTGCTTTTACCACTAATGTTCAGAGATAAAGGCATGACCAGAGGATACAATTATCATAAATATAATACGAGAAAAACAAAGGAGAAAGTATTTGACTTTGAAGAAAACTCAACAGCTAACAACCGACACAGAAATCGCATAGCAAAAGGAAGCTAGAATTCCCACCAATAGAAAGCCTATCTCCCAAATATCCTCCACACTGTAAACCTTGAACGAATGGAAGTAAACCATCCGGTCCGAGACGTGTGCTTTGAAGAGCACCTAATGGCAGCGGGAAAACATTAGCACGCTTACAAACCGAAAAACTGGCCACCATACACTATATTTTTATCGGGGCGTTTTCCCTCTAAAGATAACCCTCTCCCAAGAAGGAAGACGCCCGGCGCCCGTATCAATCGATGTTTTTCTTTTGGTATCTGTTAGTATTCCTGGGGTATTAAAAGCCAACCTATAATACATCGGAAGCTTTATATATCAGCCTATACTAACACGTACGACGCCGAAAAATACGTTTCGCAAGCAGCCGAACAAACAGAGACAAACTGCGGGCGATAGCGCTAGTGCAAAGAAAATTCACGGTCACGAACGACGGGACGAGAGTTTGTCTTCCCAGCATCAGTTCCGAACTACCTTAACTTATCGAGGAAAACTTCCCGGAAACACGGGGAGAATTCCGAGTACACCCTGTTAGATAATGTTGCACAACTTGGCGCAACTCTTCCTCAACTTTTTCCTCGTTGGGCCGCGGTTCTCCCCGCGGATGGGTGGAGGGGGGGCTCTGGAAGTTATGGGGATTACGAGGAGCATATGTCCCCGCGACCTTGATGCCGTGGAGACCGCATCCGGCAGTACTCAGGGTCGAGTCCGTGAACGTATCCTTATTCGAAAGCTCACCGTCGATAAGCGAGAAAATTGCGTTCGCGAGAGGAAATTACGAAATTTAGACGAGTGTCGAGTAGCGCACCAAAAGTGTCGTGCGGGATTTACTGGAACTATCCTCGAGGGTGGCTTAGGTGACACTCCTGTAGTAAACCCGGCGATCATTTATTCATGCGATGCTGAAAAAAATGAAAGGCGACCCTGTTGGGAACGTTTTCTCGTAAATACGGCGCCTCCTCGAGATGTCGACTCAAGAATACATTAGAGGGGCAACAATGCGGACGAGGTGCAAGATCTCGCCTCTGCACAACAGAGTTTAGGTTTGAAATTCCTCTTAAAGCTATGATTGACAGTAAAACAATAAAATAACCGCAGATATATCAACTAAACGTTTTTATCAACGACTTATTAACGACTGTTTGGATGTTATAAATAACTTAATATTAATAAAAATTTAACCAGATTCGACTTTTTTTATAAATAATACGCGAATTTATATATTTAGATCACCAATTTTAAAATATCCGTAATTAAAATCGCACGAAAACTCTATACATATACAAAACTGTACAAGTAATCAATATTATAAATCTATAAATTATCAAATACAACTATTATTAATGAAATAAAGCTCTTAATGCATGGAAAAAGTTTGACATATTTCTTCATATCCTCGCTTCGCCATAGCGTGGATTAAAATAGCGATGAACGTATAAAATTCGCCTTATTTTCCCCAGCCACTCCCTCGATCGTATGGATCGGTAGGAACAGTATGATGTGTCAAATAATTGATCGGATGAAATAAATGCATCCGAATATAGCTGTTGGCGATGGAAAACAAATACGGGAAAAGAGAATCTCTTAAGCATCCGTAAATACAAACAGAAAATCAGAGCTTCGCCATGGAATCGAATGACGTCATTTACAGCCATTCCGAGAACCGGAGCGAACTCCAATATTCCAACTTAGGGCCCTTGTTTGTCGAGGTTTAGTCTATTTATCTTCTTTTTTCGATCCAATCTCATTAGGAAAGATAGACGGAATTTAAAAAAAAGCTCACATTCGAGCTAATCTTGTGACGACCTCGAACTTGAACGAAGAAAAAAAACTAGAGCAATATCCGCGGCATCTTAATCCTACCTCAACGGCATTGAAAAGGAAAATATATGACTCGAGAAGAAATATATTCATTCGGCCCCAATATACGACGAAAAATAAACGAACGAGGCATGAATTTAAAAGCTAGATGGATCCTGTTTAGGCTACCAAAGTTTCAGGGTTGATTTCAAAGTCTCATTTTCCTGAGCAAAGAAAAGAGTTAGCCGATAACTTTTTTCATGGGTTTGAGTCAAGGCGAACCGATATCGACTTCTAAATTAACCCTTTTCCCCTCCGATCTTCCCCTTGATTCGCGCAAGTTTCCATCTCTTCTATGACCCACTCCCACATTCAACACCGTATATATTTATGAATTTCCGAGGCACTTAAAAGGATAGATTTATTGCGCCATTTGGAGCAAAAGGTTTGACATTGCGTTCGATAGAAAGGAAACATCAACAAATACGTGTCTCTTTTTCATCTCTCTCGCACGCCAAGGTCTGATCAAGGTTAACCTTGGTTTTTAAATAGATGCAACTGAGCATTAGACCGTTATTTTGCGAGGAAAACGCCCATTTTCGTTATTTTATTTTTTTTCGGGGAATTATCTAGCCCTTGAGAGACCTCTGGTGTATCAAAATAGAAGGGAAAGATAAGTTGGATCGTGTCGGACATGGGATATCGTGATATTTAATTATGGAAATCTTTAAATTTAATACGTAAAAAACTTCATGTTACGTGAGTTATTCTTTTATCATAGATAAAATCAAGGGTCATATTATAATTAATAATTCTAAATCAATTATAAATTGATAAAATAGCTAATTTTAGAGAATAAAACGAGTAATTTAAGACTTCAGGAATAAAGATAACTTAGCATAACTTAAATCCTCTTGGCTACGACACAATACGTATATGTTTATGCGATCCTTATTCTTAATCTTACAAGATAACTGTCTAATAACTAACCGAAATAATTCGTATGCGTGATATAGATCGTTCACTAAAAATAAGTGGTTAAAACAAATATTCCTAGGATAAAAATTATTTGAAAACATACATCCTTAAAAAGCGTGAAATTGCTTTAAGAAGAAAAATAACTTGAGCCATACTAAAAAAATTCTCATTACATATTATATCCCTTAATGAGATTATCGATAAATTCAGGGAAAAATTTTCGATGATCCAAATTGTTACCATAGAAACCGTAAACTCTAAACTTGTAAATAACCATTCATTCCCATTTGGGTATTAGCGTGAATCTCAAACACCTCTCTTCACTTACTTTGACAAACTAGACCGTATTGAACTCTTACAAGTTATGGAAAATAGACTGAAGCTTAACTCTTGGGAAACTGCGATAACACAATGTTATTCAGATTACATGCTCAGAGTTCAAGGAGAGACTGTATTTCGCGTCTTAATGGGAAATGTTTGCCAGATATCCAAACTGAGGTTGGTGCGGTAAAGTTAACGTGACAACTTAGTGACCTACACTCTGTCACCAACATTCTCAAATCCAATTTAACTATAATATAACTGTATGAGAATTAAATATACATATACACCCTGACTATTACAGCATGCTTATTTTATGTTATTTATATTTACATCCATCTGACCAAAGTTACCCGGTTCAAAGACTGTCATTCTATCTTAACGCTACGTTTTTGATAATGTGATAATGCCTTGCATAAACTCAATTGAAAATCTCCTGCTATTTCATACGTAGAGAAGGCAAGGTGAGGTAGTAAAATCAATATGATCAGGTGTGACTTTGAGGAAAGCTATAGTAATAATTTAACAGGCTTACTGTAATCGTTAAGATAAAAATGAGCGGAAAATTAAAGGGTATTACTAAAGTAATACTTATTATTGATTAAAGTAAATTTATTATTAAATTAAAACTACTCATTGAATACTCTGTGCATGAATTATGGAAGATATTTATTTAGTTTATGCAAGCTTTTCTTTGGTAACAAAGTAGTACAGTACAGCAAATGAAACGAACAGTTTTTAAGTGCCTGACCCAATTCTTCCCATTGTAGAGTATCATTCTAAAGGTACAAAACAAAATTGGCTTGAGACCTCATTAACCTATTCCTTGAAAATGTCTCATCTTCGTCTATTTAAATAATAATAAGATAAAAATTAAGTATTTAGAACGATAGCAAAATACTAATT
Organism: Pantala flavescens; assembly: GCA_020796165.1. Classification (NCBI taxonomy): domain Eukaryota; kingdom Metazoa; phylum Arthropoda; class Insecta; order Odonata; family Libellulidae; genus Pantala; species Pantala flavescens. Next base: position 27,602,076 of record CM036878.1, read on the forward strand.
CTTCCCAAGGCCAATACATTTGGCCATTCCATTAACGTACATCCCTGAAACACCAATAAATGATAAAAATCTGAAAAAGACTAAAAAATAATACAGCGAATTTTTTCCCAAATCGAAATCCAATAATTGAAAGTGATCTTTAGCTTATAAGATTTGACATCCCCTCGTTTACCTTCGCATTTCGATTTAAAAACTTTTAACCCACCCAAATCCGTGGACAAAGCTGGAACACAAAAACCGAAAATATATCGTTTTAAAAACCAATGAAATATTCAAGGGAGTCGGGAAAAATTCAGAGCGCTTTTTATACCACTCACGAGTCAATAAAATGATCATCTCGCCTCGACAAGAGTATTTTTTTCAAACGTTTCCATTTCCTGAAAAAAAATCGAAAATTCGAGTCATCCCTTAATGCTTTTTGCGGCTACCAAAACGATCCTCTCTGCATAAAGGAAAGCGGTTCGGACACCGTCCCGAGGGTATTTACAGGCGCACTGCAGTCATGCACTAGGAAGTAAAAAGGACTGCCAGCATGACTTGTGAAAAATTCGACTGCCCTCACTTATTCATAGCGCGCTGGGTGTTTGGAGGCAACGCCGGGTAGAAGGGTAAACACACGAGGGAGTGTAAAAAAGAGCCTTTATGCAACAGAAGAGGAAGTAGGAAGGGGTGGGCAAACACCGTCTGGAGCCATGAAAAAGATATGGGAAATAGTGCAAAACCGAGTGCTACATTTGGCTAAATTCTAATTTCTCTGCCGATGAAAGAAACGTATTTCGATGACGTGGCGAAAAGAGGGTTTTTTTGGATGACTAGGCTGAAATTGTCATTATTTTGGTTTTCATGAAGGACGGAAGTATTCACAAACCACCATCCGCATTTATACGGTCTAAACGGAACGTGAATTACCTCAGCAGTCTGCTGCCAATGAAAGGCTTATGGGAAATGAACTTTCTAAAAACTTCATTTTCGAAATATTCAGCGTTTCGAAGAAGAACGTACGTTGCAATATATGTTTTTCGTTATGATTATTATTCATCATTTCCCTTTGTGTTCATAAACATTTTACGTAACCATACAAAATAATATGTTTTCTTCCTCTAAGGTTGATAAGTTTATTTATTCATCCTAAACAGCCAAAAAGGCCAATTACACTGCATTTTTAACAATGAGTTATAAATGAAATATAATTAAATATCAAATAATAATTAAGGATAAAAAAAGAAAAATAATGTATTAATTAAATAGAAGATTTCAGAGAATTAGAAATTTCATGAGTAGAATTTAAAGAGAAGAGGAAGTTAAACAGTTTAGGATAAAGTTAAAACAAGGTCTTTTTTGAGAAATGAGTCAAAATGAAGTATATTCTAAGTAAAAGTTCAGTTGAAACAAATCTATTATAATACATATAGCTTGAAATTAAGTCAGCTTATGCCTATCTACTAACATTTAACTATATATTTTCAATATACTTTTTATTGTATCAATGAATATAAGAAAGCTTTTCCCTATTATTTTCGATTTATTCAAGTTCCGTGTTAATTCATTTCCAAGAAATAATTTTATTTTTCCTGCTCGAGTCAAAAATTACAGCTCTGCTTTCTTAATACTTGCTTTTGTGTGACAAGCTTATTTGGAAGAGGAAATCATGTTTACCAAAACAATGGTAAGCTTATCTTCGTCAAATAATAATTATACTGCAGCGCTTGCATTTACAGAGAATAAAAAATACTGCAAACTTCGATTCATTCACCATAAAAACCAAACTAATTTTAAACTATAAAAATAGAGAATTATTGTCATTCTATCTTTCATTTGAAAGTACGTTAGTTTCGACGATTTAGCCAATCCAATCATCTAATTTTTACAAAACTATAGAATTATCGTAAGAGCTTTAAAAATTACTAAAAAGGACGCTCAACTTTTGAAATTACATGAAATAGATATTAATTAAATTTAAATCTCTAAACTCTTACACATTATATGATCATATTCGTACTCAAATTCATTGAATACAGAATTAATTCACCAATACAGCAAACAATCGAAGCCACAAAACTGGAGTGTAATAAGGAGCTAGAACACAATGAAGAGTATCCAATGACCTTTCGGAAATATCGTAAAAATCAAAAAAGTTAACTACCGCAAAATTGAATAGGAGGCTTTCAGAGAAGAGCGAAAGAGTTCGTGGAAAATCGAAGCCCTTAATTACAGCAGATGAAACCATCTCATCTCTGTTCGAGATCAAACGATAGACTCGGGAGGAACGTATCGAACTCGTAGGCGGTGGAACCGATGGCTGTTCAATCATGCATTCAGGACGGGTGCTTAAGAGCAAAATGCATTCAAGCTATTTGTGAGGGAGTGATTGTCCCTGTGATCTTGGAGTGCATATCTCTTTTGTCCTAAATTCACCCGCCCTCCCGCCGATACCTTTTAGAACTTTTTATATTTTTCTTGGGGATGGGTGTCTTTGTCCGCGGACGTAATCCTTTCGTTCGACGTCCTTGCTTCGATTCCACGGACACTGTAGAATTTAAGGATGCCGCCGACGAAATGAAAAACGATGGAATCAGTGAACGGCGCTAATCCAATGGAAAAATAATCCGGCCAATCCTTTTGTCTTCGCAATTGGAGCGCATTCGAAGCTCTTTGTGATCGAGGTGAATTGATAGGCGGTAGCGAATGCCTTCGGATTTTATTGATATGTGTACATGTATGCGCGTCTGAACCAAATGAGATCGTGAATGGTAAAGCGATTAAAGTTCAAGACGTGGAATTGGAGCAGGAGTGCGACCGGTATCTCCTGAAACCCATCAATGGAAGAAGGAATTCTGGCTTCGAATAAGTGAAGGATCTACTGAGAATTTGATTACGATTCGGATGAAGAGTAATACCTGCGTAATTTAAAATCTAATGCGGAAAATTTCAAATGCGAAGATTATATTTAAATGTTAAAACTATCGTCTCGAAGGACTATTACCATTCCTGAAAATTTCCTTGATTAATATGATCAAATACTCGAAAACTGTAAAGATTCTGAAAGAGGATGGATCAGTAATTTAAATGGAATTCTCATGACAACCATCAATAAATTGATTTAAATGAGTCATGTTCCTTGGGTAATGAGCTTAAATAGAAGCGAAACAGCGCTATTAGCATGTGAAATAATTAAATTAATTAATTTTAATTGGTTTATTCTCATATTGTGCATGACTAGACGTATCTTATCGAATCATCTTTTGGAACGGCGAAATTAAAAGACAGATTAGACATATATTTATAAATGAATAGGAATTTTAAAGATACGATCAATGAAAATATAAAATAAGCTGTCCTTCCAAAAATATATACTTAGGAAAATATACCAGTTCGTAGGTAAGATATTTACATGATAGATAATATGAATGAGGGTTATTATAAATATAAGAAGAATAATCATTTGAAAAAGCTGAAGTGTTTTATTCTTTATTTGAAGTTATATATCATTTTCGATAATTTAAGGAATCGGAAAGGCAAACCAAAACCGTCAGATTTGTATTTGGTCCTTCTATTTAGTAAACAACTACATTTCCCTTTGTTTGTATCATCACTAACAAGATCTAGACGAGATCATTCGCCCCAAAAGGAAAACTTTCAAGAGCGCGTTTGTTATTAAAATCGTTCGAGGAACAAACGAGTAATCTGAATACGAAACGAGAGAATATCTGAAATTTTTAATTAAATTTCCTCCTTGCATAGACCGCTAAATGTAAATCAACAAGAATCCAGCCAAGATACCCACGCTTTGACAAAGTTTTTTAAACTTTTAATTAAATCTTGCGAGGGATTCGGTGATATGGCTCAAAGCATTCCACGAGTTTGTTTTTTAAGCCGATAAATTACAGATAAGTCGTTATCATGTCTCAGTTTCAAGGATTTTAAACGGAATTCGTTTCATTACAGTACAGTAGTAGATCATATCTCTATTATCCAGATATTTTACCTATTGAATGGGAAATAATTCCTTTTTTGCTCAAAAGATATATTTATCTGTAATGAAGTATAACAATTACTTTAGAATAATATTCTCCAAATATATTACATCTTGAATGAAATAAAATTCCCCAAAGAAAGAGCAATAGAGTTCAGAGAGAAATTTTTGTTATTGTACTTTTCTATAGGATATGTTAGTAATATCTTGTTCCAAAAAAAATCTAATATAAAATAAGCAAGCCTGTTATAATCGTTTTAATATTTGATAAATTATTTTTCAACTCTCTTAATGATAAATAAATAGTCATGATTGAAAAAAATTATACAATAACGTATAACATAATTATATTGGATTACCTACTTATTTTCATTTAATATAATTCCCATGATATAGTATCAATTTGATTAATTTTACGTACCATAATTTAGTTCATATATATTTAGTATTACTTGTATGATTAAGCAATTGAAATCTTTTAACATTAAGGTCATTTAGGTCTGTGTATTCTCTCCCTCCAGCCAACATAATCTCATGGTAACAAACTTAGATTGCCGATTCAGAGCCATTGATAGACAAGATACAAGAGATATGATATTCTTTAAATAACGTAAGCATACGTATCACGCATGAAATAGAAACTCATTTCCTCTACATCGCAGATCCTGCACGAAAATAACTCCAAGCCAATTATGACATAACAACCTCAAAATTAGGGTAAAAATGAAAGCATTTTACCACGCAGCGGCTTAGCAATACGATATGGAAGTTTACCTACAGCAAGTTTAAAAGGTAAGGAGTTCCTTAAAATAAAAATTGAGGTCAGACCTGTCCGAAACATGTCACGCTCTCGCAGCGATTTGCGTCTATCCTTTCAGGAAAAGCGCACGGGTAGAGTTTTGAAAAGCAGGATGAGGGAGAAAGGTGCGTGCTTCGAAACACGCCCAAAAGGGGACCTCGGAATGAATGCAAGATGAGAAAAATATATGGTGGCCTATTAGAAACGGACGGACGCTAATGGGAGCGGTCTTTCCAGAGGACGTATAGAACAAACAGCGGCGGGTGGACAAGGAGAGGGCAGCACGTGTCTCGCAGTGGTGTACCTCAAGGGATTCTTCTATCACCTCTCCCCTTAATCTATCGCATAGTCGGACTTCATTCTCCATTCTGCATTTCCAATTTTGGGATGGACGTGAGCACAAGGGTCCATCTGACAGGGTCCCTTAAAAAAGAAAAGGAGGGAGACGGCGGCGTTCCTTATATCACGCTGGAAAAAATACGAATGTCACGAACAGAAGAATCGGGTCGAAGTGGGGGTCAAAGAAAAAAATCGACGTGGCTCTTTATAATCTAAGCGGGACCAGGGTCCTTTGTTTCATCCCGGTAAATAAGCTGTTCCCGTGTGAATGCTGGAGAGGTGTGTGGGATGGATCTTTCTCTCACTTGCTCGCACACGGGTAAATAGGAAGGGGACAGCTATAAAGAAATCAATTATAGTAATAGAATGCGTGGTGATTGTATGGTTTCTTCCAATTATATAACCATTATTGCACGAAATCCAATTCTTACTTTGTTCGATATAATTACTTCCTCTTTGTAAAGACCGTTCTTTATTGTCATTGTATTTTGCTAAGGAATAATCGCGTAATTTATATTCTTGCACATTTAAAATAATATTACTTGATATAAAATAATAATAAATTTTTGACAACAATAAGTAACTAAATATACATTTAAATAATTAACGAAAAATAAAATGAAGTATATTTGATCGGTTTACTTGGAAGATCCTTTAGTGATTGTAAGTAGGAAAAAGATCCTAATATGTAAATGATATATACGAAAACTTAAGAAATCGTTGGTGAAGGTCTAACGTTGGATATTCGTAATTGGAAACATAAGCTTTTGATTTATAGACTCTTACGCACAGCAAATTATCTAAGATAATTACTGGCATTGTTAATCTATTAGCGGGGTTGAAGCAGCAGAAATAAATCTAATCATAACGCTATCATTAATTGAAGCAAGAATGAAAGAAAGTAAGCAAAGAACAGAATGCAAGCAGAAGAAATTTTATTAAGAAAAGGTAGCCAATACTCATTTTTGTAACTGTCTATATTGCTTGTTTTGCTATTTTTAAGCCTCTAAATACGAAATAGACCATAATCCGTAAGTCAAATATCTTAGATTGATTACCCAAAGATAAAACGACAGAGAATGGATTCCGTGCAAATTTCCATGAGTCACTGAAACGAAGTACGAATAAGTGCGATGGAGGAACAATGGATGACTTCCCTTGTACGATAGAAAGCGGTTACTCATGAATAGACTTCACTTGAAGTTTTCATATCCTGACAGGACCAATCCCATATGCAGCGGTTCTGAGCAGAAACAAAACGTTCCCGATTATGAGCGGTGTGATATGAGATAAATCATTGCATAAAACAGGGGCAAGGCCGAACTTCCTTCTGCTTTTGGATACAACACTGCCCCAAATCTGTCTCTGAGGATTCTATTTAAAAGCTCAGAATTGGGTTAATTGCTGACAATCGCCGTGCGATTTTGTGATCGGACGAAAGGCGTAGTTTTTCTCGATTATTATTCACTCGTTGAGTTTGCGAAGGATGTAATTATTTAATTACGATATGAAAGATTCTAATTTGATGTGGGAAAATGGTTACTTTGGCAAGAGAAGATTTCCCTTTCCAAAGCCATTCCTACTTTTAAAATGGTTCCATAGTTATTCTATACCACCTCATAACATGGCCTTCGAGTTAATTTTACTTTCATTCGCTATCGGATTAAATAAATTTTACTTTACTCCCATCAACTACAAAACAACATAAATAGAATATATATTTACGTGCATATTTAAATATATTTTAAGTATTTCGGGAGAATCTGGATAATTTAGATTATTATTACTTTCCACGAAATCCGGCCACTTAATATTCATTCTACCTTCAACTAGTTTCTTTGTACTTAATTGTTATTCCGAAAACTATACCCTCCAACTCCTTCAGAAAACCATTGTATAGAAACGAGAGCTTATTTGTTAATTGACCTCCTATTGTTCCATACTTATATTCTTGTCTACGTGACTTTCCTTTCCACAGAAACGACTTCCAAAATATGTGAAAAATAATGAAATGAAACCCACAATAAATGCACTTTAATAAACCAATCATCTATATACTTTCGTAAAAACACGACAAGAGAAATCCATAAACAAATACATGCCGGAGACTATTCCATCGCAAAAACTCCCTAAAACAACCCCTTTACCAAAACAAAGAGGTCCGAGAAATACGTCCGGGTGAGCAAGGGGATGGGGAGCTATCCTTCCGCAGCAAAAACACCCCCTTCCGATCGGACTTCTTTCGGAAACGAACCCCCTCATTACACTCCATCGGGCACGTGCGAAGGGGGACTTGGGAAACGAATTACCGATGAACTTAGGCAAAGCGGAGATATCGTGCGTGCGAGACCCGATTTTGCACGTGGGAGGCCCTTCATCAAGTATTGCCACTTACGAAGAATCGAGGGCAACAAAAGCGATGCGTCAAAGGCAAACCCCCCATATTAAGAGTAGAGGGACACTCCCACGTACGTTGTGCGACGATTGGGGTGTGCGGAGTAAAAAAAAATCTACACTCCCCGTTTCTTTTGTAGGACCAGATGAGCAATCTCCCCACGCGGTAAACAGTTCCCGTACCAATCAAGCGAATCGAAGGTGACCCCTCGGAGAAAAAAATATATATACGGGGCTTTCGGATCTGCTAACTCCCAATCCAATCTCTTGATAGAATGACTGGGGTTATGAGTGGAGAAGAGTGCTATGAAGTTCCTCGTCCCTTCCCAGGAAGTTAAAAAAACTTTTTTTTTCGGCGAATGTTCTGAAATACGATCGCGCATACAGAAATTATTTCCGAATGGAAAACATTTCCATCGGGAGGAAGTTCCCGATGGAATGAGAAACTACCGAAGTTTTCTCGTCCTCGCGCGGAAATATACTTTAATGATCCCATTAGAGAGATACGAGAGATGACACTCCTATTCGTAGCCTTGAACTTTACTCGAACACCAATCAATAGTCGTTTCTATTCCACTATGCTGAGATGTTGCGATGGCTTCTAGAAAAGGCCAACCTAGAATCTAGTTGATATGCACGAGTTATGTAAAGGGAGGGTGAAAATATTCTCGGTTGAAATGTTAATCTTCTTAACCTGTTTAATGCTGTTTTTTTCAGAATGTATCTCTTATGACGCATAAGACATGTTATCCTAAATCATTAAATATAATGTGATAAAATATTTTAACGTATTTGTGGTAAATATCCTTACGACAGCTCTTTATGCTGGAAATAATTTTCATTTACGGTTTTTCTACATAGCATAATCATTGAATGGAAGGTAACAAAAAAGGGTACAAGATTCTTATCAATATATCAGTTTTTAAACCCTATGCAAGATGGCCTTACTTTATGGAAGGTAATTACAATTACCATGAAATAACCTTTCATACAATTCTTCTTCAGTGGAAGTTTGAGAAATGTATTTATACATAAATTATTTCAATACAAATATATATGCATATATCTTTTCGACTCTTTCCACTTACATCCTGTTATAAGAGAATACAAAATTCTCAATGATATATACATCGTAAACTCTAAAATAAAAATTACCACTAATAAATAATAAATTTTGAACTGGCTAATTCATTGGATGTAGAACTTAAGGAAACAAGCTATACGTTAAAATTAGCAACCGCTCATTTTCCGTGTCACTCCGTGTCCATATCCGCTAACGAGCTTCGTTACCATCGATCCTCAACCTTAATTGAATAAAGAGCCGAATTCGCAAAGTCCTCGTTACCTTGAGAAATGAGAAAATTTCGGAAATTGGATCACAGGATTTGGAGACCGCACGAAGACTTTCCCGCATCCCCGAGGATAACAATATGTCCGCAGAGTTTCTAACGAAACAAGGGAATGGGATATTCCACCGATTCAATCGTAGACTCTTATATATCTCTTCGAATTACAGAAAAACACGGAAAAATTACTTAATAACGTGACGTGAGACATGGACGAGAGTAATCCATTACAATCTGTTCGTGTGTAATTGCTCCTTTGGGACAGGAAAGGGGTCAAAGACGTATCCTTCCGCGCGGCGTGCGTGCGCTACAGCGGATGCTCTATTCAAAGACAGGACGTTTTTTATAAATGTCCCAAGGACGACCGGGTTTCGGTGCGGCACGCGGAACTCTGCGATTTGAAAGCAAGGAAGGAAAAGAAGGTTAAGTCCGATTTGGAATCGATTCTAATGATTCCTCGACGCAAGGGAAATATTCCAATACTCTGCATCCGTGTTGCTATGGATTTTGTTGCCCGGTAAGAGCTGGATTATTAGATGAAATGCGAGATATATTTTCGAACAATTTCTTTCTCGCGTTTGATTAATCGGAATACATTCAAAATAAATTTATTTCATTGATGTATACCATGCCTATTCTAATATTGAATTGCAGTCATGAATAGAGGGTAAATGACCATTATATATATCGTTACAATTTCCTAAGTAACGCCCATTTCCTTAAAATTATCGTGTAAACAATTGCAAATCTCCACACATTCTAAAACTGGATTTCTATTATAGCTCACTAACCAAACAAACGTCACTAAAGAAAAGTCATGTAATCCGGTAACCGTCCATTGGAGAAGGATATGTATATCCTGCTAATTGTAATAAAGCAACGGTGAGACCTGTCTTAGATAAACATGAAATCATACACAGGAAATTAAATATAAGTAATGTATAAAAAAGCAGATAGAACATCGTTATTAGAAAAACTGTAATACCATCAAAAAGGTATTTATTCTTAAAGTAAATAATGCATATTCCTCTTTAGTCTTTTTAAGTTCCTTTGGACAGTAACATCGTATGAAATTTAATCGCGTTTCCATCGAAGAGTAATTCATTTTTATATTCAAAGCACTGATAACATACTGATTACTTATAAAATAAATGAAAACTGAGACTGTAAAATGGGAGAATGAAATTGACTTTTAATATTCTGACTTTCGGTTGATATCTAATAATAATGCTGTATTTAATCTGCTCATATATATGTCTTAAGATAATAGAGTAAAGAAGAGATCGATTCTTCGCCTATATAAATCCTCTTTTGATAAACAAATCATGATTGTTATTAGATGCAATAAAGGCTAATAGGAGAACCTCTGAATAGTCATTTCATTTTTGATTTTCTAAAGAGACATTATTAATGGTTATTATGGAAGATAACGATATGAAAAAATTATATTTACAATGTATTAAATACGTATACTATCTTATACTACATATGTATACTACATATACTAAATATGTATACTACATTATTGTCAGGAGTGAACCTGACAATAATAACCACCAATATAATTCATCTCTCTTATAGGAGAAAAATATAACAACGACCGCATATAATCTGCAGGCCAATAAAATATAAAGGATTGTGTTTAAAGATAACTCTGAAATTTTCAGTCATCTTTGACACTTGGAGCAAGAATCGAGGGAGAAATATGAAATCATTGCTTCCAAGGACAAATGACGGAGGATGAAGTCATCGTGTATTGAAATACCTACTTCTGCTAAAATAAACATTGAAACCTTTTTCAAAAGAATGTTGTGACATTTACTTAGAAGGTATCGCTTAGTAACTTATTTATTGGCCCCAATAAACGAGAGAAAATTGTGGCGCCACTTGATGGAAAAAATTGGGGAAAAACTCCCTTGTCAAAAATCATTTTCATTAACACATAATACTTACTATCCAGCATTTTCAACTGATAAGGGATAATAATAAATCATAAAGGAAGCAAACAAAACAACAAAGGTACACGAGATTTGAAAACAATTTGAGAAAATTTTACCTAATCTCAACGAGGTGAAGTGCGTAACTCAACGCTATAGAAGAAAGAATATTCATATACTTAAGCTTTCGTATACACGTAGACACAGAAATTTTCAATGGTCTTTAAATGAGGCTAGAAATCTTTGCCGCCATTGAACTGTAACAACTTTTAACCATTAAATTATTCTATGGTTTTAATTTTCCAGATGAAGCAACAAGATAATCTTAGAGAAAATTTCTTAGGATTCAAGTGTCAAAAATACATAATAATATATAATCTCATAAGTAATTTCGCCGCAAATATAATTTAATTTCGCAAACGATATTTAAGACAGCTATTCAATCAAGCAACATCAATTAAATGAATTACTACCTTTCTATCTAAAAATACTTCCAATGATTCATTAACGTATTTCCAATCTCCGAAAACATCAACCGATAAAGAAGTATGTATCCTAGAGTCGTACAAAAGAAAAAAACGTCCTATTTCCACCCTCCACGACACCAAAACATCTCGAACCGTTATTCCACAAAGAGCGCGGGGTAGAAAAACAGAAATGATACGTTTCCATAGTGATATGAACCCCCGACAAAGGGAGCGTCTCGAACTCAAACACTATATATATAAGTCCTGTCACAGGCTGGGATTTATGAATTCCCGTTGAGCAACAGGAATATTACGAATGAATGACTTTTAGCTTTTGGAAAGGTTAAGGAAAGCCCTCGAGAAGAGAGAAAGAGAGCCGAAGGACAATCTGAAGAGACTACACTCTCAGCATATTAGACCCATCGTGTCAGAAACATGAAAAGTGTTAGGGATTTCAGGGAGAAAATCATCTTTGGAGGTGAGGGTTGATGTGGGAGTATTCAGCTGGGGAGTGAGAGGATCCCAGTTGACACTTCCTTTGAAGCTCTTGTTTGCCTACCTGCTCCATAGACGTCCCACCCACAGTCACAACTTTCTACCTCGGGCAAGAACCATCTGTTACGAGACCCCTCCCAGCTGCCCTTCGCCTGGAAATGGGTACAAAATTTGACCTGATTCTGGATATTCCCTGTACGCCCATTCCCTCCCGTGTACCGACACCTCATCCTTAGATCCTCAATGGAGTTCCTACCTGAGTTTCTACCTTGTCCCGAATGCATTTGTTTTCTCCCTAGACCACTCCCAGGGAACGATTCCCAAAGGTTGGCTTAAGTCTTTCATTCTGAGGAAACCTCCCTTTTTCCGAATCTTTGGTTAGGAAATATAGCTTTGCCCTTCCGATGTTTGCCCCACATCACTTTACCTCCGTGTTTCTTTTCCGTTCAATCAGACCAAAAATAAATGTTATTATCTTAGGGTCTGGTTTCAGGTAGTAAGACAAAGGATACAGGTTGGTACCTTTCAAAGTACGTAGAAATTTTCCAATAAACAATAAACCTCCTCTTATTTCGCGTATAACAGTTGTCATTTTGACTAAATTAGATGCATTGGAATATACGCAATGCTATAGATCTGATGAAAATATTTATTTTTTTATTTTATCTATTAGAATAACTATGGAAACAGAAATATCATTTAAACTAGCAATATTTCCCTCAAAGTGTACTTCTGAATCAATATATTGTATATCTCCACATTTGAGGATGCTTGCACCACCTGCCACCAGAAGAACACCGAAAGATAGTAGGCAAGGTATCCACATAGACATAGACACACATGCAAATAGCACATATATCGGACATTTTTCATATTCTAAACGGAATTTTCAATTAAATGGAAATAATGGGTAAAAGGCTTCGGAATCGATAGAAATGTAAATGAATCCACCAATTTCCCTTTCAATTTTCCGTAGAAATACTTCTCATTTATCAAAACACAAATTTTAAAACGTCCTTCTTTTCCACCCTTGCCTTTATTTTGGAAGATGACCTCATTTTTCAAGAAAACTGTGGGATAATCAGTGTTCAAAAGGTGCCATTCGTCTTACTCGGGAAACATATAATTCCATAGCGTTTTAGGAACTTCTTAAAATGGTAAATTTTCTGAAAGGGCGCCTAATTGCAGTTTCGCTTAGCGTTTCATTTTTCTTTCCTCGCTGAACCAATTTCGCCTGCCTGTTACTACCTAACTAAAATTAATTGATGCTTTCGTTTGAGGGGTTCCCTAAGAGGGCAGCTCTCGGTTTATTCAGCCCCGGATTCTGTTGCTATAAAGGGATTCAATGCGAGTGAAATTAGCTTAGCAATCGAACCACCATTAGAACCCTACGAACTTTATCGCTTACATAGGAACAACATGTTTTATAAGTTCGTTTCAGAACTGCGCATTGGAAAATCTCACAGAATATTGGTTGAAAGTCAACGCATGAAATAATATCTCGTATTAAGAATAACACTATTATTAGTAAGGTAGGTATTAAAAAAGTGAAGAATAGGGATAAGAACTGCAACTAGTACCGCTTCTTTCTTCCATTTTTCGAGGGCAAATATGCTGCTGGTAAGTGAGAGATTTGGGTTTGAGTCACAGTAATGGCGCTTTATCTCACTTTCATCTCTATATATTTTATTATCAAGTTATACTAAGTGAAATGAAGAAAGATGAGTAGGTACTATTTTATAATATACCGTTGTATATTATAAAAACGGCTAATCTCAACGATTAATCGCCATTTTCTGGTTAAGTTCCACAAACTATCTGTGCTAAGTTAAATCCACCTTTTCCTAATCAAACAGTAATACTATAGTTAAATTACTATTGAATACTAATCACTTATCTTGTTCAAATTTTCAAATACGAGAGAAATAATTAGTACATCCTAGTGGTGCCATAAATCCTCCTTCATACAGAAAATATGGTAAGACCAAGGTTTTACTGAGTCAAAGGAAAAGTTTGAAGTTGAAAGAATATGCAACTTAAGATTTAAAGCCTTAAAGAAATACCGTGAATTATTATTTTGGATGATAATTCTCAGTAATTCTGAGAGACTAACATTCTATTTTCGAATTCATTTGTCTATAACAAATAAAATCATATAATAAATGGCTTAACCTTGAAATTAATGTCGTAAGTTATCTTCTTGCATGCCCCTATAGGCTACTATTTTAATATAACAAAAAATATTCATTTAATAGAAAATTCAGACCTTAAAAATCAACTCTATACGAATTCTGTACTCTATTTCCATGCTTGAGAACAACATCATCTCCCTGATAACGATAGATCTGTCCCAAACAAATTAGATAAGAGTCATATGATCCGGTTTCTTTGTGAAGAATCTTCTTCCCTTATCCTCTCCCTGTCGACCATGAATGAGTCCTTCCTGGGAACAGCATGGCTCTTTTGAAACCACCCTGTTCCCGAAGGTCGCCTCTTGTAAGGTGGGCGGAAGAATGTTTGCATGCACCGGGGTTTGAGGAACAGGTGGTGTAAACCATGTCGCAGAGGATATGCCTGAGATTTTGCAAATCCTCCCCAAAGCAGGTAGAGGGATCATTCTTTCGCACATTATGGATCCAGAATAAGACCTTCCAAGCGCGAAAAGTAGCACGCTGGCAATTGGATTATATCTCCCCGAATTCCTTTCACGCTTTGTCGATTGCAAAAACCACTCGCCAACACAACACGTTTTTCGTTATTTCAATTCCAACACTTGGGTGGTAGGTAAAAATATTATAGTTTCGTGATTAGTGTAGTTTATAATACGTGCAGTATAATATATAATTATATATGAGAACATATAAATAATGTAAATAATGAGGTAGTGACAGGAGGCATCATAGTCACCTCAGAAGATGTACGTTTAAATTTAGGCCTCACTTTAATAATTAAGAATACTTAACTATATTTCTAAAGAAGATGAAACAGGATTGTCGCCCGAAACTTTTCATTAGTAAAAAATTAATTTCCTATCTTACAACACGTACTCGGCAAGTTCCTGAAAACGCTCATCTATTAATGTAGAGAGTTTTAAATGAAAAATATCTTGGTTACACCTTATGATAATTCTACATATGGTATTTTTCTAATTTTTCGAGAATAATTAGAAGAATAAGGTCATTAGAATACTCGTCTGAACCAGAATTTCATAATTGTCTCATATAGAGCAATATTTCTCATTGATTATGTACGAACTCATTCTGAAGATATTGTTTATTACTTGATATGACAAATTTATTTTCGATTTTCACGAAAAAGCTGTTACCTCACAAGTATAATTTCAAGAATATATTTGTCGATCTCTTGGGTTTCTATGATTTCTAAAATAGACGTACAACAAAGTTTAAGATTAAATACAAAATATTTCGTGGTAAATTATCAACACTTAAAATTTTTTGTACGTAGAAAAATTGAAATCTCTTAATTAGAGCGATAAATAAAAATTTCTCTTTAATTTACATCTTCTAATAGAACTGAAGTAAGAACAAGAGATTTTGGTTACGAGGTTTTGAATACGACTACGAAACTATTTCTTGCATCAAAGAAATAAGAGTTAAATCAGCAAAAAAAAATAAATGATAAGCACTAATTTACTCTATTCGATTCATGAAACTATAGAAGTGATAACAGCGGTACAGTAACAGAAAAAACATAATTATCTAATGTGCTGTCTCGACATTCTTACTATCATCGCATATTGATTCAAGTACATAATATACATATGAAGTCTAACTCAAATTACTGCTATGGGCGAGGTAGAATAAACTACGAAAAAACAACAATTACTCCTAAAAGAAACCTCAGCTGCCATAGTTACGGCCTACGTAACGAAACAATAACGCGGCGTGAGTATATGACACAGCCGTGAGATCATCATGTCGGAATACATCACTCGCTCTGTACACGGGCGTACCTATGCTTTCTATTTTAAGAAACGACCCACCCCTAAAACCGCAGGTCGAAAAAAGGGACGCTTTCCCGCATTTAGCCCGTCCTTTGAAAATCCCGAGGGAAACGGGAGAAAGTATGGGCAAAAGAGAGAGCGATGGGGAAAGAAAGGGATTCGTGCTTTGGGATAAGGAATACTACATGGTGGGTAGGGTGAGATAATGGTCGCTAAGGGAGAAGGGTACCGCAGGGGTTCCTAGGGATTAGTAAGGAATGTGAAACCGGGATGAACCGGAGGATGGAAGCGGGGGAAAATGACGGGAGGAGACAAGATGGGCGATTGGAAGCAAATTGCCTAGCGACGGGAGGCTGGTAAAGGGATGACCGATTGAGGACTGCGAGGTTCCCGGGCAAAGGAGAGGTTATCCAGGGGCTCGCTCGAACCCTTCATTCCTGGCGACTAAGGCGTACCCTTTCTATGTTATAAAATATAGAGGACAGTAGGGGAAATAAAAAAGAAAGGGACATATTGGGATGACTTGTGAAACTCCTTTCTAAAGGTTAAAAATTGGCGAGTGTGGAATGCTAAAGAACGGCTTTCTATACATTTTTAACGGTATTTGCGAAAATTTTTAGCCAGTCAACGAAACTGCAAAATTTTCGTGAAAAAAAATGTCGCAGTTCAAAGAGACCGATTTAAATGAAAATAAGGATTGACTTTCAACCCATCCATTCGTTTCTTGCAATAAGTTGTATTATATGGAAAAGAAGTTAACTGCAGACGGGGCTGAAAAATATTTAATTGCGCACTTTAGATCAATGCGGGAATCTAAGGGAAGATTCAATTTTGAATAAGGAACTAATTCTCCATCCATATTAAGGAGCGAGAAACGAAATGGGTAGAAGATACATAGAATTAAACACCCATGATGTAAAACATAACTTTGATTTGACCAATTTTTTTTACTCTCCGTAGCAATTTATCTGCACTGAATCAAGAAGAAAATTTCGAAATATCAGCTAAGCAATCCGCAAAGAAAGAAACCCATTAAACCTTATCCCCAGAAAAAGAACACATTTCGCAAAAATAGCATACGACGTATGCAAATTATAAATAGAGTCATAGACCCCTTTCTCTCGTATTATCAGCAGAGGGTAACGAGGGGTCAAAGTAATAACCCAGCAGTTTAGACTGCACAGCCCTAAAACAATAAATCGTCCGCAAATTTTATGAGGCGTGACAGCTCCAAAAGGATTGGAAAGAAAGAGTTTAAATGCACCCATCGGTGGTGGCAACCAAAGGAATAGGCCGACAGCCGGTAGCAAAACCAAGAGGGAGTCAGCGGTCATCTGGGGTTAAAAACAAGAAAGTAGGCGGTTAGGGAGTCGGCAGGTCAAAGGGAGAGACCTTCTGGATACCGTCTCCTTTAAAGGACGGATAAAAGCGCCGACAACACCGCTGCAGTTCAATAAAAATCCAATGGAATTGTCCATGTAGGTTGCAAGGACGTCGTACAGCGAGATGAATATTGGCAAAAACACTTTGGGAAGCACTAGGTCATAGGGGTTTTATGATGTTTTATGATTATGGTAAGAGTTCGCCGGATGAACACTTTGGTAGAAATTTAACATCCTCACGAATTCCACTTTCGAATTATCGGCAGTGAATATCGGAAAGTGGACGTTCGAACTTTATTTTCGTTCACTTAGCGGAGCGTATCGCGCACCGATATTTCATCACTTAAGTGATTCGATGGCTTAAGGAGGGGATACGATGAATTAAAGAAATTTTTTGCTAGGTTGCAAGATTGCAAGTTAATAGACTTAACTTAGTGTAAATTATACTTAAGAATAAAGGTATGCCTTAAAATCTGATTTATATAGTAATTAAGAGTCAACGTTTAAATTGCATAGGATAAATTGGAAGGGATAAAATATCTTCCAGTCTAATAACCCAAATTAAATGCCTAATGCAAACATTTTATAGCTTATCTTCATTTTATTAGTAGAGAATTAAAATAATTCGCTTGCATAAGCTAGAAAAATAAATTCAGAGGCGTCAGAAGCTGGTATTTATGCAATGAAGTCCCACACCAATGTTCTTATTACTACTCTGTGATAATCATGTTCTCACATATTTGGAGTATCGTTTTGGTCTGCAGTAGGATTGTGGATTAATTCCATTCAACTGTTTTCAGTTGAGTTTAACGGTAACGAAATAGTCTCAGTGATGATAACTTTTTCAGCACTATTCCGTTCTAACTCACTGCTATTTAAGTGATCTTCACTTCACAAACTCTTATGACACATAAAAATAAACATTTCAGTAAGCATAAGAATAAATAATAGGAATAACCAGATCAATTTGTATATACTACAAATATTTAGCAGAGTAGATTCTTGGATATAATCAAGGAGTCGCAACATAAATAAATGAGATCGAAGATAAAAGATTCGTAGATGCAAATGGATTTGTTTACAAAATAATATTTGCACAATATGATAAAATTAACTTCATGTTATTCACATCATCTTCGTACTTATGACTGAAGAACGATACTAAATATGGATAAGGAATTTATAATGAATAATATCAAAAGATCAAAACCTCGGAAGAATGAGGTAAATACTTGAAATAGAATATTACGAAAAGAGACGCACGATAATAATTTTGCACTTAGCGATGCAGCAATAAAACAATCTCAAGCAACTGTGTTAACGTTTACTGTTTACCCACCTTGATTTAATAAACTGTAGAACAGGAGAACGTAGGAAGAGATTCTTTTATGGCAAATAAAAAGAACTCAAAAGTGCAAAGGAGTATGTGGCCTTGGGGATACTTTTTATTCCTATGACGACTACCATGAGCGGGAAATTTAATCGCTTTAAAATTACCTCAATGAGCATAACTAACTCTTTTATGGCTGCGGCAAAGTAATGCGGTTGAGAATAAAGAGGCGTATCCCACGAGCGATATCTAACAAAGGATGAAAGGAACAATTGCTTTTTAAATAAAACCTATCTGAATGCACTCTTATCTGATTTTCCATTCGGGAAACGAGCTTATATCGCTCCGCCTAGTTTAGAGAGAAAGAGGTCTACGATATAAGAAAATTACAGAAATTACAGTCATCAATTTCCATCGTAATGATAATGTAAACAGCGTAGGAAGGTAAAGAAAAACACAACAGATAAATTAACTGACGAAGCAGTTTCTGAAAGGTAGAAATGTAATAAAGATTAGTATAACGATCGAATCTAGCCATAAAATTATAAGACGACTTTGGAATTAGAAAAAGCACGTTTATGGATATGGAGTAGGATTATCAGCGTCTGGACAGAGTCATTTGCGTAAATAATATGCGCTTTGGTTTAAATACTTATCAAATTATCACTGTCTTTAAATGAAGGAATTGAATAAGTTACAAATAATGCGTACACGTTTATGCAATATAAAGCTATAACAACTGTTAGCATCTTAGTAACAGACCAATTAATATAGGAAATAAGAGATGTTATTCGCTAGCATTACTTATTGAACAAGAACACTATGGATGGAATATAGTTAATATATTTATTTAAATATATTTTCACAATTTTTAATAAGGGGACAACCAGACGAATGCTATAATTTAGTATTATTCACAATTTATTAGTTTCTCTATTTCCGTAGTTTTTAGTTAGTAGGAAACATAATGTAGATGAAAAAAATCTCTAGTATAGAATGCAAATCATTCCATGCCGATAGGCATCGATTATTGGTACCATAATTTCGGTCATTAAAGTAATAACAACTTTATGCCATTCAGGAAAGTAAATAAGCGTCACTATTTCATATGAAGAATTTGCCTTTCAAATTCTGAGTATCATTAACATCATTCATTCTATCCACTAACAATAGGTACCTACCAATTCGTTTTAACATTAAAAAATATCTAGCCAAAATTAACAGTACTCTGTCGTAATCTAATCTTAACAACTTACATTTCTAGACCTCACGTGCTCTCATTTCAAACACATGCATGTTAAAATGGGTGGAATCAAATACGTTGTTTAAAATCTTTCGTCTCCCTTTACAGCTAAGAATTGAGGTCATAAAAACAGGAGGCTACTTAAGAAGGGGTACTTTACGCACATCCTTAGGGGTTAAAGGAGGTCATCCTTTTTATCCTCATCCGAGGAGATTTATCGGCACCGAAGGAAGGCGTGGGCGAGGAAAGGGGTAACTAAGGAAGGAAAGAGGGCGCAGGCGTGTAGCAAATGGAGTCCAAATGGATGCGAAATCTGTATCGCTAGTATTGGTGCAAGTAGCAGCCCCGGGCAGAGAAGGTGGGGGTGGTTAAGTTATAATGGAAAATGGATCTCCTTAGAGGCAGCTTTATACACAAGATGATTAATCAATCCACGAGGAAGAGAAGATGAATAATCGACAACACCATTAACCTCGAGATTTTGAACTATTTCTACCTTTTTTAATGCATCGAGACCAAAAGTATTCTATTCTCAAAAAACTGTCAATATGTCTTCTCTTATTAATCCTAGAAATATTATTTTTCGTTTGTAACATGCAAAATATATCGATCGCAACGCTAATAATGACTCATTTAAATATCATTTTAGGAAGAGTTTTCAGTGATTGGAATTTTCTTTTAAAGGCTAGCTCCTGAAATTCCATCCCTATATAAGTTCTTACTTCGCGTATTATAACATAAATATTTTAAATACGTAGATTACTTTCCCAATACAATTTTATATCGAGCCAAGTAACGATCGTTAACTTTCGTTTAAGCTTCTCGTATTTCTCTAAGGAATACTCTAATTTAAATATCCAAAACATTGTAATTACCAATGTTCTAAATAATTATTGATGATATTTCAATACATATATCCTTTGCGAAAGAATTCCATTCAGTAAAGGAACCAATTCCGATATCAAATAGAGAAAATGTACCTTAGCCTAAATTTTCAGTCCCATAACTTCCAAAGTTCAGATTATGAATCCAAATTTGCCTTATTATTTACGACAAAGATATATCAACGCTAATAATCAGTAGCGGACAGTAGAATTATTCGAAGCTGTAAAATAGTTCGCTCCCGTAAAATTAGAAAAGTTTTCCTCCCCAGAAAAGTAACTCGGTACCTGAAAACGTATTCGTGGAAAAGAAAACGTGGCGTTTATTTAAACTAACGAGCATAAATCCTAAAACCTGCATGCATACAACTTGCGTCTGGGATGTAAGATTCAAATTGCAAGCCTTGAATACGAAAGCTAATTACATTCTTGATAACAGAAAGCACACAGTTTTTTTCATCTCTATTCCCTCAAACGGAATTCCGCCAAAAAATATTAGCGAAAACTTTGAATAATAAATTTCATCTTAATTAAAATTTCATCGAGGTTCTGACTGCGAGATAATATAGAGAACTAGATAGAGTAAGATTCTTTTTTTAATTGCCTCGGTGCATACATAACGTCTCCAACCGGTGCACTTACAGAATTACCGAAAAGCAACAAAGGGACAGACAGAGAGTATTTCGCAAGGAAGTTGATCCGCATCTTGACCCACATCCATTGTCCCCGTGACAAAAGCGTGAGCCAAATTTGCAGCCGACGTAAAAAAAACAGGGCGGCGTTTTCGTCCGGAATAACCGAAAAATATGCACGGAGTAGGATAATGCACGGTCCGTGCACGAAATGAGAAGGGGAAAAATCAATTGGAGAGAGGCGGGCGATAAAGCAAAAATAGGGTGAACTAGTATGTTTCGCCAAGCAGCTCTATATAGCAGAGTAGTCGCCCGGGAGAACAATGCAACCCTTGCGAATAAAAGAATGAAATGCTCAATGCGGTCATCGCGTATCACATAACCCATATACACGCGCCGTAAGAATGCCGCCATGGTAACTACTGTCAGGTGAAATTCCACGGAATGACAGAGAGAGGTACCCGCGTGGTACGATTTCTCATCGAGATGGAATTCTACTTTTAAAGCGCTTTCTATGAGAAATAAAGAGGTGCAATTTGAAGAAGGAAAAGTCTGCGAAGGCGTTCGTTACAACACTTTGATAAAAACTCATCACACGAGTCCATTTCTCATAAACGTTTGGATGGAAAACGGAAATTTGCTTTCGACACCTTCGTATGGAAGTTCGAAAGAATGATTGGATCGCAATTCTCATTTTCTTTCTTCGTCTTCAATTAAAACGCACAATAAAATACGGCTAAAGTGGGAAAAACTCATTTGAAAGTTTGACCTGAAGCTGTAGGTCTTCTGAAGGTTTCTGAGCATTTCATCTTCTTTCTGATATTAACCATTAAGAGCCTCCTTAGTGAACCTAAGTGAAAAAGTGAACGAACTTCTATCCATTGATTTCACTTCTAGTAAATACTTCCAAACGTCAAATCGTAGAGTTTGTGAAAATTTTTCTTTTTCTATCTAAACATCGGACAATACCTCAAAAAGATATTTACTTAACGGATAATTACAGACGTTTATATGAAATAATTATTCCTTCTTTCCTTTTTAGGGGTCAATTTCAATATCATTCTAATAGTGCGAATAAATAGCTAATTCTCACATATGTTTACTTAAGAGGTTATAATTTTATCATTTTCTTTTTTAAAAAGGTAAAATTATTTAATTCTATATGAAACGTTTATAATTCTTCTATAATACCATCTCTTATTATTATGCTAGAATGTAAAAATATAATATTTCTAGTAACCAAGGTAGAAAATGACAATTAAACGGTGAAAATAATTCAATATTAACAATGTATCAAATGACGATTGTATTTATGTTACAAATATCTTAATTACTCAAATCCCCAACCATTCTAAAGTTTCCATAAGAGCACTATGTACAACAATGAAAAACCAAAGAAACTTACACGCATGCAACTTCATCGCTAATGAAATAAAAATATTACATTCGTGTTCCGTTTAAAATTCAAGTAATAAATACAACTCGAAACATCGGGTTGAGATTAAGGGAAGGGAAAACAAACTTGTATGCATCACTTCCGAAAGAGGTAGTGGATCGCTGAGGAAAGGATGCGAATCCGTTCTTAGGAGTGGTTATATAAAAGCCTTCCCACGAAGAGGAGCACCACGCCCACACCTCATCAGCTGTTTTGCAACGTTTCGGATTCGAAATCGAGATGTTTCGCATTGCGCCACCGCCCCCAAGACACGAACCAAAAGCGCATTACTCATTTCCAAGGAAATTTCTCCTCAGAAAGGGACGGTACATTCGCTCAACCTAATTCCACAATGATGAATTTCATTCAGTTTAACAGAGGAACACAAAGATATTTCTCGATATATTTACATCAAGATACCAAAGTACCATTGATATTGGTATACCATTGATATCCGGCCCGAAGGAACTTTTTACTTTTGACAATGAAATACTTATTTGATTCCTAATCACACACAAAACTTCATTAATATGAAATTTTTTAAAATTGCTAATACTATACCTATAAAAGTACGACTTGAGACGAACGTTAGACCAAATTTTAAAATTTCATTCTATTTCCATTTCAATTGTGAAGAGGGAATATATAGACAATTACTCAATTTTTATTAATTAACAATGAATAAAATAGGTATTTACTATTTAATGAAAGGGTACATCAGACTTACTCGATTAATAATTAATTAATTATTCGATCTGTTCTTTCCTAATCAGAAAGTTTCACTACTTATCTCTTATTCTATTGAAGTTAACCATCATTAACATCAGCATAGGTATATGTACACCACCATAAACCTAGTACACCAAAATACACTCAATAACTTGGCGAACTGAATTGACTCTTATAGTAATATAAAGATACAACTCCTGTATGTCACATTGTGAAAAATGAGGTATTGTTAGAAGTTCTCTCACTTCTTCTCTCAAATATGCAACAAAACTCAACAGAAATGCAAAACATTTCTTTAGTTTAATTAAATACGTTATTGTTCCTTTGAACATTTCATATTTAAATATCATCTAAAATTTAACGTTTTTAGCGCGAGCGAGATATTACTCGATATTAATAGAAGTATATTATATCATCGAGGTTGTCGGACGAGAGAAATAAAATCCGCTTTATATACAGTATTTAAGTTATTCATCCATAGCAAAAAAAATTTCTACACCGCAAAATAAAATAAGGAATTCACTCCAAGGGTATGCATAAAAGCCACATCATCAAGCACCAGCACAAGTTGTACTTCATTTTATTTTCCTGTATCGTAAAAGATTCCACCATGAAGAAAATTTGCGCGAATTGTTGCCACTAAGTGAAGCCTGAACATTGAGTCATTTATCAGTCACAATTCATTCACGCTTTCGTAGCAATAAAGTGGCGTTCGAGAACTTGCGGAAGTCTATCAAATCCCACTTTCCCAAAATTTATTTCGACTTTTAAAAGCGCGGAAAGGAAAAAGGTGGTCCGAATCGGATACACGGGTCCGAACAGCGATGAATTATTCACTTTCCTTCGGAGTATTTGCGCTTTTGGGGATTTCTAGAGTCAGCGGGAGTCGGAATGAATCCCAGTCCTTACTCGCGCAGAATTTACTGCCTCTCGAATCGACCCTCGCTCAAGATGATTTAACACCGACCTTTAGGTCCATGAATGGGATTTAAATAACAATTCAAAGCTCGTTGCGATCAGCCCTTTCCACGGCATGCTCACCCGTAAAGATGAAGATAGCGGATGACTTTTTTATCTGGAGTGAAGGGGAGCCGTGGGATAGAGGCATTTCGTGATGTTTCACGCAATGCGGGAGCGCTTCTTCGCGTGCGTGGGTGGCCGGACGGTGAGCAAATGAAGCAATGATAGATGGGTGGCCTAGTGATATTTGAGGGTATGATTGGGGTATGATGATTTAGTACCTCATCGTCGCAGATTATTATTTTTATACCCTTTCAAGCTAACTACTTTTTGATATCATATTTCATATACGAAAGGATCTAAAGAAAATAAATTTGTAAGATGTTAAAGAAAATTCCTCTTCAAGATTTATATCATAACCATTATCATCATAACCAAAAGAAAAAAAGGCATTCTGTTGTAATTTTAAGTAACAGTTACCTTCAGTTAAAATGCAACGATATTCAATATCAATAAATGCTACCTTGAATAAGTCAAAATATTACCAAAGAAACAAACAGATTTTTGGCTCATTAATTTACCATTTCCTGATTGATTTGTTCCTACCGAAGAAATAGTTTTAAAATATGTCAAACTAGGAACTGTTATGAGTAAAATAAAGTTTCACACGAGAATTATGAGTAAACTACTATTTATAATCAACCCTAGATTATATATAAACCACTTTCGAAATAGAAAAATAATTAGAGAGAGAAAAATCATATCCAAACCTGATGGAGTTGAACATGAAATAGCAAACCAAAAATTAAATTTGTTTTCGCCTCCAAACTGTATAGAAAATAGTACTTATAGGATACCAAACCTTTGTAAAAAGAATCTTATTATTCTCAACAAAATTTCAGCTCGAAAGTATTAGATGTGGCAGAGAGAAAACAGGAGCTAATACAAAGTTCTATCTCATTGTTGAAATAGGACACGAACCTGAACGAAAAATACTACTGTTCGATTCCCTGGATGAAACCGTCCCTGTGGTGCGGCACTCAGTATATACTACACTTTCTCCCGAAGAGCGATTGCGTTGGGGAAAAGGGAACGGTAGTTTCATATCCTCTCCACCGCGCACAGTATTACGTCTCGATGGCATCAGTAAACGATTTATGGACCCGCTAAGAGACATAGATTTCGAGCGATGCGAACTCACGTCCGCCGCTCCAGAATGCGATGCTGCACAACGAAAAAAGCCACTCTAAATGTTTCTTCTCCACTCAGGAAATGCCTACTTTATTTCATCCTCCTTTTTTATACTTGCGGCACTTTTGAATCTCGTAAAAATCACCCTCCCAAGGCTAATTCACTGCGAAATGTTAGCGCACGTTTCCTAGGCGTTGGACTGTGCGATGAAGAAACCTTTAGAGCTATAAATCGCGTATAATGGGAGCGTGATGATGTATAAAGTAATTCATGAAGTGGCTCAAATGGAGTTATTACTCTTTCTGCGCCCTTTGTTTATGATCGTGACGCTTCTTGTTACTCGAAAGATTACGACTGCAAATGACTCGCTCCGAGGAACGCTCACGATGCCCTAACAGACGGTTGTTATTCTTCATTTTTTCTGTTTTATTTTCAAGGCAAAACATTACCCACTTCTCTCAGCTAAGTATATGTTTAAAGAGATTGATCGAGAAATATAAACCCCAAAAGTTTGAAGAAAGGCACCTGAAATGTGTCTGTTTAAACTTCTTCGAGTAATTGATCTCGATCTTAGTAAATTGTGACACTCCATCGATAAGATAATAAATTCATTTTTAGATATGTTTATGAGCCCAAGAAGGTTAGATACCCTATTTCGCAATAAAATCCTATTTAGAGCTCAATATTTCCTTTATATGAAAAACTGGTATTATTTAGAAATTATCCATTTTAATATAGCGTGCATAACTGAGATATTAAGCAATTTTATGTATACTTAAAAGCAGAATCTGAAAAGGATAACCATTATTTTATTACTTTCTTGAAAATACGTATTAATGATATAATAATATTCTCTGGAATACATAGCCATATTTCTTGTAATATAATAAAATATTCTATTATGTTACAGGAGAATTAAATGCATTCAGCACCTATTCTAATTTATAACCAAAATTCGTAAACTGTACATCATCTCCCATAACCCCACAAAACCAATATGAGGCTATTGCGATCGTTAAAATTACCACAAATAAAACCCTTGAATCAAAAAAACCAACATGTTCGGATATTCCAACAGACAAGAGAAATCTAAACACCATCAAAGCGAATGAACTATAAACGTCTGCATGAGCATGGGGCAGGTTCTTCTTTGAATGCTCCCGCTCTTATCACATTAGTTCACAGATTTGGACGGACTCTTACGAGATCACTCGTACCGCCATCCACGCCCCGAACTCCTCCATTGTCTTACGCAACGCCCTCCAGAACACGAGGGTGATAAAAACGAAAACTTGGTTAACCAAATGGGATGGAGGAGGCGGGAAACGTCGTGGGGCATTTCTCAAAGGTCAACGGAGAAGAAAAAAAATTAGGTCCACGGAAAATTGTATCGGTGAGAAGGGAAAATCACGGGGGAATAGGAAGAGAGTGCATCGGATAGCGCCTGCTGGAAATATCGGGGACAAGGAGAGAATAGAAAGGTTATACAACCACCGTTCCTACGCTTACGAACGCGGGTTGTGTGAGAATGCTGGAGAGAAATGGTGCTTTGGAACACGTCGAGAGATGCTCTATGGCTCCCGGTGGAGATGTGTTCACGTGCGTCATGAATACAATCCCCTAATGTACGCACAGACCGGTGGGGGAGACGTCGAAAGAAATTCACTGCGTAGGAAGGAAGGGAAAACAACGGGGAAACTCTTCCTTAAAGTCGCCATAAATCATGATTTGGGAAGGATTCTCCGAACGGAACGCTCATTCAGATGCTAATCGGTCTGAATGAGACGGATTTCTTATTGTGTGGCCGATTTTACAAGCGGGATGAAAGATTCCTACCGTGAGCTAAGCGATGTGTTATTAGCATTCGTGATTCAATTTAACACCCCATCAACGAGATCGTAAATTCAAAGGCGGACCTTTAGACGCTCTGATTTATGCGCGAAGCCAATTTGTCTGGGGAGATTTATAATATTACCCCATTCTGACCCAAATGGTACTGAAATAACGAATGTGAGATGGGGAGCGTGAATTACCTGCGGTGAAAAAGAAGTGTCGAAACTCGGAAAGGGAATTCCGATAAATTATTCCCTCACGACGATTTCATAAACCGAATAATCCTCTCCCACGATTTCCACTAGATCAAGGCGATGAAAGTGGAACAATGACGGCCGAGAGGATACGTTGGGTCACAGGTAATTCGAAGCAATTAACCTGTCTCAGTCGATATAAAAATAACATTTCGTCCGCTGTACATTATGCTGAAACTTTCCTCTCTCTCTCTCGTAGGCCACTTTCGGGCAAACCCAACCCACCTCTGGAACACCAATTTTACGGCACGAAATTTAGGGCGATTACCGATTTTGTCTGGATTTCTAACGAAAATAAAATTGTGGGAGATACCGTAGGCTGGATCATTGGGTTCACTATAAATTAAACTGAAAAATTTCATCCTTCTGCACATGTAATTATAACAAATCATTATCCAAAGACTAGGATTTAATACTATCGCTACTACGTATAAAATATACGAGTATAATCTGATACTGTTAACTGATTATTAACCTAAACGGTCTCGATACCCTAGAAATAAGTAATTTACAAATATATAGTTTTCCAATATATTTTAAAGATTTATAATTGCATCGCAATGTCTTTGTGACAATAAAACATCCTTGTTAGTAAAAAACAATAATAAATACGTCTCGATAAAATGGTTACGGAAGGGTCTATCTCCAACCACAATGGAAATGACACGTTTCCTCATAAATATAACGCATTCAAACAATATTTCTATCATCCGAAACCCTATCCTATTGTCTTTTCATGACTTGAAGATTAAAGATCAATACTTACACGGGCACGAACCCAAAACAAAACAATCCAGCGTGAATTTAATCTACAACAAAGTAAATAAATACGTAGATAATGAGGGGTTTGAAAGTTCAGAGTTACAACGTTTCCCGACAAACGATAAATTTCACCTCGAAGATAAACATTGCGCAAATTAAACACCTTGGGAGTAATAACAAACAGCTTGCGGCGTGGCTCTCCGTTTGGGGAGATTGCCGCCCGATCGGCCTCTCGATCCAACCTCGAGAGAAGGGGAAGATAAAAACCTCCCTCTGGAGCAACCCCGCACTGTTACGAGGCAGGGAAACGGAGTGGTAAGTAGGCACCGGCGCCTATCAATCCACCCGCAGGGACCCGACATCGGGGGAGTACTAGGGAAGGCTATTTCCCCGCATGTAGAAGAAGAAAGCCGATAGGGCGTCGGATGGGAGATATTACACGTGGAAACGCCCCTTCCCATCCTCCCCCGCACGTACGAAGAGTACAAACATAGATATCCAAAACCACTCGAGGAAGAGGGAAACGAAAAGAAATCGACACCGCAACGTAATACGAAAGCGAAACTCTCATCCCACGCGGAGATAACGATGCCCGAAGCTCCCTTCTCCGAGATCTTTCCTTACAAATGATCTGTTGATAAGAAGGGAAAGCAATACGACTCTGCCGCAGTGCAATACCCTTATCTCTGCGAGGGCCTAAGGGATAGCCGAGGAAAGGAGATTGCGCATCGACGGGAGAGAGAAATATTGAGTTAATTAAAGAGAAAGGAAAAGTTTGACGGGATACAAGGAAGAGATGGACGGAAAGAAATTGTTTCGGATAGGGTTACCATGGTGCTGAAGCAACGAGGTAACTGATATGACGATTCGTAATGTTGCCTTTGGGGGCAATAACTGTTGGCTATTTGAGAAAGTTCTTGGTCCAGATGGAAATCATAAAAAAGAGAGTATATAGGTATATAAATTTTTTTTTCGGCAACTTGGCGAATTTAATCATTTAATTTAATCATTTTCTACGAAACAGCAACATAAAATGAAATACAAATTACTAAACGTTGCAAGAAACCTGCAAAGCAAAACTAAAAATATATGCGTTTGATTGAATATTAAATTTTTTTTTCTTTTGTCTCTTATAGACTACTTCATTCCTCCCTTCTCAAAGTTCTTACACAAGCTTGTAATTCATATGATATAAAATATCGAACTTGGGAATCGAACCCAAGACGGCTTTCATTAAAAGCGAGAGCGCTTAAGCCCTATCCTATTGAGCTAGGAACGATCGATTCAAGTGAAAGGAACCATAAGGATTAGCCCAAAAAACAAGACATAAAGGATTCGATGGATGAAGACAAAGATAAAATTTATAGATAAAGAGAACCCTTTCGAAGAACATTAATGCAAGGCACGGAAAAGGATAGAAAATTCTGCGATATCCAAAAAACACACGTAGCCAAAGATGCGAGGAAATGTCGTATAAATGGTTCCTTTACGGAATACCAAGTAAAGGACTGCAAAATATATGAGAGCAGGAAAACAACTCGAGTACACAAAAATACTTTCTCTAAAAGGAGCGGACGTGTGCTCAAAACTTTGTAAGATGTATTATCGAAGAGAGAAATATAACTTGAGCCTGATGTATATATCTGTATAACAGTTTCTTCCATTTACTTAAGTTAGTAGAAATACTCTCCCTCACTCTTTTAAAGTCAATAAACAAATTCCATATTATTAAATACAACTATTTCTACAATTAAAGTTAATAAAAATTATATATATTACATTATGTATTGTGAAAAATGTCTTTTTTATTGAATAAATATTCAATACGGTTAGATTATCGTTCAATTTAGAGAAAATCTAAGAATACTTTTCAACCCTAAATCCTAAGAAACAAAATCATTATAAGTTTATTGTTGCATGCTGTAATTTGAATAATTTCCAATTAATTATAAAAATCAGTATAAAAAGAAGTAAATATTTTTAAAACCTCTATAATGATTTAAAAAGTGATATTTATAAAATTTTTAAAATTTAAATACAGAACTTTCGAGGAAAATAAATTCAAAGGTAAATTTCATATAAAGCAATTCTTTTCAGGAAACATTTTTAATCCTATACATTTCTTAAATGTAGTGGCACCAATGATTAATAAAGAGCGCTAGGATCATAATTGGTAAAAATAAAATTTTCCTGTATTAATGCTGATTCTCCTTAAGTTTCAAGCCAAAATACATTCTTTTCTGCTCTATCAGAACCCCTTATTTTGTTTCACAAACATTTTTGATACTTTAATCTTTTTGATCTCTTTTTTTTTCTTCTGGTATTTGAGACTCCAAATTTACCGCTTCGCCCCGGTTTGATACCCCCACCCTTTACGCTTTACAGGAGACAATGAGAGTCATCCGGATGCATACGAGAAAAAAACCGACTCTCTATAGGCGTAAATGTATAGAAGATAGGGCAGGGAAGTGGTTGTTGGGAGCGCAGACGACGTCGGCTGATTCCAGCCGCACTATCGATTGTGGCAGTCAGACGGCGGCGGGTGCACCGTCTGCAGCCCGACGGCGATTGAGGACGTGGGGGGGAGGGGCGCGTGATTTCTGACGCGCACGGATTGGTACTAGGGCGAAAAAGAATCCGCGGGGATGTCCCTTTTGATAGTGCGCGGATGAGAGTGCATCCACCACCCTTATTTCTGCACTTTTTTTTAATTTTCGCTCCGAGACGACCGAAAGCGGATGAGAGCAGAGACTTTACAGATCGCGATGTCTACGTCCGCAGAAAAGTCCGCTCGCGTAATACCATTTACTACTCTGCCTACCGTTGAGAGAGCTATATCTGTAAGTTATCATCGATTGGTTGCTTATGTTTAAAGGAGCACCAATCAATTAATATTTTAAGTATCCCGTTGATTAATCATATGAAAACAAAATAATTAAAATTATTATAAACAAATAACAAATTTAAATACTAATTAAGCCAAATAGGAAGTAAAAACAATAAAAACATTCCGTATAGTAGTAAAAACAAAAATTACAGAAAAAATAAATATAAAACAGACGAAAAAAAAATACATTAAACATTGACGGAAGATTCTAATAATCTCATTAAAAAATAAATTCTGAAAAAATATAAGAAGTGAATATACGACTGAATAAATGAAAGAGATTGAACAGAATTTGAAGATAGGAATAATTTACCGACGTTGGAAAAAGTTATTGCGAATTATACTTCTTTTAATCAAGTATAATCAATATTAAAGATCGTAAATCAAAAGGCAGCGTCCGACAAGAGAGATGAGTTATAACTTTCAAGTTGAATGATTTGCAGAGCAGAACCACAGCAAGCTCCGATTATACTATACAACGCTGACGTATTCAAATCCCAAATAGGGCACAGATTTTTGTATCGTGAAACTAATAATTTACTTAGAGATTGTCTTTCAAATATTTTAATATTTCAATTTATCTAAAAAAATTATCAAAATTTTACTATTCAAAAAGTTTGAACAGAAAAAGAAATAATAATATTTTATCGAAAGAATGATAAAGATCTCATAAAATCTTGATGTATATCTATGGGAAATTTAACGAATTATCTTTATTTCACCAGAAGATGATAGTCATTAAAACAAGTATTTAACGTATATTAACACAATATAATATTAAATTGCTTGAGATAAAACAAAATTTCCCTTATCATCATAGCTTACTCGAGCAAAGAAGCAATTCTTTCATTCTTTAATGAATATCGTGGGAGTAGAACCATCATAGCTAAAACCTTAGACTAAAATGAAATTAATATCACTTCTCATTTAAGTGAACTTAAAACCCACAATAATTTTTTCGACAGCCATATATATTTCGCGCAATTTGCGAAACATAAAAATCGGGACTCCCACTTCGTTGAGAATTTTAAAGCGGTCTTTTAAACACGGAACATTTTTTCGTCTTCGCTCGGGGAGTCTCAAGGGCCCCGACGCTCCTGAATTATCGCCGTTCTTGATAAAATAAATTAGGGCGCAAAAGAGGAAGGCAATTATCGGGTTGAGACTTCCCTTTGAAGAAGCGGAAAATAAAACTCCGTCTGCGACTTGCATTTCTCACTCGGCACTCGGTTTCAGGAGGAGGTCTGTTGCACCAGACGTTCCTCTGATACTGCTCCATACACAATTAAGACATCATTGAGAAGCGAAAGATGAAATCCGAGAAGCACACGTGCCTAATTACATCGACTCCCGAAGTCGAGACTGGGAGGTCCCCTCCTAATAAGGGAGAATTGGGGCGACCCGATGGAAAAAGAATAATCGAGAGAACATGAAAAGTCGGCGAGAAAATACACGAAAAGTTTCTTCCGATTCGGTGCGATTTGCCGTGGGCGTGAGTCCGCAATTGCTAAAAATGGAGAAACGCTGTTTCGCCCGAACACGCTCTGCAAGCACGAGGAGAAGTTCGCTACTACACGAGTGGTGGACTTTTTTAAAAAAACAGTGTCGATAAGGTTCAATATATCTTAAGATATAGTCGATTTTTCTAATTGCATTTTCCAACCCTCCAATTATGATTCTTACGTTTCTTATTTTTTATATATAAATGCTAATTGAAATTCTGCAAGTTCTTATCTTGCGCAAATTAATGAACGAAAATAAAAAGAGCTACTGTGAAAAACGAATTTGGATACTTCATTTCTTCACATCAGGATATTTCATATTTCATCTTATCATTACATAACTCTCATCCTTGAAGATTGTTGAGAGAATGTAAGAGTAAGGTTAGATATTATTCATATTGAATTTTCGTTCGGTCTTAAACTGTTTTTATATACAAAAAATGATCAACATTTTCACAGCGTGTAAGCGATTGATTCAGCTGTGTTATTAAGGAAGTTTGGAAATATCTGCATTTTTTACGGAAAAGGAAGAAAATATAATAAATAGGAAACAACGAAACAACCTATTTGATGAAGAGTGTATATGGTTCTTCTATTTATCTCAAACAAATATCATGAACAATATCAACAAATATTTTAATCAAAACTATCATATTAATCCTCGTTGATTCATGGACGATTTGATAAAACATATAATTTTCCAGTTAACTTTTCACCGTATTTATTGCATTATTTCTCTTTCGGGACAAATAAGGTGTAGTTTAATTATTTTACTTAACTATAACTCACTATCTTGTTCTTATTCGTGTACTCATTGTTCTATCAATTCCCCTGATAAATCAAAATATTTGGAAGACTATCCAAATGAGCAAATGGCATACCGAGGATAAAAAACCTGCAAAGCACGAAAGCAAACACCTTATAGGAATGAACCGATAATTGCACCAATAAAAACTCCACCCACTCCGGGCGTAAAAAAAGAATGGGCGAGGGTAACAGAACTAATAATTGGCTTCGAGTTCTGTGCTCGATGAAGATTGATAAACTCCGAGAGGTTATCATCAGTTTAGCCCACACTTGCCGATAAGCGGTCATCCGTGTCTGAGTCTCAAATTGAACACCCACTCACGGAAAAGAAGGGCAAGGGAAGAGGAGGAGGAGGAGTTAAGAAAGTTGATGTCCTTCCAAAAGAATTAAGGGCTGGAGAAGACAGGAAGGGGATTTGCAGATGAGCCTGCCTCATCTGCCCAGTGGAGCGGAAATAATTGGAGTACCATTGGCATCATTAAAAGTGACGGCAGGAAATAGGTTTGGGATAAGGGACCAATTTAATGAACAAATTCCCGGGGGTTCCCAAAATATTCCCAATTGAACCTTTTCGACTAAGTTGGAGTTGAACGGAATCACTCGGGCAAGCGTCAAGGATCGTTCAGCACCGCGTAAAACGGGCTTCATGACTCTTTCCACCTCTTTGAGATAGAATTTAATGTAAGAAGTGCTCTCCTTGAGGATGTACTTACACTTCTTCCGAGAGATTTGTGAGCAAATGAACCGACCAATTTCAGAATTTTCTTAAATAGCACGCGGTGGGTAAGTCATGAAAATACTAAAAAAAATCACTAAATATGATGAAAAGAAATTGGAAAAAGACAAAATTCAATTTTCATAGTCCTTAAGAAAGATATTTCTCAACTCTTGAAAATGCTTTTAAACAAAATACGAAACATTTATTTTAGAATAAATATAAAACAAACACAGACATTTTTCCATCACTGAATATCTCTAAAACTATACTCAAAGCTATATCACTCACACTTTTGACTTTATCTTTCGACTAAAGTCAAGCATTTATTTAAATACACTGGGAAAGCGGTCTTATCCTTGTAAGGAAATTATCGCACAAACTTCAAAAGTAGGTGGACATGCAACAGCTCTCTATGGGCCTAGTTCCCTGAGTAATTAACAACCCTTACGTGCAGTTCGTTGAGCGCTTCTACATAGGATGTTCTACTTACACATCCCTGACTACACCTTGCTTCTAAGGTATAAAGGCACTGAATTTCGTAATTGGATTACAACTGATGAAAGTAAGAGACTGACTTATATAGATTTCATACTTCATAACTTGCTGAGTTAATAAGATCAATAATTTATAGAATAGTAAACGTTCACGTTGGGAAACAGAGTCGCGAAGTTAATATTAAGAAATACCCAGAGCCATCTTGAATAAATAGGAAAACGTGTATATAGGAATATCTAAACGTAGAAACCTATCGGGAAGGATTTCTAAATGCTGATAAAGCAACTGTAAGGGAAATAGAAAGGTATACACGAGTAGAAGACGAGGAAACAAAAGAATTGGGTTTTCAGGAAAGCGTCAGTCAAAGATAGCGTACGTCATCAACACCATACGATTTGTTTACATGAGAGCTGACAAACAAGGCGTTGGAAAAAGTGAGAGTTATTGTGGTGGAAGAGAAAGAGTGAAACCACAAAATAAGTGGATGACTATGCCATAATAGAGAAATCACTAAAATAAATGAGAACTCCTGGGCAGAATGAAAAGTATAATATGATTATAAAGCGGATAGGTAATAAAATGAATTTAATTTTAATACCAAATATTAAAGTGCAAAGAAAAATAAATTACTAAAAGGAATACTTTTGAACAAGTCTATTTGGGATATTAAAGAGTCATTATACTGTGTTTAACGAAGAATATTGATTATTTTTACTTAAAATACTACACTTTCATCATACTTCCTTGAAGTTTATAATACTCAAAAGGATCAATATCTATTAATACTATTTTTCAATTAGAAATTTCATAAGATACTTCAAAACACAAGTAGAACAAGTAAATTTTCAAACTTTACTTTCAAATATTCCACAAAAGGTACACTATTTTTGCATTTAATTTCTATAAACACATTTAAAATCATACTGTACCATTTAAATAGAACTGAAAGGCATCCGATATTAAACGCTTAGCTAACAAAACTTCAAAAGTTTGACCTTCAAAACCAAGTCAGTGGATTACGTTAGATTGTCACCATAATTGATTTAGCCAGCCGAGCTAAGTTGAACGAGGATAACGTAGGATCAATAATCCTAAGCTCTTCCTCAGCACAAGAGTAGCTCGCGTATGATACCCTCTAACCTCGCCTCCCTACCTAAATTTGGTCGTGGAAAGATTGAACCCTCTCTTGTCTCTGCTGAATTCCACAGCCATGGCGGGCGTGGCCTCCGGAACGTCGTCCCTCCCACAGAAGAGTTCTATTTTCGAGCACGAAGCCACATATTTTCACAAGTCCCCTCGCACTATGCTATAACATAAAACAGGCCAAACAAACTCATCTCGCTCCCCTATGCTTAATAACGTTCCTCACCGAGTTCGACTACGAAGAGCGGTCGAAAACGGACTCAAGAAAATGAAATTCATTTTCCACGAAAATACTTACGAATACCAACGTATCTATTGAACTTATGCTTATGAAAAATTTAAAATACTTCTTTTTTTGTTTCTACTGAAAACCTTCGTTCATGGATTCGAAAGTTAAACTACTTCTTTCGGTGAAATGTGAGCAACGAAAATGCGCAAAATCATTTACTTTCAATGTAATACATAAACCTAGAAACAAGATACTTTCCATTAATTCATGCAATAAGTGATTTATTATCATTTAAAATAATTTAAAACTGCGTGAAATTTACTTAGAAAAAATAGTAATCCTGAAGAGTCAGGTTCAGAAAAATATCGCTATATATTGTTGGAAAAATTACAAAATAATATATCAAGATCAGTTTATCAAAAACGATGGTAAAAGAATGTAGGAATGTAATTCAAGAGACGATATTCTGAGAAGCATTTAAACACTTTCGCGGATATCAGATACTCTACAACAGAACCAGTAGACTCTACAGTAAAAATATTGGTGAGCAACTTGAAATTTTATCGTTATGAGTGATTTTATGAAAACACAATTACTTTGTAACTTGAGAAAGTGGCACAGCTTCAATGAACGATGATTATGGTTATAGATACATATCGCCTTAATTCATTATTAAAATAAATTAATTAAAGGATATATTTTTATAATTCGACACAATAGCGAATCTACATTAAGATGGGAGAATGTAAAATTTATTATGCAATAGAGCAGCGTGACAACAATTGCTTTCCCAAACTTAAGTATAATGGCAAATATATATATTTCCTGTATACATGTATATGAGCAAATAGGAGTTATCTTTCTAGAATCCTTCTTTTCAAATAGGTTAAGTATTAAAGGAAATTAACTTTGAAACACATTATTTGTGATTTACATTACATTTACAACATCAAAATGAGCGTAATTCAAAAGATAAAGGTTGAAAAATAAATATAATTCCATTGAATTCTAATAACACAGATCGGAAAGGTGTCGAAAAGGAAAAAATAAAAATTGACTGTTATTTTTTCAATCCCAGCTACAAATTGTGGCGTTGATGGAGAAGCAAATGGTATCACTAAGGAATGTTGTTCGCGCAGTTAAACCGTTAAGAAAAATTCGCACACAAGTGGGATAAGACGGAGAAAACGTGGAGAGAGGAAAAAAAACGTATAATTTAAGGATCTCGAAGCGTAGGAAAAAATGAACTCGAACACGAAATGAACTCGTTTCGTTGGAAATCCGCTCACCGTTTAGCTGGAATTGGATTTTTTTTACTTTCGGAACGTTTTATCCGGAGTTGATGGAGAGTTGACAGCTAATTCGAGATTTTTTCTTTCGAGTGAACTATGAGACAACGATTTGGAAAAGCGGTGTTTTTGAAAAAATATATGTACGACGCCTGCTGAACGTGATGGCTAGGTGTCCGCAAAAAAGTTTCCGCTGACAGTTTGTAAGCAATTATCCGCAAAAACTTGTGATAATGGATGACTCTGTTGGAGAAAAAAGAATAGGATGACCATCTCCCTTTTTTTCGGTAGATCGTTCGTTGGGATTGTGATGGCTTTAGGATAAATGACTCCTATTTTTAATGCGCGTGAATGAATTGAAGAAATAAATTCACAGGAAAATATATTATTTTTAAAGTCTCTCTTCATTTTTCCTTTTAGTACGATTGAACATTGCGATATATTTTATGAAGAATTTAATTATCGTCAAATTCTAATTTCATCTCTTCTTCTTGGTTCTTGTACTTCACGACGTCTCACTGTTAAAGGTTTCAATACGCCTGTTCTACGACAATTATAGTGTAATTCTATGAATCTATTATACTATCATGTGGTACGATATTGGAATATAGAAACCCACTTTTATTGTGTCATATGCAAACATTTAGGAAGGTATAGATATTAAGAAAATAAAAACCAAAAATAAACTTTTAATAACAGTAAAAATAATTTCGCAAGTTCTATACAGCAAGTTGCGTACCCTTAAGCACTGAAAGATCTAAATGAAAAAATGAAGAAGAAAACAATTTCAAACTCATAATATTTCATGTAATCCCTAAATAAGAAGGAGCAGAAATTAACAGAAAATTGAGTTTTATATCCCACACTTAAAGATTATTGGTATAAGCATAAGAATGTAACATACTTCCATCGATAAATGGCAGAACAAAACAAAAAAATCACTCGAGTACAAAAACTGACAAACATAATTTTCATTGGAACAAGAACAATCAGAATGAACAAACTTGGCTAAAACCGTTTCTTTGTAAATCAAATTTTTTGTATCGAAAAAGAGACAAAAACCAAAGCTAAAAAGTTTTGTTGAGAAATTACGCAAATGGCGAATTGGGAGCTACGAGAACGAAGTTAGTTGGATAGAGAACGGTACATACGTTTTAGTATGTTTCCGAAGTAGTGCGCCTTAATCCCGCGGGAAGAACTGCAATCAGACTAATTACATTCCGTGCATCCACTCTAGAGGACTGAGATTTACCACAAAAGCTTCGATTGTTCGTAAACTAGGGATTTTCCCCCTCGAGATCTATTCTTTCGTTCCCCAGGCCTTCGTCTGCTTCCATTTCATCCTCAAGCTGTGCACTCAAAAATTCACCACCATTAATTCGAAGCGGAAGACATGCTTTACTCGTAAAGTTTTCGTGTTTAATAACTACGATACGAATTGTTCGAAATGCATAAGTATGGAGGGAAAGGTTTATTAGCGACTGGCAAGAACAGGTAGAAGGAAACTCATTCTATTATTGAAATATCTGCAGTGCCAAGGATTGAGGTTTCCAGGTATGGCGGACCGATCCCGAAGAGAAATAGGAATTGAGTCATTATAAAAATTGTCTTAGCTACTTCTTCAAACTTTCCATGCGCGAATATATTTCTAGTTCGCGAAAAATAAAATTTTAAGACGCCTTGCGTGATTTCTGATCATTGTTTGGCATTATGTTTCCACAGTAACCAAGATACTATTTAATAAATCAATATGGATTTATTGAAATTATATACCTAAACCTATTGTTTGTGATGGATAAATCAGTAATCTCATGACATTGGATTCGTATTTCAGCTCTCTCATCATTCAACGTTAATTACAAATCATTTAATGCTATTAACTTTGATTTAGAAGTACAAGTTTTTTTACGATCTAGCATTTACGTTAAATAAACAGAAACCAGAAGAAGTACACGTAAAATAATTTTAGAATATTAAATTTACAGAACTGAGAAATCATTCACGTGGCTAAACCTTTCTTAAATACACCAAAGCAACAAATACATTTTACGCTACTCACACCAAATTCATTCATTTTCAGATCTATTATACGTACATGTATTGCGGGAATAATGTAAATTATGATTTTTACATTTAAATATAAGTGGAAAATAGGACTTAAAAAAAACTAAACTACTTAAATTTATACAACATATTCATAATTTGTCGGTGGAAATTTTGAATTTTGCTCATTAACACGCGCAATGTAAAATCATGAGATTGAATTCCATCAATAGTTATAAGCAAAATAAATACGCGCTCCAATCCACTTCGGAGGGAGTACTTGGTCCGTAGAGAACATCTGAGGCAGACGTACGTGAAATCCATTCCGCAAACCAATAAACAGCTCAAAAGAGCCAGACAAATCGATATGCGGCCACATAAACGGGAAATATTTTAGCGAGACATACGCCTCGACTCGATATTCGTCCATGATTTTTATGGACTGACTCTGACAGGACTTAATTAATTGACTCTGATTAATTTAAGTTATCTTTTGATGTGTTTGGGTCGCAGCCATATAGGATATTGCTTTAGCTGAAATAAAACAAGAAATTCGGATTTGACTCGGATTATCCTTCCTATATAAACATTATGAATGTTAAGCTTTTATCTTGCATTTGCTTCTGACTGTGATTTACGGAAATTATTTTAAAATCATCTCAGGGATAATAAATGTTAATTAAAATAGAATTGTACGGATAATATGCGCATATTTATGAATAAAGTATACGTTGTAATAAAAATGCTGGCAGTAAATCAAAGTTAATATGGATGAATGAATTTTTTTTTATTTCCTACGTTTGGATATAGATGAGCCCAGGAGACAAAAATAGACAAACGAGAAATCGTTAAATATAACGTAAAACTATGATTTAATATACCGTATATTCATATAATCTTTTATATTTCTATTAGAATTTAATAATGTTTATTTGCATAGGTATTTAATATTCCAACTTGCCTAAGGGTAATTACAAAACTGTATTCAGAAATAATCTTTTGTAATATTACAAACTCGATTTATTAAATTAAGGATTAAAATCTTCTCTGAGTCAAAGCATACACAATAAACGTTTAGATATTATCACTAATACGATCCAATAAATATAATGAAGTTTTTTATCAAAAATCGCAAATCATATGTTGAATTTTAAATAAGAAACTTTAATTTATATATTTTAATAATCGTTTATTATAAATCATATTATAAGGTATTATTCTGATGAATAAATCCCGTTCATATTGAGAAAATGTGTGGCTGTTTTAAATCCATTTTAACGTCCATCACCTTTCTTAACCATTGGCCAAGCGAGTGAATGAATGAATAAAGGAGTAGAGCGATCCATAAACGTAAAAAGGAGAATGCAATCTTTTGGATATGACCCTCGTAAAGTTGGGATAAAGACTATTTGTTAGGGCACCAAGGGGAAGAAGTAGTTTCTAGGTATGAGGTGAAAGGAGGGTATTACCCTGGAGGGAAGAGGATATTGGTTCAAGGAGATAGAAGATCTGCAAACAAGTAAGAGCAAAACATTCTGGGACTCATGTTTATAGACATAAGGCACCGTTTCGATAAAAACGCAAATAACGAATAAAAATATTCCTAACATACTAACTGATACCTGATAATTCACCTGAGCTTCATTCGTAAGTTGGAATAAATGTAAAAAATAATAGTTACTTCTAAATCAGCATACATTATTAAATAATAGGAATTTAGGACTTTCTTTAGAATCAAAGGATGGTAAGCATTTGAAATGATTTTCAATAAATTTATGTCCTTCGTATTCGGGTATCAGTGAAAATAGATATGAAAACGCAAATATAAAAATGAATGATTGCATAAATTTTAGTAAAAATGTAAGGTTTTAAAATACGACGATGATTGTAATTATAAGCATAATATAGGAAGCAAATTCTGCTTTGATATGATTCCAAGTATATGAAACAACATGGAAAAAGTGAATTACGTTTATAAAAAAAAGGAAAACTAGGGCTTGAATTAGTGTAAGAATCTGGGAAAAGCTTCCTTTCTTTATTTGCGCCTTAATTAGAAACATTTGATTATGTGCTAAAAATTGGAGCACGTCTAGAAAGAACGTGAAACCAGGGTTTTTGATGGGATTAAAATGCTAGAAGAACTCATTTTCGCTCTCGTGACTCTGGAGATCTAATTTAGGACAACGGTTTCATTCCTTTCCTTTTTGTGCGATGTTATTTTGCAATGCGGGAAATATGTGAGAAATACGAGTGCTGCAGGAAAAATGCAAAAAAAATCAAAATAATTTTCTGATTAAGATAACTCTACGATTACCTCTGAACCGATAGACCGCTTTGTTTGATATAAAATGATTTTGATAAAAATGACCCTTAAACTATTTGGATACTAATTACACAGTTATAAATGGTAAAAAATATAAAGTAGAATAAGCTCAATTTTTGTTGTACGAATTAAAAATCAATGTAAGAATAACTGCTTTTAATAATCTAATATGAGACTTTCAAAAAGACTAAAATAATATGTTTCCTCTCTACATTGATTAATGATAAACTTTCCTAATTAGAAAACTGCACTCAAATCTTTTAGGGCAACGAAATGGCGATGAAAAATGATAATAAATTAATTTAATAATTCCAAAACATCATAACTACTAATAAAAATCACGCTGATTTTCATAATTTCTGAAGGATTCACCAAATAAAAACCTTCTGAAATACAGCTAATACATAATTTTTAAACAATAGAATAAAGAAAAATAAATATTTAAGTTTTAAGCAAAAATATTTACAAACCTGAAATATTAAACCATAAAGAGCCCTTCGAGATAAAAAAATCCCAAAGATATGCGTATATTTATGAATGTACTAAACCTTCTTTAGTTCAAAAACTCTAAAAAATTAGTTTAGAATAAAACAGA
The DNA here is from genome assembly GCA_020796165.1 of Pantala flavescens. Lineage (NCBI taxonomy): Eukaryota > Metazoa > Arthropoda > Insecta > Odonata > Libellulidae > Pantala > Pantala flavescens. The sequence continues at coordinate 27,644,453 of CM036878.1, forward strand.
CATTCAACATCAACAAAAGAACCTTTATGCCATGCCCTCCTACATCACATCAAAACCACCACAGGGATTCAAAAGCAAACTAAATTAACGATATGAACGAATTAATTCCGCGACGAGGGATTATAGAAAAAAAACACCGTAAGTCCCGCAGATAACGATCGACTCCCACCGCCTATTAATTTCGTAACTCCCACCTGTCGGATGACAATTTAAGACGCTTTCCGAACGAGCTGAAAAGAGTAGCCGGAGGGTTTAAAGTCTCTTATAAACCCCCTTTGGACACCTCGCCAAACACCGGTGCCCAACACGGCGATAAAAACAAAGGGAAAATAAAAAACAGTTGACCTGAGAAAAGGGCGAAACGATTATGACGGAGAGGGAGTCACGCTACCGTTCGCGATGGAACGGGCGATAGATCGAAAACAATGGAACCGCGATATGCGGACATTGTATCGTCCGGGAGCGGGGATTGTCGGCTCTTAAAAGCTGTTAACTACGGCGGCGGGATGTTGTGGAACGAGGATATATATAGCGAGAGAGAGACTCGATCGGGCGATACGTATCTGGACGTAATATTTCGACCTTAAAAAGTGTATCGAAAGGATTACTGGAGTCTTCGCTCTCTAAACTCCCGTCCACTTATCGCGTGTGACGTTGGGGCTGTTGCGAGGGACTGTTTGTTTACGGACTTTGGCCGCGCGACCGCGGAATTCAGGCTTTCGTTTATTGCGGAGAAAGCTTCCCTTTGATGATTTATAGCTTTACGCCGAAGTATTTCTCGGGGCCTTTAAATAAATCATTTGTCTAGCCGAGCGCAATAACCGGAGATTCCTAGACTTTGCGTATCTGTTTATCTACGCGACACAGTAAATTTAACGCGCTCGCAAAGCGCCGAGTCCAAATGAAGTTGCAACAAACTTCGGGCGAAACTAAATAACCTTGTCGCCCGCCTATGGAACTGCCTACGGTGAATTAGCGCTGCGTGCCCGAGATATATGAATGGTGATTTCTCCACTCGCGAAACGTATTTAATGATTGCAAAAGAAACGATTTTGAACCGCTGATTCCTTTATAATCATACTACATTGCTGTAAGTAACACAATCCCCCAAAGAATATGACGTCATTGGAGTGACTTTTTCTTAATAAAAAGCCCGAACTTACTATTGAACCTCTGAAATATAATAAGCAAAAAAGGTTAACCCGTCGACAATTGCCTAGTTGCTACTTCTTGACAGCCAAAAAATATCTGCGTTTTGCAAATTAAATGTTTAATAGAATGAAGCGAAAGGTATTAATATGTAATCACAAGTAAGACCTATGCATAATACCCGTCCATATCGATTTATATAATTAATTAAGTTAATTAAAGGGATGATGACAAGATAAAGGATAAAACTAATATCAGTACAAGAAAAACAAAATTTAATTGTTACGAAAATTACTAAATACATCACCCTGTAATTGGGAGATCCAGGTTCGACTCCTGGTTGTGTTAGACTTTTTTCACCTCTGTAAAAATCCTATGAATAAGTAATACGCTATTTATCTAATTCGCTATCTAATTGGCTGATCTTTTTCTGATAGTTTGGAGCACAAAGTATCAGACCAAACCAATAGTAAAATTAGAGTAAGTTAATAATCAATCTCTCACGAATTTTTTAAAATTAAAAGAATCCGCTTACAGAATCGGCAAAATTGGGCGCAATCCGATCAAATAGACAGAGCCTAGGAAATTATAGAGTGACGTCGATTGCGGTGCGAAAGGAGCTAATGGAAAAATATGGGCACTCACGGATACAGGCTGACTTCAGATCTGCGGTGACTGTGATTGACGTTCTTGCTTTGGCTGCATAAAGTATGACACCTCCAACCTTTCAATGGGACCAAAATAGTGTGACGTGGTTTCCTATGACAGCAGAGTCGATTTTGAGGTAGATGTCGGAACTCTAAAGCACTTCCGATGATATCCGAGCATTTGTCAAGTCCATGAATATTTCCATACACGTCAGCGATTGCACTCAATAGCTAAATAGCGTGAAGTGGTCCCTTATAAATTCCTCTGAAGACTTAACTTTTTGAACACTTTGGTGTGCAGTTAAGGGACGGCCGAAACCTGGAAAAAAAAGTTGATTAGATTTCGTTAAATTGACATCATACATGTTTAGAAATTCGTTTTGGAAATTTCATGCTTCAGTAGCATAAGGTGTCAAATATTTTTATAATACTCTCTTCCAAGATTAACGTGTGATGAAACCAGTGAAACAAAAATATAGACGATGGAATAAGATTGTTAAATAAACAAGGCATTGAATAAGCACACAAGTAAATAGATTAAGATATATAATTATAACATACAAGATGAATAATATACAAATGATTTGTAAAAATAATGGTGATATCTCCCACGCTTCCACATCCCCATACATTCATTACATTATATTCTGGGAGACATTACCATCTTTATTATCCAAGTGAACGTAAAATAAGTAATATTATAAGAAAGAAATATAACCACTGTACACTCCTCCTGTGCTTTCAACATTATTAAAAATAAAAGACTCATCCTTTATCCTGGGAGCAGTTGAGAAAATTTTCATTGCTGTTGTACCTTGGAGTATAAAAGCTCGGTAGACACTAAATCATTTGAGAGGAAGACGCCAAAAATATCCTGTGATGAACAAAAATGTGTTCCCAACGAATGGTTTGGATTAGGACATCACCGCGAGACTCAGTACATGATCTGAATTTATTACGAACAGATGCTAAGATACCATTCTTTAATACAGCGATAAATCTAAAGGCAGAATAAAAACTCCTCGAGCTGTTCATATAAAATCCAAATAAAGTATGAAGCGAAGCATACCATTAAGACCTCTTAAGATGACGGAAACAAAACAACATTCCTTATCGGTGGAGGTACGCATATTTAATTCCCGGAGTAATCGATAACCAATGAATAAGTAAACAAGATTCACAATGGAGCTATTTGCACTCGAATCCGAGTGGTTGGCGCTCCTCTTAGGCGCGCCTGAGGATTTCCATTCAGATAGCCCGAGCTGTCGATGCCAGCGATAATTTTTAATTATTGCGGTAAAATTTCTGTCCTAGTCACTGCGGGTACCTCTCGCACAGCCTCCGGGTCCTGGAGTTCGGTAGATTAAATCGGCCGTACTGAGTAATGGAAGGAATTCAATTAGTCATCATTAATCCATCATAAATTGGAGCTGTGGTTTTATCGTGCCACTGCGTAGTCTCGATCTCTATATTGTAGCCATAAATTGCCGAAGGAAATTACAGCCGACTAAACGCAAACGGAGATAATAATATTCCACGAATAGCCATTATACGGAGATGCCATAAATTTGAAATTAATTGTTTTACGAGGAAAATAATTTGAACCGTGCTTCGCCAAAGTGAATGGCATACGTGAAGTATCTCTTCAGACCAAATTCATGAGATTGATTGATTTATGCTCGGATGCGAAAGTTTCCCTAATCTAGAGGCTGCGCTGACTGTACAATTATCGACGAAACACAACATTTCTTTATATTCATGAATTTTTACGACCATACAGATGCATTTATCGATTCTTTAGAGCCATTTATGGTGAAAGGAGGACGTGATGTGCAATTATAATTAGTAAATCTGATATGGCTGGAGGGAAAATCGCCAAATGTAACGTGACGAGCAATTATGATATACGTAAGTGAAGTGGACGAGAAATTGTCAAGTACAGAGACTAGAATTTGTGAAAATTTATTTCGGATTCACGAATCCCGAAATTTTCAAATACTGCACGAAAAATAATGATGATGAATCATGAAAGTAATGATGAAAAAAGGAACGGAGAGTGAATTAAAAAAATCATTTATTAATTCCACGTTCACCTAGAATACGATAAATATAATGTATTAAATAAAATCAACGCAAAAATTTCAAAATCTTGAGGATTTTAACAAAACTGATGAGTTATTTTGTATCACTTTGATTTATAATAGTATATCCTTTTTCTTATTTACATCATTTCGTATATTTTTAATAAATATTTGTATTGTGACTTATACAGATGCCCTTTATAAAATCGAAATTCTTATTACTTTTTCTTTGAAATATTTAGAAATAGTTCATACATTTCTATTTTTTCGCGGTTCCGATATAAATTAATAATTTTCGTCTGAAGTTTAGGAGAAATAGCTTAACTAATAACCATATTGATGAATTCATATCTGAGATAAATATTCTACAATATAAAAGTGAATAAAATAAGAGAAAGATAAAGTTCTCATTTATATTCCTTAAGGATAAAATCGACGCAATAAATAATTCCCGAGTGCCGTTCAAACACTCCGACGCGAGATGTTTAACCCTCGCCTCAGTTCATTCCACTCATTTTATGAAAGTTTCGAGGAGAAAGATAAAGCAAAGATTTGTGCAAATACCATAAAACGCATTCAAGGACAAAGCCTTAATTTCCTTTATCTTTCAGAGAAAACATTTCACGGCGTCAGCCTCTATCCTATAAAGATGACATTATTGTATTTCCCACTCCGTGCGTTGATAAGGGCAACAAACACGCGTCCAGTGGATCCAGGTGTACCGGAGAAAGGCGCATGTGCATGACGCGGGGTGAATACTCGCGCAAACATCACGGCCGTGCGACAGATAAACGCGTGATAAGAATGGAAATAGGAACGAGGTCGCCAAACGCCGTTTCCGCAGATGATGAAGAGAGACGCAGTTTTTGGCACACGCGTGTACCTTACCTTTCCGATTTCACAAGTCTATATGATAACCGAGAGCGTTTTGAAATTAAGTCAAACAGAGTGTCTTGAAATATTTTGTGTGAGCTTTACGACACGTACTTACGTAAAGACGACTGTATACGTGAGAACGAAACAGGACTTCCGATCGATTGACGATGGTTCATTGTAGACTCATTCGAAAAGAAAACAATAAAGGAATCAATACATCTTTGCGATCACGCTTATTTTTATATTTTCCAGATAGCAGGATGAGATGGGTTTATCATCGGACGTACCAAAAATGAGACATAAAACACATCTTTCCCTTATATACAATTGATTCCATTTTGAAGTAAAGGTGATAAGTCATTTTTAGCATTGTTAAGGCACAAGGTTAAATTTCTGAAGATTTATACATAGCAAAATTAAAACAAATAATAAGAAGAAAGAAAATAGAAGTACGAAGTATTCACTTTTATTTTATTACGGCTTTCCACTACGTTACGCCAGACAATATCGATTTATAAAATAATATTAAAATTGATTAAATAAATTCGAATTTGATAAACAATAAACTAAGTAAATTTTATGAGTCCTTAAAAAAACGAATGCGCAGTAATGATTATTATAATCTATTACATATACGGAATAACTTACTAAATTACTTATTTTATTGTGTGTCACTAACTCTTTGATTTATTTCTTATAATTGAACTCAAATTGAATACATTATGACTCTGAATATTTTACTGATTTTCCACAATAATGTATGATGTTGAGATTACTTCATGAGACATTTTAAATAAAAAAGAAATTAAAAATCTCAAAAAGGTGAGCGATACGTCCAAGCTCAAGAGATAGTAGTACTTAGCAAAAAACCTTCAAAAAGTCAATTAACAGGAAAATGTCACTCATTACTACCTCATTCGTTACAAAGACAAAAAGCTTCAGAAATTTTAACAAGAAGTATTCATTTTCCCCTTTCCCGGTATCTCATACATTCGTCAACTAATAAATTGGCACGGGTCGCTCTCGAACTTGAGCCACGCATTGATCCGCCGTGAATACCCATTTGAAGCAGTCCATTCTGCCACCGGTCTCACTCATTCCACCCTAATTTTTAACTTCGTGTGAAAAACATTGAAACTCCTCTTTCAGCCTGCATCGGGCGTTGAGCACACTCGACGAGGCAAGTATATTTGAACGATGTGCACTCTGAATGTGGACCCCTTTCAAAGGCAACTCTTTACTACGCACCACGGATAAATGGGATTGTCGATAGCAGGCGCCCACTGGACGAGAGGATGGGAACGCATGATGGTTAAGAGCCCCCGGGAGAGGATATTTATCAATTCGAACCTTTCTCTTACTGCAGATAATACGCGGGAGAAATTGAAGCAATTTTTTAAGGCCCAAATTAAGGACGGAAAACTGAACGATATTTCGGAGAAATATTACCTAACATTTAGCCACGCGAAAGCTTTCTCCTTGTAGATAAAAACGTTCCTAAAGAGCACAGATACAAATTCATAATGATACAATGAAAACTATAAGATCCTAAAATGCGTAAATATAATTTTAATATAATTAAAGACTATATAGATTATAACAATAAAAACTGTTAGGAGAAAATGTAGTGCGGTAAAATCTACAGAGGTTAATCAAAATTAAGTGGAATAAAATTAAACCGTAAAACTAAAAACTATTTATTCTAATATATTTAATATTTGTCTAACATTAAAATAATATAATACGAGGTGAGGTATACTGTAGTCCCTCATTTTGCAGGTAAATCGTAAGAAGAGTAAAATCTTCGTTACCACCCACCCTCTATATTCACGTCATGTAGGCTGATAGAGGCACAAGGATTGCCTTTTAAGTTTTAAATAGTATTTCCCTACATGAAAGAAGAATAATGAAAGCTATAGTCCAATAATCCAATAATTATTCGTGTGCTGTCCTCAAAGATTTTTGAACCTTTTATTTGATTATATAGAATCAGTGCGGAAAACAAACAATCATACATATTGCTACAAAACAACCTTTATAATTCAACAGAAAATAAATTTTTCATTTCAATGGAAAAAAATTTTATACCTTTACGAAGCACTTAAAATTGATAGCTTCTACCAGAGACTACAAAGTGCACGAGTTATTGATCTAAACCTAATTAACCAATCACTGCGTGGATGCTGCAGTATTAGAATGAAATCCACTTCATAGGATTTAGTTTCCACATTGGTAATCCCCTATCGGTACAATGAATCATCCTTTAGCTTAATGAACGCGGGTAAAGTGATCTATACCATAATTAGCTTCAATAGATTATTGGTAGATCACATTGGTCTCGAGCTGTTTTGCGCACGGATTCGAGGACACACTTAAAAGCGCATTTCTGCAAACAATGGATGTTGCTAATTAAATGTGCATGAGCAATTATGAATTGATTAATCTAAAAGCACAGCACTCTGCACTCGGTGGCAAGCTTTTGGGTAAATTAGAGTAAATTAATCTACTTCTAGCTAACCGTGATTAAATTGAACAGCCGTTTCTGACTATTATGTTTAACTTGCTTTGGTCCACGTAAATGATACTCTACGGCAGCAAGCGTATGGAACCGAGATGAACATACTTTCAAACCCTTCATACGCGAAATTTCTTTTAATTTTGTGGAAAAGTGAGGGTAAAAGAAAGAGTGTATGCTTTAATGTGTAAAAAAAATAATTGAGAAAGGGAAAAGGAACCAGACTACGACAAAGAGAATATGTCAAATTCCGAGGAAAACTATACGACAACAGGGAAAAGTCTAAGAGGAATAACTGGAAGAAAAGGAGGAGTTGAAGGCGAAATCCGTCAAAGTAAATAGTTTATCTTTGGTGGGTTGAAAGTGAGCAGAACGTGCGGAGTATTTACGGAAAATTTCAAGGATGAATAAAGAGAGTAGAGAAAGAAGGGAATTTAAATGGCCCGGTTTTTATTTTACTTTCACAAAACCCAGAAAAATCCTTAAATACGTTTCATGAGATTAAAATCGAATTAGAATGAGCTTAAATGATTATAAATGAAAGGCTTAAACGAATCTTAAGCCCGAATTTCAAAAAAAGAAAAGCGGTTTTGAATGAGCGGTCTTCTAAAAGAAATTTTCGCCATTTCAAACGAGCGCCAAACTATAAGATTAAAATGATTCAATGTAACAATAAAAATCACTTATACATTTATAGTTTAAGGATCTAAGTTTTTCAAAAAAAGGTGTAAATTACTCAGCTTCCTTGGTGCAAATTTTCATTGCTGGTACAAAATGTTGACGATTAACCTGCTTTAATAGAATATTTTACATTAAATAATAACCTTAAGTAGAGTAAGTTGAATACCATGATACATAAACAAAACTGTTGAATGTAACATTTATTTGAACAAAGGATCCCTTCAGCAAAAAGATATGCTTTCCATATAGCGCCGATTAAATTAATTTTTTTATCGCATCATTTCATTCTATTGTCACGGAGACAAATATGCACAGTTAAAACGTTAATTACGATGAAAATAATTTAAACCTCTAACTCAATGAACTTGAGAAAAAACTTGAAAAATACGAGAGAGTACAAACACGAGAGAGAAGACCAAAAAGTGTACAGAATTGGAGCTATATTACGAGATGGTATACATCCAAACATAACACAGTTTCTTTCCCAAACTTTGTCGTGATTTTTCTCTTTCCGACTCATCTCATATCACGTTCATGCATTTTAGTCCCCTTCGATCCACGACTCTACCGCAAGAATTTCTAAAGAGGCTATTCATTAAATATGACCGCTCCTTGGGCGAGAACTTCCGCGTTACATGGAACTGCAATTACGCTCACAGTGCGGCACTGTTGTGGACTGCAAGATATATCCCTGTGATACTTTATGCAGCGAATGCACATATTTTATTTTTCTAGTCGGCGTGACTATGCTGCCGTTTCAAATGGAGCACCTCAATGCTCACGCGTCAGAAAAGGAATAGCAAGCGATAAAATTGAAAGTCAGGTAAAGAAAACTGCGTACCTCAATGCCGCACGCATTAAGACATAACGTCTGTCGAGCGATATTTTTGTTGAGAAGAAATGGAAAAATTTACGACAGAAATGTGAGCAGAACATGAAGCTGTTGATCACATTTGTTAACGACTCCCAGCTTTATGATGTTAGTTACAGCGCAATAGAAACTTTAACACTTCTTTCCAGCTTGCCAAATAAAATATCCAGTGCCTAAATAATGAATGTAAAATTATAGAGATAAATCTGTTACTGGGGAACTCATGAGCTACATAAGATTGTATGGTTTATTCTGTGATTCATCCCTGTTCATTACATGAATACCAGAATAAGAGTTGGTCGCAATCTCTCCATTTCTACAAATGAAGGAGTGGATAAGAAATATAAGGGAGTCATAATATTTGCAATAAAAGTACTTTCGAGAATGTCCTCTATCATCACTTTCGTTCCGTTGGTATACTTATGCCTAAGAGAAATTTTCGATTTATTTAGGGAAAATGTCTTATATTGAAGATTATATTATTTCTCCAAATAATTTCTCACTTCAAGACCAAAAAAGTACGAGTAAATATCCATGTAATTTCAAAATGCTATTACGGTAAATTCCATATATAAGCTTAAATAAAAATGCTATCAAAATTAAAATGAAAAAATCGAATAAAAAGAGTCATTACTAAGACAATAAGCAATTAAAAACCTCATTCTTCAGTCAAATTACGCAAATGAATTCTTTCCAGCTCTAGCAACCAATCATGAGTAACAGGATCTTCAGTTGATAGAATTAATTATTCCCAATCGATCAACAACTTTCATTTACGAGGATAAATGTGATTGCGACGAGTCAATGAATAAACCGTTACCTATTTATAGTATAAAAACGATCATTATTATACATAATATTTATATACATAACTGGGTGAGATAAGTGTAATGATTATTCCGTTTACTTTCCCCGTTCATACCCATTACTTTCAACTTTACGTAACCCAAATTCGGGGAGTGTTTGTTCTTTCGGGAACACATTGTTTTCCCGATATCTTCAAGGCCAACAACCTTTTTGGAGGCGACAAACATCTTCCGGAACTCCGATATCCACCTGACGACAGGGGATCCCTTGTAAGGCAAGCCCTCCTCAGCAATACGCACCACCACACGCCTCTCCGCGAAGGCGTGAGAGACACAGCACACGCTCCCTCGAACGTGACTCCCGAGTTCGTGAGAGTGTCTTCTTCCCCCGCGAGTGCACCCCTTCCCCTCCGATTACATCCCGAAGGTGATCTGTCCTTCCTCTGCCCTTTGTCGACAAGGCCTCTCCTACCCCTAAGTCCGTCCGCATCGTCACCTCCGTCACCCACGACAACGTCTTCTCCATGGTAACGCACACGCTGCGTGGCGATGCGTGAGCTTGAATATTCGGGAGAGATGATCTTCAATGCTCTTTGAGATCAGCTGTTTGACCAGAGGAGCGGTTTGCCACTTATCGTGCGTTTAATACGATGACTTAGCAAGGACTACGAACTGCTGTTCGCTTACCATGTAGCTTATGGTGGGTCGAACAGAATTCCATCTCTTCGATGAATGATAAAGAAAATACTGTATGACACGTGACATCGATACTAGTTAATGTCTCCTTAAACAAAACACGTCGGTTAAATTAAAGAGAGTTAATTAAAAGATCTTCTTCTTTGGGGGTTGAAAAAATATCAAATTACCAAAAATACTTCTTTGTTCGTGAAATAAATTTAAAAGCGAAATTAAATTAACGCAATTCTAATAGCTATATACAATTGGAAACATTATATTATGTGTATATGTGGAAGTAGCCATAAAATTCATATAAGTCATCGTATAAAAGTTGTTACCGAAGTGTTAGGGACATGATATCAGAGGATAGTGTTTTGGAAGACCAAATTTAACCTCATTGTAAACGAATAATATAACGTTAGATTAGATTATAGATTAGAGTGAAAGAGATAGGTTTAAATTGAACACCCGTAGGTAATTCATAATGATTGACAGTAAATATGATAAATTTGGAAAAATTCTACTTCTACGTTATGAAAATAATATTGAAAATCAGTAGAGCTACCATGTTCAAGAAAGTTTGATATATAAATGGATCAGAAATAAATTTGAAATCAATAAAAATTTTCCCTTAATCAAAAAATAATTTCCAAACCATCAGAAAAATTATCTCCTAATGCACCAATCGAATCAGCTTCAAATCGCACGTCGATTTCCATTCCAAGACGAAATGACAGAATACGATTCCATCTTACGCTCGAGGAAATCCTAGTTACCCATCGCTTGATTTAAGACCTCCTCTCAATCCCGTGGTTACCTCTGGGAAGGAAACGATTTATCAATCAATCCTTGCAATGTTTCGAGTGATGAAGACGGCACAAAGGGAGCGAGAGATTTGACGCGAGAGTAAAAAGGAAACGCTGACAGGATGAATGATGCCCGCAATCCTTCACGAAAAAAAAACAAAACGAGAGCGCGGTATTTTGGAAGCCAGGTGATGACAAGGCCAATCAGCGGAGGATTTATAAACGTACAAAGAGCGATAATGCGTAAATTATACCCCCAAGGTCGTTCTGTGATGGGTCGCTAATAAAGATATTGGCCGCTTTTTTCGCGTCAGAGAGGCTTTCTTTGAAACCCGCTCGCCTGTCAATTGCTCGCGAAGGGAATAGGCGTAGCGGTATAACCAAGTTTCCTCGCCGGAGGGACTTTCTCGTAGTCTTTGTGTGGTCTCACGGTGACTCCGTCCATCGTGAATGGATCGTGAATCGGTGAAAAATACGAGAAAATTAATCCCATCGCGGAATGAAATGCATTCCCGTCGGAATCGTCCGGTTACGTAGGAAGCGCATGGATGTTGGATGACGTGGTGAGATGATTCCCTTATACCGCAGTTTACATAATCCGTCCATTTAGATGGGCTAAATAAATCGACCGAGTCACCGGAGTCGTAGTTTAAGTACTGCAGTATGTACGTGACGAGGAGTTTAAATCGGAAATTCGGCGCAGATTAAAAGAGGGTTATATGTAACCGACGGTGGAGGTATGAAGTTGCCGATAAGACGGGTGCAGGGGAATCTAGTTTACTAGGGCAGGTTAGAGAAAAACTATGTGATGTAAACATTTACGGAGAATAGGGTATTAGATAACCCATATGCTATAAAAAATTCCAACTAGTTCAACAAGATGACTTCAACCCACATTCTATAATAATAATAATGTTTTATTTATTGCAAACAGTGAATATACCCAATTATCAAATTATCGACCCAGAATCTTCGGAAATTGGAAAGTTAATTAATGAAAATATTAATTTAATATATATAAATATATTTTTTCATATGTATTGAGTATATAAGCTCTTATAAAACTCTCATAGATTAAATTGATACATTTTTAAATAATAGTGCTGAAATCACTGAGCCTCAAATACAACGTTGCCAATATAATGGCGAATTCTCAAATCATGCTATGAATATAATCGTGGTAACAAAAAAGGACGCTTGTTCTTCGGAATGCGTAAATTAAAAGAACGAATTGCTTTAAATGATGATGATTTTATAAAATAATAACACAACATTAACAATAGGATTTGTTGAATACACAATCGTCTCGAGTAACTTTCGAAAAGTTAGCTGGAAACCAAAAGGTATAATTATGAAACAAAATTATGAAACGTTTCGCATCCATCGCAACTACAATAACGCTTTGCATCAGAGAAGTTTCAGAGATGATGACTTTTAGCCAAGAATTGATTCGTTTCCGTAATGTTATAGACGCAATTTCCCCATGAAAATGTTGATTGGATTGCACGATTGGAAAGTCGTCAAATTTATGTAGCACTTGTTTGAAAGGATTGTTCTGAAAAGCTTATCGCTCATAACGCCGCAAAAGAGTCGTGAATTCATCGCAGATGATTGCATGATGAAATGAAACGCTGAAATGAAAATTGTGGTGATCTTCTCTCACAGAAAACTAAAAGTAGCTGTGACAGTCAGCTGATAACATTACATAACCTATCTCCTTGAAAATATTACGAAACAAATGGGATTTCTTGGCCCACATATCTCTTGTGTTTGTTTTTACGTACTTATCTTTCGAGAACATTTCCATCCTTAAAATAATGAGTATGTATAAACAGATCAACTTGTTTTCAAAATAATGAGAAAAACGTGAGGATTTTCGAACGTGGGTGAAGAAGGATGGATATAAAAACGAAGGGTGGGACGTTACTCACCTCCCTGTAATAACTGCATGACTTAAAAATAGATAAGAAGAAAGGAAATGGGAGATCGGCCAAAGTCTGCCGCGCAGTATAACGAAACATCGAGTTAAGTATCCTTCGCCGTTGCATTTAAAATATTCCAAGAGATAGAGGCACAAAGAACTGATATGGTATCCTTAAATAAACGATAATAATTATAGATTATAATTCTGAACGTTCTCTTAAACATTAACGACTCAATATTACGAGTTGACATAAATCTTCTCTTAAAATAAATGTTAATATATTTTTTAATCTCGACGATATTTTTCTGAAGCTATTATATCTACGTTGATCATTTGATACTTCGAGTTAGTTTCAATTATTCTTTCCACATCAATATAACGTTGAGATGAAGTGTATGGAAGAGAAGCAAGAAGATAGAACCTTTTTGGAGAAAGTCAGACAAAATAAGGCACTTCTACGAAATTACCTCCTTCTGTCAAAAGCATTAGGGCGTGTGTGTGAAGTTACAGAAAGAAGCAGCGGGCGAAACTTCTTCTCGGAAATCCTTCGGAACATGAAATGGAGAGAATAGAGAGCCTAGAAATAAGGAGTCGATGATCCATCGATCCTCACTTCCTTCGTGGACTACCTTCACCTTGGATACGTGACTCCTAACTGCCGGGGGAGGAATAAAAAATAAAGAAGTCGTTTTCCGTGCCTTCACCCTTCATTACCCGAACCTTTATGCGAGGTATTTCGGAAAACTTTAGCGCATTAAAGTCTCAAATAAGAAAAGGAGTTGACGCGTTTCATAACCACTTAATGTCATGGTGTATATATCAACCGATCTCATCTGCTTCTCTTTACACATTTTACTTCGTTACTTTGGTGCACTCCCAAGTCTTTCCCAAGTCGGTGTCATTCATTCCGTTATTGTTGAGGGCGTTTCACAAGCAATCTAGAGCTCCCGTTTCAAGGTTAGAAGGCCCAAATTAACTTTAAAAATAAACTACGTAATATACTTCATGTTCGTAATATATTTAATTAAAATAAAGCGTATAAAAGAAATAAATGAAGATGATTCCCGATGTATTATAAGAGAAATCAATTAGGAAAACAGAAATTTCGTAATGTTTTCATTTATTTTATCACACCTTGAACCTGATAGCAATTACTCTTATCTCTCCTTAATGCTCTTAGCTTTTGTTTTCCAAAAATATCCCCTTTACCTCTTCTCAATCATCCTTATCTGTCTATACACAACAGCCACTCCTTCACCATTCTTCTCATCCTTTGAACTACTAATTCATTAAAGGATTTTCCTCTATTCTTAAGAAATATATATACTCAAGAACGATTATATAAGTAAGCTTGATAATTTCTTAAAGATTTCTTTTATTTATTTTCAAATAAACTAGAAAGCTTCATGGGACATTTAATTTTCGAGAAGATTTTTTCGAAGCAGACGGTAAAAGTTGAATAAAGAAGTTGTATACATTTAGTAATTATTGAGATGTTTGTCGTAAGGGGGATTCACAGAGTTGCATGCTCAATTGGTTCCTATAAAAGCTGAACTCTGGTTCTAAACAGCAAGTAGATACAAGTACATAATGAACAAGTACATCTAAAAACATCTTCATCAACACGGATTTTCCTGCAGAGAAATGTACGCACAATATGTCTCTTCATGCACCCTCCAATATCTAAGATTCACATCGAATAATTCTGTAAGTGTTATCTGCTGATTCATCTGGCAATAAATATCTATTACCTAAAATATCGATTATTTAAAAGCCCATAAAATTTCACGTAAAATAAAATCACCTTCAAATAAGTTGAATCTTTCCGGTAAGATATAAAATCGATCCTCGAACTCCGAATTTAAAGCAGCCCTGTTAAGAATCCAGCCGTCTAACATACATCAACATATTAAAAAACCCACCCTTGAGTTGGTCAACACGTCGCATTTCTAATAGAGCGCCTTTAAGTAGGTCAAACGTGGGCGGGGCAATAAATCCTCGATTTGTCCTTTAACGTGGAATATGTCCGTCTCCTTCCATCAACCTTCTCTTTCTAGCTTTATTAACACCAAACCCATATCCAATCACACACACACTTCAAACACCCCCACCCTCCGCAGTCTATCTACTCCCCCGCTTCCCCCCTCCCCCCTTCCGACGATACGGACGTTGTCCTCTTCCCCTCCCTCCCCCACCCCACTCAAGACATGCTCCCGATTCGTCCGCGGCTCGTGAAGGTCAGGGCTAAAGCGAGGGGAGGGGGCGTGGGTGGGGGCGGATGGAAGGGGAAGCTGCATACGTTATAAAAGGGTTTCTCGGAACCGGGGATTCTGAAGGTGGGAGGGGGCAAAAGGAAAACATAGATAAACGTATACGTACGTACCAAACTCTTGCATATGGACGAGAATGACTTGTCTCATCTTTGGCTTTAAACAAGTTGTTATGACTGCATTACGTAATGTGAGTTCTATATATGTGTGTGTGAGTGTTAGCCCGAGGCACGAAAATCGCAGTTCGAGGAGTTTTCACAATTGGGGCGTTCAATTGTGTTTTGCACTCGAGGATACTTCCAGATCCATTATTTATTTCACTCTTATCGTCAGAAAGTTCGAGTCATTTTATTATCAAAACAAAATTTGTTTCGATTTCATACTACGAAATATTGACGCTAAATAAATTAAGGTTTAAATAATTTTTCCTCGATTGCCAAATACGTAGATCTTCATTACTGTTTGATATAAGAGTGCTATTATAAGTATCATACTTGATATAAGAGTTAAAATCTTACACATACTATCTAGACGGAAATTATAACTAAAATCTCCCTTACACCCCAAAAAACTGTAAACTTTGAAATCATTGCCTAACAAGGATAAAGTGAAAGAAAGATAAGGATTGCGACACAGTTACCATTTCTTACGTCCTTTGTTCTATTAGAAAACAATTGACGAAATAACCTCCTTGCGGTAGGGATAAAAACTACATTTTATTCATAAATTTTTCTTCAAGAAATTTTCAAGTAAATAATTTTCAGGGGACAATATATATATGAACTTTTATAATAAAGAGAATTATATAAAGCACTATAGGTATGGGCTATAATGATAATTTTTTATGAACAGCGTTATTAAAATTCATAGAATTTTAAGATACGAATATGCTCTGCATTGATTTGAAGAAATAGTTACAATTACGTTATGCTCAAGTTTCGAATAAAATTGACGAATTAAAACGATAGTGGTGAAATTAAAAATCTAGATAGTAAATCAGTTCGTTTTTAATTACATTCCTCGATTTTTCAAATATCGTTGCAATTTAACCAGTAATTAATCTTCTAGATTAAGTTAAACTGGTACATACTTTATCTCATTTAGACTTCAACAAGAGTGAAAAAATTTCGTTTACACACGCAAACGAAAAATATTATGACTTCCAACATATTTTTAATTTCAGTTCCGTTGAGCCAACGGGATTCTTTCCTTCATACGCACTATTTTATCTGTCACACTTCGCTTCTTGCCGCATTAGCTATACATAAAACATGATTAACCTCACGCCATACAGTTTATCTCCGCTCAGTAAGTATCAACATAGATAAATATTGACGATGAATTAAAAAGTCGAATCTTGCTTTGGTAGTAAAACACTTGGAATCAATTGCATACTATGTTGCTTAAGTTCGATACATGCCACGATCGAAATATTATGTAAATAATGGCGTTTTTCTTTGAAAACGTAATGTTTTTTCATTAATATTATCTTTAGAGTCAAATATTTGTTTCGAGTTAAAAATCAGAATAAGAATTTAACTTCAAAAATTATTTACGTAACAAATGCTACCATTTTGTATTAGAACACACATATAAAACATGTAATAGAAGACGGGAAAAGGACGAATTTCTGAAAAAGACGTAATCGAGAAACTCAGAGCCAAGCGCATTAAAGAGATAATTCAAAGAGAAGCATGAGAACATTATCGTTACTCAGGAATAAAGAAGAAGATGCGGGAATTTATGGAGGAAAATAATAGGCCTTGTGTCACCTCCATAAAAATTATATACAGCTTTAAAACACCCACGACGCGGAGTTGAAGGGGAAATTTAATTGGTGTGGCGAAAGGAATATGTGGGAAGGAAAGCAGAGGAAAAGGTGGGACAAACATGAATACAAATTAGAACACGGACAATTTGGTGACGAATTTATGGCGATTCGCAGCATATGTACCTCTTTTATTTCTGGCCTTCGCTAGCGTTGGAAGGTTTTAATAACAACCGAAGTGCATGACCGCATTAATTCGTGGCTATTACTCTCGTAAATAATTGACCTTAATTTAGGCCGGAATACCGATCATTCCCGTCTGGCGATTTAATTATGCGAAGCAGTTTGGTTTGTTGGAAAACTTTCTTTGAAGTAATTTATGCGAAGGGACACTGGCGCGTTTCCTATTTGCCGATAAACGGGAATATAAATCTAGGGCCGATAAAGGGCGACCTGCACTGAGATATAGGATTTCGATGACTGCATGTCCTTTTCTTCCTACGTTACGTAACTGCATTTCCTTCTTTTAAAAACAGGCCGCAGGGGGAATTAATTTGCCTCGTGCATCAATAACGTGCCGATATAGGGCATTCTTGGATCTCAACTGAAGAGCACTGATTTCATCGCTGTATCAATAATACAAACGGTGTAAGGCTTGCTTGAAATACGCTAGGCTAAACCTGAAGTATTTTATTTTCTACATTTTACGATCTGGATAGGGGAACGAAGAAGTGTAATTTCAAGTCAAATAAAAAATTGGTACGTTGGCATAAAAAGATGGTGTTCTCTTTTAAGATTAAATGCTATAAATGAAAAAATGTTGAACACATTGAAATGGAGAAAAGTTAATTAGTTTAGTAGTTACGAAATCAAATAAGAAGCCAAATATGACCGAAATTCATCGAATGTAAATGGTACAAAGTACATTACATAAAATAAATTTCCCAAGGAGAGACACTGTGCGGAGATATAAAAATAGTACATGATAGTTAAAGGTTCCCTTGTACTGATGTTCAGGATTATTAATTACCTTGATTACTACAAAGGTTTAATTTACTTGGATACAAATTTTAGCCAAAAAAATTGATTTGAAATAAAAATAATTTAGATTCAGCTTAATTCTGTGTTAAAAGTATATATTAATTACTTTCTTTACCTATGAATAAGCTGTGCGATACAAGGTTAAAATGATATTCACCCAGTAATGTTTTTAAAATACTTTAGTAGAATTTTAACTGCGTAGACTCCATAGGTTGTATATCCCCATAGAAACGAATTTTAATGCCATCTTAAAAGAGGAAATAGGAAATTAACAGTCCTATTGCATTTTCTATAATCAATAATGCTTCACTATTGACTCAGCACCTAATTCTCTACGGTTATCGCACAGGCGAATTAAGCTTAATTTCCGCACTACACCCGGCACTGAATTAGGACACACCTCCTTATCACATATTGAAATCCAATATTTACAGAAATGAAATCTCATATAAAATTAATTACGTCGACTTTGCAAACGGATGCGAGAAATCCCTGATATAACTCACTTATGAGATGAGAAGGCGATTCGGAAAAAATTAAAAAGGTTGGGACGTAGGTAAATACGCGGCGAATTCAAACAAGATACGATTCTGAAGAACGAGTAGGCTCTTTGATAAAGAGGATTAACACACGGCCAACCAATAAGAGAGGATTATGTGAGGAAATATAAGGTTTACGAGAAAAAATCTTATAACAGAGTTGAAGAAGAGAATTAGTTTCGGATATAGGTTTCCGAGAGTTCCGAAAATGTTTCATGAGGAAATAAAACGGGAAAATCCTCAATCCTTCACGCATCGCTGAGCTCCCAAGGCGTAAAAGAACATTAAAACCCTCATGAAGATTAATATCGACGATGACTCAAAAAGGAAACATTCCTTTTAATTCACGGAATTAGATTAGATAAGGTTCTTATCGCGCATATGTCAAGTTGGCATCCCATCAATCTCTTTGACCTTCAAATAGAACCTATTTGGAGTGCTTAATTTGTCAGTTTTTCTTTTAAGTGGATACAAATATTTATTTCCCTCGGAGGATTTAAATTAGAATTTCTTTGGATGTAATATAAGGGTCATTCATGAGTGTATTAGTATTTCATTTTCATTCTTATATTACTTCTACTAAAATAATGAAAGAAGAAACACTGGACTCATCGCATTAGTAAATGGTTTTTTATGCTAATATTTTTATTTTTATACGATATAAATACACACTTCATAATTTTAAAAGTTCCACAATAAATATCTAGGAGATTAGTCACAATGGATTCTCTTTTCTGCAGTCGATAATCTGATATGCATTTAAAGATTCAATCAGCAATGCAATCGAATTAGAAATGCTATAAGAGAAATAAAACGGAGCAAACACAAAAAGAACTGACTCAGACTAGATAACTCTGGAATCTTCGTATCTCTTAGAAGCAAATGAACAAAACTCTTATCTGCAAAAATTAATACCATACGTTTCGTCATCGCAGCCAACATGACTTGGTGATCCCTTTTAGTAATGACTTCATAATTATGGCCATGCGTGTGGTGTGAGTTAATGGTCCCTGACCTTGAATACGAGTTAGGTAAGACCCGACTGACGCATGCGAATTCAAACATATACATCAAACCGAGTTATAGTTATAGTTTACGTACTCGTACGGATAGATTTATTGCTGATTTCGTCACCGTATCGGAGGAAATTCTTTTTGCGAAAATAAAAGCAAACGAGATTCGCATTGACCATTTCGGATGCCGCGATTTAAATAGATCACATTTCAAACATCGAGAATTCGACTTCTAATCGGACGCGTTGGAATTTTATGGCTGGTTTGAGATTCAGAGACCATCAAAGGTCAAATAGAGGACAAGTATGAGGATCATGTACTAATGAATAGGAAAGCGATGGAGAGCCAATGCTAATAAAAACAAGTGTTTGCAAATCGGATCCAAGGTCACCTTATATGACTGATACCCTTTGGATGCTAGTCATTCGCACACTGCTTCCCAACGAACGCTTCCTTCAGTTTCTCTTTTAATAGATCATAACAGGTTCGCTGAGAATAATAATCTCATCTTCAAATATTACTTAAGTTATTAGGATGAATGATTAAATTAATGAAAAGAAGAGAATATTAATAATAATTGTTTTGTTGTTAGATTTCGATCGAGTTCTTCACGTCCATGAGTAAGTATTTATCTACAACAGAGTTACAAAACCAAATATAAATTGGAAAGATAAATTCGCGCTGAAGCGAACAATATGCTCATATAATATTAGATTCAAACTTCTACTACAAATATCTAAGCTTTAAATTTGAGCAAAGAAATTCAAAAATTGTTGACAATATTCAAAACTTTTACGAGACATCGAATGAGCTAACAAATAATTTGAAAATAAAAATTCTTACTGACAGTAAAACTACGTATCATACATCCTACATCGCATAAAAATTCCTAGAATGAGGACTGATCGACCAAAAACCTTCATTTCCTCTAGAACTATTCAAAAGATCTGTTTTTTTGGAGGATGTCTGTAAGACGGAATCTAGAGATTTAATTCGTCACAACAAATTCCAAAAAGAGAAGGATCAACGGTCGAGACAGGGGCATTGCTATTAATGAAGTCCAAATATACGAAAGACGTCATGAATAAATGCAAATCTCTATTTAGAATAAATGTTTAACCATGAGCTGTTGCCATTAGCCAATTAAAAGTCACTTCGTGAGAAGAAAAGGTGTGCGCCCGGATACAGTATCGGAACAAGGTGGATAGGGATTCGACTGGAAATCGACTGCCCTCCCTCGCGGAAGTGAAAAATAACGGTTATGTGACACCGTCTGAGAGTGACATATTTGCATGAATAACCCGAAAAAGGTATGATGGGAAAGAAGATCACAATATGCTGGCCCAGTTTCTAAAAGGAAACGTCAGACCTGTATCATCGGCGATACAAATGTTCAGTAGGCGACGGTTGAATACATTGAATGTCCAGCTACTTAAAATGAATTACTTGCAGTATTCAACGGAATACTAACGCAATCCCTCCAAAAAGTATATTCGTTTCAGAATCATTTGAGACATTTGATACATAGACCTACTGAGAGATAAATAGTCACCAAGTTGAACTATATTGAGTGAGGTTAATATTTTACGATTTTTCGAAAAAAAAGTTATTTGTGTTGAAATTTAAAAGATAATCATTTTTCACTTGGTGATGTATGACTACCTTTATATCTAATCAACGAGCTGCACACATCAATCTTATATTAGGCATAGTAATAAAAACTTTAGATAATGAGTTTATAATAAAATAAACCTTTTAAACACAAATAGTTTGCTTTATATCCATCGATTTCAGAAGAAATTTATAAACAGGATAATTTACCTGCGGAAGGAAATTTCCTGCGTGAACTAAAAAAATTTAATATTTCTTTTATCATAGCGTTCCACCAAATAAAGCTAGGACATACTTATACAATTTTTTAAAATTATATGATTCTTTCCTAAATGTTAGTACAAAACAATTCAGCACAATAAACCAACAACCGCAGAAATTGAATCATTACTGGAAAATACAATCAAGGATACAGCTAGTAAGTAATTTTCAAAGCGAATATAATTATAATTTGTAACGAAACGAGTTTATCTTTTTGTCAACAGTATTTAGTACAATTTTAATCTGACACAATAATAGCTAAGGAAGGAATGAAAAAGCTTATGCACGAATCCCCGAAATTGGTAATGCCTCCGCAGACGAGAAAATATTATTTCCAGCCACTTAACTAATTCTTCACAAGAAATTTATATTTAATAATATTTTGTATCGTTTCTTGTACCTTACTCGCTTTTATTTTTAGTCATTCGATCTAACTAGCGTGACTACTACTTTTCTTATCAGTTGAATGTTAATCCAAACATTCCCAACGAGATAAATAATTGGAAAATTCAAATTATCCACTCCTTCGGTAACCGAGAGGAAAGTAATCCCTCGATTTTTTTATTCAAATCAGGAATCGATTCCGCATATTAGTTACACATTTGATCCACATTTTAAACGATACAATAGACTGAAGATCCACATGGGTAAATCAGTGCATAATGGGTTGACCCGACCATAAAAATCAAGTGAATTGAGTGCATTATTTACATTGAACGGTGCCACGAATGTATATTTTGAATTGAATGAGAAGATAACACAAAATATCTGAGGAGTTTATAGAATCCCTACCATTGCATCACCCGTAAAGCACGGACATGCCTAAGGTCAAAGGAAGCCATACATATCCTGCCATCTTTATCTCCAAGTAATCTCTAGCTATACTACGCTTCATCCATAGAAATTAGACTTACACGAATGACCTTCCTAGAGCATCTAATCTATGAGCAGGAATTGCTAAAAGGGGTTAAATGGGATAAATAAACAACCATGCTGATTCGTAATGGCTTAAGAAATTCATTAGATTTTGAATTTACTCCAACTATGGAACTTTTGCCAGTAAACAATTAAGACATCATTGACATGTATGGTATAAGATAAAGTGCTTCAATATTTATACATCAACAACAAAAAGCATCAAGATTAAGGTACGTAATAAAAATATTGGGAGAGATCCAATTATAAAATCTGATTGAGATCAGTGCCTCAGAGCCCTGATTAAAAAGCAAGAAAAAAATTTAAAACGAACTCATAGGAAAGTAACTCTTCTTAATACAGATTGAATATAAAGACCTTAAAATAATATAATAGATACTTATCTCCTCTTTTAATACGCATATATAACCAATATTGAATTCTTGACCGTTAGATTGAATAATAATCACATGAAAACAACATGAAAAATCCCATTGGACTTTTCAACAACACTATTTATAGTCATCTAACGGACCGTATTCAGGACTCAGATAAGCATGCGAATCATGATCATACTCATTCCCTTCCGAAAGCATATAGATAATCACCGATACGTTTACAGAGTCAAACATACAATCAAGCTCGATTCTTGTACAGCTATCTAAAGCAAACGAACAATTATTTGATTTCTCATCCTCCTTTGAAAGCATGATGCGAAGGAATCACGAGCTAAAGAAAAAAAAGAACTCGATGTGATGGGCGGAAGGAGCAACATGGCGGCGGAGCGAAGATCGGAAAAATTACGAAACGAAGGACGCTGAGGATGACAAAGGTCAAGGTCTGGAAACCTTACGAAAAACCCATGCAAATAGGAGAAACCAATAAAAGACTCCTTCGCTTCCACGATACAAGCAAAGCGCTGTTACACACACGGTGAGACATGCGCTTGGGAGAATAAACCAACGGAATAGAGATGATTCGCTGTTTTCAGACGCTCGTCTTCCGCGAAACGTTTTTGCGGAAATATTGCGGATAACCACGGAATGGGGTAAATAATATTCGAGAAAATCCGATTCGAAAAATATTCGGGAAAAATCGCGAAACGTTGTTATGATGGGACGAGATATCCCGAGGCGATAAATTCCGAAGGCAAAAAATGGCGATACCTCGGAGATAAGGAAAAGATGAGGATGCTGCGATAAAATCGCGAGCTTCCTTCGGCGAGGAATTCTACGCCCCCCGAGTCAATGTCTCATGCGCGAGCAAACAAAAGAACAGGCGTTGGAGATAATTAACGAGAGTCAATAAAAAAAGCGCTATCTTTGATTGCCCTCCGCGGATCGCTTGAGACGACCTAATCTTCCCGCATCAACGCTTCGAGAGATGGAATTTTATCCGGTGTTGTCACCCTTAGTTACA
The DNA here is from genome assembly GCA_020796165.1 of Pantala flavescens. NCBI lineage: Eukaryota > Metazoa > Arthropoda > Insecta > Odonata > Libellulidae > Pantala > Pantala flavescens. Next base: position 27,668,324 of record CM036878.1, read on the forward strand.
CAATAAGAGAGGGGAAGATGGTCGGATAAAAAAGTAAATGGAAAATACATCGGAGGTTGAGAAGAGTAAATTGTTGAGCTATGTTTATCAACAAAATGCCTTCGAGAGACATAATAACTCAATAGTTCACTCATGCAATATCAAGATACTTCAGTTATGTATTGATCGGTGTAGTCTGAAATTACGTAAAAATACTTGAGAATATTATTCTTATATTCTACAATATTTTGCAAAGTTACGAATATTAATATCACCATTTAACTTCTATATTAAAAAATATTAGGCATTCCTACTCTGGTCACATTCTTTGTTGTGCGTGATAAATTCATGAACAATGGATTTCTAAGATGGCAAAGTGCAAGAACTATTTTCATATGCTTTATAGATATTAATAACATTATTTATAAAATGCATTTTCTCATTACAAGGGTATTTAATGTCACAAATGTCAGCTTCCTCGAATATCACGACAACAGTCTCATATTCCGACAACACACAGCTTCAAAACATGTTATAGATTAGAGAAACCTTGAAAAATCATTGAGCTAGTCATAACATGACATCGCCGTCTCGTGCTAGATTATTTTGTCTTAATAGAACCAAGCATCTTCTGATCATTTCCGATGTATTGAATGTTGATCCAAGATTCATCCCTTTCTATTTACACCAGAAATGAGTTAGCTGTTCGATTCATTAGATCAAATGCCCGAGGAAGATATAACAAAGTACATCTAATATAAACTGACGAAATGCCACCACCATACTCTCTGTTGTAATAATGATAGTGACAAAGAGTAAGTACGTGATACGATAACAAGTACCAAATCTGAGTAAATGGGAAAGAAGGAGGCGATTCCTTAATGCAGATCATAGTAATTTCGGCTAAATGGAAGACAGGACTTCCTAGTCAAAATTCCGCCCTATAATTCAGACGAAATATATGTATGTTCAATAGGAAAATATATCATGTACAGAAACTATAAAACTAAGCATTATATTTAGATGAAATATGACTTACTTCCATTACATTAAATTTAAACAGAACAATCTAAATCTAAAGAATATTGAGTAGCTACGAACATTTTGACATTATTCAAGAAGCTAAGAGTTAAAAGAAACATTTAGTACCTAATACCTCTAAGCTAACTCTAGCATTTTAATTCAACAGAAGAGCTATTGGGTGACAACATTTCAAGTGCTTCTAAGTAAATTAAACCCCATTCGTGAAACAATCACTCCGTGGAACATAACAAACGCCTTTTGGACTATCAAAACCTCATAAGCAAGTACACCACCAAGCCAATCCAGCTTCTGAGGCACCTGTGAGAACCTTCCGGTGGTTTTCCTCGTTTGGCTTTGTACTCCCCTTGCCTTTATCGAGATTTTGGCTCAAACGGGAGTGGTTATTATTTCTCACCCATTCGAGCGAATCAAATAACGCGGTCGTTGCGAAATGAAGCAGGATATTTCTCGTTCTGCGTTCCCGTGGCAACAACCGAACAATGACTCTGGTCTGGGGGATCATTGCACTGCTGGCATTTGCTTTATGGGTGTGTGTGTGTGTCTGCGTGTGTATGTGTGACATTCATCCCTGGGAGTCTTAATAGAGAGAAGGGGGAGGAAGAAGTGAAGGCATCGTACTCCTTGTGCGACACGGATTCTACGGGAAAGGGCAGAGGGGATATCGAGGAAGAATGTGATAATGAGTCAAAGGAAGCTGAGGTTTTTTAGGGATACTTCGAAGAATAGATGTCCGGATTAATAATTCAGAGAGCTGAGATGTAAGAAAGATTCTACAGTCAAAAGAATGTTGGGAGGAATATATTTTAGACATAAAAAATGTGTCCACGCTCATAGAAAAAACAGAAAGGGATTGAATGCAAAGTTCTGTTGAAGAATATTGATGCTCGAATAAGCTGCCCGTTTATCTATATACCCGAAAAAATCTGATGGAAAAATTCCTTCTTTACGTCACGCTATAAACAGGAAAATAATTCTCGCATTCAAATGAACGTTAAGGCAAATAAAAGATAAGGATATCAAATATTCTAATGCCCTTTCATCAAATGTATTAAGGCGGATTGAATGGTATTTTTATTCTATCTGTAATTCCTTTATTCATTCGAACGTTCTAAAGTTTTCGTAAACTCCATTTGAATTTAATTAACAGTAGCATTTCTTCGCCGATCAGTAATGATATATATCTTTAATACTTCATAAATTCAGATCCTTATAAATGATGAAACCAATAATAGGTTATTAATTTACCAGATTACAATATAATAATCTACAAATCATTAACCTCCTAAATTAACCTTTAAAAATGACCAAAATTCACATCACTATTGTAACTTTTCTGAAACGAGTGTGATCACTATTATCTTGAATTAATACAAACTGCTAGGCCATCAATTATTTTGACATTTCGTATTACGTTCAATATAATCATTCATTCCCTTATCATCCAAATTAGACTTTTATTGTAATATGATAAACAATGAATAAATATTCATGCTGAAAAGTCTTTCTTATTCATTCCTTAATTGAAAAATTCTTCATTCCTGAAGTTTTTCCTTATTTATAAGAGTAAATTCTTTAATAAGAATTGTAAGTAAGTAAATTCTTTAGTAAGAATTGAAGCTTCTCTATAAATACTCATATACACAAATTTAAATAAAAATTCTTATGAAAGACCTCGTTTTAATTTGAACATTAGTGATCAAAGTCTATCTACACTATCGCATTGAAAAAGTCTTCCATTTAGTTTAAAAATCCTTTTCGTATATTTAACGTTAGCTATCTAATAAATAAAAAGATGAACATAGAAATGTAAACAAATTCTTGGAAGAAGTATTTTGTGTTTTCACTCGATAAAAATTTTCTTTCCCTTTCCCTCTCGAGTAAAACATCCATAACGAAATTATTCCTGGCTTTTACGGCGCATCTTGATTTCAACTAAAAAGCAGCCAATTATCTTCAACGGCTCAAAATCATTTGGGTCGACCTTTCTCTATTTGCGTACCTCGTAAAGGCTTTAACGCACATCAAAATCCTAAAAGATATACGCACCGAGAAAATGACTCGGATACATTAACACGAAGAGAAATATACGGCGAGAGAGAGACGTGCGAAATTAAAATTTGATGCACAAACCGTTCACGACCTCAGCTGAGAGAATAACAGCTGAGTCGAGAAGAGATTTACGGCAAAACAGAAATGTTATGTCACCTTGGGCGGGGATAATTTACGAAAACGAAAGCTCCGCACTGCTTCGACTAAACGGACGAATATATAAAACGTCGGCGGAGGAAAGCGCGCGTTTAAAATATATTCCGGAGGTCGCCTCATTCTCCGTTTAAGATCTCGGCAGCGATCCAGGAAACGGAAAAAATCTTCGAGGAGGGATATTTAAATTAACGATTCACCTTCGGCGGAGAACACTTGGACGGCGAATGAGTCAACAAGTCATTCAAGGGTAAGGAAGGGAAGACAAAGAAAGAATGGATATGAAGAAAGGAGAGAGAGCGCTGTAAGTGACGATCTCGGAGGGAAGGTGCTAAGCAACGTGACTTTAAGGACGGTATCATGGCGACTCGACGAGGCTATTTATGCGAAGATGGGACAACGGGATAAGAGGGAGTGGAGACAGGTGAAGAGGATCGGGGGGGAGAGATAAATCCTTCTGGGCAGGGGATCCCGTAGTCGCCGACAATATTTCTGCCCATCTCCCACCTCGAGAGAGAGAGCACGCCCAGAATCTCGACGAGACAATTGGATAAGAACACGTCCGTTTGAAAGCACTCGGAAGTTATTGCTGTTCGGGGACTCTCAGTACGAAATCCGCGGAGGACGAAAGGGGGAATGTGCATCCACGTGCATCTCGGCTGAGTCACACTCAACTCGTGCCTCTGACTGATGGAATAAATATTTATACGCCCTCTCGCGATTGATGCCTCGTGAAATGAGTGTGCCCCGCGAGGCCCACTTGCGAACGAGGGTGACGCCGTGTTAAAATTAGGCTCTCTTTTTTTTATAATGAAGGTCTCCCAAAGTCCGGACGAAAATATTTAGAAAGTGTTGCCGTTTATTATCAAACAAGGTCGTATTTCGGAGCTCGAATAGAAAACATTATTACCTAGAGTGAAACATTTGTGATACAATGATAAGTACGAGTTTCCATTCATACTGAATTACTTGATTCGATGAAATAGTTTCATACGTACAAAATATATCGATGTTTAATTTTGAAAACAAAAAATGTGAGCTATGCTTTTATAAACATTAATGGAAACTAAAACTCTTTAATCTTATCTAATTATTACCAGAATTAAAAGTGAGATTATAAAGTATAGGAGTGCATTATAGATTTATAAAATGCATTACACTATTAGTATTGTCAATCATTGGACACTACGAATGTTACTAGTATATTCCTCCCAAATGTTATCAATATCTCTAGGACAATAATAATATACGTATCCTCCTGGATTATTTACCGGAGTTATTTTTATTGATGAATTATATTTTAAAAAAACTTTAGACACTATTTTGTTGGATAGTTCGTGGAAAAACATGACAGGCGTAATCAGATGCATGCAACATCGTAATAAAATTCAAATAAAATGTGCCGGGCCTTTGAAGTTCGTAAAATTTATCCGTATAAAATTCAGATAACGTATATAGTATACAAGAAGCAGCTTGATCACCAATAAAGTAATTCAAGTACGTAAGATAAATACCTTTCGTCCTCAGCACGTAATTAATCGCATTAATTAACCATAAGATATTGAAACGAGACGTCTCATTTATTCCATCGACTTAGGCTATTCACGCATGCGAGCATCTGAGATAAGCTCTCGTACCAAAACAACTCGAAGGAGTTTCGAGATAAGCAGGAGGATGTTAAATCGTCCCCAACCCATGATTCTCGGGTCACAAGAGCTTTTATCCATCGAGGCTGCAATGGTTGAATAATGCAGGTGGATGAAAAGAAAAACACGTAGGAAGAAGCTACGCCGAGGAAATGCCTCAGCTATAGGCAACCTACGCTACATACCAATTACAATGCTCGATTCGATCAAAACATTCCGAGTGATAAACAAACCCTTCGGAAAGTACTCTCGTCTCTGGACACCATCTTTGGGAAATCTCCCTTCGGCTCCATTAATAATTACGAGTGCGAGAAGCGACGAACACGAGGCGAGCCGGCCTCGTGTCGGGCCGCGCCCCCTGCACCCATTTTCGCTCCTCAACCGCACCTCCTTAATAAAGCCCTTCCATACAACCCCGACAGCAACGTGCGCCGCATCCGACCCCCGCTTCCCGCAGAGGGATGCCCGAGAACGTGACGAGCGGAATCGCGCGAGAGTAGGAAAGAGATTAAGGGAGGATTATCGAGAGGGGAAAAGGATAGATCGTCCCTAACTAGAGCAACAGGGGGTATGCGATATAGGATAAAAGAATTAGCTCGGGGGCTCTGAATTAAGGATGAAAAATGAGAGAATAAGAACGATACGAGATAGGGGGCTTTTAAAGGTTAGCACGATTATCGGAAGGAAATGAAGTTTCAACGTAAGCTAATTCTGACATGAAGGAAATTTCCTATGGGCTTGACTGATTCGAGGAATACGATGATCCGATCTATAATGATGAATGATTCGGTGAATATTGGTGTAAATAAAACTAAATTCACCCTCATTTCTAGCTAATACTCTAATCTCCACGCTTTACATGTTTCTTTATCCTAGACACGATAACATACATTGTAATTGTAGAGTTTAAGATTATATACATCAATAATTAAAAACATGTGAGGTAAACTAATTAACTTTATAGTATTATAGTTTATCATTTTAATAAATATTTGGTAGTAAAAAGAGAATAAAAGCATTTAGCTGTATTTATTTTCGTATAGGGGTTCAATTACAAAATAAAACACTAAAATACTGCTTGCACTGTAAAATACATCTTTCAATTTCTCGATTATTATCGAAATTTTCTCACATATCGAAACTCTATAGGCATAATATTGTGCGTTATATGGAAAAAAAGACTATTTCTCATTTCATCTAACCCAGAATATTCCCACAAATAAAGACGTTACTATAATTACTATAAAATAATGACACAATTGATTGAGAAAGCGTAACGTACATATATATGCTTCTTTTGGTTTGATATTTTTCTGTACCTTTAGAAAGTCATACATATAAAGGAATGTCTAAACTCATGAACAGCTATTGGAGTGTAAAGAGTTGGTTTAGGAGAATGAGAAGAGAAAGGAAGTTAATTTATAAAAGAGATTCAGAAAATTTTCCCAACGGATTTATAAACCAAAGAGGGATTTATTGAAGAAAAGCAAAACTTCTATCCCAATCCAATAAAATCTTCGGAAAAGAGGAAAGATTAAAATTGGCGTGGGATGAGGAAAAGACTAAAGAGGAGTTTTCATTGGGAAAAGGTTAATATTTAGAGATGAAAGAATCTAGTCGCCCTTGGTAGAGAGAGGCTATTGGAAGAGTGCTCGGTTTTCAGAGCTACCGGAAGTTTGCGAGACATAATGGAGTTACTCCAACCACAATTCAATTCATGTCATTTAGAAAAAAATAAATCATATTTATTGATTTATGGGGCGGAAAGGTTTATACGGAATTTTTCGTACTTTTTGATCGAATGAGAATTCCGGAATGATGTTTAAAAGACAACCTCCGGATATAAAATCATATATGTTTTCATTTAACATATTCAAAAATTTAACAAACTTCTTAAAAGATATTACTAAACTCATATATTGTACGGGTAACTTATATGCTTCATCAAAAGATGAAATATCGTCATAATAAAAGGACAAAAATTTTGAGTAGTTAGACGTAAATAATCATTGCTAATTGACGATATAAGTAATTAGGAGTAAATATAATTGCATATAAAAAATATTTATTAATTTCCTAATAATTAGGTATTAAAAGTTTAATTTTTGAAGCTGTTGTGTATTATGCATTGTAGTTAAATTTATATAAGGTTATTAACTTAAATATTGCATGATTGCAATTGCAATGCAGAAAATCTTTAGAATACTACAAATAAGGGCTATCTAATTTCTGTACTCTTATGGTCCCACTTCTCATAACTGGCGTCGGTGGTGTAATGGTCAGCATAGTTGCCTTCCAAGCAGTTGATCCGGGTTCGATTCCCGGCCGACGCACTTTTTTTTCGTCTTCAATTCGACAAATTACAACACGAATTTATAATATTTAAACAGATTTTTGCTTTTGATGTCAAATTCTAATTTTTGTGCTGATTTATTTGATTTGTGGCTACAGAAAAGTATCCTAAATTCTACTGCAGGACTACTATATGCACGTAATTTCGTAAAGTAGAAGATAAAGCCAACTAAAGTTTTCAAATGAAATCGTAGAGACGATAATAATTATAAATAACCTCTAACACGCATGGTTCTAAAAGGTTTTCGGTAGATTAATGACTTACGTTTTTCTCCTAATACGTGACAGGCTTAATTATGTGATGAATATCACGGCAATGTTTACGTGTCTCTAAATGACTAACATCATTGCATAAAAAATGAAATGAATATCTGAAAATGATATATATACTTCTAAAAATTGAAGTCGATTTGCAGTTAATAAACAACTCAACAGCATATAAATGTTATTGGCATAGGACCTAAGTTTGAATCAGAAAATATTTACTAATCTTTTAGATTAAAATGAACTGAGCATACAATTATTATCGTATGATTAAAATCCTCCAAGATAAAATATATCACCCGCACTACCTTGAATTTATTCCAAGGATTTATTAACTTATAAAGACTATAAATGAAAAATATATTTCATTATTCTTTGCACGAACTCTAATGTGTAAAATAAATCTATGCTTAAAAGCAATGTGTCTTTTTTGTGGATACCGTGCTAATAACCTTTGAGTTTGTGGCATGGGTTGTAAGCACTTTGATTCAATAAACCTAAACAAGTATTTTCGCGTGCATTTTGAGGGAAAAACGAATTATTAAACCTGTTAGTTGTTATATATATATACAACTTATTCGAAGATTCGATAAATTTTATTCACTACTAAAAAACCTTCAAAAATTCTTTCAGGATTTGATTTATGTTTAATATTTTATGTTATGTTTTATATTATATACGAACTGAAACTACGACGTAATGAATAGAAACTAAAATTCTCCCGATTGCAAAAAATTTGTTTATCATCACTTATTTCCACACATTTACTCATTAGAACACTTTAGTTCGATATCTCAATAAAAAGTCCCAACCCATCCATCGTCTTTTAACACATCTAAAGATGGAAATTCCAGATCGCTGATGCCTCCGATGTCATAAATAACACAGGACTTGCACTCGAGGCAAGCGACACATGCCTACGTCCTTCATGGGGAAATCCATCAACAACCAAGAGCCATCCTTTGTGCACAAATGCATGGGAACTCTTCTCTTTATGAGTAAGACTTGGTAGTGGAGAAGATGGTTTTAGCGAGCGATTCCGTACGAAGGGATTCGGAGCTATGAATGGTTTCATGCCCTTAAAACAAAGAGAAAAAATGCACGCCCTTAAACATACGTGCTACTTAATGCGACAGTTCTGTTTACAAACGGTGGATTGGTTCAACAGCGACGAGGTCATCCGAAACAAATACCATCTCGAAAGGAGATTAAAAGAAGATTCTACTTTTTTTCCTGGCAACCCGACTCGGCCCTTGAGCACGGATGAAATTAATAAGAAGAACACGATGGAAGTAGTGCGCGTATGTGGCACGGGGATGATCGCAAGGTTTTGAATATTTGTTGTTGAATCATAATTATGCGAGAGAGGTCCTAAAGTAATTCACCTCTCTTTTTATTATTTTACTTACTATTGAAATGCTTTTTGGAATTTTGTTTTAGAACCAGATGAATTTATACATGCATTGCATAGACATTTACAATAGGTTATCATTATTGAATGAAAAATTGCGGTAAAAGTATTTACGTAGTTATTTATCATACTAATATTATCTGTACTAATATTCGACAGTGGTATTTAACGAAAGAAACGATTTACTTTTTTACTTTACAGTACTAGAATGCAGGCAATGGATAAATGTAAACTTACAAGGATCCTATAATAACAATTAAATGTACAAATATATATGAAGCGTCCATCATTAGAATAACCACTCTTTTAACGCAAGAACCAAAGCTGAAAAAATATAAATTTCAAAACAGGCTCGCTCGATAAGATTTGCTGCATTAGATACTAGTAATGCCCTCTGGCAGAGTGGACGACAACTACGGTCGCGTGGCAAAGGAAGCTATTTCAAAAGAGGATTCTTGGTATCGCTTGGACATTAGGCAAAATATATCAACGACATTTAATTTCTATTACACGACAGAAGCTCTTGTTAACTTCTTCTTGTTCCAATTTATGTTACTAAGATATTATGAATTATTTATATTTACAGGATATAACATTTAGGAACATTTTAACGATAGTTTTAGGTACTTTTCATTTCATATTATTAGAACAATTTCCGCGGATATTTTACATTTCCATAAAATATACATTTTTATTTCATTTTTGGGTTTTTATAAGTCGAGAAAACTTCTAAAAACGAAAGTTAGTGCAAATGATTTATTAACGTTCATCAAATGTTATGGAATGTTTTAATAAAACTGTATATGATACTAAAATTGGTGCTTTAAATTTCAAACTGTCAACCAGTAAGAGCCAGGTCGAAAAATTATGTTTCATTAGAAAAAAGGCAGACTTATCTATAAGTCATTAGAGACAAGGGTAAAGCAAGCTTATCTTTCAACTAATTCATTTAAATTATCTTTAAAACAGATGACTCTAAGACTAAATAACTTCAAAATATATATTAGAAGAATAAAGGAAACTTCAATAAATAAGAAACTAAATCTTACGTATACATTTGGTTATGCTCACTAATTTTAAACAATCACACAGAAACCGATTATTTAAAACCGTAAGTTTATTCCCTGATAATTCCATACGACGTAAGCGTTGCCATGGATACATCAAACGCACACATGTTTTTCCCTGCAAATGAGAGATTGCTGGATAAACTGGCGTCGCTGAATCGAGGTCAATTTGGGGTGAAAAGGAAAAATCGATGAAAAGGATGAATATGTGGGAGACTACAAAAAGGAGAATTATTTTTTTGAAAGGGGAATAAAGAGTGCAGCCATGCCTCACACACGTAAAGCTGATATCAAAGGAAAAGGACATCGGGGATGGCCTTCGCCTTTTATAAGAGTTATATACGCGAAAAAGAATAAATAAAACTAAGATCTTCCGTAAATTTTGAGCGATGTAGATTTAAGTATACTATCTTCCTACACTTACTTCTTTCCGTGTTGAAATATTTGGACTTCATATTCGTTACTCCATTGTCTAACAGAATTGAAAAAGGTATGCAAAATTAAGTGAAACGAAACTACATTTAGATATATGTAATTGTTTTGCTTATGATGCATTTTTAGAATATTACAACAATTTTTCTCTTTTTTAAAGTTCAGGGATTTTTAATTATTTTACACCATGCATGATTCTCTTCCTAGAAGTTAACTAATATACTTGTATGATTACTGGATTAGTTATTATTTTAGAATATACGAAATGCCTTCAATTGCAGTGAACGATACACATTCATCTACTAATTCTACGAGCGCAAATATTCTGAATCTAACTTTGTAATACCGCAAAGATTACTGCGTCGCAGCACTTCAACATCCAAATTATAACATAGATAGCACATGCTGGATTCCACAAAAAGGTCTAAGACAAAAAATAAATCAAATAGTTTCACATTTCCATTACTTAACGTATTAGCTTTCACCGAAGATGAACACATCAGACGCATGTGACGAACAGCAGCTTTCCAACAGTTCGTAAACAAAGGACAATAGGAACCCTCATCAACACAATTCATTATCCCGAAACGAAAATGAATTGGCATCCATCGGACGGTTTCGCCATCGCGTTATTTCACTTTCGAGAAAATTACGCATATGGAGACGTAGCCTTGTCGTTAATTTGTGGGAATGTTTCACGTGTTGAACCCGCGCCCTGATCTCACCGAAAGAATGCAAAGGGAGGCTTCAGGGTCGAGAGGAGAAACTATAGGAGTCCTGGAAGCCCTGGTGGAAAGACGGGAGAAAGCGTAGGGAAATTAGGAGAGAAAATGAGGGAGACAAGAGCAGGTGGGAGTCTTCTGGATAGAGGTCAAAGGAAAAGGCGGAAGTCCGCCCATTGGGCAGTGTCCGGACACAGCCGTCCCATGCGAGACCTCCGGTGAAGCTTCCGCAGCGTGGAAGCCAATTGACCACGAGAGGATTCGCTGGAGGGTGTCAAACGTGAGAAAAGGAGGAAAGTCGGCGCATTTACACTCTCGTGATACATGCGCTCTTATAGTATCGTCATCGCAAAAGATGTGCACGTGAAAGACTGTATTATGAGATGACCCCAAGTGAGAAAAGACCTATTTATTTGGTGATACACGTCTTTCATTTTAGAGCACTGGAGAGAGTCTATACCCCTTGGAGAAATAACCTAAATTACCATTGATTTGAACACATTTCACCCGACTTAACCCTTGTTGCATTTTTCTATTAACAAAAGACTCCGACACAAGCTGGTAAATGTATTCAGGGTCAGCTATCCTTTGAGCTACACTTGGTTCGAATATCAAAATCCATGATAAAATTAAAATATAAAATCCTTCTCTAATTCCGATGATTTCTAAAAATTAATACATATACTGATTATGTATTAAGGTCAAGTAGCTAATTACATTTATTACGGTGAAATTACGTTTAGCATAATTTATTCTTCTATGAAGTAGACTTTGAATATAATTACCTCTGATTTACATTTTAACATGCAGGATTAAGGATTAAAACATAAATTCAACTTTAAATGCTTAATAACTTTTACACTAATGAATTGTACAAAAAGCTGGAAGATTAGAATCCCTGTAAACTCCATATATAAAATGGAGTGAACCTAAAATTTAATTATGATATTTTAATCCAAAATGAAAATTATTATCTGCTCCAATTACATCTGTTACTCTAATTTCATACATAAAACTATATTTTATGACCATTGTAAAGCACGGATAATATGAATTTCCAATATTTCAAAGGATATTAAAACACGTTATGATATGATTAAATGAAGATTTATAGAGATAAATAATCCTTCATAAAGGCTAATTTCGGAGGCTTCAATTCAATAAAAACGACACTTTACATCGAAATTTTAGCCAATCAAAAAAATCAATCGAAATAAAATTCGAGCAATTCGATTCCCTAATCAAAATCTATCATCTAAATAAATTCAAAATATCAGATCGCAGAATATATTAGCATAATGATCAAAAAATAGTATCGAAACGGTGCCGTTACAGATGTTATTCCGTCGTCGTCGACTAACGGTATTTTTTTCTTAAGGGTGCTCCACCCACCCTCTGTTGCTACCGGCTGGGATCGGAAATTCAACGCGATACTTTCTTGTTCCTAAGTCACCAGCACCTGCTCCCAATCAAACTGAAAGTCCACGCGAATAAAAAAAGGGAACAAGCCGCAAAAATAAATTTAGTGACTCGAAAGCTTTCCACTGGGGGAACCATTCTTCTAGCGGGTGATTAAGATCCTGTGGTTTACTACCATGCTTGCTCAATGATTTTCACTCTTCCGTAACTTTGACGAACGTATATATATTGCATGGCGTAGGAACCAGTCCCGCCCACTTCTGTCTTCGCCGTCAACTAATCTTCTTCTTCCTTTCACATTTGACTCTGTCCGGCGGACTTCCTGTTATACCTCTCCGGCCATTTGTCCCCAGGATGTAAATTATGAAAGGGAGATACTATGTCTATCGTTGCCCAACCCCGCACGTGAGGTTTGATTCCGGGAAATATACTCTTTCGTAATTGAACATCCTGTTTATGATGATTACATGTGTTAGGTCTCACTAATTAAGGGGCAGTACAATCTCACTCACTTCGTTATTACGTTGGGCGATGCTTAATCTAAATTACGGAACATACGGGTAACATACTTCAATAGATTTAGGAAACGATTACTTTTTACAAACTCGTTCACCTTTTTATTAAATTAGTTAAGCTTTTCGTAAAATTTCATAAATGGACGATAGAGAATCCAGTTACTTGGTACCGACTTTGTGGTCTCTCATAGTGTAGATAAATAGAAAAACACTCATGATTACGAAACGGTTTTAAACAATGGTATCAACAAACATTATATCAAGCTCTATAAAAAATCCTTGTGTGACATTAAAGATAAGTGTTTTTTATCTATCATCTAACCGATAGCGATCAAATTTACTACACATCTACAATGTTACACTGCAAGCTACATTTCGACATGTAGCAGAGGGCGTAACATCTACTTTTTAAGCAAATGTCGTGTATCGTTCGTTCTACTGCTTCAATCACAAATTTTCTTTGTTCACAATCAATTTTGCATAGGTTAACTATTTCTACACAAAAAGAAAATCATAAACTAAAAAAAATCAATCCTAAAATCCTCCACAACTTTAAAAATGCATAGAAGACAATGGAATTCATTATAAATTGAAAAAAACGGCCAATTAATAAAAAAACGGGATTATTAATGAATTAAACATTGGCATCTGGAGTTATAGATAGAGTCTTTGTTCGAGACGTTACTCGAAGTAATGGAATGAAAGCTGCCTTTCCCTGAGATTTCCGAAACAGTCTTTAGATATCCTTCTTAATTAAGAGTCCATCAGCCGAAGCATCGACTCCAAATTGCTTCTGCTTCTAATAACAAAAATGAAATCAAACACCTCATTACTGTTCGAAGTGGAGTGAAGAAATTACGACATGAGATACAGTTTCCTGGAAAACTGGCACATTAATCCATCATCTTCTGTAACATAGCTATTAGGTTTTTGAGCTGAATAACACTCGCTGGATCCATACGTATCAAACACAAGTAATTTACGAAGTTTAAAGTTACTAAACAAACTTCCTTGCACCATAGTAACCATATCTGATTAAATACGTTATCTATAGTACACCGCTGAGCACGAACCTCTACAGCTATAAAATAATAAACAACACTATTTCTCTCTTTTTCATTGTGAGGTTCCGACGGAGATAAACAAATTTTTTCCTTCACTTGCAATAGAGAAAATGAAAATCAATTAGTTTAATTCGAGAAAACTGAACTAAATACCCAATCCGCCGACTAAAACATACCTCCTAAGTATTGAAAATTGAAAACACCCATGAATGATACATTGATTTCAAAATTTAACGTCCTAAAAATTTACCTTTACCTTCATTATCATTTGATATTGAACTTAATATAACGTACATTTTTAGAAAGACCTCGCTGTTGGATAAAAAATTCAAATATAAAACTTATTAAAATCATTGAATAATGTTTTTTTCTCACGATACGCTGATTATGTTGGCTCGAGCAATCTTATTAATATTCCCTGATCATTACAGATCAATTCACAACGTTATTCCTCTGCATATTAAATATTAAATTAATCGATGTAGAGTTTCATATAACCAAGATGACCATATGAATAAATTCAATGCTATCCCTGACGAAAAACACTATTAAAAATAATGAAAATTATCGTGAGAAACAAACAAATTAATTCATAAAACTTCGCAGTAAATAATAAAAAATATACTTTACTTCAGAACAAGATAGAAACACCTAATTCTCCTCTTACATAAAACCCTAGCAACAACTAATAAAAATAAACACCCCTTATTTAATGCACAAACCACCAAATAAGCACTCATCTCAGAAGAAATAGTATTCCTATCACATTCAACCAAAAAGTAAAAACTCGGGCAGCGAAACGTATCCATGGATACGAGCGCTGGATTTACGAGGATTAGCTCCGACAACAACGGCTCCAGACCGTAGTATAAAAATGAACTTGGGCGAGTAACCGATCGTGGAATTGAGGCATTAAAGAGCATTAGAAGGATTCGAACGTTAATCATCTCGAGTTCCCGGCCTTAAAAACATGACTTGGCTTCCATTCGTCTGGATATTACTCATTGAGCTTTTTTATTCTGGGCGAAAAAGATGAAACGGCAGACCGTGACCCAATTCGACATTCAGCAGTTCAGTCGATTGCGCAACGATCATGCACCGGTGTACTGTGTGCACCGAACCTTTGTGTGAGAAATTACGATTGATTTCTCCGTAAAGACGAGCAGCGTATTTTGCGAAGGAAAGTCATGGCAACGTAAAGAAAAAAGAAAAGAATATAAAGAACACCTATCCAACAACAGAAAATCCCTCTCTTATAAGACTGTACAAACTGTCACCAACTGAAACCTCACCCCTTTCCGGTAAAAAAACCCGAAAGCATTCGAAACAAACGGGTATATACTAACGGAGGCAACAGGGTGTGTTTGGCGATTAACTGAGGCACGGGTCCATAAATTAAAAAGAGAGGAAGAGATTTATCACGAGAGGAAACAAAAGAGAGAAAAGGGAAGACTGTAGAATGCAAGGCACGGATTAACGAGCACACATCGCTCCTGGTTTACGCTTCGATTCCCACGCGGATGATTTTCAGAAAGGACGCGAAATCCGTTTACTATATCCGGGACTCTCTAATTGAAACTGTGACCCGCCGGAGTTATCCTAGGGAACGGGGGCTTCGGTAATTATTGTTCGGACGGGAAAATAGTGATTAGTGAACGAAATGAGAAATGCATTCGAAAAGCGTCGGGTTCTTTTCAGTTGTCGACATGATGATATTTTACACAAAAGAGGACTAAAAATGGTAGGGTTTTTCAACAGAGACTGATGAGGAATGGGAAGAAATGCAATTCGGATCCGTTGGTTTTATTTACTGAAACGAATGCTTTTGGAGAACATGAAAAAGAATGCTATATCTTTCTGAATATAACACTGTTTGTATGGGTGAAATTCCTATAAATACTCTGAATATAGCATATAACTAGATCGAGTAACCCTTTTTCAATACACATACAACGGAAGCAGGTATGGTATATGTGGCTAAAAATATATTATAAAAGGATTTATATCGATGAAATTTTCCTAAAATACCACGGACGGTTGCAGAATAGCGAATAAAAACACCAAAAGAAAAAAGAATATATAATCCTCCTTTTAGTAAACGATATACGAGCAACATTAATTACGACTGAAGCTCATGATTTTAAAAATCTGATGAAAAAGCATAACACACTAAAATTTGTTACTTAGTTTTCATACTAGAGACTTTTACTTTAATAAAAAACTCATGGGATATAAATAAAAAAGATATCGAGATATATTCGAAAGTGAAAATGGAGTAAATGAAAAAGATTTTTAAGAGAACTAAAGATAACGAGTAAACTGAAGAACGAAAGGTGCATATACTCTTTAGATCTCCACGCGAAAGGACAGAAGTCAATAAATATTTCTATTGATTTCTTCTAGCCATTTACCCTTAATCAAACCGCTAATATACATTTATAAACAACATTTAAAACAAAGAGAAATTAAGAACTCTTATAGAAAATCGTTGAACAGTAAACAATAATCATTGAAAAATTTAAAATTAATGCAAAAACAAAAAAGAACGGACCAATAAAGAGATAAATGAATAATGTACCCGATAAAATTAACCCTCGATTCCCATTACTGAAATCCAGGCTTAGGAAGAAAGAAGGGATACACGTAAGCGGATTTTTCTGCGAAGATTGAATCCAACCCCATTAAAAATCTTCAGGCTACTCAATTCGTTCTTGCCCCAAAGGTACACAACAACAGAAATCCTTAAAATAAAATATATACCCATAAAAACGTGAAAAAATTCTCATTCTCATAGCAACCCCTCGATACAATCCTCCAACAACGGAAATCACACATTTGTCCGAAAACCTATTGGGTGCTTATCCTCACGACTCCTCTCACGCGACCATCCGCCTACCGTCTCCATCCACCTTTATCGCCCGCACAAGTGTTAAGTACCCGCCACCCTAATCCCTATCTCATTCCTTACCATCGTCTGTCCCACAAATTCCGTACAATGGATACACCCGCTTCCAGAGGCAATCTTCTCGCACGCACTAGATCGCGTAAATCGACGCTTCGTGCGTGCGAGAGATAAGGGAAGAAGAAAATCTTTCCGAGACGATTCCTCCCTTCGCAGGAAAGAAAATTCCCGTCTTTATTGAAAACTGCGTGATTCCGATTCTGAGGAGGAAAAACCCCAGTCGATCTTTCCCGGCGTAACCATCAAACTAATCTACAAAAACGTTAGAGAGTGATGGAACGAGGGGCAAAAGTGCCGCAAATCGCTGTCTAGATCGACGGTGAATGTGTGATGAAGATGGCGAGAGATGTTAGCACGTTCCTCCCACTCTTTTTGTTGCCATGTCTCGGCGCTAAGTGCTCCGTTCTCTCGGAGCACAATTGGGTTAATAAATCGAGGCGTTTCGGTGCGTCCCCTGGGACACGAGCGAGAGCAACGTTACATCAAACTTACTTCCCACGGAGTTCCTTAAGAAAGCGTATTATCAGCGACGATTTCCGTAAAAGAAGGGGATTTTGCGAGACTGTTGATGGATAAGACGATGTACTCGACGCGTTACGATGTTTTGATGATGATGATGAAGACAAAAAGATCGCGGGAATCAACTGTGAATCGCAAACAACTGTCGACGCAAAAACTTGGGTAGGTGTTAAGGCGATAAATGAGTTTTTGACCATCTTCCTTGAGGATTAGACTCATCTTAAGGATAAAAAGAGAGAGATTGAAGACCTGCCTCCGGGTGAATTAAATACGAGTTGAGAGAAAACAAGCATTGGAACCTATTATATCCAAGTACTAAGGAGGATTTAAAAATGCTTATGAGCTGGGAATTATATAGTCTCTTCATAAAACTGTACTGATGATCAATCACTTAATATAAATTCAATTAATATCATTCATTCAATTACAAACATAATAATCAATATTCTTCTCTTACTTCTTTAGAAGTGGAGTTCCTTCATCTCCCAATACGGTCAAAATTACGTAATTCTACGGAACAAACGTTTAATTTACTATTAATCCCTTTGATATCCTAGTAGCAGATTTGTCTATAAGTCGTTTTGAGACTAAAGAGAAAACGAAAATAGCCTACCTTTTATGGGTACTGTATATTTATGCACAGCTTGACCTATATGAATAGATCTCCCTTAGAGGTTTTAATCCTCTTAAGGGGTTTTAAGCGCTTAAACCACTCCTCTCCCTACGCCACTGATATCACATAATGGCACCATATAATGTAATACTACATTTAATTTGAGCAAGGAAATTCTTTGCGGGGAGTGTTTAATTTTCCAAGACTCATCTCTCGAATACGTGAGGTACATACGAACAACCAACTTACAGTAAAGATATAAAAGAAATACATTACACTGAAAATTTTACAATGAACTTTTCAGACGTAAAAGTAAAACCTCTTCACACACCTTATCTCACATCCTTTCACTCAACAGCAGACATTTTCTCTAATTTTCGAGAGCACAAACGACCTCGCTCTGCACACATTGAGCGAAGGGAATCAAATGAGCCGATCTCAACCCTATGGTTACCAAACTCCACGCCCACCTATAGAACCAACTATAGAACACGTCACATTCTGCTCCCGAACAATCGCGGATACGTCTTCGATTCCTCTCGAACCCAACACAAATCTGAGATCCACGTTTTCTCCGCGTTGCCCAAGTGAGTAATTAAAATTTCTCGAAACCCAATTAAAATTTCCCTCGCAGTAAACGCGATACGTTGGCCTCTGTAAAGAAAGGAACGTAGTTACGCAACTCACAACCGAGATCGACAGCACGTACGCGAATGCGAGGGACCGAAAGGCGAACCGGAGCAAAAAAACCATAAAAAACCGATAGCGTAATGCACGAGACGACGTAACGTTCTTATGGTGTCGGAAGGAGTTACACAATGCTTGAATTTGCACGACTCTTTAACCCTCCCCCGCTCGTTTTTCACGCACTGCCGAACCCTCCCTCGACAAATCTCCCGTGGAGATATTGAGAGTTGCGAAGGTGGAAAGAGGGGGGCGTGCCACTGATCTCCACTAATCCTCCTGCCGTGCATGTGGGGCGGCGAGGGGCCCAGATGAATCCTGGCGGGGGTGGAAGATGCTTCTCCCGGTAATGGGGAGTCCGTGCGTTGGGTGCTGGAGGGAATCGAATTCGGAGCAGATGAGGGAGTGTTTGAGGGGGGAGATGTTTCCTGCGGGGGGGAATAGGGAATTATTTCCGAGGGAGTCCCCGTGATGGGGTTGTGAGGGTGGATCGTGAACATTTGTTATCGGAGGGGATGCGAGTGGGGTACCGCTCGCCTAAAAGCTGTCGAATATTTGAGTGGATGAAATTGCCGATATGGCTTCCTGTCCCCGCGTTACGATGCCACGTTAATGTTCGGAGGGAGTCCGTCCGTCGTGAGGGAAAGGACGCGTGAATAAGGATGAAAGATTCTCCACCGAAAAGTTATACGCGTCGCTCCCCGAGTACTTGCCGAGTTGTGAAGGAAATTTCCGAATAAATGAGGGTTGGAATGAATGGATGATGCACTCGGAGGGGAGCGATGGGGAAGTTGGGAAACGAGAGAACGCCGCTCGATGCTAATCGAGTATAGCGCGGATGTCGATTTTCGTACGTGTAAATAACCAATTTCTCTTGAGTACCCGAGATGATCAGCCCGTAATTACAATAAAGATCGTAACAATAAAAATCGTTTCGAAGTGCGTCGTAGAGAATCGTAAATGAATTTGTACATAATCACAAGAAAAACGTATTATTTTAATCATTTTATTGGAAATAATCAAACTGATATCTCCTAAAGAGTCAAAAATGAGGAAAATGATACGATAGACACCGTACATTCGTCAGTTGTATTTATACTAATGATAAATATTGAAGAGAGGATGATCAATTCATTCTTAAATCTACGTCTTTCAGTACACCTAAGATACGTGTCTGGGTTACAAATCCTCACTTTATTTGCTCTCTTAAAAGTTGTTGTACCTTTAATTCCATATATCCATTATAAGCCCTAAAAATACCTCGCATATATTTGAGATTTTCTCCATTTAAGAACAAAATCATCTTCATTTTCGTCCTCATTCATCTACAGAATAGCCAACGACATGTAAACCGACACAAATATATTCCTTCTGATGGTGTGTCCCAAAACAATATTTGGAAGAAACCTTCGCTCATCGCACAACGCATACCGTTCGGATTGAAGCAGACGATTATCCTCAGGCGTCAATCCAACCCCGCAGAAGATATCCCATCCAAACTACAGACTCTTCCGAGGGGAGAATGACAATACGAAGGGAGGAGAGAAGATGTGAAATAAAATACGGGGGAGAAGGAACGACTCCCTTACGAGACAATGGCAACAAACAGGGAGAAACGAGAGAAGACGAGGAATTCTGAGGAGGGAACGAAGCAGTGGGGGGGAGGGTAGACGACGTGAGGGAGAGAGAACCTCTAACATCCGAAGAAAGAAACGAATATATTCGTTTATTTCTCTCCTGGCCATTAAGACGAAATTGGGTGGAATTCCACGGAATCCACGCGTTATCCCCGTATCGGGTGCTTTCCTATTACGTTCGATATCTCCCATAATCTCGAAACCTCTCAATGCCACGCCCTCTTCCTTTCACCCCATCCTCTATAACCCTCGACGTGAGAGCCTCGCGTTCGAGTGGCTCCTTTCCCATGCACTGTGACATACTCTTTGCCCGATCACGAGGTCGTTTTCTTAGGTGAAAAGAGAGATCAACGCGCGTTGCAAATATCACGCCCACCGCAACTTCCCTCCTCTCGCCACACCCTATTCGGCAGAAGCTTTTTAAAGGCGAACACCGCAACCACGCTTCCGTCTCTGAGATCGCCGGACAAAAGGATCCGTTCCCATGATCCTCTTCTCGTGTGCATTTGGCGCGAAATGTGTATTCGGTCACGGCGGCATCCGGAAAAGCGGAACATTCTGCGGGCATCCGATCTGCTTTCGTGGCTCTTGCACATTAGAATCCAACAGGGTGGGTAATGTACGACCTCAAAAGCGTGGGAAAATGGTCGTCAAGCCTAATTCTAGACATTTCTGCAAACTGTTGCGTGCCTCTTCTACCTGCCATCCTGTTATCAGTGGGTGATTTGAGAAATTGAGTAAACCTCCGTTCGGGAAAGAGGAAATTGAAAACGGAAATTTTTCATTGAATCCATTTGTATTGCAAAATCTGATCAGAGTAATTAATCGCTTTCTTAAATAACTATTTTTAGAATTTTAAACATTTTAAATGATGAATCTTTTATGACCCTTAAAATAATTTCAATTATCACTGAATCACTTCGCAAATTAAGAACACAAAATGTTTTCGATCTGTTATACCTAGAATTAAATTGTAATGAAAATAATTACAGTTCAAAGATATCCCAATACCTGAAGAGAGAAAACAAATTTCTTACTTATAAGGTGGGAATTAAGCCTTAAAAAAAAGACATTTTTCCACTATAAAATACCGTAATCATCGATTAAATTAAATGTATATTACTTAGAAAAAACTTTCAGTTTAGTTATCAAATATATTGAATAAGGTAACTTATCGAGAAAGGTTGAAAAGAGGGACTTTCTTTCGACAAATAGTTTCATTGAAAAACTTAAAGTTGCACTTGAAAAATATAAGAGAGATAGGAATTTTATTAAAAATTAAATGAATAAGACGATAAATGTAACGATGCATTAAACAATTACTTCACATTCAACCACAGAATATAATTACACAGTGAGTGTGTGAGCTCTCGGATATAAAAGACTAAATTTCGTATTATTAGGAAAAGGGGACAAAGTTCAAAGGATAGCGATCAAAACATTCAGAGCTAACTTCTTTCAAGTCAAAGAAACCTATCATTCGCTTGATTGACCTCAAACTCATTCGCTCACTTTTAGATCCCCCAAAGTAAGCTTTAATGCCCAATTAAAAACGACACTGGGTAAAGCGAATGAGATACTCTAAAAGGAAGGTCGATTTTCCCATCAAAGTTACAAAGGTAATAAATCACGACAAATGACGAACGAGAATCCTTACTGGCTTAAAATCTGGAGAAGTTTTTGGATTGGAAAACTGAACGATTTCTCTGTTTGAACCTAATGACTTTCGAAACCCTATGGCTTCTAATAAAGAATTTCTTTCAAACGTGTTTTGACAGCTGAAGTCATTTGGATTAGAGGTGATTATAATAAAACCAACCACTAAGCAAACAATACTTAATAAGTTCATAAGGCTTCTAAGCGTTTGGTTTTTACTTTCCTATCCATTAGATCTGCACTCAATTTATAAATAAGTATATAAATAAATTGGCTGAAAATATTTTGTATGATAAATAATTATCATAAAAGTTATGATAGCTTATTTGTCACTGATGCAGATATTTGTACAGGACATTTTGATTTACGTTGTGCTATTTGGAACATTTTACACCTCATCTTTTGATATATGGTGCCTAACCATAGTAAAAAAATTAGCAACAAAATGTTCTCAATGGAGCCTTCTTGATTGACGATTGATACTAAGTGAACTTTTTTACTTACTTAAGCACCATCAAAATTAATACAAGATCCATCTAATTTTCGTATTATTTTCTGACAAAAGAGTATATATCATTCGCAACAGAAAGAAGAACTTTATTTTGACCAACAATCTAAAATAAGCCAATTCTAAGTCTCTTTACAAATAAAATCTTGCAAGCATCCTACTTACACTTAAGGAATCGGTAAGAAAATTAACTTTCACTTAAATATGACACTTACAAGGCAAATTCGACAGTAAATATTCATGAATTTAGCCAATATCTGTACCTCAGATGACCTTACGTACTATTCAAGGTCGAAAAAGAAGGACAATCTCAAAAATGCGAATGGATAAAAAGACAACAGGTAGCGAGTAAATCCTGAGTTCCTAAAGCCACCAAGTCCAGGGCCGCATTTCCTTTTTTTCCAACTTTTGATAACGTACTGCCCAACCGAAGGCGTGGCGCGTAATCTTTCCTCTGCCTTTTTTATATTTCCAGCCCAGTGATTCCGTAGATTTTACCTTCAAACCCCCGCTCACACACCGGAATGAAATACATATATTAATGCGTAAGTAGGCGTAGTCCAGGGCTGCGGAAGGACATTCACCTTTTATATTTCCTTTCGTATTAGGCATTCGCGTCACTCCTGCCACACCTTATCTGCACACACAGCCTCCCTTCAAAACCCAGCTTCCAAAAAAAAAACCCTCTCCGTCTCTCTTTCACCCACTCCATCACCTCCGCTTTACATCCTTTCACACACCTGTCCCTTTCACACCAACTCCGCTTTCCCTTTCACTTTTCACGAAGCTTTCTTCTCCTCTCTTTTTGGACCCTTCCTTCTTCTCCAAAATTCCTCACACATTCCCACTTTTCTCCGAGCCTTTTATCCCTCCCACTTAAGCGATTCGCTCTCCCTTCTTCCTTTCACTTTTTGACGCCTTTGAACGCTTTTCTATCGACTCTCCAGGTCCTTTTTTTGTCCTTTTATGTACTTCTATCCATCTAAGCCTTAATTCGATTCTCTTCGCTATTTCCTCAAAACTCGCGAGTTAAGCCTAGGTTTATCCTTTCACTCTCGTTAACCTTTGAAATTCAGCCCTTTCACTTTTCCTCCATCTACGTATTTATTATTACTATCGTTTCACTTTATCTCATTATCGTGCTTATCCACTCTGCTATTCTTCCTTCTGTTTAAAAATTTTCCATATCTCTCTTGAGCTTTTCACTACCGTACAGATTCCTCGACCCATTCTCATCCCAAATTTTATTCCGGAAATTCCTCTATTTACCCTCTCTTAATTTTAACCTCCTCACCCCTCCTTTTGCGAAAAACCTTTTTTGTCGCATCCCTCATCTTCGGACCATGCTGCTCTCCCCAAACATTCACTCTCCCTTTCTCCCTTTCCCACTTTTACCCCTAAAAACTTCACTTTCACTAATACCCATAGTGCACCGCGTATTCTCATGGTAACTGTTGTTGATACTACTCATAGATATCGACGTAGTACAAGCTGTCGGAACTTGCGTGGAAAAACAAACATCTACGTAAATCGACCGCCAACACCTAAAAACACAGGAAACAAAACACCCTTTTCGTTTCTCGCACACCTTTTCTTTCTCCTCGTTCTTCCACTTCTCGATCCATCTCTTGTCCACCATCGGAGAAAAAACCTTTGTCCCTATATTTCCCCGTCTTTTTCTAATTTAAATTCTCCCTCGTTTCCCACCCTTCCTTCGCCTCCAATAGTCATTTTCTTTCCCTCCCTTTGCATACCGTTCCTCCTCCACTTCCGGCTTTTGCAATTCTCGCAAGAAGAATGGGAGATGTGGGTTTTCCTTCATCTCTATAATTGGTGGGAAGAGGAAGGAGCGAAACAGAAAGGGGACGGAAGAGGGATTGTGTACGTATAAACGCGATGAGGGTGGGAGAGGGGAGTTTTGATTGGGCGCCCTGCCGCGAGGACGGAGGGAAATGGGAGAGGACGCTTATGAAGGGAGATGAAAAGGAAGGGAAGAGATATAATCCCTTTTTGGAGAATAGATGTGCCAGCATGACTCCGAGGAGGGGAATGACAATGGGACAGATGAACGGAGGGGATGGAATCGTAAGGGCCATTAGCCTTTATGCGGAGACCGGAATATATTTGGAACGGGGAGGATAAATAAATGGCGCTAATTGCCTCTATTTTGATTTTTGGAAATCTTATACTATCTTATCCTTTGGTGGGAACATTAGCTTGTACGTCATTAGATCACGAAGTCCTTCCCAGGATGCTTTTTTTTGGATGGATACGAAACTACAAGTCTGAGTCATTACTTGATTTCTGTAATTTATTCACGCGCCCTTATGGTGTGTGTACCTCTTGGACTTACATTAGGGTTGGGGAAATCGATTTAGGGATTTACATGAACTAAATACGCCATGAGATATACGTAACGAATACATCTGCTACTCAGGTACATACACTAATATTCAATAGTAATTCAATCCCCTATGGAATAAAAAAATTAGTAAATAAAATACTCTGTATAATATAAATGTAGAATTTAATAATTTTCTGGCCTCAAAAAAGACTCATCAAGCGTCGAATAACAGTATTTAGTTCCATTCAGTAGAATTGGAGAGAACTACAATACATTACCCTCCTCTTGACCAATTTCTAACAACGTTGATTTGTGGTTATTAAGATCTGAGGAGGAATATACTCCACTAAAACAGATGATTAAAGTAATAAAGAGAACTCGTGAAGTTTAACAAAGGAAAAGGATGTCTCTTAATAAAAAAGAGGTTTCTATAAGACGTACATGAAGACGAAGAACACGAACACAAGTACAGAAAACCATCACAACAAAAGCTTTTGTCCATCGAAAAGAAAACTGGAGGAGTTAATTCCACTAGCACTATAAAATAGTACTAAGTAAACTTGCATATATACCATCAACATTTGCACACATACATATATAATAAGAGAATTATAAATTCTATTCTTAAATATCGAAAACAGAAAGTCTAATTTGTTTTCACTTCCTTGAAGTTGATATTGTTCCTCTCCCCAAAAAAAACCCAAAAAAACAACCAGTTCGTAGAAATCTCGTTGTGGTAAAAAAGTCTCCTTGCATTTCGATTGCTCATTCATGAGGGACTTAGAGAAAAAAAATACGGGACTCCGATTCAAGTTGACGAAAAAACTTTTCACTTCAGGGAAGCTTTAACTTAATTAATAAAGCTTCTCTGTTCGTTACAGATGTTTTTAGAAAGAACCTCATCTTTCCCCTCAGAGAAAACATACGAGAATAAAAAAAGTAACCATTACTCAATCAGATAAAGCGACGCATTTCCACGTCTCGGAGAATAATGAATGTTTTAATTAAAATTTCTAACCTTTTTTTTACAACACGGGGGGTTTTAAAAACTTTTAACTAAAAACGAGGGCAAGGAAAGTCGACTTCTACTAAAAATTCACTTCCCCCAAACATCCCCACCGCGTGCGCAAGGAAAAACCCGTTCTCTTTCCCTTCATCAACATACCGCACGAACATCAGCGGAATTGCCTCCGAAAGCCATATTTCCCGTAAACCGAGCCGTAATAAAAAAAAGCGGAGAAAGATCTGAAACGGAAGGAGCTGCAGCATCAAGTATCATAAGGACCCCTTTTTTCCCGCAATTTATTTCGCCTTTAATGCTCTTTTTGCGACCATTCGGGTCACGAGTGCGATGAATGTATCGCAAACCGTGACCCGGAGGAGAGTGCTACTTCCAAAAGCTTATATGCCATTTAAGTGTGATTATTCCAGCCGCATCTGCGCGGAACAAAAAAAACTGTGCCGACGTAGTGAGAAAGATGCGCTGCAGAATTCCGCAGATATCGTCCCCACTTAAATTAAGATTTACTAGTTTCCGCGCGAGCGAATTTTGTCGCTCACCTTTCCCGTGGAGACAAAAGGGGGAATGAAAACGTCCCGTCGCTCCATTTGTTCGCAGTGAATACCTTCCATTTCTCGCGGAGAACATTATATACGAAAGAATACCAACGAAACCAGATGAAACTTTGTTTCGGGGTATTCTTGTCTCCCTCCCGAAACAAAAAAGAATAACAACCCTCTTAACTTGGCTTCGAAACCTCTCATTAAAACGCTCCTGGATGGAGGTCGAAAAATTCTCATTTCCTCTTTAGCACGGAGTAATGCCTTGATGAAGAGACGACGAGGAGAGAAATAATGGGGACTTTTCGAGGGGTGATAATCGGAAAGAACAGAAGGGTATGCGGTCAACGAGGACTGCTCGGGAGCGGAAGGTAAGATGATATGGTATTAAAAAGAAACAACGTGAGGAAATAAAAGAGAGGGCTGCTTTCAAGGTGGAAGTTGCGAGAAAGGATGAGAAACAGAGCTGCCAACTTTCTCGTTTTCTTGATGACCTCCGATTCTCACGTTCATCTATTCCTCTTATTCATTACTTTGTCTCTAAATAGGTATAATTTGAAAAAAAATCTATTGAATATAATAACTAGAATTAAATGTAATTTCAAAAATCTCAAGTTCTACACTTTAAAATTGTCAGAAAAATAGAAAATGTACAAGCAATTTCATTATTTACAGTATATATCAAAGGACTTGAGCCTATTAAGCTATTGAGCTTAATTAAGTTTGTATTATTTCCAAACAAATACATATTATCTAGTTTATTAATAATTCTGCTGATTTTTCGAGCTATTGCTTCCACAATTTTGGAGTGAATTGGACATGTTTGGAGTTTAGAAAGTATGGTAATTTATTGTACTGCAGTGGTAAATCTATTGACATAATGAATAGTACTGGATTATTAATAGTTAACAAAAACTATAAAAATACGTTTTAAGAAGTATGATGAAATTCGAAATCTTATTTGTTCATTATATGATTTGAATTCTCATTATTAGGCATATTATAGACTAAAATAATTCTTTCCTACCAACAGTAATTTCACAAATATTTGTCCCGAATCCTGTTGTAAAATTGAACACTCTTAAAAAGTAGCAAGTTAACTCGAGTTTTCAGAACAAAATGTACATTTAAGAAAACGTTACTTAATACACTAGCATTATGTAATACCCATGTATCAAGAGTAAAATTAGTATAATTTTATGAAAACATAGAAGATAATCCTCAATGTTCTCTTTCATGTACTTTTCTCATAACTATAAGGCATTAAAAACAATTAAAATCGAATAAATAAAATTGCAAAAAATTGACAAAATAGAGAAACTTAAATTCATCTTCAAGTTACTTAAACCTCACTTTTACTTCAATATGGTTAAAAATATCACAAATATCTTTATTATTCTCCTATATTACGCAATAAAATATACCAAATATTCCTCCAAACAATGCAAAAACGCACCTCCAACAATTAGACCCTCCTCGTAACGAATCCTTTCCGAAAGCATTAACGTCGCAATAACCCGTTGTTTACGACGCACCTGTGGACGTGTTCGGACAGAAATATGAAAACCCGAGCCCGGAGATTGGCGTCTTTGTAACATTTAGAATCTCAAAACCGGCGCCCACAGACAATGGGAACGCGAGAAGACGGCATTAAATTATCTCCTTTTTCTTACGAAGGCGTGGTCAAGGTGAGGGAGTAGACCGGGTTGGGGATATTTTTTGGTAATGCGGAAAGGGATACTGAGGTTCCACTGGGCGAGCTGCGAGAAAAGGAGAGCGGGAAGACATGGGAAGAAAGCAGGATTGATGAGGAGTGGGTGGGAAAGAGGAAGATTTAAAGGCGTACATGAGAGCGGCAATGAGAGAAAAAAGAACAGAAGAGAAGAACAAAGGGAGGAAACTGGACACTGGTGTCTTGAGTGACTAACGTGACGGGTTGAACAAAACGAAGAGACCGAAATGGGGGAAGAGTGGAGGAAGTAGAAAACCTGGTGTAAGGGTGCGAAACAAAGAAACGCCACGGCGTATTAGGCGAATTTAATCTTGAATCCCCGCATCTGGAAAGGTATGTTCCGCGTTTATGATTGCGCCCGGAGACGTCTGCGGGTATGTAGGCTAAACTACTTAATCATCCTTCCGCGATATTCGGCGAGCAAATTAAACAGGCCGATCCGAGGGAATGTGTTTGTAGAGCGACCTCGGAAAAGATAAGAGAGCTTACGAATCTATAATCAGCGAGGATCTTAGTGTATGGCCCAATTTGGGTAGGATCTATTTGCACAGGATTTGATGCCAGCGCTGCAGAGAATCTGCAGGATATATTCCTCTAATTAGGGGAATATTTAGTAGAGTATAAGGACAGTTCAACGTTATTCTCTTCAGAGCTACATTTTACTATACAATGTAAGCCTAAAGTATGCAAACTCTATACGAGCAGACAATACCTCTTGAAAAGTAGAGGATGAGGTGAGTAAGTATACCAATTACGAATCAACCTGTCCCTCTTAAACACCTATAATCGTACTTCATTTCCTTTATTCCTTTCAAAAGCTTTACCTTTGATTTATTTTACTTCTACATTTGGAATTACTCATGGGGAGGAATAGAGTATATGAACATGAATGGACAAAAATATACGGGAATTCCATTATTGGACGACATGCACAATGTTGTCGAAAATTAAAATAAAAATTGCCTGGCTTTCTCGAGGCACTATTTTTCTTTAACCTGCTTGATAAAACAAGATAAGAGTTGCAACAACAACTTTGAAGGTCTACCAATAGCAATTGGAAGAACCCAGCACCTTAAGAGTGTGATGCCAATGGCCGACTTTAATCATAAATATTAACATTTACCAGAAGATGAATTTAATTCATTCGAATAAGGTTGTGATACGACAAAATTTTTAGATTAAGATTGAAGTAACACGGAAATATTTTAAGTTGTTACATAATAAACAGAAATACGTTCCTGATTTCCTTCGAGTGCCATTCCGTTTCGTATCGAGAAAGAAAAACTTACAAGGTTGAAACAAAAACACAGCCCGAATCCACAGTCGAGTTTCCGGTATGATAAAAGAACTTAAGGCCCATCCGAAGTGTTAAATTAGAAAGAGGAAAACTGAACGAGAGATCTCGGAAACCCGAAGGAAACAGAGAGGTAGACAGAAAGATCTTTCCGTCAATTCCTTAAAAATGCATGCAGTTTCCGAATTCAACTCGAGCAATTCTGAACGAAAGCGCTCTTTTAAAAACAACGAAAAATAAATAGAAGCGGAACGGGGAAACACGAGACAAAAAACTCACGATTTTCGAACCTTCCGAATATAAGGCGAGGATTCTAAACAAGCGGGCGAATAAGACCAGCTGAAGCAAAGGGGGAAGAAGTGCTTTGCTGGAGGTTCCGAAAGGATGCAGCTTCGTGAATAATAACTCGGGATGAAGAAAAAATACGACAATGCACGTTCTGAAGATTTCCCAACACCTCGGAGGAAAATGCTCCGCTTTTTAGACGAGGTGATGAAAGATAAATAATTGTCCTTTTTACGAGAAACAAAGGTATCCTGGGTAACACGTTTTGAATTAAAGATAAAACAAAATTGTACTTAGTCGTTGGTAGATCATATGGAAGACCTGAATAAATTGTACACAAAATATACCTCCTTTATCTATCTCTTACTAAGAAAGAACTCGTAAAAGAGAGTTAACACTTTTCGAAATAAATATATACAAAAATTAATAGCATTGTCTATGTTTTCCAAGAAAATTATCGAACAAAAGTCGTAAAATGAATCTAATACTGTATAACTACTAATATACTAATAATACAGAAATACGCACGATATAATCATTCTCTTATCACTTTATTAAAAATTAATGAAAGACCCTCGTAAAAGAAAATTAACCCAATTCAGAATTAAGAAATACGTACAAAACGATACATTTATCAATCTTTCCCTAGAAACTTATGAAACGATCTTAGGGTCTGAAAGAAGGTAAGTACAGGGAAGATCCGAAGCGACGTAGGCAATGCGGGTGAGGGAACGGATGGAGATTTTTGCCTCGCACGTTCCCTGCACCTCCACACCCTCCGCTTAAAAACCCAGCAGCTGCAACTGACTCGTACAGGTCCATGCGCCTGCGTGGATGGGCAGCGGCCGGAGTTCAGGCCCCGCCTAGGGGAGCGGCGTGTGTACGGCTATAGTAGATCGTAGAGAGAGGGTTGGAAGTGTCTCAGCTGCTGGTGGGAGGAGTGGAGAGAGGTATGCAGGGGCGCATAAGCTCCAGGCGATGCGATGCTCTCCCGGATTCAAAGGATTCTGGGGAAGGTAATAAAAACACGCTCGAGGAATCCCCGGAATTTCCTTTGCACCGGGATCCGTTCGGGGTATTTTTTCTCGAGGAGTAAAATATGAAAGAGCTGAGGTGTATTACGAGAGGCGCGTGCGGAGGACTACGGGCTGTGCTTTTGCGAATTTTCCCTCCGCTGACTCTATTGTGTTCCCGGAGATGAAATTCGATAAAAAGATCGTAAAATAGCTTCTTGAAGGAAGTTTTTGAAGGAAGTAAAAATATTTTGCTCACAGGAATTGCGCAATTAGGTACTGCTGAATTATGGGCCACGACTTGTTGTTTCCTTTAAGTCTTAAAATTGAAGTTGCGAACAATCATATGACGACTACAATGCATATCGACGTACGAAAGAACCGGAACGAAATTTTAAACAATGAAATTGGTTAGTTACGAGCAAAAATAAAACGATAACGAAGGAATAAACAAAATAATTAGACGAAAAACAAATGAAAAACAACCCTCGTCGTGTACATTCATACGAAGTACATCTAAAAAAGCTGAATCACGCCCTAAAACAAACAACCTATGTGCACACAAAATTAATTAGGCACCAAAAAAGTAAAACCCACCCTTTCTCCAACCCTTCATGATAAACTTCCAGAAAAACGCACCACTTATTCAATTAGCCTAAAACTTGGGCGCCCAAATCAATTTTATCTCCCATCTCGCTCCATTATCGTAACTGATTCGCTATAAATTCCCGGCATCGTTTGGCCCATTACGCTATCAATTATTGCCCTGGGCGGCATCGGAGGAATAGCTACTATTAATGGGCACCACGACGACCCCCCGCAAAACATTCCCAAATGACGCCGACGCATTTCCCGACCGAACAAACACCCTTCCGAACAGTTGATCAAACACTCTTCACCACCGAACTTCCCCTTTCGAGGGAAACCTCGGTGTGAAAAAAGTCGACAAAAAGACATCGTGCCCTCTTCCGTGGAAAATCCCCTCCGACTAAATTAAACCGAAGGCAGTATCAATTTCGATACAACCCCCTGCGATTCCATTCTATCCCGAATCCATTTAATTAGGCCGTACTGATGACTCTAAGGCGATGCACTAGAGTACGGGAGAGAGAAAAATCAAAGCGCGCGGGGGTCGTAGACTAGGGTAGGCACCACCCTCGTTACGATGGCAACGTCGCACGAGGGGGGGGCAATGAGGCGGGGGGGCGGCATCGAGTGGGAGGGAAAAGCAATCCCAGAGTCGGAGAGATTAGTACAAGATGCGAGCGACGACATGAAAATTGTCCCCTCGGAGAGAGAGATGGAATATAAAACAGGTACGGTCATCCGATTTACTCTTTGAGAGGGGTGGACCGTTGTGTACAAAAAATGCATAGATAATGCCCGTATAATGGGGAAGAGGCACCCATTGCGATGCATTTACCGGACGTGTTTTTCTCTCTCTAGATCGAGATGAATTTAAGCTCCCATTAATAAAATTAAATCAACGCGTTGGCGACGAATTGAATTATATACTAGTAGTCGAAAAAACATCTGCTACGAATGCGCCCCTGTACTACTGTTATGAGGATCTACCGATACGTATTCATTGGGAGAGAGGGATGAGGATTAGCGGGGAAAATATTTGCTTTGTGTGGCCAAAGAGGATTAATTTCAATGCATAGGAGGCGAATTTAGTCGATTCTTTTTTTATAAAGCTTTTGTGTCAATTTTCGGGATTGAATTCTGAGTTCCCTTTATCGTACTTATAAAATTTATATCAGCTGTTTTTGATCCCCTGCATCTCGATATAGAACCGACAGCATTTCAAATTAGGATCCAAATCCACAAATTAAAAAATATAATTTCTAAATAATACGACACGAATCTTCATAAAAATATAACACAAACAAAATAGGAGTAGAAACGGTCAAAAAGTCGATTCGCTGCAACGCTAACACCTCATCCGTGGCGAAATATTTCCCTGCAGTAACGCCCCACCAGGGGAGATGGTATCGTCCAATTCGGGGCGACTTCGCCATTAATATAAAATAAACCTCTAATTATCGGGGGAATAAAGGGGGCTTGATGCCCTCCCGTCCAATGGTTCAGGCGAGGGTCGTCTTCCTTCTGGAAGGAGATGATGAAAGGGGTGAGAGCTCCAGAGAAACTTGCCACCCCCGTTTTCCCAGGAACCGAGCGAATGTATAAAAACAAAATAGGGCCCATCGGGATTATTGGAGTCCCACCCCTTTTCAGCTCCGTCCAAGTGTCACCTACATTACTGGATGCACTGGGAAGGGGAGAAACGTTAGAGTTATACAGTGCGCAGTCGATCGATGGCCGACCACGCGTCGTGCTTTACCCTAGTTGGGGTCACGGCTGTGCCTCTCCTCCGTCCATCCTCACACAGCCCTTTTTCCTCCCTTAATCCCGTTGCTAGGGTATACTCCCTCTCCACGTCGAGTGGATTGGCGCACGTCGTATTAGAGGGATAAAGAGAGATATGCTGTATTCATTTTTGAGGACCGTAACTGACTTTTTTGTATTGCGATTATAGCTGGAGTGGGTGAACTAGTTCAATATACCCTTGTTTAAATGTTAAAATTATTAAAAAGACTAATAATTAGGCTAACTTACCTTTATTAATAGATTATATTAATAATTTTATCAAGAGTCTGTATTCTCTAAACTATTTAATAGATATATATTTCACTAAATCAAGCAAAATATATTAATTCGGATTGATACGCAGCGAACAATTGTATACGATAAAAGTAAAATAAAGAACACTAAATCGAAAAATCAATTCTTTGAGCTTGGATGAATTCGAATAATTGCTTGCACAGTTCATAAACAATTTAAAAAATATAAAGTACATTGAATAATGTTATTATTGATAAAATTATTATTAAATACTTATGACCGCGATTTGTATGCATAATAATACTCTTATAAACAAAAATTTTAAATACGAAACCTAAGAATACCTTATCCACAACTCATTATAAAAAATCAACTCAGAGAGAGGTTTGTAAGACAAAATTAGCAAACAAAAGCCACTGAGACGGTATGAGGATTGCTAGGCAACATGAGAAGCAAGTGTAAACTTTCCTCCAAGGAGCCAGAATTATACGAGCTGAGTACGTGCACTAAAATGCAACACAATGGCCCTATGAATAACTCCTATCTTACGAATCGGTAACGAGAGACCTAAATGAATGTCATTATTCTGCATCTTTCATAGCTCAGAAGCATTCATATCATCCCAGCCGTGAACAAAAATGAGACAAAGGGAGATGAAAGATATCTGTGATCTTCTCGAAGAACATGAAATTGATCCTTTCATCGAGATATCACAGCATTGCTTTCAAGGGCGAAAGATTAATGACAAAAAGAAAACCTTCGTACGTTTGAAGTGCAGAAGTGAAGGTATTTCTAAGAGCACATTCTGCTAACTTGCATGCTTAAGCTGGAAACGAAAAGATAGAAATCTCCGTAACATATGCATAAATCAATCAAACTGTCAATAGAGCTACTTTTATGCAACTACCAAAAGGCTAACGTCTCTGCATACGTACTTCATTAGATTCCAAGAGGATAGCAACTTTTTCTATAGAAGTCGCATACCAAGCCAGAAAAGGTCACTTTCTTTACAACTCATCGTCACAGCTACTTAAGTTTAAATACGCTCATTATCACAATTGAAGTTAAAGGTTTGAAAAGGAAGTATTCCACGACCCGTTCTTTCCTCGGCGTGGCAAATTCGTATCAATAAATGCGCGCGTTTGCGCACATTGGTACCCACGTAGTTGATTATGGATGCCACGGAGGAAGTCCTGAGGCCTCGATGAGGAAGAAGGGGGGATCCTAAGTGGATTACGCATTACGGAGAAGCTGAATTAAAGATAAATATTTCCTACGGACCGAAGGACCTCGGAACTCCATCTCTCGAATGGAGCCTTCATTATGCACCGAACGGGAAAAATTAACTAACACCGGATCCATGAACTGATGACGAGGATTATTAGCTTCTCCTTCGTCAAATGAAGGCTTTCGGAATTGAAGGTACGGACTTTGCATCGAATTAGACATTCGTATTCAGCCATTTGATATCAACGCGCGAATATCATTGAGGTCATCGTTGAATCAGTGCTTTCTGTACAATTTAAAGGAACACTAATGTGTCGTTTAAAAAAAAACACTTTTGCATCAGTCTTTAAGAAGCAAATAATACTAATAAAAAGAAAATTTAATAAATATGAATGGGAGATGATTCTTGTGCAATACTTTCTTACTTTGTGGATTACAATTTGAATAAATTAATTAAAAGTTCGAAGCAAATTAAACGTATTCAAGGAATTATGACAACAGTTGAAGCCAAAATTTATAATTTCCATCTCATTTGTACGAATTACCAAGTTCCTTCCAAAACTAACAGTATCTCCAATAGGGACAATTGATATTAATAAACTAAACCTCTTTTGTATCCATAGTTTTTTTAGTTTTGAAAGACTTATGCTTTAATGTCTATAGATCAATTCCATTATACCTGCTCTGAAGCATCTAGGTAATAATCCAAAAGGCCGTGAACTGAATCGAGGATGGGGAGCATTAAAAGAATTAAATGGTCAAAGAGATTTTTAGTTCGGATAGGAAAAATCAATCATTCGTTTGCATCAATTTCATGCATATTCATTGAAGCTTCGGTCTTTCGCTTCAGAGATAATACGAATATAAAAATACATGTGAATTTAATTTCAAAAATTGTGAAATATTTCGGTAATAAAAGATATTATGCGCATCTTATATTCTAGTTCGTATGATTTTATATCGATATTTTGTTCAATTTGTATTGAATGACTCCTTAAAAAATCAAAGAAATTCAACGGCTACATTACAGAATTTTTATAAATACTCTGAATGCTATAAACTTATAAAAATTCTCGAAAATACCAAATATACGTTAAAATGAATAACATACGAGAATTATGAATGATGAAAAATACCACCTTTAACACCTTTACACCATTTACAATCTATTTTAAATTTGAGAAAGACTAACATAGTCCTAACCTAACTTAACCACTACTCCTAATCGAGAAATATGTTTATCATTACCACCACGAAAATATAATATTAACAATCCCTTCATTCCTTCAACCCTTCTTCATTCGTAAGTCACAACAGACATTTTAATTCAA
The DNA here is from genome assembly GCA_020796165.1 of Pantala flavescens. Lineage (NCBI taxonomy): Eukaryota > Metazoa > Arthropoda > Insecta > Odonata > Libellulidae > Pantala > Pantala flavescens. Next base: position 27,704,431 of record CM036878.1, read on the forward strand.
ACACACTTTTATGGAAATGCATCATTGACGTGAGACAGTCTCTTTTGCTGTACAAGGCAGCGAATGAAACTGTGATTCTGCGAAGGGAATCTCCGTGACCCCTTTTGTCTTTATGGATGTAAACCAGGTGGCAACGGAGGATAGGAGTGAACCATAACCGTTTTGCGCCTACTCTCGAACGACCGCTAATCAATCTCGCGAATCGTAGGAAGTGACGACAAAAGCTCCAGAAGGTCGTACTTAATTAAATCCGTCAGAAGAGGGCGTGCGCGTGCAGAGGAGTAGCACACAATCGCAGCCCGAGTGGCACAATCATGAGGCACGAGAGCGTTATTTTATTATTACGTAGAGCGCGACTGGTGCTCCCGTTGCATAACTACTAACAATTTACTGAAACGTTTCCATAGATATTTTTCATAATACATACGATAAAGATGAGATTAAAGTAGGATGTTCTTGAATAGTCGCGGTTGCATTTGCGTAATACCGGAAAAGGTATCCTTCGACAATAAAATAAAAATGCAATTACGGCTCGTGCTATAGAGGACAAAATAGTCGAAGGAAAACGCAAGAGGATGACACATGCAAATACGAATCAAAGCTCTACGTTCACTAATACAATACTTTTTATAATACAGGAGATGATTCCTGTATACATCCAATTTATTTCTGAGAGTGCAACACGATTCTAACTCATTATTCCACACAAATTAAATCTCACGTTAAAAAAGACGACCTATGTATTATTATTTGACGAGTTACATCTTTAAAGTTCTTTTCTTAATCCCTTTCAGAAGTGTACTTGACACAAAAATGTACTTATTTCTAGCATCTTCATTCGCTAATAACAAGTCACATATCAAATAAATGGAGCTGGATTCATAAAACATGGACAAATCACGAAAGTAAATTATCCATTTAACCCTCATTTATCGTAAATAATTATTTGAATACGGGTTCCACAGAGCTATGAGATATAAGAGAATCATAGATCTTATTTAATTTTGAAGATGATATGTTAGCTCTCATTCTCCATTCAGATACTTCTACGTAAATTTAGATTAAAGTTTATGAAGAGGTCTATACGAATTCATAAAGCTCTTAACTTAAATGTGATCCCAGAACATTCATCAGTTTCATTCGGTGTACTTTCAGCTGGAAATATCCATCATCAACACATGGAAACATTGAATAATTATGAAACACCGATAAAAAAGAGTCCACGCCATAATAAAAAACAAACATCACATCTCAAACAAACATAACACCTCCAAAGCAAGTTTATTTACTTCCACAAGTTACACGAGGGACTTATAACGCGTCAGGATTACGTAAAATCGAATTGAAACGCTTCCTTTTTTGTGTCGCGTACTACTTGAAGTGTTTGCCGGTTAAAAATCATAGGTGTCAGCGGAATGGAAGTGGGTGAGGTTCGTTAGACAAACACAGCGGCAGAATAGAGCGCGTGCAAAATGTAGGCAGAGAAGAAGGGAAAAAACCGCAGAGAAAGGGTTAAGGGACCTTCCAGACTTGCCCTCGGCAGAACGAGGCCTCTGCAGTGAGGGGGAAAAATATGGGGGTTTTGCGAGACTATGAATGTTTTTAACAACACAGGAAGTTCAAATGAGGTCAGCCCTCGCAGGAAATCGGACTCTTTTAGAACGGCGTGCGAAGGGTGGTCTTCGGACGTGAAAGACGCACGGGCGTTGCCTTAATTTCCTCTGCGGTGAATGGCCACCGCGTTTTGGGGCGATTTAGCATTTTTATATCTAAACGCATGCTCACTTCCGACTAACTAAATGGATGGGCGTTTTCACGTGGAACAACGCCGGAAATTTTTAGGGAGGGTATTCGGGTGAACCTAATGATTTTAACTCTCTAAGTGGAATCAAAGGCGGTCAAGATTAAGCATAAATCTAACTCTTTCATTGTACTAAAGTGATGATACTCCAACGGTTTAAATGTCATCTAGATTTCTGGATATTCATAATTAGGTATATAAAGGGTTCAAGTATCCAAGGTAAAATGATGATAATGATATTGTGCTAATTATAACGGAGTATACGATACTCGTACATACAAGTACATTGATAATAATCTCATTTCAATATAAAATAATAAAATCCACCTTCGAGTTGATAAATATTGTCTCTGCATTAGATACGTATATTTATCGGCTAAATTAAATAAATTATGTTAATTCAACGAACTAAAAATAAGAATAGCATCTAAGCTATCAAGAAATAAATGTTTGATTCATCCTCAAAATTTAAAGCAAAGGATAAGAAGTAACTACATACGTAAATATTCACATAAATAATGTAAAAAATTGATAATGAACCAGCCTTATCCAAAGCACATAAATTGCACATAAAGCACCAGAATGACAATCGAAACTAAATACAGGAATTGGGTCTACACAAGTCGTACTGTCAATTGGTTACTATGCTGGTTATTTTGATTAATTGTCACTGAAAATGAATGCCCCAACTGTTGCACAAAACAGAGATTTATGTACAACAGGTACTTCATAATCTATGAAAGAATTATGAATGCCACAGTAGAAATAAGAGAAGAAGAAAAAAAAAGAAAATATTATTTTATATTGAATTATAGAATTTTACGTGGAATTATGCCTCTTTGCCAAATAATCAGAATCTTCTACAAAGAGTACATTAAAAATCGTTTAAACTTAACCTTTAATATAAATATAATTTAGGGGACTGAAAAGTAAATTCCTTTTATTTGTGAACGATCTAGCAGAACAACATTTCCACAAAATTCGGTATTTTAATTTGAACCATAATTATAAATTATCTTACGTAAATTTAGGGTTTAACCCGCGTAAAATAGCTGATACGCATAAAAACACCGTCTGCCGAGCAAAACGCTACAAGTCACGTTTTCAGATGGGTCAATTTCCTGACTGATTTGTAAGGCGATGGCCAGATGTTACGGAAAGTTTCGTATAGACTTGGGTCACGCATGCCATGCGCGTTTGGTGTATTAATATGGTAGGTGCTGGGAGGAGAACAAGGCGATTGTTACAAGGTTCATCGCATAGGAAACGCTGTATCACATCGCTCCTCTAAAAAGACCGAACCCCGTTGGTGAGGGTTCAACCCCCAATTACATCGCAACGAAAGGGGAACTCTACCGATGGGGTTTTTTCAACATGAATGAATGATAAAAGGTTTTTGATTGATAATAGTAATGATCTCCTGAATGAAAGAGATCATTCGGTGGAAACGGACAGAAATCCAAAACGTCTAAACAATTTGGCTGTGGAAATACTAGGGGATGAGAATTGGACATCACCTTGATTTTCGTTCGGGTGTCCGATCTTCCACAAGAACGCATCAAAATACTCCTCACGATAGAGAACTAACAGATGAGATAATTTAATAAGAATGGTCTTCTACGCTACAGTTAGAGGAAGAATCATAACATACTGAATTGCTTTACCCTTGTAGTAGTAAAGATTTAAGTTCTTGTAAATTATATCTGACGCGTGCACTCATATCCTTCCGCAGGGAATAAAAGAAAAAGGATTAAAATCCCCTAAGCAAATGGGTGCTCTAAAGAAGCGAATTTAAAACTTGATCAAACAAAAGCCATCAACTCTAGACTCTTAAGTACTGAGATTAGTGTAGTAATCATCTTATCAAATGTCGCCTGCTATTAGGGAATATATACAAAAGCTAGGGTTGTAAAAGTATTTATCTAGATTATGGCGATAAGTAGTTGTAAAAAGATAATTCTTAAGATATACATTTAGGTTTATAAGTATTAAATAACAGCTTTTTATAAAAATCTCTAACCAAGTTAATTATTATTACATGAAACAATTTTATTTTGTTACTGATATATTATACCCTTATTCTAATGAATTCTTCAAAGTAATTCGAAGATTGACAAATAACATCATAATAATAAATCCCGGCTGAGGAGGAAATTTTCCTCTCAGGGTCTGGATGTCTGTGACGTCCGTTGTTGAGTTTGAAATCTCACTGTCATTGTCCCGTAATAGGATGTTTGTGAGGTATTCGTTAATAAATAAATAAACAGTTACAACCGAAACAGACCAATTATTCCTGAATAGTCGATAGTCTTTGCATCAATAAACCAAAGTAATAAAATGTGCGGCATACTATATAGTAAAGCTTGCGGCATAATCTCACTCCTTTTTCTTCGGCCATCTTTGGCAAAACCTCCGAATGCGTGGGCGAACTTCGTTTCGAAAGTGAGAGCAATCTGAGAGCAGGTGATGCCCGCAGAGGGGAGAAAAGAATGGATGAAGAGGATGGAAAATGAGAGTGGAAGGGTCCCTCACAAACAAAATACGAATGCACTGCGTAGGCGGTCCGGAGGATTTGTCGAGGGGTAGATGGTGGACCAGGAAGAAGCAGCTGCCGGGTCTGTCTGGATCCTTGGGGCTGTCGGATAAGTACGTACCCCCAAGGGCACCCAGTCTGGGCCCTCCCCCTCTCTACGCCCTCCGGTAGGTACCACACTCGGCAGCCCTCGACAGAATCTACCCTCCGAGCCTTCCCCCTATCCTCTACCGGAGGGAAAAAGCGAGCAGCTAACCAACCACTCGATCATTTCAACAGCGCCGTGCACCGACTCTTCATCTTACTCCTCAAAAGATGTCTGTTCTGCAGCGCTTTTCCTTAGGATCCTTTGTGCCGATCCGTGCGGCGCGGTTGGTTTTCTACGCGAGGATGGAAATGGAGTGGTGTAGCCCTCCATCTTCCTCCAGACGTTTTTTTCCTTCCTACCGTCCCTCGATGTTAGAGGTTATTGAAAAGTGCGGCTACAAAGCACGCGCCGGGCAGGTGGGGATGGTCCGTAGGGGCTATTGTTGGGATGACCTCAAGGTTGCCGTGGATGTTTTATCTAAAGATCTAGCTCAGACGCGAGGTACTGATGAGTTTCCCAGATAACGAGGAGGAAATAAACTAAATCATCCGATCGCTACTTGCACTTCTTTCGAATCTCAGGTATTTCCAAAGGGCATCTAGAAGGAATGTTATCTGATTCGAAAAGAGCATTTTTAGTTCTTGAGTGGAGTTGACAGAGGACCGCCTTATTTTTAAAAGACAATCGTGATGAGAAGTATTTTCGACGAACGGTAAACGAATCTGAAATTTGATCAAAGACCTTCGAATTTATCTGCCAGCTGATAATGTCTCTATATCTCTTTATTGTGCATATGAAATTCAAGGTCAATTCATCGATTGAAGTCCTTATCATTCTCGATAATATTAAATTCTATTCAAAATAAGGAAAGAAAATACGACTAGAATACGATGTATCAATTTCCTTCTCGATAATACAAGGCAAAATATTATCTTTTTATTTTTAGCTGTCTATAATTGATTAAATAAAGCACACTTTCAACATTTCTATTAGCGATTACTGTTGAAAATAATACGCGACGTTTTAAGATTAAGAACCAAGCAAGCAAATAGAAAATATGCATATGAGGAATAATAAATTAGATATGCATTAAAATAAAAAGTGAAATAATAATATGAAAATAATTATGAATATAAATCTCACCTTTTTAATAGAATTATTAACCATTGTACACAGATAGTTAAATAAAAAATTTCATGCGCTTAGAAAGATGCCCATCGTCTTTAGAATAATATAATTTATGATTAAGAAAGGATATTAAAATATAAATGAATATAAAGGATATATAAAGGTTATATAATATAAATACCGTCTTATATATGTATGCACATACGTAATACCTATGTATGTATGTACATTTATCTACTACTCTATTATATTTGTTACCTTATCTATCAATCTATCTACTTCTTCATTTTATATAATTTGGTAAAATATGGTCAAATCAAGAGAAAGTTAGACATTAAAATTCATTCACTTTCGCTTAGAATACAAGCAATGGCTCATTGCTCATCATTTAGGAGGAATTCATTCATTTCCAATTCTAGAGGATTAAGTCATCGCAATTCATTACATTTGTGAGAGGAAGATTAAAATAACAACCATACTAATCCACACCTCCATAGAAAAACTCTCTCCACATTAGTGGCTTAATCTCCATTCATGAAAATTTAAGAGCACTTAATTTGATCCACAGTTATGACTGGTAGAAATGGAAAACAAGCTATTAGGAGAGAGATGGTACTTCACCAATAGATATACCTCTGAAGCGTGAAAGTAGTGAAATCATTTGAAATTAAATTCCAAGCTTGAATCTCACTAATACAGCTGAACGTTTAACGATGAGTCGTTTGGAAGATATGAAAGGAATGAATCCATTAAGACACACACAAAGTCGTCTGCTGAGGTGGGAAGAAAGCATTCATAATGGATGGAAATTTCTTTCTTTGGAATCTATAACCTACTATCTTCAAAGTATTGGCTTTGAAGTTTTCCAATGGCGTTACATAATTAATTCCTTTTGAAGGAAATGAAGATTCACATAAAAAGATGATTACAAGACCTGGTCTAGATTTTTGCATCCTTTATGTGGAATTTCTCAATCAGCACAATAAATGGTGTGCAACATTAAACTAAAGTCATTACTTTTAAATATATTCAACGTCTTCGTTAATAACCTAAAATCCCAAAGTTAGTGGGAAAACTTTCTGGTGCATATTTAGACTCGTCACTTTCTCTTACAGGTTTCACCAGATTATTACGCAACTAATCTATGGAACTTTAAATTCCACAAATTCATCTTTAATTCATTACTCTGTTTTGAATATCTATTATGAAATTACGTGTTATGAGCTTTGAAAACAAATTTTAATTTATTATACTCCTTTAATGAATGCGGTGTCCATTAAATAGACCATTTAACTTTTACCATGAAGTATTAATTTGTTACGGATAGCCAGCTGAAAAAATAAATGATTGACACAATTTTCTTAAATATCAGCATTTCCTAAGATTAGCATTATACTCATCGTTGAGGAATAGCTAAATTCAAGGAATCGGTGATCGTGAGCAAAAGGAATGATTTGCCTTTCCTTTGAAGGCATTGCGGAATAAAATTCACTTGCGAAACGAGATGTGCCGAAGACCCAATTTACCGTGAACAATTACGAGATAAACTCTAGAACAAAGTTACAGTGATTCTTTTCAAAGCATTACCCTTATATATCGTACCAAATAGACAAATAATTAATCACGAATAATAATCAGCAATTGTACTATACTTCTAACTACTAAATACTATTCTGTGCAAGAAGATAGAAGGACTTTTCCTTTAAATCAATAGCAACAAACATCAATTAAAATTAACCAGGAATGAGTAAATTAACACAGCTTACATAATGTATTTCAAATCTATACTGAGGCTCAATAACCAACGTTGTTATAAACGTATGCTTGTAAGAACCAATCCACCGCAGTTCATCATCGCACATAGTGTTTTCTGATTCGCATTAAAACCCTCTAATGGCGCGAACAACGCCGCAGAGTGAGAGAAATCGGTGCTTTCCGATGCATGTCAGGCATCGGTGCCAAGTAAAACCTGTGCTACCATTATCCGCGATTACTGTGTCATTCGAAAGGGATTGTACCTTCATTTTTCAAGAGAAAGCGCACAGGATTCGCCGCATTGGCTAAGCGATGATCTTTCAAAATCCCTCGAATTACCTCCGACGACACCGATAATGCGCGAACAATGAAAAGTATCGGAAAACGAAAGGTCGAGAGAAATTCGAGATGGAATTAATAGCCGATTTCATAAGGAAACGAAATGTCAATGTGATGAACTTTTTGAAGAGAAAATGCAACTGAATAATACGAACGCACGATGAATTCTTTTTCAAATCGGAAAATCAATCGGGTCACCAATTAAAAACGCATGAGATGAGATTACTGTTATTGTACATAAATGCTGGTTATACTCGGATAATTCAACTTAATGCATCTTTAACGTAAGGAATGAAAGCTGTTATTAACCCAATAATTTTTGTATTTAAACTCTCCGCCTCAATCCCCTGTTAATCATCGTTAAAAATCAATGACTCGATCACTTAATTTAAAGTCTGTTGGAATTTATGTTACACATTTTTATGATTGTAGTTAATCAGTGTTTAATATTATCTTTACGGAATGAGAATATTCATTCATTCATTTATCTTATGCTTACGTACTTAGCGAGGGTTCAATGAAAGTTGATGTAAAGAGTTATCTACAGAAACATAATAATGATGATTAATCATCACGATATCATGATACTAATAGTCCATAAAAAACAAAACATTAATGAAAATAGAAATTAAACCTAGAAAAATGCTTTCTACGATACAATTCTATTCACAAATGACGGAGTAAAACTTTAAACAATACATATAACCCAAAAAGGAAATAATAATTAGGAAATAGTTTTGAAAAAGCTAAAGGTTTACCTAATCCCTTATTTCATTTTAAATTTAATGGAATAAAACTAAAAACCTGTGATTCTATTATTCATAAAATTTAGTACATCCCTAAACACAATAAACCTCAAATATATTTCGCACAGTTCGCCAAATTTCGCGATCATTATACACTAAGAAAAGAGAAATTAGCGCCGATAACACAGCAGTGGTCACACATTAGCAGGAAATCCGTTTACGTAAGGGTATTGGAAAATTTGGAAATCGGGGCAAATACGTTATCCGTATTATTTATATAAGTCATCGGCTGAGGGAAAAATCTCTCCTCCCTGGGAAAACAAAGGACGGTAACAGCTGAGCTTAATTAGACACGAGGAAAGAAAGCGAAAACGTGGGAAACCACACCCGCTCCATGGTAACGTCACGAAAATCGGTCGTAAGGGAAAGCGAGAAAGCGAGGGCGGTTTTCTGCGAGCGAAATTAAAAAAAGAGGCGATATGAAAGTAAACCGGAAAGCAGCCACCGAGGGGGGATGAAAACAGTGCGGCCAACGGTAAAAATTAATCCGCCCCTGCAGCGATGAAATCCGCTCGGATTGGATATTAGCTTGTCATCCTCTTTCCCCGGACGGATGTTTGACTTTCCAAGATCTCATTATCCGTAGTCAACAGAAAATCTTACGACGGAAATGAGATTCATACCGAAACACGTATGCTAAGCTTTCCGGAAGAACTTTAAATATAACAACACAAATTTCAACCTCGCGGAGTTAATTATTGTTTTGTAAATAAAGCAACGAAGGTTTCAAAAAAAAGTCTACGTGATTTTAATTACGTAGGGTTCATATTGAATTATCACTTTAAATTTTTTTTCTGCCGCGAATAATCTTGATTGCTTACGGAATTTAAAAAAATACTTTGAGTCAAACCAAAAAATAATTTACTTCGTCTAAAGAACACAATTTAAAGGCCCTTGGTTACCAGGATGTTTTTAGAGAGAATCCAGCAGATCATATAAATTAGGATTGGGGGCGTAAATCATTAATTTTTATCTCATTGCACTATGCATGAAGATTAACGCCACCAATCAGTATCCATAAAACCAAGGTAGTTTATATAATTTCATAAATCGCATGAGATCTATTCCATCTCTGGAAGGGTAGGAAACCATATTACATACTTAAAACACTATGTCTCCAATCAATCTTTAGGAGAAAACCGATAAAGTATCCCAAACTAGAATGCTGTGACAAAACTTTCACTTGGAAGTTCTTCAATCTGTCAGTCCTAAATATTATACAAGATCTTATGAAGTAATAATATTTTCCTTAAGGCTTACACATAATTCACTTCATTATTTCGTACAGTTCAATCGTTGAAACCAGAAACACAAATAGCTAAATAAACTCATAACGTACCTAACTTGAATCAAAACTTGTGGTCATATCTATCCTCTTTCATCCCACCGTAGTCCTCATAATCTAATATATATAACTCAGACCAATCCCAAAACGAAACCTTGATCAACAAACGTGAACTTCCCCATAACAACAACATCAAATAATCTCACGGCCGAGTGAATAAGCGGACATTAACCCAAACAATAAAGAAGCCCCGCCGAAGAGCGGCCTCTCACTCTAGCGGAGGATAGACAATCGAATAAAAAGCGACCGAAAAATATTCTGAAAAGTGAGGTGAGAGAAAGTGCTGGGGGAAATCAGTAACGCGTTATGCCATAAAAAGTAAATGAGGCTGAGCGTGGGAGAGCACGGAGACAATATGAGGATGAGAGGCGTGATTGGAAAGCGACGACTGCAACGGGGTGTCGACACTCTTGAAACATTGTGTTGCGCTGAAAAATCAGCGGCGGATAAGGAGGCGAGCTATTCGGAACGCCTAAGACCGAACTCTTTACAACGAACCTCTTATCTGTGACCTATTGTTCGCTCGGGGACATGCGTCATTAATTTTAGAAGCCCGTCCCTTTGAGTGCAATATGCATCCCTCCCATTAAAAGTTGTCGGTGCATATAATACAATCCTTACCCCGAAAAATAATCCAATACTTAAGGGATAAAGGTTATAAGTGAGCACTAAATACATCCATTATGTATTTAAATACCATTTCCATCGTCATGACCATTGCCTTAGCAATCTATTCTGATTTAACGTGACGTTTACAAGGGTTATAAGGTGAAATCTAAATGCATACTATCTTTATAAAATCATCCAATAGTTTAAGATTAAAAAGTAAGTTCTAAATTTATCCACAATGGGGCCTAAATACCATTTTATACGTTGCGACCTCTTCGGTACGGATTCGTCATTGTTTTAAGCATTCTATTCTGATTTGACGTAACGTTTATAAGGGTTAAAGGTGAGAATAAAATGTACGCTATCTTTATCCCAAAAAATTATTCAATACTTGAATGCCAAAGGTTATAAGCTCTTAATGTACCCACAATGGTCCTAAATACCATTGCATTGGTAATGATCTCTTTCGTTACGAATCTGACGTTTCTCTAAGAACTCAATGCTGAGTTAACGTAACATTTACGTATCCTTAGCATTAGTTGCCCATGATTCAATCATTCAGAATGCACTTAAGATCAACCGGAGTGAGAAAGTGGGTTAAAAGTATCGAAGGCAGCTGTGTTATTTCAGTGGGGATGGAACAAGTTGCTAGACGATAGCAAATCAAACTATGTCCTTCCGAAAGCAATATTGCATTATCTTATACCGATAGGGCATTCGGAGATTAAGATACTTATGCCCCACAAATTTATTTAGCTAATTTACCACGAAGATAGCAAACAGCCTCTGATGAAGACAAAGCTGCTAACCCCCAGGATTCTTAATGTGGATGAATAACGTATTTACTGAGAAAATCCTTTTGAGTTGCACAAAACTTCAATAGCAATAAAAACTCTATTTTACTTGTCAACCATGCTATAATTAGTCTGATGATTCTCCCTCAGGTGCATTAGAGATAATATATTTCCATCTAATTATAATATAATTAATGAAACATAAAAATAAAAATGGAATAATAATAATTTAACTGACAATCTTTAGGAGTTATACCAATAACGTAAGTCAAAAAAAATCGTAGATATGTGAATCGAAATGAAGATGAATGGGACATTGTAGGTCATGAAATAATTTGTAATTAATAAGCTTCATTAATACTTTGCGTGTGGAGATATAATACATTGACAAAAAGTAAAATGTTTGTCAAAAAAACAATGACGGGGATTCATAACAGACTTCAGAGAGGATAACAAAGCAAAACATTCTCGGTACAAAAAACATAATACCAAGTCTTTGAAGTGGATGCACATACTGAAAAGGACAGGAGAAAAAATTACGCAACGTCTTCCTTTGGTATCGTTCCCTTGGTCCGTATCGTCCGCCTCTTTCCTAATGTTTAATAACCGTCCTCAGCCTGAATTCCTTTTTCTTTCCTCCCAATAGAGAAATTCCTTTCTATGCGCCATAATTTGGGGAGACGGAGCGTTTCGTAAATAAAGAGCTCTCACGCTGACTGACCAGCCAATGGGAATTCACCGGAAAAGCACGGAAAGAAACGAAGGATTGCCCCTTCTTTTGTGGTTAACGCTCTCCCGCCCACCCTCTCTTCCCAACAACGCGCCTGCGTGCGATCGATCCCGTGCGTACACATGCACGTGTCGCCGCCGTGAAGGGCACTCGATCGTGATGCCTCTAAACAACGAAAGGATCGGAAAACGTTTTATTGAAAAAAGAGAAGGTGCATCGGTAAGAGAGGTATTGATAAAAGTTCCCCCCACAAAAAAATGAAAATCTGATGAGTTTATTTGATCGACGTTCAATTATTAACCGGAATCTGAATGCATCGAAATTTCGGGGAATCGTTTTACGTCATGGGGTGTGATAGCGCATGAAAATTCATCGGAGATTAATATTTGACAAGGAGGAACGAAATTATTTTGTATTAATGGAGAATAAACGCTTTTGTGTGTTTGATTAGAAATTTCCATTGTGTTTATCGTTTGTTTTTTATATTTAAAGAGTCGAAATCTCAGTTAATCAACCAAAGCCTGTGAGTCAAAAGAGACTGAATTAACATTAGATTATCTTTGATAGAAATCTCTGACTAAAATCTTTTTCTATTCTATATGCATATTGAATAATGTATTCAGAAATCCTAACTGATCCTAGCGGAATTTTATATATAATAACTAATGAATGACTATCAATGTAGATATAAATGTTAAAATATTTATCTAGACATTTAACTAAAACACAAAATAATTGAACAAAGAACCTTGTAAATATACACACCACTATACGTAACTTCAAAATTTCTTTATTGATAAATATCGTATGCCTTATTATCTGCAACTTCTGCGGTACGAAATAATCGCGTATACTTCTACTTTGTCACACTGCCTTTTCTAAGCCGAAAGAGTAACACTAACTAACATTAGATTATTAATATGCATTTAATTTTCGCTTGAGAAACGAGTAAATATATTCATTTCTATATAAAAAATAATGTATGTTTGTAACCTAAAGGTAGAATGCAATCAAACGCTCTACAAAAACTCATTTAAAAACCCCTTAAAATGAGATTCGAAGAACCTATCTACTTTAGGCTCCGCAGACATAATAGAATATAATTATCAAAAGGTTGCTTAATAGCCTTCACTCGGTATAATATTCAATAAAACATACGCAACAGGATAATTATCTAAAACAAAATTCACCAAATTCACCTTTATTTGTTCCGATACATTTATCATCGATAAACGAGGCATTCAGATTTAAAATTAACAAAAACGAACCCTTTAACCTTCTAAACTTCCTAAAAACATGGATATACAATAACATACAACCCAAAAAGATAATACATTTCTCATAAACACCCAACAACCAAACCCTATCCTCCATTAAACACATGTGAACGTGAAAAAGAATTCATCTCTTCACGAGACACATCTCCATGACGTGTTAAAAGGTACATCGGTAAGGATGATATTATCTCCCGAATTTCGAGAGACGTGTTTATTGGCAAGAGTTTTCTCGTATTTAGGGCGAAGATGCAGAAGGGGGAGATGCGGAGGTCACGGGGAATGAATAAAAGGAACCTTCGACATCTCACCGAAATAAAAAGAGCGAGAATGTCTCCTCGCCCCCGATTCACCACTCTCTCCCCCGCCCTCCCCTCGCGCTACTTTGCCCGGGAGACTTGGCCGAAACGCCTCCAGATGGCAGCAACTACCGCGTCAGCTTTCCTCGTGGAGGGATATTCGTATCCCCTCTTTCACGGGGCATTAAAATGCGGGGAACTGAAATGTATGCATCTGTTACACGGCGAAGATAACGTTCCCCAAAGACGAATGCTATGCATGGTTTTTCCGCCGGTTTGAAAGGTAATGAAGTGATTATGAATGAGTCCGCAACAAGGTCAAATCCTTCGGAATGGATCTAGAGATAATCCTCCATTGTAAAGTACGCGCTCTCGGTTCTATTTGTGCTTTCCTATTTAATTACATTTCGTATACCCTTCGAGTAAGATCATCGCCATTTGTAATTGAGTAAATAGCATACGAGTTAAAAATGAACGAATGTTAATTATGAATGCCCTAGTGCCTGTTCTTTCAATTAAAAATATTGACTTAAATATCCTTGAATTCAAAATTTACATATTTCGCTATAGAAAGTAATGAATGTAGTAATAGAAAATAAGTGGAGGCACTTTTATTCGTATTAAGATTCCTTATGCGAAATTGCCCAAGAAAATCAAACTTTTTTGCATCGATCCAGCACTTAGCATCTGAAATCAGTAATCTTCGTTAGTCATAAAAATTCGATTACATTTTTTCTAAAATATCTCACAAACGATTAATTTAGATAAATAATTATGCAAGGTATTGCATTCGGAATCTCTACGAAAAAGACCCAAATAAAAAAATACTGGAAAAGACTTACAATTAATAATCAATTTATTTATCCTATTTTTTAAAATAAGTCACAAGTGAATAGATAAGCGAATTGAAAAAAAACTTACAGTAGTATTTTTGCAATTAGAGACAAAAACCATCCGTTACATTTATGGATTTCTTACTGCTTTCCCATTATGTAAAACATGATAACTATTACACAATGCGCCAACTGTGTGCAAAAATAATCGTCCAGTATTTGTCAAATTATGTGTGTTCTTCGATTGAGGATTGATAAAATAAGTATTTATGTTTATTGATTCACTTAACCTAATTTACTTTTCCAAAATTCCACTATCCGAATTTCTGGGAATAAGAAACGATTCCTAACAATAAATAACCTACTTCTCTTTAGTAATTCAATTTTAGGTATTCACATAAAAGATGAAATATCAAACTTCAAACTAAAAACTTCACAAATAATTTAATCGTTTTACAAGGGCAGAGCTGGATATTCGGGAATAAAATCCAAACTTAGCGAATAGCGGATTACTTATGAATTTAGAATTAGGACAGTTATGATCACCTATGGATTCTCTACTTGATATTTATCGATTTAAAACGGTCTAAAAATATTGATATATTAATTTTATAACATTTTATTTATAGATAGTATGCTCGTAGAATGTTTTAACATTCGAAATATAAAATATAGAATCTAATACGTACTTTTATAGATAATTATTCTAAAATTTTATACGCCTATACATTGTTTATGATTGAAATGAACACTTAAAATTAATAAAATATTAATATCATTCCAAACATTAACCTTTCTGAGAATGAATCCTTTAAATGCATATATTCTTCACATTATCTGACGACCTATTACAATAAATCCATCCAAATTTAGGAACAGGTAAATGGAATAACTCCCCTATGTCAGAATTTCAGTAAGTTTTAGAGTTGAAATATAGAGTGTCCTTAAAATCAGATAGCGATGACAGTTTCCTAAGCATCTCCGAAACTAGCGCAGCATAAAGTTTGAATACACCCTCGTTTGAATATCGATTCTCATAGTCGTTGTTATTCGTGTTCCACAAACACAGGCGCCAAATAAAATATAAGACAAATCTCGGTCGTATTGAGGAGCACCACTCAAGAAGGAGAAATATTTCCCTCAGCACATTCACAGCATTCGGCACCTCGTCTATCGAATGTGCATAAAAAATGTTTCTCCGTCTATGGCCAACGCTTCCGTTGGACGATTCATCTTTTTCGCACTTCAATTACGTCACTGCCCTTCGAATCTAGGCACATCCGCTCTTCTCCGAACGAATCAGAGGGCCTTTTATCTAGAATCCCGGATGGTGCGACCAATTTGCCGTTGTGCTTCCTAAGGGGCCTCGCTTCGGGGAATTGGCGTTCTTATCCATCCCTTGGAGAAAACATGTGTCTCCAGTGACCCTTAGCAACAAGAGTTTAGCACGTCCGTGCTCCTGTCTTTCCGACACTCGATTCTAATTTTCGATTTCGGAAGGGTCGTCAAAAAATATCGACAGACAGATCGACATTGGGAACATCCACGTAAGCAATTCGAGCTCATCAGAAGTTAAAGACAGCAATCTTTTATTGCTGTAGAAATTATTCTACGTATTATATAGAATCTATAATAATAAACCAAACTAAAGTTGTTACTCATTCTTTCACCTTTAAAATTCACAGAAAATATTAATATATATTAGATTAGAGATAAATTACTAAAATTAATTCAAAGAAGTTTTTGTAGAACTTATCCAAGCGCATATGCTTTTATTTGGATTTAAATTAAATCTTTTAAACACTCAGTTAAGATCTTAAATATTATTCAACAAAACATCAGCGAACGAAAGCAAACATTCATTGACTACAGATATATAATGAAACACCAATACCAGTCAAGAGGCTAAGATTATATCCATATAATATTTTCATGTAAATTTAGTTTGTAATATGTTTGTAGATACATGTACATAGATATGCTTTCGAGAATATTAAGCCCTTATATTCACTCTATTGACTATTTGGTGATTGAATCGGATCTGACGCTTACCGACCACAGAAGGCACTGAAAGGCATGGACCAATTAATTTTGTAATTGGAGTGGATTCCGTCGCTAAGGATGAAATGCGACCGCTTGGATGGAAGTAGGAAACATAGACAACCATAATCAAATTAGTGGCGAAAGAGCTCAGGATTCATAGAAATGGTTACAGTTATCAACATCACTAATGAGATGCGTATATCACCCGCTGCAGATGATAGTAATTCTAGGATTTCTGGTCATTTCTAAATTTCAACAATATATGATTTCAGTACTATTCCCTTACTTTGTATCTTTTAAAATGTAATAGGAAGAAAAATACATACAATAGTCTATTGTATACACTATTATAATAAAATTAATTTAAAAAATACTAAAATTGAGAAGAACATTTACTCATTTTTCGAAATTTTCCTTCATTTCCTGGTAATATAAAGCATTTATAATAAACTAACTAATATTATAATTATAACCCTTGACTATGAAATATACGTAAAAACTGGTTATTTATTAAACTTAAATAAACGACTACAAAAACCATTATTGCTTTGATGAAACATAGTGAAATTTTATTTCTGCTTTCTTGACAACCTTTTCCTCCTCGCAAAATATCTCCTAAATATAAATAAAAATAAATTTAGTTTTTTAAATTAAAAATTATAAAATTAACTAAAACCTTATTTAAAATATATATAAATAACTCCCTTTCGAAATTTCATATAGAATTCAGATTTGGTCACTCTAGTGGGGAATCTGTTCACCTTCAGCACCATTTTATCCAACTGGAAAATAGGTTATGGAACTAAGGGAGGCTAAATATACGGTCTAAAACCCGACGTTGCCAGAATGTATCATACTCTTTCACTATTGTAAAGCGTACGTCGTAATTTATGTAATCAATAAAAAAGGTGACATATGTTCCTGAAACCCGTACCCTTGGTAACTGTAGCATTGACACGCATTGCTATCGCTAGACGAACTTTCCAATCCGAAATTCCTCTGTCACGGTAACGAGAACACTTTCCCCATATTATGAAGAGCTTATGGGCACATCTTACAGAAATTG
Source organism: Pantala flavescens (assembly GCA_020796165.1). Taxonomy (NCBI): domain Eukaryota; kingdom Metazoa; phylum Arthropoda; class Insecta; order Odonata; family Libellulidae; genus Pantala; species Pantala flavescens. The sequence goes on from CM036878.1 coordinate 27,721,874, forward strand.
ACTAGTCTATTTTGGATCCAAATCTCTAAATTATCACCCAACCTTGCCGATGGACCGCTTTACAGTTATCGAAATTACACGGTGCTATCGACTATCCAAGGATGCTTCAAGGACCAAAGGAGGTCGGTGCCATCTTACGACGTTCGTGGCACGTACGCGTATGAATAAATATTATGGATGCAATGAATGTAGATTCAATGAGACCAAACTTCATCCATTTCTGATTGTTCTGTGGTGGGAAACCGATTCCTCGATCCATCCTACGGAGTCTTATTGACGTCCGATGGTGGGCGTACTTTGTCGGCATGTTTGTGTCAGCGATGTATAATGATCCCTTCTCGTTTATGGAACATAATGGCACGAAGCGATCGGGAGAAAGAATTGAAAAAAGTTGAAAGGAGGCTATTGGAAAAGGGGAGAGATAAATGTTCAGTTAATGGTGAAGGTAAGAAATGAATTAGGGAGGATGGATGTTTCTCGTCTATTGAGTAAGGGGTAATTGATTGACTGGTATATTTCCTGACCAAGTTCTCCAGCCTTTGATTCTCAAAGAAGTAGAGCAAAGTGTTTGTAAGTGCAATAGTTTGAATGGGAAATTATTTTCACGCAAGGATGATAGTCGTGCAGTTTAATCTTAAGATGTTAAAGATAATTTTCTTTTCATGGGCGCACCATCGCAGTAAATGAATATGAACTTACTGCCTTTGTATAGCATCATTAAAGCAAATGAAAGGATTGAATACCACTTTAAACGAATTATACGCTTCAAATGAAGTATATTTTCTTGTAGGAAAAAAAGGTTATGACGGATATACATTTGACTCCCTAAGATGTCCTAGTTTTTTATGACGAGGGTTTTGAGTGATATTTTCCTTATTTGATATTCTATCCTTAACTTTAGAATGCCATTTTTTCGTTCTGAAGTTGTTAATGTATAATATTCTTGGTAAAAGTTCTCAAAATGATTTTAATTTAGGCTCGACATTAGATTGTAGACTGTCAATTTAGCAAAATGATTCAGTACCCTTCACCTTTGACTATTTACTTCGAACTACCTTCAACAACAATATGTGCATATGATCTATCCATATTCTTTTTTAAAATATATTCCACAATTATTACTTACTTTTCATTTCGTTAATATTTACAATTTGACTTCTTATTTTCGGAACCAGCAGTTTCTTTTTCATAGACTTTTTTATGATTCTCTGAAATTTCCTCCTTGCATTCTTTAAGATTAAAGTTAACGTTGTAATCCTATTTATTTAGTTAAATCTTTATACTCAATAGTAAAATATGTCTCAACGTTGTTACATATACTTCCGTTACTTATACTAAACTATCAAAAGGACTTGCATCGAAAGAATGAAAACGTAATAACACCTCATTACTTGAGATACAAATATATCTATTGTCAGTTTAAAATTATATGTAAATGTAAAAATTTTCATCCCTACCACTGAGAGAAATTAAATTAATTAAAAAAACGACACGATCGTTAGAGACAAACAGATAATATTTTTTAATGAATATAAGTTAGTTTTTTTATTGAATTAAGTATGTTAACTAACGTATAGTTTAAAACACAATGGCTGTAAGTGTTAATCCGGAGAAACCAGAAATTTCACTTCTCTTTTAGATCCTTATCTTTCGGTGCTTTAAATGAAATTCAGCTTTTTTATTTCTATTCCGTTAAAGAGGGAGCTCTAACTGGAAGCATGCGCCTGTGAACGTTTTTCCGCATCCGAACATGTAATGGCAGAACTGCGCTTTAATTAAATTCCGGGTCAGAGGTTATCGGGGAGGCGATACAGTTATGATGGGCATTTTCGCTTTTTTTTGTTCGCGATCTCGGAGAGTCATTTAATGCACGAAATACTCGCTAGTTTCAGCGAAGCAGAGAATTAGCAGATTTGAAACAGGTCGTGCCTTTTGCACGTTCGCATATAGGTTTAAAAATTTACTTCCGTATAGCTCTATACGCGAGGGCATAAATTAGATGAGCGACCTCTAAAGTGGGAGCGATCAAAAAAGTAAACCGTCAACGTTCTGCACTGTTACGTGTCGTAACGATTCACGTCTGGCAATATAAAAAAATATAAAAAAGTCTAACTAAATTAACAAAATATATTTAATACTTATTACGAAACATTGAATAATTCTTCAACGCGCAGTATTTTCCATAATGATGCATTGCGGTAATCATAGCCAATCTATAAAATGGGTAGTCGAAATAAAATAAAAAGAAAAAGAATAAGTCAAATTTTAGACCTGTCGTTATTATAATATAGCATAAAATTTCACTCGAGGTAATTATTTTTACATAAATAAATTACTTAGCAACTTTTATAACATAATTTGAAAAGTCTTATATCAACTTTCGTCATCTATAAACTGGAAAATATCAATTTATAATTTCTACGTTAAATTTTCATAAATACAGAAATCTGGGAGAGTTACTCTTGCTAATTTTATTTTGAAGATTAATTCAGTTTAATGCTTTCGAAAAATTTATGACGAAAAAGATATATTATCATTACCTTCGCACCTTACGAAAATAAAAAGAAATATTTAATGCATGACTAATTTTGACTAATAATATTGCTCAACTTTCGCGAAAATAAAAAAAGCGATGGGCCAAAATATATATCCCAAAAAATCGCTGGACATAAAGAGAAACGTTTACGTTCAACATCAGGAGAAGATACTAAAAATAAAAGAGTAAAGGTGAGGTATAAAAAAATGACCTATAAATAAGAAATAAAATACATTTAATTATTATTAAGATACTTCTCTACAATTCATTTCACTATGAGAACTTTTGTTTCATTCGTAATTTACGTTCATATGCGACTATAAAAACTTAAGAGTCATACGATCATCATATAAATAAATTCTCTACTATTTTACTAATTCAAATTAAGGCAAATATATGTCAATTAACCTCAAATATATACGAATTTCCACCTTTGGAAACATTACTCCACTTCTACAGAAGGGCACCAACGAAAAAATCTCATCGCACGTATCCATTGACGAGCCAATTAGGCAATGGTACGTAGAGAGACCCACCCTTTAACGAAGACAAACTCCTCTTTGGCGTGGTCAAAATCGAACCCCGTCGATGCGTCTTCCCTTTGAGATATCGTTTAAAACGAGCCCACGCCCGCGTACCGAACACCGTCTCCGCCCATTGCAAAACGAGGTAGCGATCGCAGTACATTAATCAAGTCTACCCGGGACACCACTCAACGCGCACCGTCGCTAAATACACGCGTGTGTAGGCTTTCGCGTGTCTTTTGTTTAGCCCGCTCTGTAAGCGATCGCCCACGTAAACTCTCTTCTTGTATCGTGTAAAAGAGAGGGTACAAAGTGATGGATGGAACGACTGGATTGAAGGTTGTATTGGAAGGCTATTTCAGGCGACCGTCTTTTCTGCAAATGCAGGTGCATCACCTGGGTGATGAATGGTAACTAACGGAGGAGGATTTCGAGAAAGGTTAATTGAATCGGCGGCTGAATGAGACACAGAAGTAAGACTACGGCACAAGTAAAGAAAGAAATAGTAAAAAACATGAATGGCATTATTTAAATCGTGGGTATAGTCAAGGAAGAGAGTGTCCGCCCTCTGAAAGTCCTTGGGGTGGTAAACGGAAGGGTTTAAACTCTTCGTTGGAATCAAAAAGAGGCGAAAAATAAGAGAACGTGAGGAAATCGAAAGGAATATCGTCCTTAACAATAGAGTGGCGAAGTGAAGGGTGGAAATACGAGTTGACGGGCGTACACGGAATATTCAAGCGAAACACTTTTCCGTGATGTAGAATGTTTGTCAACAGCGTTTTGACGATAGAGTGGGAAAACACAACTCCCACGGGTTCTGTGTGCATGGCAATGTTTACTTTTCCCAACTGCGGATTTATTCAGATGCCAGTGAATGATCGATGGATTCGAAAAGGATGGAAGCACTTCTTTAAATTTAGTTAATGAAAGGGAAGCCTTGAATTGAATCTTGAAAAGCGAGAAATACAATCGAAAATGTGACGGTAGTACTTCGACAGTTTTTTAAATGTGAATTGCAGATCACTCAAGGTCATTTCCTATTTCTCCATCAAGAGATGACTTGGGAAAACTAGTTTCTAGGTGAAGTTTTGCTATAATATCGTAAAAAGTAATAAAATAAATCAATATCAGGATTTGATGAAATTAAGTCTATTTTTTCAGTACCACATTTTAATTTTTTAAAGAGTTATTGATAGTTCGATTGAAGCCGAATGAATACAAGGTATTCATTTTCACCCGGTATAGAATTGTATTATAAAATATTTTATCATCGTTAAAGCTATATCCGTATATCATTTGAATTCTAATGTTTTGTTTTAGTCATTCGAAAATCAAATTATGTGATAATTACATCTCGTCGAATTGAATGGATGGGCACAAGCATACTCATCCACTTTCCGATAAATTTCACAAAATATAGACCGAAATTTTGTGTAATTATTTACGTTAAACGAAGCGAATATATGTACGATTTTTATGATTATTGTATTTAAACTGTTGATAATTGCAGGTAAATTGATACAAAAAGAGTAATTAAAACAACATTTGAAGTAGCTGAAACTGGATTCGCACGAATTAATGGAAACTAATTCCCTCAAAAATATCGACACGTAATGCAAACAAAACTAAAAGTATTTTATAAATAATACAATTCATTCATTTCAATAGCTAACGTATTAAAATTAGATATTTGATGATGCACTTTACACACCCCCTATACATGCATATTCTCTAAAACACATGAATTCACAATAAACACCACTTATGAATTCACTTCATTATTACGCTGTTAAATAAAATCGAGTACAATAGAGTTTAAGTTTGGTTTCCATTTGAAAATAACAGCTATGTCATCTCCTAATGAACATCCTTAACATAAAAAGCTAATGGTACTCAATATTCGTATAGGAAACAATTCTTAAAACGTTCTGCGGTCAACCCTGATACAAAACGATCTCTTCACTCCCTCTTAACCCTCAATTTAGAAAAAGAGAAGAAACTATGAAGTTATAGAAATGTTGTTAAACCAACACTTATGTTCACAAATGACATTTCAGCAAAATCGAGAATCGTTTTAAGCCTTTTCAATCCTTATTGAAACACTTAATGAAGTGTCTGTTGCGTGAGATCATAGGTTCCATTCTAACTAAATTTCATCGCTATAGATCATAAGAAATAAAATAATGATTCCGTGAAAGATATCATAGAAAAATTGGCCATACATTTTAAAAGGTGATAGCTTTACAAGGTGTAATAAAATTGTATCGCCTCAATCGGCTAATTATGGAATGAAAGGATCCCGCCGTTCGTGTTTTATTGCCTCTTTTCAAGGCGTCGTAAATTTCAGTTGCTTTAAAAGGACTGGCAGCTCTTCAATTTTCCATCGCGACTCAGCATTATTCCGAAGAGCACGCGGTTTTACAACTACTCTCTGCCATTTATGCTCTCTGGTCCAGCGGCGGTTTTCAAAAATACATTGGAAAGACTCCGAGGGACCAGACAGTGTGTGAATTATTTATTCAGGTCACTTTCGAGGAAATTGATTATAACCGAATTATCAACACCGAGAGGATAACCGACGACTGTCTGGAAAATTTTTTGCAGACAGTTATTGGTTACGAAGTGGCATAATAAGTTCTACCGTTGGATTCGATCAAAATTCGATTTCATTATCATTTTTACATATCTGGGATTCATTGCTTTAAAATGATTATAATTTTATAATAAATAATTACCTTTAAGTCTCACATGAATTACCTAAACATTATTATACATTAAATTTCTAAGTCTTTACAGAGAATCTATTCATTCCCGATATGTTCCTTATAAAGAAAAGGAAATGGAAAAATATACCGGAAAATGTATTAAGTAAAATATATATTTTGTCAATGAAGACGACTGTAATTTTAAGTGTTTTTTATAATTCATTTTTATATACGAGATACTGATATCTATACCATTATTAGGAAAGTGAAATGTTATTGTTTGATAAAAAATATTCTAAGAGAAGTATTTATTTTTGTTTCAGAATTCGCATCAATGCGCGCAATCTTAGGAGAGTATTACGTAAACATATTTCTCAATACATTACTGGAAGCGATTGCCATGAAAAAAAATTATAACATTTTTCTTAATATTTGGAAACAGGTCATCACCAACAACAATTAATATACGTAATTAGACTTCCTGAGAAATAAATAAGTAGGATAGCTTTCAGATCTTAGGGGGCATTGCTCTTTTTAAGTTCTTCCTTAGTAATTCTGAATAATAAATCTCTTTAATCTACCTAAATCATACCAATCTTACTTTTACAATGCCTTTATTACTATTAGAAATGGGGAGAATTTGGGTAATTATATTCTCCGGTAGAAGAAAATTATTCGTAAAAAAATCAGTTGACGAGCAGAATTAAACCGCCCAAGGCCTTGATTCATCCAAAAGAAAATTTTCATGAGGGATAAAAGAGTAAAACATTGAACTTTCCCGATATTCAACAAACTCCAGACTTCGATTAAGTCATTCCAAAAAATGAGAGTATGATTGTAGACGCCCCTCGCTTAGGAGCATAGGCGCGTTCTAATTCCGGGAAACCGAGCTTAAAAAAAGTTGTAAGATAAGCTGGTTAATTTAACGCAACGCGCGCGGCACGAGATATTGAAAAAAAAAGATCCTTAATTAATCCGCGGCTAAGTTAACCGGATAATCAGCGGAACGGATGTTCCTCCCGAAAGTCGGGCAAAAGGGAGAGGGGGCCAAATAGATCCAAAAATAAGACCGGGAAATAAACGATAGACTCTCCGTGGAATTCCGTGTCGAGGAATGACTTATAGGAATCGGAAAAAGAGTGAGGTCAAAGGAGGGAGAAAAAAAAATTACGAGAAAGCTAATCGTCCATGACCCGTTTTTCTCCCATACTGTCTGGCCCAGAGAGACATCTGCTTCGGAGATACGGAGAGAACAGATAAATAATAAAGAGACGAAAGAAGAGGGAAAGATATGGAAGGCGATATCTGCGTCGATATCCAAAGGAAATGTGCGCCGAAGAAGCGATCCTCTGGAGTTGGAACGACGAAAGATAAATTCGATGGATATCGATTGGGGAGATAAGTGGCTGGAAATGCGACTTTTAGAAGAGTCTTGGATAATGTAATGGCGTCAACCGCTACGCTAGTCACGTGACACGGGGCAGATGTTTCTGTGCAACTCACTTCCGAAAGACGCAGTTTTTATAACCTAGTTTTCGAGATGGAACATTGGCTGGATACAATCCTTTTCACGAGTTGCCCACCACGTGAGAGGGTTGTATGTGGCTGAGGGACACTTCCAAATGTGCATGAAATTTTATGATAAGTAGCTCTTTGAGGATAGCACTCGACTCTTCGTAATGGATCATTTCCCCATACGCGATAACATTGATAGAAAAGTCCTGGTTCTAAGAATACAATACGAAATAGTAAATCACAATTGATAGTTTCATTATAAACATCGATCTTGATATGCTAGAAAGGATATAAAAGTTAAAATTTTCATTGAATTGGAGTAATGTATGATCATTAAAGAATGGTATTAATTATTATCAATATAATTATTAATCCAATGGCCAGCAAATACCATCCATCAAATTCAATTTCAAAACTACTGCCTAGGTTCACCAATCAAAATAAATGGGTGCAACGATTCGCTGCTAATATCATTAAAGAAATAATAATTCAGGGGTTTTATATTTAAGAGTCTGCGAAAGTAGCCCAGAATTTTCATATTGTTTTTGCAAGTATTTACCACCCATACCTGCAACATCATTTTACGTTCATTGTAACAGCAAGGTTGTATCGTGGGACCGATCGATTTATAAGTCGATTTTGAGTAATGACAGATGATAACCGATCTTGAATAGGCCAAAGGATTTCATTCTCCAATATGTTAATCCTTTATATAACACCTTATTAGCATTTTATCCTGGGATAAGTGTTTGATTGTATGACGACCCTGAGCTCAAAATCAATATTCAGTTGAATATGGTAAATAGGAGTATTATTCGACTCGGTTCGATAACCCATAACGAAAGAGATAGAAAATGGGACATTGCGGAAATGAAAATTTATATTTACAAAAAACCAATGAGATTACCTTAAATCTATGACGCTTCTAATACTTGAGCACTGATATTGATGTATCAATATTTTTACGAAGGTTAATATATTATTATTATAATGTGAATAGTGTGATAATGTTTACCCAATGACCATCACCTCATTATTTAATCTCTTTCGATTTCATAGGCATCATATTAAAATATTTTGATGGGAAAATAAAAACTAAAATTGATTATTCGTTGTTCAGTAGAAATAGATTCTATTCCGCTCCTAAGGAAATTAATTATCATTAATTAAAAAACCAAACTCTATTTAATAATCATAAAAATCTTCACTTACTCTAATACTCTACAAGTTTAATGAAATGATTCTTCTTGAATTACAAATTGACCATGAATATGAGACTTTTTCGCAGTTGTTTCACATTTTGTTTTCCTGCTGTAATGTTTTTTTCCTTCTTCCAAAACTGTTTTCTAAAGCAACATTATGATTCCTTCTTATTTCTTTTTAAATATATTTATTCCTTAAATTTCTATCTTACACTCTTCGTTTTAATGACATAGGTTAGATTTAAGAGAAGATTTAATAGTCTTTCGTCTCGTATCTCGTCCATAATAAGGACGATCATTATTATTACTATGAGGGGTTGAGACTCAAGCTAAAACTCGGGGATAAAAACAGCATATATATTGATCTTGATACAACCATACAAGTTGTAAGACTTGCACAGATATAAAACCAGATACGTACAACACTCCACAAATGGTTAACAAGTTCTGAATCAAACATGGATTCGAGCGAACGTAACGCAACCTGGGGAGAGAGTGAAGAGGGGGGAAATGAGAAAGCTCTGTTCGGACAAGTATGAAGTCGAAAGGTTTCCCCAACTTCTCTGCGAAGAAGAATGAAAATTTTCCGTAGCTGGGGGCTTCTTCATCCCCCGAGCACAGCTGGGCTTCGTCTCCATAGAGATAAAGACTCTCTTTGCCCTAACCCTCCGTATTTTCCGAGATTCCATTTGTCGGATCTCTTGGCATTCACCGCTGTATCATAATAAATCTAATCACTCAAAAAGCCCTTCGACGTACGCATTCCAGTTTCCGCTCGCGTAATTCCCATCTCTCAGAATCACTCTTATTTCTTTTCTTCGGAGTCTCCGATCGACTTTATCGATCCTTTTCCCTCGGAGTTCAGACCACTTGGCTTATGTTTCAATCCATCATTATCTGCTATGATCGCAGCGGAAATTGAAGTATAAAATTTGTAAGAGACTATAATACGACGGCATTACAGAAGCCGGAATAGATCCATCAAGGTCTGCAAAAGGTCGATTTTGACCTCGAAAGTTGAGCATGAACTTTGAGGCTTCAGATTGGATGAAATATTGGTGCGGTGGCTTTCTTTATTGACTTTCCGTATTTATTTTATATAATATCCTTTGAAATCACAAGGAAGATACATATATCCTTTGGATAATATAATTCATTTACAGCCATACTGTGCAAACATTTGGTATATAACATCCTAATTTCATGCTATCTATAATTTAAGCTATTTTAGATACTATTGAAGTAGGCTATTTTCAAGTTTATTGGAGGAAGATTTTTAGACACCATTATACCCAAAATAAATACGATTCTACTTTACTATTTTTTGAATTTTGAATCGATATATTTGAAAGAGTAATGATTCCATAATATATCTATCGGGAAAGACAATCATTTACTTATTTACACTAATTTTGAATTTAATTTTGAAGAACTTATCGTCCATAAAAGAACTTATTTAAAATTTATACTATTCTTTTATTTATTTAGTAGTAACCTTGGATACAGACATCTCACGCCTTTCCTGTAAAATAATTTTACTATTTTATAGGATAAAAAGATTATTTTATAGGATATAAAACAATAACTAAACATCTGAAAGACTCTACTTCAACCTCACCAACATAATAATCAATACCCTTCATCAGGAGTTGAAAGTTGGTGCAACACACACGGCAAAACCACTTACACAGCGTTTCCCTAACAACCACAACATCTACCATACGGCGCACTTCTCCTTCCCCTCCCATCAGATCTCAATGCACACATTCGTCTTTCTCTCTGATTCCCTCCCACGCACCACCTTTCCACTCTAATCTTATTAGTGCTTCCTTCGCAGATAATGCTCAACCCATTCATCCGACCCTCTTTCCCAATCCGTTGGGCAACGTTTATCCATTTCTGCCCACCTCCTCACTCTCTCTTGAACATCCTTTTACTCGATACCCCAAAAGGGTTTGGTCGCAACAGGGTTGTTCGGATGCTTACGAGGAAAATAAAAGCCACCATCGGACGAATGTGTGCTCAATCAATTTGTGGTTTCACGCTCCGAATAAATCAACCGATGCCGTGTGTTTTCTCCCTTCTTTCCATGGACGATTTAATGGTATAAAGACCCCTCGAGATGTTAGCGGGGGAAAGTGGGTGGTTCAGTGATTTGTGTTCCTCGAGGGGCTTTCCTCGAGGTGTGAAGCGGGGACTGTTCGTAAATAAATGATGAAGAATCCCGTTGATTTCACTCACTATTTATTTAACGCCTACTTTGTCGTGAGCGATGGTCAGGTAACCTCTTATTAGGAAAGCGTGCGTTCGTAACGTATCGTCAGCCCCATCGTATTGATCGTAAATCATACAAAAGATGATTTCGGTGTATTGATTTTCCCTCGTGTTTTAACACTTTACGTGAGGTGTAAAAGGCATTCATAACAGTAAATGAGCACTAAAATCTCACCTATTTGGGTTACGCGTGGGAATAAATGGGAACTAATGAGTCAAAATTTTAACTCAATGTACCTCATTATTACTTTCAACTTTTCTCTAAAAAAACTTTATTTACTCTTATATTATTCTTTGAAGAATTTCTATGACATACCTTTGTCTTAAGTGTATTTTTGATAAATCTTGGAAAAGAAATTAAATGGTTTCCATCAACTATTTCAAAATGGTCAGGAAACCAAAAAGAAATAATGAGGAGTTATTTCGCTTAATGTTTATTTATTTGTTTATTAATAAACGGACGCAATTAGGTCCTTTCACCAAGAGGTAACAGTTGCGGCAGCGGATAAAATTTTTAGAAACTGTCCGGCATTCACCCAAAGTCGAGAAAAAATCCCCTCCAAAAAACTCCCGTGGACAGTACACTTTCTATCGCATTCGTAAAGTAAGTGAGGAAAAATATGAAGAATTATTCTTGATATTTGCGCACTTAATTTTTGGTCTAAAATCAATGTTGCAAAGTTTTCGTGGTGAATATTTCGTCCTCTCGATAAAGAAAAAGCATTACCAAGGAAACACAATATAATACGTTCGTTATGCTAGTTATTTGAGAATTGACGATTCAAAAATATATAACATTAACTTGTTTAAAAATATTTCGGGGAATATTAATTAAACACTTCCTACGCTTAATAACCCTTACTTTCAATCTAAACTTTGTATTCGACCTATTTGCAGCAACCAATGATTCACCGCGTTACTTATATTCACTCAATTCATTTCCGCTACATAGTCCGTGACATTGTCAATGAAAATCCCTTTCGTAACATAATTCACTCCTTGTCTAGGAGAAGATCTGATTATCGCAGAGAATAAAATACCTTTTACCGGAGGGGATTGCAAGCGCTGGAGGCGACTACTACGGCCGAGATGAAGGGAACATGCCCTGAGGAGATGCAGCAGACTGACCTCGTTTGAACCAAGCGAAAATGCGCTCCGATTCAATCTCTCACCCGCAATAAAGCACCAATCGACTGCCGGTGACTAATCAACGATGCCAATCCGATATCCTTCGCTTATGCCCCAAAGCGCTCTTATTAGCCACCGGGGAAGATCAAACGCCAATGGATTTACTCCATTCATACGTAATAAAAAGACGATGCTTGCGAGATAGTAACGGCACTAATTTCCAGAAGCTTATCCATAACAATTTATAAGGTGTCATGTAACGTAGATTAGCACCTCAGTAATGCAATAGACATCCAAAAGTGATTTTATCTACAAGGGAGGTTTAATGAAAGAGAGGCACTCTGGAGTTAAACCATAAGGTGCCTATCTATATCTATACAGACTGAAATAAGAACTCAAACATACGTTAACAATTTTCCCTGATATTTAATCCCACGAAAAGAAAAGTAAATGCAATGAAAAGTCGCGTTTTTCAGTTAAAATAACTGATTGCCGTATGATTTATGAAGAATTCTTCGGCATTAAATATGATGAGGTTTTCAAAAAGGACATAAGGGTTGAAATAGAGTAAATCAATGGAATCTTTCTTCTCAGTATATTAAGGCTTAAATAATCAGTTAGCGTAGTCTCAAACATGATAGATTACTTCCTCATCCATAACAAAATGTAATGAAGATAACATAAAAATAATAATCATAAAATTCAAATAAAAAGATAAGCCTTTGGTAATGATGAATAAGAGTCTTCAAAGAAAAAAAAATACAAACTAAATCAACCCCTACAGCCAAGGTTATCGTGAGAAACCAGACTTGTCTCACAAAAACTAGTATGCTACACCATCCTTAATATTTCTCAAAAATAGGTGTTCCCAGACAAAGTTTATCGATTGCCTTTGGAGATAAAGAGAGTTTGAGGATGACCTCTGGGAGAAGACAAAGGGAAAACAAACGAAAAGAAATCTCATTATCCCAACCGAAAGAAAAGTTATTGATTTCCTTTAATGTATTCTTATTTTCGTCTCAAGCACCTTCAAGATAAAAGGCGTCTTTTACAAACTGAATTTGAGGATAAAATTCATGAGAATATATAACAACGCGAAATATATCTGAGAACATTGAATATACGACGTTTTTTTAGAATATTAAATAATTTTGATTACGGTTCCTATCGATTAAATAAACATAAGGATCTAAAAAATAAGAGTTCTTTGAATGATTCTCAAAGAAAAGACAAATAATTCGAAATACTTTGAATATATGGCGAAAATTATGAATTGATGAAACTCCTTTTCTGGGGAAAATATTAATTAAATTATAAACCACGAGTTGTAAATTGTTAATCTCTTGCTTCACTCACTTAATTTCATAAACCAACCCTTTGTACGCTTACTATGTATTATCGCGTTATGACAAAATTTCTTCAGTGCTTGATAATTACTCTATACTTATCGCAACTTTATTGCAACATTTAATTATTTTGATGAGACTTAAAATACAAATTTACTTTCCGCCTTAAAATATTGCTCGTTAAAAAACCTGCTGTGGTCAAAAAGTAATTTTGAAATAAAATAAATACAATTTAAAAGAAAGAATATGAAAAGTACTAGTCTTTAATTTAAGGGACTTAGCTGTTTAAATTGATTTCTAATAAATTATATTATGTACAAACGAATAAATGAACATAAGAAAATACCATAATACAAACAACATAAGGAATGAAACTGATTGAAAGTAGAACAACGAGGGAAGAAAATTTTCCTTTATTTTTTCTTGATCTTGAACTAATTATTAGCCACTACAAAGCAGAATCAATCAGTTAAAGAAAAAAATAGAAAGTAGAGCACCTAATTTCGTTTGTAAAGATTTCAATTGAACCAGAGATATTACCTTTAAAGCACACCGCAAAAAGGTTACAGGGAATTAACCGATGAAACAGATTGCTTCCCTGGTCTTCTTTTCTGTGGAGGTTCAGATTAAAAACTGTCCGAGAAGATAAGGATGTTAGTAAAATTAAAAAAAAACCTTTAACTTTGTCGAAATTAATAAATCCCCTGCTATACATCATCGTTCACTGATTACTGTATTAATAACTGTATACTGTATTAATCTATGAAAAAAAACCTGGACTAAATCTCAAGCCAAAGTCATGGAGAAAGAAAAAGAATGGTAAAAAACAAGACGAAGAAAATACAACTTTGATAGATCTTTACACCCCTGTCTGTTCCCATGACAACCTTAAAGATGATACTGAATGAAAATAGGATTTAATGGTAAATTGATTAAAGTTCATAAATTTAAATATTTCTTATCATTACATTAAAAAATCATTCCGGTAGAAGAAATAAACGACTATCCAAAATTCAAATCTCAATCTGTATGCTTGAAACAAAAGCACTCCTTTAAAGGTTAACTTCTGAGACCCTTCCTTTGTCAGCTCCCGAAGACACATCCACTGCGCCTCCTCGACTTCCCAAAGCCGTTCGTTAAATTATCAGCTTCTCGTCCTGTCATCGTTCCCTTTAATGATGGCTCTTAATTTCCAACTGGTGTTAAACGGAGAAGGCGCCTGACGCCCGTCGGGGTCACGAATACCACTTAATACATAGACGCCGCCTTTGTGACAAGGATCTCGACGTTGTAATCCTTGGCGTTGCCACAACAAATTTTACATGAACGAGGCGACTACTGAAGACGTTCATTCTTCGGCTATCGTTTACAAGATAACGAGAGGGAAATTCCTCGGCATAAACTTCGATAAACGCCTTATGAATCGATATGTTTTGACATATTTCGTACGATCGTTTTAATAAAAGCGGAAAAGTGGCGAACGATAACAGTGGCCTACTTGATTAGGCGCACAGTAGCATCAAAAAGTTATAAACAGGATTAAAATTAATATGGATCATAGGAATGGTACTTACCAACAGCAATTCTTTGGGTCACACCTTTGGAAGACGATCCGTGAAATTTTCAATAGGAATGAATTTCATGGAAGATTTTTTTCAAAATGGAGTATTTGGATCTTGTACGAATATACCTTTAAATAATTAAATAAGTAAATTAAAATCCATCACGTTATAAATTTTGAGATATATTTCTAAATAAAAAATATTGGCCAATTTAGCTGAGCCAGAATGAATTATAGTACATAATTTAAAACTTATTGCTTCGCTAAATATTTAAGAAAGTTAGATTTTTTGTTCATGATTTTCATCATAATATCGGTACCATTTTTACCAAAAATACTGAAATATATTGTATACACGACCACAAAAATATTAATACTAAATACCTATTTAAATTATGACGGCACATAAAAAATCACTAAACATAATCCAAAGACTAAGCTATGTTATGCACGTGATATAGAAAATAATAGCCACAAAGTATCCTCGCATCTTATCAGGGTTGTGCCTCTGATATATATTCCACATTTTCCAAAATAATACATGCAAATTTGTTAAACATACTCTTTACCAGAAAAGCTTATATATATGATATGTTTTGGGGTATGGGATGTTTATATATATAGTGTGAAATGTAGAGAAATGGAATATTTTCCCATGTTTATCCACAAACTATGTTACTATCACATATTTAAAGAAAGTTATGCAATTTAAGCAAACACCTTTCTTAATTAATAGCAAAAATACACCAATAATATATAATAATCGTGAAAGGATAGGCTTTTTTACTTCTTTTTAACTTTATATAGTAATACAAAGGACTTAAAACCAACCATTCACTCCACACTCATTCTTTTTACATGAAGAATGCAATGAGACATAAAGATATATTTCTATAAACGGAAACCTATTCCAGGAATAACCATTTCATATCATAAAAAATCCATAAGTTCCATATTCATTCGTGGCATATTCCAATATGTCATCCTCATAAAAGCATTTTACGTTTGCAGAATTCTATCCTGAAATTCAACTTTAGTTCAACTATAGTAGGCCGAACTATGGTCTCACAAGACATAATCTCGTCTAGACATGACAGGCTACTTCATCCTTTAGGGAATAAAACCCGATACATCATTCGACGCTGAATGGGTCGGCGATGTATTTAGGAAGCAATCCATTACTTGGTACATCCGAAAATTCGCGGCCCTTATGCCTCTTGACCCGTGAAGGCGCCTCGGAGTCGCTCTTCCACACGAATTAAAAAAGCTTACGTACGTCGAGCGAACAAACCATCACGGCCCGAGGAAAAGGGCCTTTTTCTGTTAAATTGTGTCAAGAAGCGAGCTCGTGGGAGGGGTGGGTGATATGTAGAGGTCCATTGGAGCCGAGAGATGCCCTGCTTACGAAATGGGCTCGCGAGAGAAAGAAAGTGAGGCTGGGAGAAATCCTTAACAGTGGATGGTTTACCTTTGAGTGAGTAAACCTTTGATGAAACTGGTACGGAGAGGGACGGGTGGGGGAGGAGGGCAAGGGGTCTGGCCCGTAAAATAAAGAGGTCAGGAAGTGGGTGAGACGGCCTATGAAGACGGAATGCTCACGCACCGAAAAAACAAAAGAAGTCTACCTATGCGTCGAACGTGAAAGTGACGCTTTCCGTTAGGATCGGGACTCGTCCAATGGGAATTGAAGAAGAGCACCGTTGATGATTCATCGTCGTGTTTTGTATTCTCATGCCCCGGGTTCTAGATTGAATAGTATACTCCTTCTACTCATGTTCTTTTTTTCGGTCTGATACTTCTTAACGATCGGCACACTTTTACGTTCCCCCGAAGCTCGTGTATCAACGGAAATCTTTTCTCCTTTCCTGTTATGTCTCGACTGTTGGATAACAAATGATGCAATGCCTTTCGAGTTTGAAATTTATGGAGATCTAATTGATTAAAATAGCTATAAGCGCCAATCAAACCATGTATACATAAATATCAAAGGCACTAATTGAAGTTAAGGGTTTAGTGGTCATTGATTCATATGATATCCAACAAGCTGCCGGATACAGTGACTGTACACATGCCGCTTTCCCCGATATATTATTGGCTTATAGTGATCCAGATAAAGAAACATATTAATAAGAAAAAATTGAATGTATGTAACACTGTGTCTTTGAGAACGATATTTGATAAATTGACTGATATATTAATTACAAAAAATAGTAGTCCTGTGCTAGATACGTGATATACTGTATACTCTAAAAAAAAAGATTTTCTGCGTTTCCCTATTACTTCAGTCATTACATAAGGTTAAAATATTTAAATAAAATAAAAATTCATGAATTTCTATATATTCCTCTCTCGAGTACAAGTTTCAGCTTTATTTATAAATGAAATATGACCAATAAACATTCAATACCCTATTCTCCATTTCCTTCTCTAAGTCTTCTAAATCATGGCACTCGACTTGGAGATAGAAACCGTAGCACACGCCTCTGCATCATTAAGGACCTCGTGATATACATGACCCTTGGAAAGTACACCCTGAGTTATGAAGCGAACAACCGTTAAAATGACCTACTATCTATTAATGGAATTATTTGCGCCGTGGTCCATGTAGAATGAGGATGACCTCTAAACATATCTCTCGAGAGGGGGAAAGATATTTATTATTATTTATTGAAGAATAATTGGTTGACAGAGAAAATAGCCTGCGCCATTTTAAATAAAAAATGGAATCCAATGCTGAATTCCAACTAAGTCTGAGCCCATATTGTACGTCATTTTAGTTTTAATTCAAATACAGCAATTAAATTGTTAATCAAACTATTAAAGACATCGAGTAAAAGTATTCACCAATAAAAGGAGAGTTTCTTCCACTTACAAGATTATTGATAATAGAGGATATTATGAAACTCAAAGAGGCTAGAATAGAACATATGAAATAGATATCAATGAAGTACTCTGCAAATATGAGATATAATTTATATTGCGATTTATTATAATTTATTAACTGGGACATTTCTTGAAAAACCATGTAAAATTAATACTTTAGTGGAATATAAAGGTAACTCACGTATTTTCATTACGATCACAAGATATTTAACATATAAACAATATATAACAGTATATATTAAATTCGTATTTAATGATATAAAATAATTATAGCCATTTAATTTTGCACCATAACTGAGCAACAATTCAAGATTGCGCTGTTATACTTTAATTTGTATATAATAGACTTTAATGTAGTAGATAGGAAAGAAATCCTAAAAACTAAGTAATCGAAGTAAAGGTAAAAGAAAACATATAATATAAATATTCTATGAACAAGTTTGGAGAAGCAATGAAGAAGAGAAAAGAGTATGAAGACATAGAAAGAGATCTTTAACTTCGAGCACCGGTTCAGAGATTTGATAACCTGAAACGATACATCAAAAAATAAGCCCCAATTCCAAAAGAATTCAATTCGTCGAATGTACGTAGATCATTGAAATAAGAAACTCGTTTCCGTATTAAGCTGACCCTATGCGGCATTTCCTCCAGATTATTCCTTCCTCTAGAATTTTTATCCTGAAGGATGTGATAAATCACCGCTGCATCGAGACGTTGAGGAATCGGATACAATTCCTCCATCAGAGCTCATCGCCCACAATAACACAAATGGAGGTTTTGACCTTCTTAAGAGAGAGGCACTATTCGGGGCCGGATGCGGGACGCCTATAGTAACCATACAGCACCACCGGAAGAAGGAGATAGGCCTTCGAAAATGATATACGTCTCCGAAACGTCTCCAAAAAGCAACTCCCTACTTTAGTTCTTCCTCGGGACCAAAACCACATCCATGGAAATCTAATCGCTTCCTTTTGAAGCAAGGTTACGTATGAGGAAAATATTCCCGTAAAAGCTCTCATAATTCGATATTTATGTTCCCCTTAACAATGGAGTATCTTATTACTGAGATGGTCATGGTAACGAATAATTTGTTTCCATGTACAGAATAAGTCGATGAGATTTGAGAGCAATAACAGTCGACACTAGGTGTAACTAGTTTTCTTACGAGCCCATCAACAAGTTGAGAATAGTACACAGCAAATGAGAATCTCCAGAGTTTATTCTGATTAAAAATACTCGATAAATGACATATTCAAACCTCATAAATTACAGTTTAATGGCATGAACTCCTTGTCTGATCGTCTGAGGAAACTCCATGTTATAAAAATGCTAAAACCAATACTTAATACATTTAAAATATGTTTATCTTATTTATAAAGGGTATTAAAACTTTTTTAGTAAATTATATATACAAAAATATACTTACGCTTATTGGCTGTAAATATACTTCTATTGAGAGAACGACTTGTATATTCCTTCAGATAAGATAGCGAATGAAATGTTTACAAGAGATACTTAAAACGACACAAAAAGATCCATGTATTCTATAATTCCAAACGGCTTAGTACTATAAGTTAAGCATACCTTTCAACATCAGCCAACCGTATTAAATTAATTTCTGATCACTTTTTCTACTACGTTTTCCAAAGAGGATTACGCATGTAAGTAAGAAAGGAACAAGATGTGCTATATTCCTAACGAAGACACAACTTCTCATACGAGAAATAACACTACTAAGCTGACGTTCTATACTACCATATAATCTTATTTATTTCATATCATGGATTATTTCGAATCGATTCATTCATCTCATTTTAAATGACGGTAATATAAAGCCATCATTAATATTTTTCGGTCCATGGACCCTATTTTAAATATAGTTTGAACCGGTTATAAGATGATATGTGCGACACGGTTATTTGAGGAGGTCAGTTTGTGAGAAACTATAAAGAAAGTATGTATGTTAACAGCATGAAATTTCGAACCGCTGGTAACTGCACTAATGCACGAAAGGATGAGGTGATAACGAGACCCTACTTTCCTAATTTCCGGAGAAAGTGGGCTAAGGATGCATATTGAGCGTCTGTGAAGGCAGCGTAAGAGAAAGAAGAACGGGACAAATAATGAAGTAAAACTGACTGTTAAACTCCAGTTACGAGGTCGAAATGGACTGCTGACGAGAAATGGCGTTTTAAAAAAAACTGTTAAATCAAACTGTTCGACTGAGGTGTCAATCGAAAATATATATATCTATTCATTCTACAGTTGGAAGCACATATTTCTTTTACAGGGCGACAAACATTCACAGGCGGATCTTTATCTATTTACCACTCGTCGCTTGAACTTTCACTGCTGGCCGAGTTTCGTAAATGGGCCGCGGTTCGTGAGAATTGTGGTGAGTATATGGCCCATCTTCCATACGCCCACAGACCCTCCACTTCCTCACCCCTTCGACCGAAACCCATTTATACGTAGATAAAACGGACGAATCGCTTTAATTTTACCTTAAATATCACCATATAAAATTCGCGTCTGTTTCCATGACGATTTCAAATCACTATGACGCCCTTTAAACCAATAAAATCAAGTTAAATCTCTATAATTCTTCCCTTAAAAAAAAATAAAGAGAAACTTTCCACTTGAGGTTTAAATGTGGCTCCCTTTCCATGACGTGGGAACAAAACGTGGGTGAAAAGGATCCTTATGAGTCATGCGTGAGTTTCGAGTATTATTCTTTCGTAAAACTAAATTTATTCCTTAATTGAATGCAAATATGAATAATTCCTTTCATATTTACAGTGGCTTAAAAAATAATCCGCATAGCGGAAAAATCTTTCCGCCGGATTATGGCTCGAAAAACTAAACTTTGGATCAATCTTACGTAACGTTTCACGCAACGTCGTAAGGGAATCTCATAGGAGCTCTCGATTTTCCTTGGCCGAAAAAAGGAAATTATTACTTCTGAAAATTATTTATTCTGCAGCGATGAGGATCATTTTCTGACGCAGTCCTTTTGTTGAGGATTGTGACAGAGGAGAAACAAAATGAAAAGATATTCACGTCTCACTCACGAACGAGGTAGCTCTGTGAAACTTATACGGAAGGCAGTTTAAGAGTATTGGTCGTTAACCCAGTTGCTCGGTAACAGAAGGCGCGAGAAATTAAACGATAACAAAACGAGTCACATTTCTCGAAGAGTAGATCGTACATTATCATAAATTCAATAGTGGAAACGTTCATAAAAAATATGAACACTATAAAAATTATTTTTATTTTGCATATTTATAATATAAGTGAGAAACTTTGAATTATAATGATTCTACTCTATGATGAACAATATGATTCTATTCCACTGAGACGAGCCAAAAATTATCAACTACTTTCAAGCTGAAACAAGCACAATCATACATTGCTTTGTATAATTCTATTAGCTATCATATGATTTATTTTATTGCTCATTATGATTAATACCCGATGCTGTTGTTTCCAAATAAGCAAATATGACATAAAATAGCTCCATTACGTTTGACTGGAGAGAACCCACGCACTATGACAATGAAATATTAATTTAAGGAAGCTCTTTTAAGTTGTGAAGGGTTATACAGTGCTGAACTTCAATTGGTTATTTCAATGAAAATCCTATTTCGAAAATAGACTTCTCAGTTAAAACAAAAATTGTATTTATAACAAAATCGATTCCTTGTTCTCTCCCTGTTCCAACTGAACATGCTACAAATTGATTGATGAAAAGAATTCCTATAAATTGCATATGCAGATGACTAATTGTAGAAACGAAAGTTTTTCTTGGAGGATACTTAGGAAATGGGGCCTTAGAAGGAATTTATTGTATCGGTCTCTTTCCGCGCTGTAGGCAAAATAACATCTCCAGCAATAGCACTCTCCGAAGAATAAGCCTCCTGGCGAGCAAAATAGTGCTCGAGGCCATGACGTAAGAACGATGCCGCATTGGCCTGATTATAAAACAATTGATTTATGGGACACGAAAGATACATATGAATACACATCAGATGCGAAAAATTTGAACATATGGATAGTTGAACATCGAGACATACAATTACGAACGATTCATAATTGTTTTTCTTTAACCAAGCTACATGTAATTTGAACTTTAAAGAGCTAAGACTTCATCATTAGTAGAATACTTTACGGATATGCAAAAAGATAAAGGAATCTTCAATATCTTCGAATAAATAATCAAGAGCCATTTACTCCTTTATTATTTCATAAAAACTTAATGTTATGAAGTCATTCTATTGTTTAAATCATAAGAATGATAGAAAATTCATTTAAATGTTACTAAATAAAAGTGTTAACATAAGTTAATAAATTTTTTTCTAATGTATAACCTAATAAAAAATCCTTAATCTCCTTTGAATTCGTAGATGACCATGAAATCTTATGCAACCGACAAATATGTTAGATGAGGACTTAAACAAAAAGCTGTTAATTCATTAGAGTTATAAAATTAATAAAAAACATATTATTTTACTTATTTACTTGATTATCGATAACGTATTATAAGAAAAGCAATTTATATACCAACCATTTTAACATTAGTAACAGAAAACTTTGAGGGAAAGATTTGGGGTTGGGATTACTATGCCATCAATTTTCACAAAAAAAAACAGAAATACTCTTCAAGAAAGTTCTTAAAGGGTGCATAATGATAATCTAGTGTTACTCAAAGAGATTTAGTACAATAAGATATATAAGAAGAACGTAATTCATAAAAGATCTAGCTTATGTAACCACGCAAACAAATGAGAAATATTGCATTTTTACTTGAAATAAAAAGATTCATTCATTGGAACTGAAACAAACAAACATTATATTTACGCATATTTTGTAAAAGAACTACAAAAAGATGATCTCACAAATAACTTCCTTTTCAATGATTGCTAGAAGAAAATACCGGTTTCTACTTGCAAATTACAGAAACGCATGAGGTATTAATGTTAGAAAATAAATCTCACGAATAGGTAATCTATTTATGAGAACCCTTTCCGAGATCATAACAAGTAAATATCCTCGACAACATAATGGCGAGTACGCACTAGCGTAAGCTTGAACCGCTTTTAAAAAATGCAAGTTATTATTCATCACCATTCCGCTCATCTTCCTGTGCCTCTCTCTTCAACCCTCTTTCGCATCCCGAGAGATCTGAATGAGGACCGGAATGAGAAAAGAGACAGATATGATGAAAAAAATCCCTCTCGACTCTTCCAAAATTCTGCTCCTGTAAAATATACTTCCATGCGTAAGGCCACAAATGGAAGGAGGAGGAAGCGAGATGAGGAAACTCGCTGCCCGTTTTGTGTGATGTAATTTCCAAATGTACTTCTAACGAAGACTAGAACATCTAATGTTGAAAGACAGAATCGACGGAAAAAAACTCGTAGCTTCAGACCCTCAATTATAGCAGCAATGGAGATGCTAAACTAAAAGTTTTGAGAGAGGGGTCACCTTGAGTTCAAGGAGAGTTTTATGGGTTGTATCTATAAAGAAAACAACGTCCTCTTCTTGAGATTTAACTCTATCAAAACTTACGTAAGATTTTTGTTGAGAAATGAATACAAGGAGGACCATGAATGCATACATCAACAAATACCGCATATTGTAAAGTTTGAGAAACCATTATTTGATTATAGATCATAGAGATGTAAAGAAGAGAAGAAGTAACCGTGTCTCGTTAATTCCTATGATTCAATAGCCATTAAACTTTTAGATACCAATTGACGGGCTTTTCTATAAACTACGACGAATCAATTCCTGTTTTGATAAATGAAATTCATTCGAGCGCGTGTTTAGTCATCAGGATAAAGACAAAGACTTTTCACTAATCATAAATTCAAAATAAAATCCTCATGTACATATGACACGTCAGATTTTTCTATCAATATTCCATAACATTATTGTATTATCAAATATTTTGTAACCATAGACTCATCATCATAAAAACTCCACGAATAAAAGTGAATGTTAACATAAGTAACAGTGAAACATAATTCATAACATTAAAGCAAAATAAATATATTTCCCGAGAAAGAGTTCTCAAACAATTCTTCTCAATAAAATTCCAGAGAATTTAAATCAATAATGAATATTAATTAATTACGCTCTTAAAAGCGATAAAATATTAGAAATTGATTTTCATTTTACTCAATTAAAAATGAATTTCCTCACTACTATGTATACACCATAGAACCGTAGAACATTTAAAAGGAATGAAAGATCTCATCATCTTCGCATTTCCATTTAACTCCTTTCCCACGTGCGGATTCCACCCACAAAAAGCGACGTAACTTTTTGCGAGCGTATTAAAGTCAGTTAGGAGGTCGTGGGCAGTTCTGAAACCTGTTCATAACGGTTATCTCGCGCAAAGCACCCGATTAAGTGCCATTAAGGAATATGTGCAGCGGATGAGGGGAGCTCCTAAAAGAGGCGAATTCATCCGGCATCTCCAGTTAATCTGATCAAAACTATCTCGTCAAGGAGATTAATGCTGATGATGAATGACTTCACGCCAAAGAGCATGGTGGGTTAGGAAATGCTCGTTGACATCACTGTCTGCTTTGGATCAAAACGTAAGAGGCAATTGCTTCAAAAGACCATTTCATAGCGCGATATGACTCGTTACTCCTGGATGTTGTTTTAAGAGAGAAAATTGTTTTCCCGGTGGAATTCTCCACTTAACGCTGTCCCGAATCCAAATAAAATGAGGCCTTTGATGAATTAATTATCATTAATTACAATGCATAATTATTTTTGTTATAAAAAAGGAGCCGAAGTTATGGTAATTTGATTATATATGACTTATTATGTATTAAACAGAATATTATTATATTGCTTTCAGATTTTAAACTAGAATGCATGTTACGATTATATGTTAGCCTATTCCTTCTAATATTTATACATTTATTCATTAGTAAACTTAAACATTGTTAATTCTATATATAATCCTAATTTTATAAATAATCCTAAGTTATTAGATAGAATAAGCCAAAATAATGTAAATATAGTTCCTGATAAACTATTATAGATAGTATAAGGCCAGAAAAAAATGACAATTATTAAAAAAACAGGACTTAGTATAAAGTACGCTAACTATTAAATTTAAACATGTCTAGTTTCGGCTAAGGTAATCATCAAATTTCCTATCATGATTTAAAGATGGAGGATGGTAGCAATATGATTTTTGAGGGTTATATTCTTAAGCAAAAAATATTTCCTCCAACATCCCTCTCCCATTTCGGAAATTGTAACGAAAATATAACGGCATCCCAACATAATATTAAATCGATCGCGGTGAATTTCGTATATCCGCATACCGATCGTAACTATTAAGAGCATTCCTTGTCCATATAAAATAACGAAATATTCTAACAGTGATTCACCTAGTATGCAAGCAACGCAAAACATACGAGCATCGGTTTTCATAATCCCTAAACGGAGCGACCTAAAAAGTCTCACGAACGATCATCTAACTTCTGCCGATAAAAAATGGCACGTAGAAACATCTCGTGCGACCTATTCTTACCCACGGCCATTAAAGTTCGCTTGACAACGGGGGGAGGGACTTTTTGAGGCCAATATTGGCCTCGTATCGGATGACAGGATATAAGATCACTCTTCCGTCGGATGCTGCAGATGCGAGGACCACAGCAGTGGAGAGACGCCCTCTTGGGCAACTTCCAATGCACCCTTTTTCCACGCTTTCCACCTGGTAGGAAAGAGCCTTCTGAGGAGAGGGGCCACCGTGATCGTGGAAAAAGAAACGACAAGTTATGTCCGAAAACCTCTCTGGTCACCTAAGCCCTAAAGAGAAATTTTCGCGAATTTTGAGAGGGGTTAACTTTTTTCGAATTTGAGGAAAATTTGATGGAAAATTTTGTAGCGGTAAATGGATCCCTTGAAGGATTAAGTATAAAAAATAAAATAAGCTGGACACACAAGTTATGAGGGGAAACATGGTCCGAAACGAAGATGTAGTCGCTTGAAAGGCGTGTGGGTCAAAACACGGCTCTTTTCACAACTGGGTGCCTGTGCTGTCTTTATTTCAACTCAGGTTCACCGATCAAAATTTGATACGAATGCTTTTTTTCAGAAATTGTGACTTTGAAGCATACTTCCTTTAACTGCTGACGTAATATTTCACCAGGCATTTTAACGTTCATTTGAGAGTCAAATAAAATTTTCGAGAGTTCGAAAATTCAAATAATTCTCTTAAAATTTATCAATTAAAAATACGATAGTTGCAATTTAAAAATCTTTGGCACAAAAATTTAACTAGAAATAAAGTTAAAATAATCTTTTTATTTAACATCTCTAACTTCTGTCTAAATGTAGGTTATTATGATGGAAAGTTGGAAAATTTATGATGAGTTCAGCCATTCAAATTAGAACGAAGCTTTTTCACCATTTGCCTAAATCATGGTCACTGATTAAAAAAAAGATTGCGTCTGACGAAATTTGTAATATGCTTATTTTAGAGATGACCCTTATTGAATACTAAAAGTTTTAAAAACCCAGTAAATACAAATCAACAGGAAACTGTACTCATATATATTTCAGTTTAAAGAGCTACGTAAAAATGAGTCAACGTAAAAAAACCTCAACGAATCACACAAAAAAGTCAATAGCATTATCGTGACCTATTCTTCGCCTAAGACATCGCTTTGTTTTCCGACCCTTAACGACCTGAACGCTAATACAGCCACGGAGAGAATGTGATTCACACATCCCTTGAACTTTTCCATCAAAACTCGTGTCCCCGCCAGAGGGCAGATGTGGGAAAAAAATTGCCACTTCTCCATCCACGCAAATCCCTCGGGCAGCGCCTCTATTTTCCTGCATTTCGAGTCCATCCGCAGTGATAATGCAATATGGCGGAGGGATTTTCACCCTACCGGATTGCAATTTTTTTCTCAGCGCAAAAAAAAACCTTTCCAATCACCGCTCATCCCCGGAGAATTTTTGATTGCATGACATTTATTCGCGAACAAAAAGAAGAACGATTTCCTCCGCTTGATTGATATGCGACTGAGGATGTACTCGAATGGATTTCGAAAGAGGATCGCGTAAATGTCATGGCTAACTGAAAATGTCCGGTTTAAATTTAGAAAATGTTACGTGACCCATCCTTATGTGCATCATCACTTGCGATGTTGGGAAAATAGCTGTGGATGTGTACGAAGCTAATGAGCTATGAACATTCCATGAACACAAAGAGGAGCTAGGAGACACTGATGGATGCGGACGAATACGTGGATACGTCTACTTTAATATACCTACAGGGTTTGTCCTATAGGTTATGGCAAATGGCTTGGACGAAAGATAATACTTAATGAAAAGTTTTTATCCATCAAAATTCAATTGATCTGATGTTTCAAAGAAGCGCAGAAGTTTATCGATATTTACGATGAACGTTAAAAGTAATAAGGAAATTAATTCAAATTAATAAGTACATAATCTATTATGTATAAGCCATACATATAATACGCATAATTATAGATTCAATCGACTACGACTGAAAAATGTTGACCAAAAAACTACGCTAGATTTAGTCAAAAATTCCTTGCAAACAGAAAATCAATGTTTAGCATAAATATATTACTATATGTAATTTTTACAAATATTTAAGTTATGGCGACAAATTACTTATCACGGAAAATGTTTAAAATCAGGGTTTTACTCCTCTGTTCATTCATTCGACGACCGAAAAGTTCTTATAATATAGATGTATCATCTTTTAAATTATAATATAATTATACATTTTTATGACTCATTCATTCTTCTCATTCAACAACTACTATATCCCGTAAACGCTATCCTTCAACGTTTATTTCCGTGTGCTACAATTAAATATGTGATTAAAAACTGGAAAAGATGATTAAGATTTAATTTATAAGATACAACCTAAGTACACACTTTTCCTTATTCAACATATCTACAAAGGAAGAGTTAAATAGAAGTGACATTGAAGTTTAATTAAGAATAACGTCTTGAGAAATATCATTAAGGAAAGACTTGAAAGAATACTTTTCTCTTTTAAAAGTTAGTTTCCGATTGTCGAATGTCCTTCACTACCAAACTTGACGCCCTGGTAACTAAAATAGCGATTCGTTAGGTACTTTATTTCAACGATGAAAGTATGGAGTGAAACATTGTGAGCGCTTAATCCCAAATGAAACGAAGCGTGATTAACTTTAATTCTCGTGGGATAAACTATCTGTTCCACTCAACACGAGAGAAAATACGAAATAATTAAAACCGCCAAAAAGTTAATGCATAAACCTTTGAAAAAGCTGATCGCAATTGGCGGGCCCAGGATAAATAACTAAACCCGTATATCGTCAATATAAAACTTCTTCTAACGTTTGCCAAAATTTAGATGAATGACAATTTCCAAATCTCATAGCGTCGCATTTCAACGCACACGCCAAGTAGTTTATTAGATTTTACGCCTGAATTGAGTTTATGGGACTATTTTCAACCGCAATCCTCCGTCAGTATAATTCATGGTAAATTTGGTACACGCTGAACCTTCCCTCATAATCACCTTGTATCATTAAACGATACGTAAATCATTTAAAAAAAAGAAAATGAGACCAAAGGAAAGCAAAATCCATCGCTAAGATAGAATCGCTGTTCATGGAATACCGCACCTGTGGCCATTATTTCAGATCCCTAATTTCATAATTGGGTGTGGAAAACCTACAACACACCATTTTATTGTAACACGAGTGTCATATCTTTCATATAGGAAATTAACATTTCATTCCCTTGGAGGCGAACCAGTTTTACATAAAACTCTCATATCTTATTACTAAGTTACCTTGTTCTATCTAGGATAAAATGTACCGTTCTGGTATGTAAATCGGCAGTAACTAACTTTACAGCTGTTTATCTCAGAAGGTAGAGAGAGAAAAGATAATAAGAAAACCCACAGTATGAATAATTATAATAAAGATTATATAAATTAATTAATGAATTGAGAATCAATTCGCCTCACTAAATAGGGAGCAAAAATTTTGCAGATCCTAGAATTGTCATTTGCCTTCCTGCACGAAATAAGTACATGATAGACGAACAAAAATCAAAAATCAGAAATGCTATAAAGGTTTTGTACAGTCTAGTTAACGTAGTGGATGAAGATATATGAATGATTATTTTAATTGCAAGACTTATGCCATAAAATTCACCTCTATCTGTGGATGCTTATGGTTTAAGGTAACTACTCACGTAAATAGTTTTATTACGATGGACAATAAAACAATAAAACAAAATAAAATAAAAATTTTAATCAACTTTGTCTTTTCTATTATAAAAAATCCTTATTATCAGCCTACTCTTTACGTCCTAAAGAACATAATTAAATAATATCAAAACCAGTAAACAGAAAGAGAAACCACGATTTTAGAATACATATTAATCTACGGATTAACCTTAGTGAATTCTATCTCCTGACAACAATTACATCCCAAATACAAGCGAACAACACTCGTGTACTTATTCGTCACGTCCAACATCTTTTCCCAGCAGAAACAAAATATTCCGATTCAAGGAACTCGCGCTGTACAAACGCCTACGTTTGACATTCACGCAACAAGCAGCATGAGGTCAGACGTCGCTTTTCGGGATATGGTGATGTATGAATGCATCCAAGGACGAAAAAAAAGAAGTTGTCCATTAGGACCCTTAAATTGCCATCAATTGGGTACACATTGGTTGGCATTCTAGGCATGGGATGGGTCACATTTTCCAAAGAGCGAAAGGGGCGGTCTCTTCAATTGGGTGCTCACCTAAATTCTGAGACGAATTTAGGCGACAGTAATTAGGGTGACTGCAAGGACAACGGAAGTAGCTCAGCGATAAGTGTGTGTTTTTGGAGTGACCGTCAAATCGCTTCGGAGGATCCGCTTCCGAAGAAGGACGACCTATTTGTTGCCGTTGAGTTATAGTTCCCAAAGAGACAAGCCTCTTCTATAATATATCCCCTTAAATTAGGATTCGTCCGTCCTTAGTACGCTAAATGAAGCACACGATCTAACTCTAATGGAATTTGTGCCTGATTCAATATTCCAGTCATATAGTCATCTGAATATCATATCATATTACTGCAGGATTTGCTGCAATCCCATAATGTATATAATATTTTCGTAGATATTTATTATGGGCCTTCTATTGGCGAAAACAGACCTATTAGAGAGTTTTATAAATCTAATTTCGCCCATAGATATTCTAAATGTAATCGACGAATATAAATCAGGAATAATTGAATTCATCAAGTTCCTTCGAAATTTGACCATGGGAAAAATAATAATGTAAAAATCATGACATGGAAGAGCAATTAGAAAACTTTAAAAATTGAGTAAACAACTGCATAAAGAAATCAAATAATATCTTGTTCATAAAAATAATCGATTTTCCGAGTCTATTCTATAAATGTCAATAAAAATAAACTTTGGTGGAATAATTTATAACACAAGATATTATAGAATACAGCTATCATATACAGTAAGTAATACGTCAGTATATTAAATTAGAGAATTAAGCTAAATAAGTTTATTTATCTTCGTTTAATATTACTTTTCATAAAAGCCAGAGTTGATAATTATTTATTCCTAGTCAGCGCAAAACGTTCGCAATAATTAAGAAATAAATTTCTCATCTCCATCTTCATATTATGTCTCATAAATTGAAATAAGAATCATAACAGGGAAACTTTCCGTAAAAAATAAATGAATAATAATTTTTTTAATAATTAAGAGGCATACATTCTTGACATATATGAATCACTTAATCAAACGGATGCTTTCCTCCTACGCCAAAGTCTTGTACTAAAGCCTATTTTTTCTCGAGTGAAATCAGAAACAGAAAAGGTCAAGGACGGATGCTATTTATTTTATGAGTCTTGTTGAAAGACATGTACAAGCAATTACACAAATTACACTCAGTCATGGATAAAAATTACTCAAAATGTTTCATAAACACTAGAGAGAGAGGATTCTGTTTAACGTAAATAAACTGTTTCTGCTCCCTCTAAACGACATTGATTAGCCGATGTACATTAACTTCCTTTCTAACATTCGAAGGCTCTTTCCATACTGTATCATTTAATGTAAATTTGTGGTCTAAATATATGCCAAATATGCAAATGATTACGTATCTAGCATGAGCCAACCTTTCTTATCGTAATATATAGCAAATTACCCTCATTTTCAACTTATAAAATTAGAATGATTTGTTTAACACACATCGAATTAATATATTTTACATTTCGCAAGAAAAATATTAATATGACCTTTAAAATAATTAGGTCACGCGCCCGTATAAAGAATCTAACTTAATCTAAACGTTTACTAAACGAAGTAACCTTGAGAGGTTTTTATCGTGGACTTGGGCTCTTATGACTCATATCTTCACTCTTTCCTCATTTATCTAATAAATTAAGTCGATGTCGATAGTGCATTTGGCAACAAGGAAATTCGGAGATTAAAAATTAACACACTTATTTAGCCATCTAAAAGGAAAACATGACCTTAAGCAAAGTCTAAAGGAGTGCATTTTCTTTAGTATCTTCCGCCTAAAGAAAAATTCTAACGACGCACAACGCGGTATATACATCGACTTACTTCCCTAATACGTAATATATCGATTCGTCTAGTGCATAGGTTCGTGTAGACACGCGATTTTATGAGCTCGTAAAGTTTTACGACGGCCAAAATTTTACCTGCGGAGTACGGTATCGAATTCCCAAG
Organism: Pantala flavescens; assembly: GCA_020796165.1. NCBI lineage: Eukaryota > Metazoa > Arthropoda > Insecta > Odonata > Libellulidae > Pantala > Pantala flavescens. The sequence continues at coordinate 27,753,329 of CM036878.1, forward strand.
GTATTTTTCGGCTCGATCCCGAATTCCCTCATTATTTCTGGTGAACATGTAACGATAAGGAGTACGGACATAAAACGTGAGCTTGTTTCCGTGCCGGGAGTAACAAGCAGAGCTTTTCTCCAAACAGGGATAAAGCGTTAACGGAACCCTGCTCGGCGTCGATAGGCCGCTGGGCAACAAAGAAGGATATCGTATAAATGAGCGGAAGCAAGTTTCCTCACCCAATGGACCGGACAGTGCGTCCTTGGCCTCATGGTGATTCTGCCATCGAAACCCCCTCTGCATAAGTCTGGGGCACCCGAAATAACTACGGCCTCAAATGCGTGAACAGCGACCCTAACACACCTGGAATCATTGAGAGAAACTACAACGAGCTTTGAGTTCAATACTTGCCATATGAAAGGAACGTTATCAGTGTCTCTAAGTTGTTAGCATAACACTTCAATGAGAAGACGAGGTTGGTAGGATTTTTTTAGCATGGAATAGAATCGTTTAATGATAAAATAAGGTCTAATAAAGAACTAAGTATCTTACGGTGGAGGCATTACGTAAACACTTTCCATTGCTGCATAAAGTGGAAATGAAAGAACTTCTTAGGGAGAAAATACGGAGAATATCCATCATCTAGTGATGCAAATTTTCTAAATTTCTAGTCCGCCTTTCTCAGAAACTTTTAAATTAAAAATCAACGAAATATTCATTTCAAATATCTAAAAAAGTTATCTCATTTGTCATAATAGAAATAAATAGTCTAAACTATCTAAACAGAATAGTTCTTCCAGCAAGGATATAATTACAATTTATAGCATCGATTCGACTACAATTACGATGTAAAAATTTAAAGGTTAATTTCATAAATTGTAAGATTTGAAAACATTTCCTTAGGAAATCAAAATTGAGATGGTGAATCTATATTTGCAATTTTTATTTGGAAAGATTTCTTTACAGAGTCGTGTTCTTTTATGGAACAACACATGTTATGTTATGGACAATATACGACATCATACCATACGCCGTTTTATATGCTTGAGACACAATATCAAGTAAAAGTACAAAAATCATGGGTTTAGAGGCATCGATAAAATGCGCATAGGAAAGTGCTAGAATCTTTGATAGGCATTTTCAAAACAGGGTTTCCGAAAAAAAACTGGGGGATAAAAATTCATTAAAAATTACGAATATTACAAGAAATAATCTTTGAGACAACTTGAAGAGCATTTATACCTATACGAAAAGACAATTTTCTAACTCTTTGCAAACTACTAAAAATATTCTCTTATTCATCGAACGATACTAATTGGGCTAAATGTTTCATTATACTTAAGTCCCTTATATTATTAGGGCAGAGTGAAGAGAATTTACAGATAAAAGCTTCAGTTTGCCAACTCCTTAAATAAAAAACAACTCTCCACAATACGAATTATGCGAAAGAAGTAATGCGAAGGAAGAGCTGAAATTATGTAGGCAATAACCAATCCCAAGCTTCAACTCTAATTGGAATTACTTCCTTTTCCCGTTTGCGACTGAACTGAATCCACATCTCTTGGCCAAAAAGTATTCGAAGGATCAGTTTGATTGTAAAGGCTGACGTGGCCTACATTCACTTCAGGAAATTAGGCCGTAAAGTCCTTTGTAAGGGATATTTATTGGCGGAGCCGTAGCGAAATTTATAAATAGGATTTCTCGGAGATGGAAGAAGAGGAAGGAGAAAAACTTCGCAACTCACGAAAGTTGACTGAAGACATTTTATTGTCTCCGAAGTATTACGTGCTCTCAGAATTACGTTTTCGTAGAATAGTTAGCAAAGATTAAAAGCTGCCTCGCTAATTTGATGCCATTGCTTTGTGAATTAACTTTTCTTAACTATAAATAATCTCTAGTAATCTGCAATACCAAAGATATATTGGAAAAGGTAAATGAGAATATGTTGACAGCAATATGTTGAAAAGCATAGTCTCGTAAAGCGTAAATTCTCTTCTACTTCGTAAGATAATGGAACTAACTCTACTCGTAAAAGAAAGAAGGATTTCTAAAATAAGAATCTGTGATGTTCCAACAATAACTTTACTTTTAATTTGTCAAGTGATTTACTTTATATGCTACAGATAGACTAATATTTCAGACTAGAAAACTTAAGTTTTTTTATATATAGTTTAATTATTGTATTACGTTTGAAACTCATGCTCCAATATTACAGATATATTATACGAAATGAATAATTAATTTTTACCGAAGAAATACGATGCAAGAGAATAAGAAATATAAAGAAAATACAAAACATATTTTTCATGTATTAATCAAGATCGCAAATTACGTATAAAATTCCTTGTTAGCATTAAAATTAGTTCAGAACTCACAGAAACGAAAAATATTAACGTAAAAGACCCAAAAAAGAACACCAACCTAATCTAGAAATATCATCAGCAGGAAACCACCCACAAAGTAACTTAAGAGCTAAAAACCTGCGTAATTTTTGAAAACGCGTGAGCTTGGAAAACTCACGCAATCCCCCCGAAAATATTGGTCATCAAAGGATGTATTTTTAGCCACGGAAACTCTCACGCGAGACCTGGAGGGGCATACGGCGTGACACGGAGTACGAAACGCAGCGATCCCAGAAAGTAATTCAAAACTTCGTCTTCCTGCGCCCACTGGAGCACAGACTCCGCACAGAACGCCGTAGGAGACCGCAAACTATTTGCAACCATCGCCCGTAGGGAGCAAACCGTGTCCTTGGCGACGGCGAGGAAATCCGTGGAAACCCGACACGTTGACTATCGTGTTCTCCAAAAAAGGGATGTCGAGGCGATGCAAGGGTTCTCGCACCATGTGCTTTCACCTCTTCCGAGGTCCTTCCAGAACGTCCTCCGGGGAGAGGCGAAGCAGAAAGACACGCTGTGGGAGGGGAGGAGCTGCGTACGCAGAAAAATAAGATCAAAAGGAGCAAAAGGTACTAAAGTTCGGGGGTTCTTTGACCCGAGGAATACGAGGTCGTACGTGTCGTGCGTATCCCATAATTTTACGCGAGTCTTAAATTACGAAGACGGAATGATTGTGCAGCTAACCGCGAAGAAAGGGCTTGCGTTGAATTTGATCGTCCTTAAATCATACTTGTCATTCGATAAGATCTCTCTCAAAAGTAATCCTCGGGCATAAATAGAAATATTTCCTCTTGTACTTATATGAGATTATAATCCTACTCGTAGATTGATATAGTCACGCTCTGCCTAATCTAAAAGCGAAACTAGATACATATATCAAATTATGTCTCTCAACTATCAATATGGACAGTAGGGTGAACTAAAATATTCTGATACTATTGGTTTAAATTAATATTTTATCTCAAAAAGCATAAAGGAGACTAATGAGGAATTCTAATTTCTTACTATTAAAATATAAAGAAATGGAGCAAAGACGATAAATTATTCGTCTATAGAGAAATTGATAAAAAAGAAGGTAAATAAATTTGAAATTACATTCATACATCTACTGAGAACAATAACTTGATCCTAAGAGAACGCTTATGAATGCCTTTCCAGATAAATGACGCATCCAAACTTAATACCCAAATATTTCTACGCAAAAACGAGGGAAAACAAGGAAAATATACCCTCAAGAGAAAGTATGGCATGGGCAAAAAAAATTTTTGTGGGAGCATAAACTTACTTTACCTGTTTGCATTCTAACATTCAATTGGATAGATTTATGGAGTGCGAACTGGATGCCCTAGTTTCTCCCTGCTTATCCCAGAACGAATAGATGAATTCATCTCGAAACAGCATTTTAACACAAAAGTGACGAGCCGACAATAGAATACATACCGCGAGAATAAAAAGCAATATTTTCTGCTCCTATTCGCAGTAAACACTCGCTAACACTGACAAATGAATTAAACAGGAATCCACCGACAGACGTCACTGCATTCCTGCAGTAAAAACCGAGTTGTTTTTACAGATGGATTTTCTGGAAATATGCCCGAGTTTTTACAAATGCGTTAACTGTTTTCACAATGAAGGGCATCAATTAACATTGTTTGGCCTTTCTTTCGGTGTTATGCTCTCATAATCTTTGACGACAAGAATACTCAGGAATAGTAAACGTCAATTTTACTTACTTTTAATGACAGAAGAACCTCAATTAACATCGTCTAATTAGAAATAATATCTATCTAGTAGCATCATATGATTGCGATCTTATCTTGGGATAATTATCAAGACATATTACAGGTATGGTTCTATAATTAATATAGGAATTAATTTAGAGATATGAGGGTGAAATTTTCAGATATTTTATGCTCTTCCAACTCCAAAATATACATGTATATCGAAATCGAAAGAATGATTCGATTCTCACCCTACGAATACTATTGATCGAAATTTCTTCCGAAAGTTCAAAGGTAAGAATAGATAAGTCTTATACTTAAGAGTTTTCTCGATACAATTTATTATACGAGAATATGAAACTATAGCTAATATATCATTATATATACATCTAAAAGCTACAGTCAATAATTTACTACACTTAAAGTAATATTTTTGATAATTTGGTAACAAATTCATGAAATTTTACCTTTCTTATTTCGAAAAAATGATATTTAATTAATTTAAAATCTGTTAAATAAATACGAACTTTATGTATGAGAGTTTTCCTTTTTTCTTGACAGAAATTAACAATTTTTAATTAGAAAGAATCACCTTTCATATTTTAATATATCATATCCTATATAACATTTAAAAAGAGAGTATTATAGAGATTATATATTAGAGTATTATACGAAAACATTGGAAAATTAATTATTTAGTATCATTAGAATCATAAAAAAACAAAAAAATTCAGTAAAAAAGACGCTATACATAAAATAGAATCAACACAAAGGTCAGGGGTCCTTCATTCCAACCTCAACTTCCTATGCGCGCGAGAATTCTGAATCTGCAATTCCCACAAAATAAAAAAGACAAAGAATTCCCAATCACCGCAGCGCACATACCGATTAATCGATACGCTTACTCATACGTGTTGTTGAAAGCTGAATTTAGCCAGCATTTCACCAGGAAATGGAATAAAGGCAGGAAAGGGAAGGGCGAGTTAAACGGCATCTCCAGGTGCTACGGGATACAAATAACCGAATAAAAAGGAGAAACTCCGAGTAGGATGAGCGCAGGAGATAGCTTTCACGCAAGCTGAACACGCATTTGGGAGATGAACCCTGGCAGATAAAAAAGCGGGCAATCCGAAGGATAGCGGTGAGGCAAACAGGTTAGCGGGCTATCGTTCGGAATAGCTAAAATGTAGTCCATTAACCGCCCTCCCGCCGATAACATTTTCCGCCATTTAAATATTCATTAAATCGATAGGAGAACGGCGAGAAAAATTCCGTGTTCCATTTATTCGGTATTTTTTTCCGGATGTTACGAACTATTCGAACGCAACGTTTTGTTATGCCTCCGAAACTGCATTCGTGAAATGCGCTAAGTGAACTGATGACAGGAATCTGGAAACGCGAGTCTCTGCATATGACTCTGGCCGCAAATGTAAATAAAACGAACAAGTTTGTCTGAATGCTAACAGAGTAGCAAATCCATTTATGGATAGGTAATGCAATATCACTTCGCTAACTACGTTCTTTACGCTGAGTAATGGCAGTAACTGGATAATTTAGCGCATGAAGGTAAATTTGTAATTAAATCAACATACAAAATATTGAGATATAAAGAAAAATTACAAATATGAGAATAAAAGTAAAAAATAGACTAAAAAGGATATCATGAATATCGTGTGGGAAAATCACGATACATAATTCTTCAAAACATTCTGATTATACACGCGAAATAAATGTAGATGATACGATAAAGATACGTCAGATAATCATCTCAAAAGTAGAACATAAAATTTATCTCCGAGAAAAATAAAAATACTTAGTACGAGATTAGTAAAATCTATGAACTCAATTAACTTCCCAATCACGTTGATAAACAAAAATTTAAACCGATAAGAACGCTTTGTTAAATATATTTCCAATTTCTTCGACGCTCTACCAAAAATTTTCAGACTTTTACAGACTTATGCACCACACGATTTTTTAACGATAAACGATTTATAAGCCAATAAAGCTATGGAATATTATTCTTCGATTCCTATAAATGCTAAGTATACCAAAAAACAAATTTTAAACAAAAATTACTGGCAGAAATAATAGAATTGAGAATAAAATGCGATGCCATATTCATAAAAATTCAGCAGAAACGTATTTAATATTCTAACAAAATTATTTCTCCTACGCACGTTCTTCTTATTATTTCTACATATATTTAATTGAATTTTAACAACGGAAATATTCTGATCCAATATAGAAAATACACTAATGTGCAACCAATCAATTTCTAGTTTTATTGAGTAGGAAAGTGATAATCCAATATTTCTTTTGTAATTTTAAGAGAATTTTACCTTCAAAATTTCCGGGGATTCGAAGAAAGAGCTTCTTTACAGCAACAAAAATAAAACATCACTCGGAGCAATTTTCAAAACGAACTAGAATGGAAATCAAAAATAAGGGTGAGTAATAAAATTAATATTCAGTTATATTACCTAATAAACTAAAGATTGAAATGTATATAAATAAACCTTTAATTCTTAAAAATAAAATTTATTTAAATTATTTTAATATGTTTTCATACATATTTCTATCAACTAATGTTTTTGTATGTATCTTTTTATAAACAAATCGTACTGTAGAAACTATTTCCCTGATATAATGCTGGCGATGAATTGAAATTGATTACATATACTCGCAAAATCGATAGACATACAAAACCTGTCAAGATCAATAGTCATTCTCATTAAATCACTAATGGTTGATTTCTACCACATCGATTCAAAGTTAAATGTTGAACAGTTGAGCGATTTAAGCACATTTTCTATCACATTTATATAAAATACAATCCTATTTGAATGAATAACTTTTCTGCAAAATTGTCCTTAATCCTAATTAAGGTAGAAAATTGAGTAATATATTATACATTAATAATATTATAAACAAACTTTTAAAAAATAAATCAAGCAGGTAGATTTCTTACATTATTCCCACCTAATATTGATGCGAAGATATCAAAATCGGCATTGACAGAGAGAAATAGTAAAATTCAAATTGAGATGAACTTGTATGATATCCATGAGACGATTCTCTCTATTTCGGTACGTTAATAAAGAAAGCAACTGTCTCTGATAAGGTGGAACGTCAGCACACAGCGGGAGAAAACTCCTTTCAATTCATTCTCTGGAATTAATATCTCAGAGAGCACGAAACGATACACGTGCTGGGAAAATGAAAAGCTCTAAATATATATATCTGTTTTCATAAAGATATAGATGGTACTAATTCATTTACGGGACAGACTTTGTAAAGAGCAAACGTTAGATTCAATTTGAGTTTCTATCAGTATAGAGAACTCCTTTTCTTTACTTTTTAGGTCTGAAACACAAATCAGAAAAAAAGTCTAAAAATAAATAAATAATATTTTTATGACACCAAATATCTCTTAAGAATTCTGAAAAATATGAACGTAAACCTTTTATTTGAATAAATGATATAAAGAGCAAAAACTTTCACAAATAAAAAGCTTTTTATAAACCTTTGCCCCATTAAAGAAGAGCAAGAATTAAATTCCTAAGAATCCATAAGAAATATTACAAACTATAACAAGTAATTCTTGTTCAGATTTTTTAGATAGAAATTAATTGAAAAGACAGTTAATATGGTTACCAAAAAAATTCTATAGTAATCGATCTAATAATAAAATAGAGCTCTAAAAAGGTGAAAAACTCCATAAATATAAGAATATATTATTATTAAAGTGTACATAAATATTACAGAATAAACATTAATTTAGAATATTAGGATCGAAGTTTTATAAAACAAATATAAAATGTAATGTTACTTTTAATGGGTACCAAAAAAACCTAGCAAGAAATTGCTTCATCTTATCAGCTAAAATATCACTGAAAGTAGATTGGAGGAAAAAACAACATTATTTCATAACATATTTAACTATCTTAAGCATTTACTTAGCGATTATATTACATCTCGCTTTTAAAATGCGTATTTTTTGATTTTCATAAAAAAACGCTAAGATTTAATACCTCGATATACATTACATTGTACGGAATGCCTTCATATTGTACGCCACATACGCATAACATGTGTTTGATGTGTAACTCGAGGATGAATCCAAAAGGAAGGATTAATGTAATAAAAGAGCTCAAAAGGAGTGGTAGGTCGAGAGAGAACAGTGGAACCGCTCCTGTTCCCTCAGTTTCAATGGAATTCCGTTATACAAGGGTAAAGAGAAGCACTCCACACTGTGTTTGTTCTCCCCGAGTGCAACAATACTATATGATTTCGTCCTCTGTACACACGCGAGGATGTACGCAATTTCTGAACATCCAACAGCCTAAAGGGCGAGAGATGCTGCAGATATTAGAGCTGAACTAATAGGAGATGGAATCCTTTGGGAATATGGTTGGAGCAAGTTCAATAAACGGACTCATAGAATGACCAAGACAGGCGGGCTATGGGATGGGGTGAAGTTACGCATAGCAACGGAAGTTGGTTCGCAGAAGCAGAGGAAATCATACGCTCAGTTCCGTTAATTCTGGTTAGGCTGCATGATTCAGAGTGGTGCTCCTAAAGATGTTTTTTCCTTGGATTCTCTTTAATTCAAAGAATAAAATTTTGTCGATTTTATAGATACTAGTATTATTTATAAAGTAAAGTGAGATTGTATATGAGAGAAGGATTTATAAAAATCTGAGATTTGAGGAAGAATTCGGTAGCTTATTTCTTTGGTCTAGTTTTCCACATCAAACACCATTATAGGTGGAATAATTTCAATACTTTTTGGAAAATATTGAGTCGATAAATGAGCTTTGATCTCCCGCCGTTTTATGGACAATATTTCTTCGTGAGTTTAAGACATAACTCAAAATATAAATTGAAGAGAGAAGAGATAGCTTTGTAGGAATTAATTTAATAATCGGGTGATTATCGGAGTTTAGATATTATTATTTTTTTTTCTTAAAACTCTGCATCAGCATTAACTCTGGAAGTCTCTCAAGAAAAAACAACTCACGTATGTAATAAAAAAATCTCAGTAATTGCGGTGAAAGAAAATAAAGATTTTTACTACTACAGAAGAATATGAGGTACCATTTTTCAAAGATAAAACAGAAAAAGATAATCAATATCAGAAAACTGTAATTAAGAATGTACTCGGAAATTATCAAAAATACATTTAACATTTTTAAAGAGCAACAGAATATTAGAATTATATTTACAACAAACAAACATACGCTTTCAATCAAGCATCTAATGTCAACACTTTTTAAAACACCCACAAATCAGTATTATAATTTGACAGCCTATTTCAACATCACCCAATATTTTAACGTTTTTATTGGTCACATAATTGAACTGACGGCTGACTGAATCAAGAGATCATGGAACAAAAAAAGAAAAGATTTCACAAATCTTATATGGAAGGCTTTCCAGTTCACGCACACTCGAAACAACACAAGATACACTTGATATTCGTCTACTTCCAGATGACAAGCAGCTGGTGCGTGTGAGCTGTTTTTCGTCGAACACAAAGGACACGCTTACGAATGGTGGAAATCAGTGAATGGTGACTCAAAGTAAATGAAGAGAGGCGAAGGGAAAGTGCAGGGGAAATTGATCCCAATGCATTAACCCTCTTAGTGCGGCGAGCCGATATATCGGCTTTTACCGTTTGGCCGAAAAGTGCGGCGCGCCGATATATCGGCTTTTACGTAGTTCTCTATTAAATTTGCTGTAACATATTGTATTTTTAAGGTATGGCTTATTTAGTTTGTTCTTATGAAATTGGACTTTTTCTTCTTTATGTTGTATGGTTTAATCATTTTTATTATCAATTTTAAATAAATTTTCGAAGGTTCGATCGTACCATAATTTTAGCGTTGGTTCTTTCTGCGTCGTGAAAGACAGTGAAGTATATGTTTCTATTTTTCTTCTGAGTTTTCTCACCTGTATTTTCTGACAAAATAAGGGTTGTAACCTGATAGTTCTTCTGTCTAAGTTATCTGGTTAGCTGAAGTTTTTTTGATTCAGAACTACTAAATTTGTATTCGGTGATACGTTATCTATGAAAACATTGCTTTGTAATCATTTTGGTGTCTCCTTCTATCCTCCCAAGCTAATTATTCGTACTCTACATTTGTATTGTTAAACATAGATGATAAATAGAAAGCCAACTGCAGTGTACGAATGATTAGCTTGGGAAAATGGAAGGAGATGTGCCCTTATGCTACTCCGCATTACAATGAGATGGGACTCAACAGAGGTTGACAAAAAGTTACGCAATTCACTAAGTATTGCAAAATTGTTTATGATTTTTTCCTAATTTATTTTAAATTGTATAACCATTCTAAAAAAATTAACGTCGAAAGAAAAAATTGAAAAAATACATTAACATTGTACCTGAAAGTCAAAAAATTAAGGTTAAGATAATATTGTTAAACTTTAGGACGTTGAAATAAAAAAAACTTATATATCAGTAAATATATAAAAATAACGTAATAAATGTTCAATTTCCTTTCATTAATTTTAAAAAAACCGCTTCAAGATATCTAACAAATTAACTATACAATGTTTATTTTTCCTAGTAGCTACATTTTATATAAATACCCTCCGCATTTCTCGACTATACCACGGGAAGACGGTTAGCACTAAAAGGGTTAATGACACCGCTTGGAATGGTTGTTTCCAAGTGGTGAGTGACTCCATGCTGAAAGTTTGAGTGACATGTCGAAAAGACGTACTGTGACAAGAGATGGGGGAGCCCGCTCTTTCATGCGTGTGAAGGGGAAAGAAAGGCGGGTTGCCTAAGAAACGAGGCGCTGGGCATCCGATGTCCGATGAGCTCAGTGAATAGGAGACGTTACAAAGGGAGAATTGAGGGAACAGGGGAACCGATGCTGGAAACACATTGTAACGACACAGAGCGACTGATGTCGGATACAATGAAGATATGGGTTCGTGGGTTATTCCTCAGAGTTTGATCGTGAATGAATATAATACTAATTGGATGTTATGATTAGCTTTTCAGGAGAATAAAGGAGCTATTGTAGAGGAGAAATCATTTTTTATGCTTTAATGATTAGCAAAACTATCTTTTAACAAGAAGATAATTTAACTTTATACAATTAAAATGGATACTTATTAAATACTAAAGAATTAAATTTCGATTCCGATCCGATTCATGATATTAAAAAGAGAAATCTTAAGCTATGATTTAATACTCAAACTTGTATTGCCGCAATAAATAACAGTCTCCTGAAATAAAAATGCGAGTCATTCGTTTATTTTAGGCAAAATAAAGCTTCTTCAATTGTTAAAAACAAAGCGCTTCGCTAATTATTTATTATCTGATCCATAGCGAATAAATTAAAAATTTAACCTCAGAATAAGAATAAAAAATAATCCTTAAGAAATCGAGAAAGCTTATAAAATATTTCCAAGAATTACTAATAAAACATTCTTGGATTACTAAGAAAACAAAAATGCATAAGTAGTCGATAACTTTTTGTTTCTTTCCTAAAGAAAAACCTTAATAACTGATATATCACATATATAATAAAATCACATTTACTTGTGTTTTAATAACCCAACTATTCCGTTCATTACAGAGACCCTCATATTCTAGGAAACCTACATTTAAACATTATTAAATTAATTAAAACTTATTATCGGTAGTTATTTTAGGAAAGCATAGACACGGTAGTTATTACATCATCTCCAAAACCGCACAAAAAACTTTATGGGTTTTGGATGGTTTTTGGAGTCCTCCCTTAAGATAATCAATAATTATAATTTGTTCGCTGAAAATATGAGTGGGGAGGCAAAGTTACGTTTCGCTTAAGTGGCGAAACAATTACTAATCAAATATAATATTTCAGAAATTCGTAAATTAAAATTTTCCTGGAATAAATTTCACAATTCACTAACAAAAATTAAAATGTAAATTCAATAGAAATCCTTACAATCATAGAGGCTAGAAAGGCCTGAGTTTGATCTCGCCGATTTAAGTGTATTATAATTAATTCCATTGACTTACTCCAAGCTTTTACTTGTAACGACTCGTTTTCATCAGACCAAATTTTCTCTTTTAGGTATACTTAATTAGCAACGCTTCAAAAGGTAGGAGAATGTAATGGAAAACGTCTGTTTGAAGCCAATTATCGTAAAGGAAAGATGAGTAGAAAGGGAATGTAAGACAAAAGACGGAAACCTCAAAGTTTCACGAGGGAAAACATTAATTCATTTTTCAAACTCCAAGAAACTAGAAAGCTGATATCGGCCGGGAAGATAAAGAAGCCTTTGATTGTTCGGAGTTTTGTTTCGGATAAAAATCAAAGTAAGAATTAACTTGTTCTGAATTGTTCTCCACCCTAGAAATAGGAAGAAAGGCGTAAGTTCTTAATACGTAAGAACATTTACATATTTCTCCTAACATAAGGATTTGATGAAACAGTCCACATTTAGGAAAATTCGTATTTTTAATTTGATAGTCATAACTTCACCTCTTATCTTTATCTACAATGAATAATTTTCCGAATGATTTCATCTCATCCGAAGACAAACAAGAAAGAGATAATGATAGAAACCAGTCGAAATTGTTATAACTACTCTTCGGAGAATACTTCGCTACTTTTATGATAATACATAATCCATCGAGATGTGTGAAGGAAAGAAACATATTTTATAGGTACGTAGCCTTTATTGACAAATTACTGATACATTTTTCCGCTTTACAAATCAACGAAAGACAGACATCAAGCCTACGAACATCGATAGATAAACACCATAGAACAAACGAGTAAAATAGGTCGCCCCATCACCGAAATACGCGGCGAGAGACGCTCCCGCGACCCTCCACGGATCCCATGAAAATTAAACAACCACCCCGGCGTAAAGTGAAAGAAATATGGGCAAAGAAACCGGAAGGGCATAAACACCCAAAGATACGAGGTGACGCAACTAGACAGCACGTGGGAAGAGAGAATACGCACGCATCGAAGGAGGTTAGCGGCGGTGTGCATACAACCTACTTAAAAGTCCGTATAAATCGAGAGACCGACTATAAGAATTCAGCCTCGAAAAAAAGTAGCGTAAATAAGGCACTTCTCTCGGTGTGAGCAACAGCTGTATTTAGGACCGGTGTGTCGGAACAAATGCTCCGTTCTCACACGCTTCCGAGACCGACTTTTCCTCGCTGCATTCTGTGTGTGTTCCGAGAGGAGGGGAATGCAGCTACCGGGAAGCGAGGGAGGAGTGAGTCGCGGTGGGAGTTGGGAGGTGCATCGGTGGAGGAAGCGTTGCGCGCGCCCTTGACCGTCATTTACGTCGGAAGAGGGGGAAGGACCACGTGTAGCTTTTGGTCTCTCACGACCTCCCCCCCCCCCCCGCGGGGTGGAGGGGGCGGAGCGTTGGGGGCATAACGAGGTAGAAATGGGCGGACTGATGCATCGAATGTGACGGAAATGAACCGGGAGACGAGCGGGGAGTTTCGTAAGAAAAAAATATCGAGGACGGGAATAAATGGGAAAACGAGAGAGAGGGCGTGTTACTCATTGCGGGCAAATGTAATCGGAAGTGACATCGCGCGGACGATTGATGGGCAATGGTGACGTAAAATGGGGCGCTGTTATATGGGCCACGAGAGAGGGCAAAAAATGAAATGGAATCGGAGGGGGTATGTGCGGCAAAATTAATCGCATATCGCTGCAGCACGCATGATGATTTTGTGCTCGGAGATTACAATGAGAAGGGATGGCAAAGATAATCGGATTTGACTGAGTGGAACCAAGGATGGAACGATTTAGTTACATCAAAGTCCCTAAACGCCAATTCCCGGTACAACCTCCATGTGCAAAGCAAAGTTTACAGGAAAATAGTTCACCCTAATATAGATTAATCGCTAAAACAGAAGAATCAATAGAAATTATGAAATTGTGCAGTAATTATTTATATCTATAGTTTCATAATTTTCCCCATTCAATACTACTGAATGGAAAAGCAGCATATCGAAAATAAATCAGTAAAATGGAATAGATTAGGTTACAAAGCAGAGCTGCTATCCATCCTCCTACTATTACATTAATCCTAAATAATAAGGTATTTATTCTTGTCATTCACAGCATTTAAGAGCTGAATAAAAACAGTATAATAGTATAACAGTATACTCTCACACTATTTAAGCGTAAAAAAATAATGTTTTCATTCTAGTCTTCAGGATATACTTCAACGAAGTAAGACCGAATACATTAAAATTCAATTTACAGCATTATTTCATATAAATACAATCTAATCCATACTGTGCTATGCGAGAAAATGTAGTACTTAAACATTAAATTTAACATTCTATAAATCCATAGTTAATATTATGATCACGCTATAAACATTCCTCCCATCTCTACAAATCGCTATTTATATAAAGATTTTTTAACATTTACCACCGCTAGTTATATAAATTCTAATCAATAAATTCTATGTCTGTACTGTAAGCATGACTTCCCTTGTACTATTTGTTTACCCATGAGTGAACCCAAAACAGCCTCGCCCTGTACCTCAAATAATTTATTTACGTTTACGTGTGGTTCTCCCTTCCTTCGAAACTTCTCATGGCTCAAATGACATTATTTACTTGCTTCTATTCAAATTAAAGGACAAATAGACAGTATCAAAGGTGCCAAATAACAAAAGCATGAGCGGAGAGATTATTAATTTATCCAATAAATGGTCGGGTTGAGATGAATAATATATCAAGCATTTATATTATATAGAACCCACCACTACGAAACACTTAAAAAAAGTTCGATTAAGATCTGTATTAATTGATTTTAAGATGCCAAAAAAAAAAATTCCTCAAGATGAATGGAGGTATTTCCATCCAAATTGGATTGTGATAGTTATTTTTGAGCATGACATCTTAGAAATTCAGAGGAAGATTGATGAAGATGTAAATGCAAATTATATTTTAAAATTACAAAGGTAAAGAACAACTAAATCGACCAGTTTTCACTAATCCATAAAGCAGAAAGTAAGATTTTGAACGAAAAATAATGCTGAATCATTCGAAATTTTCCTTTCCAAAATTTTTATTCGAAAAACGATTCGAATAGAAAGAAAGGTGAGATAATTAAAATATATTTCTACGTAATTACATTAAGTAATGCCATTTCCCGGAATTCCGAAAAGAGATGGGGATTTGATTAACCATTCTTTGTCGCTAATGAGCATAACTGTACATTGCATATTAAATGTAATACACTGTCTATAACCCGACAAAAAACGGTTATTATATCAATTAAGCTATATATACTTCGCTGTGAGATGAATAACATCTTGAATGAAAAGGACTCAAACAAAAGTTAATGAATTTCAAAAACACTCAGACTGAATTCATACCACTAAAGAAATGTGATTGAATGAGGACGAAAGCCGTTTTCAGTGTATCATCCCTCTTGACAACTCAACATGTGCGGTCCTTTCAGATACGCGATCATCGGTCAGCTGTTTATTAAATAACAACGTATCCTCCAATGAAAGAAAACAAGTAGGCGATACATAACGCCGGCTGTAAACGCTTCGGAACGGCCATCAAAGGAAGACAGAAATAAAACCCCTGTGGGAGCAAAAGGTCTCCGTGGCCCTACATAAAGGAGCTCTTTTGAAGCGCATTGTTTACTCGAACGAGTATATTTTTCTTCGGTAAACTCCCGAAATTCTTCCGAAATAAAAAGGTCCCACTTTCCCGACTTCTTGAATCGTTTCCTTGGGCCGTAAAGAAAAAAAAATAAAATAAAAACCTCCCGATCTCCATGACCTTGATGAACAGCCCCAAAAAAGCGAGGGGTGGTACTGAGGCGAAGACGTAAAAGAGGAACCATCCCTTTGCGAGTCAAAAACTTGGGAAGGGGAGGGAAAAAAGTCGGGGGCTATGAACATGGGTCGAGGGATGCAGACGATGATCGCGTACCCTCGGAGGGATGAAGGTTTTTTGGGGATACTTTCACACGTATGAGCATCGTCTGCAGTCATTTTTCAACTCGGTTTGATGCGACCCTGAGCAGCCCCTCTACTGCCGTCTTTCGGGGAGCCTTCCAGACAGATATGGACCCGTTTTGGGGTGCATCCGTGTCACGCCCTCTCACCCTCCGGACCGCACACAGACTTTTAAAACGCGGTCTGTCGGACAGCCTTCCCCGTAGATATTTTTCTTGGGACCGCGGTGAAGATGGGGAAAAGTAAGAGTGCATCCCCTCGGGGGAGGAAAGCAGGGGAGAGAGACTTCTTCTATCCCATGACCCACCTCATTCTCGTAGCCCTCGACCCAACGTCCCTCCCTCGTATCCCAACCTCGAAGTTTGGGTCGGAAATACTTGAGATATAAATTAACCACCGAATAAGACTGCAGATGCCTTAGTAACACATACAGTTGCGACTCGCTAACATTCGATACTGATCAATAAACTAATATACTCCCAATACGTAAAACAAACAATGCTGTTTATGGATTCATCGCTAGAAACTAAGAAGGTATGTAACCAAAACAGCCATAAGTTTATTAATAACCATAGTTTAGTAACCATAACAATGTCGACTGTTTGAGAATACAGCTCTACTTTACCCAACAAACGATATTAGCTGAGATTAAAATAATCAGTAATCTCGTAATTACCATGCTGGTTCCAACATTCATTCGTTACAGTTTTAAAGCTATTGTATCTCCTCCTCAAAATTCTTCTCCGTGAAAGCTTATTTATAGAGTCTTAGTAACTGAGATTCTTTCAAAATAGTTTCTCCTGAAACAACCTCCAGGATTTCCGCCTTCTTATATAATCGCCAATCCGTTATGAGAAGATAAGACTCAGTAGTTGGTTTTAATTTTATACGGTGGAATTTATGTCCTTTTCATTTAAGGTTAGGAACTATAACGTAAATAATTCCACTATATAATGTATCCAGATCGACATTACTCCTAACAGACAAATAATACGGACTTAAAATACAAAGTAAATCTTGCAGTGAATTAATAAATCTTCAGCTTCAAACCACCAAAGAAACCGAGTGGAAATGTGACGTTTTTCGATTTTAAAAAATAATCTATCAAATAATAATAACTAATAGAGAACTAGAATCTAATTACTTAACTATACTAAAATACTTCAAGCTTTACTTCTCTAACTTTTAGCAATACAAAACCATAACACAGCCACGTTATAAACCCATTACTGAGACAAATGAAACGTTTCCCCTCTTCACTCGGAAGCAATTCACAACGAGATCAAAAATAGAACGACGTGTAAAGATGCATCTATAAAAATAGTTCAACGATGCGCCCGAACAACGAACGAATTTCCTCGTGCAATGCTGCACTTTTTGAGCAAGAGAATTCGTCCATTCGCGCACACAGTGAGTTTTCAGAGCCTTGCCGGATAATCCCTTCACGAAAGCTCTCCAAAATAATTTTTCAAGGCGGATGAGGTCTCTCTCTCCTTTTTGATGGAAAAAACGCAGGGGGAAAAAATGGTGCATCTCCCTCCCCTTCGCCTCCACTCACTCCACCGTCGGCCTAAATATATACCCTCTCTTGCACAATGGTCTCGGAGTTTTGAAATCGTAAATTCTCCAAAGAACCCTGAAGAAGAAACATCGCCTCCGGGACGCGTCCTTGAACCTCCTTTGAGAGAGAGACACACGAATGTGGAATTCACACACAGCAGCGCACATACCTCCAACTATTCTACAAAGAGGCGCTTCCGAAAATTTTCCGACGAGGGCATTGCGTGGGGATATGAAAGGAAGGGGGAGGATGTTGAAGGCAATGGATTGCTCCCTGAACAAGGAACGAACTGAATCCGAAGAGCAAAAGGGAACTCTTGTGCTATCGGAAAGAATAAGATCGTGGAAAGCAGGAAGTCGAGGCGGAGCCGTGGTACGAACTATTCCCATGTATTCCGATAAAGCGGAAGATAAAGGTGTCCTTGTGTTACTCTTAACCTGTCACGTATCCTTTAGGTCACGGGAAAAATGGGTTCACAGAAGGAAAGAGGAGAGTTTTGAATCGACTTTGAATGATGCTACATTTCATTATCGTCAGGCAAAAGAGTGCGATACTCGGGATTCAGAAAAGTATCGAATTAGATGATGAAATACATTCCGAGTATCGAAATCAATTGAATTTACTTAAACATCAAACGACTACTAAAAATAGGTCAATCTCCAATAACCATACTTATGATTCTCTCAAATATCTACCAAGCTAAGCTTTTAATTGCGTGATATTGATTTTTCGGGAAGAGCATCTACAGGAATAATCTTAATACAACACATATTTTTGGAAAAGATAATCAGAGGTATAGTGTATTTTTGATACCTGTAAAATTGAAAATATGCTTTTCATTTTTTCCATAATTTTTAAACTATAATAGGGCGATTGATAAATAAATCGACTAATATAAATAATGAGACATTGTTCCGAATAAATTAATTATCAACCTACTAAATACTAGACGCTTTATTAAGAATTTCTGAATAGATAGCATTATGATAAGTCGAAAAAGCCATTGTAAAAATTCGAGTAGAAATTCAGCTGTTCCAGAAAAGACAAAATTGTATTAACCTCGATTTTCAAATACGTACGAACCAAATAATATGGAAGCTTTTAAGCCAAGGAATAATATTATTTCCTTCCGCAAAGAAGCAAATATATGGAGGTAAAAATAAGTGCCGCCCCCTTTCTCCAAGGTACGCCTCGTAATGAAATTTCTGATACAGAGAAACGAATAATGTTCATGGAATTGAATGCGAATGGCAAATGGATCGCACGAGATAATTTAAAAAGATTTAGCAGCGCGAGTAGCTATGCTTGGTTTCTTCGAAATGGATCAAAGGATGCAGATGAGTGTGATGTTATTTACCAAGAATGGATTTGAAATAGAAGGTGGAAGGTAGCGGGCGCAGGCACAATCTCTCCGCAAAATTACGCCCTGCATTCTAGAGAACGCAGGAGTTTGAAGAATTTAATTAAATCAGAGAGCGGAGAGGTTTCAGAGAGCGCAGTAATTGTGCAAGATGGATCTTCTGGAATTGAATTGCTCTTTGACATTGGGAAAGACAAGCGGGATAGGCATAATTCGTAGAAATCTTTAATTTTATTATACTCTCATATTCATACCGATTCTATTTCGAAGAAGAAGGCCGTGACTCTCTGCTCTCTATTGGCTATCAGAAAAAATCTTAATTAATATCCCATTCCGTTTCAATTTAATAAAGATCTTCAGACAAAAACAAAATAACCTTGCACGTGCACGTTCATGAATACGTATAAAGGTGGATGGAAATTAAATTTCGGACAATAAAGGGACTTTTAAATGTTGTCTCTGGAGGTGAAAACCCAGGGTTATGGGTCACAGTTGTTCATCCGGTGCGTTTAATTATTTTCTTCGATACCTTTAACAATTGCCTGCATTTGAATAACTGTTCCCCGACTAGTTTATTACTTGGAGAGAGAATAAGATATACAATCTAGTATATGGGTTTACTCAAAGGTTAAATACGATTTCCTCCCAGCAGTTTGAATACTCAATTGTTTAGAAAGGAAGGAGAAGCATTACTTTTATAAATGGAAATATCGCCTAATATTGAATGAACGTTTTCCATGGAAAAACACAATCGCCTTCGTAATCACCTCTAAAATATCATTGCAGTGGAGATTACGGCTGTAATTTATAGACGAGAGGGTTGTGGATATATAATATAATTGCTTTCAAAATATAAGTTGGGGATGTTTTCGATTATTCCTGTAGTGCTCTATTTTATGATAGCATTTTTCATGCGAATATAGAGGGTAAATTTTAAGTTGCTTGACTGAATTGCGGATGAATATCCAATTATTTATATCTATTTGTAAGCGAAAGAAATTGATAATCACGTATATAAACAAGGTTACGACGCATACTTCGATACCATATTGATCTTCCATAAGAAGGACAAACTCACCCAGAAGTCAAGATAAAATGAAATCAAAATTAAATTATTTTCCGTACATTTTCTAACTTGACAACGTCTAAGTGAATATTACGGCAATCATCAAGCATGACATGAATGGAATATGACTCAAGAAAGTGGACTGCTAACACTTAGAAAAAAGGTAAGATAATTCAATTAACTTCAGCATTCGCAAAAGGTTTACGACGTGCTCGTAATCAGTTAATTTAATAATTCAGAGGGGAAATTCAAAAGTCACCGACATTTTCCGCTGGAAGATTTAAAACACCGAAGAAGTTTTCCAGAAGAATTACCCTTAATCTCCTTTCGTACCATGCAGCGAATCGGATATTTTTTCTACGGAAAAGTAGCCTCCCTTACACAATACAGCAGCATTCGCCTCGGCCAGGGCACGGAGATTAAAAAAAAAACATTCCTTAGAAAATAGATTAGTTCGGAACGACCTCAAATCCGGGACCTTGACATGGCGACCCTAATGGAATCGGTGCTTGGCTTCGAATCTGGTACTTTTCCATTGTTTCCCGAAACATGAATGATTTCTACTTGACCTGGGCAACCCACCTAACGACTGAGTGCATAAGTTTCAAGTACCAGTAGAAAGCATCGATCGATAATGCTGCTGTTATGGTATGCAAGGAGGTGCAGGCAATTTATACTTGACTCGTAAGAGAGACAAACAATGAAATGTAGAACTGATCACTCATCAAGTACTGATTCCAGAAACACTTAACTCCCCTTAAAATTCCCGAGCTATCTAATAGTAGTAAAAATATTTTAAACTATTTTCAATAAACTTAATACTCCGCTGATCTAAAGTTATTATAGCGTCATTTAAGATGAAAAGGCGTCAACTTTTCTAACATGGCAGATGATTTCCAATTATTAACGTCATTATTCCTTTATTTAACTGATTCAGCTTAACCCTCTTACAGCTCTAGCAAGAAATTTCGGAGTTTACCGAAATGGTCCTAATAAGTGTAACAAGATATGTGACGAACTACCAAGCTGAAGTTGAGTAGAATCCAATTAGCTGTGACTAATCTTCGGAAGCATAATGCCCGGAAGCGGGTGCTCTAACCATTTAGACCAAAATAGTTTATCGATATTAGCGATTCATGCAATTTTTAAACACAATTAAACTTCGTGATGCTAAACCAGTTTATTCTACACTAAATTCTTTCACTGTTTCTGCTTGTGTTAATATTTATATCCTACTGAAAACTACAACATAGTTATATTTAGGTTTATAAACTTCATCGATGTATCAAACGTTAAACTTGCGCCTAAGTAAGTTGGCCACATTTTCGTAAGCATCTTGACATAATGCACACGAAATCTGGGTAACAAGGGCTTGATACAAATATGACATATTTCTAGCACCGTAACATCCTCTCAAGTTAGAGAGTAGATATGATGTAATACTTGGAGTCATCAGGCAATGCGGACAAAAAATACTTCCTTGCGACACACCGGGCTTTGATAGACAGACGTACCCTTGTTATCGTCGAATACAAAACGGTGTTCTCCCCTATCTTAAATATTATCAACCGTAACTTTGAATAAAAGGTTAAGTAGAAAAAAGTGTCGAAACGGGATAACTTCGCATCGCGGAGGCGAATATAAAAAATCACATTTTCAAAAAACCCCTAACAGAGGGCGTGAACAGAAACCACGAACGTGGGGTAACAAAATACATAAAAATTGCACCCGAAAGAATCGGAAACAAGCAAGAAATAGCATTTGGGGAAGTTGCGTAAAAAATGGAAAGACTACCCCAGCGGCTCCGTGGGAATTGAAAAAGCCGCACGAATTTGAATAAGTATCCGTGGCAACGGAATGATATTTTCCAATACAATCTCGAGGTTCTGGAAACCTTTACCTCTCTATCGGAAAATGCGTTCAGCTGACGCCCAGTGGCTGAGGGGGTGGGATGAGGGAGAAGGGGCAAGGGTGTTCGAAGGGCATTTTGAGGGTGATGTCTCGACCGATGTCTGAGAAGGGAGTGGGCGTGGAGGAGGAAAATGGGGAACGTCACTCCCTCCCCCCGGTGGAGGAAAAAGGATCTACCACACAAGTTCGGAATCCATCGAGGACCGAAAATAATAAGGGTGAGACTTAAAAAGGAATAGCTCTCGGAGAAGAGGAAATGAGAGTCTGAAAAGGGAATTACGAAAGGAGCGGGAAATAGCGAAATGGTGGGGGAAAGAGAATCTCGACGGATCTAGTTAGCTTAATAAGGTATTCCAGTGAGAGGAGATGGGTAACTCATCCAATTATCTAATCGATGATGGGGGAACGATTTGTAGCGTTTACTACGATGCGAATGCTCAGAACGAATTACGGAAAACACACGCGCTAATGAAGAGCACTTGGGGCTAATAGAGGTAATTCGGTAGCATCCTAATGGGAAATTAAAAAGCAATTTAAAAACATCGATTATAAATACTACTTACGGCATTTAACATAGCGATAAAACCATTATTTTTAATTAAATGATAATAGATAGACAATAATAATTAAGTAATATTTTTATAAAAACATTCCATACATAAACATAAAAGATAATCCAATTAATCAAAGCTGTTTAAATTTTAATCTAGGACATTCAAAAATAAAAATCAACTACGAGAATTATAATCTTAAATAATAAAAATCTAACCAGGGTATAAATTACAATTAACAAGTAAAAAAACAAAACGTTAAAATTGATATTTTACTCAAATTCAACTGACAAAATAATACAAATAAAATTCCTCTGATCATATACAGGAAGCTTACATGATTATAAAAGTTAACAAAAGTTACGAGTACATACTAAAATTAAATAAGTAATGATAATAAACATTTTAAAATTTAAAATCCCAGCACAATGATTAACAAAATATTCATATAATGCTGAGGAAAAAAATATAATTGCATTACAGCCAATTTTTAATACTAACAATATTTTTTGTTAAATCAACACATACGGAGAGGTTCATATTCATTTGTAACGGTAGATATATCATCAACATTATCTTTAATTAAATTCATACATTCTTTAGTTTCTCAGTCTCCTTTCCCATTGGAATAATATTAAGTAAGAACTAGGAGAAAAAAATTAAACGGCAGTATGCAAATAGCATACACATTTGAACACTTTATTTCCGTTAGGATTTCATAGATACAAAAAATACCTGCATGGTTGGATGAACACTAAAATAAAAATGATACTATTTACAGGCAAACTTAGAATAACATGATTTTCATATATCTCCAGACTTTTGTTTCATGCGCCAATCATTTGATGATGCGACCTTTGAGAACCTTGTTGAGCACCCAATGACCATCTTGCGATACTTGGACAAGATACGGGCAGGTGCTTAGGGGGCACTCCTTTCTTGCGGAGGTCTTAGAAAAGAGTCCCGTATATATAATTCACTTATTAATCCCGATCCAGTTAAAGCTTCGAATATGTAAAAAGGTGAAGAAAAGACCTGATCATTCTCTCTTACTTTGATCCTTCCGCATTGGAGAGAGATTACACGAAAGTTAGTCGCACCGCCGATAAGTATTTCTTCATGTACGAACGACTACCGGTGCGACCCGTTTCCACGACGACTGTGTTGCTCTCAGAAACAGGTACGCGATCGCCTAGAGTTTGGAGGTGTGAGGACGGCCTAGCAGTCCCCTCGGTCCGTCACCTGTCTCCGCTGATCAGGTGGTTGGGAGCCCCGGAAAAGGTGTATTTCAATCGATACGCTTCTGCGACCAACACTCCTATTTCCGAGTCAGTCCAATTGGAAGTGGGGAGATTCTGCAACATTAGCATCAAGCCTTGGAAGTCCTTCTCCAGCAGCAGTTCCTTGCGCCAGTGAAGAAGGAAGGCGGCGCATACGTAGAGTTGGAAGGAAGCGAAGCCGTCGGATTCAGCGAGGTAAGTGTCCCATAACCTAATGGTGCAATGAAGAGGAAGTTCTCTGGTCAATAGGTTGTTCATCCACCTGAAAGAGAACTGGAGATAGTCCACGCCGTGGTGATACAGATGGCGATGCAAGGGTGTATCTATTCTCTGCACCAACTCCTTCAACTGGTTGACCTTCTGCTGGATACCCAACTGCGCGAATATGTAATTGTCTTGTATACCATCTAAAAACTTCGATAAGCACCAAAATGAGTCCGCCTCGATTATGTCCCGCTGTTCTTTGGACAGCGTCATCACGTCGTACGTCTCAAGATCGGCGTCGATAGGAATTACCTCCTGCAGAAAAACCACGTAAAACGGGGTTACGAGATCGTTAATCCCCTGGACGTAACCGGAGGCTGGATGACGAATGGACCAAATGAACAGAATCCTCTCGAACATTTCCTGAACGGTTTTCTGCTGAAACAAAGCTATCAATGGACTCATGCGAGGAATGTCGATGTGAATTTGTCTGTATGTATCCATGTATATTTCGTCCAGCTCGGTGTCGTAGTATTGCTTCACCAAACCCCAGTACTCCTGCCGTTTTCTCTCCAGAACGTGGGGTCTCCGTTCCAAATTGGCGGGAAGATATCCAGAGAGGAGTCTCCAGGTAACGGCGCGAACTTTGACGGGTATTCCTGACCAACTGAGTTGTCTCAGGTCCTCAAGGTTTAGAAGGGCGCTTTCTAACAGAGGATGGAATCTCTCTAACTTAATTCCTTCGCTGTCTGCCCCTTCCCGGGCAAGGAGTTGAAGTTTAGACCGCATCTGTGGTCCTCTCATGGGCTGAGGCCTTCCAGGATATTGTCTTCCGGGGAGGATAGAAGTGGTTGAATTGGAAGGAGTGTTAACTGGAGAGGAAGGTGGCTCTCTTTGGCTTGCCAATCTCTGCATGGCTTCCACCTTTCTTTCGGACGATAAGGCAGGTTCGGACTGCTGAGATGTCCCTGAGTGATGGACGTTGGTCGCAGAACCTGCTTCACTTGTGGATTCCGTCGCTTTGACGACGGGATCGCCATCGGCACTATCTTTGGATGACACTACCTTCTCCCCGCCCTGAGCCCTATGGCTGTTGATGACACTCAAGGCGGCGGACTGTGCCACCTTTTTGGATATTTTCAAGTCCGTCGATGCGATGCAGAACTCATCGTCGCCTATGTCCCACGCGTCACTCACACTCTCCTGGAAATCTTGGAAGGACGTTGGATAGGAAGAATTTTTCGGGCGGCTCTTAGGGGCTTCCTTTTTAGGGCTGGGCCTTCCTGGCACTGCTTTGGAGTTCTTCTTCCAAAAAGTGGACTTCCCGTCAAAATCCAGGAATCCTTCGGGGTCGTCCATATTGCCGCCACAGCTTTAAGATTCCTTGGATATGTCCTTCGAGTACCACTCCTCTCGTTTCTTGAATGCAGTCACACGCAACGGCTGGTGTTGATACTGAAAGGAAAATTGTCTCATGTTGAATATTTCTTTCTTCGGTTATAACAATATATAGGCACACCTAAGATATCTTCCAAAGGCGTCATTGAAACTTATTACTACACTGACCCTCATGCATTTTGGTTAATTTAATAATCAAAGAAGAATGTTAAGATAAACGTTAGTATGAGTTAATAATATCAGAGTATGGGTTAGTAAATACGACAATAATAAACGACAGAGAAAATAGTTACATAAGAGATCACACGTAAGTGGAACCAATAACCCTAAAGTATATTGAAAAAGGATGTTCTCCTTAAATACATGCATAATGAATCAGATTTTGAAATTCATACCTCTATCCACAGTTTATCGACAATGATGTGAGACAATATCACCATCTAACATATTATAGTGAAGTCCTAAATCGTGACATACTTGATTCTTATAAGAAGTACAGAATAATGAAATACCAAGGTAAAGGTTTTTGGCGATAAAGTGAAGTCTATGAAAGTCAGGCTTGGGTGGAAATGTTATGACTTGAGAATTAAAATATACGGAATGCATTACAGAAGAAATAAATTTGATAAATGATTATTTATCTTACTTAGTTTTAAAATGAATTTCCGCTGTGATGATAGAAAACATTAAGCAAGATATAATTCAAATGAAAATATTCCTAAAAAGTTCAAAATACAAAAAAATACTGGTAAATTGAGAATTGCTTGAAGACATTTAAAAATGCAGGCTTGGATACACACAAAATCCGACTGGATCCCAATGGAAAAAAGGTATGGATAAAACCAAGCAACCACCGAGTATTCTTCTCCAAGTAAAGCAGATATTTACACACCACATAATAATAAATTACATTTCAAAACTTGTATTAAAACCTTAAAACAAAACAACATTTAAAACCAAAACCAATTTTTCAAACATATAAAATCCCATTACCTTAAATTTTGAAAAAATCAATAACACATTGTTATCAACATATTATACGTGTAATCTTTAACGGGGGCGTTGAAGAATTTATAACGGCCAAAATATTTTCAGTATTAATTATGAACTATATAAAGGGCGATTTAGAGTTTCGGATTCATGCGATAGAAAATAGATATGAAAAAAGCTACAAATGATTTGGAACAACTTGAATAACTAACTATCAACGCAACACAGAACGTTAACCTTGCTAAATGCGCAGTAGAGAATCCCTTTTGATTTCTTCTCCTTGAACTATAAATTCCATCATGAATTATTAAAACCTTGTTATCAAAATCGGATCGATACACGCAGCACGGAAAGTTAAACCTAAAATATGCTCGAGAAGATCTCAAATTTAAAAGAACAGCTCGTAATGTTGCAATGAAAATGATCAAGATTTTACATTATATTCGAGGAGAAAATTCAACGAATGATGAAATAAACGGCTGTATGCTACCAAGAGTTAATAAACATTGAGAACATCATCCAATGTAACGAAACATTGACTTATCCGCAATTATTTGTTATCTATTTATAGAGAAATATATATGTAAACCAGAAAAATTATCCAATTCTACAAACAGGTTGTACGATAGTTTTAATCGTAGCTTCTATAAACGGAAAAATAAGTGCTAACAGGGAATGAACTTTAATGGATTAATTCTTACTGCTTCAACGAATCAACCACCTCACGAATTAATTTTAATCGCCCAATCTGAAAGAATAAATTTCGAGCAAAAATCATGCGTCATAAAACTTCACCCACATCCTA
Organism: Pantala flavescens; assembly: GCA_020796165.1. Taxonomy (NCBI): domain Eukaryota; kingdom Metazoa; phylum Arthropoda; class Insecta; order Odonata; family Libellulidae; genus Pantala; species Pantala flavescens. The sequence goes on from CM036878.1 coordinate 27,780,551, forward strand.
ACCAACGAAGTAACCAACAGCAAGAATGGAGTTTCTAAATAAAAAAGTCATCATAGAAGACCTTCAGCGCCACTTGGCACTTCATTCATCGACAATGAGGAGTGATAGAGGCCTTCGTATGTACGGGAGGAGGAGGAGCAAACACCGAAAAAAAAAACCTCCAACCTATTTCGACGTAGAAAACGAAACGCGCAAACACATGAGAAAGAAGAAAATCGAAATTGTGAGTCACAAGAGAAAGGGCGTAGTCTCCAGATTAAGGGCATGAGTAGTCTCCCACCATTCCCGATATTATATTTAAATAGGCTTTTGGAGGACCTTTTATTTTGGGGTCGTGTGTACACACGCACGGAGCTGGAAATGGGCACGGATCTTGCAGGGGTTTCCATACCTGAGTGGAAGGGAATCCTCAGGTATGGAAAGGGAGGAACATCGGGGTTGAAGGTCGCCCTGGAGGATTTCGGGCGACGGTTGGTGGGTTCTGGTGGGGTTCGGAGAGAACAACAAACACGGTAAGGCACGAGGCATCTAGGTCAGTTTAGGGCGACCCACTTCTTCCCTACCGAACCCCTCCCCGGAACCCCTTCCCCGGAGCCTTCGATCCCTGCCCCTCCCGACATATACGAGGTGCCACTTCGTCCTGTCCCACACCCATCCGCCTCTTTTATTCCCCTCTTTCGCTCACAAAATACCCTTTTTCCTTCGACCCTATAGCATCCCTTGTGTGCTGCGTCTATCCGAATTTGTCCTTGGACAGGGTGGATCGGAGAAATTTCACTTTGTTACCGAGGGCTCTTTCCGAAGGGGAGAAAAGAATTATGGTCGCATGCCGTGCTAATAAAACAGACACGAAACGTAAGGATGGGAAAAAGGGAGTAGATATTAAGAGAGAGATACCATTCTATTTCACAATGAGCCGTAACAGCTAAGAATCTAATCTCCTGATCCTTGTTGGGTTAATTTTAACCAAATAATTAACTTCGTAGCACGCTTTTATATCTTGAATGAGTTCAAGTTCAACTTCGAGGAAGAGAGCCACACTAAATAAATGGAGAAAGCCTATGAATCTCCAGAGTACTGAATTATTAAAAGTCAATTAACTGATTAACTAATTATTAAATTAACTGATGCTCTGGCTAGCATATTATCGTATCTTTCGTAATCACTTTATAAAATTTCAATAAGCATAGCTTCATAAGCTAATTTAACCAGTAAAAAATGTTAAATCTTAGAATTACCGTTTATTCAGATAACATAACATCTCTGTTTTGAAAGACTGAAGATAAAAATCGGAACATAAAAGCTCCGAAAATATTAATCACAAAAACTCACGAACTATTTAGAAAAATGAGGCAACAGATTTAATGAAGAGCGAAAGAAAAACTTCCAGGTAGAAAGACAGGCAGAAGAGGCATCTTTATTCAATTTCCCTAACTCCTTCAGAACAAAACACTGACAGCAAAATTACAGAGGTGGACGTGAACGGCAAAGACTGAATACACGCCTAAGCATACTCTGTTACCTAACCAGAGCAATCCGATCAGCCGCATTGGAGCGTTAGCACGCTAACCAGCTAACTAACCAGAACATAAGGGCGTTGGTGGGTATACGCTGTTGAACTAATCGATTTTTCCTAGGGGTAAATACACTCAACTCTCCTTAACATATTACACTTCAATTTACGAGAGCAGATTTCAATCGTTTCTAGATGAAAATCATCACTCTAAAATATCCGCTAAAGGATGCTAAGTACTCCACGAGTCATGCGTTTGTATCTATTTTTTTAATACAACTTTTACGTAAAGATTCGTTAAGTGCGTTAACCGAAAAAGCACGGAATCTTTGTCGGCAAGTGATAATCTGCGAAAGGGCAGAAACGCTCATGCTAAGCACGGACGGAAGAATCTCGGCAGTAGCTCTCCTGTGGAGAGATGCAATTCCATCCACCCCGCGGAGGATCATCGGAGACTGGATACGCTTAACTAAACGCCCCGTGGGGAAGGGGCAAATGGAAGCTCCGGGGATCGGAAGGATACTCCTTTTATCTTCCGTGAGATGAAAGAGATCATGAGGCGAGAGAGGCAAAAAGCGTAGGGCAAGAGAGTCTCCATTGAGTAGCACTCATGTTCAATGAACGAGACTCGGGTCACTTATCACTTCGCTGAAATTGAACGAGGAAGATCTCGGGAAATCTAATAAAATGCCTCGGAGTTTTTAAGACTTCTCGGGTGAATTAGAAGGAAGAGATCTTGAAGATGTTCATTAAATACTCTACGTTACCAGGAACTGATCCTTTGCGATTGTTAACGTCGACTTTTCCTCCTTTGAAGTTAAAATTTTCTTCGTAAAATACCGAAAAAAATATAATAATAAGGCTTTAATTTATTACCATGATTTCCTGCTCTAAATAAAAATATTCCGTGATGTAAAATGTGCCAAGAATTTTCACCAAAATATCATGACTGAGAGAAAATACCTAAAAATATATTTGTTCAACGTATTCTAGAATAAATAATTCTGTTCACAGCCATGTTCTAGTAGCTTTTTATGAAATATTTACTAGAGAAATTTCCGAGGAAAAGGAGCTCCTCCTTATATATAGAGGTATGACAGAGAGACAAATACTTTTATCAAGTTCCAACAACTGTTTTTAATCACAATACAATCTAAAAACTGCACGAAAACAATCCAATATAAAATTATCCTCAAAATAAATCGAAAAACCTGGCACTTATCTTAATTCGAAAGACTTGGAATGAAAGCAAAATTGTAAGAAACTCGAAGACACTACTTTAGAGAATGAAAGAAGAATTTATCGTAACGGGAAAGAGTGGAAATGCGGAGAGATCAGAGTGGTATTATAGGATTGAAAAGAGAAAGCGATGAAAACAAAAAAGAGGGGATTCTAAACGAGAAGCTTTCGATACGGAGGTTTTTTCCACTGGAGCTAAGGGTAACAGACCCTTCCAAGGGGATAATTTTTTCCTTTTCCGATTCACCTGCTTCCACTCCTAATGCGACCGTGAAGATGAAAAAAGCTACTGCTTCTTACGAACCTAACTCTTGAACGACGCTTAAACTAAGGGATATGCGACAAAGAAGTGTATGAACTGGATTTAAACTAAATAATTGCGGAGAAAATACTTGTTATACGGTATTGGGAAGTTTATAATGTCATGCAAGGACTCGATAATGAATAGGCTAACTAAAACTCATTTATACTTAAAAGAACCTTCCATTAAAAGAATGAAAAAATGTATCACAAAATTCGTAAACTACTTTTATTTACAGCTTCGTTAAAATGAAAAAAATGTTATGCTGTTTCCCTAAAACATCAGAAAGTTTTTAAGGCAAGTCTAGATGATTGAAACATTATGGCAACCTTCCTACCAAAGGTTTTCCAACCAAGATGTTCGAACCTACCCTCATTACTAACAACCATCATCGATTGTCAACAAAAGTCACAATCCTCCGCACTAAAACAGATCATTTCTATCGCTTAAACCCATCCCAACACTCGAATCAAACTGCTAGATCCTTTTCATACAGAAAAGCAGGAGAAAGGAATAAAATACGAAACTTGCATTAGGAACTCTATCGGGGGATTTCCAGCAGGCATCCCACTTTCCGAAAAACGTATAATGCTCCCTTAATGGTCCTGCAGCGACCTTTAAAAGTAACATCCATTTCCCTCCCCCAAAATTCCGAGTAACTTCGCTCGGAAAAACCGCAGTGCCCACTCGACTGACATCCATTTCCAATCCTCACCTATCCCTCCACCGCGATGTTCGATACGTCACTCACATCCTCTCCTCTGCCTCATCGTCTAAAAAAAATCCGGCACACACTCACAGGGTGTCTTTTTCGATTCTTCCGAAGCGCAACGACCTCATTTCCGAACCCTTACTCCGGGAGGGGGCGTGGCACAACCCCCTTTCCGTAGTATGATTAGAAGACCCATTTTATTGGCCTCGGGCATAAAAGAGGCAATTTAGAAGAGGAGTCGGCATCGATTTTCCGGAAGCGGGGGAAAGGAACATTGAATTCTGTTTGTCCAACGGCCCCGGTGTGAGAAAATTAAACCGACCCCGCCACGTACGATTGGTTGTTCGAGATAACCGTCGTTCCACCTGAGCCCTTGGAACGCTAAAAGTCGTTTGCGACCCATCTTCCCCTTTGGAGTTTATCGTTCTTACCGAGGTGCAAGCATGCGGAAATGCTTAAGGCAATCTACGCTACGAACAACGGCCTATGACGTTTGCTATTGCGTCTGTTCCATTTCCACCTAGGCACGTGTGTCCTTAGAGAGGGAGGATTTCAAGGTTTCGTTACGCTGCAAGACGGTTGGACTAGATAGCAACTTAATTAGCTCTACGAGAACGCATGCATATGCATAAGATTACCGTACTCTTATGGTAAAGCGATGGCTGTCGTTAACATGTGAATAGATTAACCTGAACTCGAGCATTCTTATCGACAGAGATGTAATTCCTCTATTTACAGCGAATCTATGTTCATGAACGATTTGCGCAGATCCAGAAATTTACCAAGGGTAAGGGAAAGTTAAATATAACCACTTAACCAACCAACAACCTAGATCAAATCGTAATATAAAATAAGAGTGCCCAAATTCTACCAAATTTGCTGTTCTCGAGGGTGTATCCGATCGATGAAAACAGCAGAGGTAAATCGGCCGACAAATGCTAGCGATATCATATCTTTAAGTTGGCCATATGCTAATAACATTTTTATAAGATAATCAATAATCAACAATGTTTCTGCAGCTAAGATGCCACTACACGATGGAATAGGATCACAAAAATTGCAAGAAGAGAATGTCTATTTATTTAATCTTTCAACTAGCTACATGTATTCTTACTCGTCGACGAATAAAAATAGATGAAGTGAACGCGCATATGCACTTCATAGAAAGGGAATAAGAGCGCACATAGAAACAAGGTAATCTAAAAGAACGGATTAAAAGAGAAGGAAGTCGCAGAGAAAGCAGGGACGGAGTGGACGGAAGAGAGAGGAAAGCGATCAATCAGGAGAAAATGGGAGAAGAGCAAATGATAAGAAAGACAAATCGAAAAACAGAGTCAGAATGCTTTCCGTCATCCGATTATCACACGCAATGAAGGATATCAAAGAAGATTTAATCATTAATTGCCTCTAGGAACTATATTTATTCAGTCATCATTCCATTTAATGGAAAATAATTTTAGACATAAAAAAGAGAAAAAAACAATACACACTGCTTCCCTTTTAATATAAGTTTCTCCTTAATTTCCAAACCAATACCTTATACCTTTATAAAAATGAATGTTAATAATTTCTAGAAATAAAGAATCATTTGCGGAAAATTCCTTTGAAACACCAATCATTTCATATTTACATCACATTCATCCTTCAATCCATTCAACGAGAAACGTATTTATTAATTTAGAAAACGTCTACGAGATAAAGGGCAACATACTTTAAGTTTACAAGAAAACTAATTGAATACGAAAATAAAAATACCTATGACAGCACTTCAAAACCTACACATCAAACCATCCAAACACGATTCACCGAGAAATAAACTTCTACTCGAAAGGTAATTCTAGAGAATTCCCTTAACCCTCGACTGAGCCAATTCCGTCGAAAGACAAAACATCCGCTTTATTTCCGACAACTGCGAGGAGCGACGATGGGCAGTCTTTCACGGCAAACAGTTTATCTCGGCAAATGCGTTTATTGCCTATCCACTAATCCAGCCTCGACCTTTACCTCCTCCTCCCAAGACGCCTCACAGTCCATAGGGGATGGGGAGGAAAGATTTTTCGCTACGTGGGAAAAAGGCAACCGGGAACATTCGACCTGAAAATCCCGGAGCGCGGCTCTCTGCGGTGCATCTATCCATCTCTTTGGACACATTCGGGGCTTAACGTTCGGATCCCGTGAAAAATGACGAGGGGGCGTATCGCATGCTTTTTGATGCGTGCATGCTCGCTAAAAGGGGTTGGACGTGTATATGCGATGGGAGTACACGAATATGGTGATGCGGTGACTCTGGATGCACGAGTAGAGAGAGGGATGCTTGCACCCGGGAGATGAATCTGTACGACGTCAAAAGATGAGGGATGATTTCCGATCTTTGGGAGATGGAAGCGGTGCCGCTTTGCTCATAAAAACTGGCCTAAGGGAAGATCAAATCGCGGTGTACTCGGAAGGAAATTTGCGGAGGATTTTTGAGCCGTGAGAAGCTTCCTAGAAAAGCCCTTCCCATTCCGGGGATATTCCATTTCATGTTTTCGATGGGCATTTTTTCCGAAGATCTTCTACGGTGGTTACGCAACTTTTCATCCATCTGTGGGTACTCCATTTTTTGGATCCGCAAATGGCTTGTTGCACGTTAGATCTTCATAGCTGATTCTAAATCCGGGAATTTATTAAACTTAAGAAAAATAATAACTAAAACCTTTATTTGAAATTATGAGGGAAGAAATAGAGGAGATTAATATGGAATCGAATTTATCACTATCAAGTAACGAATAACAAGAATCCATATCGAGCGATAATTAACGTTGCTAGACATATGCTCATTATTAATCTTAAGTCATTAGCGAGTGAAAATAAGGCAATGAATGTAGGAATCGGTTTAAATATATATGGATTCGTTTTAATCAACTAGTTGGGCTACATCCTGGAAGAATATAACAGCTTATGGATAACATATAAATTTTTGAAGGCACAGGGAGGAAAAATGTAAAAAAGTTTTCAGAATTCTAGTAACAGTCTATGAAGTCTAAAAACTTTGCTTGTTACAATTATCTGACCAATATTAGAAGAGTCATTTCTTTCTTTCATCGCGATAGTGGAAACATGTCTCGTATATTCTATTATTTTTCTCTTTGTGGATATAGTTGTACATATTTCTCTCATTGGTAATTAAGATAATAGCCATTCATTCTACTCTAATGCAGAAGTTACCAAATACTTGAGTAGCAGAAACACGTATCACAAAGAATAGCCTATTGATGTTTCTCAGAACATTTGAGGACAAATTTAATACGACCAAGTTCAACTTCTTAGAAGAAAGCCACAAAAATTCAGTAATAAAACAGAATATTCGAAGAAAAATATTATCGGTATTTTTAATTGATAGAATTCGAAAAATATTCTGACTACTGCATAGCAGTGGAATTTTGTTTCCCAGTATTTCTTTTACTTAAATCAATAATCACAATAAGGGAGCAAAATATTTAATTACCTCATTCTCATTGGAGAACCTTAATTTCTCTATTTTAATACGAGAAAATTATGAAAACTAATACAACTCCTCGAGACGACTTTCCACTGTTTACAGCAATATATCTTGGAACCATATTATTATATTTTATTTCACTGAATTTTATTTGTCCTACTACAAATCAAAATTTTTCAAAAAGTTTTACAAAAAAGGTACATTGGCAATAAAATTTTATAACAATACAACTTCATCAATACTCTATCTCCCATCTAAGGCTCATCCCTACGCGGAAGCCACCAAAAAATCAACCCGATAAACACATTTCACTCAGGAAGAAATAACGCTCGAAAGACGCGAGTCACGCCACCAATTTCTCCAGATTAACAGTTTCCGATGGGAGAGGACAGACCGTATCGCTACGATCTTTTCCGGGAACAGCCTTACTACCACCCTTCGACGCCAAACCGAAACCTTACGGACAACGTAATCCCGAACGAGTCCGCGACATCGTAATACCTTCTACGATTCGCACCCGGCACGCAACAAGCCGTCGCACGTCCACCGATTCAATTCCGTTCGCACGAGAACGGATAAAATAAAAGAGGAAAGAACACATCTATTCACTTCCTTCCGGCCCGACTTCTCTTCCATGACGCACCCCCGCCAAGCAACAACCTCACCCTTTCAAGGACAAAATAGAAAAAATAAAAAGTTTCTCCGGGCCTAAGAGTCCCGGCCGACCTAATCGTAGAGGGAGATAAAAGGGAGGGAAGGACAAACCCCTTCCCTCTCCTATTCCTCACCAAGTAGGTCAACGGAGAAGTGGAGACCACGTGACGAGTGTGGCTTCACCAATGGGTGGTAAAGAGTGGCGCGATTAATCGATTCGTCCGTACAAAGGGACACTTGGATGGCAATGGCGTAAACAGGATTATCAATCGATTGACTGTGACAAATTCTCTCACTTACGACTCTTCCGATAGATCGGTGCGCGTGGATACGAAAAGCGAATTAACCTGAATTGCTATGAGTGCGTCTAGCTTCCGATGGATATTGGATGTCGATCTACTACTACTAGAGTGGATATGAGGATTGATGGTAGCAGCAATGATAGCCGTTATTAACTTTTGAAAAACTCTTCCGTGACAGAGGATAAACGGCAACGGACGAAAATAAATACGAGCGAAAATAAATTCGAGAAAAAAGTTCGAGTGAAAAAGTTGCAAAAAATTAATCTCTATGGTCGATAAAAACTTTCCTGACTGTAATAAATTCAAGAGTAATAAAAAATATCACCAACTTTTGAAAATTAAATTAGGTAGGCTGTTAAAATGGTAATAACGTAGTAGTAATACAAGGACTTTTAATGTTTCACGTCCAAATATTAAAAAGAGTAAATTAAATACGTTAATGTAAGTAATTCTTCACATACATTAACTCAATAAAAAATCAACCTCTTCTTCTCCATATATAATGGATCAGATAAAAAACGTACTCTAATGGATTCTGCCTAAAAATTAAAACTACGACAGGAGAAACAAATGCATTAATTCAAAAAGAGAAAAATATAAACCTAACAATATTACGGAAGTTCTCTTCCTTTTTCCATGAACCACCGAAGATAACGAGGAGTTTCTAGCTATTAGAAAACAAAACAAAACTTCATGACCACGAAATTTACCCTAGAAGAAAACAAACTCCCTTAGGCTACCGTAAAGGGAACCCGTAACTAATAATAATTTCCCTCTCGGAAGCAAAACTTCAATTCCCACAAAGCGGGCTTCTTTTTCGTCATGTGCGCCGACAGCCAATTTACCACTTGCCCGCAATTCTTTTAACGAAACCACTTTCTCTTTTCCAGGGTGCCTCCTAGCACCGCAAGACAAGGGTTCCCCGCAACCCGGGCTCCCCTTCCCCACCGACCTTACGATTCCCCCGTCTTTTTTCCCTCCCGCGCGGGGCATACATAACCAGTAGACCGCAGCAACTATCTTTCAACCTACTCACACTAAACAACGCCGCGCCTTCAAAGCTTCGTGAGTGCGGTTCACCTCCGTTACAAAATGCATGTGCCGGAGCAAGGCCGCTGGACCTTCGAAAAAAAGAACACCTTTTGGATGCGATCGAGTTCAAACCCGGAAGATATCCGCTACAGAGAGAGAGGTTGATGTGTTAAAGAGCAGGTGTTATTAGCCTTCCTTTTGCGATGGACGAGATACGAGTACACTGTTGCTGCATTTAAATTCGATTAACCTTCGGGGAAACAAAATATTACCTGCCGTGCTTAATTACGTTTACAGGTGTGGAAGATCAAACATATTATTGCCGAAGTTGTTTTGTTACGGGATGTTTTAATTATCATACCGGGGCAATAAACGAATTTGGAACTACTTTAAAAAGAAACATTAAATTAATCGACTAATCTGATACAAAAATTAATGGGCTATAAACATGACAAAAACTAACATTTCTTCCACCTCGCACACTTTGAACAAATATTTTGTCACGTACGTCCTACTTCGATAAATATCATTATTAGACTAGAAAAAATAACAACACGAACAAATTAAAACACTCTTTCATAAATATGTCTTATACCGAAACGAAGCCAACTAATAATCACAAATCGTGGGCCAAATAAAATCTTCATAAAAGTATTACTAGTACCTAATTCGCCCAATCAAGTAACAAAGTGCGTTACGAAAATCAATGGATGCCGAAACATATGATCAAAATCATACTGTGAATAAATACAACATTCAAGAAAGAAATAATAATCAAGCGAAAATTTAAGAAATTATAAATACACACACAAGAAAGACAAAGCGAATTCAGGTCTAGAAGATACTGATATAAAAGCATTCAGTCATCGTATGATGAAGACATTGTAAGGTTATTATAGCCAATAATTACTCAAATAATCCTATAAGATATATACCATCATTCCGGACGTAGATGATGCGGTCGCATTGTAAGAAATTCGATCAAGTTAGTTCTCACGTCGTATTTTGTACAACTTAGAATCGGTAAGTCTATGAAAAAATATGAATCTATGTTTTTAGTTTGAATAGAATAATCATTACGAGTAAGTAAATTATTGAACCTCATCCAGGGCTGGGATTACGTCAAAAATATTCAAAGGAGAAAAGGGAAGAATAATTTCATTAGCTTCAGTTTCATTCATTAATAAATAATCTACTACAAATGTTCTTTAATGTTACATAAATACTTTTATCTAAAATATTTTATAATTAAAATAATCTAATGCTTCAAAAATAACAAGCGATAAACACCACACCCTCTCAGTGGATAACAATCCCTATTCCTCTCCGAAGCAACTGATAACAAATGGAAGACGAATGGGGTCGAAAGCGACCGCCGGGCTGAACGCAACATAGACGGATGGCATTACAGAACGTAGGTGTTACACCAATTTCGAATGAGATTCCCATCAAACCACGGATTCTTAACTGGACGTCAAAACAACCAATTACCCAACAAATCATCACGCCGCTAACTCGGAAGCTAGTTTCGTCCCGGCTCCGCCTAGTTTTCCGACACCGTGATACATCATCTGCGCGACTACCATTAATCTGACGTGGAATTCCCGACAAACACGTCCCATCCCTGCCGTGTAACTACAACAGAATGTGCCTAGGACGCGAGAAAACATTGATATTAAATTGAAAAAAGACAATATACACGGAAAATTTAGATGTAAAGAGGTGAAATTCCGTACGCCACGAACTGGCACGCAATAAAACACTTTGGAATTCTTCCTCCTCTCACTAAATGCATCGTGGCTTGTAGGTATAAAGGAATGCTGCCTACTCAAATCGTAAAATCTTCCTGAGCTTTCCTTTCTCCATCTATTCGACTTGGAATCCGTGTATGGCACCGATGGGAAGAGATTGCTTACTAACAAGAATTTTAGAATTTAAATAAGATCTGTAGCAAAACTAGCTTACGTAGAATTAATTGTTTTATTACATGTTCGCAATCAACTATTATTTGAAGAGGCTAAAATATTCCAAACAATAGTAAACTAACTAATTTAAAAAATAATAGAGATAAGATTATCTACGCAAGTTTAACAAGCCGAAGTACAACATTTAACACACGCAAATGAAGCTCAATCACAAATAAGCTTTCAAAGCGAACTAAAACATGATTTTAGAGCCTAAAATAAGCGAACGCTATGGCTTCGAACACAAATTTTCCAGAAATCCAAAACAAATTACGCCGTTGATGTTTCTACACTGACTATACATGAATACTTATGAGACTTATGAGAGACCTTTACATATAATCTGAACTTCGCCAAATGTTCAATAATACCTGTGTTTGATGCAGAGTTTTCAAGCGAGGAATTTAAATTAAACGTTCGAATGTATCGATCAAATTACTATATTCACCTTTCCTTAATTTTATCTCTTTATTTTATTTATTATATACCCTTAATTATTAATATGATAGCCTATATTAGCCGAAATCATTCTCTAGCGAGCCTCTCTGAGAACTATCCTTTTTCAGTCAAAGCTATATTTCGCTCAAAACAGGGATCACTTGGATAAAGCAATTCATTTATAAATCTACAGCGGTTCTAATAATACTGAACGTATGAAATCTAAAAGCCTAAATAAATATATTATTATATAGAATTTATTTATTATATACATTGAAATTTAACATTATTATTACATACAGGAATGAATTTTGAAACCTCAATTCCTTTCAAGGAGAAACAAACATTAGTAGAGTTATATCTATAAATTAAGGTAAACTATGCACAGAGAGACACATTTCATACATTATCACGTTTCTAAACATCACGAAATTCCACGATGGATAAAATACGCGCGGAGAGAATGCGAGGATGCAAATTGTGCATGTTCTTGTGGAGGGGGTGTGACTCTAGGAACACCATAGAGGTGGGAAAGGGGGACGTGAACGTAAAAATATGCGAAGTGCGGCACGTCGCCCTCGACGCTTCGTGATACGGAGTCAATCACCTTGTTTAGCCACTCCTCTTCCATGCCACCCTTACACTCTTTTTACGCGGGAAGTGGAGCGAGGAGAAACCTTCTACTTCTATTACACCTACGCCAAGCACATCCCCTCATTCCGCCCTCTATGCAGATTCCGCGACAGGAACCTCTCTCTCGCTATCGGAATGATGAAAGGTCCGTTTGGCAAAAGTGGAGGACTTATCGCGAAATCGACAATGGATTTCGAGAGCGCTTCGACGGAGGGGCGTAAAATTATATTTGGCACCGTCTATTGCTTTCCCTTTTAATCACAAAAAACAATCTGCCTCCGTTCCCCGCTATCGTAAAACAAAACGCGCGATCTCGCGTTCGTTGGGCATGACCGAAATGAATTTTCGTGAGTTAGTGCTTTCCACTCTATTTAACTCGATTTTAATACCCATAAGACACTTGCTCTTTTTCAAACTTATTACACGCCCAGATTAAGTAAAATGAGCTCCATTCTAATGATGCAATCCAGCTATGTTTGACAAGCAATAGCCCGAACTATAAAAATTCAGGATGAATTAGAAAGGGATGAATATTACGCAAACATATTAAATAATAAGCGAATAAATTCTATATCAGTATGATAGTCAATCACAATGAATTTTGCAAGAAGTGAACACAAACCACAGACAATTATCAAACAAAACCAACATGCATCATACATACAAAGAATTTTGCAAGAACTGAACACAAACCACTGACAATTATCAAACAAAACCAACATGCATCATACATAAAAATAAAATATAAAGCGATAAGGATCAAGTCCCTGTCACAACAGAAACCACAATCATGCAGGTGATTTCATGCAATTATACGCAAACATAAAACCAATAATGAAAAGGGTAAAGATTTAGGTAGGTAAAGTGCCTAAAATACGTGGGAGAATTATAACCAGTCGAAAAGAGAAAAATAAAAAAAAATTGAAGAATAACCATGTCGACTAATTTATCTCTCGTATTATTATACTTAATGATTTTTCATCATATTAATTATGAAACTTTATAGCGATAGATAGAATTACAGCGTTACAAATATTTTCAATCATGGTAAAACCTGTTTTAAAATTAAATATATTTTATATATCAGCGTTATTTACAAATAATCAGACAAAAGTTTCCAAAAATAAAAACTTGAGAATAATGAAATATAAACCAATAAATTTTAATTATGGGTATGGGGATTTTTTGATGAACTTGCTATTACTATTACTATTTCTGTACATCCAAAGCATTAATTATAGCATTCGTACGTGGAATACGATAACCCAAATATTTCTAATTCAGAGTAATTTACGAATATTATATTACTTTTATAGTCTCATTAAAAATACACTACTTTCTTAAAAATGGATTTCAAAAACTTTGGTCAGAAATAAGATACATTTCGAGTTGTTTAAATACTCGCTTACAATTATTAGTTTATAAAGATCTGCTTATAATAATTACTATAAATACTTGTATTTCTTCAATTCGGAAATTTTTGTGTTTAATAATAATTTTTTATCCATTTTCTATTATTCTTTTCTTTCATAATTAAAAACCATATAAATTTTTAACAACTAAGACCTTACAAAATAAACGCTATATAAAGACATTGCAATGAGGAAATTCAAAAAAATCTGTGGAGAAGAACCAATCATAAAATAAAACACCAGCTGGGTGACAACAGCCTTCAAAAAACTCCACAGTTACAGTTGAAGCTAAAAATCACCGAATCCCGAATTCCACGAAGTAACTGACTCACAATGAACCCCTGGTGGAGCGATTGGTAAACTCGGTAAAAAAAACCCACCGATTCTGAATAACTCCCTCCGCTCCCTAACTCCACAGCCATTCGCGGCATACTGAGACAGAATTCCCCGACTTCAACACTCCCGCTGCATATTCATCCTCCAACCGCCGCAGACGAGCGAACATGTACCCGACCTATTTCCAAAGCCTCGCGAAGTTTAGCCGCACACTTTAGCCGCGACGTCTCTCCTCCTGTCCAGGGCGCGGACAAAAGCCTCCCCTTATAACCAAAAAAAACCCAGGCTCGATCTTCCGTCTGCTCCTAAAAAAATGAGGTCGGTGCACCCGCGACGGCGACAAAAAAGTGCTACACAATGGGGACGAGGAGCGTGCATTTGTGGGGAAACATCTAGCTGGATCCTCGGTGAGGAGGCGCTATGTGACGAGATTTCGGAGCGACCGCTCGCTGGAGAGGGACGCGGAATTTAGGACGAGCGTAGCACGTGCTCCCTTTGATTCCGAGCGAACCTCCGCGGGATCAGCCGGGGAACTACCGCGATAATCCCCGATAAAAACCGTCGCACCGCGCGTACACTTAGGGTCGACGAACGTTTTCGTAAACAGAACGGGAAGCTGAGATCGAAACGGGTGACGTGGGCGGGAGAGGTGAACGGACCCCGCGTTCCTTTTTTTCTTTATTATTAGGGGACGCTAAAGTTAAACGAGCGGAGGGGAGGAATCGGGACGAAAAAAAGAAAAGGAAATTTGCCACCCGATTAAAAGCGATTCGAAAAATTGCCGGACGGAGGCGCCGGTGGAAATGCCGAGTGAATTTTTTTTTTCTCTCCGGAGAATTGGGGCGACGGAAAAAGCGACGCTATTCTGGAGAGCCTATCTTTATTTTCGCGAACCTCCCGCCGAGTGAATGCGGCGGATGTTTCCGGGCGATTGTTTAAAGATTTAACGCGGTTCTTTCCGGTGAAATAACTTTTCGAACGATGCATTGCTTCTCCTGTGAGCCTCTTTAAGGCGAGGTAATTGGCTTCGGAGAATAATGAGCGAGGAAATTTTTACGAACCGGCAAAATGAGATTTGCGGGAAAATTAATTATAAGAAAAGACGGATTGTGCTTGACGAATGTTTCGTGCTTAATTATTCGCTTACGATAGCCTAATTAGATGAAGAGAGAAAAAATACTTTGCTCGTTCCGGAATAAACAAATGTATCAATATGTACTTTTATTGTACTTGAGAAAGCAACTTATGCAAGGAAATGTTTCGACTGCATAGAATAAGGGGAATTTTAGATTTCGAAATAATATCCAATCTCGGAACAAAAAAATTTATTACTAATAGTAATATTATATATTACCGATAATTGCTAACTTTAAATATTCTGATACGTTTCTTATTGCCTTGATTGTTTCAATAATATCATTATCCATTTTCCACTATATAACCAATTTAATAATTAACATTATTAATCGTTAATGTGAATCAGTAAAGATTCACGAATAACATCAAGAAGGGAAAATTGAGCCTTGAGAAGACAAGTTATTCTCCTACAGTTATGTAAGACGACTGGAGAATTGCCAAAGATTTTTACACGATCTTTTGAAATGTCATTCCCATCGAACTTTCTGAATTCTTTCGCATCAACTTCATAGCTGCATATCATTACGAGTAATACACAACGCAGATTTTTATAAAAGTGATCGGACGAAATAAGTAATACAGCAGATGATCATAAATAAGATAAGATAGTAGGTAAATTAAATTAAAAATTACTCATCAAATCGAACGAAATTGTAACATAATTAGGCCATAGATTACTCAAATATAATAAGCATAATTTGAATTCCATGACTTCACTACAGTTACAAATAGGTTATTTACATTACTACTATTTTACCTTTTAATTTTAACTATCAACCTTTATTCGCCTTCCTTTAACTTGCAGTAGAACAAGCAAGGATTCAGTTCCAAAAATTACATTATAAAAACAAACAAACGGAAATTCTTTTTTGGGAATAAACCAAAAAAACACATCAGAAAGAAAGAATCCAATCACAATCCGACCTTCCATTCGAAAGGGGGAAAAAGATACGAAATACACGTGTTTCGCTCAGGCATCGAGTCGGAAAATCGCAACAGCATTTTACAACCATGAAACGGTCCCAAACAGGGAAAAGGATTACGCCTGGGAGCTCTTAATTAGATCACCGCCTTCCGAAGCCGGCTCCTTTTTCGTCTTTAACGAGTTCTTCCCCATCCCCTCCGACGTTGCTGAAATCATCGCCAACCCTTTACTCGGATGTTTCCCTCCCTCGACTCGTGAATTAATGTCGCCCAAATGGAACTCGCTGCCAATCAGCTGAGGGATGATGACAACTTGCATGGAAATAAAGGAATTGCTCGGAAAACTGCTGAAGTGGTTGTATCCTTAAACGGATATCTTAAGGATGATTGGTGAGATGTCTGCACTAAAATGGGGGCGATATTAACGCGTCATAAAGGATAGCTTCGAGAGTCATCGCGGTTATTCTAAACATTTATATTAATGCAAAAGAGCAATATAATTGAAACAAAATATCCACGAATCCTTCATAATCGACTGTATTCTCAAAAAATTCTAAATTTGATCGAGATATTCAGTATATGTAATTACAATAGTTATATTAATAATGCAAGAACGTATATATGATTGAACATAATAAAATACGAAAGAATATTGTGAAATTCCCAGGCGATAAAATTAAAACTGCTCGTATCTGCATTAAGCCATTATCAGGTGTTCTTTATCAATTCATTTTAGATTTCATTAAGAATAACAACAACTCAAATATTGCTGCTTGTTTTAAAATTTCGTTTCTTAAAACTTTCCACTTAAGGTAATCTTACGAAGTAAATTTCTTGGAATATATTACACAAGATAAACTTCCCAAAGGAACACCGTCTATCCGCAACATGCTATCCCAATACGTAGAAACAGAATGAAAATATTAAACAACCTGCTGCGGTGGTGTACAAATTGCGCAACGTTAAGAGAACATCACACAGGTTACGGCAAGAGATTGGATTCGCATGTGACACGAGATGCGGAATTTCCAAATGCCATGCCCATTAATATTTCATCATTTGTGTACACTGACTCTAACAATAGGAAACCTTGCTTGCATTGCTCTAGTGTTTCCCATAGAAACGGATGTAACGCAACCCCTAACATTCCGCATGCTTCTAACATGGAAATCCTAGCTATCCTCCTATCCAAGGCATTGCCATCATTGAATTCGTATCCTTAATTGATGTGGTGATGTTCAGAATTTCACGTGTTATGCATCCCCTTAAACCGAGATTACGGGAGTAGTAGGACATGCCTGAGATGTGAGAGAAAATACATAAGACACATTTACGAAACTTACAAAATGTTTGGGAACGAAAATTAGACCAAGTCGTTCCTCGAATTTTTAAAGCATTGAACAAAAGAACGAACCGAAAATAATTATTAAATTAATTAGATATCCAAATTATATGTAAATATCCAAAAACTCGAAAGCACCGCCTGAAATATTTCCTTCGTTTCGATCAAACAACGACCTCATAATCTTTTATTAATATCATCTTAAGACTTGCATTAAGAAAATTTATACATTTCGATTTATTAAGATATACGTCATTTAGTTAGAATCTCATGGTTAATTAGTTAGAGAACGGATATTATTGACGTTATTTCTGTCATGCCATCAGCTCTGTCAAGTAGTGAGGCTATTAGAGATTAGAATAAATAAATCAGAAATGTAAATCCCTACTATAGAATTTCAATGACGAGTATAACTCGTAGCCTACATTCCCTGTAATTACTTCTTCCACTAATTTCCTTTTAAATTGTTGGGGAGGTAATTTGATGTCTCTATCAATCACCCAAGCTAGGAAATTATATTCCTTCCACTTACTCCAATTGCTAACGTATGGAGAGGATTTATAATAAACTATATTTCGAGCAAAGTATTTTCCGAAAAAGAAAAACTAATAAAAGTAAGATATCGAACAGAGACAGACGACGATATAACTTCAAAAATTAGACCTAAAAACCCTTTACAACAGCAGACAAGATTACGACTCCATTTCATACTAACAAAAAATTCCACATATTCCGAGATAAAATTCCAAAAATTCGACCCGAGTACTCCTGAAAAGCCACTGCGGCAAGGGAAGACTCTGCAAAAAGGACATTCTAAAAAAATATCGGAACATGCAACAAGCGGTCGCTTACGTGCAATGGGTTACCAATTTGCTTCGCGTGCTTCTTGGGGAAGGAGTGCAATGAGTCCTCTATCCCTGACCTATTGCTATGGTGTCGCCGATGTGAACAAGAGCCGTACGTTTCCTCGCTTTTCATCTCACGAGAGGAAGCAACATATTGCACGGAAACAAATGAAAACCCATCCGAATATCTCCGTAGATTACCACTATATATATTACGAACACTTCTCGTATGCGAAAGGAATTTGAGCCGCGCAAACTTTAAGTATTGTGAATATGTTACGTACGTATTGTACACGAATTTTTACGTGCCTTTTTCCTGCTTTTCTAACACGAATTTCGGTCAGTTTATACTACTGTCTTTACGGTTTCCTTAATCAGTAATGGACAGTAACTAATATACAACATAATGCAATAAATGAATACATAATCCACACCAGTATTCCCTCAAATATAAATAAGCTACCCCGAGAACAGCATACGCCTCAAAATAATCCCCGGAGAATATAAAAAGCTACATAATAAAACAGAAGGAAGACATCAATTTCCACTCCTTATCGGGTCAAACGCTAGTACGAAAATGTGCCATAAATACCCCGCCAATCGAATCGTCTCCCTCCCCCGTGACCTCCTCGTACACACACACTTTGCAACTCGCGGGGTCCTGGAACTTGTGGAGTGGGACGTGACCTTCGCCTGCCTTAGATGTTGCGGAGGGAGGAGGAGGAGGAGGTACCCAGGTCAACCTCTCCCCGCGCGAGATTCCTCCCTTGCACCACCACCACCTACCCTCCGCCGCCCCAGACTCTGCACCAATTCAGAGCGAATCGATCTTCACATACACATGCCGAAAGGGTCCCTCGGCGAGAGAGAGGGATTCTGAATAAAGAGGAATAACTTCCCCGATACTGCTTCTGGAACTTGTGGTCTTCGAGCCCGGAAGGTGTTTTCTGGGGAGCAATAGGAAGCTGGGGTCGAAAGGTCGAGGCTGAGGTGGAAGAAGGGAAGGGGAGTTGCGGGGAGAGAGATCCCTGTACGACGAGGGGTGAGAAAACGTCGATTCCTCTTACTCGAAGAACTCGACCTGGAAACTTTTTACGAAAAAACGATTTAATTATTCCCGTTTCCTTCCTTTTGACTACCATTTGTTGCGTTAGCACGACTTTTTATTTTTGACGACGACTTTTGCTTGGGGACAGGACAGGAACTCCTGGACCTTCTCCTGGAAATCTCTTTCGTTTTTCTTCCAAGGAAATTACGACCTTTACGGAGTAAAAAATCAAAAACAAAAGAACGAATCCGCAGAGATTGTCGGCCCGTGAATCACGCTCATTTTTAGCCCCGGGGATTCTTTCTTTCGCCCATGCGCGAATACCCGATTGTTCCTGCGTCACGCACCTCGGCAGCGTTCCGCAACTGCGAGATAAAACACTGCGCCCGCGCGCGGCGTACGCGCCCCGATCCGCATGACGCAGATGAACACGTTTTTCCCCGTAAACTTTTCAAACTCTTTCGGAATTTTGCGGTTCGAAGCCGTTTGGTGAATAAAAAGGGAAACGCAAAATCGCTCATCCGAAATGTCTATTATCCCCACTCGAACCAGATATTGACTAACAAAAGCACGACTCCATTCCCCGTAATTAAGTCCATTTATTCTCTTTTTGTTCGACTGACCCAAATATTCCGTTTTCCCCGAATTCACTTACGGTGCTGTACCGGCAAAAATGCGGTATTGCCGATTTATCCTCAGCTAAAAAGGATTAAATACCGATCGATACTTTTAAATTTGCGCCGAATTCACGTAACTTGTTGAACGCATTTTTACGCGAGATAATTCCAGCATTAGATCAGAAGAGACCCAACTGCATGATGATGATTTAAAAAAAACATCGAAGGCTTTTACGCATTGTCGTCACGTTTCGAACAGAGCCATTTGTACCGAACCGGTGCTATCGCCGATGGTTTAAACGTCCCAAAAATATCCACTATCGTGTTGTGGAATGATTGACCTCTATTCCTGGTTCCCTTTTTAGTATTTCTTATGCATCTAAATAGGATCTCGGGCCAAGGCTACGAGAATTCCATTGCCCAAATTTCTCCTTTTTTTTGAATCCGAGCGGCGTATAATCTTCTCGTCCTTTCTCCTACAAATTATCGAATTAACTCGGGTCTTCTGATTACGAACCATCGGCATTCTCTCCTCATCTGACACCCGTTCCAAATGGTCAGGTTTCCCGCCTTTGATTCTCTATGCAGTCATCCAAATGACGGCTAATGAGGTGTGTCCGAACTGAAGGTGAGAAATAATTACGGCGCGAGCATTAGAATAAATTAACCAGCATTATCCGAGGGGAACAAACGGCCTATCCAAACAACAGAATAAAAATAAAACACGATCGTTTTGAATAAGATATCCTTTTTACGGAACCTTTTATACGGACATGATTGCCGGTATCAAGCTCGAACGAGCACTTGTAATTCGAATACATTAACGAGGATAAACCTAAACAAACATAAAGGTTAATCGAATAGAATGGTTGAAAGAGATGCGCGTCCCGATAGAGCATAAATAAAAGATTTTTCTAAGTAAGTGTTTGAATTACCATCATTATTGATAGCTACGGAATAAAATTAACCAATTTACATCATTACCTCCGGTACTAAATATTTTAACGTATTTAGGAGAAAAATGAAGTAAAATCTGTGCGGAACAAATACGTAAGTTGGGTTTTTAAGTATTGATTAAACTGAAATGAAAAAGGTGAAACAATAAAAGTGTAATGTGCATTACTGACATCTCTTTGAAAATCACATAAATTTGAGTGCTAAAATTGTTAATTTTAACAAAAGTTCCACAAAGAATTCGTGCCAATTCTTCATTCAACACCTGATTAAGGGAATAATAAAATTGAAAGCCTTTTAATGGACCTAAATTAAGAACAGCTAAATAAAATTTTGCTCTAATTCTAAAAAAAAAGTTCCCGATCCTAAGGACAAAAAAGTACCCTCAAATAACGACACTCCCAGGGAAAATTGGAACGTAAAAAATATATAGAGAGAGCAACTAGAACGGTGGAGTAGCAAAAAGCTTCACCTCCAGATTACAAAAGTGGAACTGGTCCAGGAAAAAATCTCCCTTGTCGTAGTTCCAACTAACGAAATATCAATTATATTGCCGAAAAAAAATCTCGGACACGTGAAACAAAACAGTCCGAGGGATTGGCCGCTATCCAATAGGGGGAGTAAAACTCCGATCGGATGGATTAAAATCGCTATTAGACAGTCCCTTTTATTCTCTTGCGAAACCTTCGACTCCGTGGAGCGGAACCGCGGTCCCGGAATTGTGCTGATTCGGCCTTATATATTCGGAAAAGAAAAACTGCCGATCTGGCACGCGACCTTTTTCTAACCAGAAACAATAAAATCGCGGACCGCCATAAATCGAAATAAACCTATATCCTACCTTCGTTTCGCTTCTGTTTTTAGCTGCTAAATATAGTTTTAAGAAACCTACTTTTTCAGAATGTAAGAAAGATACCCGACAGATCTAAGTAGTACAAAAGCATTGCTTTTCCCGAAAGCTTACAGTGTAGTCGGATTCAAAAGCTTTCTAAATCATCAGGAATATTACGGATCAACTTAAGTGACCACTAAAATTCTATGGAGAATATAATAAACCACCCACATATAATTACCCGCCAATCTAAGACGTATGACGAATGAAGTATATAATTAGAAAAAAAAATAAAAGATAATAAAGGCTAATGTAAGTAGAATGAGGTTAAACCTTTTTCACTTCTTTAGGTAAGTGATTTCTCTTTTCAGGTAAAAAATCAATAAATAAAGAGATGAAAGGAAGATAGGAAAAAAGAGATACTTTCGAAATTAAAAGAAGCAAACGACAAAACGCATGAAAAATATTTTTTTTTTTGAAGCAATGCGTGAGCACCTAGGAAAATTCCCATGGGAACGTGGAAATAAACATAAAATAGCTACCTTTTGAATTATGCAAATGGGTTAGAAATACGGAGAGCTTTAATAGAATTAGATAAAATTAATTTTGTATCAAGAAAGAGGAGAGAACACTAGTTTAACGAACGCAAAATGTTAATAGGAAATCAGCAAAAATATTCATAATAAAATATGAGATTGATCACCTAAACGGATAAAACATATCTAAAAAAATTGACCACCAAATTGCACTGACAAAATATTTCAAAGTATACTTTATTTGCAGAAAATTACAACTACCAACGACTATATAACACCAAAAATGAAATTTATATTATTACCTCGTATCAAAGAAAAATAGCACGCAGTGAAATCTCTAAAACCATTGGATGATTTATGAACATAAATAGCAGAGAATTTCTTTACTGTGAGACGAGATAAATCTACAATTAAATCTAGATTTCAACTGAAGTTTATTATAAAGCTTCCACCATCCGGATCGGAATAAATTCTAAAATCTAAATCAAATTAAACATTACCAAAATTAACAATCATTTTGATTACTAAACGCTCCAAAACCCCAAAGAAATTCACTAAAACAGCATTCGCACCCTTATTCCCAAGCATCACGCTCCCTTCGGCATCATCCCCATCCCGGAGAACATATCACCGCGGGTGCAATACCGAATTCTTCCACGACGAGAAAAAATGGACCGGAAAAACGGCTCCACCGCGAAATTGCACAGGAATTCGAATCGTCTCGGAACCCAACGACACCCTCGCGTAATAACCTATCTGCCTTCGTATTACTTTCGATATGAATTCTCGGGAGAGATTAAGGCCGTGATTTATAGCACCGATATGACTCTTAGAGACCCCTTTGAGGGCGGACGTCGACTGGAAGGTCTCTGGACCGCGTACGGAACAGATTTATGGTCTCGATGCATGGATTCGTGTGCAATAACATGCGCCCTTCGCATACTGGGGCGTAGGTGCGCGGGATCTAAATAATAAAATCCGATATCTGGGTGGAATTGATTCCTCTGCTAGAAAGGAGATAGGGCGGCACGAATGAAAAGGCAATCGGAAGGATACCGCGACACTCCCGAAGATTGCATCGGTGGAATTGAATTTGGGTTGGAGAGAGAGATTGCAGAAGGGGTATTGCGCTTCACGGATCGGTGGACAAAGTAGGCAATGAACGAAGGCGGTTCGCTCGAATTTGCATTCTCCGCTATCTGCGAAATGCACGTTCGTCAGCAGGAAATAAGGGAACGGCTGCTAACCTTTGGAGCTTGGAAACGAGAAATTTTACGCGGCTTTGCGCCGAACCTTTAATTGATTGAAAATCCTGGGTTCGAGAGAAAAAATTCGTTTTTTGATATGCGAAAGAATCTTTTGAGATTCGTTTTTGATGAAGTGACCGTAAGAAGGCTTGAGAAAATTATCCGCGAGAACTGACTTTTATATCTTCAAAAAGGGACTTATTAATGCTCAATCCTATGGTGAAAATAATGAGAAATCTTCCTCTTTCAATCAAGTTCGCTAAAAAGAAAAGACGAGCAATATCCAGCATTATATTCCCGATGAAAAGAAAAAGGAAGCAATTAAACCCAAAACAAATATCGATAAGAAAGTATGAAAACATAAATACGACATTAAGACGCTCGTTCAATATAGAAATCATTGTTTTTTATCCATTTGAAACGAAAAAGAGTGGGAAAATAGAACATTAAGACAAGGATAACATAGATTGTCTCTCTTAATATCTGAATTATTTTATTGTCAAAATGAGTCCAACAAACACGTATCAACGATTTGATCCAATTCTTGGAAAGGATGAACGCAAACCTGACACAACAATTTGAACTGTAGATAACGATAACCGAACGGAAATAAATTTAGAACCCAGACAAATTATAACAACGCGACGACGAGAAGATCCAAAAATTACATCACGAATTCAGACCTCCGTGGTGTCAGTAACGAATAACTGATACACAACTAAGGACTAGAATACTTAGCACGGCGTTGATGGCGAGGAACTTCCGTCGCCTAAGACATTCAACGAATAAAACAGAATTTACAGAGAAGGAGAGCACGCTTTTGAAGGAAAAAGACCTTCCGAGTGTGAGCGGTTGGGATGAACGCGTCCGAGGCGCTAATCCCCGCTTCCCTGGCACGGAGACGCGGAATAAGAAAAATAAAGTGCACCCGAAAGAAAGAGGTCATGCGCTCTTCCTTATTTATTCACAGCTATGGGAAGAATTGTGAGCCCTCGTTTTAACGCTCTTAGAGACGCATCCAAGGATAGAGAGGATTGTCCTTGGAGGTAATCGCCTCGAAGATGCGCAGACGCGAACTATCTGGAAGGTAGGCCATCCTTCCATTCAACCGAGCGTGCGTCTGTGTCCCGACCGTGATGTTATAAAAGACTAGAGAGAGGATTGTGTCCCCGCCCTTTTTACGCAATCGTGTTTAACGTAAAATGGCGAATAACGGAATTAGAAGCGTCCTTTAAGGGGATCGTGTAGAAGGTAGATGGAGAATTGGGGCGCGTTGCGTGGTGATCGTCTTTTGTCGGAGGGTAGACGCGACTGAAACGGGGTCATTGGCATTTTAAAAAGGTTGCTTCCACAATGAGTGCGTTGCGACCGATGATCATGAGAGTAAATAGCACTTCGTTGTCATGTAAATCGCGCTGCTTCTTAAATATCGTTTGCTGGGCATGTGCGGTCGAACGGCGTTGACGCTAATGAGCGATTGTTACCGGTGAAAAATGTAAACACATTAAACGCGACAATGAACTGACGACGAACATTTACTCGAACGGGCATCCATTCTAAAATTAATAGTATAGAAGCCAACTGTCCTAGTTTTTCACAGCACTTGAGCGAATGAGAAAAGAGAGCTTAAAATAAATGTTTAAGTGGAATAGACGCACAAATTTAGTCTCCATTAAATATATTTGATAATGGAAGTTCGTCCGTTTCAAATCGAGGACATTTGGCTTCGATAAAACCCTAAAATTCGAATAAATGATCTCTTGGAGGCATAGCATATATAATGATAACATGTTATTTATCACGAAAAGTTGCATGTGCATCTTTACATAACATTTCATACACATACAAGCCATTCTTGAAGAAGAAAAATCACCATTAGCCGGGATTTGAACCCGGAACCTTAGGAGTGGGAAAATAGTATGTCGCCATCGAGGTTGGTAAACAGAAATAAACTTCGTGGATTTATCATAAATTAAAACGTCACATACAAAATTCTAGCGGAGTATTCAAACCCTTGAGATATTTCGATATAAAATCAAAGAGGATGCCTGAGAAAGCCAACACTGACTTCTTCACTTTTAGGTTTCTACCAAAAATTGGAAAACTAGTCACATTTCTGGCTATTAAAAAATTGCCTTCTACATAAACACCTCTTAAGCTGAACATCAGACCAGATAACTTTCATGACTGAATGCAAATCCTCTCCAAAATAAACCAAGAGAGTAGAATCAGTAGAGAATAACAAAACATC
Source organism: Pantala flavescens (assembly GCA_020796165.1). Classification (NCBI taxonomy): domain Eukaryota; kingdom Metazoa; phylum Arthropoda; class Insecta; order Odonata; family Libellulidae; genus Pantala; species Pantala flavescens. The sequence continues at coordinate 27,806,301 of CM036878.1, forward strand.
GACCAGTTTGGGACACACTGTAGTCTTTCGAAGAAGAAAATTCAAACAATCGACGATATTACGACAACTCTTTTAACTTACGATAACAATTAAACCCATCGATTGTTCGGTCATGAATATTAGTACTCGAAAGCGCCACCACATGAACTTCTATCTTATATAGCCGTTCTGATAGAGAAAGGAAGGAATCGTACGGAAGGGATCGTAGGAAAACAAGCCAGAGGGCTCACTTTCACTGCTAGGGCGTCAGGGCGGTGGAGTGGGGGCGTGGAGAGCGCATCGGGAGGAAGTTTGGTGTCGTCAGAAAAGCGGCACCATTGGAAGTGACCTTCTTTCCATCCGTGGAGATGTCTAATGGAGGGACTCCCACGCTATGATACGCCCTTCGATGCCCCTCTTCCGGAAGTGGGCGGGGAGGGCCTTGTGATCTCGCAGCATAACGGTCGATTACGGCTTCCCCATTTCACCAGAGGGAGCTAATTGTCGGTGGAGTGCTTTCTTTAAGACGTCCACCAATTAAAAAGGAGTCCTTGTACGATTTCTTCCCCACCGAAAACTACGACCTCTAAAATTTCTGAAGAGGTTTTACGACGATTTGGAAATTTTCGTGGCGAGGGTCTCTTTTAATCCAATTCCATATCGAAACTGAGACGTAGTGGTCTATGGAGAGTGAAGAGAGATATTGAGTTTATTGACGCAGCTCTTCTTCGTTATCCCTTTTCTTGGAGAAGAAATCGAAATAATTTTATAGCCATTCGAATGAAAGAATTGTTGAGATGAATACGAAATTAATTAGCGAAGGAAAATTACTGAACATCCTGATATAAAAAATGAAAATATCTTTATTTACCACAATGGAATAATTCTTCAGAGCTTTACTCCGTTGTGCAATCACAAGAGCGTCATAATTTTAAGTTATACAATAATATCCAAACCTACAACACTTGATAAGAAAATACACTAAAAGAAAATATGAGAATCTGGAAAAAGGAAAATAACTGAATATTAACCAAATAATGTTTTAATTACACAATATGAGATCGCCCATAACAATGAATTGCTGTAGCATTTCATTACGTTGTATACGTAAAAAATATATCGATAGAATTATAGATGAGTCAAACTCGAATAACATCAAGAGCTCTCTGTAGTTCACAAATCTTTCAAAGTTACACAAAAATTATGATTTGATGAGAATAAATGGTTAATTAATATTCGAATACGGAATAAAGGAATGGATATAGATTTAGTAAATCCGCTTTCAGCAATAATGAATGCTTAAAATATTCTAATTTAAAATAATAACACACCAAAGAAAAATGTACGTCATTAAATTCAACATAATTGTAAGAAAAATAACTGAGAACACAACACAGCTGACGAAACTATTTTAAAACTAAGTATCATTTTGTACGCTATTGGCTTTATAAACGAGCATATTTTGAGTAATAGCATGCGGTTGCATTTCATAAGCTCGGTAATATAGAAAATATGACCCAAAAATATTGAACTAAAAAAATCCTTACTATTCAAACATAAGTTACAGCATTCGAATACAACACGAACGAGACAAAATACCGCCTCTAAAAATGCCAGTTCCTACCACCGAGCGCCACGAAACACAACTCGCAACCGTACCGCCAGCGCTATCTCTCATCGTTCCTCCGAACTCCTTGCACAAAAGCTTCCCCAACCTGCTAGCGCCGAGTTCAGTTTTAAAAACGACAAAAATCGGGGTCACGCCTCTCCACGCCGTATCAACACCGGCAACGTACGCCATCCGACTCCCTCTCACCCCTCTTCACCCCACGAGCCATCATCATCAACCATCCACTTCTTGCTTTGTCCGTCGGGGAGCGCTCCAGTTAGCACACACCTCTCGCCCTGACCCCTGCCCTCGATTGCGACGGAATCCAGGCCGCCTCCCCACCCACGCCTTCCGACACCACCCTCGGAAAACACGGAGAAATGAAAAAGATGCCCCGTAAGGAAAGCGCTGGATCGGCCCGGATTCAGCCCTCGGGAATTTCTATGACACCGTTTCCTAACTGGAAGATGAGGGATAACTGGGTGACTTCGGGATCTCGAGGGAGAGAAAGGGTAAAGAGAAGAGAGTCGATAATCTCTCCGATGGGTGAGAAATCGTCCCTGATCATCCTTGAAAGACTCGCGAGTGAAAAGGCGGCGAATTACGAATGATTAGCGAGGGAAAATGCGAGTAAAACGGTTGTTTGCGTTGCTATGGGATCCGAAGAGGAAGAGAATAAGTAGCGTTCTTCGACCGTATCCTTGGAGAGGGCTATAAAAATACTAGAGGGAGATAAAATTTTAAAGATCCCCGATGAAGACAGAGGAGGAAAGTGAAAGAGGGTCGTAAAAGTAAGTGGAGGGCGAAAGCTTTTCGTCGAACAAAAGCCACGACGAAAATAGAAGACAAAATGGATGATTTTCTCGGATAAAAACTATAGGGGAGCTATTGACTTGATAAAAGAATAGTACGGAAATATTATTAAAACTGCAAATAAACTGAAATGTGAAAAAGCCATTAAAAATATGTTCCGTAAAAAAGAGGAATTAATAAAAATGGGCGTTGTATTTAATAATTCCCTTCATTAATGCACTTTGCCTGTATAAATACCAGAATAAGGGTAAATGCAACGTAAAAGTAGCACAGACAAAAATAGTTAATATAACGATATCGAACCTTATTAAAGATTGATTCAAAAGTTCCCGAGAATAAAATTATTTGTTCATTTTTAGGACCGCGTTCTTGAACTTTGATCAAAATATGTTTTCCATTCACTCGGTTAACCATGTTAACATGCAGAATTTTGAATTTAACCATAAAGAGAATACGAATTTTATCTCTTATTATTTTTTATTTTTTTACTCGATTACTTCTTATTTATGATTACTTATCTTTATCTCTATTTTATCCACTTAGAAGGCCGATACAATTACATTATAGAGTTCGCGAGATATTCAACGATTCAACCTATTGTTAAGCATAATATCGAGATAAATATATGGTTTTGATGTTCAGTATACGTGCTTACGACCTTGCAACTCATCAGTATAGGCCGACCTTTAATCCGTGTTCGTATCGCACCATTGCACAACGGGGAAAAATAGCATAGCAATCGACGATGCAAAATTTCTATAAATACTCAGTCGTGAACGAAACTACCGGGAGAAAATTCAACAATGTCCTTTCTTCCAACGACTCTTGCTCATTATGCTTTTTCATTTTTGAGATTATAAGCGGCCTTGAGGTTTGTAGAATACCACTTAATTATATGCGCAGCGTTTTAAGCACTGCTACTCACGCGAAGTAACAAATTCCAAGTATATCTCACTACCGAGAATATCTATACGCTGTATACGTATAGTCATAAAACCGTCTAACGATGTTTAACGCGCTTAATTTTTAAATCCAGTGACAAATTTTGATCGCAAAAAGTGTGCATATATGAAGGATTTGCGACAAGAGAAAGGTGATGAATTAATTCCGACCAAAAGCGCAAGTGAAGCCATACTTTCCTTTCCCAGCGAAGAGAGCACTTTTCGAAACGAAATAATCGACCTGCAGCGTAAACAGAAACAAGAGCAATGAGATAAGATTGCCGTGTTTGAAGGGGAATTCGATGAAAGTGGCAAACGTCGAAAACGCCTACGTGTGTAAAAGTTGCATAATAAAAGGCGTGCGAAGTGTGCATGAGAAGCGGGAAGCAAACATCAGAAGTGCGTCGAGGGGAAGAAACGTAAACAAAGCTACACTTAGCGGATTAAGATGAGAAACTTTTAGAACAAGAATATGGCTGCGTCATTCTTCGTGTAAGAGCGAAAACAGGGCGCGAAAGAAACGCAACAATTCGGTTGACAAAGTCTTTCAAACAATATTGATCTTCAATTGGAGTGAATGTAAACTGATGAATTTATGTAAGATAGATCGAATGGGAATTATATTGAATAGTATCAGTTGAAATTGAACAAACGAGATATAAATATACGAAAATATCGTGATAATGAAGAGAAGAGATTAATCCGATAAAAATACGAGATTCAAACACTGAAATAACTGTTAACGAAAGGACGCGAAGGTAATACACAAAAATTAAATTTCATAAATTAAAATTCAAAAATACCGCGTAACAAACTTCCACAGAAAATTTTGAAGTCAAATGTTGTAAACATACACTCACAAAAAGAATAAATATACCTTAAAATTCAATGCCCTTTATCCGAGTAACTAAAATGAAAAAACGCTCTGTTAAGAAAATAATGAAAGATATTTAATACATTGATCCGGTCATAATAATACCTTTATAAAATTGTATAAAAAATAATTTTTACTCACGCTCGAAAGAAAGTTAATATCTCTACGAACATTTCATAAAAGGCTGTTATAATCAACTCAAAATTCCGACTACAGAAAGCGCTGTTTTAAGTATGAAAACATATAAGGCACTTTTCTCTTCATACAGATAGTGGTATCATAATACAAGATGGACAAAAATAAAGAAAAGAAGAAACAAAAAACGAACAATATAGCAGCAATACAGATGAATAAGTAAATGAAGAACTTGAAGCAATAAATATAATGCAAGCTTTGACTAAATTCAATATGACATCAAAATATATAAATTGACAAAGTATTTCCAAATCCAAAAGAATTGCAGAAAACACTTCCCTGGTTTTACTTTCCTTTTCATTCTATCCAAAATTATAATCATAATAAGATATAATAATAATCAGTCATAATCAAAGAAAGCAAGTCTTCTCATAGGATCAACTAATAAGATTATTTCTTCTGCTATCCAAAGAGCTCACCATGTAGATATCTTAAGAGGATTTTAAAACACACTCTTCAACATAAATAGCTATAAAGATATGCATATCCTTTACATTTTGTCCATAGCTTCTTCATTTCAAACATTTCTTTTACCAGAATAAAGTAAAGGTTCCAAAGTGAAGAAAGTTCAAATTGACATGGAAAAAAAGTAATTGAGAAGATAAAGTTTACTTACAATCAATCAGTAATAAGAAGGCTTAGAAAAAAGGGTAGAACTAATTGGGAGTGAATCTAATAAAAATATTTCTGTAAATTGGATTATAGTTAGAAAACTTATCAAAGTTGGAAATAGTAACTATATTTGAAAACCAATTATAAGACCATCATAAAGAAAAGACTATTTGATAATCATTTTCATCAAAAGAACTATTGCAATCAAGTCAGTCAATCTATATTCCAAAGAATTTTAAAAAATCCAAACAGTAACAATGCACAAACAAAGAAATGAATAATGAACAAATCAAACAACAATATCTTAGCACAATGTTTAACTCTTTTTTACAAATATTAAAAAACTTATAACCAGAAAATTCAATACATTTACAATTTTACAACTCAAAGTACAGTACTATGTTAGCTTGATTTATTAGAACCTCTTTAACTTTCATAGAACTTCCCATAAAAATATTAAATAGAAAAATGTACAAAACATTTATGAGGCAAACTTCCTGTGAGAATATTTCACAAAAAAATAAGTAAGAGACTTTGAAACTGCTATGTGATATTTTTGGATTGGATTTAACAGATAATAAGTACGCTGCATTAGGATATATCACAAAATAGTCTATTGCAGTGATGATATTTTTTATATATAGACGAAGAAAAAGGATTCTAAAGCACTCTCGTAAAACATATCCAAATAGGTATTGGAAAACGCTTAAAGTGATGCTAGAAATGAGCAAACGTCTATTCTCACACTTTAAGATGGACGAGTATGGACTTAATGCATCTTTAAACCACTATTCAATGTAAAGCACAAGATATCAAATCTACAAAATACATCACCAACTGAATTCATTTAAGAATCAGAGATTATTAAAACTTTCTAAATGATTCAAACTAAAACTCTCATTGGAAAATTATTACTTTGAATTCATATTTAGAATTATCACTTATCACAGCTCATTGACACCTTGAAAAATCTACATTCCAATAATAACAAATAGCTGATAACAGATACTCTAAAAATCATCAAAAAGAGCATTAAGAAGACATGTTTCTATTCAGCTAACTATACAGCCATGACTGCTACAGGTTTTTATAGTTTTCCAAAAGTATTTTGTAATTGTATAATAACTGATATCATACATTGGTATATCTAAATCAGATATACCAAAAGATAATTTGCAAAAATATCCAAAAGCTATAGCAAACTAGCTAAAGAAGGTACGATTTCAAAAATGATTAACATTAAAATTCATGAATCAGAACATCAACAGCTTCTTCATCTACTCTTGCCCATGGGTCAATAGAATGACAGATTTTTGAATTCAGAACAAGAGGTAATGTAGTATGAAATTTTTAAATATATGTATTTGACAGTTTAAATTATTATGCTAAATTAAATTTTAAAACTTCAAAAACTATGCTCTAATTTCTAGAAGGACTAAAATTTTCATGAAAAGAATAATGAGAGATTCTATTTTTTATACCTTATATTATATTCTACGCAAAAGGTCTTTCAGAACAACTTTCAAAATTGAGATTAACTTAAAGAGGTAATAACATGCAGACTAATATTTTGAAAAACAGAAAAAATTACTTTAATTTACAGCATTGTAACTAATATTTCTAGAATGATTAAATTCAACATTACTTTGTCTTAATATATTTTATGAATTTTCCAAATTTAAAAATTATACTGGGCTATTAATTCAGAAGTTCTTTAAAACAAATCTACAGACTTTAAGATGAAACCAAAATAATAACTCAATAACTACTTAAAATATATTAATTTACTTACAACATAAAATTGGTTATGCAGCTTGCATTTTCTTAAACATCAGTGGAATGAAATTCCATTTTCTTGCTTCAATATTCAAATAGAAAGACCAAGTTTCTGTCTTCAACAAGTTCATCTTCTTACTTGTAAGTAATTTTTACATATTTCTTCCCATAAATATTTTAACCCCCATCATGTTTTTTAAGCATAACATCATCAAATGATGTTAATTGGGTTATGAAAATAATCGCACATTGTACTTTTTAAGAAGAAGTTACACAACTTTTAATGAAGATGGGACTACATTATGATAAACTGATTTAAAATATTTACTTTAGAGATTTCCATGAATAATTGCATTAAACTAAGATCTATAAACAACTTATCTGCTTAGGATTTAGTTTCTGTTTCGATTCCACAAATGTAATCAACGGTTTAAAAATGTTGGTGATAAATAAATTAATGCTTCTGTTAAATATCAAAGACTTCCTAGACTCAAATATATAATGAATAGATCATAATTATCACAATAAACAATCCATTTCACAGCAAATTCAGCTATGTAAGTCATATATAGGCCTAGAATATAAACTACAAAATAAAATTGCAAAGTTTTGTGATAATTAAAGGTTAAATATTTCACCTTTGCAGTAGATAAGACTCCCATAATATCTTAATGTAAGATACTTTTAATCATTTATATAATTCAATATATTTCATAAATTCAGTATATTTGATATAGTATCAATCTATTTTCAATTTCAAAGCATTTCCAATGAGTCAAAAGGTAGTGTTTATCATTTATATCACCCTTTTTAAAAAATAATTAATATAATAGATTATAGATTTAATTGCATACAGAGAAAGAGAAATTGATTGATGGCCTTAAGACTAAAGTTTTTAATCTAATTTATTTCATATTTGGAGTGTATGTTTAATCAAAATCTCTGAAACTTCATAATATTTTATAAGAATGTGATTTAGTTTATATTATTTCTTCAATTGACCAAATAATATCAGTATATTGAATTATGAAACATTAACATCTATCCTATACAATTTAGTTATTGAATATATTCTATACTATAATTAGTTTTGTAACTTTTCATCGAGATTGTAAGCAAGTTATAAGTTCTGAATCATCAGAATTTGCATCCTCCTAAAAATAATCTTTACTAAATTGATAATGCACTTTTGAGAAATTCAATAGAAAAGTCCTTTTTGAGTTTTATTATTTATCCTCATTCAAAAACCATTCTTATAGTAAGATGAGTACTTTAAGCTTTAAAAAATTATAATTATTGATTAAAAAAACTTATTTCATAATGAAAAGAAATCACATCCATTAATGAAGACAAAAAAATTTAATAATTTGAATTTTGAAAATTTGAGGGCAGTTCTTAGAAGAATCCACACAGGCACTTTGAAGCACTCTAAATGATCAAAATTTATCCACATAAAATGCACGCTTTTTTATCTTTCCACATAAAGTAACTTTTAATGTTTATAATGAGAAAAGATTAAGAGAATTAAGAATTACCTTCAACTTCAAAATTTCACATATATAAATTTCACCTTATTTAGAATCACTGTAAAGTGAGTGATAACAAAAAGATTCATCAAAAACTGAACAAAAATTGAATACTGATCTCTTACTCCAACACACGGTTTTAATTGAAACCTCTTTACTGGCAATATGGTTGATTTTTAGATTAAAATCACACCTACTTCTCTAAGCATTGAATTATTTTACTTAACCAAAAAAATTTGAAGGAAATAAACTTGGTACAAAGTATAAAAATTATTTCTAAATAATTTCTTCCCAAAATTTCTTTTAAGGATATTAACCACGTACTACTGTTTTTGTTTTCCATTAATATCCAAAAGCTGAAATCCCAAGAATTGTTCATTCAGAGCATTTAGATTTTGTCACCTAATATACATTCATACGTTACTAGAAGCAACAATTATCTCTATTTATTCCTTATAACAAAATTTCATCTCAAATAATCTGCCGAGGGCAAAATAAAATTTTGAATTCAAAAACCATACAGAAATAGAATCATGTTTCATAATATGCCGTAAATTTGATAGTGGCCGTTTACATTAAATACAATTAGAATGGACATTAGATCAGCATTATTATAATAACTGACCAAAGTCATCTATACTAACACCTCCATCTATCCTAAGATGGGGTGTGTAAAATAAAGGGAACTCTATTCACATTAAATTGTTCTACAAAACAGTTCATTTGGTTCACTAAATGTTCTTCAAAATATATAAGAATGAATAACCACAGGAGAATATATGTTTAAACACCACAAATATAGTAGGGATCATCAATGAATGTGTGCAAAATGCAAAAGAAATAGACAAGTGAAGGAAAGTTAATAATTAATGAATAATAATAATAGAAATTAAGAAACTTTAAAGATGACAAAAACAAAAAAATGGATTTTAATTATTGTAATTATTAAGTACAGGTTAATTTTTTTAAACCAAGTTGAAATCAAGTTTAAGTAAAGCTGGAAAATGTTATTAAGAGGCATGAAAACATTAGAAGATTATTGATGAACAAAATTGATAGCTAGAAAGAAGAATGCAACAAGCCGAAACTATGTGAAACACTAAATCAAATACCTTCCACATAGCAGACAATATGATGAAAGATTGCATATCTAAATTATACACTAAATTTGATTAATTGTTCATTATTGATAGACTAAAGTAATAAATGTTTCCAAAGTAGGAGCAGACTGTTTTATAATCTATGTATTGAAATTAACTGAAGCAATGAAAATTATTACATTTTTTTACATTTAGAAAATTTTTCTATAAGAACAATATATGCAAAAATTTTCAGTAAGAATTATTTTTATCAATATAAAATGTGAACTAGGGTATAATTATACTATCAATAATTTTTTTTAAATTTCTATTAATACAATTTTTTAATAATAAACCTCATAACCACAAGATATCTGATGTATATTATCAAGTAAATAATAAATTAAGTTTTCATTCACAGTTAGATTATATCTTATGAAATATAAATTTTAAAATTATTACTGATATATATTTATTGGTTATATATCATTAAATAAATCAAATGTGAAACAAAAATCTTAAAAAAAGAAGGATCAATCAAAGAAAAACATTTTAATCATAAATCAACCACCAAAACCCTTTTTTAAATTCTCTTTTCCATGCCTCCACCAATATATCACAAAATATCATATCACTAAAACATAACCAACAATAAACATGCAAAGAAATGTATAATCCCTCCAACAAAGTCCTAAAAATAATTAGCTACTCAAAGATATAACTCTTATTTTAAGTTCCAAATAAAAATTTCAAAAATAATCCACAACAAAGAATCAACACACAGAAACAATGATTATAAAAATAAAATTGTTTTATACAAAAAATAATTATTCAAATACTTTATAAAACATATAGATACTGACGTAGATTTCATCACAAAGTATTTATAACATTCACAATCCATCTCTTTTGATGCCAATCAAATGCCCAGTAATAAACTTGATACCATATATTCAATAAAATGTATAAATTAGTGAGCAAATAATTCATTATAAGAATTGAGAATTGAGGTGGTATATATTTATTTTAATCAATTGAAATAATTAAGAAATTAATCATCATATAATAAGTCAATGAATCTGCACAAAATAAATTTCTTTACGAGTGGAAATAATTGAGCTAAAATATAAAAAGACTGGGAATTTCAAATTATTTCATCCTTCTAAACTCACTATTTAATTAAAACTTGTAGAGAATTTTAACAAAGTAATAACTCAATCTCATAAAATGAAATTGATTTTATTTTCATAATTAATCCTCAATTAACTAATATCTAATAACCTTTAAGTGTGTGTGCATCATGCTTTAAATATCATAGGGGACACTAATCAGTCAAATGTATTGAACAAACAATGGCAGTAAATGACTGCTTCAAAAGAATGGCCTTTAATAAAAATATAAAACTTTTAAATAGTTCATTTAAATTATGAATAAATTAATACAATCGACCTTAACTTTTACAAATTTTAACAGTCAGTGAATTAGAGATATTTGAAAAAGTATCTCATTCTATCCCAATTAACATGAGTAAACTTTCAATATTTGGACGCAAGAGAATTAGAAGAAAATTAACACATATTTAAACTGATTCATTACGATATTTTAACTATATCATAATTAGTGAAATGATTTCCTGGTGATCTTTCTACGAAGACGTCGGTTTCTAATGCTCACTCGTGAAAAAAGAAAAATTGCTTTCAGGATTCACCAATTTTGCCAATCATCGTCTTAGAATACTCTTATAGAAAATTATAACGTACCTCAGGAATAAATGTAGGGGAAATTCTTAACAAAAATCATGAAGCAAACAAGTACTGACATGCGAAATTAAGAAATACAAAGCAATAGGAACATAACTTTAGCAAAATACTGGCGTAAAAACTTACAAAAAACAAAGTATAATAATATATATCATCTTCGAATTACTTACCGAAAGTAAAACAACAGCCGTATTAAAAGAGGCTCCTTTGTGACTAGCATTCAAGAAATTGATGACACTCCATTATCTCCCTAAAAATTAGTTTGTTTTGGTATTAAAATTTTATAATGTCGCTAGATAATTAAAAATCACAGAGAAATTCATTGATGAATGCATATTAGTAAACGTCGTATGTGGCAAAACCATTAACAGTATTACTTTCATCAAATAAACGGTAGGTACTCAAAACATACTCTTAATAGAAGATAAATTAGTCAGATTTATTTAATTTATAGTTATTAGGCCAGACAATGCGAGAAATAGTAACGAAGTAACCAATATTGATTAGTTGTATGCTAATGCTATTTACCTGTAATGTATCATTTCTACATGAATACCTAATTGCGCCTTAATTTTCTAATTATAGCACCAAACTCATCTTACGATGCTAATACGTTGTCCTAGTTCTACAGGCCAGGTGAACAGCGAAACATTCATGAAATTCGCTTCTTTCTAACATCGCTGAACTATTTTCCCCATAACTGCTTATTCGAACAACTGCATGAGGAAAAATCAACCGCCGCGTATTTCGAATAGTCGAATGCCTCTTACTCCAAATAAGAAAGATTATTCCATACTTATTGCGCCAAATTGAATTAAATAAAAGAATATATAACTGAAAAGACATTAATGATAATTTAATAAATAAGATAAATAATTTCATTTACTAAAGTCTTTTTAAGAGCAAGATATCGAACCAATAAATGCATTCATTTATATAATATGAACCTGTCGCAATCTGGTCCGAGACTAGGTAGCAAATTTTAAGCGCCGCTGAATTATTATCGCTAATATTTACAACGAACAAATGTTAGATATATGAATTGCACATGATGAATCATACTTTTTATTCAAAATGAAATTAATCTCAAAACAGAGATTATGTTTTAGATTGCATTTTTGAGTGACTATCAATTTCCAAGTTCATTTCTGGATAAAAAATAGTGCATATATAATTTAATTTCTTAATAAAAAATTAAGCAAGAAATCAAAACTTATATGTAATTGATTGACTTGAATGATGTACTTTTGAATTACAAATCTGAAGACCAAAATGGATTGTTACAATCACAGCACTACTATAACTATGAGGTAATCTATATATGTTTAACTATCTGTATGCTATACTGTTAAGGTTTGAGATAGCTGAATATGATATGAGTGTCTGCTTATATATATATTTAGGATTACTACTCTTAGGAATCTTAAAAATTACAATTGACAAACCAACTATTAAAACAGGCTATCTTTCACTCCAAAATATAAATTTCTTGCCAGAAAATCTACATTATGTATCTTCACCTTTTGCCAACTACTATGATCATTCTCACTAATAATTGACAAAATGAACAATTAATGTTCAAAGACGCAAATGGATTATTTTTTGATCATCAAAGATTATAATGATATAGATCATCATATGAAGGCCTTTCACTCATTATTTATAATGTATAACTAACTATACATAGATTATTTTAAATATTAAGTTGTTATAACCCTATATTTGCATGAAGATAGTGAGTTTTCATACTAATCGATTTCAAAATTAAGAGAAATTAGAGCAGTAAATTAACAACAAAGGCAGCCAGCAAGGCATTTACTGCTAATACATAAGTACTTCAGAGAGATTATGTACATATATTTAACTTTCAGGAACTCTTAATAACAAAAGTGCTTGATATCGAGCGACCAGCATGAATATAGTAATTAATCACTGACTGAATTATCAACTCAGTCCCAGATTATATCAAAATGTAACCATAAAATTCTATTTAAAGATGATACAACCAAAGAGTGACAGTATAGTAAAATCACACTATTAAGATGGTTGATATTTGGTAATATGTATGACGGCAGAGTGTCCTGTGATGGGTTAACATAATGCTAAAAATTATAATAATCTCGCAAAAAATATAAAAATATTGTTTATTCACAAGGGTAAAAATTAATAAATATGTATGATTATAAAAATAGGTATGTAAAATTTACAACAATCACAATAAAGTCTTATTTTGCTTCATCTTCATCAAGGAAATCCTGAAGTATAGAATTTTCGATAGGTATTATTAGCCTCTCATCTCCATCATTACCTATCCTCGACTTCACCATGTTGTGATCCAAGAACTCTGTCAACTGAGCTCTAAGAGCCAAATCAGAACTCAGCAAGAAGGCTTCTCTACTCTTCCAGTATAGATCTCGGAAAGAAATACCTACATGGATAAAACATCAAAATTGAATTATAGATTGTTATTGCTAGAAATAAAAAGAGAATAAATTAACAACCTTAAGAAAAGTAACAAAATTTCAACAAAGGGTACAAAAGGTGAGATCTTGGCTGTAGGCATTACATTTTCCTTTGTGAGGATACAAACGATACATAATTTCCTAAATAAAGTTAACTTGCCTGAGTAACTTGAATTTCCTTTGTTTTCTAACTGATATTTTATTATAATGAGAAATACACCCTTTGCATTTGTCGTAAGAGAATTAAAGACACTCTTTAATGAAGAGAGGGCCAATGCTCCAGATTGTTTCACCAATGATGAATTCTCGAAGGAGGTTTCTTCAATGTATGGGAGCATAGTGGACACATCAAACCACAGGAAATTGAACAGACTAAGCTTCAGTGGATCCCACACTGTATGATTGAAGAATACAAGATATATGTTAATTACTTTGCAATTAACATTAATACATGATAATTTTCATGAAAATCATCAAATTTTACTAATTTAAGTTTGACAATCAGTAAAACTTTCAAAAAGCTATTCTTCAAAAGAAGCAATGATGAATAATGACCCTATAAAAAGAAATATAAAGGTATCACTTAAGAAAATATAGCCATAATGAAAACAATTTCTAATGTTTTTAAAAATGTTGTGTTGTAGAGAAGAGTAGCATTATTAAGAATTATAAATTTAATAAAAGTCTTTGTTAATTTAAATCATTTTGAAAAATAAATGATAGAATAAAAATGATCATTGTACCTTTACATGACACTTAATGAAGCTTATTGACTGAAATGGTAAATGAGACAATAACGGATAATGGTCAATGGATAAAATAAAAGTAGAGATTGTACCTTATATGCTTCCAGGATGCATGAAACGATAAAATGCTTCATTGATAACAAAATTTGTAATAAAATAACCTTATTCATAAATGTAGTAATAAATAAATGATTTAAAACAAAAACTATGAATATGTTCATTCTTAGCATCTACCATTTATGCTTGTATATACTTCTACATAAATATCAAGTTCGAACCAAATAAGCATCAATACCAATTACAAACCATTTACTTATTAAGAAAGAGACTTCATTGAAATCTTCATAGATTAGCATGGGTATGGGTATAAATATATATCAGAAATAAACTTTCTATACAGTAATTTTCATTACTGAATAATAAACTTATAGTAAAGCACATTCATAAACTATAATATAGCTTGTATCACCAGCAATGTCAACTAATGAGTAAGTGTGCAGTTACATTCTCGATTAAAAACTAAATATAAATAAGAAAATCTCTTGTAAAAAATTTCTAGCAATCTATGGTCTTGGGATTTCTAGGGCTATACTTACTTAATGGGGAATTTATATGATCCACCGATGCTATTAGATGTATATTTTTCGTAGATGCTAATCTGGAAAATATATTTTGACTCTGTTCATTTCTTATCATAAAACCATCTATGTTATGAATGATGAGAAACAGTTCTTCAGTAGAATCCTCATTGAAATATCTCTCAATAACACAAACACATTCAAGCAAACCAACTGGATTTGTTTTGAGCCTCATAATATCATCAGTTATACTATGCAGTATCTATAAGAAAGGAAAATAAATAAAATAATTTCTCTATTCATGAACACATTAAACATTCAAACAATTTCAGAGAAAATACTTAAATTGATTAAATAATTCATAAAAATACTAGAATATTAATAACTATAATATTCTTACATCTTAAAGTTATTAAGCGCTTAAATTATACATTATGTAAATGGCTATTATTATTATTAATATTATTATTGAGTATCATCTCCTATTATGAATAATTACATTTTCTACTATCTCTATGTATACTTTCATATGACAATACTCTCCTCATTTTCTTAAAAGCTTACAGACAGCAGTGAACATATATCTTAACTAATTTATCATATATTGAAAGAGAAGGAAATGATCTATGAGGTTTTTTTTGAGCAATTTAGCATTAGCATTATTTTGATTTACTAAGGTCAGAAATGTTAGGTTAATAACTTTCAAAAGTTCTTTATTAAAAGAAATTTAAATTATTTTATTTATTTTTACAAGTAGCTCAAGCAATTAAAGTTTGAATTCCAAAGAAAGATATTAGAGGTTGATAAAGTTTGACAAAGAGTATATTTGGGATGAGAGGGCTTTCTCATATTACCTGACAGAGCTATTTCTACAAAATGCATTTAAATTATATCCAATATTATTCATGAGATACTATTTACTATAGTCTGTTCCACAATTCTAGTCAGTTTTGTCTTATTATCTTTCTGGAATATCCATAATATCCATAAAATTTGCATTCGCAACGGATAAAATTAAGATTTTCAGGTTAGTTGGGTCGATTTTTTCCAAAATGTTGGTGAAATATGTATAAGAAAGGATGGTGCTACATATTGTTGAACATTTTTCATCTATATAACGAAAGAAATAAATTTTATAGGGGAATGAAAAAAATGGCCACGAAATCAGTGAGAGAACTATTAAAACTGCCATTTCTTTCTTCCTATCCAACATAAAGCGCTAGTTTTTCCTTTGGATCGTACAGTCAAATTTATACAACACCAAAAAATTTTTTTTTCTTATGTTAAGAAAAACTTGTCACAAGAGAAATTGAGATAAATGTTGTTATTTTCATTTACAGATTATTCTGAGTCGATATCTTGAATAGAATTTCAGTTTTTGAATTTTATACTTGAGAGTGGGTCCGGATCAATCGGAATTACACTTACTGGTCTATGAGTCTTGAGCAAAAAAGTAACAATGATTAGCAATCGTAGCGCAAAGTCAATTACTCTCTCACTTATAATTAACTGACCCTTGGAGAGAGGCTGGGTTGCTCCCTTACAGGAATTTACATGCATTTATTTCCCATAAACTTCCCATACTGCCAGCTTTTGTGGAACAGACTATACGGTACTGATACTATTATTTGTGTACTGATTGTAAAATATAAATGTTTGGTCATTAATGATTAGTAGGATTCAAAAACTCCAAATATCTTATTAGTACACATGAATAGTTAAAAATATTTTCTTTTTTTTCTGGAATCTCCTTGTTTATTTTTAATTTAAATACTACTGCATAATATTTATGCACTGTGTGGTTATCCAAATTTTTCCATCATAGGTACACTACTCAGAAAATAAGGTTGGAAGGGTTATGTATTATGTAACTTTTTAAAAATACATCAAAGAAGAATTCTCTTACTATATGAAAATGCTATTGGCTTTGGTTATTATACCCTAGAGATATAGAGTAATAAGGTTAGAGAAAAATAATAGATAACTTTAGATTAGATATTTTTCAAATAATATAAAATAGACATTACCGATTTCATTGAGAGACTGGGAAAAAATCCATTTACAACAAGAACTTGAGAATCTGAAAGGAGCTGCTGATGAAATGAGTTCAATGTGTTTCTTTTTGATCCAAGACCATAAAGTAAAATACTGTACCCTTGCCTATGGACAAGAGAAGAGAAAAAGGAAAGTATAGGGGAATTATATGAACATAATATTAATAATATAAATACAATAACATGATCAAATAACAAAATCAATTGTTTAACAGCATTGCTTCCATGTAGATTCTGGAATGCACAATTCCTGGCAAAGATCTTACAGATATAACTTAAATTTTCATAATGATATATAGAAATATAATACAATAAGTCTACTGTTATTAAATAAATAAAAAGCACAGATTTGAACCTAATCGATGTAAAGCAACAAAGATTTTATTCAAATTTATTTAAAATGAGTAATTTTTATTACAAGGAAAATATCTAGGAAAAACAAAATAGCAACCATAGATAATGATGATCCATGTGGTAATATAAAATTAAAATAATAATAAACGAATTAAATAATCAAATAAATTTGAAAGAAATAAATGAAAGGTAGAATTTGATACAAAATTTAGAAGGGGTTTCAATTCACCATTCATTTTAATACTTTAAAGCAATAAGCTTACTAATAATAAAAGTATACGAGTTAAAATTAATTTCCATCATAGAAATGTAAAACATAGTAGTTAAAGTTTTATGTTAATGCAGATTGCAAATACAGTACTTATATAAGCTTTTTACAAATGGTATCGGTTTGTATAAAGGCAGAATTTTATGATAGGAAGATAAAAGGAGATACTGAGTGGAAAGTCCACTAGGCTAATATAATCTCAGTCATGAAAACAGTCTGTTAATAAGTATACCTAAATATACCTATATAAATTTCAAATTCTGCACAGGATTTCCACAGATGAGGTAAACCTATGACAGGACTGAGATGTAGAGATCCTTACTTTTAAATGACTTAAAAATGTGTGAATGAAGTAATAAAGTAATCTACAATTGACTTAACAACTTACCTCATGCAAAACAACCATTTTTGAAAGCATTTCTCATGGTCCATATTCAATTTTTTTATATTCTTTTCATGAGGAGTTTTCATCTTTTGAAGTATATCTTTGAGCATGGAATGAGATAATTTTGGTGTTTTCAAACGACTGAGGGTATGGTTTGAAGTCTGAGATTTTGTAGTCTTCCGTGAATTGAAATAATCTTCTGCTGAATAGATCTAGAGAAGAAAAATAATCCTTAGAAAAATAATATAATCTTTTATGATAACAATTTTTACTACTTCATGAGTATTATTATTCTTGGAAGCTGTCATAACTAAATACACATTAACAACAGTTCATTTTTGTTCAACCATCACTGACAGAATGGTATGATATTGAAACATTCTATCCATTTATCTGCCTTATTCCATGGATTTACTTTACTCAAACATATAAAGGCCTAAAATACAATACTGCAATATTTTTTCTGAATCTTACAGCAGAATTATTTGTGAAGATAAAATAAATTAACTGCACTTACATACTTATGTTCCCTACGCTTTGGGGTACTAAGAGCCTTTAACTTGGTACTGGGTAAATTTTCTTTAATTTCATCCTCCTCTTCATATTCCATGACCTCTTCCTCCTCTTCTGACAACTCTTCCTTATCACTGGGTACATATTCACTCTCACTGGATGAGAAATCACGCTCATCTTCATCTAACATGCTTACAATACCTGAAACAGTAAATGAGGAGCATACTTTTAAATACTATCTACACATAAGAAAGAGATATATTTAGATGATTTACAGTATACATACGCTTCTTGATTTTCATCCTTAAATTATAAGGAGTCTTCATGTTCTGTTCATCAAGCATCACTTGGTAGCTTTCTCTTCTATTAGATTTTGGAGTCACATTGACAGAATTGAAATCCTTTCTACTAACTGATTTCTGAAGACAAAAGATTATAATCTCAGACAACATAAATCAAATAGAGCCAACCATTACAATTAAAACAAAAAGAGTGCCAAAATAAGAAGGAAAATTAGAGCATTAAAACAACAGAATGTTATTTTGAAAATTACTTACACTTTTAGATTTCGGTGTTGAAGCCCCATCAAATTTTTTAGCAGACTTAGGAGTTGAAAGTTTTGCTGATTTGGGTGTAGATGCTTTAGCTGACTTAGGAGTTAATGCTTTGACAGAATCAGACGCTATTTTAGTCATTTGATTATCTTTCTTTGGAGTTCTGAATCCATAAATCCGTTTTCCACTAATGTCGTTCTCTATTTCTTCATCAAATCCAGATACTATTTAAATCAGAGGAAGTAGAAAAACAAATTGAATTCCAATAACATTTAAACATAAGGAGCAGATAATGATAAACATAAATTCAGAGAATCAACAATAATACATACTTGATTTAATAACACAACTAAAATTTGGATCCAAATCATGGACTTCTATTTCCTTTTTTGGTGTTCCCTTTTTTGCTTCATGAAGAGAAGGTCTACCCCTACGCCTGGTCGATCTAGGAGTTGATGGAGGCTCATTTTCTAGAAATATAGAGCAAAAAGAGTTAATTTAACAAACAATATACATCAACTATCACTTCAAATAAGAGATGTATTCTAAAACTGGCCCATGATAAATATAATACAATAGAAGTTAGCGAATCAAACGTAATTAAGATCAGAATAAATACTACGTATAAATTCAAAACATTTATGCATGCAAGAGGTAATATATCTTTGTGGATATTTGTGAAAGTAATGCTGTGAACCTTGTTTAATGACGATTATTAATGTATATAAAAACTGACAAAGTTTAAAATTGCTTTGGATTTCTAATGATTCACAAGTTACTAATATAAAATTACAGTAACACGTAATTAGAACAAATGAGAGCCAAAGAAGAAAAAACTACAAGTGTTTGGTTAACAAAATATTCTTACCTGAAATTTTGCAGTCTTTCAAAGGCAATATGAAATCTGAAATGTCATCATCGCCGATGAAACGAACCGATAATCTACCACTTCGCTTTCTAGACGGTGTAGCTACTTCTTCCGTCATGTTTATTACTGTTGGGTCAATTGCAGCATCAAAAATATGAAGTTTAAAGACGATGATAATATTGTCGTAATCGTACAATGAGATATTCTATGAAAAATAGATTACTTCTCTTCTCTGAATAATCATTCAAATATTTAACTTTTAACCACTAGGTATTCATATTTGAGGGTGATTATTCTTCATTACAAATCAGCATTATTCCATAACAATTCCAACTTACCGTGTTCAATTCCCTTTATATTCCCTCCAATAGATCTTTTGACATTGGAACGGAAACGACTTTCACATCCGGTAACTGGTTTTCGTACTTTTTAATATAATGTTTCTCAGTTAAGATGAATATTTTATGACTATTTAAGGATATAAATTTCTATATTAAGTTATTAAAAGTATATTTATTCCCCTTAAGTTCGTAATTGTATAATGAAAAGTACTCCTGTTGAGCATAAATTTTATTTCCATAATCTAAGAATAATTTGATATTTAAAATCTGATATTAATTGTAACCATTCATGTTTTATTAATTAACAACATTGTCTGTTGCTTTTATAAGAGAAAATTCTTTAGATTGAAAAACCGAATTAACCTTAATCTTCAATCCTTGATAGCTAGCGCCTCTACGGCTAAAGGTAGAACCCATACTCAGAGCATTTCAATGTTCCCTTGATTATAAACGAAGGAACATATCATCTCACATAGCGATTTAGGCTACGGCAAGATGGCAGAGAGCAAGGGCGCGTTGATTGCTAAATCAGTGCAGAAACATGCTGGAAGGGCGAAAGAAAAGGTATGTTTCAGAGAAAAAGCCGTTTTTTCAGCTCGTTAAAACCAGTGCATTGGATGATGTTCTTTGTGTGAAGTTTCGACGTTATTCTTTGGAGTAATGGTCAATTATGATATTGTTTACGAGTTGCCGTGCAGTTGAAGATGCGTGGTTGTTGCAAAAATGCAACCGAATGAGTGATTTATGACAGAAAATTTTGTGGATAATGCCTGTGCTGTTTAGTGCCTTTGCAAAGTTTTTTGCTCCGATCCTGAAGTGCCGGATTAAGGAAAGATCGTAAATGTTTCAAAGTTTTTTTAACGTCGCACATTAGCGCTATTGTTGTTATTGAAGTTGGACAATGAATGTGTAAAATAAATGGACATCCCGGAGAATATCCTCAGTTATGTTTGTCTTTCGCTATAGAATAGTGTTCTCTGTTTTAAAGTATTGCTGCCACTATTTATTTAGGTAGATAAGGAAGTACAGCTGAATAACTGTATTCCTTTAAAATACAAAAAGCTTTTTTCCCTTTGGTTTTAGTATGCATTTGAAGCTTTGTTCCTACATAATTTTCTTTCTTTCTTATCTTCGAAAGCGCTTCACCAACTTTTAGTAAACTTCTCTTTTTATGTATAAAAGTTGATAACTTCTCGTAAGTCATCTCTTGAATAGTTTTTACTATCTTATTTTCATTTGATCTTTTCTAACAATGAGGTAGACATTAAATTCTCAAAATTGAGAGTACAATTATTTGTCTGTTTATGATTTTTCATGACTTGAGCTATGAAAATTATCTAAAAACTTATAAAACAACTTCTTCGTGGCATTTCAGCATCTTTTTTTGTCAATAAAACGTATAATCGTTGAAACTTTTCACATCCTTGCAAGTGCGCTGTTCTTTCGCGCAATTCTTTTTTTAACCTTCCGCGCCGAAACTCGGTAAAACTATTTACGCAATTCTTCATTCTGAACTTAAGGAAAGCAGTATAGTAGTATATCGTTAATTTTCTTTGTCAACCTTGCCAAAATTATTTCAGCGTTCTGGTTCCAATGTATTCCTCACTTACTTGTGCATAAAATATAGGTTAATATTACTTCGCTGAATTTTTTGTTTTATATTGCTCATCTCTGAAATCATTATGTTTGGTTACACCCTCTTTCGATGGTGTATGAGATGACCACTTCGATTTAGTTTCTATTCGTTGTAACTTTTGTTTCCGGATATATGTTCTATCTGTACGTTACTGTCCTCTTTTATTTTTCCTTATGTCGCAGCTTCTTTTCGTTTCAGTCCATATTTTATCCAGAAGGAACATTTGTACTTTCTTGTTTGTGGTTGTTCAAATGTCCTATTGTACTTTAATAAACACCTTTGCTTCGCTATTTTTTTACATAAATCTAAAGAGTTTTAATTCAGTGGCATCCTGGGCAGAGTTCTCTTACGCGAATGCAGCGAACGTTGCTGCGTTCCGATGCTGAGCGAACTTGCAACGCAACTATGGACCTTGGGAATTTTTAAACAAGCACCTGTGATAGATATTGCGTAACTCGGCAAACATTCTTTCTACATTGTTGCTGTGCTTTAAAAATTTAAGCGGATTCTTTTCCCTCCCGAACACGAAGGACAACAGTTTGGTAAACCCACCTATTTGTAGGAAGAAACGAGGCTTTTATCTGTAGAACGAGTCTGACTGACTGGGCTGCTGCAGCTAAGTAGCCCTCCCATTCATTTGTCGGTATTCTTTGATTATATAACCCAATTTTCGCGAATGTAATAATAAATTCGAGCACGTCCTTGGCGTGGCAGCGAGACCTTGCCCTCGGTGGGGACGAGATGCATCAACAGCATCGTCTCATTACTCCAATAAACTCGCCATGCTGGATAACGGGCGACGTTTCTTTCGCTCGGCAATCGAGTGCGGGAAACAGGATAGGAGACGAGGGCAGGTGATGGAGGATGGGACGATGAGTGGGTCAGCAGGAGGAGAGAGGTCATGAAAGCGACTCAAAAAGATTTCTTCGTATTCTTAGAATGGGAAGGAATCCTCTGCAAAGCGCGGGGATTATTTCAGCCAGAGTCGCGCATGACTTGATACGAAAGGAGCGGGGACAGAATCGTAGGTGCTAAAGTCCCTCGCGGTACTAGGAAAACGGATGTTCCTAATTTTGGAATTCTTTGTGTCGCCGAATCTGCAGAATGGGGTGGTATCGGTTGAGGATGTCCCTCAATGTCTTTTCTAACTTTTTCAGCTAATTCCTCCCATTGGTTCCTAGCGTGAATTCGAATGAGGGTAATGATTCAATGATAGTCGCACAGTTGGAAATTCGCGTGGCGAATACGCCTTTTCAATTTCATTGCCTAGTCAATCGTAAAGTAAAGTTCAAGTATAGTGTCTACAAGTGGAGACGCACGTATTATTTGTGTATTTAGTCGATTCCGCGTCGATTTATTGTTATAAATACTTTCTGGAGTCGTAAAAATCGCAAATTCTTCTCTGCCAAGAATTCGGAGCACTTCTTCCGGTTGTATCTCGGTTTTCGTGCTTACAGTGTAGCGACACAGTGGTCGCACGAGAGGTAAGACTCAAATTGGGTGTGGCCGATGTCCATGTGCGTGCAAGATCGGTCGAGTGGGTCCGTACGAGGCCCAA
Organism: Pantala flavescens; assembly: GCA_020796165.1. Lineage (NCBI taxonomy): Eukaryota > Metazoa > Arthropoda > Insecta > Odonata > Libellulidae > Pantala > Pantala flavescens. The sequence continues at coordinate 27,829,782 of CM036878.1, forward strand.
GAGAAGTGTCCTCACTGGTGGAGCGGAGTCCCTCAGCGTTCAGAACTCGGCCCAAACAAGTTTCGCTCCCACTCAGGCGTCTCTTTAAATGCCGTTTATTTCGTTTTTCCTGCTTTCTTACACCTCGCCCTCCGCTCTTACTCTTCCATTCGGATGCCATCACGAGACGCAGGTCTGAAGATGTTTTTTCCTCCAAAGACTCGTGCCTTTTTTTTGTTCCTCCGAACATGTGCTTACGTAGCGGACTCCATGTAATTTTAGCTTATGAATCAGTCTTCGGCAGTTCGGAAGTTTTCAAAGAAAATCTTTCGCGGCGAACTGCTGTAGCTGGTCTTTGAAGAAATCTTGGAAATTTATGGTCGGCGGTAAGAGAGTTCGGCGTCGGGTCGCCCAAGTGGTTGACGTAATAGTTTATTACGTTTAGAGGTATGCTGTCAGCCATCATCCCCTGATTCGCTCATGTCGTTGTTTATCTTCGGGTTGGGAATGGTTATTAATCGTATATTTTCTATTGGAACGCTTTTATATCAGATTATCCCTCTCAAAAATCGCATATAAAAATTTTAAGGTTTCTCCTGTTTAGTTATTCTCCCATTCTCTTTCAAATTAGTCCAGAATATTTCCCTCAATGGATTTTAGAGAGATGATTAATTTATATTGATAATATATTAATTTATATATTTTCTTTCTCAACATCATTAACCGTCGGATTTTGTTAAGAATCCACAGTTATAATTTTGTCACGATTGCTTGTATTTTATTAAATTAAAATCTTAAATCTCTCTTCGATTGTTTCAATCTGAGTCGTGCTGATATATTTTCTTGTTAATGATATTTCAATCTGAGTCGTTTATCCTGGGATAGTTTCATTTATCCGGCCTCTCAAAACGGGCCCTACCGATCGACTTCATAATATTTACTGTAATTCTAAATCAGAACTTATTTACTGTATGATTCTATTGCGTATTGGTTTAAAATTCTTATAACGAAACACTAATTATTTTCATCGTTTACGTACCCAAATCAATCACTTTCGTTCGTATAACATCCTGTTAGGGATGGGTCGATTACATTAAATTTTCAGGAAGTGCCAGGAAAAGATCGAAAGTGATCGTGTTTGAGGCCAGGATGTTCCTGGAGGCTGGCGGTCATCCATCTGAATATTTAGAATTTAATTGCGTTGAAAGCCTTGGTAATGATCAAGGATGTACTCGGGGATCAGATGGTCATACTCTTAACGGAGATGATCCTAAGTGTGGGGGTGTAGTGTGCAAAGAGTAGCTTCCTCACGTAAATTTGCATTCGATCGTATAGAAAGTATGAAAAATTCGTTTTATTAATTTTAAAGAATTTGCTATATATAGAGATATCACTTCTTATGTATCGAGGGAATTGAAAAACTGTCATGAACCTGGAAACAAGTACAATTTTTTTTATCAAATTCCATTTCTCACATAAATTAAGATAGTTTAAGTAAAAATCTTTAAGAAGAATCTTTCTTTCAGTGCCGTATCGTTTCATAAGGGCGGAATTCTGTCAAGAGCGCTTCCGAGATATTTTTGGAAACCTTAAAGATTCTATTTTGCGCAAACTGCTGTAACTCTTTGAAGCATTCTCAAGCGGGTACCTCCCTACGTAACACATCCTAGTCCGTTAAAGTTTCCTCCTCTTGTACTCTCTTTAAATCTGCATCTCTTTCAAGTTTTATTCTTGTGCACACATCGCATTTAATTTTCACTTTATAAAAATACCGTTCGGAAAGATTTTGGACGTATTTTTTCCCGCGGTTCCGAATTCATTAATACATCCCTTCTAATTGATTCCCGCCAACGAACCACTCCTTTTTGTAAGCAGGTGTTCACTTTAAAACACAGAAAATTATGCAATTATTCGGACTTTGCACTTTGGATTTTTCGATGATCCACGCACGAATTCGTAGGTTCACAGTTTGTCACCTGAGGAATTAGCTACAGGTACGTTGGATTTAGATTGGAGGCGATAATGAACCAACTGCATTCGGTCTGAAATCAAGCTTCGTTCAAATGAATTGCATTCAGTCGAAATGAATTATTCTCTTTGTGTTTAAGATGCACGTATCAGGAACCGTATGCATTCTATTTGAAGGTGTATTAACCCCAACATTTTTTCTAATTTTATCCTGGTCTCTCCAATATTTTAAACTTTTTTCGTATCCTTTTTCCGAAGTATGGAGTCATATCTAGCTGGAAGATATTAGAGGCTAATTCTCACCTCATCAGTTGTTAGAGTTTCATTAGGTTCGGGGCATAGGAGCATTTTTAATATTCTGTTTCCGTATGTAAATTATGAAAATATTTTCGTGTCTCAAAATCCCATCTCAATCACTTGCCTTGTTTGATCAATTTAACTATTGATAACTCTAAAGCAAATTTGTGGTTTTTATTTGGGAGGAGTTTTGCTTGTTTTCCAAGTACTATCAAGAATTCAAAAGTGTTTTCTCTGGTGATATTGAATAATTATCTGAGCGTTAATGAAAACTAGTTACTGCATTGTTTTGTTTGAACGGGTGTTCACGGTAATTTCCAAACACTCCAAAGTTTCACATGCTTTTCTTAGTGATACTAATCTAAACATTCAGGTTTCTCATCTTCCAGAGATCCAATCAAAATTCGTTCATCACGATATTAGGAAAGAAGTCTAGACAAGGGAGCGTAAGTTTGACATCGTGTTTGTTACTATTCCTTTGTCGAAATAGATAAGGCTGTTTATGGAAAACCGAACTTCGCCTCTTCACGAAACTATCGCGTTGCGTAGGAAACGAGCTTTACGCCCCTAGAACCTACTTTGTTTTGATAGGAAACACTCCTCCAATTTCGTGGAATTCTTACGAAGAATATCGCTCGCCTTAGGCCTTTAGGGTGGGCGGGTTTCAATCGTGGAAGAGCACACGTTGACTATTTAAATTCCATTTTTGCATGCTCTTGCCTTAAATATCACGAGAGATCGCGATACGATACACGTCACGCTTTACCTATTCATAGGAATTTAATAGAGTGAAGGATTTATTTATATAATTTATAGCCTTATTTAGAAGATTTTCCGAATCGTTTACGGACAGACGCTTTGTTTTCCTCTACCACTTCGTTCTTCCTCGATTCCAACCCTCTCTCAGTACATCCTCTTCCTCCCCTCTCTTCCCACGTACTTTTCGTTGCATTTCCTTATAAGACAGCCTTCGCCTCCTCGATTATTGCTTCCCGCCCACCCTCTCTCTCTCTCTACGTGTCTTCCCCCTTCCGTCTTATCACCCCTCCCACTCACTATTTATCCTACCAATCTCTCAGCATTTCGTCACTCCCCCATTACGTCACGTTTCGAAGGGTCTTCCAACAGGTGAGCGAGGTTGTTTCGCGGGCGCTAAAAGGCTGCATATTTGTCGCGTGGGAGTGGAATAAGCGAATCGGAGGCGAATTGCATTGTGGGATGCTCGGAAGGTGGATGAGAGTGGTTAGGATTTGAAACGGGTGGATTTTTCGCAAATTTCGCGTAATTTTTTCGAAGCGAATTTCTGTAGTTGTCGCAGTTTCTGGATACCATAACAGCAGTACGTCGAATGGATGCTGTATGATGTCGCAAAATGTGTTAAAATCTTTCCCATCGGGCTTCTCGTAGGTGATAAAAAGTAAGCGATGCAGTATGCATGGTCAACAAGATTATATGAGTGTTATTTTTGGCTTCTTAACTATTAGGTCAAAAGGATATATATAATAAGGATAACGCTTATTAAAGTTTATATATTCTTTAGTTTTTAAGCACATAGAAGTTTTTTTTACATTATATTTCACCGGCATAAATCTTTTTAATGTTCTAACTCTTCGTCATTTTAGTAGTTAAAACAAAGTAGATCTAATCCATTGTAAAAGGCGTCGTATTTTGAATGTCTAGCACGACAAATAAGAATGAGAAAAGTTTAATTGATTAGTATTGTAGGTAAAAACACATGAAGAAGTATTCATATTATTATCTTCCTCCGTTTAAAGTATACCGTCATCGAAGTTTTAGCGATGGGTAATTTAAATTGAATCAATATTTACCGAACATTAAATCGGCAAACTTTTACGGCTAATTTTCACAACTTTGTGTGTACGTTGTCAGATTTTATATTTGCCGATTGATATCGAGTGATTCTCGGAAAAATAGCTCTAATATGTTATCTTTACTTACACTCTTGTACTCGAAACTTTTTTTCACTTTCAAGGACAACTGAGTATATTTCTACGTTTTTAACGTAACAGTTACTTCACGCTTAATGACCATACGTATTGTTAGCTCAACTTCTCTCACGCTATTATTTCTATACAGCTTTTGTCTTTTTGCTTCAAAATTAATACTCCTTGAATCCCTGAGAGCGTCCTCAAGGTCTCCTCTTCTGCGTTGCACCGCCGAAGTTGCTTACTTCATCGCCAATGCAAAGCTCGAATGCGATTTCTTTACTTTTGCACAACTTCTGCGGTTTATTTAAATTCGAGTTATACTGAACAACGCGATTGAGAAATCTCTACTGCACATTTTTAATCGTGGAGAACACGTGACTGTGTTCATGTCCTATTCTGTTAGCGATTCAGATATATTGTTCCTTTAATGTCCTGCTCAAATGTATCTGGTGATAACTTTTTCCATCGTGATCGTAGTACCATATTGGTCCCCAAAAATTTTCATGTATAAAAAGGGAAATGTTTGGAGGAACTCAGGCCGTAGTCCGTTTCGATATGGTATTTCGTGTATCTTTTTTCTCGAGTGGGAGTACGAGAGAGTGGGTAGATGGACACCTGTTTTCGGAATCCAAATGCTATCTCAGACCTTAATCACGCCTAAATCTATTCACGAATATTTTTCAAATTTGGGTATGTTGAAAATGGTAAGCAGCTGTTTCACCTGACTCGTTCTTATCATTAACTGATGGTGCCATGTGAAAGGGGCGCGCTTAATTTAAGTTTTCATACGTTAGCCGAAATATTTACTTCGGAATAGTTACTTCTTTAAATTTTGCTACAGAGGTAAGAGATCTCCCCCTGATTAATTCATATTTGGAGATGTAGAGATAACAACAATTTGAATAGATAAACGTCTTAATTTATCGAAGAAATTTTGATGATAATTTTAAAATATAAATTCCATTTGTTTTATAAAAGTAATGTCTTCATTAAAAAAATGCTAAATGAATGGGCTCTTTCGTGGTATTGGTGGAAAAGGAAAGAAAGGAAATTTAAAATAAATTATCGAATCCAAAATCCAAATCCTTCTTATTTTAAGTACAAAAATATAATTATAAGCTTTTCTATAAAGAAGTAGGAAGATGAAGTTTTTAAACTATGGGTTAAGGAAATGGAAGTGTATCTTCGTCAAATTTAACTATTTTCAATCGTAATAAAATCGTTAATTTAATGCATCAAATGCTATAATTGGTGTTACGCCTATTCAATATATGAAGTACCTTCATGTAATATACTTACGTACTGGCCGCACATGAAATATGTTGTCCCATGTATCATTGCCTCCGGAGATCCTTTCTCGGTGGTATCATCATCAGAAATGGTTATGATGTAAGCTTAAGGGAAAGGTCTGTAGCATCGTTAAGTAAATCCCGCGTATCGTCACATTCTGAAGATTTCATGATCCAAAAGGGGTCCTTGAAAAAGTGGGAGGATGTGTTATTATTATGTCTCCTTCTCGGTGACTACGGACCGCTGTCTTTTTTGGGACCAAGTTCCTTACTCCAACTCTACATCCACGTTTATTCTGGGCTCTTTACCGTCCTTGTATTACGTTTCCGTGCCTCCGAACAGGGTTCCATAGTAGCGATAAAAAAATGGACGATTTATTTTCGTAGATGAGCTGGTCGTTTTACCGAGTTCCGTCTGGTGTTGGGAAAAGGCGTGGGGGCTTTGTTCCGAGCGATGCTTTGTTTTGCCTACGGTCACCTGTACGAATTCACCCGAACCTTGTTCAGTCGGGTAACGTATCGTTCTTCATGATTGGTGTTCGTGAAAGTGAACGAGTTGGAAATATCGAGTACTTCGTACACTATTTCATTATGCATTTATGATACGCATGGAATAAAATTTCATATATAATTCATGAAGATTAAGTTACACTTTACTTTTAAATATCGATCTTGAGAGGGGTAGAGAGAACGATTACGTAAGCTGGAAATGTTCTGGTGGAGGTCCTATAAGATATAGAAGTTCGTTAGTGTGTTCGGCTACTCCCTATAAGAAAACTACGAACATTATTAAACAGGAGAATATTGTAATAAATGTAACTATGCCTGCATTTTCCCTTCCATCTTGAATGTGTTATATATCCCAGCCCAAATTTCACACGATCATATTCTACTGGCATTCGAACCAAAGAGAATTAAATGATTTAATTAAATAGCTACGTAGGAGTCTGCATCTAGCATCTGTAACGCTTTAATTTATATTAACTGTGGTCATCCTTCAGTTTTCAATTCTCTTAAATGTATGCCTTTTCCTAAGCATCGTATGGATGCCTCGTAAAAGTAGGATTAGAATTAATTTTAGCCTAAATACATCGATGATGTACCTAGGACTGTTATTGTGTGTTAGGTGTCTTTCTTTCCTTTAAAGTTCCTTTAAAATAAATCATCTGGATCTTGGTAAAAGCTTATCTGAATAAACTATATAGTACAATTTTGCCATACCTCGGAGTGCTGCGGAGTGGTCTATCCTTTCTGAATGTATTAGCGGAGAAATCAATTGCCTGTCACTTCCGTTTTCGATAAATATCATAGAAAAGTAATTATTCAAAGCTAGTTAGTAGCTACTTCTAGCTTTCTTATCCCTAATTAACGAGCCGAATTCTTTCGGTCTACGTAACAGATAAGACGCGCGTAACAGGTTATTAAAATACGCGAGCGTGGTATGTCATACATTACGAAACGGATCAAAGATTCTCATCAAAATCCAAAACAACTTTCTCGAACAATTTATTACGCAATCTAATTCAGGGAGTCGAAATTCCAGAGCGCAAACTGCTTTTGGGCGAAACATTTCTCCCTTTGGTTGTGAGACGTAACGGAACAAAATCGACGCGATTTCTCCTCTCGTCGCGCGGAATTCGTCGGAGCGTGGAATATGGATCGGGAAAAATAGCCATTCTTCTGTCGTTATGCATGATGCGGTAACGCGTTTGGTAACTCCGGGGAGAGTTTCGCCGTACCAACGAGGGGTAGGACGCCCTCAAGATTCGAGGGGACGCGGAACCCTTTCACCGTTCTCCGGAGTCGATACGCACCGCGGAATTCAACTGTTTATCCTCCTTTCGATTCCACGATCAGATATCCTCATCTTCGGGTGAAAGTAATTTTCGTAACACCAGTTTTTTTTTACCCCCGAACCTGTTCAGGCTTCCGTGCATTGTGAACTTCCATCCCTCCCGAAAACATTCCTTTGTGTTTCTCTTCTCGGTCTCTTCTGCCCGAATATCGCTCTCTGGTCGTTTCTCGCGATTCTTTGACGATCCCGTTTTTTCTTTTTGTTTTCCGTCTCGGTTGATTTTGGCGCCGGAGGGCTATGTTCATAGTTTCCGAACTTAACGGGGTATCAAGTATATGGACGTGTGAGGTGTTAGGATGGTTTCTCACGGAGGTAACCGGAGATTGACGAGTATCTTATTTTAATTAATAGTTCCTTTGGGAAAAACAGAGTTTTTAGATAATTAAAGGAGCTCTCGATTAAGACATCATGATGTAGCTGTTTCAGAAAAATTCTATAATCTAATTGTGGTATTTCTCGTATTTTTACCTGTGTGATGGTCAGGTTTTAATTTTTTATACATTTTAAGATTGATTGTATTTTTTCCTTCAGTTTGATGGAAGGAATAATGGTTTACGATGAAAGTGACGTAATGTTTTGAGTTATAACCTCTTTTTGTATTCCAAACCGATCTTCTTTTCTTCCTGCTTCTATCTCGTGATAAACCTTAGATATTCTTGGTTCATATGCGCGCGGCATCGTCCTCATTTCCGTGTCAAAATATTTGTTTGTTTGCATTTTCGTCTCTTTTAAGGAAGCAGACATATTTTCCCAAGAGTAATGACTCATTCTTTGTTATGATTGTGGTAGTTTATTAGTCATTGAAAGAACAAAAAATTGTCTTTTATATCAGAAATTACATTCGCGAGGATTTGGGAATCCAAATCTGCAGGCATGTTGGAAATGTGTGGCTAGTTCAACAGCCGTATTGGGTCATTTGAACTATGTAATGTGTTTTTTTGTATGTATATTACTTCCTACTGATTTAAAATATATTTAAGTCGGGATAATGAGAGCGGCTTTCGCTTTTATCTTTCCACATAATATACTTTCGAAGGTCTATATAGATCTTCGACCAAAAGAACTTTTATCTTTTTAAATGCCAACGGAATGGTTTTTCTAAAGGTCATCAGCACAAACGGATTGACCCAGGTCTCCGTGATAGATCGTGTCTCCTAATCACGACAGCATATATAGTCTTACTCAAAATAATCCCATCGGAGGGACTGAGATTCGTCTTGTGTCAGCCCCGTTTTCATTCCCTAATGAGCGGTTGAGATGCTGTATTATTTTTAAAACCTCTCTCCGTTCCAATCCCGTTTCGTTCAAAGAATTGCCTCGCTCCGTTGTTTCTTTTTCGGTCCACCGGTTTCCTTTGAAAGTAGTTGATATTCAAAAGGGTTCCTCTTCGCTTTCCATATTTCTCCACGCATCTCCACGGATCAAAAGCCATTATAGAATTACTGTTCCCTCCCACCCAATATCTTTCAACCCCTGCAGTCATCATTAATAATAATCATACGTATCAAAAGAGGTCTATCTACCCAATTAAATGTGATTCAATATATATACGAACGCATGTATCCATACCCTGAGAGAAAATATGAAGCCTCTGAAGCCTGGTTTCGAACCCGAGACCTTGGCATTAGTAAGTTATCAATCTAACCACTCCGCCGCAGAGGCCGTCTTATCGTATCAAAATCGCCCGTATCAACTCCATGATTATAGCTCATCCTTTCTTTTTTTTGATCCTTGTCTTTGGTTGCTTTATGCTTTTCAAAGGCTTTTATGAAATTTATGAGAGCTAAATGGTTATCCTCGGACGAGAATGGAACCGTTTATGGGGTTTAATATCCGTACGATGCCAAACCGTGGAAGGGATAATTGCCAGTAGATCGAGATCGTCATTATCGTTATCACCCGTCGAAATGTACCAGCCATCGATTGTCATCACGATCCGGTTGATCCCTTCATAGTCATTTCATTGTCGGTTTTATATTGCAGGTTCCATGCCTCATGCTGAGAGGTTTTTTTCACGTTTTATACCGACTGAGCCTACTCTTGTACTATGTGAGGTTGAGAATGTACTCGTCACGTATAACTTTTGATTGCCTCGCTATTCATATGATCCTTTTAATAAGTATAGCATTGTGAGAAATAATTTGGAGCAGTCTTAAGATTAATAATTTGTATTTTTCGTGTTTATAACTCCTTTATACAATATTGCCTCGTCTTTTGAATTTCTTTGCCACTAGGAAACCAATCTGTAACAAATCACAACTATTTCAGCCTATACCTTTATAATGAAAATCGTAACAAAAAAATTAATCATCACTCGTAGCTAAGCTCGTCAAGCCCTAAAGTAACAAGCAATACTTTTAATTGTTCTGTGATCCTTGTGAGACACCTGTTGAAAAGCTATACCGCATTCCACGAGCGTTCTAATTGCTTGGATATCTTTTTGCTGGTGTTTAAACTTCGTCTGGATAATCGAATATATTGCATCATCAATGGGAAGTAGAGCTAATGCGAGTTATTCACGGAGAATTCACTTCGCCGTTAAATTGTTCACGAATGAAGGAAGAATTCCTTTCATCTTTTAATTCGGCCAATAAACCGCACAGTCGTGTCTAGGAATAGCTTTACAGCAACGATAAAATTCTGAATTGTGGTTTAATACGAATTCAGATCTAGATTATATGGCTTATCTCTTTCGGTGAGTATATCTCTCTTTTGGTAACCGAAAAGCCGCCACAACGCTCCATCGCCGACGATGGTCGCCCGCCAGTACAGCCGTGGAATTTTACGATAAAACAACCAGGTCAAAACAATTCCTATTTTTTCCGCATTTTTGTCACGCTTTCGTTTCTCGCCGCCGTTACACTTTTAAATGCGGAAAAGAGAATTTTTGCTTTCTCCCCTCTCCACGCGAATGTACGTAATTGCGGTCGGCGAAATGATCGATCGATGCCCGCAATTCCGAAGCAATTGAAGAGTCGAAAGAGGAACTTCGTGTCAATCCCTTCGCAGAGCGGTCGTCCGTGGGATTGATGTCTGAGTTTGAGGAATTATCTTATCGTTACTGGTTTTCGCTTCTGGTGGGACCGCAAGCGTTAGTTGGTTTACTCGTAGGGTGCTGTTGTTAGAGGCGGTCGTAAATAATACGTGAAAAAGATGGCTTGAACTGGATATTTAAGGCATAAAAACCTTTATTACCTGTAATTTATTTACCATTTAAAAAATCAACTTTCTATTTATTCTAGTTTTTCTATATCTGGTTTTGATATCAGTCACGAGAAATGTTTTCTCTTTGATAGCAGCAATACCAATTAAGAAAATTAAGAATTAAATTCGTATTCTTTTGTTCGAATCGTGGAGTTATCCTGGAAGTCAGAAGGTTTACTATCCTGAGTTAAGAGCCAACGATATAGATTTAACCCTTTCTTTCTCATTGAATCGTTTTACAGATATTTTCTTTGATGAGGTGACCTGAAATCGTAACTTAGAATTGTTATTTCAATAGTGTTACACCTTTCAATGATAATTAAGCTTCCGAATTGCAATTGTCGGGGGAGCACATAAACATTATGTTAAACCTACTTTGAAATATATTTTGATTCATCCTCGCTAAGTTTCAAGGTTCCTTATCTCGAACTCTAATTTTACCTTAGTTTTCCGAATGGGAAATAACATGTTTCCTATATCATATGTAGTCGTTAACTGTCAAACTTATAAAGCTTCTTTTCCTTTACTGTGGGAAAATGTCAATGGCAAAATATCTGCAGAGTCTATCCCGAATATAAATCTACCAACCCATCCAAATTTTATTAAATATATTGGGCCATTTTGTTCGCAAACTTTGCCGCATTGAGGGAGATGGACTATAAAATATGCCCATAGACACGCAAAGATTCGTCTAAATCAGTTCCGGGCATCGTGAATGGGAAATCCGTGCTGCGACGCGGCGGTGCACGTTGAGAACGAAAGAAACATCGGAGTCATTGGGAGCGGCGAATTCGTGACTCCGCTCACCCGGAAGAGAACAGGCCGACTCGGGAGGTATGTTTGCAATTTCCGAAATTGGGTCATTATTCGGAGCCGAGAAGTATTTTGGTCACGGAAGCATCGGGTGCAGCGACCCAACGAGACATCTCCAAGCGCGGTCATTACATAAGTGCCGTCCATGTTAATTAATTAAGACGTTGTTTGGAATTAAGAGAAAGGAGGAAGGGAATATCCAGAAGGATCGGGAAGGTCGTGAGTCCTCGAAACTGGTTTTTTTTCTCACGCGTTTCCGAACAGCGGGCACGATTCGTGAGCTTATTTTACCTTTCTCGGAGAATCCTCTCTCTCTGTATAGGTCCGAATTTTTTCTTCCTCTTCGTGACATTGCGGTGTCCGTTAACGTTACGCGTTCTTTTTTTTTCTCGTGTTTGTCGAGTAGTGGTAGTTTCTCGTGGGCCGAGTGAGGCATGGGAGTGAAGTGCCAACGCATTGCACCACGCCCACCAGCTGTCCTCCCAGTCGATGATGTGTTATATGGGATTCTGGAAGGCCTCTCTCTGCGGAGGAGAATTTTGAAGAGTTTTGAGGGGACGTTGTGGAGGAATGCCTGCCTCTTCTCATACGTCTGACTTTGTAGAGGCGGGAGGATGATTGTTTTGAAGGAGATTTCGACGTGTGGGAAAATGCGCTTGTGTTTATCGAATTTGGAAAATTTCTTTTCCGCGCGTGTTTAATGACAGTTTAGAAGGCTGGTCTGATGTTGAATAGGTTCAATCTCCTAGTAATACCGTATGTGTTTTACTCCTTTGCTTACACGACCGACAATGGTTGTTATCTTTATTGGCAAAGGTTGAGTACGAGATCACGAAGATAGTAAACACTAGTAAAGCTTTCATTACCTGGTTAGAATCGTTGATAGTCATCAGTTACGTAGCTAACGGATTTAATTCGATCTATTTTAAAATGTTACATAAGAAGATGTTTTACTGTTATCATGGTTGTTAAAATTAAGATTTTTCATAAGAGTACATAGAACGTATGTAGATAAAAATCTATTGTGAAAACACTCAGGGTTTCAATATCTAAATACAAGTAATATAAATTAAAATGAATTATTTCTCCTTCTTTTGAAATTCTAGAAATTTAGCTAAATTCGAATATTTTTTTTGCAAGTGCTAAAAAGTGAACTGGACAATGTCACCCTTCAGTAGTTGGTTACTATTTTGGCGTGTTTATCGGTCGAATTTATTTGAGAAACCGTTATCTTATCTTTACGCTAGAAGTGTCACTCACTGAACCCAGAATCCCCGCAGTGGACGAAAGTATATTCTCGTGTTTGTACGAGGAATACCCTTTTAGCTTTCCACCCCCTTTTTCTGCGACCCGTGTCCCTCGCCGGTAAGGATGCGCCTTCCGGTGGTCCTCGAAAAGAAAGCTATCCTAAGGCGTTTTTAAGGACCACAGGCGATGATCGTAGAACGGTTCCGAACGTCTCATTCTGTTAGAGTGTATATTTACCTTTCCCGTTATACTCTCTTCCGGACGAACCGTTCCTTTCTTCTACTTTTTGGTGCTCTGAAAGCACGCTCGTTTAACGGTGTGTGGGACTTACTTAACGCCTAACCACGATCGTTTCTCTCTTTTGTCGGAACCGAAATCGACTTCATTAGGGCCTCGGAGTTGGTTCGTTTTTCACAATCAGTTTCCGCAGCCTTGGTTTTTGAACGAATCATCTTATATAGGACTCACGATCAACTGGTAAAGTTCTCCACGATTCTTGATGTTCGCGACAGCAGTCTTTCGTTCGTCAACCGTTTGTTTGTTCTTCAAGGTTGCAATGGTTCGACCGAGTGCAAGACGGTTCAAAAACACACGTACGAAAATTGCTCTTCGTCACCAGCTTCCCTCTCTCTTTCATACCGAGACTCATTCCCATGACCCATCGGTTCAAGGATCAAGGATATCCTCCCGGGAAGGAAATCCAAAACTCTCGTCACGTATCGTGAGCAAGCGGAGGGGAGAGAGTCACTTGCCCGTCCCGCATAATTCCCTTGCATAAGCCCACCATGTTTACGTTCCTCGACGACTCCGTTAACAATCTGTAAATATATACTCGCCGGATAATGGCGCGTAAATTTCAATCAGGCGGTCAGCGAACTTGTACATTGAGGGGACCATTTTTGCAAGGACACGTGTCGTTTCTTTTCTGCACGAGAGAAAAAAGCGGAAAGGCCGCATTGTCCTGCGGTCGAGGACGGCAGTGCAGGTCGGTTCATGGAAGGTGGTGGCGCTGTGGTCTCTCCCGAAGGCCCTCGGGCGCGCGTCACCCGGTCTCGTGTCCGGAGGGGTAGGAAGTCCGAAGAGGACCTGCCACCGGTCACGACGAGTGGTGTGGAGGAGAGAGAAAAAGCGAAAACCCCCCGCACAGTACGAAAGCGGAAGCGACGGAAGGAATGTTTGGGGCAATCGATATGCGAAAAAAAGCGGGCGCGCGTATGGGAGGGTTGTGGCACGAGACGGATTAAGAGCGAGGGTGTGTGTTTGGGGTGGAGAAGAACGAGGGTTTCACGAGGTGTTTCATGGCAAAATCGGCGATTGAACGCGCGCGCACAAAAGGAATGGGTTTTTTTGTTTCAATGGGAGTGCAGGATGCTGAAAGTGGGAACGCTGCCTTCCGGTTCCACGTGTGCGAAAGTGATTCACCAAAGTTTGTGGCACGTACGCGCTCTGAAAGGTTATTGCCTTGCGGGAGATACGAGACAAAATGTTGAAGTGTGCATTGTTACTTGGTAATTACAGGAATGGTGTCTATTGATTTTTTTTAGGATCCGGGATACCATTTCGAAAAAGAATATGTTGCTGAAAGTGAAACACAACTATGTATGAGGAGAAATATTTTATACAGCCGAAGTTTTTTTTAAGCGGGAATTTTTATTCTCAGGCTAATGGTCTTTCTATAGGTTACCCTCTTTCTTGTGGAGGTCCTTATGAATTATGTAAAAGAAAAAGTTTTTACGTTCGAGTACCCGCTGTTACATGGTCGGTACCGGTATGATATACGCGACAGACGTGTTTTCTTTACGGAATGGGATTCTTAGACAGCTGCGGGGTTTTTTAAACGGGGATTTTTTCGACAATTTTCTCCGTTCGCATTTTAGTAAAGAAAGAATTGAATTGTTTCAGCATTTTAGATCAGTCTCTCGTGTTATTTGTCGAAGTTATATGTCGAATAAAATTTTCCATTATCGAATGTATACTGTATTGCTCTTACGATCTGATATTCTTCAAATTCAAATCTATTCCAAGCAGAGAAATTCAGCTTTTCATTTTATATTCCTCTACATTCTAAATTTTCATTTAAAGTCTTTAAAATAATGGTGTTCCGAGTTATTCTGAATTTTTTAGATTAAATTTTTGAAAGGTTTTTAATCAAATGATAATATTTGAATTCAGCTAAATCGTTCGAATGGACCAAAAGATGTTTCAAAAGTGAATGTTCCCCGTTTTGCAATAATAACTCGCTTACAATAGCAATCGCTCTTTACCATGACATCCCAGTCATGCTCATTGGCGATATAAATCCCGAACACCTACACCGTGACTGCAGACTCGCGGAAAATCACTTATTCTTAATCAATCCACGAGTTATTCCTTCCGTTACCGATTATCTCCAACCCCACCCACTTCCTCTCCTCTCACTCTTACTTCCCTTTCTCCATCGACAGCGTTTTAAAGGTGTCGTACATCTGTGTTGCTGTTTTGGTTTGTTATATCAAACCTTATAATAGCTGTATCAAAACCTGTAGTATTTTTGTTAGGTTATTTTTTTTGGGGACAAAAACTGCGATTTCGTTTCACGTTGAATAATATGACATTTGACAGATTGATTTGACAGATGATTTTATAATGAAAAGAAATCGCGAATGATTATTCATCGAAATAATATTAAAAGACTCGTATTTTTTCCAGTATCTCGAAGACATTTGAGTAGCTGTCAATGAACTAATGATCCGAAAGCTTGATTTAAACAATTTAATTTCCAGAATTAAAGTAGATAACGTTCTCTCATAACTTTCGATTTATGTAATTTGCATTCAAGCTCTTCATTTCTTTGGAGAAAATTAGAATCTAAGATAATTAATCTCATTATACGGGCCTGTGTTAAAACGTACATTTTTGATCTTTCGCTTACTCGAAACGTAACTGTATAAAAAAGAACTTGTAGTTCGAAGTACAAAACTTTCCACATTTTATACGACTTCTCTGAATCAGATTTTTTCCTTTTCTAGAATGAGGCCACTCAAAATATTCAGAAAATGGACTGTGTTTAACTGCTCCAAATAATTTGTTTCTCATCATTAAACATCATTATCTTAAAATTAAAAATTATATAGAAGTATTTTTAAAAAAGCTTAACTTTTTGCAAAAATTATGATCATATTCGAGAATTCATCGTGCATCAGGAATTGGATTTTCGCTATAAATATTAATGTGACTTTATTCGCTGGAATTTTGAATCAAAACCAAAGGAAACCAACTATTCGAAATGTGTATTACTAAATGAGCTTTCCTTAATTCAATTTACATTCCACGCAAAAGCGTTGCGGTAGGTTTGTGCGATATAACTAAGAGTTAACGGAGGATTATACTCGCGCAGTGTAAACGAGGATCGGTTTATTATAGCCGCTTCTCACACACAACGGTACCGGCAAATTTTATCCGTTCAAGTTCGTTCCACGGAGGCTTTCTCTCAGGCTAAATGGGTTATTACGTTGGTTGTGACTTTGGATGATCCCACACGTCAGTTTACCGCTATGGGAATGGCCTACATATCCGCGCCGTAAAAGGAAGTACGTATTTTCTAGGGGCATAGGGGAATACTTAAACCTTTCGATTTCTTGCGAGAAAAACAGCCTCCATTGGAAGTAATCGCCTACAACGCCACAAAGTCGCAAGCTCTAGGCCCTTAAACGCGCGTGTCACGTTTTTTTTTAGTCGTCTCTTTTAAGGAATGAACGAGCCTTTAGATGATGGAGGTGAAAGCTGTACAAAACATTACAACCTCCTCATCGTTTCGGCCGCAAAAAGCGTCAATTTTTAAATTTTCGTCTTCTCTTATTTTACTGGATTCGTTTCCAGGGGAAAGGAAAACAGGATACTGTGATTAGCGCAATTTCACCGAAGATCGTTTCGGAAATGTGGACGGAACTGAAAAAGTGCCATCAGGAGAGTGTAGAAGAAGATTATGGCTCGGCCTGGATGGAGATTCCTATAAAAACCTTCGCCTTTAATGGCAAGCCAAGAAAAACCCTTTTTGATTGCCCGCTAACGTGTCATTATTAAGTCCGCACCTCATTCATGCCGCTATCTAATATCTGTACTATTTCCTCTCATAACTGCCTAGAGTTGTCAGTCGTATCAGCCACTTTACGAGAATAGATATTTCATCTCGGAATGTAGACGTATTCTCTTGCAGTGCAAATTACTTAATCAACTTCTTAGATATATCTTCCTTTTGCTATCTTTTTTCCTGCTGAACGAAGTAGGAAACTATCGAGTTAATTTTAATCCAGATCGGATTATATTTTTATGCAATTTTACAATCTGGTTAATTTCAGTTTTTAATCAATTTAGCTATACAATAATTTCTTTATAAATAGAAGTAGCGTTTTACTTTTATAATGCCAGAAAGCTTTGACGTCTTTCAAGATGGAATTAAAAAAAAATCTTTTCAAATTTTAATTTCAGAAATTGCTCTTTCTCTCTTAATACTCGTTATCGCGTAGTGTTTGATGTCCAGCGATTCTCATCTCGTTATCAGTGTCCCCTTCAGACATTTATTGGCCTTAAATTTTTTTCTAAGCTTAGGATAACCCGAGTATAGAGTGCTAAACCAGGGCCATTCAACTATTTTCGTAGAGGATTACGTGCCAAATTCTGAGCTCTTCCGAGGTCCAGGGATTTCTATCTTTACCATGTTGCGAGAGTTTCACTTTTTGTGGGACTTATTATCGCTTCGGTTCGTGCATGTCCGATTGCAGCGATTCGGTTAATTAACCATCGACTTTTATAATCAATCTTATGGTTACCTACGCATATCAATTGGTTATAGCTTTTTTTTCATTTGTTCATTGGTGGCAAAAAATCTGCGAAGTTATTTGAACGAATGTATTTGTTAATTTACGTTGTTTTTATTTAAAGCTTTTTGTAGCTAATTAAATTGCTAAGTATACTTTGGCAGTAGATGTACAATCAGGTACTTCATTTTTTTTGGATAATTTTGCTGTACTTATTATTTTAACTAGAGAGTCGTAAATGGAGTGTCAATAGCTACTTTAGTTATTATAAAAGTTCTAGAATTTTTTAATTACCGGAAGATTATATTTGTTTGGTGTGGAATGTAATTAGTTCATCGTAACTGTAGCTCTGGTAGTAAAATACTTTCCTAACTCCGTTTTGAGTGCAGGTGTCCTTAGTTCTTTGATTCTCAAGTTTTCATCAGTCTCTGGTATAGCTAGTTGTTTTACGAAGTCTATAGAAGAGCTACCCTAGCACAACATTAAAGCTTTTCTTTTTAAGATTCTTTATCTGAAAAAACATTATTTTGAGTAGTGAGGCAATCGTAACCAGTGGCATCAGTTGCTTACGACTTGATTTTTTTAAATTCCAAATTAATATTTATCGATCAATATATTTGCTATATATAGTAACTCTGGAAGAAAGGAACATTAAGAAGAAGTACCTGTCTATCTATTATTATAGTTTTATAGTAGGTTATATTTAGTTTTCTAGCAGGAATTTGAATAATATATTATAAAAAATATCGACTCCCTTGGGGTTAAAATAAGTTTATTTCCAACCTTGAATATAAAATTGGAAAATCAGTTGTTCGACTCAGCTGGATATCCCGGGCTTCGAGGCATTCAGCCAATGTTTGCCCAAATACTGTATCTGATGTTGGCTCTTGGATAGTCTCTCAAAATTCCTTCACCACTTGCCATGGTCCTCAAAAATGTTTGTTTCGAAAAACATGTCTGTTGAAAAGAATATTTTATTATAACTTTGAAAAATGAAATAAATACCCAATTTTTAGTTTAAAAGTTCTTCCTAAATTAAGGTTTTTTCGTAAAAATATTCCTAGTAAATTTAATCGATTGTTATTGTTTCATGAAATGTAATTACACAATTTATTTGTAGTGATTAAAAAATTGACTAGTAATTTTTGATTAGTAATTTTGGAACATAAATCTTGTCATAATATTATTGTAAATAATTTATATATAGCTCGAAAGAATGTCTAACATAAATCTTGTCTTAATATTATTGTAAATAATTTATGTATATCTCGAAAGAATGTCTAACAGCAGAAGTCAAAGAACTGATTCCATCAACATCGATATGATATAATATAATTCGAACACAAGTTCCTTCAAGGAACCCATTAATGATTTCCTGTTGTATGTGTCTGTGTTCCATGTTAACGTGTGAATGTTTCCGTACGGAAACCCTATGTCCGAACTAATGTCGTTAGTTATATCTACCGTTTGATCTACGAGAATGGAAAGCGACCGTTTCCTCACGCGCGGATTTGGTAAGGTGATTGCGGGGGTGGGAATAGGCCTCGGGTGTTACATCCTGCGGCGGATTGGGGTGCAGCTCCGATGGGAGGAGGAATTGCAGGGAAAATATGCCACCTGTGATGGATTCCTTAGAAAAGGATAGTGGCTAAGTTTTTGCGAAGGCTTCGAGGTCATCGCGAGTTCTTTTAAAGGTTACCCATTTCGTATCTTCTTCACTGCTGGATACGGGATCCGCGGCTGTCCATAAAACAGCGGGAACGGTGCCTCAAGAGAGATACACACTCATATTTTTAAGAGCTCTATATTTTTGCAGTTTCGATGATCGCTCCAATCGATTCCAAAAGCTTCTCTCTCTCTCTCTTGTCTGGACCGCGAGCCTTCTTGTGGCGATATTTCCGTCCCGATGAGAACGTACGCCCCCTCGCGAATCGTTACCAGATGTTCCGTATGTATTTCCGAACGTTTGGCGTTCAGATTTGTTATCGGATGCGCTCACGTATTGTACAGTCGATCTTTTCTTATTCGTCTTTCGCGATTGTTTTGATTGATTCCCATGGAACTATGCGGTTCCATGTTCAAGAGAATAATAATTTGCAGAAATCAGTCTTATTAAAGTCTACTCATGCTTCAATGTTTTCCTTGATCAGAAGGCACTATTTTGTCAGTCGTAATATGTTCTGTGTATTCACGGTCCCGCATATATCTTCTCCATTCCAAAATAAGTCCTTATCTCCACTCCGTACACGAGTACGTATTCATGCAGGCGGAATATCCGCCCGGTGAGCCAATCATATCGAAAGTTTTTTACTCGTAATCGGAGGTCAAAGCGGTGAGCTCGTGGCGTTGGAATTATACTTCCATAGTCACTTTTTACGTCATCATTTCTTCGTACATCCTGCATAGGCTATTCATGCCTTAGCTCATCATTACCCCTTAAATCTCTCCTCCCTCGCTCATCATCTTCCCCTTCTGACCACCCCCGGCCTCTTTACTCGCTTTTATTACCTTTTAGCTCGCGGTAGTAAATCCCACCCAATGGATTCCCTGAATCAATTTGGCAAAAATAAGGGATCTCATTTGCTTTGGCGTTCATCCCGAATCGTTTCCCTTTGAATTTCAAATGATCGCTGACGTCATGTGGGGTTACATAGCGTATGATCCCAGTCAAGTTCGTAAACATCTTTTAACGGTCCGGAGGAGATTTAATACCGAGATATAGATTGGCTGATGAGGTGTTATTGGCATACTTTCGGTGTTGTATCTCCATCGTTTATGATTGGGGGTCTGGGAGTAGAGTTCTTGCATGCAGCTCGTTTGCTTTCAATGGTTCGCGATTATAATTCATGCTGCGTATACGTCTGAACCGTCTGATCTGAAATCTTAGTTTATCTAGTTTTACCTAGTTTTCAGGGTTTTTTTTACAAGATATCCGTAAATATATGAGGACCTTTAAAGTTCTTTGTTTGGTTAATGAAGAGGAATTTATCTTTCGAATTGTGTGTCCTATATTTTTAGTACCAAATAGTAATTTGTGTATAATTTTGTACACTAGTGAGCTACCGCTTGTTTGAAATCATTCTCTTGTATTTATTCGTTAATTTGTTTTAAAAAATGAGTCGTGTGCATTATCATCTATGGAAGTATAAGATTTTGATTTAAAGAATTCGATCAAATAATTTTTAACATTAGAGAGAGTCAGTAATTATTCTTACGTACGTATTTACTTTTTTGTAATATTTTAGATGAAAGCTTACCTAAAAGAAAACCTATTCGAGTTATTCCTTTGCCGCCTTATAGTATTTACTATATTCTAATTTCTTGTAAAAATCTTCTTGAATGTTAGAACGTAGTCGCCAGATTTTTTTCCCAGAAAATTACTCCATTCCCAGCGATGGGAATAGAGTAATTTTTAATGAATTCTGTGTTAAATTATGAAAATTCTTTTTACGTTTATTCACTAATCCCTCCCGAAAACCACCGTGGACTCCCTCATTGCGTGTTAATTTCGCAACGTAGCAGAATAGTATTGACGTCGCCGCATTCATTCGGTTCCATCTCATCAATTCAAGTCACGCCGACTTCCCCGCTTATCACGGCAAATTGCTTCTTTCCCATTCTCTGATACATTTGCATTTCCTTTTCCACACTTCCATCTCTGCGCCAACCTTCAGCTTCGAGTGTGTATATTGCATCTGTCAGAGGTGCCGACTCTTTGGAGCGTCTGCGACCCTGACCATAATAATGACCCTCGCATTGGACTCCCTAAGCGACACATACTCTTCCTCATATCTGTATTATTTTGCTCTATACCTTTGTATGTAAAGTGTCTCTTCATCGATTTCTCATGCGGTTTAGGTTAGTTTGATTGAAGTGCGATCGATGACCCCATATATCTTTCGCTGATCCAATTCTCTTGTCATGCATTGTAAATTTCGTCGAAGTATATCATTTCTGCTTGGTCGAGGACATCCAGAAATGTCACCCATTCATCGGAGCTTCCTCATTCACATTCTTTTCCATAGAGTTCGATAAAGAGGCGTACCAAGAACTTCCTACTCTGTCTAGGATTTTGCTATGAAATTCTATGAGGATGGTTGAGGAAAAGTTGCAATATGTAAAGATGGTGTGTCACAATCGAAGATTTAGTGAATCATTCCCATTTGATGTACATTCAAATGGTAATTTTGTGGGATGATTTTTATACAACTTTAAAATAACTTCATTTAGAAGACAGCTGGATATTCAGTAATCAATTGGTTTGGTTGCTTTTTGGTTTGTGGGATTATTATTTTCCTTTAGTTTTGAAAGTAACTCCTATAGAATGTTGTGGATAATTTTTCTAGACGTTCAGCGTTTTTACATGCAGGTTTCCATAATGGATGATGATAACCATTGTTCTGCTTTCTGAACTAATTAATGAAAGTATTCATGCTGGCGCCCGCTAAGGTTCGTCAACCATTAGAATAATGTAACCAAAATTGTTTTCGACAGAACGCACCTGAGTATCGTCCAAATGATGCAGCAACCACGCGATCGAGTGTATCGAGTTTTCATTTTTTTCCTCTCAGCGCTAAATATTCGTTCTCCGTCCCTCTCAAATCATAGATTAGCATACTAACGGTTTACTCTCCGGATTGGTTTGTGCTCACACCGATCCTTCTTCCTTCATCGAGTGTCATAAATGGTGCGGCGCGTGAAGCATTCACGCCTGTCATAACCACATTCATCACCGTCATTCGTATTCCGTCCGTCTCCAGTCGTGATTTACTATTATATCACCTTTTCACGTGATGGAAAGTGGTCGAAGCTGTCCTAATAAATTACACGAAAATGCTGAAGTGCTTGTTTAGCTATGAAAGGGAGTAATTATTATGTTTTCGTCTTATTCATTATTATTTTGGTGTGAAATATTTATTAATGCATTAAATAATTTGATTCTCTTTAATTAATATTGCGTATTGCTGCTTTATATCTACATTATTATGGTATGTTTTCTCTTCTCTAATTGTATGAGTGTCTAGTATGATTAAAATTAAAATTTCGGTCATGGAACGGATAAAGTTATAGAATTATTTTCCTAGTATGTCCAGAAAATAGGAAAATTGTTATTTCTGTTGTTAATAAATTAGTTTCATTTCTTACTTTCTTTTATCGACGAAATTAATCACTCCATCGTATCAACGAAAGCTTTGAAATACGTTGTCATAGGAATTCCTTTCTCATCTTTGGAATTCTTGATTTTTTTTGTAATTTAATCAGTAATCTCCTCTTAGGGTTTATTTTTTACTTCTTCTGTCTCATTTATGGCTCAATTTTACAACTTTGATCAGATTTCAGACGTATACAGTATCTCTCATTATTTCATTCTTCAAAATCCTCAATCAAAGTCCCGGGTTTGAATCTTATCCGGGGAAGAAAATTTCCTCGCATCATTTGGATATTGGGGTACGTCCATTATTAATTGGAGTACCTCACTATAATTGTCAAATAAGTGGAAGTTTGTGGGTACTGTGCTAAATAGATTAAATAAGATGTTTATTTTTATTTGACTGCACACCTGATTGGAAATACATGCCTCAAACCCCCTTCTTCCAAGCGTTTGTTCTTATACCATACCATACGGTGCACAACTCTCGGGGAGAAAATGCAGTCGTCGAAACTAAAACCATTCCACGGAAACTCTCTCTCGGTTTCCCTTACTGAAACAGAGAAAGAGGGCGGCTTTTCTCCATTTCTGCCTAGACGATCCTAAGCGCACCTGTCCGCGACCCTCTACCTCTCGCTTACCAGTCTTGTTCAATCCCCTCGCTTTCGAAGTCTTCCAGCGTGTCGCTCTCCGGGGGACAATGGATAAGGGGAGTGCGACGCCCTGGAAGGCGACTCCGTCTTGAGGAATCCACCCGGCACCTTGCCACGCGACTACAATTCCACCCGGGGCCAGGGAAGGCGGAAGTACTAGAGAAAGAATCCTCATCCAACGTACACCTCGAGGTTAATTTTATTCGATGCCCCCGATCCAGGGTTCGTAGATTCAGTACCTATAGCAGGTGATCGTTTATGCCAATGATTCGATCTGAACCAATACCTATGGAATCTGTCGTATTTTATCTATTTGGGTTTAATGGTTTAAATGTATCTTCCGTTAAAAGAAGAGATTCATGTAAGTTTGTTGTTCGTTGAGATTAAAAGGTATAAGTATGTTCTTAGATTTAATTATTGACGAAATGTTTAAGAAATACTGTTGTAGCTTGTTTTATTCTACGTCGGAAGAATTATAAAGATAAATTTCTATTAATCAAAGAGAATAAAAACATAAAATTCATAGTTCTCTAGTTAGATTAAGTTACTTGGATTCGAGTAATTCGTTAGATACTTAAGAATAAATCCTTTCATTAATAATTCTACATTTATCGTATTAAGAGTGGCTAACCTTTCGTAAAACTAATATATGAAAGTAACATGTAGAAATTTCTGTGTATTTGTATTATTTGGAGGATATTTGAATTGAATTTATTAAAATAAAATTTATATTTTTAATGGATCTATAATAAGACATGTGACCATAAATTTCGTTATATTCATTCGCGTTGTTTATATTCAGTTCCTTTACTTTCAATATCGCTTTAAAGATTAGGTAGGGTATATCTCACACGTCCTATTCATCGCGACTAGATCTTGCTAGCTTTCTTCGGAATCATTCTTTTCAATCGCATAGCAACGTGTGTGAGATGTTAAGTGACGTTTCTCACCCACTCAAACCTGGTCCTAAGTGTGTATGATGGGAAGTGAAGGCTGTCCATTCCAGAAGGTGAGGTGAAAGGTTTACAGAAATACCTCGCATTTGATTGCGATGTCGCTAATGTTACCTCTCCCAAAATTTGAATCTCACCTTCGATACAGAATGTTGTTACATGACGTAAGTGACACATGACGATGATGGTGTCTCATTGATGTATAGTTTCTAATATAAAATTGAGTAATTCTCTTTGTAATAAAATTGTAATTTAAGTGCCAAATAGTTACAGGTATTAGGAATACTCATTTAACCTTGTAGTGTGTCAATGGAGGGGTAGCTATTAACATTAACCGTCATGAAAAATTAAGTAATGACTATTCTTTTTAGTTATAACTAAAGCTCCCTAGTGACGATAGTAGCATTGTGGATTTAACAAAATAACCGTATTTATAATAATATGTGCATATTATTACATCTCGTATACCATCACATTTTAGCTACACCTCGAGTTACACTGATTTCAACCATCGACAAGGATGAATATATTCGTTGTTTGCTTATTTGTAGCGTCAACATCAGCACAGCTTCCTGATCAATCGTTTTCTTTTTGGATGACGCACGCAACATGTGGTTGATGATCTATTCCCTCTTCATTTGTAGCTCTCGAAGTCTCGTCATCGAATCGAAAGGTTGCGTCGGTGAAAGATGTGATTAGTAGTAGAGGAAACTTTTAATGAAAGCCTTCGTTGCCAGTTCAGTCTTGCTTCACAAACGTATTACATCCCACACCGTCTTGTTCGTTCGTCGATGAATAGAACTTATGGCCTTGTACAGTTATAGTTTAGTCCCTTGAGAGTGCTATTTTTATGCACTTTCGAAATACTCAGTTTAATCTTAAGCCCGCAACAAGTACAAATAGCTATTTTTCTCCATAAATCTTACATTTTTTTCGTTATATTTATGTATTTGGTATAGTAAATTCACAATTTAAGTATATCTTCAGTATAATTTCATACCTTTCTTCATCCTTCGTATATCATTTTATTTTATTCCATATAACTATTCTCATCTCATACTTTAGTTTAGAATTCCTAAGAACTTCAGTGCCTGTAATAATAAATAAGTTTTAAACCTAGGCTACTATTTATTATTCCAAAACAACATCATTACTCGCTAATTAATATATTTTAGATTTATGATTATATTTCTCCTCGAGGTTTTTCGAGAAAGGTTTAAAGGAGAATTATTGATTTTTCCATTTACTGAGTTTTTATGTAACGGACGAATTGGAACAAACGGATTTCTTCTTATACTCGTATTTTGTCTGGAAGATGGTAGAGAACAAGAGTGTATGGTTCCGATAAAAAATGTTGTCCTTTTTTCGTTCAGAATAATATACCAACCCTTCTTAATGTAAAGGTCAACCGTTTTGAGGACTTTAAAGTTTCTCTCGATTTTCCATGTCGAAAGATACACTCATATCCGTCGCTGGAGTCATCGCCGTATATTATCTTCGAAGTACCGTGTCACTGGTCGTCAAAGATGAGTCAAAAGTTGCATACGCAATCGCCCGCGATAAGTAGAGCGAGCCCATCTGCCACTCTCGTTTTCCTCTTTGCACTTTTCTTTTCTCACTTACCAAAGCGATGAATTGTATCGACCTTGTCTTAAACCTTCTTTTTTTACGACTCCGAACTTTTCGGTCTCCGCTCATTGTTCTTCAGTGCACGGTTGTCACTTAGTTACTTAATATGCTTCTCTTAACGCCCCCACCGACCAGAATATTACGTAGCTTCCTTTTGACCACAAAGTTTCGTGTGTTAATGAAGGGATTGATTCAGTGGGCGGTGAATGTACTTACGGTGTCGGTTTTGAATCTTATAAAGATTCATTCGTTTGTGAGTGATATAATACTAGTCCAAGCTATTTTCTGAATGATTAAAAGTTATCGTCAATACCTAAACTATCTAGGATACAAACTTCTATAGAATTGTGTACTTTTAGCGTAGCAATACTTTCTTTATACGCATCGATATTACTTTGGGATAATATCTGTGGAATAATTTAGTTACTTCTCTTAATAAAAATTATTATAAAATTTAACGTTTCAATAGATATATATGCCTAGGATTGTATTATAAACAATATTAAAATTATGTGTAAATAATTTGAATTACTGGAATATCACTTATCTGAAAAAAATTTGTTTATCAATTTACAATTTCTTATTCGTAGTTGTACAGTCCGAAGACAAAAAAATCACTATTCCCTTGAATCATTTAGCGACTCTTTGAATGGAGAATTTTCAATTTGAAATTATAGTTATTCAAATTATAAGTCATTTTTCAGTTAATCCCTTGCTTTGAATAGATTTAAAAATGAACTTTCATCATAACCATTTGCGTCACTTATTAGTTTTAAGTCAGTGTCTATTAATGAAACATGTACCAATTTCGATTACTGTAACCTCGAATCCTAAGAAAATATGTTGTTAGAGAACTAAAGAATAATTTGAATCCGAATGGATGGTCTTTAGACCTTCGCCTGCAAGATGATGTACGTACTCCTCGGCTGAAAGGTTTCCAATGCTTTTCTGTTGAATATCTCGTTTGTGGGATCATTTATCACCTGGAAATCGTTGGCTAATTAACTAGAGGCCGTTAAAGACGCCGGTGACGTAGCAATCCACCCACAGGGTCATTCCTTGAAGAAAATTGTCTTCTCAGCTATGAAGGCCAATTGATAGAAAAAGCTGGGACAATACCGCCTTTAAACCTCTAAAGCATCGGAATAAGCTTTCTAATCATTATTTACTACCATGACCTTCCATAATTTATTTACGGTATTAACGATCGAAGATTAAATTTTCTTATTTCATATAGCTCGTCTCTCCTCGCCTTTTTTACGTATCAGTCTCATCCTCAATTTTTAGTTTATTTTATCCCCAATATTTGCTTACAAACTTAGGGCGTGTATTTGTTTTTTAAAAAATCAGAAGGAATAAGATGGTAGCAAGCAAATTCTGTCTTGTTGTACATAAACACTTCCTCCTTACGAAAAATTTAGGTCAGAATGTTTACACTTCGCTTATCGGTCGAGTGCGTAGTATTTACGTTTTTCACGAGTCGGAGCAGCTTTTCTTTGCACATTCCAGGACTCCTTTTTCTCAACGACACTCATATGTTTACTCCGAAATTCGAGACAGGTTTTTTTCTCGCTGTCGTGATAGAATGGAGTTCTTTGGATCTTCCAGAAGAAGCAATTTTCTTGCTTCGAAGTTTGTTTCTTCGTGTTCAGTAAACATTTGGCACCGGTGAACCCTACCACGCACTCGTAATATTTTCATCTGGTCGTATTTCCGCAATCAATTCTCTAGCTGCGATTATTACGTTTCCTTTCGCTTATAATTCACTCCGTACTTTCGCCCACTGAAGCCCATTGGGGTTTTTATCGTGGGTGATAGTTCTGCAAAATTGTCGTCGATTTGCATGCGGTTTCCTGCATAGGTTGTTTACTTCCGACGGCAGTTGTAGTGACGGTGCGTTAGACATCGTTGGAAGGCAGCGTTGGAGAAGCAAAGTGGTAGAACGGGATTCTTGAAGGTGTGCGTATCGCTCGAATCCCTGTTTCTCCCAGCTTTATACACACCCGATGGCGCTTTATGAGGTCACAGTGGCTCAGAATTCCTCCAAGTTTTCCCCGCTTTTGAGCCTCTCTCTCTCCCATGTTTCCATTCTCCTCCAACAACGGGCAAGAGAATTCTCTCCCTTGCAAGCGAATGCCACGAATTCCTCGATGGAGGGACCACGTGTTAGGAGAAGGGCTCTCTCTCTCTTAGCAACCTTGTATTCACGAAGGATGAGATATCTCGTACTATTATGATTGTGCACCTGTTCAAAAGTGAGGAGAATCGATTGTGATTTACTATAGCAAGCGTGTTTGCGAGGGGAATATATCGTGTGTATTGTTCTGAGTTCGTGATGGATGTTTTTGATGTTATGAATGTTGTTAAGATTCCTGCACATACGCGAAGGTTCTTTAATTTTGAGGCTTTTCCGGAATGAAAATTGATTCTGAAGCCGATCTTCGTGATTTTAATGTGGAAGCAAACAATGGATTACTTTTTCTTGATTTTCGTTTAAAGGTAAACCGTTTATTCACCTCTCAGACCTTTTGAAGAAGGTTATAAGAGTTAGATATCGTAAATGTGAAGTGCTCACGCATAACTTCATTCATTCGAATTCACATTATGAAGGAAATGAAGAAAATTAATTTTTGCTGTAGATTTTTGCACTATATATTTTTGAAAGAGTTGACATATTCGGGATTAGATTTGATGATCACTGATATTGTAAAGAAAAAAATTAATTGTATTTTCTCCACGAGTTCCTTTTATAATTTATTTACTTCATGTAGTCCAATTTTTGTTCCTTTGCATATAATAGTAATTCGTCTTCTTCCGAACTGTCATCTCTGCAGAGATGGAGACTCGTTGTGCGTTAGTTTCCTGACAGTTGGCGTATAATTTTATTCTTATAAGATGAGGTTCCTAACGAAAGAAAAAAAATTCTAGAGAAAAATTTGCCCACCTTTTAAAGATCATGGTCTCTTTTTGACGATAGCCAATCCCACCGATTAGGCATCCATCCTTCGAGGAAAAATTCGCAGACGGTCCCAGATTCTTTCCCTGCATTTCTCCGTAAAGAAAAAAAAGAACACCGGATGCGTCTCCTGCATCTTCCGTGTCTGCCATTCGCTCATTCGAACCCCAGCACCTTCTTTTTTGCCCATCCGAATTCTGTGCCACGGATACGGAATGCCGTAGGATGCGAGGGATAAGGGGACGACACTTTTGGGACACCCCTTCTCTCCCCCCCCCCCCCCCCGAGAGAATTCAACCGCATCTCCCTTCTCCCAGCTTCTATTTCTTCCTCCGACCACGCCCACTTATGCCCGAGATGCATTCTTCCTCTTTCATTATCACGAAAAACGCGCGAGATTCCGAATTTTCGTTCCTCTTTTCCACTCCATTGCGCATTCTCGTCTATTATTTTTTCCTTCTCGAGGCTTTTTTTTCTTTTTTTTTTCGTCGGAAGAATCTCTCTTTCCCTCGCGATGCAGTACAGCTCTTTCCCTCCCGAAAAAATACCCGTTTTTGATCACCATGCGTCACTCGTAGCAACGCGCTTGTTTTGTTTTTCCTCCCGTCCCCCGCGTCCTAATCAGAGCGGAGTTTACTCGCAGTTTTTTTTTATTTTCTTTACTGCGGAGCGGTTTTGTTTTGTCGCATTTTTGTCTTTTTCGGGCATCTTCTCATCCTTCCACGTTCCGTCTTGCGCTCTTTTCATTTCCAGACGAGATGGGGTGATTCGAGGAATGCACCCTCGAATGCATCGGACGCCGCTGCGGTGTCACTTTCGCCGTTTCACGGCAACCCTCGCGTGCGTGATGCTCTGCGGATGCCGGGAAAAGATATGGAAATAACCGAGGGAAGAGATGACAGTAACGCTACGGGAGGGATGCACCCGCTCTTGCGTCTGTCTATGAGATGTCCGAATAAATCTTTTAAGGGTGTAATATGTTCTTTTACTCTAGAGCTCGTTATCTAGACTAATTGAGAAGGGAGTTTCATTTATTATTCATTTTTATTCGCTAGTGATTATATCGTAATAATAAATAAATAAATTAATAATATATATAAATATATAAATAATATATATAATATAAATAAAATAAAATTACTAAATTTTTTTCTTCGTTTCATCAAAAAAATATTTTTACATAATTTCGTTTTTTATTATGAAAAACGTATCTTGGGGTTTTTTGTCTCACGTAAGGTAACATATGGACCCTCAGTTTGATCCTATTTTTTATCCTTAAGTTATTATTCTTGTATCGAATTATAAAAATGTATTTTCCGACGGTGAGTTATTGGTACTCGAAGAACATGTTTTTTTAGCTCAATTTTCATCGCTAAAGGTCGCTTTATCCCGATGACAGTAGAACTTCAGAATGCGGGACCATTTGAAACCAGACAAGGGGGATAAAAGCCCTGCTTGCCTTGACCAAAGGGCTTCAATGCAGACGCCATACAATCCACGGAATATTCGAGTCATTTCTTTATTTTATATAAATTTAGAAGATAAAATTAAATCGAGTTACATCTGGGCTACCTTTTCAGCCTTGACGTCGTTTTATTTACGATTGAATACATGTTTCCTTTAAATTTTTATTTTGTATTTAAGTTAAAACGTTCCTTCGTGGAATACGTTTAATTTGGAACAAGTTTTTTCCTTCGTTTATTCTTCAGTCGATAGAATAAACATTGCCATCTCAAACGATGTTCTGCTTAGGATTGAGCCATCCAATTTTTCTCGAAGTATAAGTGATAGCCCATTTGGGAGACATAAGCACTAAGAAAGCCTTTTAATTCCCCAGTAAGATGATTATTTTAAACTTACTCACAACGATTCCCTTCCCGAGGAATGCTTTTGCATACTTCTCTTTCTCAATTTCCCGTTAGGTCGTACTCCATTCCCCTCATCATATTTATTTTGATTTTCTCGCACTCCAGCCTCATCTTTTCCCCTTATCCCTTCCGCCAAATATTCGCTCTTTAGCCTTCCCTCCCCCTTTCCTTCCCCTATCCCGCTGCCTCTCTTTTTAACCCTTCTCCCCCCGCATTCCTCACCACCGTCTCATCTCCATCGGGTCCTCAGCTATTCATAGCACTGCCTTCTCGCAAGGAGCAGGTTGGTAGGCGAGGCTCCCTCACCACGGAGAAAGATTTCTCGAATTTGTTGAGGGCAAGAGCGGAAAACAAGCCAATTAATCGAAGCAAAGAGTTAGGTGTTCACTGTGTATCTTTCACGTAATACTGTATGTTACCTTGTGCACTGAGGACCATCAATTTTAAAAATTAATATCGAATTTTAGAATAGTTTTCAGTTTGGTTGAGAATAATCTTTCGACTTTTACCTTTTTTTCTCCTTTTTCCTTTGGTAACTTTTTTTGAGAGAGGAAATTGTCCTGGGTTCGACTCCAGTGAACATTTTACTTTCTTGTATGAATAAATTTCCCTTAAAGGTGATATCAGACAATCAATTTTAATGATTAATTGATGATTCTGAGTGTAAGATTTCCTTAACATGTCTAACTCTCTAAAGGTATTGAACTGTTACAATTGAAGAAATAGAATTTTACTGATTAAGTCCTCAAAATTCTTATTATAATTGATAATCTAAAACCTTAGTTTTATTCCTACCGAAATTGTGTTGAATAAGTTCAACTATTCGATTTGTGTAATTCGTTTACTTCGCTTTTGTACTAAGAGTGGAGTAATGGAGTCTCACCATTCATACTCAGAGTGTATCCCTGTGTATGGATTTAACCCAAGGCATGAGAAATGAGGGTGACGCGTACCTTTATTTTAAACCCGACTGGCGTGGTTACGCGGGTACATTCTATCTTTAAGATTACTCTCGTTGCTTCTCGCTCCTTAACGATATTTCTGGGATTTTTATAGAAATCAGAATTTGATTTTCTTCGGAATGTTTGTTTTGGAACCTTTTCAGCTTATCGAAAATATGGGGTCACTCCTATAAAATCAAACTATTCCGTAACATTCTCCTTCTAAACTTTGGGGAATGGACCAAGTTATTCTTTTTTTTCGGGTAATATTCTGTCACGTCAAATTCCTCCTAAATAGTTTATTTTGGAAAAGGTTAGCTACTTCCGAAGATGAGTGGGAAGGAATATCTTCGAGAATGTTTACATCATCAGTCGTTAACATCCATCTTTTACGTCACGCACGAGGTATTAAGTCTTTCCATAATTGGCATCTTCGTTACGCACTATTACGCATTCTTTCAACGCACGTCTATTCTCGTTGCAGCGCATAGATCATGCGACGCGAACGGAGCTCATTTTCTCTCATCTACGTCAATTACGTTCGTACATGGTCGCTTAATTTCAATTTGATCTCTTAATTGAATATTTATGTTTCGATGCACCATCTAACTTTCGTGCTCACCGCAACCGGTTTTCTTTTTAATTACACGGAGAGTGTTTATGTAACCTTTCCATCACATTTCCGTTATGTAATAATACTCGGGAAGGATGACGGTATATCATAAGCGTTCGTGTTGCTTTATATTTAGCTCTCTTGCGGAGGTTTCGTAGTGAGGTAGCTTAGAAAAATATCTTGATTTAATTAATCTAAGGATTTGATCGATGTTTAGGTTTTTTATAGAATTTCTTTTAAGTAGAAAATACACCTAAAATTTACTTCGAGCTTCTAAGTTCGTCAGCCATACTATTTATTACTTTTCTCGTCTTTGAATTTCGGGATTTCCAATCGTAATAATGTTGGTATTTTCTGTTACAATTCTCTGTCAAGTGCCAATAGATTATAATTGTTCTACAAACCTTAGAATTACGTGAAAGCCTAAACCATAAATAAGGAGGCTGTTGAAAATTGTCTCATTTCTTCTGTACAATTTAAAATTTACTATAATCATAGAATCATTAGTATTGTATTTGGCTTCAATGAATTGGCCATCCATATATTTTCTAAATAAATCGCTATCATTTCATTCTTCAAATTGTTAATGTGCAGTTGTGCATCATTACAAACTGTATTGGACTCATGTCGATGGAAAATCTAACGAATGATTCACCATTCCGTTATATGCGATAAGAGTTCCAGAAAAATTTCCTCTACTTATCTCCGTCCTTGCATTTCAATTTCCGATCCTAATATTTCACAGTGAACTTCGTACCTTATCTATGTCTATAGTTGAATCATGTCCAAATGTGCAACTCATCATTTTCACCCGATGATTATTCTTCGAATCGTTTTGAATTATAAGAGGTTACTTCCATCCTAAGAGACCATCAAGGTCTCTGGAACGATTCAAATATAATCCCCTGTGTCCTATCGTATATCTCTCAGAAACTACTATTTTGGTCAGTCGTTCTTGCCAACTCGAAAGGATCCGGAGCCTATGGTTTTCCCTTGCTTCTTTTTCTAGTTTTAAGAGTTGCAAGTTGGGAATTAGCGGTGTTAGAATCGCTCTTGGGTGAATGCTTTTCTTTACCGTCCATCCGTTGGCGTTGAAGTACCCAACCACTATAAATAAAAGCCCATAGCGCTCAAAGCATAACCAGTAGACTATTTACGTTTCCTTGTTTTCTTATTTTTGGCTCCCTAGCCAATCCGCGAAATCGAGAAAAAGGACTCTCTGTTGGTTCGTGTTGGAATTTTAGGTCACAACTGAGCCGTCGACCGATAACAATGTAACGAACGTATTCTTAACCGAAAACAATGTGAAATAAAAAGTAATTCGTTCGCTCATGCAATTATTACGTAGAGTTCATTGTCTCAGAACTGGAAACAAAGTAAGCTTTGAAAACGTCTTTCAATTTTGTTTTTACGGTGATTTTATGATCCATAAAAACATGGGAATGCTTCAGGAAAAATATTTTTTAGAACTGTTAAGACTGCGGTCATACATATTTTCCGCAAGTGTTTTTTGAGGCTTACCAAATCTAAAGAATTGATTTTAATGCATCCATTTTCGTTAATTAATTCAAAATGTGCAGCATTGTGGAATATGCGTATTGTCTTACTCATCTACGCTTGAGATTCATTAATTAGTGCTCATTATGCAAATATTCTTAATATTTGCCTCCGTCGCTCCTTAATTACCCTTGACATTTCTGTTTAACGTTGGACTTAATAAGACAGAAAAATTGAGTTCCTTTCATGGTAGAGCGAGTTTGATAAAACCATTAGTGCATCTTAATTATTCAAGATCCTCAGGAAATAAGAAATTAGCTAATTAATAGCGTTGATAAATCGTCATTCCAGATTTCCTACAAATTTCACGTATTAATTGCTTTTAAATTGCAGCCTTTCTTCTTTAATCTCCCTTCCCTTGCCTATTTGTGTATTATAATTAAGAGGACTCAGAAGAAATGAATATCATTTCGGGTCTTTTGAAGGAATTGCTTTGTATTCAATATAGAATCTACATCTGTGTGTATATATTTTTTTCTTGAGATATCGAAGATCTAATCATGAGAATAATAAGAACTCTTAGTCTGTGTGTTACTTTTTAACTGAATCATATATCTACAATATCAGAATTACTGAATCATATATCTACAATATCAGAATTACTGAATCATATATCTACAATATCAGAATTACTGAATCATATATCTACAATATCAGAATTACTGAATCATATATCTACAATATCAGAATTACTGAATCATATATCTACAATATCAGAATTACTGAATCATATGTCTACAATATCTGAATTACTTCGCTCTAAGATGTTGACTTGACCGAATCGATCCTGAAATTCATTTATGAGCTCTTTTATGTGGTCAGGTTAATTTCTGGTCTATTGATGTTTACGATGAAAAAGTCTTTCATCCCAGAAGCGGGTCAAAATAGCTCTTCATTTCCTCCTAGACCAAATAAATGTCATCGGAATACTTCCATCTTCTTGGGCACTCGAGCGTTGAAACCAAAATGCTGAACGGTGGTTCCACTCAGCTGATTTTTCTTATGGGCGTGCTATCGAAATACGATGGAATCGTAAATGGATGCATTCTTAGATGCGGTAGGGTTCCACATCAATTGTCCATTCTGATTAAAAACCAACCAAAAATTACGGAAAGGTACCTCCTATCTCAGTTTGTATACCATACCTTTTTGTTTTTCGTAATGAAGTATTCAATCTAAGTAGCTTTTTATCTTGATTAATCAGAAGAGCTTTTTTC
Source organism: Pantala flavescens (assembly GCA_020796165.1). Lineage (NCBI taxonomy): Eukaryota > Metazoa > Arthropoda > Insecta > Odonata > Libellulidae > Pantala > Pantala flavescens. The sequence goes on from CM036878.1 coordinate 27,864,716, forward strand.
GACTCAATCTTGACATACACTTTTACTATGAAGTTTATCAGAACTTGAAGTGATTTCCTTATGTTTCTATTTTTGCTTCATGTCTTATATTTATATCAACATTCCTTTCTTCCTACAAATATCCTATTCAATATCGTTAAAAGCTTTTTGTTATCGAAATCTATCGATAATTTTTATGGTAGCACATAAAATAATATACATATCATTTTGCTTTTTGGCCTTATTTTCTCAACCGATTTCGATCTTGCTCTTCTCACATCCTCTATGGGCAAGTAGACAAGTGTTCAACCTTGCGATCTTCTAAATACTTCACTTAGCGCGTTTTGTGAGTTAATTGCTTGAGCGTAGAAAAGCAAGCGTTTGGAAGTTTTACTATCATTACTTCCTTCGTATATTGAATAAATTTTTCGATATCACCGCTTTAGTTCAATTAGCTAATTCTGAGTCCAATAATTCGCTTTATTTAGAAGGAATATATTAAATCTAACCACAACGATAAGAATTTTAAGTTCGATTCGGATATCCGGACACGAGTCCTGATCACTATTTTTTACGTCCGCTTTTCGTTTAAAATTTCCTTGCTCAATGAACTTATAAGCAAAGGTATTTAATGATCTCTTTCCTTTTGATAACAAATATAATTACGATAAATAATCCTTAAATCGAATTTCCTATTTATATTAGAACGTAAGTGGCTGTTTTGCAGTCAAATCACGTCTTTCTCCCCTCGTTAACTCATATCTCACTTTATCCATTTATCTCATTCTGCCTCCGCTCTTCAATTACGAATTCCTAGACTTGCAAAGGGGTCGGCTTAGAACCAGCTTTCCGCTGTTTGCTCGTCTCCGACACCGCACCGTCGTCGCTCCTTTTGCGAGGTCCGCATCAGTGCCATTTCTGTCTCTCCAGATTGGAGTAGGTTGAGGGCTTGCGGGTATTTTAGACTTTAATCTAACCGAGCGAGACAAAAGCAATGTCCCTCGGAACCTCCTTATGCCCATCTCTCTCTCTCTTAACTCCCTTTGTAAACGAGGTGTCGCTTTATTCCCTAGATACTCGCTATCTGTTCGTCATCGGGAGGTGTTTCTCTTGGGGGAGTTTTATGGCGTTTGCCCCCGGCGTTCTCGAGATGCTTTAAAATTTTATCGAATGTGCAATGTGATCTGATCTTCTTCATCCTTTTATCTCGAGGGGGATTTATGAGGTCAACCTTGACATTATTGGGTCTTTGATTAAAAGAAGATTCTTTCTTAAATATTTGGTATTTTAAAGATTTTTGTAAATTCAGCGAACGACAAATATAAAAATTAGTTACCGGTTACATACGTATTTCGCTTTAACATTTTAATATATCAAATCATCAATAATTGCTTATCTTTCCTTAGGTTGGCGTCTTTAATATTTCCAAGATAATTGTAAATAGACGTGAAAAATTCTTGAAAAAAGAAAAGAGAAAATTATCCTGTCCGGGGTTCGAGTCCCAGTCATCACTCACTTTTCATATCCGTTTTTTCTTTGGAATATTTTTAAAAAATTGCTTCCCTAGCAAATTATTATCAATGAGTAATCAGAGTTAATTTTATGAATATTAAGATGCACCTAGCATGTATGTATTGCTAGCAATAGAACACGTTCATGGATGGTATAGGTGAAACCGCTGATCATGCGATGATGTTTCCCATGTTAAAAGCCCCTGATGTGTTATTATGTAAAACAGGGCTGTCATTGATGGATCATGACTCGCATATTAGCATGGTTTGACGTGATATATGCAACTCCGCTCATCGTGGTTCACCAATTGGTGCCAATTGAAACGTGAGGAGTGAATTGGATGTGAGACTTATAGCGCTGAGTGGCTGTTCAAGGTCTCAGAGGTGTGTCCAGATGGATAATTACTCTAAGTAACCAAATATATTAGGAATTATGGTCATGAAGTCATTCTCCATTCGTAATTTTTCGTCAATTCGTTCGAAAAACAAGTCTGTTTGTCCCGTTCTTCTAATTGCAGACGTTAAAGAGCAACTTTTTAAATAGCTGTGTTCGAAGGAGTGTAGTTTTGGGGTTTCTTATAAATGTACTCTAAAAAATTTACGTTTTCATTAAAGTGATTTTTGCTAAATTAATGTGTATCATATTCTCATGATTTGTTGAACGATATATCTAATAGTTTTTTTCTTTACTTGCAGGTAATGATCCCATTGTCCACGTCCGTTCAGTGTGAAAAAATTGGTGAGACAAATTAACTTATTTTCCGCAGCCATATCTTTCAGTTATTGGTCAGTTGAAAATATATGTTATATTTCTCGTCTTCATAGAACTACTTTAAACAGGTGTATATTTCTTTTTACTTCCTTAAATACTACATTCTTATGTAGGAAGTCTTTTAATAGTCTCGTAATTTGTTACTTTATTTTTAATCGTTCGTTCGTGATTTTATATTCTACGGCTAATAAATAATAAATTTTTTAATATATCTAATGGAAAAAAAATTGCGAAATTCGAAGATTAAAAAGCACTTGTTCCTATCAAATAATAGTATCGAATTTTTTGATTATGTTTTTTAAAGTTCTGATATTGCTATCAATCGTGAATAAACAACCATAACATCTCGATCGGTAAAAAATTTTAACCAGCCTGGGAAGCGTGAAAAGTATTATTTTATATTTTATTTGAATTGGAGGTATCCTTAACCTCGATAACGGCTTCCATCGGATTGATTTTATTTCTCCTATCAAATAATAGAAATGGATGTCATAGTTTACCAAGCGTGTAATATAATAATGTTGAAAACTACCGCTTTAATCGAGTGTCGAATCGAGATATTTTTTTTGTATTTCTCTTCATAGCAAGGTGTTAGACCTTATAGGCCTCTCTCTTCCACCTAACCTATACCGACATTCCTCCTCCTCGTAAGGCAACCCGGAGTAAGAACTCCTTGGAGATGGCAAAAGGTGTATCTGCCGCAGATGGGGGTGTATCGGTCACTCGGGAAGGAGGGTCGCGAGATATAGGCACCCCCGGTCGTTGTATTTTTACCTCTGCTGTGGGGCTCTGGAAGGGAGCCAGTTACGGGGGAATCGCGGAGAATGAGAGATGGAGGAAAGGCGAATAAAAGTGGGAGGCGGGTGGGCGGACCAAAAAGAACAGGAAGACTATATGGAACCGAAGGATCAGAAGAGAGAGCGTGCAAGAAGGGGATTTTTTTTACTCCTCTTCCGACCGCTATTTCGCGTGCCGTGTCGGGTTTCGGGTTTGGGAAAAGTCGGGTTTCTTCGGATGCGCGACCGTCGGTATCGGAATGGTGGTGTAGTAGCAGGGGCGGTGCATGACGCAACGTCTCTAGCGGGAAATTCAATGAAGTCGTTTCGACGCGCATTGCGGAAACGGGCAGGGAAATCCATCTGTTCCGCCTGCACCTCTCCGGGCTTTTTGTGTCCGTCCGATCTGAGTTTTTTCTGCCTTTTTTTGCTTGGACGCGACCTTGGTTTATCAGCTCGTGTGCAACCCGCGCGAAGTTAGAAAAAAAAGCGTGGCGAAGCCGTGAATGGAATGTGAAGTATTGGATTTGGCGTTAAGTTGCATCTTTTCGGATGGTTTGTCCGGAGTTGAGATTTTACGGGTGTTGATTGTATGGGGCTTGCTTTTTTCTTAATTTGGACTTTTAGTAAAATTTTGTAGTTTTCGTTCATTTTCTTCCGAAGTCGTTTAATTTGTTTTGTCGCATACGGCCCACCTAAGAAGTGCAAAGTTCAATAACGGTTTTTATTGAAAATAACATACATTTTTTTCTACTTGAATCCCATCGACTTTTTATTTTTTCTTTTTCAAAACGCGGCTGAAATACCTAAATATTATGCTTACGCCAGTTTCAACATTCGTCGTTAATCTGGTCAAGGAGACATTTTTGTGAAATAAATTCGTCCTTTCCAAGCTGACAGAACTTTGAAATCAGTCTGAGAAGGCGTGACTTCGTCGAAAGCCATAGTATTTTTTTTCGTTATAGTGACAGAACTTTTATTTGGGCTCCGGCGTAACTCTCCTTTGTCTAATTTTATTTGTGATCACGCCTCTTCATCTCTTAGTTGTATCATTAAAAAAAAATTAATATGTATTATTTTTGAATACGTAGATTTATATAGGGAATATGACTGGTAACAAAACACTAGCCTACAATCCTTGTCCATCTATCGTATTCTATTAAAGAAAGCATTGCGTGAAACCATGGAGATTGTAAGCTTTTATTGTTTTGTTACAGTACTTTAACCGGAGTTAGGCATTTGCTTCTCTAGTTAAAAAGAACTTTAATACATTTCATGCCTAAGTGTTGTTTCTCCGCTTGCAATTTTCCACTTTTTCCGATGTAATCTAAATGGAGCGGATATTATGGCCGTACTTACGGTGGCGTGTTAGAACAGAGAAGCCCCCTCAGTAAGGGAAGAGGTGAAGACCGTTTTGCGAGGTCGGATTTTCTAACACGAAAAAAAAGAAACGAGGTCCCAGATGGTCGCAAAAGAAAGAGGAAGCAGGAAAAGATTTATCATCCAACTTACACCGGCCTAATTTTTCTTCCCAATCTAAGTGTGTGTAGACTGGTTGTTTATCTCTTGGCTCCGTGTTGGAGATCGCCTGCGTGTGGTTTGCCGAAAAGTTTTAAGAGTATGGGTGTCTCAGCTGTCTTTAAATCTCCACTGGAATTATTTTTATCTACCGCGATTTTTTGGATTTCCTTGGAGGATTATTTTTTTTCATCTCCGTGGCATTTCCATCAGGAACAGATGATGTACGAGCTAAAATATTCCTTTATTATTTTCCAAGCCACCTTAAAGTCTCCTTTTTCTAGAGACGTAACACTTCTACCCATAAATTGAATTCATTCATATTTTTTCTTCGTATATACTGCTTCCATAACGATATATGGTCCACCCATTTAGGTTTCTTAGGAGATAATCAAATGATTCTCGTTTAATGAGATTCTCATGAAGATGCCTACGTAATGAGGTGTAAACTTCTATACAGTTGATTCTGCGAATGCCTGAATATCACCTGTTCAATACTTGAATTTAATTTTGACCTACCTATATGAATAATTTGAATCTCTTGTGCTGTCATGCTATGAATCAAGGACAACTTTTTAATCATGGATCGAGGAAAGCTATTTGGCTCTGACACCTAAAGTTCTTCTGTAATTAATTTGAAATTTGTCGTATATATGTAGATATTACGCAAATACATCAATTTAAATGGTATTAGTTGAACTCTTTTATTATTATTTTATTTATTTATTGACAGAGAATTACGAAATTTTCTCCAGGTATTCCAAACGTTTCATAAAGTAGGTTTAGTCCATACAAATCAACTTGTCAGTCATTCCTATTTCCGCTAGAAATTTCTAATAATGGTAAGTGTATTATTTGTAAGTTATTGAGTAGGTATCCCTTTTTTCCATGTTTCTTAATTCAATCAAAGGTACATTTAATGTTATTCATTTTTCAAGTGGCGTTTTATTGCACCCCTTATTAAATCTTATCGTTAATATGATGTGAATCGGTAAAAATACGAGCTTTAGATGGACGTTATTGCATAAAAATTGAGGTTTATCAATTTTATGTGCTTATTGATGTGACAGGATGAACGTTATAAGGTGCTTGAATGATCTAAATAGTTCAGCATGTGCTATATATAGTCAAATCGAATTAGATTCCCAGAGGCTGGTCGGGTAATTTCCCATCGTTTTCTCAGTTCAACAGAGCATGAAGAAAATGTGAGAGTTGAAACGTCTTAAGGGTACATCATTTTAACCGTGTTTCCAATTTATGAGTTATAAAAACCTGGTTTACTCGTATTTTTAGAGAGCAGGTCGTCGTAACATGTTCTTACGTGCATCTAATTTGAATCGGAGCACTGGTTGTTTTAATTCGATATAACTTTCTACGGCTTTGCGATTTTCGTTTTACTACCGTCTTGTACTTCTTTGAAGAAGAATTACTATTTACTCGGTAGGTTGACTCGGAAAGATATTTTGTATCGGTATCGCGTAATGCCTTCTGTAATGGTCAGCCTTTGGAGTAAAGATGTCAATCATACATCTTAATGAGGGAAAAATCATTTCGGATACTCAGATACTACCTTCATTTCAACTGAAGTAAAAGCAAGCTACAGGCACAGCTATGATAATCAGACTTCGAATGCAGTTATCTAGTTCATTATCTTCCTATAGATGTTTTGTGTGAAAGTAGTGGGAAAAGCCCACCGTGTGATGTAATATTTCGATTATTTCTGAGGAAATTCTAGAAAAGGTCAAGGGATCAGAATGAAGATGCATAAAACGTCACGTGGCTATGGGTAGACTCAAGGAATAACGGATTTGGATTCTTGAGCAAACAGGCGCCAATCGGGAAATCCGGGTTCGAGTACCGGTCCTGTCGGATTTTTTTACGTACGCTTTTTCTTGGATTTAAGGTGTGAGAATTTTTTTTTAAATCTCTCAAAGATGGTGGCATACATATCCATCGGACTCTCAAAATCCAATTTCAAATAATCGAAAGACTATCATAAATTGCACGGAATCGCAATATGGAAATGATCTCTTCCCGTAGCGATCCGAAGTGTTTTGGACCGTTCCCAATACGAGAGTGATTACCCCAGCGCACAAGGCGAGGGAGGGAAACTCCATCTCCCGAGGTCTCCCTTTCAATCTCCCCCGTGTAACCGACCGGTAGCGTGGATACCACCTATATTTGCAGATGCGACGTGGCTCTTGGTCCGTGAGCACGCGGGAGAGCAAGAATAGCCGTCAGCCCCCCCCTTCCCCCCGCGCCCCGTATCCCTTCCCCTTTTCTCCATCCCTTACGCTCACACACACCCTTGCGAATATCTCTCTTTTGCGCTCGATTTAACGTTCCTTCCTCTACATCCATTTTGTTTCTTTATCTCTTACCGCTTCTATGTGTCCTAAATCTTTGTTAGGATCTCCTTTAACTTATCCCGTTTCCTTCTCATCTCGTGATTTCTTCCGGTGATCACGTTCTCCGCCCGTCTTTTTTCTTTTTACTCGTTCGTATTCTCTCGTCTTTCTTATTTCCTTTTGTTACATTGAGTTGTTCAGATTACGAAATTTATCGGTTCCTCTTCCAGTGTAGTCTCTTTCTTACGTTTCCCATTCTGGTCCATTAATTTTATTCCTTCCTTCAGTTCCTTTGTCGTCTTTCATTGTTGCTTTCTTCATCCAGAATTTTCATTTTTTCATCATTTTTCTTATTTTCATAAAATTTAACTCTTATTCATTGTTATTCGCTCTTTCTTTCATCAATCGTGTTTTTTCTTTGCATATTTGCATAAGTATTCTAGTATTAATTTATGAATTTCTCGTAGGATTTCTCGTGTTTTGCCTTCCAGTCCTTCTCTTTCAGTTTCTTCTTATTCTTACTTTATTTGTCGTGTGTTCTTCTCATTCCATCTCATACCTCTGTTGCACCTTTATTACTTAATGAAAGAATCATACGGTTATATTTTTCCCTTATTTGTGGGATACGATTTAAATTCCTTGGCGTTCAAATTTATTACGACTCTAGTTTTAATAGTTCGAGATATTATTCCTGGAAAGGTGACTTAATGTTTGCCACGTTCCTGGAAAACATCCAACTTTTTTTGCCTATGAAGTAAAATATATTTTTCCTTATTATCTTTCCTCTCCTCTCAGATATGCAACTCAGGTCTCTCTCCTTAAGTTATCTCGTCACTGTCTTACTCCTAGTTACGTTTGTTGTTCACCTTCGATAGTAGCTAGTACGGTTATCGTTGTAGTCCATTTAAATCCAAAATTGACTGATATTTAGTTATGCGATCCTCCCGTATTGGTTTCTATAGACAGGCATATAATTGTTACGATATGACATTTGATTAAAACAATTAATTTTCTGGTTGTAGAAAGATGTTTTTCAAAAATAACAGTGAAAGAATAATGCTCTTTAAATAGTTTACTCTTTCATTATCACTTCTATTTCAACCTATAATTTTGCATTACTTTTTTGTCGACCGATCAAGAAACCTTTTTTCGCACTTCATTCCATCGTTGTTTTTAATTTCCTTTCAACCCGTCTCGTGTATCGCTTTTCCCTCCTAACGAATTCTAAAGGTCTTCCATATTCTGTTTCTCTTTTGCTTACTTATTTCTCGTCAAGCTCGTCTAATATTCGTGGAAGCTCTTTGCTGAGGAATTTTTGGCTCTATTCCTACTCAAAGTGAGACATTGATGATCGTGTAACTCAATCCAATCTCTTCCTTCCGTTTAGATATTCGGCTGGACTAATGTTTCACCTTTCATATGGAAACGATTTAAATCCCAGCATTAATTATCTCGGAACGTTATGGGATATCGGATGGAATGGAGGATTAACTTCACATCTTGTCCAGTTATCCTTAATTCGTACCTTTTCGTAGACGAGGGAGAAATTTCAGCCAGCACTTTATTGGTGATGGAGTTCAGTATATTTTTTTATTCCTTATGAATTGTCTTTATGATCTACCTTGTTTTTCTTTCACTTATGATCCATATATTCATTGAACACATAAGAAGTTACTACTAACGGTATCAAGTCATTTCACACTCGCGTGTAACTGTCTTGACTTCAATGGAATTTTTATTACCTTTACCCATTAGCTACTACCATCTTAAATTCATTAATTGATTTACTCAATGCCGTATATTATTCTTATATGTCCCTCATTATGTAATAATATTCACAACCATAATGTTCTTTAAGCTATGCGTACTTTTATCTTGCTCTCCCATCTCGTACTCATCCAAAGAGACGAAAATTGAGTCCCCTATCGTAAACTTCTGTTCGAATATCGAGAGAATGCCTATTCTCAAGTTTTTCCGATCATTTAGCTCGATCGTGATAGGTTTTTCGATCGACAAAAGGTTATTACAACCTCTCCTTCGGCTTAAACCACCCAAAAACTTGAGGGGAGAAACTTGCGTGAGGGAGGGAGAGATAAGAGAATTCGCCCTCATCTCAATCATTTCGAGATATTGGGTATTGGTATGCGATGCCAATGCCCTTTGTGGAAGGGAAAAATTAAGGGGACGAATCCGTGGCCAACTTTCTAATTTGAGAGTTGCGGAGAGTGTATCTTGGCACCCGGCGTCGATCCAAAGCGCTCGGGGCCATTTTGAATAATTGGATGCGCGAAAAAAACCCCAAGAGTTTCATCTCCGAAAAAGAAATAAACTAACGGAGTGCCTCCTTATATCCTTAATTACTCGCGCCCCGCGTGAAGTTAAATCTCTCGGATTGAGGCCTCAATCTTTTGGAATCGACTCCGTAGCTTTCGATATGGAGTCCCACTTTACCGATCATTTACTTCCATCGACATTTTTATGACTATCGTAGATTGTTTCCTTTGTTAAATTCCCGTGATTTATAATCCTCCGACCGTCTTAGGCTTTCCGAAGTACGCCTGAAGTCTCCATGGTTGCACTAGAGTGATTTTAGAGTAAAACACGACACTAGATAGCGTCTTGGTCACTTTTATTGTTCGTAAATTTTCGTCAAGCACGCATTATATTTTTATCTGCCGTCCTTCGGATATATTTAACGTCCAATTTCATTCCTTTATGCCCAACGAGTCGGGTTTACGAAGACCATTATAGTCCTGGCCTATCCTGGGGATTCTCAAGTTTCTCTACTCGACTCTCCTAAGGAATTATCCGCCCACGCGATCCGAAACCCTTTGCGAGACCACGTTTTGGCCCCCGTCGCCAGTGTAGGAATATCCTTATCCGCGGACAGCGCGTTACGAAACAAGGCGCGCCATTCAAGAGAGATCGTTGGTGGTTTACGAGCGGAAGACGGGCCAAGGTGCGCTCTTTGTACCGCGCGGTTCCAGATAGACGCACCCGTACGCCAGCGTCTTCAAAGGGTTCCTCATTACGGTTTCTGTCTCTTGGTTACTTTGAAAGTGACCTGTACGCGTTGTAACAACAATCCTGGATCGCTTAAGATTGTATTCGTATCGGTTTATAGCTCACTTACTTATATATTCGAATCTTATTGTTGGTCCTGATTGTTGGTACTGTTCAAAAGGTTCCTCGGTACGGTATCCGTCCTTTGGTTACCTTGGAAGTGACCAGGATAGTCGTGCGTTTTAACACTAATCCTGGATCAGTCGCGTTTACAGTCCTATCGTTTTGGAGCTCTCTTACATAAATCTTCGTATTTTTTATTCGGAGGGTGTTTTTCTTCACCACTCGTTCTGGTAGCGCAGGTGCTTCACCTCCGCTTATTTCCCATCCACCCACGTCCGGTGCGTTCATCATAGATCTCGGAGGGTTCAGAAATAATCCTCCGCAGAATATCTCGAAGCGAATGAAATTTTCGGGAGATGTCTCCAATATAGTCTACGACTGCTTCGCCAACTTCATTCGTTCTCGAGCCAAGTCGCAGTTTGACGTCAAGCTCTGGTCGACTTCCATCTCTCTCATCAGTTCCAGAGCGACGTTTTTCTCTTGTTTTCTCCTCATTGTATCTTGAATGAACCTTTCTTACTGCATTCTGTCTGTTTTATCGGACGAGACGAAGGCTCAAAAATGTCCTCTTCGACCTTACTCATGCGCTAACTTCAAAGTAGTTTTTCCCCCAGTCTCGAGTAAGAATAGGGAGGCAGCTCGTTGGTTTTCCCTTTCAAAGCTGCTCATCATATCTGTCTCTTTTTATCGGTATTAATTTTGAAAGTTGAGGTTCCGAGAGCCAGTGCGCTAATTTCGGTTCGCAGTCCGAAGTACCCTCAATTTTTTCTCAAAAGTTTGTCGATATTTGGCATCGGTTCAGGTGTTCTAATTCTGCGCAGACTGTAAATCTCTCTCAGTAGACTTTTCGGATATTCCGCGATGATGATGATGATGATGAATTTTGTTAGCTAATGTCTCACCTTGTTTTCTGTTCTTCTGTTAGATATCTGCAATCATCTAACAGCTATAAATCTGATCTTTAGGTAGTAATTGTGTGTGTTGTATGGTAAACTGAATCCTTATATAACTTGAGCGAAAAATTGGTATACGAATGCACATTGCATTTATAAACTTCGGCTTGTGTTCTTTAAGCTTCGTTAGTTTTATCGCTTGCGGAATTCCCAAAACTTCGAGTGGCGCTGAAATGAACACTTGTTGCTTCATCTGCGTCCAAATCCTTAAATAGAGAAATGGAATCTAAAGAAAGAAAATTCTTAGGTATATTAATTCCTAAATAAATTATTGGAAAATTACTGTAAAACTACTAAATTATTGTTAATTTGGATGAAAAAGGTGATTAAAAATAAGTAAACATAGGCAAGATTTAAAATTTTTTATTTCATGCTACTTATTTCGTATTTTATATCTCCACTTCTCTTTACTCGTGAAAAATTTTATTTTATATTTCATTTTTCCACCCTGTTAAGAATCCAACCCCAAATTTACACATCGCTAAGAGCAATTAACATATTTCGGAAACGCAGTTTATACATGTATGCATAACGTTTTCGAGTGTAGTAACCCACTCGTTGGAACTTCTTCTCGGTTTTCTTTCACCACATTCTCTCCGTCGCTAAAAACGGCAACCGTAATTACCACGCGTGACCGCACGGAAAGTCTCGTGCGAGCCCATCGCCGTGTCCGGTTACCGGCGTCGATACGCTTCCTGTTCTCGCCGGGTAATGACGCCACCCCCGACAACAGGGGTTTCCATAGCTCTCCGAAGAGGATTCCGTGACCCCCATGACGCCTCACTCCAGTCCACGCGGTGGGGGAGGATGCTGTGCGGGAGTTAACGAATTGCTTCACGAGGGCAGGTCGTCGGGTGTGAGGTCGACACGCCGATTTTGCGAAGGATTTTTTATCCGATTATCGATCTAAGCATGTCCGATGCGATCGGGACGTGGTGGAATCCGCGAAGTTAGCCGTTTCGTAATGTCATGACGCAAAAATTACGTCTTCTTACCTCGTGACGTTCGACCTTCCCCGTAAGAAAAAGCCGGAGCCGGTTTTTGCAAACCTTGATGACTCTTTCACCTTTGGAAATCTTTTCTCGTTGTAACCGCGGATGTTGATAATGATTTTGTCTTCATTCTACTTGAACCTCAGCGTTAGTGGTGATTACAATGTCGAGAGTGCATTCATGTAGCTGCATTTTTTCTTATTCATACCTTCTACTGTAATTATCATCACCTTCTTCTTATAAGTAATTTGTAATATTTATTTTCTTTTTTGATTTATCTCTCTTATTCGTTGCGATAATTTTCTAAATTATACGCGAAATTTTCCCGTCAAAAGATGAGCTATTTTAACGTAGAAATTTCATGGTTAACTTTTTCCCATTTAAAGGATTATTTTGCTCAAAAGTTAAGGGTATGCTGCATGCTTCTTTACCTATTTTCCATACGAAAATATTCAGCCCTATCATTCCGCTTAACCTTTCCTTGTATGGGTGATTCACCGTGAGTATTTCGTGACTGCGATTCAATCCAATCCTCCGTAATCCAAAAGACCGACTCGTGTATGATTAATGACTTCTAATTCTTATCTAAAGTCAGCTTAAAATTCGCCTTATGATCGAATTGTTCTGATAGTCCAACAGGAAGCAAGATCGGGTGCCTCTAGTGGAGGATTTATGGTCCAGCCGCCTGAAAGATCCGGGATAAGAGCGTTGGAAGTGGACAGAGGTCGCGTCATCTGCTTTCCGCTTTTGCTATGTCGAGCCATTCCGTTCGTCTCCTCGCTTTCCCACGTTTTTGTCTTCTCCCCTCTAGATATCCATCCTTGCGTGTTCCCTCTCTCGATGTCTAATTCTCGATCGACTCCATCTCCAACGTTGTTCGTCCATTTAAAGTCTTTCCTAAGTTTCCATTCCTCCTCGGACAATCCTCCCATTGAATCTCCCCGACCGAAGATTTTTCCTCGGAGACTCATTTGCATATGACTGCGTTTCTCCCTCGACGGTTCGATCCATGAAATTCCCTCCTCCTCCTCTTTGCAGATCTTCTTTAAAGTCGCGACGGAAGTGCCGTATCCGCGAACGACGCGACGACGTGCTTTTGATGATGTGGTCCTCGGATAAAAGATCCTGGGTCCTCTTTGTCATCCGACGTAAAAATTAATATATCAGACGTGTGAATTGTCTCGAAAAGCCGATGATGCTGCCTTGTGTTACTGTTTTAGGACTCTGTTCTTAATAATCCGTAGAGAATACTTTGAAGTCCTGATAGAAAAAGCCTAAATTAAATTTATTTTAAAACTACATTCATTATATTTTCGTACGTTATTTTATATTCAGATCAGATGTTTCTATTGAAATATTTCTGCAATCGATGGTTATCTTCTATTAGGCTAATATTCTGATTCGACTTTGCCCAGAAAGAAGTTTCATTATTTCCCTTATCTTTAATTTCGCGAGTTCGATTCTTACTCTTTCTAAATCAGTTAAGATCGTAATGATGTAGCACTTCGCTTGATCTGACATGTAGGCATTGTACAATAGACATACTCAAAAAACGAATACTTCAAATGAATCCCCTCCCCTTTCCCCCACTTTTAATACCGTGGTTTCCAGGTTCTGGGAAGTGCAGATCATTACGAACTCAAGGGAAGGGATTCAGTTCTTTAAATCGTCTCCATAGGTTTCTCGATGCTCGCACTATTATTAAAAGCAGTGCTTTTCCTCTCAACCGGAAATAACGAGCGATCTGCGCCGTTTTCATTTGGGCGGCTGCGACTCCTATGGTTTCTCCTTTTCGAAGCTCGAAATAAACCATCTACGCTTCATTCCATTGATTCATTACTCCTCTGATGTCACGGAAACCTTATTCGGGATCTCGGCGAGCGACGCGTGGAGAGAGAGAAACCCTTTTTTCCCGTTCATTTTCTCGAGTGGTAGAGAGGGAAGGGATTTGGGGCTTTGTCGATCCGGACAAAGGAACGCTACCCTCCGCCGCTTGATTCCTCCCGAGTTTTCCCATGTCTGCGCGAAGGTGCCATTGTGAGGTTTTTGGCCAAATGAGGACCGTTAATTCACGCGCGGGAATAGCTCGCCTTTCGTGAAAAGGTTTATATTTACGTGGGTCCACGGGTGTGCGTAGGCAGGGTGGGCGTGTGGGGAGAACGGAGGCGTTTTGCACGGAAGTGGGCACGAAAGGGGCGGCGCATCCCGGGGTTTGAAGGGAGGCGTTTCGCGGGGGATGCTTATAGGTGGTACCGGAGTGTGTTGAACCCTCCGTACTCGTCATCCGGGTGTTTATCGCCTTTGTCTACTCGAAGCCTTTTCCCCTCGCAGATGTGGGCGATTGCTTATGGGCGTCCTTCCGCATTGGGCATTCTCATGCTCTCGGATAAAAAGGAGTGGGAGACTTTAATGCTCTTCCTAGTCCGTGAGGGATGAGATGCTTTCATCGCTAGAGATTGATTCTACCTCAGAGGTGTTTCAAGAATGGAATCGTGTAGGTATTTCGTCCCACTCTCGTTAAAAATTTTCCGTTTTCGGCGACTCTAACGAGAGAAGGATTTTGGTGATGCGGAGTTATTTGGAGCTCGCGCTGTCATCATCGAGTTGGAATCCTTATCGGCTGGAATCTGACTGTCAAAAGTTTTACTGGTTTCTAATTGAATCCCCATAAATAGTCTCAATAGCTTTTCCCAGTATTATTTTTATTTTTTCCTCAGTTTACTCATCATCGTTAAAAAACTGATGTTTGCTAGAAAACAGTGCCAATCCCATTTTGACCCAATGAAGATTTTAGCACAGTATCGAATTGTTGACATACCTACTCATACTTCTTCTAATTGTCGAGTAGTATTATTTTTTATATCATATTGGTTTATGAAATAGAATTATTACGGTAATTTTGCTAATATTTAGCGTAAAGTAACCTATCGTATCTTCATTATTCACGCCCAAAGTCAACCGTGTCTTAATAAGCCTGTGAACCTGGCACTACTATACAAAGAGATAGACTAATTCACCGCTATGATTAATGATAAAAATCTAATTCGTTATCATGGATGTCTTATTACCAATGTTTGGAAAATCAGTCAACAGAAAAGTATATTTTGCTTAATAACAGAAGGTAGTTGCAGCCCCAAATAAACTTCTAATGATTTAACGGTGTAAAAAATTGTTCTTTTGTTTTAAATTTCCTTTGTCATACCCACCATCCAGAAGAGATCTTTAAAGTGGCCGGATTCACAAATGATATAGCAGCTCTTCGTCTGGAATAGAACGGTCCTAGGTCAAGCTGGAGCGTATGATTGTCTTCATCATTGTAATTGAACCATTATCTTCTACGTTCTACTCTGTCAACTCGCCCTATCGTAGAGCTCTATCGGAGGAATGTATTAAGAGTTAAAGTTGGGTGATGGATCATCGTCATCCTAAAGGTCATCGTGTACTCCTTCGGCTTTTGACCACAATCGCCTTCGATTCATTCCCTTCCGACAGCCGTTTCTTTTCCCTCCCCTCCCTTCATTTAAAACCATCTTCATTCGCCACCCCCCTCCCAATGGACCACTATACAAAGCCCGGAGTCAGAAGGTGATGCTCCCGATTCCTCGGGATGCCGGCGCGGGGCCAGTTGGTTCCTTTCCTGGTCCAGGAGTGAATGACTGGGACAGGAGTGCGGAAAAGAATACCAGAGTGGCATTCTGGACGATGTGCGGTCTTCTCTTACTCCTTCTTGGCTTGTCATACGCAAGTTTTTAGCGCGGTGGCATAATTAGGTCTGCGTTTAATGAAGATGGATGGTTTTAAACGCCACCGTAAAGGTTGTTTAAGACTTGAATGTCAATGCCGTTGAGTACCAGCTTTTGGCGGACATATTTGCGCTGTTTTTCGTAGTCTCAGTACTTTTATAAATTTTCAGTTAATGTTAAGTTTAATGGAAATGCCGAGGAAAATTATTGATATTATTTTGTTAAGGGTAAAAATTTTTACGACCACTTACACGTTGTTTAATAGTGAATTAAAACCTAATGAGATTCTCTGTTGTAAGGTTATTTATTACATATTTATTTGACCAATATATATATATATATATATATATATATATATATATATATATATATATATATATATATATATATATTTATACCACTATATTTATATACATTTTTTATGATACGAAGTTCTCTTTACCTGTTTATGTGATAATGTTCGGTTTAACATGGAAACTGCTCCTTTCTCTATTTAAAGTGAAATTCCAGCTGTTTATTCATTTAGAACCTTTCCTTACATTAAAATAAAATCATATATTTTTTCTCCTTTTCAGCATTTAATCGAACCATTATTATCATCTGATATAATATAGATAATTGAAAAGTTTGCAGACGTAAACATTTTTATCGCCCAACAATAAAAGTCGCACGCAAATCACATTTACGTCACCCTCTCAACTTTAATTAAAAGAGCACCATAAGTTTGGTCTTAAGCGCCAATTGTTCTTTTATACGCTCCGATCGAATTTTGTGAGAAACGTTCCAAAATCAGCCTGGCAAGTGGTTCCTTAATTTAATTGTTTTTCATGGGGCGTCCCTGAATAGCTCCAGTGGGATCTTTCAGAAACACGCCCTCCCCTTCCTTTCACTCCGCTTTTCATTCCCTTACCCCTTTCTCTCTCCATGAATTAAATATGCTTCCTGCCACTCTCGTTTCCACGTTCCTCTTCCTCATGACCACCCATTCCCTCAGCATCATGGGACGCATTCCATTACACCCCTCCCTTTCCCAAAGTTCCGACCTCTCTCTTCCATCCAACGCCTCTTCTTCGGCTTGATTTGCCGCTATCGTAGACTCGTAAGTATTTCCATCGAATCTATTCCATCCGATTGGAAAGTCTTTCAGGCGTCTATTTTCTTTATATCCTCTCTCTGCCCATCCTATCCCGTCCTCCAATGCTCTCTCTCTCAAATTCCTATTCATCAAACCGATTCCAGTGGAGGCTCACTTCACCTGCGAACGGATCTGATTTTGGAGATTTTTATCGCGTTTTTTTTATGCTCTTGGTTTGGGCGTTTAGTAAAATTTATGTTTTTTCCTTCTTGAATGAATCGATTCGTCGGATTTCTTCCCGAGAGTTTTTTATTGCCTAGTTGGGACACAGGCGTAGGACATGGCGACAGTCTGACAGTGATGTCGACGGTAAATTTATAAGTTTTACACGTTGTGATTTTATCATATTTGGTGACTATCTTTGTTAATCCTAAATGAGAAGACGTAAATGTTTTCTGATGTTCATAAAAAACATCTGTTATTCGAAAACGATCGAACAAAATCTCTCCGCATAGAACGACGTATTTTATTTTAAAATATCTTATGTTGAAGTCAATACCTTATTCTGAACCATATGCAGGCTTTTAATGGAACAATAAACGGTTCGTACTTGATTTAAAACTCAAGGTTTTCTAAAAACAACTGTAATCTTATTGTTACATAAGGACAAGAAAGAAACTCATGCGAAATAATTTATCCATCTCATATCATCCATGCATCCCACCTATCTAAACCTCCAACCAAATGAAAGATCGCATTCGTACAATAGTATCATCGTCACTTCAATACGTGTTTCATTTTGATGGATTTCCACTTTCGTTCGTTACCCAATCTAGATCATCCACCTGAACGACCCCACCCCTCCGAGACATCAGATTGATGAGTTTTCACCCCAACGATAGCGATCCCACGTACGATTGTCGCTTTCCCTTCATCTAATCTCCATATTGTATTTTTGCCCCTTTCTATTTCCGACTCCACTGCTCTATTTATGTCCAACGCTGTTTTTTCCCTATCTCCCGCTCTCGGGTGACAATGCGATGACGCAAGAGATCGAAAGAAAAGGACCACTCGGGCCAATATTGGAACGAATCAAATCGAATCCCTCTTTTCGAATTCCTTCTCGTTTCTCTTTAGAGATCCACCCCTTCCATGTTCACAAAGCATCCGTCTTCCTTTCTTTTGTATCTTCAACTCTTTCATGTCTCTACCTCCTCCCCCACTTCAGTTTCCTTTGATTCTCATTCTCCATAAGTGCCGCGCTTTCAGTCTGATGTAATTTTGCTTTCCGTTTGCATCCTCCATAGCATGGGTTTCTGCTAGTATTCACAGTCCTCATCTACGTCTCAATCTACGTTTCAATTGGCTCCTGAGTAAAAGGATATGGCCACGCGCAAGTTGGCATGTCTTCTCTGGGTCACATCGTTTAACGGAGAATTCCGTAATTATGTCCTATGGATGTCGTCTGCGCTAACCACGCGTCGTTTCTCTCGCATTTCTGCGATTCATGGAGACGTATGATCTAACCAGAGATGGTTCTGGATCCATTCCTGTGCGTTCGAGAAGTTGCACTGCTCTGTTCTTTGTTAAAGTATTCGAGGCTCGAAAGTTCTGTATCTTTTGAAACTTTTTACTTCCATTCAGTCATTCTTTAATATTAGATGGACAATGAGTCAGTGGACCAATTCCAATTGGTTTTCTAATTCACGAATTTCGTGATGTTCAGTCGTGCTCCAAATATCAAATCGGACTCTTGAATTAGTCTCAGTGGGTCGAGTCTGAAATTCATGTTAATGGGTGTATTGGAAGGACATAATAAAGCTCTATTCCACCAGTTCCAATGATTTGTATTTATTTATACATTGTTTTTTCTATATAAATTTCACAATTAAATACCTACTCTCTACCTTCTAGTAGTCTCTGGTAAAAGAAGTAGTGTATATAAATAATTTAAGTTTAAACTAAAAGATATAACTGTTTAAGAAGCATTTATTTAATTTTAAATCCGTTGTGGAAATACGATTATTTAAAACGAATAGGACGAATATACACAAAATAATACGTCCAACTCTATTAAATTTCTCTAAAAGTACTCTTTAAAATATAAATTTTCTCTTTGACGCACCTCTAAAAACCTTTTTATAATTTACGTCTCCTTTAACAATGCATTTATCTTAAGAATACGTTTTTCTGAGTAATGCAATGGATTTTCTATACATGTGTCATATTCCAGTTGTGTACACCCATTAAGGTTCCCGTAGTCAGAAATGTTGATCTTATCGGTCGCAATAATTCTGTCGAACCAGCGTGAAACGCATCCATATATGTTTCCATCTAGTATCTCCCCCTTTAACTCGGTCGAGTGCGTGCGGAGTGAAAGTTTTAATATATTCCGAGCGGGTTAAAAAAGCCATCCTAGTATATCCTCATTTTTTGTTCCGTAGCGTCAAATGGATATAATTGTCTCCGCCTCGTTCGCGCTTCTTACGAATGCATCTCGACTAATTGCTTTCCTTGAGATTACTAATCGACCCTTTCATCCCTACTCCCATAAGGCCATCCGTAGCCTTCTCGAGAGGAAAAGATTCTAAGAACGTTTTTCTTACCCCTTTCGCGATTTATGCCTTTTCTTGCCGCTTGCTTTCTAACTCGATGGGAAATAATTAATTCGATTCCGTAATTTCCATCGTATCCCAGCGCTCAAACGCCCGTGGCGACTCACTTTTCACTTCCTGGAACTCTTAATAAAGGCCAACAGTTTCTGCTCCGAGATAATAGTTTATCCGACTCGCGTGTGTGTGTTTTCCATTTTCGCGAGAGGCGAACGACCGTGTTTTGTTCGCGATTTGTCAACGAAAACGAAAGGAGAAAACGACGGCTGAGTGTTTTTTTAGTAGGATCGCTGATACCTTTTTTCGCATCGTCCGTCGTTGTCTCGCATATGTTTTTCGAAGCGAGTGCAATTACCCGTTCGTCTTCTCCTTCGTCATTATTTAGAGATGAATAAGTCGCCCACTCGGCAAAAAACCCACGGAACTGTTTACCTGAGTCAGATGAGGTCACATCTTACCTATTATATTGCTCGGGCAAGAAAAGCGACTCCCTTCTCGTGTTATGCAGATGTTTCGTCTTCTCAGACGTAACTTATTTTATGTCCCCTGACACACGTACTCTCACGCGTACTAAACAAACTGAAGGAAGTAAAAATTTAAAATTATTTTACGTGTTCTGTTTACGACGTTGAAGTTTGCGAGTGAGCGGAAGAATTATTTATTTGCGTCCGAGGAGTATTATTTTTAAATACACGTCTATAGTTTACGTAAACGGTAGAGATATACTCAAATATCACTTGGAGGTCGTAAGAATTTTCTTTCTGCTAATTTATGAGTCTAAGTAGTATTTTAGAGCATGTTACAAGAATACGATTTCGTTTCGCGATATGTAAAATAACTGCGTCGCAAGGAAAAATTCCGAGTGGTGTATTGGCAAAGTTTCGCGTTGATCCTCATCTGCGCGAATTAGCTATGCCAGTCGAGAAGTGTGAAAAATGTTTACTGCCTGCAATTGTTCCAATGTGGGATTCTCAAGATCGTTTCTAGGCCAATTTAAAGGGTGTAGGGCGTTTTGAATGACTGTTATAACAATGAATGTGTGTTTTATGAAAACTTAATATCGTACTCAAATGAAATATAATAATTTAGTAATTTTCATTTTTAAAATTCCTGGAAAATGTTTTGCATACAATTCTCTAAAGAAAAAGTATGATAGATATCCTTACATCGCTTTAATGAATAAGAACATTGGATCTTACCTTAATTATTCAGCGAATATTCACATCGACACAAGGTTAAGTTCAGTATTAATAAAATGCATTTTAATTAACACATTGAACAAATTTATCATCACGTGTGAAGCATTGAATTGCAAAATTCAGCATTGCAGTATAAGGGAAGCTTTCGCAAAGCGCGGAGGTCGGGAAATTGCCGCGATAGAAAACACTATCAGGAGACCATGGGAGGCAGGATGTCGACTTGTGACTTTTCCGGAAAGGCAAGGTTTTCAGGAAATGACTGTCCATTTCAAAGGAAATGGGATCGATCCCCAAATGCTCGACACGTCTGCCATTCCAAATATCCATTTCTCCTCGAAGTTTAATTTCCGATCGTACCATTAATATCCTCTCCGATATGACTGGTTTTTACCGATATTTAGGATAAGTTTTATTTTTATCTTTCTCAATTTTAATCGAATTGGAGAAACTTAATTGGTGGAAAAATTACACCACTTTCCATGGAGAGCAGGATGTGAATGTAACGTTTTTGTGATACGTCAAATGAACCCTTCGTTTCGAACATACGGTTTACGTAAATTTTCCAAAAAGCGAGATAGTTTGTCCTTTTTCCAAGTTAATATCAACTTACTTCTCAACAATTGTTGGTCTCAGGATATCAAAAAATCGAAATGTCTTCGAGTAAGAGTTATTCCTTTATTTGTTTCTTTATTTATTTAAATTAAGCGTTGCTATTTGTTTTATACCAGGTGGCAACGTAGACTGACATAAGCACTCCCTCATTATATTCTCATTCATGATTTTAAGATCCCTAAAAGAAGATTGTCTCGCTGTTGGAGAAAATTTTATTAATGGAAGTATCAGCGCTCATAAACTATAGCTTAGGATCATATCGGTGAACGCTAGAAAATCTCTAGTATCGACCATCATTCCAGCTGTCACAAATACCTTGGCGTCGCATAAACGGTATTTAACAGCGCTAACTTCCAACTTTCGCGATCGTGAAAATCACGTTCCGAGGGCAGATTTGGCAACGTTGACTCCCACATTGATCATTTAAACCGATTTAAAGGCCATGTCCACATTTTTGATCCCACCCCCATATCCAATATATATATACATCGCACACGGACTCCCAGCAGCGGTGATATCCACGCTCGACCCAAATTCCTTATCGAAACCTGGTCACAAATTCGCCGCTCCCCCACTCTATACAGGTGACGTTCGCGCGATTCTTTAAGGAACCGGTGGAATTCAGAGTTCTTCTCGTCATATGCGCCTTCCATTCGCATCTCCAGCCCTTGATAGGTTTCGTGGATGGCCTCAAACGTAAATGAGAAGAGGAAGCCATACGAGTGCCCGATAAGAACGGCCTCTGGTGAACTCGAGTATAATCCTCACCGCGGACTCCGGGAGGGAGGGGACGTTCCGGAACCCATTGTGCATCGATGGCCTTGTGTTACACACTCAGAATCATTTCAGTCTCACAATCAGTTCAGTCTCTTCTCGAGAAAGGGTTAAAGAATTAGACGTACCCGTATGATTACCACCCACACGCGTGTCTGTACAAGTACCAGTGTTCTTTGTATAGAACTATTTCGTTCTCTCACATTTCTGCTCATTCCTCGGAATCTATGGTAGTTCAGAAACCTAAGGGAATGCATTCCGATGGGAATTATTACAGAATAGATATAAATCCTATAGCGAATGTTAGTCAGAAGACTTCTGCGAGCCTGTGATTTTTATCTCGTTCGGTATGAGAAGTAAAGAATTCATTTGAACGTGAATGTATATAGGCTTCGGGACTAGGTCAATGTGGAAAAGGTAAGGAAGGAAATGAAGATGATCGAGTTGATAGCGTTTAGTGGAATTATAGTACATTATAACCAAGGAGGTTTACAGTTGAGGGTTTCTATAAAAAAATGACGAATAATTTTAAATGTTTGTATTATTTTGATATTATACGCGTGCTAATAATAGTTCAACATATCATTCCGATACTTACAATCAAAAATTTTGTAGAAATGCGTAATTTAGTTAAATTATGGAGGGGAAGGTGTCAATTTCATAATCATTGCTTCGAAATAGACGAATACCCTTTGAAGGTAACCTTTTGTGTATTAAATTTTGTCTTCTGTTTTTTATTCTCGTATATTATCTCGTACTTATTATTATTACACATTTGTGGGTTCCCTTTTTGTTACTGTGTTTTTATTCGTTGATTTCAAATTCTTTCGTTGACGTACATTCTTTTCCAATTCACATTTATTTTTGTTCCCGTATCTTGGATGATTTTTAGAAGTTATCAATCACGACTGGGGTTAGTTCAGATTGCCCCTACGAGTAACCGAACCCTCGTACCTCTTCCGACCGTCGCAGACCATCAGCTGCGAAAGCCACGTGACCGTCACGTGTACCGGTAACCTCAAAAATGACTCGCTAAACCGGTCGATGTCTCGATCTTTATTCTCTCGAACCATTCTCGCATAGTGTATCCTCATTACTTCCAGTTGTAAACAGAAGGTTAAAAACACCACTGCCCCAATTGGTGTGTCCATCTGGAAGTTTTCCCTCCACGGTAGCTCTTTTTTTTGTCGACTTCTCAGGTGAAGTGGACTTCCTGTCCCCGCCCTCTTTCGCACAAATCACATTTGCAGCGTCTTAAGTCGACTTTCCATCGGAGATTCCTTCGTCACCTTGACCTTTTTTACTCGCGTGCTTTTTCGGCCGTTCCGGGCGCGCCTTATTTCGCGATGCGTCTTCCATGCGAGACGAGATTGCCATGTGGGCGGGATGGAATTCCTTAAAAAAGTTATATATTCCAGTAATATAAGTGCGTGTCCATGTATAAAAGTGTTTTTTATTTTGCATAACTCTTCGTTATCAATTTGCTAAACTGTCTTAAATTACGTTCCTAATAGTAAACCTACGAAACGAAACGAAAGTATAATATGTAATATGAATGCTTGTTTTCTTAAATACTGTTTTTATTAGGATATTTCTCCATCTAGAAGTGAAGGAATTTTTTATTTTGTCCCTTCTTAAATAAATCGAGTACTGAATGAATGTTGTTTCAAAACTTACGTAACAGCTCTAACGTAGAAGGTATATTTCGTACAATCTTTACGAATTAATAACGAAATTTACTCTCAGAATTTAGTTGTTTCAATTACGTTCTCAAATTCCGTAATGCTTCGCTTGTCCATGGAACATGTTCTGAACTCGAGGGCTAACCGACTTAACTATTTTAATTGCTCGTTGATTGCTCCTCCTAAGTCTGGGATGCGTATGAAAAGAGTTGACTCATGGGTTGAGTGATACGGTTTTGGCAGTCAAAGCCATACCTTCTCCTGTCCCTCCAACCCCTTTCACAGACTGCTAGACGATTTCAACCCCTTTGCCTACCTCTTTTCGCATTTGTTCGTGAGTCACGAACCCAAGCATGCGGTGGGGCAGAGAGAGAGGTCTAACCCGTAAGGGTGGGTTGTTTTGGAAGCATTCCAAAAGAGTTGTGTTCCATGAATTCCAATTAGTTAATTATATGTGGATTCTGCGTAATTGCTCTCCTTTGTAGTTATACTCGATTTATTTAATATATATTTAACCATAAGCCTTAGAAATGTTTCAAATCGTGGTTGATATTCTGATCATGTACTAACTGTTAGTACGAAATTGACTTTCAACAATCTTCATTGAACGTTTTTCATGATTTTTTGCTGATAATTTTTTTAATTACCTCATTCCGTATTGTAAATTCACATACTTTTCCATCTCCTACTGCTATCGATTGTTCCCAACTGAAAATAACTGTGCCCCTTTTGAATTGGTTCAGCAATATTATGTACGAAAAATTACGACTACTTTGCATGCAA
Source organism: Pantala flavescens (assembly GCA_020796165.1). Classification (NCBI taxonomy): domain Eukaryota; kingdom Metazoa; phylum Arthropoda; class Insecta; order Odonata; family Libellulidae; genus Pantala; species Pantala flavescens. Next base: position 27,889,171 of record CM036878.1, read on the forward strand.
ATTATCTATTCTATATATTATTAGAATCCATTTTAACGAACTCTATAGCAGTATCTAATTTTTGCATTGGATCAGATAATTATCGTTTGGATATAAATAGTATTTGGTAATACCTCTTTTGAAATCCTTCATTGCTAGTTTATATTATTGGCTCACCTTTTAAAAAGTCAAGTAACTGAAATATCTTGCTTGCGATGCATTGAGAAAATCGGTTTCTCCGTTAATATCGATAACACCTCCCTATTCGAACGGTTATATAATATATTCATAAAACAGGTCAACTGCTTTTAGCTCTTTCTGTATACATCACATTGTACTAAATTTTGGAACATATCTCAGCATTGGTTCATCAATGAAATAAATTGAATCGAAACAATATTTAACTATTAATTATATATTTCTCTTAAATATGGTCGAATATTTAGATTTATTTGTTTTGGTTTTCGTACTGATAAATGTATTTTTGTTACGGTATTTTGCAAGTGCATTATCTTAGTTTCACTCGACCCTTGTACTTCATCGTGGGTGTGTTCCGAGATAAGTATTCGCAGGCAAACCTTCCCAAAGAAGCGTATGAGTCGTGGCACAAGAACGTTATGAACTCCCTGTCCCTCGAAAGCCAAGAGGACAAAGGGAATAAAAGCCTTTCGAAAGAGGTGAAGAAGGCAGTGTGTCTGGTTTGGAATTGACGAAGTCCTGGTCTAAAATAGGACCCTTATTCATGTCCAAATGATGCCATCCGTTAAAACAGCTCCACATCAGTCTGAAGAGCGCACTGTTACTCTTCTTGACGCCCATTAATTTAGAACGATTAACGTGGAGGTTCTTTTAAACATCACGTTTCAGTGAAGCGTTTATTATTATGCAATTTTCGAAATTATGATGGAATAACTCGTATAGAAACTGTCTTCCTTTCTATCATTTTGGGTTTGTTTTTGAGGCTTGTATCGAATCACATTATTTTTACTATGTCTCTAAGGATTTTATGTTGGCTAAAGTTCGTAAATGTTTTGAAGTAACTTTCTTCCATATATAAAAACTATTGTTCATTGTGTATCTTTCTAAGGAAAGCGTGTTCTTCATTGTAAGTTTTTCTTTGCCAAAACGAAGGAGCTAATCTTTACTCATTTGTTTCTTTCTATAACTGCTTCTTTGTTTATCTGTAAACTTCAACTTAGCAATCTTCGCACTTCAAATGTTAATATATATAATTTTAAACAGATATTTATTGTGGAGTTAATCTAAAGAGTTGCGTGGTATTATTTCTATGATCCTTCGTTGTTTATTATTTAACAAAAAATTTTATTATCATCTCTTTCATGTGTAAGGGTTCTTTTTGCTCTTGTTCTTTTATGTATTAGATATTTAGTCAAGAATCCACTATATGCCCGAAAAGAATTTATCAGACTTTCCTATTTTGATTCTTTTGTGAGAGAAGTGCTTAATTTCTTATTTTTCATTCTAAGACGTTTTCCAAGAATATATTTGTCATTCCTTTTGGAGTGATGAATGTTTCCTATTCTCGGAAATGTTCTACTTGTCGAAATTTGATGAATTATTGCGAAACTTTTATACCTATTTTTTTAAGAAGGAAACAAGGAAAAGTGAGAAGAAGTTTATCCGTCTTAAACGCTTTTTTATTCAATCCAAAATCCGGCTTCTCTGTTAAGAAAGATATTTTTACGTAGAAGTTAGAATTTGTAATAGAACTTATAACATCTTTAGCTATAGATGAAAGTTATTTAAAAGTATATGCATAGAATATCCAGCATCATTTAAAATTGACCTTTGGAAGAAAAATCGACATTGGAAATTAAATCGTTGAATGTCGAAAATTTTATTATTGCACTTTTATGACGATATCGTTACATGATGGAATAGATATCTTGGTGAAGAATTAGGTCGATGGAATTCGGATGTCATTTTCATATTCTTCTCTCGCCCTGAGGATGTCACTAATTCCGTATCCTCCCAGCTCCTCATTCCTGTCTCTCTACAGCCCTCTCCTCCAAAGAAGCCAGCCAAAACCCATCTCTACCATCACGACACCACTCTCTTGCTGGATTGGATTTAGAAACGCCAAAGCTGGTTCGTCTACGTCCACTTAGGCAACGGGGGCGAGGAATCCGCTAATCTATTTGCATAGCGTTGGATTCGATACGATCATAATTTGCCAAGAAGAGGCCTCTGCCATTGCAGTTAAGATCTCATTTAGTTATCATTCGTTATCATTGTAACTTATTCGTGAAGCTGAATGTCAGGTTTGATAGCGGCGATTAGAATTTGTCGAACTCCCTGCGATGGTGTTTGTTCGAGAATAAAAGTTGGAACTGTGATACTGTAAACTGTAACTGTTAACTTATACTACGCCAAAATCCACTATGGTTGTTCACCAGAAGTGTGATTTGAAGAGTTATATTTTAAGGATTAGATTACTAATTCACGTCAGTTTGTCCCCTTCACGAACTCCTATATAGAATGGAAACTATTAGAGCGCAAGAGAAAGGAGCGAGCTCTTAAAATTGGAAATTCGTGTTCGTATGTACCAGATACGCACGTTTAAATTATCTGGAGCATTTGGTTCGGTCATCATTTACTTGAATGCGAACGTAGTGCGTGTATATGCTCCACCGCTTAACCACGGAATGTATTGTCTCTCCCGTTAACTATAGGCCCTATTCCCAGCGAGGGAATATTTCCAGGTATCGTATCTGTAATAAGCTTCGAGACTATAGACAGAAACCACTGTCTCTACTCTATCTAAAAGTCCCGAGTCCTAGATATGTCTTCCGATTTGGTAATGATCGGTCCGAACGGAATCCGGTTATTTCGGTCCCCGAAGGGTCGCGCACGATTTACCCGTAAATTCGAGCTCCATCAAGTGCTTGGCATAGCGCTCAGTAGCAGGACGAGTAAATGAGGCTCAGTTAACGACTTGTTTTCGATTCTCGCTTTAATTTAGCTCCCGCTTTGAAGGGCCAAAGAGCACTCCCAACTCTTTGTGGATCCACACCTCGTCGAATACGAGCGAGGGTGTTTGATCGTTTTTCAACCCTAATCCCCCAAAAACGAACTCTCGAAATAGAATCTTCGATACAATCGATCAGTTTACCCGCTAGATGTGGCCCCCATTGTTTTGGACGCAATATGTTTTCACAACTCCCACGCAGTTTTGTATCGGTTACGTACACAATGAGCTAATCCGTTGCTCCGGATGCCAACTCCTTGATGGTTGCACAATAACTCCCAAAGTCGTTCTCTAACTATTTCCTAAACTTCCGGTGGAGCGTTTGTCACATTGGAATGGGTCCGAATGTGTTTCTGTGTCGTTTTCGTCTCTCGCTGGTTTCACGTGCGTCGAAAAACATGAAGATGCTATTGAGTTGCGCTATGCTGTTCTTTACATTTCTTATAAAATCCGTGTGTGACAATGTATTGGAGAATTGTGATATTTTTGGCAGGCTTCTTAACTGTTCGAGTGTTGATAAATCCCACAGAGAATTCTAGTTTCAAAGACCAATCTAGTGGATCTTTTAATTGTAATTGTACCTTGTGAATTCAACACAAGAGTTCAAGAGTTGGAACCAAAAATTAAAGACCTACAAAAATATAAGACATTGAAACAATTAGGGCTCGAACCCCACCCTTTCTTCCGTCCTTAGTTATGTGGATAATAACCATATTATGGATTTATAGGCATTATTGTGTCCGTGCCAAAAGAAACTGCATTGAGAAATGTTAACAAGCCTGTAAAATAGCCAAGACAGAGCCAATGTCATAAAATAAGCCATCACTTTTCTGCGTGGAAAATTTAATGGAATGTATTAAAAATCAGGCAAAACACTAGTTCATCTTGACAAAAACCATAGCATTGCCTATTCTAGTTACTCTTTTACAGCATTGATGAAAGCCTCCGAGCCTCACCCCAATATTCCGTTTCCTTCAAAAAACATTATCGAGGCACAGATCGGAAGATTGCCAGTTCTGTAGCCGAAGTCTTTGAAAAAGGCACGGAGATGGGAATCTGCAAGCATTCTGAGGGAAGCCCGAGGAGGAGAAATTTCATAGTCATCAATGAGAATCGCACTTAAGCGACGTTGCCAACATCACGACCCACTCTCGCGGACTTCATCATTACAGACGCCCGAGGATGGGCACGACTCTCGGAGGAAAAGGATGGCGATGACGGTACCAATAAAAATGTGTTTCGGAAAGAAAAATCGCGGTTCTATTCCCATCTAGATGAGTCTACGCGACCCACTCCGAATAGACGAAACAGAAATACATCGCTATATCTTTTTTTATTTTCACCGTTCCCTTCACGTTGCGCAAGGGTACCATTTTCGCCGTGACGTAACGCCGCCAGAGAATATCTCGGATTTTTTTTAAAAGGCGATTTATTCGGTCGGAATCCTCCGCCGGTTTCCATGGAAAGGTAACTCGATTTTGTATCTATAGAAACGATTAATAAAGTAATACGCGAAAAATAAGTATTCTTATATTATTTAAGATATTACGTATTCGTGATTTAATTATATCAGAGATTTTTACGTAAAACTCAATTAATTTGCTCGTGTTTTCATTTATTTTACTTTTTGTCTAGTCTACAACCCACATCCCGCTACGTCACCCACAGACATACTTCTGCAAGACGTACCTTCGTCGTACATGATTTATTTCTTTTTAAGGTAAATTTCTCCCTCTTGGCGGATCAATGACCTTCGCTCTACCTGTGAAATTGCGTGTGTATGTTAGACGCTGTTTTCCTCGGTACGGGATTTCAATTCGCATCGTCATACCTTCTCTCGATTCGATTAACCTTTCGGTGGGAAATTTCAGAAAGCTCTACATAACCGTTATCTCGGCGTTATTTTTTTTTTTGATTTCATTGCTCGAAAATAGATAAGGAGAAGAGACTTGGGTAGAAAAATATAATTACGGCTGAAATAATAAGGATTCAAGAGCTAAAATAAGACATCAATGAATCTCCTTACATCATTCACGATCACTTTTGTCCACTGATTTAGGAATTTTTCTGCGTCCACATCCCTTTCAACTCTAATCTAGTTAATGCACAGCTTCCTGCTTCGACGTTTACTTATCTTTGGATGCGCTTGTTTCTAAACATATAAATTCGGATGCTATCTTTCATCTCAGTCCTTCCAAATCTCCAAGTCTTTCTGCGAATTTTATTCGTGTTATTTCGAAGAATTTAATGCTTTTAGAGCATCCATATGGGGCCGTGTATTTTCGCAAATATCATAAGGACATGACATGATTCACAATTTCCTCGGTGATCATTTGCAATCAAGGCGTGGTATTGTATGGAAATTTTTCTCGGAAAAGAATTCAAATTGAAAATTTAATCCTGAAAGTAATTGGATAATAAATAACAGGTGTACAAACAGCTTCACAAGTTGATAAATTTCGACGCGCTGCTTTTTATAAAGTGGGCGTAAAGGAATCCGCGGCGTGAAAAATTTCACAGCCAATCGAATCGGTATGAATCTCCTCATAATTCATGGGAAAACTGGTTCGGAGAGTTCATACCGTATAGATAGGCGGTCTTGAAGGCACATATGGGCGTGTATTCATGAGGCTCTTCGACTGCGGGCGAATTTATTGCACGTGGGCGGTAAAAGCATGTTCTAGGGTGCATCATGACCGGTATGCAGGGTTACCTCGGTTCGTTACCACTCCTGAGCGAATACACACTATCATCGAAGATCGTGCTCTACCATTATTACCTAACCCTTTCTTAATACTCCTACTCAAAGCGAGCGCTTGATCAGCACTTTTGTATTACGTGCCTTTCTTGGTATGCTTATCGATATAGAGTGACGCCCTAAAAATTTTGATAGTATAAAGTTGACGTGGAAATGCCAGAATTTCTCGAAAACACCGTCAGCATTATTCATAACCAAGTGATATTCATTCCCTATCAATAGCATAACGGAAAGAAAATGTAGAACTTTACATCGCATTGTGTAATAACATTTAAAAAGCATATATTGCAAAATTGTAGCACTGGTTTCCCGAGAGAGTTTAAGTGATTTATGCATTAATTATAACTTCAGTATACGTTTCCGTATATATGACGAATTACTGCTTCAAATAATATATATGAAATATATAAGTATACTAGTCTGAACGCTCTGTAATCATAAGTCTTTAGCAATTATTTTAAAATATTTTTTATATTAAAAATTTTATCCAGTCATACTGTTCGTCACCGTTATGTCAATCAATCGAGCGCGAGCTATTAAAAAAAGAACATCCGAAACTGCAATCTATTTTTTCATTCCATTCATATCGACAGCAAACCATCATATTCCCTTAGCCCTGTTTCAAACCTAAAGCACTCCAGCGGTCAACAGGTTGATTTGAGTGGACCTGTTAGCCGTCCGTGATCAACGGAACGCTTTGTTTACGGATCGTGTTCCTGTTTTGTTTATTCGGCGTATCGAAGGCGGCCTGCGTAATTTTCACTTCCTCTTTCGGGCGCGTGCATAATCAATCACGTAACCTTCGGAAACCCTCCCTGTTTCACGTGCGAGCGTCTTCGAGTCCACCTATTTGTGCGTCGCCCTCGATGGCCATCCGCAGAGCGCTCTGCACGGTCTTCGCCGGAGGCCTCCCATTCCATCGCCCCGCCCCCCATTGTGCTCGCGGGGCATTCCACGGGTGTGTGCCGATGAATATGCAGTCGGGACCAAGGGCTTTTGCATGAACCATCGCTGCCCACTTCCGCCGTTTTCGCCACGGGACGTTCCGCTCAATTCTTTTCTGCAGACCTACTTATATGTCGATCGTTGTAATCACCAGGGTTTTGGCGGTTAGGAGCGGCTCTTACATTAACTAACGATTGCTGGATAAGCCGCGCCTTGAAATTACCGTTGTTTTTCTTTCTCTGTGCAATCGGTTTGCCGACGCGAGGAAAATTACTGAAACGAAGTGTAAATTCGCTTAACCGAGAGCTCGTTTTCCCAAGGTGCCGCTGGGATACTCTTGCCAAGGAGAACTTCTCGCATTCCACTTTCGGATATGCGATTGCTACGTCAACTGGCGGTCAGATGTTTCCGCTTTATTGCCATTCTGGTCATTGAAATTTTATCGAGTTCGTTGTGAGGGACACGTTTTTACTTCTCGATGCCTTGTTAGAGGATTTGTTAGGGATTTAATTGATGTATACAAAGGTGTAAGGCTTTTATGGATGAGTTGTTCTATAATAAGACTCGTATCCTTGAAAATTATGATGTAATATGTAGTTTTAATATGTTATATTGTATTTAATTTTTATTTAATTTTATTTTCCTAAATCTACTATGCTCCTTATTTTTTATTATAGAATAAATTGTCTTCTTTCTTCCTCAAAGTAATCTTGAATTAAGTTCCTTTTTATTTAAAAAAAATGACATTGAAATTTACAGAGAGCAATATAGAGTTCAACGACTTCTCTATAGTAAAAATGTGACTCTTCTTTACGTGGAAATATATTATATATATATTCTTGTAGTTGGAATAAGTGAAATAATTCTGTTTTATTAATATATCATAGATTTCATACTTTTCGGAATTACTTCTCCGAGTATGATATCGCTTTACATCTACGTTTGTCTATTTGAGCAAGAAAAGGTTTCGTTTTAATTCTTATTTGTATCAATTGTGACTGCAGTTATATAAAATATTCATTTAGCGATTACTTTGCGATTTTACTCAATGAATAATGAATTTGAACCTTGGACCACTACTTATTATTGCATATAAAATGTACGTATCTATTACTGTAAAGTCTTAGGGGAAGTAGGGAGAGTCGGAAATGGCTTTTTCCTGTAAGTTAATGAGCAAAATGCGTCGTAGAGAAGACACGAACGGCCATGTCGTGATGAAGCGAATAACGTGACGTCCCAGGTCGTGCTTCTCTCGGGCATTTGCAATCCGTCGCTATCACGCCACGCGGAATTTTTCCTATCTTTCATGCTTATCTAAAAAAAAGACTCCTATTTCATGTCACTCCTATTCTCTTGTTATTTATTTCGCTAATGGTCTCTTTTTTTCTCTCTTTCCAGGTAAGCATCGCCGCCGGTCTGTCTCGCCACACTGTGTCACGCCGATCCGCCTCGATTATCCGTGATTTGTGAGTGGAAAAACCATACGCAGACGAATAATCTTCTTCTATTAAAATAAGTTCGGTTCGTTTCGCGGATGGTCCTGTCCGAAAAAGGGTCAAACGATTCGCTACGAAAAAAAGACGACTTCTTTTAAGACGTTGAAGGAAGGGGGAGGCTCAAGATCGAAGGAGGTCAATTTGCTCTGCGGTGGCTTCGACCGCACTCTCACCCCCTCTCTTGCTCCCAACCTATTTTACTTCTTTTGCTTTGTCTATCCCACTCTACACTCCGCTACTTCATATTTACTAGTATGAAGTCTGTGGGGTTATGCTGACGTTCTATTACGAATCATTCACCCAATTCGCTTCTTTGTTGTCCCAATTTAACTCTTATTTATTTTATTGACTATAGCTTTGTAGAAGGTATTTCTCGTAGAATTTTAATCAAAATATATTCCAAGAATATAGGCTAAATCAATAAATCGTTCCCCCTTAAGCTCACAAAATATTTTCCTTCACTCCGTTCGTTTTACTACGGCATTATTTGGAACGTATATAAAGTAAAGGAAGAGTTTAATCATGAACTTGAAAAGTATATCGTTAACCAGTTTCGATCCATCTATTAAATATTTTGTAACAGTTGCATAGGATACATTTTCCAGTCTTTCTTTTCAGTACACTCTGATGATCTTTTCCTGTTGCCCTTTCGTCAAAAAGGCGGCTAAGCTATTGGGAGACGACTGAGTCACGAGGCAGAAATGATGTTGAGTTTCCGTTCAATCAGTTTTTAGAATAGGTGTGATGGTTCAGTGGACATCGAAACATTGTCTCGTGTTCATAAGCATGTCGGAAGTATTCTGTTTCCCAGTTAGCATCTGTCGGGATGGAAATATGGATTCTAAAAAATTGAAGTTCCTTATTCTCAGTAGAAGTTTCAATCAAGTCACTTGAACTTTTGAACACTTGGGACGTATTTCTTGCTCTCAAAAATCAGTCTTAATTGATTAATAATTGATGACTGAACCAAATTGATTTTCCCAAATTATTCCGGACCTAGATTAAGGTTCAGCATATAAGACTCATATATATTATATTAGGAAATATCGAACCATTATCTGAGTTTATATGCGCTCGTTTTTAACGTTCTCTTCGGAATTGAGGAAAATATCTCCAAAGTACATATCTCTCGAGTTAGCTTCCAAATATTTCTGATCGTACTAAGTTTTCTTCTGAGTTTACAATTCAAGAGCGAATAAATTCTTTCGAATCTTCCATCTGTGATCCTCAATTCCTAATTTGTGGGTCACCGAGGATCGTTAGGGTGAGGCCTCATCGGTTCCAATTTCTTTATCAGTAGAGGTCGTTGAAATCCCCACTTTCACCACCCCTTCTAATCCCCCAGTGGGGTTTACTTTCACAACTCCGTATGCGCGGCTTTAATCCAGCCATGGTACATGAATGGGAGAGTCGGTCGGCATTGAAAATGCTATAAAGTAGGACACCCACTGGAAAGGCCGCATCTCCAGCGGGTCTTTCCATCCCGATCTGTAGAAGGTGTACCACAGGGTTCACTATTAGGCCCGGTAGAGAAAGCGTTTGCACAAACGTATTCGCAAGGGATTAAATCGCCACAGATGGCACTTTCCCAGAGGTGCTAAGCACGTCGATCGGACTGTAATGGAGTGTACATTTGGTTCTATATTTTCCAATGCGCCGCGAAAGGCTTTTTAATCAGGGCTATCGGGGTCATGCCGAGTTCAGCCTCGTTCTACATTCGCGAAGGATGAGAGGAATGTCTCGCGAAAGACGTTTTTATGACGCTCATTGTCAAGTTCAAGCCAGACCGGTTTTTTACCCCCGCGATAATTGCAATCGAACGCAACGCGCGTGTTTTTTTTCTCTTCTCTCTGCGAGCTTTTTTGTCCTTCTTTAGAGACACGGTTATAACGTTTCTCGGAAACGTTTCCTAAGGTTCGTTTCGGAATTAACACATCCTGGTATTAGATTTTATGATCGTAAAAAAATGATCTCCGACTCGTGACAGTACGCTTATTTCTCCACAAGAAACAATGGACTGTAAAATTAGTTATGATCGATTTCTCAATAGATTTTAAAAGACCTTTATACTTCATAGGTCTTGCATTGAATTCCCATCTCCATTCGTCATTGCAGTTTCAAGAAATGAGTTTTAAAGCCTAATGTTCTTTTGACGCAAGAAAGTAGATGATAGACAAAGGGATTTTTCATGACAGATTTCTCAAAGATATAAAGAAATCTCTTTACTTCATACGTTGAATTCCATCTACGTTAGTCATTGCAATTTCTAGAAGTAGGTGTTAAATCCCAATGTTTTTTTTTGACGCACGGAAGTAGATGCATCCGCATTTAGAATTCCAGCCACGTAATCACTCGCCCAAAGATCGCATCGGAAGTTCCGATTACGAAACGAGCGGTCGAAAACAATGACTTTCGGAACTTCTCCTCACGTCACGGATCGTGAATCGCTCGATGTAGATACGCCCCCATTTTCATAAAGAGAAGCTCGAAGAAGGCGTTTTATGAAGATATGTATACTCATATCCCCTACGGATAGTATAGCTCCCTTTTATACTCGATGTGACCGGGATTGATTTTTAGTCGATGTTTTATGTCAAATGTGTTCAAATGAAGGTTTGAGTCCTTAGTGAGTCGATATACATGTAGTATAGCATGCATAGGGATGCGAATTCAGTACTTTCGTTTGTTATCATACAGTATTTCTTCTTGTTTAATCCTCTTGTGAGTTTATTCTTGTTTGTTTCCTCAATTTAGCGATATTTATCATCGATTTTTTTTTAATTATTTTTATCCTTTTTCTCGATATTCGCTATCTTTGGCGGAGTTCCTACCTCTATTCGGAGTTTTATTATAATTTCCATTGTTACGCAGAAAAGAATTAAAGTATTTGTTCACCAAAGGCGTTGTGAGGTATAAAGGAATATTTTGAAGTTCTTAATTTTATTCCCGGTGTCGTAAACTGTTGATGCTGATTGTATTTATTGAATGAATTTGATTTTTTGCATTAATTCGGTGCGGTAATTGCTGATTATGAACGGCAATAACTATGTCATTTTTTACATGGAATATTTTTATTCCTCCGAGTACTTATTCATGCCTACGATCTCTCGAAATCGCTCCGCAACGCAGCACAATGCACTTCCGTATCTCGTCGAACCGTCTCCGTCGATATCCGTCTCCTCTCCATCGCTGACCCACGCGACAAGGGCTTACTCACTCGAGATGGAAAAATGATGTCTGGAGTAGTCTCTTCCGCACGGTTGGCTGACTTCGAAAGAGAGGGCGGGAAATGGGGATAGGGAGGAAATACCCTACCTCGTGCCCCACTTGCGGAAACCGACTCGTTCGTTCTAGTTGTCGCCTCCGATCTCAGCAACTCGTCAGTGGCGCGAACTGTTTCATTTCTCCACTGAAACTGACCCAAGGGGAATGATAACCGCGGGTGGCGGGAAAGTTTAGCTCATTTTTTGGCGTTTTTACGCAGAAACGAGGTTTCAGGGGCACTCGGTGCATTCCGAATGTTGTACGTAGAGCATAGGTGTCAAAACGGGAGAGCCGACGTGCACTCAGAGGCGTGACTGAAAGCTCGAGTGCATCTCTTTATTTTTTTGTTAGATGGCCAAGAGATCGGCGATTGGTCTACTTGCAGGGTGAGAAAATCTACGGCCTTAGTGTCTCTTGGCTTCGGTTGCTATAGGAAATGCTATAGGAATGCGGCTGATTGTTTATCTCGGGAAAGGAATTCCGAGTGAATACGTATCCTTTTTTGTTGATAGACTAAGAAATCGAGTCACTGTGTGACTGGGGCAGAATTCAGGGATTTTAGCTCGATTTATTCAGGTTTATTGATTGTCACGTAATTAATTAGGTTTGATATATTGGAACGAAATGGAAAATCATATAAAACTGTAAACTATTATGAATTTCTGTGTTGTGATGGAATCTTCTACTTTTCATGTTTATGTTGTATATACTCAAGGGCAAAGTACTAATTTACCAGATTGTGTAGATTCAAAGTAGTTAAACTTGAAAATATGATATAACTTGCGTCTAGGTGCTAAATGCTAATTTTAATTACGTAAATTCTAGTACCGCAAACAAATTCAATATTGTTTCTTTTTGTGGTGGCTGTCATGCATTCTTTTTTGTGTTATTTAATGTTTTGATGAGGATACAGATGATATTTTAAGTCTATCTATAAAATCCAGGAATTCTGTGCGGTAAAAGTACCCTTAACTAATCATCTTAACCCTAAGGCTTTTACTTCCTCATTAAATTTGATAATTAAAACTTATACCGAATATGTTATCTTTAAGGAGTGTTTTTTTAGGCTATGCAGTGAAAATTACGGTGAATAGTACCCTATTTGTCCAAAGTAACACATACCTAGGAAACGGGAATCGTTAAATTTCTGTTGATTCGCGATATCCTATTATAATTCCAATCGTCTGGTTTTCATCCGCATTCTTCTGCTCTTGCACAATTGAGAAATAACGAGAATTCTCGGTGCCAAAAGGCTGCTTTGGAAGACTTAACATCCACTCGGAGGAAACTCGCTCACCAATAGCTCGCGTTTTTTATTTCGATCGAGAATAAACAGACCGAATCGGAACAGCCGCGAGGGATTTTTACCCATCCGTTATTATTTTTTGCCCCTTTCCAGCCATAATTTTAAAAACCTCCTTTTTTTAGAAATGCTCGCTCAATCCCCATGAAATCATTATTAACGGTTTTTATCAATCGAATATTTAAATACGTTTTATACCCAAGAGTATCGGGGTCGTGCATACGCTTCCACTTATTCAAATAAGTTCCGAAGGACGGAACGGGAAATTGAAAGTGTAACTACGAACGTATTTCTTTCGGTTAACAGTTTTTTCACGTTGTTTACCCGCTTGATTTTTTCGCGTTTGCCCAATCACAGTTATGTTTACACGGTGTCTTGGAGGCCGACGAACTGCGCGCCGTACACCACCTCTTCCTTCGGTTTCTCCATGTTCAACGGTTCTAACGATCGTGGAATTCGAGGCGATTTGATTTCCTCACGCCTCCGGTTGATTAACTGTCCGCTAATGTCTAATTTAGAAAGTGTGTGTAAGGCCTTCGGAAGGTAAGGTCGCGGGATAAATTCAAACTAGGAAAGTAAACAGCCGCTATAGATGGATCGAAGGTCCAGGAATAGTGCTAAATGGCGTGTATATCCGATTTCTAATTGTATTAATGTATTTTATAATTCCTGCGGTGTTAATATATTCTCCCGCAGGCTTAAATGCATTTCAGAATCGTAAATTCATATAGATGAAGACTTATCTTTTGCGTAGTAAAGAAAGGAGATGATATGTTGTGTGGTTCAGTTCATACAATGGTATTCGAGCTCCTAAAATTTAGCTTTTACACAGTCAGCGCATACTCTCATCAAAATTCACTCCGCTTTTTGGAAATCTTTGTGTGCTCCACGAAGGAATAACTCATGGCAGTAATGCTGAGTCGGCGACTTCTTTGCCAGGAATTCATTACGCAATTCCTTATGCAAACCATGGCCGGAACTGATAATTAGAAAATTCCTCTCTTTCGGAGCATAGTTGGACTCCAAATTATATTAGTGAAGTAAATTAAATTTCTGTGTTTCACAAGTATGGAAAGAAATCGGAGAAATTTGTTACCCCAGAATTTCGCTCGCTTTTCTACTTCTATGAAGGTCGAAGTAGTTAAGGTCAAACTAGAAGTGGTATTCGAGGCGATAACTTCCAAGAAATACACCTGATACTAACTTTGCTCGTTCACGCTTGCGTATTGGATTTTCACGGGAAATTTTCTTTAGAAACGTATTTTCTATTTTATGTACTTATTTGTTCAAAAGGAATAATTTACTTTGTGTTTCATTCGTTGAACCTTCTTCTATAACCTTTGTATCGTCAATGAAAATCATCTAGGGGTGAAATAACTTCGCGTTTCTCTTCTCGTTTTATTCTCATTCAGAGTTAATGAACAAGTTTATATGGGCGAAATGACCATGGCAAGCGATTAAATAAACATGGAATCAAGTCGAAACTTAATGAATGTTATGGTCGAAATAAAAACCGCATCCATATGCATATAATCGCGATTATATGCATGTATCGATGTCGAAAAATTTAATCGCGTACTATTATACTTTAATTTAATAATGTAATTGAAAGGCTACTTTGATAAACACCTAGCGGAAAAAGTCTTAATGGTAACCAGAACTAATGATATGAATGTAACCTTTTAGGAAGATTTATCTCAACCGTATTATACCATCCGCTTTACCATTAATGGAGACAGGCAGGTAGAGGGAAGTAGTTTGGTGATTTTGGGCACGATTCCTACACCAAAATAGAGTGAAAATTCGGGAAAATATATTTCGTACGAGGCGATTCCACCAGCCCTTTCTTAATCTTCCAAGATAGGGCATTCGTCTCTCCACCCTCCATCACCGAGGGAAACATGGAAACCTTCTCTCACGAGCGACAAACGAGCGCAGTGGACTTATAAACACCTAATCTTAATTTACGCCCCCTTACGGCTCGAATTCCTGGGGCTTACTTCATTCCTCTCGGCCGGTGGAGGCCGTTAACCCACAGCCCCCCAAGGTCCTCCTTTAAAACGAGACCTTTAAAATGTGGGAGTGGAGGATGGGACGTAAAGAAGAAGTGGGTGTCTCCGCGGCGGTGCGTGGATGCAGAGGCGTGTAAGGGCGTGATCCGTGTGGGTTTAGTACTCGAGGATTTTCCTACGACGGAAACGTAGGAGGCCGGAGAAGGGAAGGTGCCCTCGGTCCAATTTATTTTTTTTCTTACGAAGACGCGAGTTTACGCATCCCAAAAAGGGTTTGTTCCAGTCGAAGGGGAAAGTGCGTGGGAGAGGTAAGCCTACGCTCTCCCGCGCTTATATACACGCTCGATTCCAATTGCCATTCTTAGGAGATTTTTTTTGGTTGTCTCCTTTTACGCAGATGGTCGCGTAAGCTTGGGTAATCGTTCGTTGGGAGGTTTGTTGTTGGAGTACTCGCTTGGAGTGTGTGTTGCACATGAGAAGTGTTTCTCAACTGAGGGTCTGTTAAAAGTGGAGTACTGGATTTGTTTCGTTTCCAGCGATCGGAAGGAATGAAAAGAATCAGGTGGGGTTTTGAGCGGAAGAGATGGGCTCAGGATGAGAGCATTCGTGTGGAATTTACTTTTACGTCATGTTTACTTTCGAATATCGGTTATTTTTGGAAAATTTCATCTTGTGATAAACTTGTATTATTTTTACCGTTAAATATGTACAATATATTTTAATTATTACCACTTTAACAGTGAACCAATCATTTCATTTATTTCTTGACTAAATGAATGTCTGTTCCGAAATGTAGTTACCGTAATGAATGACCCGCTGAGTGTAGGTCTTTACCACGTTTTAAACTTAATTTATTAGCTATTAATAGTTAATTATGAGATTCAGATCTCACATGAGTTTAAGCATTTACTGCGCAATATTTACAACAAAATATGATTAATACAATCCAGATTTTCCCTTCCGGTCATCATTGTTCTGTAAGTCTCTCTTAATAATTTCGTATTTGTAATCAATTGCGAAAGAAAGATGATTTACTTTTCATTATACACTCAACACTGATCTCTTCTCCAATGTTAGAATTATTTGCTAACAGATTTTAATCATCTCATTTTCCTCTCTAAAAGACGGATTCTTTTACCACATGGATGCCGTTTGCTACGGATAGGTAATCGAGCATCAAATCGGCGGGTTAAGTTTCATTAAATGCATCATTCGAAGGAATAAAGCGTCGTTACTCTTCCGCAACATCATCGGTTAATAGATCGTCATCATCATCTCTGGTGACGAAGAAGCGTGTTAAAAGCAACTTCTTCACGTCGCATTTAATCCAAACAGAAACATCTGGAGTCCAGCACGTTTCGAGTAAAAGTAGCTCTTTTCCGTCACGAAGCATTTGAGAATAGGTCTTCTCTATAGGACGGGGTCCTCTTTCCTAGCGGCGACTCCAGCCATACCCTTTCGTTTTCTCGGCCCTCGCCAATAGCCCCGTGGCACTCCCCTGGACCGGGCGGCCTTGAATCTGAGGGGGTCAGAGGAACGCGTCGGGTCCACCATCCCTCACGACGCAGCGTTCTCGGCGTACCTAACCTCTCCCATTCTTTCCCGTCCTCATTTCGTGTCTTCCCTCGCTCAAAATCAAATTTCATCGCGTAATTAATCTCATTTTCCCGTCTTTGCTCTCTCCCCACGCTTTTTGCGATGCTGAAAAAGTTGCATCTCGGTCGAAAGTTACGCTCCCCCCGACAGTCGCTTTTCTACCGTCAGTTGTTTCGCTCTCACGTGTACACAGTTTTCTCACTAAGGCTTAGATTCAAGAGCGTTCAAAAGTGAACTTCGGCGTCTAATATTCAATGTTCAGAAGCGATGTCGTTGTCGTGCTGTATCCAGCCTGAGTAGGTACGTGGCGATGAATTCGTTACGCGTTCTTTGAATCCCCGCGTGTCTCCTCAATGCTTGAGCTATCTACATCTACGCATATACCCCACAAAGCCCTCTTTCGTCTTATGGAAGGGAGAATGGGCTATTAAGCTGTCTGCTACAATCTTGATGAGAATTTTTTGTGTGATTCGGAGGTTTTTTTATAAGATGTTTTTAATCTTCTTTCGTGTTACAGATTAATGTACGGTATCAGAAAGTGACGTGCACTAATCCATTCAATGTCGTCATGTCGTAACTCATAGTTCACGATGTTTGGATTTGAAATAAGTCACTAAAAGAAAATTGTGTAAGGAATGATGAAGTGTACAATTTTATTAAATATATTCGGACTTTTTCTATCCTCTTCTTTTAGTCTTCTACTCGTCTTTCTGATTCTTTTGCTAGCAGTAATAATCCTAGGTTAACAATCAAGCTAATAGATGGCTTATTAAATAAGTAAGAGTTATTCAAATTCTAACCTCTATCTTCAAATATTCTATTTATTTACTTTGGTTTTTTAGTATTTCTTCATGGGAATCTTAAGTCGTTTATCGTAAATAAAATACGACACTCGTAACTTATACATACGTAAATTTTCCTCGCAAGAAAGAATCCTATAAGAAAATCCGGTTGCTACGTCTTTCGGAGAGACACACTTTATCCAGCTTAAGGGAATCATTCTTCTTTTCGAGTCTCAAATCCCTTATTAACAATTCCCATCTCCCAGAGAAAGAGGGAGAGGTCTGTACGACATGTAAACAAATGACAAAAGCTCCCATCTGCAACTCAGTTGCCCCTTTTATCGATTAGCACACTGTTGTTTCACACTGCGCTAAAAATATTCGTTTTTCACTCCGTCACTCAGTGCAAACATCATTATCTTTGAATCTATGCCATCAAAGTGTCGTATTTATCAGTGCAGAAGTTCCAGTTAGCATGCATGACCTGATTTTGGAAATGTTTCATTCCATCAAAGCGAGCGTGGACGAGTTAGCACATAGTGTACAAGCAGTGGATTGCTTTGTTTCGCTTCATGACGATTTTAGCGCCCATAATAATTGTATTTTTTGCCTACGCTTCACGGAAGTTTGAATCTCTAATTAAGTTGAATTTTTAGGATTGGCGTGACGTTAAATACTCCTACACAAGAGGAGTTAACGTACATATGTTTTTAAAAAATTTATTCCTAAGTAGTTTAGCATATTATACTGTCCATTTTTCTTGTAGGCGTAATGTAACGTATACGATTAAAGTCAAGCTAAAATTAACTGATTCGTACAAATTAATTTTTATACTATATGTTTATATAAGTTTGTCGAATATGGCCATGAAAAATGTTTGGTGGTCACATATTATCTCGTAAAATTATGCTTGTCTTCATATTGAAAATGTTTGAGGGAAGGAATCACAAGCTCATTCCATATTTTTAAAAGTATTTTTTTCGTAGTCTTCAGCTTCTATAATAATGAATTCTTCGTATTTTTTCCTTTATTAGAGTTACGATTGTTAGTATATAAATAACTCTAACGTAGCTAACCATAAAATCTTCTAACGATCCCCATTCAATCCTCCTTTGTGCGGTAAATACTCGAGAAAAATACTTTATGTCACGACTAACAAGAATTCTTTTATTTCATACGAAAAAAATCTTCTCTCTGCTTAGAAAAATCCATTATTTTTAATTTACCGTGTTTTGTAAAGTGATAATAGTGCCTATCTGTCATGGTTTACCGCTGTTGGCAATAATGATTCTACTGCAGCATTCCGAGCTTAACCCGGAGTTTTTTTTATTTAGCTCCTTTTTTCACGCAACCGCCGTGGCATACCTTCATGAGCGTTTTGTCATCCTTTCTTCTACGGAGGGGACGTCCTTGGTGCTCTCGTCACGTGTGCTTCTCCGTCCCTGGAGAATCCGCCGCGTGGGCCGACGCTATATCTCCCGTACCCTTTCTCCTTCAATAAGTGCCTTTATAAGGGCTTCTCCACGTCTCTTTGACCGAATCAAATCAAAACAGTCGCTGCTAATAAATTGAATATCACCAGCGTGATTTTCGGTTCGTCCCCTTTTTTTTAAGGGCTCGCGTGCAAGTGCCAGTCCAAATGGTCGTATTTTCAAGAGGAGTAGTTATAGATTGCGCAAGGCGTTCGTCTTTCGCCGAAAGTTCGCTAACGCCTTTTTTATGGCTCACCGATTCAAGTTCGAGGATGAAAGAAGGCGAAATGTCTTTTCTAGACCTCTTTTTATAGGAATAGCAGAAGCGATTCGAACTAGGTTAGTGGATCCAAGTGGTGTGTTAAAAGTAAAGTTCCTCTAGCGAAAGGACTTCTGTCTACTTCGTGTATTTTTCGGAGTATCGTATTGTAAGAGCATTTTATAGGTTTTTCAAATGTTACATCTTCATATTTGAGTTGAATCTCTGAATTAGTAGCGGACTTGCAAAAGTCGAGAAAAGTATACGAGTTGAATAGCCCAAAATTACTTGAGGGTTTGATTTATTTAAGTATAATCTATTTTAAATCAATTTTTTTCATTCCTTTATGCTATAGGTAGACGTTTTTAATCCGCAGTATTTTATTGTACGTATGCATATCATACGCTAACAGAAAATCTTTTAAAATGACGGTGAATTTTAGGCGTTTTATATTTTGAGAGGAATTATTTTTATTTATTAGCACAGTCGATTGAGATTTTTATTTGAGATTTTCATCTCGTTTCACGGTGATCGTGATTTAATTTCCATTGCAATAACTGAGCGATCGAGCTGAAATTGTTTTGATGAACTCGAGATTTTTTTCTAGTTTGATAAGCATCGTCTGAAAATCATTTCGTCTATTTTATGTTGCCATTACCATTGCAGAATGCACATGCTCTGATATTTACTTCTCTCTCAAATTTCGAACAAGATTATCGCGTCGTTATTGAACTGCCTGTTGAACCGTAATGATCTCTTACGAGAAAAACCATCCGAGCGAATAAACTCTGAATCAACACTCGTTCGTGTTTGCTCTGCAGCGAATGGCGGTGGAATCTCTCTATGAAGTTACGTCGCTCTCATTAGCCAATCGTCGCACTTGATCGAGATTCATCAACGAGCGAGTGTATTTTTTTAGTGCGTTCAACGAACCGCCAACTGCGACCCTCACCTCGTTTTAGATGGGCGATCGTCAATGCATGAAAACAGAAGGCTGCAAACAAAGCGCATGCTGCGTAAATCAGGTGGGCGGTGGTGGACTTCATTGTGGCGTGAAATGCTTGTTTAAGAGCAGAAATTCCGGTACATTGGAGATTATCTCGGTGCCGCAGGACTTGAGTAGCGGATGTAATGTGATTCGATATTGGGATGGATTATTTAAAGTCAAAAATATTCGTATTCAAAAGTGTATATTTTGTCGAATAATAATTGTAGAAATGTGTATATTTTCTGAAGTAATTTAAAAAATTCATTTGAGAAACGGAATGGTTTTTATTGTGACCTAAAATTACGTCGAATCCTACTTTAGATGAAAAATAAATATTTAAATGGAGGATATTTTAATAATTATTTTGGCTTATTTATATTTCCTCTTAATTTATTTTTTGGATGTGGAATTGAATGTTAATTTTTATCTTGTGTGCATGTACTGGAGTAGACTAGAAGGTTTCCTACTCGAGTTTTAGGATGTTATGTTACCCTTGATATCCTCGTTGTGCCATTTATTATGTTGGCGTTAAAGTCGTGATGAATTATGATATGAGAAAAAATTTAACTATTTACCATCGGATGATACCTTTATCGATGCAAGTGATAGGCAATTTTAATTCCTCTATAGTTTTGAATGAATATTTCAGCCGTGAATAATGCTGGAATAGAATGAGATTATAATTAAGTTTCCATCTTTTCGAATGAATGAAATCTTCCATTTCACAATTCAATATTACGTAGCTAAAATCGCATGATCATGCAATCACTAGTTTTATGGTTGATCTTCTTACTTCAATCACCGTAGTACTAGACTGTAGTAACGAGTGACTCCTTAGCTTAGAATTACACCATGTCCACATCTTTCATTGAATCAGCTCTCACACAGGTCCGCTCTCTACCCTCGTCTTTAATTCTTCCATAATTCCCCCTTACGAATCCGACCGCCCCTCCTCCACCTTAATTAGGATCGCGAGACCGCTATGCCCTTCTGATGGCCATGACCTCGACACTCGCGTCTGGCGACCGCCCTTTCAGCGATGGATGGAGAGCAACAAGTCCCATAAGCGGTGGTGCGATTCCATAAGGTGAAACTGCTTTTGCCCTCGGGTCGCCTTCGCTTAATACTTCGATCGGTGTGCGGAGGTGGAAAGATTAGCTCTGCGAACCGTAAAGCATTAACCGGACTGTGTATTATTTGTAAACATTCCCCTCGATTGCCGCGCTGTAAACAGTGGACTTTAATTCGCCCTTGAATGTCCACTTCGCTTCCAGGAGCGAGCTGTTGAATTTGAGCGAATTCATCGTGTGTTGGACCTTCCATGTGAAGCAAGTGGATTGCAACTCTTAATTGATATCTGGCAGTTATATTAGGGCATAATAGCTAGTCATAGAGTGCGAAACATCCTGTTGAAATGTACGATTGATATACTACGTAATGTTTGTTTATCATGCTGTTGCTTCAAGTTGATATTTGTTTCTTTACATGTCAATATTTAGTTTAGTTTGTTTGAATTAATTCTACATCTACGGAACGCGTGATCGTTAAGTTTGTATCATATTTTTCTGAATTTTTTAGCTGATGATATTTAGATCTATGCTTAAGTATGTCGATCAAAGTTTTTATATACGTTGATAAGAATTTATATGTACTGAAGGTAACCATCATGCTGATAATGAATCTATGTAATTCGCGGAGCGAGGTACCTCGCAGGTGCCCATTCAAATGGATGCATTCCAAGCCGTTCTTTCTTAAAATTCCAAAGGGTATGCCAATTAAGAGCGACTCCACCTTCAATTCGAAATTCAGATGCGCACCTGGGGAAAATTAGAGGTTACAGAAGTTGCATCAGAAGACCGTGGTTCCGACAATCCTTGAGAAGGAAGACGTAACGAGTGAAATACCCACACGCGTTACATCAGCGTGAGAAAAGATTTATCGACGGGAAGATCTCTCCTTTTTGCAGAGGGAATAACTTAACCTCCGCATCTCTAATGCGCTCCCTTCGCTAATTGGACATCGCGTCTCGTAAACGGAATTCTTTCACGATGTCGAGTTTTGCCTCTTTTTTTTGTTCGATCGTTTTTTTACCTTCGAAGGAAACATCGCGGAATTACGTTCGCAAGAAACATGTTCTAAATGGGGTACATAGGTTTGATTGGAATTAGGCGGATAATTATTAATGTAGGTAATGGAACGGTGTACTCAAGTTGTTGCATCCGGAAGGTTTTCTCGTACGGCGTGCGATCTATTTCGCATTTTCTGCGAGGAATTGGTGCTGAATTTCCATAGCTACGTATCTTTATTTCGTTTGTTATTGTGTACGCGAAATGAAGTGTTTGTAATATCTTCGTTGAGACATATTTCAATTTAGTTACTGCAATTCTGTTCCCAATTTATTATTCAAATGGATGAAACAGTGCAAGATTCATCTGGTGTATGATCTTTTTTAATGGAGGAGAAATAGCATTAATTTATAATATACAGTATAATATAAATTAATACATAAGTAACATATTATATGATATAGCTGATTGTATTCAAAGGAAGTGATGGTTTTTTTAGCTGTAGTCTGTTACAGTGGTCCGAAGTTTTTTTTAACTCATATATATTCATCGATTACTTCAAAAATGTTCCTAAAAGTCAGACAAATATATTCCATATTATTTAAAATTTAAATGGCCGATCATACATCACTATCATCCAGTCAATCTTTGTAAGACCACGCAAACTTAAACGTCTTGACATCATTCCAACATTAACCTTTCACATAACAGTAAGTTATGCTATAATTTCCTTGTTCTCATTCTCGCAGCTATATATCTTCACTTACTTTCTTCTGTTGTCCACGCCTCTCTCATTATCTGGAACGCCCTTTTCCTCTGCTTATCCTTCTCTCCCTCGATCACTCTCCGTCTTTTTCCATTTTATCCATCACTTCCTCATTTATTCTCCTGCCAATCTTTGCCTTTTTTGTCCATTTTGCGATGAAAACATAATGAGGCAATATTCTTTTAATGCTTGCCTACTTCAATAATTACTGAATGTTAATAAGACAGTTATATAATTATAAATTACCTATTCGTTAATAAATGACGAATTTTCATCGTTGATTAGCTCATGCAATTGTTATATTAGCCTGGCATTCTGTCAATCATTCTAAGAAGACTATTTTCGAGTTTTTGTTTTAATATCTATTATTGGGTGTATATGCAAGCGTCGTGGTTCCATGTATATACAAACTCATTTATTTATCTCGGTATTTTCCAAAATCAGCTGTGGTAAATATACTGCGGTAATGTTGTGGTTTGACAGCCTGTAATGGGATATCGGAGATGGAATCGAATTCTCTCTTCGTTTCCAGAATAGACGTGCATCGAGGTGGGTACTTAGAGCATGAATAAGTAGGCATTTCCTTTTACGGATTTCGGATCGATTCTGTGGTCACCGCTATTTTTTTACCTCAAGAAACGCAACGTTAGTCAGAGTCACGTGTGGATGGGAAAAAGATGACGAATTTTCCGAATCCCTTCCATCGTAACCGTTAGCGTGTGTGAGAGTTCCCTCGTATTATACCCAAGGATAATTAAATTTGTAGGTAACGACGTGGTTTAATTGAAGGGATTCACAGGTGTCGTGAAATCATAGCTTAGGAATGCCTTTCATTATAAAAAATTCATTTTAAGATGCATTAAGGTAATGTCTGGCATGATGATATGATTGTAAATGGGATGGAGTAGCTTATCATAGACTTGACCTTTTCTTTAGTAGTTAGTTTGTTAATTAAAACTCAATTTTAAAGAAACTATTTGTTATATTGAACGTAATTGCTAGTGTTTCGTAATGAATTTTCCTTGGAAAGTGAATCGATGAAACATTGGTTTGATGAAGTACATAGTTGTAGGTTGTTAAGTATCTTTTAATGTGTGTTAAATGTGCAATTCGTCTTATACTGAACGTTTATTATTTTACTATTGATATATCCAGTGTTAATTGTTGTAAGACGCCAAAACCAGAAACTTCGTCTAGTTGTGACATTATTATCTCGTCTCGTGATAGGATATTTACGTATGAAAATCCCGTATTCATAATTATCAAATTTAAAATTTGTTTTTAATACAGAGAGTAATATTAATTCTCTATAATGTTTTTATATTTCATTAACCTATGGAAGTGTTGACAATATTTCCGGTTTCGAACAAACGTCGTAATTTTCTGCGAAGGAATTCAAGGGTGATGTCCCCCCCAATATCCCGAGGCGTTTTCCACGAACACATGCCGGCACGCGTAGAGATCGTCGAGTTTTTTAAGAGCGGAGACACCTTCCCCTCGTATTTCGGATGTCTCCAAATAAACCCCGGATCTCCAGGTGCACCGAAGAGGGGAAACATCCGGATCATTTCACGGATGCAGCTCCGCCAGGGGTATTCACACAGCAGTGCCTTTTTTCCTCGTCCCGGATTCCGCACCCTTCGAGGTGCTGACCCTCCCCTCATCTTCGATGAACCAGTGAAACAGGCTCTTTAGTGGAGCACGGGAGGTGCTAGGTTATTGCGACGTTGCCCGACGTCCACCCCACGCGTTTTCCGGGGTGAAGGGGGTTGTTTTATGTAGGTGAGAGATGAACGGAGGAGGTACCTCTCCTCGTCCATCCGGTTCGGCCATTAAATATCCCATTCACTACGCTTTCGCCGAACCTTTAGCCCGCTGTCAAAGCGAAATATCTCCGCTGACCATTATAAAGAGTCGTGAGCGGACCTAAAGAATGTCGGAGGATTGTCCGTTCGTAAAAGGCGTGACTTCACAAGATTGTCAGAGGAAAGATTTACTCGCTTTATTCGCGGTTGAAGTGTTTCCCCAACTGCTTGACTCGCGATTGACGGCCGATTAATGCCCGTTTTGAAATATGGGAGATTTTTTTTTTCGTTCGGGTCGTTTCAAGGGAATGACTGTTTGCTGAGTTCTCGAGGACTCCTGTGTTTGTTGTTCTGTTATTATTCGAAGTATCAACGGTAGTGATCAATTTATTTCTCTAACATAGTCAGTGATACGTTCTATTCAATTAGTTAACCTTGAGAGTTCGATAATATAATTTTCGAATAAATTGTATCAATTAACGCTCGTAATCAACTTTAATAATATATTTATAAAATACGAAACTTTTACGGTTTCTCCATTTTACGCGGAGGATTAAATTAATCATCTTCGTAAATTAAATTCCTGTATATTAATAAAAATATTGTTCTCTTTGTCGTATAGCTATTTTCTTTCCTTTTTCTATTCCTTAAACTAACCAACTTCTCGCTCTATTTAATTAACACGTAAAAAATATAACGAATTAGGACTCGTTTCGAAAAATTTTAGGAATTTAAAAGTTCGAGATGCTGTATCTAAATTCGCCTATTTAAGACTATCAGAACTTCTAGAAATGTTTTTTTGAAATCTAATTAAAGACCCCTAAAGTTAACGTTTCAACTGCGAACTGAGTCCTAGAATGTTGAGTCATCAGGACGGAGAAACCCTTTTCGCAACATTTCTTGGAACAATTATTTTAAAATGTTAAGACCCCTTTTAGGTCTTCATTTACGATACGTTTTCCTGATGATCTCATCGGGATGATTCGATTTCCTCATCTGGCCGCTGTATCTCAGGTACCATATAACCTTTTACGGTGTAAGATGGTACTTAAAGATAAATTTTCGGTCTCGTATGAACATAATCGTTGTTGTAAGTGCTTTATGAAAATGATTCTTTTATTATGTCAATCGTAAGCTATGTCAACCTTAAGATTGTACTTAATTTTAAGTTTTTTCTATTATTCTTCCGATTCGATGTTGTTATATTTAGGATATTTCTAAATCTATATCGTAGTGTTTCATTACTTAGGCGTATTTGTTAGAGTTTTCGATAGTTTTTATTACGCCGGATTAAGCCCTCTATCCGTCGGTGTAATCTCTTTTTTTTCGACCACAGTCGCATTACTTTCTCGTGGCGACCGGGGTACGCCTTCCTTGCTCGCACGTGAATGTCTTTCCGTTCGTGACGCGGGGTTTTCCGCCGATCAATTCCAGCGATACCCTGGTTTCGTGCAGTCCCAGGAAATTGCACTTTCAATCCGCCGGATCAATCGCCTTCGGGGAATTTATTCGCGGCTTGCGGTCGAAGATCATTCCGTTCCTCACGGAGACTCGTCCGTGGGGAGGGCATAAGGGTCGCCGATGCGTGAAACGCCCCGGACTTTTCCAGAGACGCGTGCCAAAGGACTTTGTTTACGAAGTGCCCTCACGTATCTTCATGCTGCCCTCCCCTCGAAAAAGCGAACGGTCCGCGACACGCTAGTGAAGCGGGGGAACCGTTGGATAGCTTCGGGAAAAGCAGTCTGCTTCTTAATTGTGAGATAATACCGGATTTTGGGGGCTCCTTTTTGGTGTGAATAAGAGCGGAAACTGTTGCTTTTGCGTAACTCGTTTCCCGTGTTTCCACGAGGACTTAGCCATTCTCAATAGCCCGTGGTGACTTTAATTAATGGACCTGTTTGGTGGTGAATAAGAGGAAGGAATACGTAAGCAATTTGAGTATCCCAATTTCCTGCTGTATCCACGCTAAAGGATTGCCGTATGAATAGCAGTGGATTTCGTTCAATTTCGTAGATAGTGAAGAAACCACAGTTTAAGGTTTCATTTCATATATTTATAATTTGTTTTCGTACCAAGTTTTCAATTAGAAGACGTATTGAACTGTTGTGAATTTTATTTGCATCTTTTTTTCTCACGTAAATTTTATGAAAAGCGATTGTTTTTACGTATATTAAAATTTACTGTTGAGTCATAATTTTTATAATCGATATTAACTTTTTATTTATATTTTTTGTAATGATAGTAGGATAGATTTCTTTTACCTCATTAGTTTCATTCTTTAAATATAGCCTCCACAAACATTTATGACGAACACAATGTACGTACCTTAATAAATCGCTTGTAAATCCTTATAAAGTATCCCAAGATGTTGGCATATTTCCTAGAAAAAATGCCCTAATATTGTGTCATCCTGGTTTTGTTGATGTCACTTGCTCTCAGCATCCCACTCTTTTGTGCGTCACCCTCCAATTCCACCTCCTTAGCTCAGCCAAAGCCGTTCGTCCCATCCATCTCTCCTCTTGCCAGTTCACCGTACAATCGGATGAAATTCAAACGCGGTGATCCATTGGTGCAAGCTTTCAAAGCAGTTTCACGGCCAGCGCGTTCGTGTAGGAGTTGCATGCAACATTTTAAGTATTTGGAGCGGCTTTCAGGAAGTCTCTCTCTCTGCCTTTACTGACGAAACCTCGGCTGAATGTACCTCACCTTGCCAGATTCACCAAGGATGTTGCAGATAATTACTCATCGCCCCAGGATTGATGCGGAAAGATCTAATTGGAAACGTAGATGAGGCCAACCTTCAAATTATACTCTAAATTATGCTGTATATATTTATTGACTTCTGAAAAAAGATAAAGATAACTTATCGTGGGTTGTCGCTGGGTTAAGAGTATTCCCAAAGAGTATTTGGTACGAAGAAATCGTAAATTACCGGGAATCGAACCCGGATCTTGGAGAAAATTTCCATCGGGTTAATTAGTAGATTTTACTTTTCAATCAGTAGTAAAAATTAATTATGCATAGTTGAATAATTATTGCGTAAACTTACGTATTATGAGAAAATAACTTTGATAACTATTCGCTGACAGTTTATACTTTGAAAATGAAACCAGTTTTACCTATTAATTGACATGCGGTTACTATGTATCTTAGAACCGTATTAAGTGATATTCTTTACGTTCGACATTTTCAATTTGTAGCGATAAGCTCTCATTTAAATTTTAAATGCGTCGTGAACCGTAATCCCTATTCCACTCCGCAAGAAATATTTCCCCTGTACTTTTTAATGATTATTCATCTGCATACGAAACCTGACCCAGATATTTAGCCTTCCACGGATAATCACGTACTCGACGAGACGAGATGTACCCTAATCGGCATAAGCGCACACACTTCTATCACCATCTTCCACATAGGCATGTGTGCATGCGGAAAAAGCACGGTTTTAAAGTCGCGGATTCGCGTACGTGGCGGATGGCGCATTTCCTCCTTTCTCAGCAGCGGACTTTCCCATTGCCATCGGAGGGTCTTCCTCGTACAAGCTCCTCGGTTTCTCACCTTCTTTCCCGGCGCTCACGAGTGCTCGCCTCTTAACGGTAACCGAGGGAACGGAATAATTGTCGGAATTCCAGAGTTAGCCAGAAGGGATGCCGAAATCCCGTTCGCGCGAAAAGAAACAGAGCCCTGTTGGATCTCATGAAAAGATGGACCGGTAAAATCCTCTGGAGACATGTATGCTCGAGTCTATAGGTTGCTGTGTCAGCGACGACCATTTAGTACGTTACGGTGTACCTCCGGAAATAAGTGTTAAGAGAAGGAATTTGTTTGAGGTTATGTCTTATATTTTAATAAGAACTCTCGGGTGCCTGAATCAAGGTCACATCGTTGGCCCTCTCAGATTTAGGTATTTTTGTTTTCGTTATATGAATGTAAATTTTGCGGAGTATAATCGACTTAGATAATCATCCTTGGTATATAGGGCAATTGATCCGTCTTTTCATACATGAAATGGATTTTATCTACTATATCTCCACTTTTTCATTAATGGGAGTAGAGGTGAGATGCTATTCAAAGGACAAATATAGAACTTGTTCTACATCGAAAATATTTTGCGAGGCAAGCGTTATTTAAAACTTATTTTATGCATGTAATTTTTTTGTAAATTGTACGTGGTAATATATTTCATGTTCATTAGAAAAGAATTTGTGTTTAACGAAATATTCCTTTATATATTTGTTAAGATACATTTACCTATTGCGAAAGAATACGCAACGATAAATCACACAAACGTAATATTCTCATAGATACTTTAATAAGTTTATCGCATGGCATCATAATCCAATTAACCCACGTTTATTTTTGGCCTCAAAGTGTAAATTTTTATTGCGCTAACATTGCTAACACTTGGAGTAAAAATGCTTTTTCTAAGCGGATTATCTCCTTTTATTGCTGTCATAAGGTTTTAGAAGGTGATTCGATTATCTCTCCCGCTCTGTCTCTAGCGCTCCTTCGCCCATGCCATAAATAGAAGAACTCGGTTCAGATTATTTTTTGGTTTTGCAATCTTCCGCCATCCTTTTAAGAGGTTCGAAAGATCAACCGAGATTTTCCCTAATTCATTTGATCACGATTCATCCCCTCGTCGGAGATGTCGTGAGAGACGGAGTTCTTCAATTCTCCCACCGCAGTTTTCTACTTTCACTAGTTTCGTCCATTCGCCAAATTTTGCTGTCAACCGTCACTTTTCGAACGCAATTCGCGGAGCGTTGTTTTCGCTGGAGAACGTAATCGCCTCTTTGATAGAGCCTGAGAGAATTTCTGGGTGGGCCTCTAAGAAAACAATTGACGCAGCTTTTCGTTACAGGTGGAAAACAATTTCCCTCGACTTTCACCACTATCTTGAGAGAGATTATCCTCGTCGAGTGAATACAAACGTAAGGCAATATGTAACGAGCGGATGGAATTCGCTTTCCTGACGATTCCGTATATGTGACGAGTAGAAAGTGCCGCGTACGCCAAAGATTCACTTTCGGGATGCAAGATGTTCTGCCTACAAACAAGTCGTTTCCTGCATTTTCCCAACCTGCTGCTTTCTAAACTGTTGCGTTTTATTTTATTGTTTCCGGGGTAAAATTGTTAATGCAGTTAACTTTGCCAGGGGTTCCTCACGTTATGACGAGCCGGATGAAAAACGTAGCAAGTTGAGATTTTTATTTCAAATTACGTCGCAATTCGTTTGTTGGTCTATGGCTAGGATAGGACAATACCTATCCTTGGAGTTCGGTATTGATTATGTTAGTTGATCTGTTTTTAGTATCGTTCCTCTTCCATATTCCTTTTTATTTTGGTTTTAAACGCGAAAGAACGAGTGGGTCATAATTCATATATCACCTATCGGGTCATCATCAAGATTTTAATGCGTTATTAATGGATATCGATTGGAACATTTCAGAGAGATATGTGAAATTGTACGCGAAAGCTATTTGGTTTAATTATTGAAATGAAATTTGTCTAACTAACCATTTAGCTTCAATTAGTTGTGTACTAAATGAATACTTCATTCTTTGATATATGTCAGGAAACAGCTCAGCCAATCTATTCGCAGAGAAACTTGGTTAATACTTGTCTTTATATTATGTGTCTTTCGGTATATATAATATAAATCATAATATTTCTAATAAAATAGTATGATTTATATCGTTTTTATTTTGTTTAAACCGTATCTGTATTAATAGATTATGAAATCGATACTGTATTGTAACTAATAAACGGAAATGCGTAATAAAAACAACTCAGTAAATTTACGGTTAAATTTATTCGAATTTGAGAATTTGATTTTAGAGTTTCAATGTCAGCGTTTTTTATAAAGAAATAGCCAAATCATTTGAGCTCCTATGTTACTGAAGTCAGAGACGTTCATGGTAACTGTTAAGAAACCACTTCGCTGTCGAAAAATTCCAATGAAGTGAATCTGATTACACTATTGTTACACAATCGGTTTCCTCCACCACCTCCGATACTAAATCTCGCTTCTTCCGCACAATACCGTTCCAGAATCTTGTCAACTCAGCCCGATTCTGCGATCATTTCAACTCTATCTTGGGTGTTTATCATGGGAATTCCTCCCACCCAAAGCGACCCTGCCCATTCTCCATAATGACCCTTGTTTTCTCGTCCCACATCGCAAACAATGAGTGCCTTATCTCTGCCCAGTAGGTTGTTTGGCCAACAACTCGGCTTTTCCCTTTTCCGTTTCGCTTCCTGTCTTTTTGCTTTCGTTTCTTCCGCTGCGAATGCAATTAAGGGACACGCGTCCATCCGGAGGATAAGTGAACACCTTAGATAAGAAGTTGTTATCGGCATCCACTGCATCATTTCGATTTATTACCCTGGAAAATGATTGATGGAATGTTTGGTATTCGTACCGGTTGATTTCCAATTTATCAACGTTTTGTCTGTTTCTTAATGTATTTCCCTACTACGTATGATATTTCTTCTGAATATAATTTACACAAAACTTTCCTTTTAATTTAAATGTTCTTCGAATTCTCAGTATTTTCTAACTAACAATATTACTTGTACGAATTTGTGACATTACTAAAGAGCTGCTATGATATACGATGTTCTGTGTTCACATAGTCTCTATTTTACAGTTATATTTTGTCCGTGAATATCATCGCAAACAAATAGATTAAAAGGCATCATTATCTATCAAAACCCATTGAATGAATTATCGTCTTAGATTACCTTGACATTTCCGTATCGAGGTACTGACCGTTGCAGGAAAGAAATCCCTAACAATTCCCCTTAAAATTCCGTTAAGAAAAAGGATGTTATAGCTCTTTGGTCGTAAATAGATCGCAAATTATATACCCTATATAAATATCGAAGGGATAAATGAACGGCTAATGCATTTCGTTCATTATGTGGTCATTCGTATGCAGTCTGAGAGGGCGTATGTTGCAATATTGTGTGCAGGCATCACGCCCTTGGCCTTCTCGCAAGTTCATCAAAGGAAGCCAGGATTCTGCGGTCTGACTTGACAGGAAATTACTGCGGTCTCTCTTCAGCATGTTTCAGTTGCCGTATCTCTCTTATCTGTTTCTCTCTTCCAAATCCTCCCGCGCCCTCCTTTGATATCATGGTTTTCTGCGTGAGTCACATCGCTGGCTGTCAGAGGGCATTGTTTCACGAGCTCATTTTTGGAACTGCGCGTCAGTGCATTCCAGATAATCTTTCCATATTTTTGCTAAAACCAGTATATATGGATGCCCAAATATACGTGGTATTTCATGAGTTGCAGAGTCGTAAATGCTCTATCATTTCGCTTCATTGTTTCATTTTAACTGGTCTAAATTTGGTGTTAAAGGTATATATTTGAAATTAAAAATGCCGGATATTTTTTCATCGTGCCATTTTTTAGAGTTACGGAGTAAATATTATAGTTTCCTCCTATCTACTATATTTCCCTAAGCAGGTATTCAAAGTATATTTAACCTAAAATATATTTTTCCAAGTAAGTGATAAAAAGAACCTCTGTAGTTACGTATCCTCAGTACGTACGTATAATCTAATTTTCATAAGTACAAACGTTTTTGAAGTTCGATTTATCATTTAATTTCCAGTTAGGTAAATTTTTACTTTGTAGATAGTTTTCGTTATATTTTAAGAAACTAAAATATTTTTTATATATTTTAAAAATTAAGGAGAACAAAAAATCATGCACAGGAAATACTTGAGGTTCTCCTTGGAGTATCAGTTGCAGATAACAATTAGTGCTCAAAACCCTTAAACTTACGTAATTTCCCTTCGTCAAGTACCTTTTTGAAACAAGTCTTCTTCCCATAGTTAGTTCTAAGCGATGTCTTTCGTAAGATCGAATTACGCCAGTTCGAAGGCCAACTTAAACGTAACCTTTAATTTACTTCACACGCTTTAAACGCAGGAGATGGATCCTAATCGGCTCGGAAAAAGTCCTTCGTCTTCGTCCTTGCGAATGACTCCAGCGCATAAGTGGCTTTAGGACGCCTCCATTGAGGAACACGACGATTATAGTAGCCTCGCGTGCTAGCGTAACCAAGAAAGGTTGGCTCTCTTATTTACGTCGCATAGTGACAATTTGCTTATCGCGCTATCTCCGAAGGGATGGTCCCATGTGGATGGTCAGTCCGTGAGCGTGGGAGTTGTCGTGTAGCGTGTGAGATACCCCTTCAGGTGGGTTGGTTTGCGTAAGTGCGGAGCGGAAGTAGAGTTTAAGGAGCTATCGACGGTAGGGCATTCAGAGGTCGATGCAGTCGTCGTCTTTGATAAATAAATCTTGTTTTTATTGTCGTTTTGCCACCTTTACGTATATCATTAAATGTTACAGCAATTTCGAGTGTGGATATCGATCGAACTATTATTTTTATGGGAATTTGTTGGGAAATGTAGGTTTTCACGGTGAAGTAGAGCTTGTACAGGAACTCATGCCTCTATATTTAACTCCTTCAACTTCGCACTTTCGCAAGATGCTAGAACACTTTCCCTGTTAGCACGTAAAAGCGTCGTTCTCACCAAACGTAAACCGTGAATGTATAGAAGCTTTTCTGTGTACGAATAAATCATATTTTAATGCCTAATTTTTAGGTGCTTGCAAGTTTCTCCAAGGTAGTTATCACCTCATACGTTCGTTTCGTCCTTTGTTTTCCACACCTATGATTATTTTCCGAACTCTTTTCTCCAGTAACGTTCCTGCATTACAAGCATTTTTACTCCTATAAAATACTATTAGCATCGTAAAAGGAGCATTTCGCGCCCGTATCTTCGTCGAAAGTAACGGGCATCCGTTTTCTTTTGCGTGGGTGGGATCACGTGGTTTTGATATCTCCCGAGACCAGGCATGCCTCGTTGCAAGGTAAGGTCATTCCAATAACATCCTATCGCAATGGAATTACACGTTGCTTCAAGTGTTATTCGCTTTAGCATGTCACGCTGAATAAGGGAAATTTTGACCGTATTTAAGATAAAATTTGTTCTTCGGTAAATGATTCCATCTAATTTCTATGGTCGTTCCTGACTTTTCGATGAAGTTGCGACCGATTCTGCCGGAATTAATTAATTTAGAATTTCTTAGGTTTAACCATCAAGGGATAGTATTTGAAAATTCCAAATTTTGGCCTCCTTTTCCTGCAGATTATGTATGTTTATCATCACAAAAGTTGTTTGTATACCAATTCCATTAACTGTATAAGTACCATTGCTTCACTCGTACTCGAAATCTCATTATTTAAGTTCCCTTCGATTTCAATTGTATCTTGTTATGCAAATACTTCTGGTAGTGCAGAGCTTAAGAACAACGATAATAATAAGAACATCGACTTCACGAGGGCGAATTTTCGTCTTTCAAGATCACTCTCTTGCAACCAACCCGCAAATTGCTCAAGGTCTGAGGGAAGCACGACCGCAAACCCCTCCGTCATGCGGCGACCGCTTTTAGTGCATCGAAATTCGCCCGCCGTGTCGTTGACGTTCCATGTCACCCTCGATCCTTAAGACAACGGTGATCGAAGGCGGGGGAAGGGCTTGGGAAAAAGCACGCGGTGACATGAGAGGAGACCTCACACGGAGATCCGATGCCAATACTTGTCCAACCCTCCTCAAGACTGCGAAGGAGTACCAGAAGAGCGGTCGATCATCCTCCGGGAGGAGATGCTGATGACACCGGAGGCCGTCGACCCTCCTACGGGGGTGTGTACGGGGGGGGGCAAGGAGGACCTCTGGATCATGCACGTGTTATTCGCGGTCGATCTCGGCGGGGGAACGCGATCCGGGCACCTCTCGGTTTCCCGCTACCGCCGGCGTATCTTTTTTATCGCCCGGGAAAGCCCATCGAAGTATAAATGACGGATCGGAGTCGTTATGTTCGATGAAAGGTTCGCCACGCCGCTTGCGCTGATCTAGTTCGACGATTCCGCTAGACGTAACTCTCTAGCGGTCGCTTTGTTTTGATCGCGACGCGCTCACGGTTTCGATAGAATAGGACACCGATATCGTAGCGTTTGGTCCATTTTTCTTTTCTAGCCTCGTATAAATCACGGAGCTGGAAATTCCGACGTCGATCCATCCCTTTTTTCTTCAGTTAACAAGTTAGGTATCGGGTTCGATGAATGCTTTTGTAATGGATCAATTGGAAAACTCGCGAATAAAACCGTGTCAATATATTTGCAATAATAAAACAATGATTTGTTATAATATTAGTGAATAATTATGTAATAATTTAAACAATAAAGAAGATATTTATTCTTCATGGTATAGTTTCTGATTTTACTTTCCGGAACGAAGCTAAATATGAATTATCCTAATCAACTAATCGCGTTAGTACGAGAACATAATAATATATAATTCAGAGAGAAAATTGAACGCTGAAAACGTTACTTATCTATTAAGCTATTGGTTTAAACTTCGATATAACTCCTGATTGATCGTTGTGCTCATATGTGTCTTTTGTCTTCATCCGCTGTTAAATACGGTATGTTATAGAACGATGTTATCTTGTTTCAAGGGAGCTTTCCCACCAGAAGCCCCTATACTCTGATCATGCTCTTGTTCGTCCCGCTTCGAATCTCCGCCCAGAAGAAACCGAAAGCGGAGTTTGATTAGTTCCTTTTAGGTCCCCCCACTCACTCGTAGATAATCCTCCACGCTTGTCAAGTCCTGCGGCCGGGTTTGACTTCTTTATTGGTATTACATTGCACACAAAGATTCTCTTGTAAGTGGGATGATGTTAAGTGGGACATTTTGATTCGATACACATTCGCGTCGTCATATATTCGAGTTTATGTCCTATTAAGTTGACTTCGACTTATTGGGTTTCTTTGATTCATGAGTTGATCATCTTCATTTATCAAGTTTTTAAATGTTCGCAGACTTAAAATGTGTGTGAAAAGAAATTCAGCTATATGTTAGCATCATTTATGTTTCATCATTTATGTGCTTGATATTTTTATAGGTTCCGATTCTTTTATAATTTCCGATGTAATATATGATATTTTATATATTTACTATAGTACCTTCTATTTCCGTGCCAATTCAGAGTTCATTTCTGTCTTTGATTATTTATTTATTAGGTGCTCTTTTTTTGAATTCCAACTTTATAGAGCAAACAATAAATATTAGATTAATGAATAAGTAATATCAGAATTCATCAGAGTAGCGCAATAAAAATATCTCCGCAATGAACGTTGTATCAAGAATTAATCATATAGTTCCAATAACAAGTTCGTAGATTAAATGTTAAAAAGGCATAGAAATACTCACTCTATCCTCTCGTCAGCCATTAAGTGCTAATTATCAAGTTTAATTTAAAAAGATTTTAAAGCTCTAGGTGTTTAAACGCGCTCATAATCCATCCCAATTTACGATCCGTTCTCTGGCAACGATCCTTTTCAAATCGGAAATTCGCACTTCCAAAAAAAAAGATCGATCCCTCCCTGTAGAGCATCACGTAGTATTTATAACCACAACTGGGTTCTTTGCAGATTTATAGGCTTCGTTAAGAGGATTTATGCTGAGATACGCGAATGCTCGCGATCAGAACCTTGACTAGGACCGCCTGACGCATGTGCACCATCCGCATAAATTCTTTGTGTCGGTAATTCAAGTTAGGGACCGTTGTCGGAGACTGTGCATCTATAAGTAACTCTCCCAAAAATAATCTGGCTCTGGGGAACGGACCTTCGTGCCAATTAGATGCGTCGGAGAAGGATGTGGTCCATCTCGGAAGTTTTTCGTACTGCCGGGAGAGCTCGCGACGGATTAGTACGGAGCAAATGTTGCGAGAAATACAATTAGGCTCTCCCTATCATTGGAAGAGGATGTAAGGACCTTAGAATGATGTTGGTTTCATTTGCTATGGAGTTCCCAATTCCTATGCTTTTGATCCATTGGAATTGCTTTGTACAGAAATGAAAAGGAATAATTTTCTAGATATAATTTTTATAACAACGGTGCAAATTTAATTGTGTTTACAGAAATTTATGATGCGATTCTCAGTTAATGAATGAAAATTTGTATTGTTTTGGATGATGATAAGTCGTTTATAATAATTCGCTAATAAAGGAAGTAGAGATAATTAACATGGATAAGTATGATTTTTCTATATATCTATCAAATATCTTAGGTAATTTCGTATACCTCATGAGATTTCTAGTGGTATGGTGGTTGCTGTCCTCAGTATAATAGGAGTTGATAAACTCTCTATTTGTCTTTGTTTTCAGTAGCGGACCTTGCGAAATACCACTCACTTCTGTGGAGCGATATATCGGCCTAGAACAAAGGCCGTCTATGCAAAAGAGAAACTGAATAGAAATTGCATTTTACTTTCAGATTATTAGCATGATTCCGTCTTAAATCTACAGAACAATTGCCGCGGCATTTTTTTGTGAACGCGGCATCCCACATAGAGTAGGCTGCTTTCCGAGCATTTCTAATTATGATTATGTTTTTACGCTCATGTTTTATGTTCGAAGTAATTACCTTTGTTCTTTCCATGAAGAAGGTTACGCAAATCTTACAGTAGATGAAACAACATTTTAGTTCTCGTGTGCCTATCTTTCAATTACGTCAGAGCAAGTGTTTTCCCGTGTATTTTATGTCCATTTTATGAAGTATGAATGCGAGAACAATAGTAATTAAAAGTACAAGTATTAATAAGAAATGTATGCGCTGAGGCGAATATTTCGAGTTAACAGATTCCTTCACTATTTTTTCCGTAACAAACCGAGGTTTTTATATTGCTAAACTATATCCGAGAAACAGAACGACGTGCTTTAAACGTGAAGTATCGTTTATGTACTTTCGTTTAGCACGTAAGAATCTCATACTCAAGAATCTATTTAAAATTCAATGTCTAAGCGAGGTTTTTACGATTTGCTTGCATTCATCGCTCTTACCTTTTGGAAATTTCATGACTCTTGTCTTAAGCAGTGTTTCTCGAAGGATGTGCACGTTTGGCATTCGATTTACTTGACTAAACAGTTCATCAATCGGAATATTTCCTCGCTCAAACAATTCCATGAGCGCATCGTAAAGTTAGTGCTGATGTAACGTCCTGCTGCGATGCATTACTTTTACTCTTGGGCGAATTTATGGAAAAGAATTGGATTATATGCTTCATGAAATGAAGAAAATGCAATAAGGGGTATAACTATTAGTTTTTGTTGAATATTTATGCTCCTGGTTTCCATAAAAAATATGTCACATATCGGTACACTATTGATCGAACAATTTCATGTAATTTTTCGAATTAACGTTCCAGAGGTAAAAATATGTAAGACGGAAAATTTACTAATATAAAAGACATGTATTTTTCAAAAATTTAATCGAAAAATAACCCTTGACTCAATGATTTTATTCGATTGCATTAAAGATGTGAATACATAACCTTAATGGAAGCTAATTATTTTGTCACGAACTTCCCGGTGGATAATCTCATACAATTGTTATTTATCCTATTAAAAATTACGCTTTCGATTTTACGAATTAGCATGAAAGATTAATTTTTATCTTCCTTAAATTACCGTAATTAACAATTTGAAGTTATTCGTTAGAGTTTTCTTCTTGGCTATAGATTGGAGGTTATTTTGTTGTGAATTGAAGTCCCTTTAATCATGGGATTGCGTTGATAGTTCCGTTGCTTCCAAATATCTCAACAACCATCCACTTTAGAGTATTGAGTTAGTTTAACCGCCGTTTTGGAATCTGGACCAGCAGTCCGACGGTAGCGTTATTGAATCATTCTCGAATTACTTCAGAACCCCCTTCCTTGCTCATTCATTGTGTACCCACGCACTCGTATACATGCGCTTGCAGACGTGTTTGCGTATGTCTGCATGAATGGCGTCCATTGGAAAAGTAGAGGGGAGCGAATTCCCTCATTCCAGGGGTTGGCTTTCATTTTTCAGAATCAGCCTCCTAATGTGCCCATTCAAATCTTGTAATTAAAATCTCATCGTGCCTTTTACTCGTCGACTACATAGCGACGTACTACTCGTATCCCCTGAAGTAGTGGTGTTGAAAATCCTCGTAATTCACGAAATCTTTTTTGCATATCGTGGAGTATGTCTTCTGGTTCTCCATTGCACGTTTTCATTTAGTTGAGATCATAATGATCCAATAGTTATGATGTCCATTGCTGTTCTCACGGTTTGATGAAAATGAAATTTCCTATATCAGAATTTCCATTCAGGTGATTTTTTTCCTTCTTTGTTCTCCACGAAATTCGAGTAAGTTTGCACGAGAGCTAAGGATCAATACCCTTTGTAAGAAGGAAGCCAGGTTATTACTTTATAAATCTGAGGGCTCAGTGACATCCGGTTGCTTGGTATTTTTAGAAGCATCTCAGAAAAAAATATAATGGCAATAATAATCATTTTGATTAGTTCCTACTGCGTGCGGAATAGTTGTAATATTATCGTCTTTGAATCAAAATCCTGCCTTCCTTTAATATTCTTACAGTTATTACTTTTAAAAGTTTCTATTTAGCTAAGATAAGCTGAAGTTTTTTAGGTGGTTAAATTCTGTTATCATCGTTCTTTTTGCCTTCAAACATCATTGGACGACCAAAGTATCGTATATTATATATGTACCTTTCAGTTACCAAATATCCAAAAACTATACTACTTTATTGACTATATCAGCCGTTTAATTACCTTCTAAACTTAAAATAAATATCAATTCTTTATAGTGCTCAAATTATAGTTTTTTTATCCGATTTGAAATCTAAAAAGTGGATCTACAGCCGTTCTTTGCTCATTTCTGCAAAATAAAATTTTCTGTGTTCACAACATGATTTAATCATCTCGCTAACTTAGGAAATGGCGCTTAGAGATTATTACGTTTATTATGCTTTTATGACGCAGAACATGACAATGATAGGAAACCAGAATACACGTAGTGATCAAGAGCATATCCAGAAACACGATAGTGTTTCATGACAGTTGTAGAACTGACCTACTTGCTCTCGCATTCCTTAGGTATTTCCGACGAAGCCCAAGCAAAGTTGAAGCTTGCATGACTCATCAAGAAATTTTCACCTAATTTTGTCAAAATCCACACCCTTCGTTGCTATCTCATTTTCGGCTTTGTATCGCGTTTGCAATAGTATTACATGTGTCGTCGAACCGTCAGACGAACTCCACTTGTCATCAAGAAGTTGTAATTCTGTTTGTGAGAAGTTAAGATGTATGTTTAGCGATTTAATGACCGATTGTAATTGAAGGAATCGAATACGTTCTATAAACAATGCTGATAGCATAAACGATGTTCTGAATTAGATTTTGGTGTCATATAATGAAAGAAGTTCGAGTTATGAACAGATATGGCGTTGATGATTCGATACTTCAGTTACATGCTGTTTTTATAAATGTTTCGATTCGCAAATAAGAAAATGCATTGTCTAATTTTAATAGCTTTTAAACCTAAGCCCTGTCTCTACGTCTTACATTACTTCAAAACCAATGCCCATGAAAGCATTATATTTGTCGTTCTCACAAAATCATTCGGGTGAAATTTAGATTACGAAGCTCAAAGAAAATTTATAGGTGTAACAGCGTTCTTTTACTTTTAAAAATATGTCCAAATTTATAGCTCCGAATCTAATATTTCGCAAATGCTTAGCGAATTTCTTTAGTCCGTTATGGCAAATGAAATATCGCCAACGATCCATGCAGTCATTTCGTACAACTTCGCGTTTTGCCGCCCCTCATCCCTCGCACCCTTATTCAATTGTTGCTTAACAGTCCACCCGTGCGAGGGAATCTTAATCCCGCCACGCCTCACCGCTCCTTTCGACAACGCACTCCCTCCCCAACGGCTCAAGACACGGAAGGCCTAACCCGCTTCCTCATAGACCACGCGGATCGCTTCCGAATTTCGTAATCTGATTTCCTCCCCGGTAAGTCCTTAAGGGGGAAAAGTTTTGGCGCAAGAAGCCTCTCTAAGACAGAGAGGATTATGGGAATCGATGCCGGGCCTCTGGGTATCCTTTCGACCGTAAATCCACGAAGGTCGGTCGCCTTCGAGACCAAATATGGTTGTCGTCGGGTCGACCTCGACGCCCACTGGCGTCCTGCCCACTCCGCGTTCGCGCGTCTCCCCTTACTCGGCGCCTAAAATATTCAACGACAATTATATGATGAGCTTTCGGATATTCGGTTCTATAGTCTGTTCCACTTTTCTAGGCAGTATGGGGCTTATGGAGAAATCGAATAGCCTCGTACGCCGGGTCATTTTTCCGGAATATCCGCGATATCCACAAAATTTGCCTTCGCAACGGATGAAATTAAGATTTTCAACTAATTTTGGTGGATTTTTTTCCAATTTTTTGGTGAAATTTGGACAAGGAAGGATGGTTTTATGTATTGACGAAGTTTTTTCAACATTTAAACAAAAGAAATAAATTTTATAGCGGAATGAGAAAAAAATGGTCATCTCACCAGCCGTGAACAATACTAAAACTGCCATTTCTCTCATCCTATCTAACGTAAAGTGCTAGTTTTTTCATAGATTACTCTTTATACCTTATGAATACATAAAAGTCGAATTATATTAATCTTTGACTGATAAAATTTTAGTGAAAAATAATTTAAGTGGAACGCAACCTCCACAAAATTGGATCGTGCAGTCAAATTTATACATCGCCTAAAAATTTTTTGTTTCTTACGTTACGAAAAACTTGTCGCGAGTGAAATTGAGATAAATGTTGTTATTTTCATTTACAGGTTATTCTGAGTCGATATCTTGAATAGAACTTTAGTTTTTGAATTTTATAACCGAGGGAGTAATTGATTTAGCGCTCCGATTGCTAATCATTGTTACTTTTTCTTCGAGACTAATAGACCCGTAAGCGTAATTCGGATTGATCCGGACCCGCTCTCGGTTATAAAATTCAAAAACTAAAGTTCTATTCAAGATATCGACTCAGAATAACCTGTAAATGAAAATAACAACATTTATCTCAATTTCTCTCGCGACAAGTTTTTCGTAACGTAAGAAACAAAAAATTTTTAGGCGATGTATAAATTTGACTGCACGATCCAATTTTTCGGAGGTTGCGTTCCACTTAAATTATTTTTTACTAAAATATAATCACTCAAAAATTAATACAATTCGACTTTTATGTATTCATAAGGTATAATGAGTAATCTATGAAAAAACTAGCACTTTACGTTAGATAGGATGAGAGAAATGGCAGTTTTAGTATTGCTCACGGCTGGTAAGGTGACCATTTTTTTTAAATTCCGCTGTAAAATTTATTTCTTTTGTTTAAATGTTGAAAAAACTCCGTCAATATATAGAACCATCCTTCCTTATCCAAATTTCACCAAAAAACTGGAAAAAAATCCACCAAA
The DNA here is from genome assembly GCA_020796165.1 of Pantala flavescens. NCBI lineage: Eukaryota > Metazoa > Arthropoda > Insecta > Odonata > Libellulidae > Pantala > Pantala flavescens. Next base: position 27,931,038 of record CM036878.1, read on the forward strand.
CTTAGTTGAAAATCTTAATTTCATCCGTAGAAGTAACTCAGAAATAATTAACTGACTCCTTCGGGGAGGCTAGGTTGCTCCCTTATGGGAATTTACGTGCATTTATTTCCCCATAAGCCTCCGTACTGCCAGCTTTTGTGGAACGGACTATAGAAGGTCAAAGTGCATACTACACTTAAAAATTATAACATAGGTTGTTTTATCAATCTTTATCTCGGACTTTTAAATCTTATACCGATGAACGTCGGAGCGTATGTTTTTACCTCGAAACGTTTTAAATCCTAACTTCAAAGTCATTCGGGATTCCTTACTGGGGCTAGATAGGTTTTCAGTGCTATCTGATGGTAGTCCATGAATTTTTTGAATGTGTTGGAGTGGTTTCTTATAAGTTATTATATAAGAGTCCTAATGTGAGTTAATATTCACGAAGGACGAAAAATTACGTTGAAAATGAAATCGGTTTTTTTGGTGATAGTAAAAAATTTCACCAATAAATTTTGCAGTTTATTAAATCCTATTGCCAGACTCACCACGGTAACATTATACCCACTTCTGCTCATGCACTTCATTTTCCCTTGCTGCGATCTTAACAGCACATGCAGAGTATTAAGTCGATTGTTCTCTCAACTGCATTAGCTAGAGCAAACTGATAGTATATTTATTTTCATAGTAAAGTATTTCTACTCTTTAATCAAAAAATTAAGTGGAAACAACTGTATTCTGAATTCTAAATTCTATTAAAAGATTGTTATTTATGTATGATCATTAAGTTTTACTAAAGTGATTACTGATTCATTAACTTCTTCTCATTTCAGTTTTTACAAAACCTTGGGAAAGTTGACAGAACTGCCGATGAAATTTTCGATGAGCACCTTCAGAATTTCACAAGACAACAACATGCAGCTAACAGACTTCAGAAGGAATTCAACAATTACATCAGGTGTATACGAGGTAAATGAAAAAATTTTTTCATTATATACATAAGAAATACAACAGGATATCAAGTGCAAAAGCAGTGGACTGAATTTTTTAATTACTGTACTTGAATATGTTTTAACATTTATTGCATCAATATAACTGTCCATTCATGCCATTTATGAATTTCTTCATTTTTAGAATTTGAGTCTTAGATCAATAGTTATTGTTAAAATCAATATGATTGAAGAAATTGGAACTGTGTTGAAATGTTGATCCTAAGCTATTAAAAATTGTTTGATTATGCCCTGGATTCTTTCTCAGATCCAGTAGTTCAAGTTTTTAACATGCTAACATATTAAGTTGATTTTCATTCTCTTTGAATTACCTTCCACAGCTTGTCACGCAGCCAGCAAATCCTTATTTGATTCTTTAAATGAGATCTACGAAAGCAATTGGTCTGGACATGAACTCTTATACGTACAAGCTCAAAATATTGAAATGCTCTGGCATGACTTTGGCCATAAGCTTGCTGATCAAGTTCTTGTACCATTGAACTCTTACCAGAGCCAGTTTCCTGAAATGAGGGTTTGTAATCTTTTTATACTTTAGAAATTTTGATAGAGGATCACTGTCCTAATAACTCTATCATGTATGCAAATTTATAATTCTAGTTTATTCAGTTCTTATATTGATTTCTGCCTTTTAAAAATAATTTTTTAAACAAGTGCTAGATTTAGAATGTGTAACTTCATAATATAGTGTATAAATTTGAAAGTCATTCATTTTCCTTTATGGAATTATTTATTAAATATATTTTCTGTGTTTTACTATTTCTTACTATAATACTGATAACTCAAACATTTGCTATCTTAAATTGCAGAAGAAAATTGAGAAGAGAGGCCGTAAGTTAGTTGATTACGATAGCCAAAGACACAACTTCCAATCAATACAGAGTAATCCAAAGAAAAGAGATGATATCAAGGTAGCCAAATCCAAAGAGATGCTTGAAGAAGCAAAGCGAACATACGAGGTGCTGAACAGTGAGCTACATGATGAATTGCCTGCTCTGTATGATTCCAGAGTACTATTCTTGGTCACAAATCTGCAGACCCTGTTCTCGGCTGAGCAAGTGTTTCACACTGAAACATCCAAGGTAATATTTTTCTCTAGCATTAGAGCATTTTTTCTTGGTTCTTGTATTTTATCATTATTCATGAATTCAATTTCAATATAAAGACTTATTAAAAAAAAGACATTAAAAAGGAAAAAGTGTGAAAACCTTGAAGTTATCTTTAACATGTCCTATGGTCATTGGTAAAGGACTCTTAGAAAATAACATTTTTCAGAATAAGTAAATTTCATAGTAAAGGAGTTATAAGAGATAACAATTATATTATCTAAGAAAAATCTTTCAGTATAGTATACAAATTTACTTGCACATTTTATTACTTACCAGTTCAGAAAAGTATTTAATGACTATAAATCTTTTGAATATAAATCTACGATTTATTTTATTTATTGTTAAAATCTCTGTTTATGTAGTATAAAGCAATATTAGGATATAACTTATAATTTTATTGCAATGTGTTTAATTCTCAAATGGTTATGATTGGTCTAGATAATAACCTAACAATTAAATATTTCACTCATTGTACCTTACTTTTAAGTCAAACTTTTTATTAAGTTCTCTTTCCCTTATTCTTATAATTTATTTCATTAGGTTTATTCAGAGTTAGAGGCAATCGTTGACAAATTGGCCTCAGATTGTCAGAGGGGAGCATATACTGCAAAGAACAAACCAACTTCACCAAAGAAGTCTCCAACAACTGCAAATTCCACGTAAGTTGAATTCAGTCTCTAATTTTTATGTCATCCATCCCATTTATATTGTCTTATCCTTATAATTAAATTTTGATATAAACATTGATCGTCATTTTGTTATAACACCTATTTCTATGTTTATTTTTCAGAATGAACTCTACTCCATCTTCACCCATGGCAGGTGAGACAAATAACAGTTGCGAATTGCAGCTGGTTATAACATAGGAATCTTATTTAATATCATATATAAAATTTTAATCGGATAATTAATCAATTTAATTTATAATCCTCTTAAAAATGTTTGAACAGAGCAAATGAATTTTATTGATGACATGGAATAATTTTTAACATAACAATCTTTCTGCATCAGTTAAATGTTTGCTAATGAATAATGTGTGTCTTTATTGGTATAATAATTAAGCCAGATGGAGTTCATTTTGCCAAAGTGCATTGTGTTTTATTTTGTCAAGATCTTATGATTTATATTTTTTCCCTGCTGTATCACCAAATTGTCACTTTCCCTCCAAATTTTTAATCTAATTCAATTGATTTTTAATTTTATATAGTTTTAAATTAATTTTTAACTCAATTAATAATAGATTTTAATACTGACAGTATTGGGGAGTAACTATACAGAATTTATTTTATGTTATTTGATCGTTTTTTGGAAGCTAGCTTATTTAGTTGATACCTTTGTGTTATTTGGTTCTTTTTCAAATATAGTCATTTATATTGTGATTTTAAATGTTTTTGTATATTCATTTTGCCATTCCTTATCAGATCTTCAATGCCGATTATTCCAATGCTTTGAAATATATCTGTGATGTTTTCTGTGTCCATTTTATATCTTTATGTTATGCTTATTAACCTTCTTAAGCATAGTAAGTTCTCCCCATCTGTTGTAATGTCTTCAAACATTGTTATTCACCAAAAATCATTTCTCAAAGTAACTGCTCCAATTTTTATGTATATGGTGAGTGATTTTCTGCAACTAGTGTAAATTTATTTTAGCATTCTCTTACTGGGTCAATTACCTATAAGTTTAATCATTCTGTTCTTAAAATTTCATGCAAGCATTTTCATTATATTAATGAAGCCCAAATGCATACTTTCAAAAGGAACTTCATATTTGTGACATGAATATCCTCTATCTCCTCTATATTTAGATTATTTAAGTGTTATGTAAATTAATTTTCAGTTTAATACTCCAAATTATTTGTGTTGTCCATATTGTGTCTTAAGAATAGGATTTATTAGTTTATTACATAGAATAGTGATTTTAAGGGAAAGTGTGTTAGCTTTTATTAAAGTGATTGTATTCTAGCTTATATATATTCAGTTTCTTGTTGTTGATTAGTAGTTTTAAAATCTCAATATTTGTTTTACCAATGGTCTTGAGGTTGTTCAGCTATTTTCTCGATTAATTTTCATCAACATTCCATAGATTTTATTACTCGTCCATCAAAGATTTGAAAAAGAGCCAGAATTAGATTTTTATTATAGCTTTTCTGTACTTTTGAAAGTTTTGATCAATGTTTACTGTTTTCATGTAAATTCTCACTTGGTTGATGCAAGTACAAGCTCATCTACAAATTCCTTACATAGTTTTCTTACTTTTTCATATTTGTTCATCCTTCAATGTGATTCCTCACATAAAAACTTATAACACCTAGGCCAGCTGTACCTCAACATACCTCAAACAGGAAGTAAGTAAATGAGTTGGCCAGATGATCATCCTTGTCAGTGTATTAGTTATGCTAATACATGTTGCTCAGTATTGATTTAATCTTTAAATGCTTTTATTTACAGTTTTTATTCTAAAATAACATTATATATTTCTACATAGTTTTCCCCAATACTGACTTTAAATTGCTGTAATATTCCATGTATTATATGTTACCTAAGAAGTAGAAGGATTCAATAATGGAATGTATATATACATCAATTTAAAATTTAATCCAGGAATGACGAATGATTCTCTGAGTGAGAAAACTTCATCTCTGTCTTTATCTCTATGATGAGAAGAATATAATGCAAAAAATCATGAAATATATGCATTTTTCTTACAATTATTCATGACCCATTCAAACCAGATAATTAAATGACCGACAATATATATAAATTAAAAAAACAACTGAAAATCAAACTAAACAGAGAATTCAAATTTCTTAAACATAGCAGTAACAATATCTGATTATTTTCCATCAAATTTTAATTTAAAAATAACTGCTTTAATTCATCAGAAATATATATGCAGTGTTTACTTTGAGTGAAATAAAACTAACACTTAAGAAACAATACATAGCCAAATTTTTTTCATTTTAAAATAGTTCTAAATTTTCCTCAATATTAGTGTTTAAATTATATTTGATTGGTGATTGAATCCTATCTCATCGAAAAGTTCCACAGACTTCAAAAAAATCTTTGGATAATGAATGTAAGGAAACCATTTTAAATATATTTGGCTTTGTAAGATTATTAGAGAAACATAAACGGAAGTGTACATTTTGATTGAACTAATTGACATGATCTTTAAGAAGTAAATTACTCTATGTTTAAGACAATAATATCAGTACTCATATTTATATAATAATTCTTTTACCTTAGCAAGAAATTAGTTTCTCCTGTACGATAGTAATGCGTTTGACTAATCATTGTGTTAAATCTGTTTCTCATGCCTACTGTATAAAAAGATTTAGCTGATCCTGTAAATAAGTGAAATATCTGGATAATGTAGTATTTTCAAGCAAATTTCTTCACTCATACATATAGACACACTTCTTTTTACGCATTTTTTGAATTAGTTCTTTAGTATAAGATGAAGGATGATGATTAGCTCAGATGTTAGCTACCAAATTAGATCATTTAAATGTCTTTATATTTATATTTTATGCATTGATCATAAGTAATTCTTCCAGTTTGATAACTCAATTTTATTTGGTAGTGGAAAATACTAATGAAATGTGACAAAATGAGATAAACTTTTGATGAAAGTACAAAAGTACTCCTCTATATATCCATCACCAAATATTTACACTTTCTTAATGCATATTTACATCTATGCATCTTTGCTTTGTGAATTAGTGTTTCATAAGGGGTGTAATCCATAAAATAAATCCTCTCAGTGAAACTGAAGCTTGAAAATTAGTTACACCGACATTTAACACTCTTATCTGTTCATCAGTTTAAATCTCTAAGTTACGCGTATGAATTTTCATACCTTCGTTGTTGTTTTAAATTATTAAAAAATTTCCTTTGTTAATATTTTCAATAATTTTATGTCTTTAATTTAGAAAAATATTCACAAGATATCAAAAGCCTTATAAAGATATACAATATCTATAATGTGATCATCATTGTTCTGGTTATAATGCTATAAAAGATTAAGATTTTACTCTTCATCAGCATATCGTTTCTAATGACTTCCCTCAGCAATTGATTTCAAATTATAGTGTAGGTTTCTATTTAAAATCATGGTTACCACTTTATGGTCCTCACTCATAATTTTCTCACTCATCTCACCTTCTCATCTAGAGATATTTTTATTGTTCTTTGGAAATAATATAATGTTGTTCATATAATTTGTGGAAATTTACAGCAATATGTTAGTTTTGTTTTATTAGTTTTTATAATTGTTTTGGAATGTTTGATTTTTTAATCCTTTATTATCCAAAATTTTTGATAATTTTATTGTATTTATAAGCCTTTTTATGATTTTTCTGATTTTGAAATTGATGTTTTAACTCATTTTTTTCCTTGACACCATCATAACTTATGAGTTGTTAATAATAAACCTCACTACATTTTCATCCTCTGCCTGCCCATAATTAATCATTCACATAAGTTTAATTGGCATGATTTATGTTAGAGAGTTGTCTAACCCCTTTTTTGCTGTGGCTGGTGGTGTTTCCAGCATCCGTAACAAAGATGGAGATGGAGGTGAATAAAACAGAAACAAATGCGCAAGAGGATGGGGTGGGTGAAGAAAATGGGAAGCCAGTGGGTGGGAAAAGTGAAGCAGTTGAAACATCAAGTATAAGCACACCAAATGGTAACGCTAAACCATCATCCACAACAAACAGTGATCCCAAAATAGCAAAAGACGCATATGAAATACCAGCTGGTGAGTAAAATCTAGGGAAATAAAAGCACTTAAGCCACAGCCAGAATTTGTCTTTTGCTTTTGTACCTCCTGTAATATTTTAGTGTAGGTTTGCTTGCCTTTTTTGCATGAAGTTCCTGCTTCTTTATGGCTTAATTTTGTTGTATTTTTATTTTGCTGGAACTAATCTCAAGCTTTTTAATTGGTGTTTGTTATGAACAGTGCAAACACTTTCAGGATTTTAATTTAATTGTGTTTTACATAATTGATCATGTACTATTTTATTAAATGGTTTGTTTTTAAAACAAACATGAGAATCTCTTTCCTTTTTTCTATCTTCTATGTTTATTTTCATTGAAGAGGGCAGGAACTTTCTATTTTTCTATCATAAAAAAATTTTCTGTTATTCTTTTTTTCTATTTCTCTTCTATCCTATGATTACTGGAATTTGGTTTACCTAATGTACCTTTGAATATTTTAGTAAAGTAGCCTTTGTCAATGTAATATCTTGTTAAAGTTTGATAATAGTTACTTTAATAATGAGCTATTGAAATTTGGATTTGCATACAAGGGGCTGGAAGCTTTTAACTGCTGATTTACTACATTTGCTAAAAGTGTACTCAATTAATCATATTCCTATCTAATCTGCAAATATATATATTGATATAATTATAACTAAATCAAGAATTACTAAATAAAAGTCTAAGCCTTAAAAACTAATTTTAAAAATTTAATCTGATACTTATTCAAATATTTTAATTACTTAAAGCCTACTAATAGGGTTAATTCAAGTCTTTATGATTAAAGCTTCAAAGTAGAAATGTTAAAATTTTGCAAAAAGTAACAAATTTATGGAAAATATATGAGGAGGAGGATGCGTTTTTAATCCTTGTCTAAATTTTAGGTGCCACAACTGATAATCTGCCTCCAGGTGTACTTTACAAAGTAAAAGCAACTTACAAATATACTCGAGAAGATGTGGATGAACTATCTTTTGAAGTTGGAGAAATCATACGAGTAGTTGAATATGATGATTTGGAGGAACAGGTAAGGGAGTGCCCATGTTCTTTATATTCCATAATTTTTAGCAATTACAATTTAAACCAGTTGTAACCATCTTGTATTTTAAAATTGGATATCTTCTCTTTTAGTTGCTCCCCGACCTTTTGAAATTAAGTATCTCTCTTATCATGCAAACATCTTTCTTATTTTAATTCCTATTGTTTTAAGTCATATGTAGAATTTTGTAATACTATGAAAGCATTATAAAAATCCATGTTCAAATAATTTTTCATTAATTTTATATCATCTTTTATATTTTCTTTCGCTCTGAAACATTAAAACCCATGTTGTAGAAGATGATGTTGTTATTTTTATGGATTCATTTTACACCTAAACTAATTTATCATATCATCTTGCATCTTAAACATCATTATTATGCATGATAAATTTAGGAAAGTTTTCCCATATAACTTTATTATTTTAAGAAAATATAATTTGGAAAATTTTTTGTGCCCTGTTTTGGTATTTGTATTCTTGGTAGCTGTCGCTGAGAATTAACCATTTGCTAAATACTTTTATGCATATCAGCCAGTTCGATTGAAATATTCCTCTTTACTTAGGTTCTATGTCCTGAAAAAAGATATTTTAATAAACAATGCAAAAGTGCTGTTAAATTTTTGGTTTTCTGTTTAAAATGTAGATGGTGGTTATGAAGATTTCAAAAGTATTTACAATTCTATACCTAAAGATGGATATCAGCTTCACTTCTATGATACATTTCTTTCTTCTAACAATCCTTATTCACCTGATATTAAATAGTTCTATTAAGAAATTGTATTTCAATTTCAGTTTTCAGGGACAGTAAATTTACATGTACTCATATAACCTGTAGCTCTTTTAAGTTTATTTTAATTATTTTAATAAAGACATACAGTGTAATTCACCTCATATTTTCTTTGATAACAGTCCTTGATAAGTTCCCTAGTTCTGAATTCTCAAACATGATAATTATTTAGCCTCTAGAGACCTCTCTGAATTATTTAAAATTTTTATCTTGTAAAAATTCTGTACCAATTATTTTTAGTTAACTGTTAGTGTAAATAGATGCATACTAAATAAAACAATCCTTAGGGCATTAATGATGCCTATTGATTAGTCATAGATATTTTCCATGTTTGGTTTTATTTCGGTCATCATTTTGATTGTTACATATTTATAGCACAAAGAAAACTATTCCTAGCTCATTTTAAATTGGTGAATATTTATTTTTAGGAGGAAGGATGGCTGATGGGAATAAAAGAAAGCTCTGGAGAGAAAGGAATGTTTCCTGCCAATTTCACGCGCCCTATCTGAAAATGAGGAGAAAATCAGCAGGAGGGAGGAAGGAGCTTGGGGAATTGAGAGGCCATGGGGATGAGTTACAGGACAAAACACTAGTACCTCTATGAAAGTCACCAATATTTGGGCAAAATGGTCATTCAGGGCTCGATAGGAATGCTGGATGGACAACAAAGACATGAAATGATGTTAACAACAAAGAAGCTTTTCCTTTTTTGAAGTGCATCCAAGTTGAGTAACTTGCTAAGCTTTTTTGTAAGAGGATCATAAAAGAAGTTTTAGTGCAACCAGAGAAGATGTGAGAATTTGCATTGTTTTTGAAACTGATTTTTAGTGGACAAGGATGGAAGTTTTATCATATCAGATGAGATTGTACCAATGGAAAGTTTTAGGGCAAAGACAGCATCCACAATCGGGAGGCAAAGGATATTTTTAGTGTTGAATAAGACTTTCATCAACACAGATTAAAATCTCATATTTGAAATGGTAGCTTTCCTTCTGTCTCCCTCATTCTCATAGCTGCCACCTCGTTTGCTGTTCCTCTGAAAAATTTTAATACTTACTCCCGAGCCTCACAAGTGCCTGTAAAATATATTATAAACTTAGTAGGAAAAATGAATGTTAAGCCTCTTTTTTGAGCTTTACACACAATTTTAATGAAAATGGAAACATCATTTGTGGGCATAATTATGTCAAAATTTGCTCATTTTATCTGAAAACCTTTCTTTCCGTCCCAACCTTCCCCTTGCTGTGGCATCTTTGTCATTATTGGATTGAAGACGAGGGTCTGGAAGAGGGAAATGTCAATTTAAAGAAAATAGTGCTAATGAATTGTAAAATAAAAGAAAAATATTTCTTATCAAGTAGATACTTCTACTAATTTATTTACATCTCTCTTTACTGAGACTGATATTTTGTAACATCTAAATCAAACTAAAAAATACTCAATATTATAATGACATGATAATCTTTAAATTTATTAGTATTTTAAGATTGGTATGAATGGCTGCTGGTGTATACATTTTTCAATTATCAGCAATCTACAGTTTTCCGCTCTTCCATTTGCTATCTGGATTGTTTTCTCTTTATATTAGATTATTCCATCAGTTTGAGGAAGACATGTTAATTTGTTTGTTGTTATTATGTTTCTTAGCCTTCATTTTCCCTTGCTCCCTATTACATCGACACTTAAACTTGATTTAAGTGCTTGACTTTTGTGAAGTTATATAAATATATATATATAAGTGTGTGTGCCACATCCCCGTTAAAACTGTGCTCTTACTTTATGAAATAGTATTGAAAATATACTTGTACAGTTTTCTGTACTACTTGGTTACATAATTTATGCTTTTACTTTGTCTCTCCTTTCAATTATTCCAGTCCATCTTTTTTATTATTTCCCCTTTTCATGTCCAATTATCATGTTTCATATGTTGTTTAGACCATCATATCCTAGTCATATCTTGCAAATTGCTATTGTTGAAATCTGTAGGAAGAATCTCATTTATCATTTTAATAAATTTCAATGATTAGTTTTTATTTGAGTAATAAAATTTCTTGAAACATTTTGGTCATAAAATTGATGCATAAAAACATGATTTTTATACAATGCTGTAATACCATATGTAGAGATAATTAATTCATTTCATTGACGATTAATAGGTTAATTGAAGCATTAGTTTAATTTTAGTTTTACTCTTTGTAAATAAGGATATTTTCAATTACCAACACTCAGTCGATAATAACATTGATGCATTATTTATAATGCTTATATTTCATGAACCGAACATGATTTGTATTCAGTTATAATTGACAGAATTATTCATATCTATGATTTTTAATTTTGATCTAATTGCATTTTCTCGGAAAAATTAAAACTTTAAAAAATTGAGTTGTTAACCATTACATATCTTTTTTATCACAACCTATATGTAATTCGCAAAGACTTATTTTAATGTAAATTGTCAACATTTTCTGAAGTGTTTTTTCTAAGCACAAGTACAGTGGTTAATTTAGAGTTATTAAAAAAATGAAAATTTTGATTGAATATTTTAAGTTGGAAAAATTAGAGAAGAAAGTATAAGATATAAAAATATTTTCATAAATTTTAGTCTTCCTATTGCCAGGACAGTTGAATATTTTAAATAAATTAACATCATAATGTTCACTTTCAAAATGAAAGAAGACATTCTTTTGTAAATAGAAATTTATATGATGGGTTTGTAAAGTAAGGGATCAGCAATTACATGTTTTTCCTACTCGCCTATCACATATTAAAAAGATGGCCATAAGAAAAGAGTAGGTTTGGACGCTGAAGTTTATGAAAGTACATTTTTTATTTTTGTGGGTAAAAAGTGACTTCCTTTAACAGTTAGAGGAGGATTTGATACTCAGATGTGCCTAATGAGCATTGGCTTTTTACCATATTCTCCTCAACTATATATTAACTCCATTACAATTGTTGTAAAATAACAGGAATGGAAAATAAATATTGCTGTGAAATACACAATCTTTACATTAACTCTTGTAATATATGTCAATATATTTTTTTTAAGGAGCTCAATCAGGATCTTTCTTTTAGAAAAAGGAATGATCGAAGAGAAATGTTGAATTTTATTATTGTTCCCAATAAACTTGGACTCCATTTCAAAATTATGGTGTTATAATGTGCAAAAAGTGCTAATTTTTAAGTTCTTTTCTTTGTGCTCTTGCACATGCTCACTCAACAACCTCATGAGATGTATGTAATATAGAGTAAAAGTAGCACTACTTGTATGGAAGTTGATTTGTAATAAAGAGGGATTTCAATTTTAAAGAGAAATTTTTATTGCTAAAAATCTTACCTATTTCGTAGTATTAAGAGAAATAACATGAAAAAACTCATTAGGATATAAAACTTTCTGATCCGTTGCGATTATTATGTCACGATTTTTCATGTAAGAGATTATTGAAATGAATTATTCACTATTATCGATAAATATCCTTTGCGTGCATTTTAGAGAATTTCTTTCATTATTTAAGACTAAATAAAGAAAAGCATAAAACTATTCAATTATAAAATGCAAAAGCGATTATTTAAGGAAACTAGATTAATATCATACATCTAATTTTCCTATGATTTTGTCAAGTAAACTATATTTCTTCTGAGACACACTTATGCTTGCGTTTTATTGTCGAATCATATGGTTGAAATTCATTTGGATTTTGTGAAATTTAGGAAAAACACTATAAAGATGATATTTTTTAATCTTAATTTTTAGTTATCATCCTAAATTAGCATTGGGACAGTAATTAATGTGGGTAGACCTTTTGTAAATCATACCTGTAAAACAATTAAGATTAAGATAATGTATACTCTCTTAAAACTTCTTCCAGAAGCTGAAAAAGTTAACGCTTGAAAAAGAAATTTTGTTCATGGATGAATGACTTATTATTTCCTTTAAATTTTGGCACTAGAAAGAATTAATTCTCAAATATAAACTTTATATCTGCATAACATATTGTTCTGAGGAAAATCTTTAATCATTTAGATCAATATGAGAAAATGAAAATCTCATTCCAATAAATTATATGAAATTTGAAGGCTTGAATAACTGTAAAAAACCATAAAGTAGTAAGAACATAAAAATTCCCTAAAAAACTTTAATTTTGCTAGACCACTTTCATATCCAGTTAAAAATGAAAATAATATACATTTCTATGCTTTATTAGGAAAAAGAACTTGGATAAGACATGAATATGTACTCGTATCATGTGAATAGAGTTGGTAGAGTATTTAACAATAAATCCGCAACTATCCTATCCTTAAAAGTCTTCTGTATCTTATGATATTATTTGATAAATGTCAGGTTTGATAATTTAGAAAATACATAAGCTGTATTAATCTTAAATCCCAAAATCTTAACCTACCATTCAAGGAACACTCACTGTACTCAAAAAAGAGGGACAGATTTGTTTGTTTCCTATCTTTCCTTTTCAAGAAAATATTTCTTTGATCACAATGCCAAAATCAGACACTAAGTTTTGATATTATATGTTCAATAAGCTATATTTTTCCATTATTTGAAAAGTTTCAGAAGATATGAATGGCTGATATAAAAAACTAAATTTTGCTTTTAAAACCATTAATTGTGTGCTGCTGAGTAACTTCTTACTTTAATTACTCCAAATAATGTTTTTGATCCCATGAAAATGATTCCTCTATAGGATTGGTGAATTTTTTTTGTTGTTGTTGAATCTTTATTGCTGGCTAAAATTTTAACAAATAACCAATCACAAATTCAATCACCTCTTGTCTACTAACCTTTTCATCTTAATTAACTAAAACTTTAATGAAGGTAATTTAAATTCTACATTTGAAATGGTTAATAATGTAGAAGTAGAAAATTAATGTGAAACAGTCTCCAATCCTCTGCCGATTATATAATAATAACTATAACTCTATTGGGGATTGAAATCCTTGAAAATAGTTTAAAGATAATTGTTAAATTAAAAGTGTGGAAAAAATCTCACCTATGATGAAAGTATTTGTTTAAATGATACTCAAATGTGTGTTATTTTATTGAAAAATCAAATTTGATATGTGATAAAGTTTATGCTGTAGTAGTGTTCTGTTTTCTGTATTTTTATGGAAAGCAGTTGTCTATACTCGCAAATAAATTGGGGTACTGTTATTTCCAATTGAAATATTCTTAACAATATTTTCAGCGTCCCAGTATATAAAATTTCAGTATTTAGTTTTATCCCAATATTAGCTCACAGAAAATAAATGTAAATGATAAAAATTTGTTGTTCTTTTTTGTCTAAATCCTAGATGTTTCCTATTAAATAAATAAATATGGCAGCATAAGTTATTGAACTATTACATTATGCATCTATGACAATTAAGATTAAAAACGTCTGGTATGTAAATATATTACTCTAACTATTTACTTGTCAAACAGTTGATACTGTGCTAATGAAGATGATTTTCCCATGGTAAGTGGTATTTTAAAGGTTCCCTATAGATAATTTAGTACTATGATTGTTATATGATATGGAATAATTTTTAATTATGGATGGAAATCCCTTCCTCATAAACTTACTTTAGATTAGATAAATTTGTCTATTGTAATCACAGTAACATATTATTTAATCTCATTAAATTCATCAATTAAATCTCTTCTAATCACAAATTGTGGATCATTATTTATTACAGAATAATAATTTTTAAAGAATAGTAGAGCATGATGGAAAACTGTTTCCAATTTGCTTATCTATGGATTTTTGTACTATTAATCTTTAAATTATATTTTAGATTTAAATATTAAATATTTAAAAGTTATATGACAGAAGGGGTGAAAATAGTTGAGAATGGCACCTTTGCATATACATATTTAAACAAAATTCTTTAATGGATTTATGATCATATGTAATTTATAGAAGAGTTAAATGGGTAATATAGGAATTATCTATTAGGTGATAGAATGTGTAATTGCACATTATACGTTCCATTCATGTAGAAAGTAATGAATCATATTATCCTTATTTAACCAATGAATTTTGTCAATCAAAAAGATAAATAGAGCTATTTAGAAATTACAGAAGCCTACCTTAACTGAGTAACTTATTGTGTTAACTTCTCCCATTATCTATATCAAGAGCAAATTGGGATAAGATTAAATGCTTAAAGGCTAAAAAGGATTTCAAAAGGAATTGACCTGATTTCAGTACCACTTTAAATAACACAGTGTCTTGGTAAGAAATATGCAATATGCTGCAAATTAATGTTCCATGAAAGATGTGTTTTATTGCACGGAACAGTTAAAAGGGGTCAAAAAAAATTGAGAATGAACTGATCACTATTCTTTGATGAACCTGACTTGAATGATTTCATAGAACTTCAGGTGCAAAGAATGTACTGATGAACTTCAAAGAATCATGCAAACTAATTTTTTGTATTATATATTTTATTTGAATCATGCGCCACAAATCAGACTGATATATGTACCTCAAGTGGTGAGAATCTGAAACAATTTGCAGAGCAATATTGAAGAGGGAAATTTCAAATTAATCTACTCCTAATCAGTATAGCTATATATTGAGTTTTTTTCCATCGGTGCATATATACAGTATCCTAAACGTTTAGAACTTGAGATCTTTCTTCGTTTATTTGTAATCAAGTAGACGAAGAATAAATGATTAAGTTTATTTCACAGCCCTATTGAGTACGGCTGAAAAGAGAGATCTTCTAAGATACACAAGGTTCCTCTTTACTCCAGTTTGTGAATGGTAACAGCCATTCAGGAAGTTCCATTTAAATTCCTCCGAGATAGCCGTATGCGCATTAAATGATAAAACAAATTAATGGAAAATTCAGAAATAATTTTCGTGAAATAGGTTAATTCGTAAGTGGAGAATATTCATATGGATAAATACGTTGAATATAGTTTTCCTATGTTTAAAATAAAAAAAATTACTGCTAACATTGATTTCTTGATTAATACCATCCACATCTGCTTTAAGAAAAACTAACACGATTGGTGTGAAGATGTTTCTGAGATCTGCTACCCAGATGTCTTGAGATTACAAAACTCCTAGCTGTCTCGATGAAAACTAAATATTTTTCTTACTGTGACATTTGAACACATCTGAAAATATTTCAACCCTATCAACAAGTATCTCTCACAAAAGATATAGCCACGCCGCAAATTTTGCTAGATATATTAAAAATAAAATAGACACTACGTATGAAATGGGATTTTTTGTTGACCTTTGCCCGTCTTCAATCGTTGTAGTGATACGAAAAAATATATATTTAGATAGATAGCTTACTAGCGGGTGATCTGTTCATTTAATGAAGGAAAACTCATTCTCTTCGTGTTTGGATCGGAAGGACTCATTCATAGAACGAATATTTAAATTTTGTATGACTTAAGTATTAAACGTCTAATTTGCATTTCATATTGTTTTCATTTCTTTATCGTAGATTCGTTTCGTTTGATTTTCGGACATATGTGGTCGAACTATCTCGCTGATACACTTGGTTTCCTTTTGTTGAAGAAATATTTTTATTGATAGTAATAATAGGATTTACGAGACACCCTAAGAAAATTAAGATGCATTCACACAATAATGGAGTTTTTATTTAATATTTTATAGACTTCTATTACAGCGTTAGGAAAGGGCGGAGCAAATATTTTAAATACGTATTTAATTATTTTTGAAATATACGTATAATACGTATAATTTTAATTATTTTTGAAGTATTTACATTTTGTGATAAAGTGCCTGAATTGTTGCAATAATTATCTAGAACGTACTACATTTATCGACCTGAAAATTATCATATTAGAAAATCGTAGGACAAATCGTTAGAAAGAGAGAAATAATATATCGATTTAAAGTACTTTTTCAGTACCGTTAAATTTTACTTTGTAACACTATAATTTGTATGCGAGAAGGTAAAAATTGAGGCGCCAAATTATCCTGTTCTTAAATCACTTACGGGCTTCACACGTCATGCGAGAAAATCTGCTCATACAAGCGACCCTACCTTCCCTAATACATCACGGCAAATCCAATTACTTTAATTTTCGAAGGCGAGTGTTTTCTTTCGTGTATAACATGCTGTTAATTTCGAAAGCAAGTTCCCTCTGCGCTAATGTGCTACTCACTGACAACGGAGGCTTTCTAAAAAATATCTAATCATTTATTTCTTACTGTTTCCCTAATTGGTCTCAATGAAACCTTTTTCTTAATCGGAGATTGGGACCCAATCCAATTTCGTGTACACGTGTAAAGATATCACCCACCCACAAACCTATGGCTTGTTCTATATTCAAGAAAGGGAGTAGAGCAGACTTGTTTAGAGCTCTATGTCTGTCTTTTTTTAATTTCCATGAAATCTTATATTGTAAATTGGCATGAATAAAATTTAAAAATGCATAAACAGAACCACAAAGATGAGCGTTTGATTTTGTACAGGTAAAAATATGTTAAACATTCAGGCCACTCATAGAAAATGAGTTCATAGCAAAGTAAGTGCTGTTAAGTCTTCCATAAGAATCCTAAATTCCGATTAATCTAAAAAAAAACAAAATGATTCACTGAGCATGTCGTCATGGTGATGAAAACTGATTGGGTGACGCATTCAGTTTCAACATTTTTTAGGATTATTTTATCGGATACAATCATTAGCTTTAAGACTTTAGATCCAGCTCGCTTTTGCAATAAGGGTAAATGAATTGTCACGATATAGAATAATAAGTTTAAATAAGAAAAAACTATATATTCAATACTTTATATTTAAACTGGAAAGAGTCTAGAAATATAAATAAATATTTTGGGTCGAAAACATTCCACAATTATTTTTTTAGAAATAAAGAATAGAATATGAATATGATTATTTTCAATCGTAATTTCTGGTTTACGAATGTACATATGTTTTCTCTTTGTCAATAAAAAACTTTGGGGTGTATATTCCAGTCTTGAGTTTGAAAAAGTAGATTAACGACTAATTAACTAATTGATTTATTTCAAGCGAAATATACTAGAGAAATATTTAGTGTCATTGAAATTAATTCATAATATGAACAATTATATTTATTTTAATTGTATTTAGTACTTCTAATTGTATCGAAAGTATAAAATATCGAGTGCATGTGAATCAAATACGTGTTAATATATCCATATTCGTAATGTATATTTGATAAATGAAAAATCAGCCTTTGATTCGTATTTAGATATTTTGTGAAAATTTCATCAGAAAACGAAATGAAGATGAATAGTTTTTTGTAACATAATTCATTCCTGAGGCACTTGAGTGAAAGTGAAAATCAAGAAAAATCACGAAATGATTATATATTCAATAGTACTTATGATACCAAAAGATACTAAGGTTTAGCCTAAAATAATTACATATCCTAAATATCACTAAGCTTCAAAAGCCGGTAAAATCCACTTTTTTCACGTGCGTAGTACAACTGATATTTGGCTCGACCTGTTATAAAATCCTGCTTAAGATTCATATGGCTCTTTGACATATGAAAGCCTTCGCTATGAATTCCACTCAAATATTTTCATTTTTATTCCCACTTTAGCAGGAGTGTCCCACTTTTTGAAGGAAATTCTTACGTAAAGAAGAATACTTATGAATATCAAAATTTTATAGGGAAATAATATGATATAAGGAAAATCCCTTTCGGGGATTTCAAAATCTGATCTGGATGTACCAAAGATGATTTGCCAACTTTCCTTATCCAACTGATGGACGACAAAATTCGAGTAATAATACTTTTTATCTAATATCTATTATTATAAGGACTCCCAACATTGAGCGCATCCAATTAAAAGCGAAAGATAATTTATTCTACTTAAAATTTATATTTATCGGCAATCAAACAAATAATAAAGAGGCGAAGAGTTGAAGCACAACTAAAACTCTATGAAATCGAAAAGGGAGAGAAACTGAAAATGAGCCGTCGGCTCTAAGTTATCCTTAAGCACGGTAGGTGGCAGGACGATTCATTGCTCCGATCAAAATATAGCCTGCAATACCCGTATTCGAAGTAGTTTATGCATGAACTTCAGAAATAGAAGTTTGAATCATTAAGTTTTATTCGAAGTAAATTAAATCTTTCAAGAAGATAATTAACTTTATATGTATGATTCATTGCGGGCTATCTCTTAAAATTCACCCGATATTAACCATAAGATTCGTTCCTTAAGATCACGGTTTAGAAGCACAAGTCATTGTGAAATATAAGCAATAGTCGGTAATCTAGGATTATTATCACTATACTCTCTTTTATATCATTCCGTAATCAACGTATGATCATCTCACTGCTGTTTTTTATGTTACAAACTTGTCTCGTATAAGTCCGTCCTTTCAAAAGGCTCACCTAGAGCACTTGCCCGGCCTCTTGTTATAGAAAGAGGACGCCCTGATCCAAAAGGCAGGAAAATAATAAAAAATCAATCGCAATAACAGAATTCGAACAAAAATGCGTGGCGGTATTAAGAGGGTTTGGACTCCTGGAGCTTTGTCGGGCTCACGCCTTCGGGGTGCGGTCGACATTAGCTGCCCTTGCCTATGCTAACATGCATGGCGGACTTGGTCTATGACGAGGAGGCAGCGTACTAAGTGGGAGGAAGCCCTTGATGACCAATCTCGACCAACTTCCTCACCCTTCTCGCTACATCACCCATACCTACAGAAGAAATCCTGTTTGGGGCAACAGCTGAAGAGCAGTAACCCTCGAACGTAGGGTTTGGTAGGCACCCTTCTTATTTCCCCTTCCTAAAACACGCGACTGTTGCTATCTCCAACACGTCCTTGCAGCTTTTCTTTTTATTTTTACTCGAGCAAATTCCCTCTCTCTCTTGATTCCCACAATTGCACTTTTGAGGTGTGAGTGGGACCCATTGCTCCATATTCGGAATCACGTTCACTGTGCCAACGTCTCAGGGGCATCTCTGTTACGCAAAGAACAGGCGATAGTTTCACCTATAAAAATATTAAGAAGCTCTTTCGAGGAAGTGTGGGGTTAAAGAAAAGGGAATTTGCTACCCCATACGAAAAAAGATTAGAATAACTTTTTCCTTTCATGGGAATGTAATTAGATTGTAACAACAGTGAAAGTGTTTAGTTACAGCTAATAAAGACAATGTTAATTGATTGCTTCCAACAATTGGAACAAAAATTCAAAAAAAAAAAAACATAAAGAAAATGAGAAACTTCATAATTTCATAAAAAGTAATTAAATTAACTGGGCTTCCCGAATAATAAATATGAAAAAAATTCAAGATACTTGTTCAGCAAGAAATTAGGTAGTTTATTAAAACACCAAGCAAATTGATAACCTAGGTTTTGTTTGCAATTCTTTATTTTATACCTCCTTCTCATTAATTTAGTTTGGAGATTGAGAATCAGAGAATATGATAAAATTGGCCTATTAAAAAAATTATAAATATACATCAACTCTACTCTGTGTAATGACTAATGGTTTCCTATAGAGAAAAGGTACACAAATCTAGTTTGTTTTGTATTTATTTTTCCGAGCCTTTGAACGCTTGTTTCCGTTTTCAACAAAAACAACTTTTACTCGAGGAAGGAAAAAACCAAGAAGGGCTGCTGATTGACGATACTCCTCAATCCAATAATATTCACGAAGCGAACCAAGAAGAAATCGATATTGTGACTTATCGTTTTAGTTTTTCGACGTCGAACCATTTTCCTCTCAGTTCCTTCAATTGGCTTGGCGATAAACAGCGAATCCTCAACCCTTGGTTTCTGCCCCTAACCAAACGCGGAAACTCGGGAGCGGGGCAGAACCCCTTTCTGGTCAACGTAGGTCTATTTTGAGCCACCGAAAAAAGAAAACCATACAGGTACACAGGAAAGCAACAAGCGTCGCTAATTAATCGACGAATCTTGGGCAGGGGATTAGACCTAACTGGGAAGGATAAATGCTGAATTCGTTAGTGGGTCAGGGACGCGCGGTGTGGATGGCTTCTTCGGTCGACTCTTCCTCCTTTTACCCTCCGATATCCTTGCGACGAACCCCCTCAAATTTCCTAGAGAATGGGGAAGATGGAGAAGGTCCCACGGGAGCCCTAGAACGTAATCTGCGAGTTCCTCGTGGAGGAAGGGTTGGAGTAGGAGGGGAAGGGCAATCGAAGGCAGGTGATGGTTAGGTATACGTCCCACGGAGACTCCTTCGCGTATCGCGAAGTAATCCTCCCTGGACTACCCCACCCACACGAGAATCCCTCCTTCCTCTCCGACTTGCACCCCCTTCGTCGGCGCCAAGGGGTGCTTTTTGAAGCACCCTTTGGACAGTTCTCTATCCGGCGTCGCCCACGTTGGTCTCCGCTCCATTAGGCGAAGGTGGGTCCGTTTGAATGTAACCCTTTTCGTTTGTTGCTTCGAAAAAATTGCTGTGTTTATACTAAGTGTCCCAGGGGCCTTTGGGAAGTTTAGCGGAACCGAGACAGAGCAAGGAGTTAGATTATTTTGGAACTTTGGATGTGAGTATTCTCGATATCTACGAAGAGGATCCGTATAGAATTTTTCTGCTCAAGCGATCAGTCAAATCTTGAAGAATTTTTTTGGAAAATTTTCAGCCATCCATAGATTTTAGCTATGATTTTCTTCAAGCTTCTGGTAGTTCACAGTCGAATGTTGCCTTCGCGAGGAATTCAGTGTAGTTTTTTTTAAATAAAAGTGCTCGAATCATTTTGAATTTTTTGTATCGTATTTTGAGAGGATATTCCCCCAAAATATTGGTCAAATTAATTGGTTCAAACGGTTTAGATATCCAACGATACCATTCTTTATTTAGAAAACATCTTACCAGTGTTACTCTACTGAAGGTGTGAGGAATATTCAAGGTTTAGGTTTAGGGTTTCCAGAATTCTTGATCGCCAAAAGTAACTCGGTAATCAGCCTAGTTGAATTATGTTTTTTGGTGTTCTATTTTAATTTTATAAGCTTTTAGGAAAGGGAAGAATGACTGAGCTTTTAATGCAGTTGCTGTCCATCATCTTAACGAAGTTTCCATTGCGGTGGAGTGGCTCAAAATACCCATTCCTATTATATACTCATGAGATCCCTTTAACTCACATCGCATGACCGCGTTTCGTGTTTGAGCTATCAAAATCTTTGTTCTTACCCTCAAGTACCGAGCTATGTGACATCTCCGAGAGTTACACAACCGCTAGCCTTCCTTTCGCGGCCTACTCAGAAAATATAGCCACTCAATCGAATTATAGCAATTGAATTAAGTTCAACTGAAATTATGTAACGTGGTTGGTTGGGATTCACACACATTTTCGGACACGAGTTTGATCAAATACCGATCTAAATGGTATTTTGATGCTATTCTGTCGGTATGTGCTTTATGAAATATAAATCATCGCAGAAAGAAATACGATCTATGATTATCATAACTTTATCATTAAATACATGTTTTCTAATTACAAGGCGAGGTTTGAGTTCATTCTGTTGCCCTGTAGACCTGCTATTCTTACATAAAGATTGAAATAGGGGATATGGGAAATATTTTTATCCGTTTCCTTTCAATCATATTAAACGTATTTATTTGAGAACATAATTATCAATTTAATATTTGAAATGGTGCGATTTTAAATTGGTCGTCATTAATATCTACCATTCATTCGAATTTCATTTCAATTTGACATTATTTTTAGCTTAAAGTTTTTTATTTAGAAGAATTATAATTATTTATCACACTTTTAAATCAATATGTATCAAAATTTGTCATAAAGTTTTATTGATATTCAAATCCAATTTCATTGTAAAGTAATCGAAAAATTCGATTTTTAATTCTTTTTCATCGAAAATAATTGTCTTTTAAAGAGTATCTTTATTTCATTAAAATTATCTCAGCAAATCAATTGACTTAACAACTATATATATGGAAACCCGAAAATTTTTGTACGAGTTTATTGTGTTTTAATCGGCTATTTCAGTTTCCAATGTTCAATTAATTGTTCCAGAAGGATAAACAAGTAATGTGTTGGCGATTTTGTATGACAATATGTCTTTATGACTTAAAATATACTGGAAAAGAAATTAAAATTAATGCCGGGTTTTATCCCAACTCTTCTTTCGGTAGTTCAAATCATTGCGCCTTTTGTCAGATCGTTGGCTATTTCCTTCCCGTTGCATGATGGGATTAAAAACCACAGTGACGCCATCTTGAAGATAGGCGGGTGCAGACTGTTAAAACGTGCTTTCTATAAATTTGTGTGCTTTTTACTGGATATAAGTGCAACTATTTACCTCATAGATGTTTCTACCAGTAAGTAAATATCAATAGTTACAATTATTACGGCCTATCTTATGTTAAATATACATCGGCTTAGCTTAAATGCGGGCTGCTCCAACCTTTGTCTTCCCCCCTGGCAGTTCACCATTTGTTCTCTATTTTAATCTTATTAATAAACACGTGCACGTAGTAGCCGTTGGCTTCCTGAATCAAATTAATATAATGAGATTATTGGTTTGTGACGAGGCCATGCCTTTGGCCGTTAGCTTAATTTTCCGGTGGAAAATACTTGAGATTGGAAAGGGTACAGAAGACGTATTGCGTCGTCTGTACCACACCCAGTGAGGGAGGGAAAGCACATCCTCTCCGTTCAAGATATAAGTGTGCGTGTGTGAATGTGTGTGTGTATGTGGGGTATCCAAAGCAAAGAAGTGAATATTGAAATTTCTTTTTCCATAGGAGTGAGTCGTGTGTGAGGAGCCGAAAGTTTATTTAATCCCCTTCAACACGGCACCGAAAACGGCTCGGTACAGATAATATTGGCTGAGCAACCCTCCGAAGTAATTAACATGGCGTGCTGCCTCTCGGAAGAAGCAAAGGAGCAAAAGCGAATTAATCAAGAAATCGAAAGGCAACTTCGGAGGGACAAACGTGATGCAAGGAGGGAGCTTAAATTGTTATTATTGGGTAAGTGGACCCTAAAGTAATGGACACCGTGGGAAGGAAATTTTGCTACGGAAATCGTTTTCATCAAGTGTCAAAATTTCTGAATGTATTTAACAAGCAAAATCAATACGAAATGCGTGGAATGATTATTACATTATTCTGAAGCAGTTCGTAACGTGACGTTTGTGGCCACCAGAGATACGTTGCTGAGAGCATTTTGACTGACGGAGTGGTTTCTTGTGTATTCTTCGTATAATTTGTTAACGAATCTCTTCGTATCAAAATTTTAACGCAATTAATAATGATAATTTTCGGAATTCAATACATAGCTCGAACTCTTGTCTAAATAGGTCATTGTATATATGAAAAGCGGATGTGTTAAAAATTGCTTGCTCAAAATGTCAGGATTTAAATTATTTTCCTTGAGTCAAGCGCAAGCATTTTACATTTTACTCAAACTTCTGAGCCTTACTTATAGTATTATTATTTTGAAAAATATTTTAGGATATATCAGTTAGAGCGAACATTTTCGTGTCTACTCATACGCCCTCTTTGCGGTTTAAACGATTGTGATACTTAAGATCGTGAAATCAATTTCTGTAATATTTCATTTTCACGTGGAGCTTGTGCAATTATCAGCTCAGTACTATGAGTTGGAATTGCTCTTCTTCAGTAATGTATCCCACCCGTTCATCTTTCGTTCAATAGCTCGTTCAATCTTATCTCATTGCTCTTTACATCTTTTGGTATCTGTTACAAACAATCTTAATGAGTTGTGCAAGCCGCGGATGTATATTACGGAGGGCTAGTTGGCATAGGTTTTACGTTCCCCAGTCACTTTATTTTGTTTTATTTGCAGTGAAAGTTAAGCATGCTATTTCAAACGGTGATGTTAGTGTGAGTGACATGGCGCTTGTCTGAAGAATATTCCAACACCTCTGTTGACTTTATTATTACAAATAGTTATTTACGTTCATGTGTTTCAATCAAAACAAAGGAAAAATCCAGTGTCATCGGAATTCGTTTCACGACCCGTCGGTCGCGTCGTTGCCCAATGGGCGTATTACGGAAAATTAATATTCGTGGAGTGGGTCATCGAAATTCACACCAGTGCATCAGTCTCATTACATTATTCGGCATTCCCGACTCGGGCATTTCGTGACGCGTTACAATGTCTGGGTCAGAAAGTGGTCGGAATTCCATCTCGAGTCATTTATTATGGCTTCGTAGCCGAGGAATGCACGTCACCATTCGAAGGAACTCCCTCAAGTGCTCGACCCTGCATTTATATCTTTCTCTTACGCGTGTTATTTTCGTATGCCATCAAATAGGAGGGGATTTTTCGAAGGGCGAAATATCGGTGACGGCACCGATTTCCTGATTCGTCACCGGGTCGCTTCCTGCGGTTTTTTTCGACCGCTCTCGGAACCCGCACAACGAATCGGGAGTGCACCCGAGTTCGTTCACGAGGCGATGAATCACGTTCACCCCGCGATGCTCTTCTCGTGAAGGAGAGAGAGACTCGGTTTCGTCAGGGGGCAGGCGGGAAGGAATCGGCGAGCGTAGGGCGGGCGTGGAATCGTTCCCCCCGCGATTGCGCGACCGGCGTGCGCCTGTGCAGTGGATTCATTAATGTCGTGGACCCCTTTGCTAGAATCCCGTGCCTCCCCCACCCCGAAAAGATGCCGCGAGTTGCAAAATCGTCGCGGCTCCTGCCGAACGTCACCCTCCGGAGGCGCAAATCCGCTCGTATCGAGCGCGGCGGTGGACGTTCCCATCACATGTCGATAAATTAAAAGCGACGGTGGATTTCACGTTCGGGGCGTGCATCGGATCAGTCCATTAGGTCCGGAGTAGAATGGTTCGGAAAGAGGGCTCACGGTCAACGCCAGATTTTCTGCGGGGCGTTCGTTTCGCGAGAACGTCACACGTCTTTACCGTCGCGTCTCCTCTCAGTCGCTCGTTTTTGCACCATCATCGGGCTGATAATCACGTGCTTCCACACCTCGGTGGCAATCGATCGATAGAAACCACGAGATTCACCCGGTCGATATTCCAAACCCGTTTCATTTTGCGGTCTTTTTTGCGAGTATACTCTCCAAGGAAGCGGTCCTATCCAAAGAGGCGTTTGTCGAATTCCTCGTTCAGCTTCTATTCGCAGTCACTTTATTTCCTCGTCGCCCGCGTTTATCGGTCATCCTCGTCGAACTACCAGTCCACGTTCCCTTCGAACAATCACGAGTCGATGTTTGTTTTGGTAGTGCTCGGTCATCGATTGAGGGAGTAGCATAAAACCTTCAGTCGCTCGAAATCCTTCGGGTGGAATTCCACGGAATATCGCTCAAGCTTTCGAGTAAATTCTCTCACAATCGCGAGCACAAGACGAGCAAACTTTGGACCGCGAGCGAGATAGCCTCGATCCATTGAGAAGCGAGAATCGATCGAGGTTCGAAATCTCCTCGCGGCCGCACTCTTAAACAATTCGATCGGAGGGCATCACGGCAGTTGCCAACCGAACCTCCCCCCCGTCCCTTCGCCTCCGTCTTTTCCTCGTTCTCTCGGAGGAGGAAAAATCTCGGACGATTTTTATTCGCGATGGGGAGGGAGGGTCAGAGAGGCACGCACGCCTCCCACATTACGTAACCCGCATATCGTGTGCATCCGAACGGAGTGGGCGAGGGTCAGAGGACGATCCGAGCACACCCTCTCGGCGGCCACCTTCCCCCCCTCGCCCACCACGGCTCGATTCCTCCGTCAATGAAATCGCTCCGGGTGCTTCCATCCGGGAGTTTTAGGAATCCGTGGGACCGCGGGGTTAAGAGGCGACTTCTCCCCGCGGAAGGCACCGTCCCCCGCCGGGTCGCGTGAGAACCTGCGCCCGAACCGACCGGAGTGGGCGTGGTCACGCTTTCTCGGAGTCAATGGCCCACCCGCTCCGCCTATATCGCTCCCTCCCTTCCCCCCACGGCCTCACTTCACGCGTTGCATTTCTTCATGGCGGTAGGTGTCGTGGAAGCTACCTCCGCAGCGACCCGTGCATCCCCGTGCTCTCCGGGAGCCTTCGCGGGTGCTCCGCACCTGCACCGCGAAGGATTTCCAATCTCGGTCCGAGATAAAGGGATGTCTCCGTTGTTCACTGGCGAAGAGGTCTTCGCCGATAAAGCCGCTTACGTTACGCGGAGATGTCTGAGGGTTTCCAGATGCGACGCCGGACCTAATTTTGGCTCTCGCAGGCGTCTCTAGGTTTCAAAGAGTCGTTTTCCCTTCATAATCTCTCGATATGTTTACGTCGGGGAAATTAGGTTGGGGCGAGTTCAAATGGAGAGCGGTAGAATCGATTCGGATCACAAAAGGTGGCTCGGGTTTTTTCGGAGGATATTTTTACTCATTTACGCTTACTCATTTCGTAAGAGGATGGTGGATTCGGAGTAATCGTAACTAGGAAATATTTTAGTCGAGATTACAGTCGTTCAAAACGAATGAATAGCCGTTTTCGTAACAAATGAGATATTCTCCTCCAGAGGCTTATCTGTTTATAGGCGACGGAGAATCTAGGATGACCATATATTCGCGGAGAGGCAATCCGATCAGCTGGTTCTCGAGAAAGGGTCACGCGATCACACGTTATCGATCCGACTATCATCGCATTATTCCTTCGGTCACATTAGCTCCGTGGACCCCACAGCCGCCGCGGAAAAAAACACCGAGAAAACCGGTCGTTCCGAAGCAACGCAGTCCTCTTCGGGCATACTTATTTTATCGAATCTCTGCCTTATCGTCTCCTTATCTCATCGTCGCTCTAATGAATGAGAGATTGCGGTGGCACTGTATCTAGTGTTTACACGGTGGGGAAGAAGAAAGCGGAGGAAATGCAAGGAAGAAAATAAAACGCCACGTTAGGGCCCTCCAAAAACGCCCCCAAGGGAAAAGAGAGGAAATGGGACGGCGGCCCATCGGAAAAAGGTCGACGGTTGCCAGGTCGCGAAGATTCGAAAGCGAGAGAAGATCTAGGGGAAAATGCATCCCCGGAAGGAACGCGGGAATCGACACGTCATCGGTATTCTCGGAGGAATCCATCCAGCCGCCGCCCAGCTCCTTTCCATCTCACCATCGCCTCTCTCCCCTCCCCATCCGCGATCGGGGTTAACCCTCCGGTGCGCCCACTCGTCGCCTTCGAAAAAGTCGACCTCGGTTCGCCGATGCATCCGTCTCTCTAAGAATGCGTGATAATCGCCTCCGAAAAGGTTTCGAATATCTCGCGAGCTTATCTCTATCCGAGACGAAGCAGGTTTCGGCTCCCTCTCTCGTTCGGAGGTTCTTTCTGCACTGCCTCAGGGTCCCAGCGTCTTCGTAATATCGTCCTTTTCACCTCGCAGTCCCACACACGGTTCATTTATTCATTCCGGTTGGCGTCGCTTGACATCTTCGACCGCTAAATGAGGGGCGAGCAACGGCACGCATTTTAAATCGGCGGAGTGACCGGCCGGCGAGTGGGAGATCCGGGTTCCACTCCCGGTTACGTCAGACTCTCTCTTTCGGGTTCAAGACGTCAGGTTTCCTCCCGCGGCCTGTACGATAACGGTGGTCTCCGTGGACGTATCGTGGAAAAGTTCCGTATGGTTTTGTTGGCATACTTGCGTTCAATTCCTCGGAGGAGTCGATGTATTATGATGTATTTATTGGGGTTCGGGAGTTGGGAAGCTTCACGTGATGATGAAAAGCCTTATGCGATATGTCAGGTTCCTTCCGGGTTTTTAAGTTAATTTTTTATGTTTACCGGAAATGGATTGATCCCCGAAAATGTTGTATATCGTATACTAGGAAGTAAGTATTTATAGCTATGATACATGTATACTCATTTGTGTACGTGTGCTAATGAAGAGGGAAAATAGACTTGCCTCGAATTTTAATAAGCTGCATTGTTGTCGTGACCATGTTAATTGATGATGTAGTGTAGTGTGTTCCTTCACAAAGGTCCTATACTTCCAGAAGGGGCTTCAATGACCTTCGCTAGTAATACGGGTTGAATGTAAGAATAGACTTCGTAGCTCCAATCACGCCCATAATAAACTCAATTATCCTTTTTCATCCCATATTAAATTCTATTGCGCTAATAAATAAATTATTTTAATCGTCGAAACACTTTTTATGATTATTCTTATTCTGTATGTTTGCTTGGACAAAAAGTAATTTATAACATTTTAAATTTAATTTTTAACTCGTCCTCTCTGTGTAAATACTTAATTCTTCCATAAGGAAGGCTTTCATGGTTCAAGTTAGAATAATTATGAATGTACGTGAACATTTAGAATGTTTAATTAGGTAAGTATCTTAGTACGGTAATTGAAACCTCCGGGTACGGTGTCCTACACATTGTCGAGCACATTATTGCTAGCGACTGAAGTTATAGCGAGTCATATCGTTTGATTCAAGATGATAAAGTATCTGCAGAAAGTGAGCGATGCACGGTGATTCGAAATTCTCTTATTTTCGCTTTTCCTCGAATCCGTGCGGCCGTGAAGCGAGGACTGATGTCGCGGCTTACGTGATTTCACGCGGTCATTCCCGCTTACAGGAGTAACCTCGGTCGTCGACCCTACGAGTTTTGGTCTCACTTCGTAGCTAAAACGTGACTTTTATCGACCCAATGTAACAATAGAAGCAATCTCTTGTAGCAACATCCTCCAGCATATTCTTTTTTTTTTCGTCTCAAGGCTGCTCCCAATAGCACAGCCATCGGTAGTTGCCGATGACCAAAAGAAGTGAAAGCCCGAATCACCATAGGCCTTTCACTATATTTAGTCATTTTATTCGCACGGCTTTCTCAACTACGAGTCCTTGTGTCGAATATTCAGCTGTTAAGTCGGACGCTGACGAAGCTAATTAGGGACTCTTTAGTGATAGGTCGATTTATCGGGTGTTTTGCCCCTCATTTCCTCCTCAAACTATGCGAGCTGTCAAATTAGAGTTATTACGGAAATATTTTCCAAGCGCTTTGGGCGTAGCTGCAGAATTACGCGAAAAAATGACGAAAGATATTTCTCTCGAACGTATTTCAGAATCACTTGCGGCGAAAGAAACATTATAAAGTAATAACGCGCGATCTCTGTTGGGAAAAATGGAAATAATTATGAATGTTCTCGGAAAATATTATTTTCGTAATATATGTGTCGTAACAGCATTCGAAACATTCATGTACACCCCTATTGATCTTGCGCATTATTCAACTCCAACTGAAAATGGAATTTATGATGTTGCAGTAAAGACTGACTTCATGTTAACCTTGTTATCTCGAATGATGAAGTAAATACCTCGATGTTAAGAAAGAGAATATCGATTTGGTGTAGCCCTCGTTCCATTCCTAGTGTATTAGTTCCTCATCATTTCCTCTTTGACTCAGCTTTTATTCTGTATTTTTAGAGTCATTAACAACCACGTAATTGAAAGAGTTTCCGATCAATTTACTCGTAGTATGTTTCATTGTGATTAATATTCACATTCATATCCTTTCATTGAGATTGGATTCGAGAATTTCTTCTCCATTCACTTAGAATCAAGGATCACTTAGCACATTTTCATTACTTTCAGCTGTTTTTTTACTTATTCGGTTGGTCCATTGTGCCTCAATCTTTAAATTCACGAATCCAGCATACTTTTTTTTCACTCTTTCTCATCCTTGCTATAAAATCTTCACACTTTTTTATATTGATTTTAAAGTATTCTGATTTATGTTGCTGTTTTTTGCTGCTTACGGTCATAAGAGGATTGTTTCTTCTGTGCCCGATAAATGATTTCATTTCGAAATTCAAGAAATGGGTCATTGATTCGATATAATGTATTGTGTATCTATATTTATTCGCATTAACATTCTTACCATTGTTCAGTATCTTATCGTAAATTGATTAGTTACAAAATCACATCATTGTTTATTATCGACTTCATAATTTATTTCTTGGTTCAGTTGATTCGGTTATTACATATTTATTTTCTTGTGGGTCGTTGAGTTAATTTTTAACTCATTTTTTAAAAGGAATTAATTCCTTTGTCTATCTATTTTTAATTTTTTTAGAGTTAAATTGATCTTAAAATCCCTTTCTAATATCTCGTTAACGAAGGACTATACATTATTTGGTTATAAAAAGCTGATATAATTGTGAGCGTTTGTTGGTTATTTTACGATGATTACGATGTCCAAGAAATATAAGCAGATATACGTAAATCAAAAGCTTTAAATCAAAATCTTTTTCTTTCTTAAACATCATCGGTGAGTCTTACCTTTATCTTTCCAAAACAGTGAACATCGGTAATCTGACTGATAGTAATTTTTTAGTTTGCTATACTAATTTTAAGCTATTTAAGGTATCGTATCGCTTAAAAAGATTTTGTTTGTAGTGACTGAATTTCTTTGTTCCTATTCGCTCCCGTTTTATTTGCAGAGCATGAAAATTATTCAGACAGGAAAGATAGAAAAAAATCTGCAGGAAACTTCCCATGGATATGGACGAAACTTTTCCTGCTAGTTCCGTTTCCTAATCTTCTTTTCGAGGAAAAAATCGCTGTAAATTACTTCGAGTTTCATTTCATTCGTCGATATAATTAGAACGCCTAAAAAGATTTTTCAGAATTTCATTTGTTGAGTAATTATCTTTACGCGTTAACCGTCTGTTTATCATCGTGAGGTTTTATTGTCTGATTGAAGACTTTCGGACACACAGTTGTTGAAGTGCATATCTGAGTAAAGCAATCATTTACCGAAATGTTTACTTTTTCTCGTGTTCAAATAAAATTTACCTTGTCAATGATACTAATTTAATCGTTAGGGTTTTATGAATTCTCCAATCATTAGAATACAAT
Organism: Pantala flavescens; assembly: GCA_020796165.1. NCBI lineage: Eukaryota > Metazoa > Arthropoda > Insecta > Odonata > Libellulidae > Pantala > Pantala flavescens. The sequence goes on from CM036878.1 coordinate 27,962,511, forward strand.
TCGAAGAATATCCGAAGAGTTATTAATTCGAAAATGTTAAGCATGGGGCTGTAATAGAATTTGTAGCGCCTTCACACTTATTCATCTGGTCGTAACATGTGTATTTTATCTTCAAATCCGTAAGAATCGCAATTTGTTATTACGAAGTTCAACTATGTATTCTATGCATAGCTAGTAGTTTCATACAAATGCTTTTGTCCAACCCAATTTTTGGAAAAACTAAGAATTGATACGTAAGGTTTGATTTTTCGACAACGGTTTCTCTTTAGTGAAAATATTTTTGGCCAAGTTCAAGAGCTTCTCGCTGCTATGTGCAAGTAACGGCTTCCCGGTAAATCTAGCCTCAGAGTTAATTTTAGGGAGGCCCCTATGGTTAGTAGTAGGGCCCATAAACTATCGGGACCTTTGTGTTAGCTGACATTGTTAGGCCCTCGGTTTGAATTTTAGATTATTGTTGTGCAAAGTTTTCTCGATATGTAATGATTTTTCCCTAAGGTGGGGCGTTCTTTATGCACGTTAGTTCAGTGATAAGCGATTTAATTTCCACGCAAGGAATATGTTTTGATTGTGTTTACGATCGTGTGGACTCGATCTTAGTTCTCCATGGAGAGCACAATGTTTTAATTATCCCCAGTTAAGCTTTCGTCGAGAGTTAGCAAGCTGGCTATTTCCGACGATATATCCATCTCATCTCCTCATTCTTATCTATAGGTAGGGAAATTACTGTTATCTTCGTACGCTGGCGCTCCAAGTTCGCGAAAAGTTTCCTCCCAAAGTGAAAACTGATGGCCTTGGGTCGAAGATTCCGCACGCCTCATGAAATGTTGTCTCCGCTTTAATAAAACTTTTTCCGACCTTGGAAAAAACTCCAGTGTTGCGGCTCGGGCTGTTGTATATCGTAGTCCTGCAGAAGGGAATTCTCAACCGTCGAGTCCGCGTTATTTCGGGCCGAACAATGCTCCTACCTCTAGATCGATTGTATTTTTGCGTAATCGCCGTAGGAGCCTTCGAAAACACGCCGAAACAGAGTTCGGAATGAACGAAATGGAAACATAAACGTGGTTGTTAGAAACGCCTTCCTTCGGCTTCTCGAGGCACGGGTTTGGTCGCTATCACGTCGGTGGGCGTGCACGTAGCCGTGATTTGGATGTCGCACGGCGCGGATTTACATGCACCCCATAAAGTCTTCGTGTCTGGTATCCTCGATGGGCTTCGGCGTGCGACCGGCCCTATCGACCAACGCGTGACTCCCAAGTGTGTTCAAATCTCGCAACAGCGCCCCCCTTTTCGACCCTCATAGCGTTGCCGTTTCTGGTAGACGTTGTATTTTCATCCTCGATTTAACTCGTTCGTGACACGTTATGATTTCCGTCGCCTACCATCCGCACGTGTCCCCCACCCAACGTTCCCTTTACTCAGCAGTTCTGCCCCCACCCTCACTGTTTGTCCGCAGAGAATTTCGATGATAATACTCGACGAGAGTGAAAATTCGAGAGTTTTATCGTCTCATCGCTAAAAGCGGCCCCGGTGTACGTGGTAAGCGATACCATTGTCTGCAGCAACGTCCACGGATGGGAAATGGACTCTCATCAATGGTATCCGAGTCCCTCCTTGTCCCGAAAGCCTTCGGATGGTTGTACAGTCGGCGACATTCCGCTCTATAACGGTCGCAGATTTAAAATTCTCGTTCGAATCCGCCGGCGAGCGCTCAAACCTCTTCCTCATTCGTTTCGTAAACGAAGTAGTTATTCTCGTCTTTCCGCCTCACGCTCTAGAATCACGCGTGTAATCTCTTCTTTGTTAGATGTGACCTAAATAACTTAATGCATGGGAGATTCCTCGCGAAAGAGCGATACGAAGTCTCTCGTTCGCAGTCGGAAATATCTGCAGAGAGGGATAGCTTTTCGCACGCATCGTTCCCATCGTAAATCGCGGTACCGATCCGAAATATTTTCCGAGGAGAAAGTACGTGCAGCCCAAAGAAGACATTAAAGCTCTCTCCTTGCTTTTAAGGGAGACGTTTAATCGATATGATTCCGATTAATTTTCTCTCTCGCCGCGTCCGAATCGATCACATCCACAAAGATTTCGGGGTTCCGTCATTGTTTGGCATGGACCGGAAAAAATACCCCCGCGACGTCCTTGGACGGAACCTCCGGCGTTTTTCGCGTATCCCCTCTCCCCCTATCTTCATGGACGATAACCTCTTGCGTGGGCCCGTCAGAGTAAGTGATCACCGCATGCTTCGGCTGCGTGTCCCATCGCTCTTTATGATCCTTTATAGCCACTTGAGAGGGTATGCCGTGCATGCACGGGCGGGCGCTCTCTGCCTTTTGAGATGGTCGCGTTAACTCGGGGATAATGAAGTAACTTTCCGTTACCTCCTCGCCTCTTTCGGTGTGGGATACTCGGTTAATTGGGTCGATTTCTGGGTGAAAGTATTTTTGTATCGGAAGCGAGGGTTAATGGATTCGTGGGTACCTTTTTTAATAGCGCTGGGAAGATTTTTGGTTGATTAATTTTCAGTCTTTCAGTAACAATCGACCGTTGGAGTTATAGATTTAAATGAGAGTTGTTTCAAAGCTACGACCTTGATTCCTTTCTGGTACCAACCGTTCGTGATACAGGTACCTAGCGAATCTTGGGGAATTCTGGGGATTGATCTCATCGTGTTAAGCTCGTTACAATGGTTTTTGTGGTAATTTTGGTTGTTGTAGGTTTAGATGAGGTGTTCGAAAGCTACGACGGAGATTAGTCTCCGATACCAACTGTTTACGATACCAATCGCTATCGAATCCTTTGAAAATATATCCTCTGTGTTTGGCGTTGATTGCTATGGTATCAATAGTACTTAGTCTTCTATATCCGCGGTTTGTAATGGAATTACATCGAATTTGAGGAAATGACACGAACGAGTGTCGAAATGCGTCTCGATAGCTGGAAGACAAGGGGGTGCACCGCTCGCGGAAGGTTAGTCAAATGTTCATTCATGGGAAGGCGCGGCGCTTCTCGTGCGGGGGGTTGGCAGCGGTGGATGGGGCAGAGACGTTGTTGTTGTACTGGCGCCGCTCCCCCCTTCCCTCCATCCCATTTTCGGAACTTCCCCTCTCGACGTCGTCCTCCGGTTCCTTGGGCACCGTCCTCTTCCCGGGCCGCCTTCGTCCAGTCTCCGTTGGGGCGTCGGGCGAGGAGGGAGGGGCGCGCGACGGGGAGGCGCGGGGAGTCGCCGACGCCCGGCCGCTCTCGGATCGATAGGCCGCGCCGCCAGACGCCATTTGGTCCATGTAAAGGGAAAGGAGGCGGGGACAGAGCCTCCCCGCGAAGGAGGGGTCGTCCACCAGAGACAGAATAATCATTCTCACAGAGGCACGAACCTGCGACGAACGCCCATCGCCGGGGTGCGATGTTAAGGGATGTCCCACGGTCAAGGAGAAAATGTATGCCCGTCAAACGTTCGCGTAACTTTCGCGGTATGTCGCTGCGGTCAAAATGGAGCGGAATGCCTCCTCGGAGTTGGAAGTTTTAGCGGTCGATAGCTAAACTGCGAGGATTTTGGCGGTGGGTTGTCGGTGGTTTGGAGGGACGCTCTAGAGGCGATGGTAAATCGCGGGGACGTGAGCGAAATATGCATCGGGATCGTGGGTGTGAGAGGGAAGGGTTGTGCACGGCCGTGATAGTCGGCTCGGTATTTCATGGTACGGAACGGAAGTAGTGTCTCGAGCTGCTTCGTTCGATGTAAATTCGTTGGTTGCTCACCTGGTAATCGAGTTAAACGAGAAATTCTCAATGACGAATAAAATGAACGCTTTATTGGTAAAGCGATCGGCCAGTTTGCATTACCAGCAGTGGAAATCAATCGGTCGAATTGATTTTACTTTCACTCCTCCGTCAGCATGTTGTTTTTCGAACATTGATTGCATTAATAATGAATATTTCCGAGTTTAATTTTTCTTGATGAAGCCCACTATATATTTATTCGATTTTTCTTCGGTTTGGGTCTTTAATTACCCGTAATTTCAATCAATTTACAAAAATTAAATTCTTCCAGAACCATTGGACAATCGATTTCCTCACATTTTATTCTATCATAATGAGGTTACTCTCATCTGCGTAATGTTTGTTAATTGAGAACGTGATGAATTTCTTTTATGACTCCAACCTCAGTCCATTTTTTCCTGATTCCACCAGTTATTTTTGCAGTTAATCGTATCTTTCAGATTACAGTATTTTTTCTTTCTTTTACCACAATGTTAAATGACTCATCTTTACGTGCCTCCAAATAGCGATCAGGTTGTCTAATCTTTAAGCCATACCCTCCCAGCCCCAATTATCGGCTCGTTTCATATATTGAGTTACTTTCCCTGGACGTTGTAGTTTATCGGTACGAAACACCTCTGCCGTACAATTGTGCTTCCAACTTAAAACGTAACTCTGCAGGGTCAATGAAAAGCGTTCCCAAAGTCTAAACTCGCATCTCTCAGTAAACCAGGCTGTTCCGGAGCAGCCTTTCTCACTCAATCCGGCGCAGGATTCGCTGACTCGCTAGGAAATTTCTGAAAAGCGATTACGAGGTTTTGATTTTCTTATTTGCGCGGGCAAGTTTAGGCTTGGCGGATCGAGGGCCCTGTGGGAAACCTCTTGAAAATTCGGCACCCTTTCGCGACCTCTCTTTCGAGAGCAAATGGAGAGGTTGCTCTTCTTCTATCTCCGTATCGTCGCGATCTTCCCTCCTTTCTTTTTAAGCGCGTTCTATACAAACCACCCCCTTTCCTCTTAAGGGCCACCTTGCATCCTCACTCCAACCTCTCCCCGTTCACCCATTCAAGTTCCTCGCAAGAGAAAAACGGTCGTGTGGATCATGATTCGCCTACTTTTCTTCCGATGATTAAAGATATACCACCCGCTCATCTCCTTCCATCATCGTAATGTACCCCCGTATTGGAATGTTTGTTTTATTCTAAAGATGAAGAACTAGGACCGATACTGACCCTACAATGCTTTCTTACTAGTTTTTCGGCTGACATAATTTCCTGGCAGATTAGATTAGAATGGTTTGTCCATGATATTGCATTTACTGCAACCTCGATGAGTATTTAACAGCTGGGTATTGCTACTTTAACCGGATTTCCATCAGATCAGTTCATTTTATCTGCAAATGAAGTAGAATCAGATGTTCAGTTTTGTAAGTTGAAGTATATGTAGCAATAAGTAAATTGTGTGTTCTGAAAGATATCTCCATGCGGTAATTATTTCAAATTTGGATCTGGAATAATTAGCCTGATTCGCATTGCAAGAGGATTTGTAGTTACAGTAAATGTCAAGGTGAATAAAGTAGATTTAAAATTGTAGCTTCTCAGTATGGCTTCTATCTTGGGAAACCTCACTCTCAGAGCTTGAGAAGTAATTTGATTTCAGAATTTCAAATTCATGGAGTTAAGAAACCAACTAAATGTTGGTATTCTGACCAATTTTGATGGTGGTTATAAATATTTGGATATATGGTGCAAGTATGTCATCACAAATTTAATATTAATTGGACATATTTGGAAAGGGGATTTAGTATCAATCCACAACTTTACTGTATTCTATAAAAAATAAATTTGTGATAAATGATAACATGATGCAATGAGAATATGAATCCATCAATTAATGCAAAAGTAATTGAATAACTTTCATGGGATATGAGGCTTGGTCATTCAGCTGTAAGATTGTATGAACTATCATATTGAATTAAAATATTAGTTTTTCTCTCTTAGTTTGAGAAACATCAATAGCAATAACTTTGTACACATTGTTAATGACTCCTAATCTAACTGCCATTAGATACTAACTGGAATCATCAATCAATATTTTTGAACTTTATTTTATTCTTTTATGTTCTCAATGTTGTCCTAGCATATTTTTATAGATATGTAAATAATTTATTTCCTCAGAATTCTTGTTTGTGGTTTGCTGGTTTTCATTCCAATATAATCCAGTAATTCTTATTGAATTCAATGAGATACTATGATTCATATGTTGTAAATCATCTGTTGTATAAAATAGAAACAGCACACGAACATTTTATATATAACTTCTTAGCATGCTGTTTGTATTATTTTGTGAATTTTGTAAAATTTAAACATTTGCAAAGGAATAATTGGACTAGATTAATTAATTAATCTTAAGTGATTAAAGATTTTGATGAGATTTTTTTGCTCCTGATATATTCCATTGAAGTTTAAAAACTGAAAAATCTCCATCTTTTTCCAAAGCAGATATTGATTTTATATCAAATTTGACCTCGATCCTCCATTATTTTAATTTCCACTTTGATTGGAAGAGCATTCAGTAGATATATACCTGTCTTAAGATGCAACTATTATTATTATTACTATGTTTAAAAGCGTATTATTGAGATGATCATAGTAAATTATATGCTTTAAGGAAAATGGTGTTTTGATGTACTCACAAAATATATTAGTTGTATCTTAGTACACTGTCACCTACAGATTTGTCTAACTAATTTCATAGCATCATAACATCATGCCACATGACTTAAGTGATATTATAGCATACCAAAACATTTTTATTATAGATTCAATGTTCATTGGCGTGACCAACATGGTATTTTCCATTTATACTTGATTTTAACATGAAATGTTATTATACTTCCTAAATATTTTATTCAGTATGTTTATATACCTTAAAATTTCACTTGCAGAAATATTATTATAAATATTTCTTACTGGTCTGACCAGCATGTTTTCTTATGAGTAACCACTCTTTTCATCTCTCTGCTCATTTACTTACAAAGGCTTTGCAAAAGCATTAGAAAGAAAATAGAAATTATTAGATGTTCTGTGTTTCATTTTTCACTCTTCAATCTTCACTATTTGAAGTGCTTTGAATGTATGTTTTTATTCAATGAAGTAAGTAAATTTTCTAAGTATAAAGTTGCTGAATCACTCCTTAGTTCCAAGAGGTAAAAAAATTATATATATGTATATATATCTTAGTATATTAATGTGTTAATACACTTAACTCTTTGGTTTTTATGCTGATACTTTGATCATAGTGTTTTATATTTGAATTGAAATTGAAATGATATTGACTGAATTGAAATGATATTGTGTGAATCAGTTCCAGAATATGATTCTTTTCAATTCTTGGAAATCTTTTTAACTCTGACTGGTCTTCATTTCCCTATTCCCTACTTCAGCCCTAACTGCCCTGAGAACCATAGAGGTTAATCCATTTAGAGCAAAAATAGTTCATATTGGGATACCATATAAATTTTAGGTTAGTGTGCTGCTTAGCTGTGCTGTGAAGTTCCATTTTCTTCACTTCCTGTTTATTGCCTTATGTTATCATGTTAATTTATGTCCATTTATTTCTCTGGCTGCTATTAGAAAATGGCCTTGTGAAAGTTTTTTATGAGACGGTAGATTGTGAATGTTAATGAATTCTCTCTGAGTGGTTTTAATTCATCATCATATTTTATTATGAGATTTTAGTTCGAACTAAGTTAATATTGGAAATTCATAGTGAGGAAGGGGCCCATATACACATGCTTTATTATAGAGAATTCATCTTTTCTTTCTTACTAACAAAAGTTAATTTTCAAATCAATTTCTGAAATCCATTTTAGCAGCAAAGAATTTTCTTGAATTCTTAGTTTGACTTAAAATCATTATAATGGCTCTTAATTAACATATTTTGCACATAGTATTTAACTGTTTACTCAGTCAATATCATTTTATTGGCATAAACATCCTAGGTTTAGTGCATTAATGAATGAATTGTTTTGCTTTTTTGCTGATATTAAAAATTACTAATGTAATTTGAATGTGTCGTTAATAACTTTATTAGGATTTAGTTATATTCTCATATATTAATCTATAATTTCTTTATATAGTTAATAGCTTTTATATGATCAATGTTTGCATAATTTAATCGTATCTTCAATGATTTGTGAATGTCAAGCTCTCCTCTTTAGTCCATCTTACTAACTACTAATAACATTCATGTAACAGAATTAACAAGTTATTCAGTCTATGGTTGAGATAATGGTTTAAACATTACCAAAATCAAAAGACATGACATCTCATTGCATTCTTCAGTGTGTAATGATATAGTTCTCTTGGATAGGGATAGAATTTTGTTTAATTTTTATAAGTTCACTATAATAATTAAATTTTTAGCTCATCTCCCCAAAGATCATTGGGCTATTGATAAGGGATGAGAAATAATCATATGATTTACAATCTGTAAATTTATTAGCCTTTCAAATTCTTTTTCTGTATACTTGGTGCCATTACTGGAATATTACTGTTATTGACCAATTACAGTTACTGTACACTTAGTAAATACTGAGCTTTTAAGATTGAGTGAAGCTCATCAGACTATAAAAAGAAATGGTTTGTATATGAAAGATACAATTGCAAACACTATGCAACAGAATTGGTTGCGTTACATCTATTGAGATGTATAGCATAAATTGAAGTGCATTTATTATTTAATCATTTTAGGAAATGGGTTCAAAATCATTCTAAATAAATGCAGTTGATCCTGAAGTATTCACTTTTAATAAATAGTTATGCCTGAATTACTCATAAATATTCTTATCAGTTCTCATTAATATTTCCTTTAAAATTCCAAAATGTATTACTTTATCCTTAGTTAATGTGTAGCTTGTCTTGATGCTAAATGTAATACTCTTAGATGGTAAATATGTTATTTTTGATCAAGATTAAATGAAAAGCAGTTTGGATTTTTCTTTATATTATTTACTCAGCCTCCTTGTATTAAAGCCACTTCTTTCTGAGCACTGGACATAATATCATCTGCTAAGCTTTACATACACCATTTCGGTATCTAAAATATGCTTCAATTTTTTTTCTTTTCCTTTCAAACAAGCATAAGAACTCCCTGGTCCCTTGTCTAAATAATCTATTAAAAACTGTTGGAATGATTAGTTGACTTATCCTTACCATGTCATGAATGATTATGGGTTTGTTATCATCAAATTATTATCAGAAGGTATAGTGAAGTTAATTCTTTTTGGCCATAAGTGTAAGAGATCATCAAGATAAAATTAATTGTTAGTGGATTATATTTATTTTAAATAATTAATATGTAAGTATTATTAGCTCTCTTTAATGCAGCTATTCTCTTTAAAAAGTAATGTATCAGTTAAGAAAATAATAATGTCCTTTTGATTTAGACAAGGATTTGTGATACATAATATTAATGAATTTTTAATATATGGCAATACTTGATTAAATGAAAAATCAGCTCAGCCCAGCTTGATAAAGATGTTTCTTAGTATTTCATTTCTTAGGGATAGCGGATAGCTTAGGGAAAATAGTATTTTTAATAGAAATTGATTGATTAATAAGAACATGATACTCTAAATTGGTATTAGATTTTATTCAGTAAGACAAGCTCTTCAAAAATAGGTATCTTAGCTATCAACTCTAATGAGATTGTTTTGGAACCAGCTATAATAACCTTATACAAGGGTATTTAGGAAGCTGTTCAAGTGCATGGAAATAGACTTCTTCCTTGTATTTATCCTCACTAACATAAGTTGCTTGAATGTTACTAGCATTAATTTAAAAGGGATAAACAAACGAATTAATTTGAAATTAATTAAATTCACTCTAAAAGTAATGCTCTCCCCTAAATGCTCAATTTTATGGGTTCTTAAGTAATACTTTTTCTTTCCTGTTAAAATTTCCTCTGAAGTTGACATTACTTAACAGTTATTGTAAAATCAGGTTTGCCCAGGTATTGATCCTATTTAATGTGATGAAGCAGGGCAGTTCATGAAGTAGTGTTATTAGAGATCCTATGAGCATTGCTGATTACATTTATAATCAATGAGCAAGTTGTAAGAGTTGCAGTTTTAAGAAAGAAAATTCTGCAGAAGTACTTCTGTGCCATGTTAAATTTTGTGTGTTGGTTATGAATCGTAAAAAATAAAGTAATGGCTTAGTCTTTCCCTCTGCTGGAAGCTACATGTTAATATTCATTGTTATTTGAATATGTGTATAACTCTTTGATTTGTTCTCCTTTGTTATTATTGTACACTGTGTTACTCTTTTAAGAAGGGATTGCACAAAATCATGAGAGAATATTTAGTAAATTTTCTCTTAATTCAAATAGTTCTTCTTATTAATTTATCCTATCATAACAATCCTCGTAGTTTATATCCTGAAATTCTCTCTTCTCAAACTCTAAACTACTCAATACAGTGATTTTTTGTAGTCTACATTTTTTACCTCTTGGTTCATTATCTTTCTACATTTGGTTATTAAATGCCATTTACTTTGGTTAATATTGTTCCTTATATATTAAAAAAAGTTATATTCTGTTATCATTCTATGAAAAATTTCCCCTTTCCCTTTCAATAACCTCAGAATTTTATTGGTATAATGTTAATGTCAATGAGTGTATATTAACATTTTTACAGCAATCAATAGCCTGTCTTAATTATATTTAATTAATTATTTTTCTTCCAAAGATAAATTATTGATATTTCAGTGCAACTTACTTAAATACAAAATGGAAAGTCTATCAATATGAAAACTGTTTCATGTGCATTGCATATTAGTAGCTAAATTTTTTAAATTTTACTCCATGTTGTTATTTTTGGTGTTTATAAAGTGTGCTTTTACCCATTATTCATTGGTTCTCTCATAAATCTTTCCTAAGCCTTTTATGTTTTTTTCTTCTTTGTTCTAGTTCTGTATACCTAAATTTCCATAAAATATATCATTTCCATCAACACCTAACCCCACTATTCTTTCTGGGACCCTAATTAAATACTTATTTTGCAAAACATTACAAACTATAGATTTTTCTTATTTACTACTGATACCACTACTTTTTCTTTCTTCTTACTTGATTTCATTCAGCAATTTTCTCATTACTCTTATTTTTTATAATTACCTCAAGTTTTGAATAATATACTATGTAAGTTTAATAATGCTAGAATGAAAAATTTTTATTCTTCTTTGAAGAGAGTGAAACTTGGTAGTTAACCATTGATAATCTAAAATGTACATCTAAATCTAAATGTGAATTCATCAAATTTACTTTAGTAAATTACGTTATACTTTACGTTTCTCAGGCTCAAGTTACTGCCATAAAAGTTTTCAATTCTGTTGGATGTTATTTTCTCTATGGATCAATAAATTTTTAACTGTAAGATTTATTCTAGTGTTTTGTATTTTATTTTTATTCCTTATGTTTAGTGTAACATTTTCAAATTTACCAAAAGACACAAACTAATTCACTTGTTCTACTTTCAGGCACTGGTGAATCTGGAAAGTCAACATTTATCAAACAGATGAGGATTATTCACGGTGCAGGTTATTCTGATGACGACAAAAGGGGATTTATTAAATTAGTATATCAAAATATCTTCATGGCAATGCAGAGCATGATTAGGGCTATGGATCTTCTCAAAATTCAATATGCAGATTCAGCCAATATAGTAAGTATATACTGATAATATTATTGTATTCTTACTTGTATATACTTCCTACACTTCTTTTAGCTGGTAAATAAATTACCTATTTACAAAAATAATGAAAATTTAAATATTCTCTAGTTTGTACATATGTTCAAACCTGGAGGTATACTTCTGATTCTAAAATTGTATTTTTACTTTAGGACTATGATAATTTTAATACTTTTAAATTCAGTTTACCTTTCTCCAAATGAATCATCAATCTAGTACCATTAAGAAATGAAGGTTAATATTCATCTTTTGATCTTAGATGAGTGTGTGATAAATTTAAAAACAAATAAATCAATTTGCTTGGCTAATTTGAGTCTTTTACAAAAATATTTGCGGGCATTCTTTTTTGCTGTCATTTAACCTTACCTGTCTTTGATAACTCTATATTGAACCAAAAGCTAAACTTGAAATGTTGATGTTGTAAGTTTTGTTTCTAAAATCATTCCCAAGTATAAATGATGAATTTAACTTTATTTTTTGGTAAAGGTTTCATGATTTACTGGCTAAGCTCCTCTTGCTTTGGTCTTATTCCTCTTTTTTGAACATTTGAAGAAATTCTTTTGCATTTAGACTACCTGCTATAAAAAATACTCTTTCTTAGCATTATTATCTTATAAGCAAGTAACTATTAAGCATTATATTTATTTTTCTCTGTTTTTTCATAATTCTTTTTTTGATAATTTAAATTTAATGATTTATGGAAGAGGAGCAATTGATATAAATAACAATTAAATTACATATTCAATAATTTCGTTGAATGTTAATCAAGTGAAATGTTTTCACTTTTTAGGAAAAAGCTGAGCTGATCCGTGGCGTTGATTTTGAAACAGTTACATCTTTTGAAAGCCCTTATGTTGAAGCTATAAAGGACCTGTGGGATGATGCAGGTATTCAAGAGTGCTATGACCGAAGAAGGGAATATCAGCTTACGGATTCAGCAAAATAGTGAGTGAAGTCTATCTTGATTTATTATCAATTACCTGAAACATTAATTGGATAATTTTGAATATTAAACTTCATTATCTCAAAAATATGATATTTTGTTGATGAATTAATGCAATTGTATTATCTTAATATCTTCTCAATTTTTTCTAGGTCTTTCATTTGTTTTGAGTGAATTTAATGACATTTTACTTAGTTCAGTTGTTTATTTTTTTAGTTTTTTAATAGCATTTTCTTGAGTATCTTATTTATTGCAATTACAGCTCTAATTTTTTGGAAGATAATGCCGATATATTTCCAGAAAGACAATTTTCATTCCTTATGCTCCTGAATTTTATTCTAAATGATTGAATTTTACCATTACAGTATCTGTTGAAAGGGCAGATTATTTATTTCATCTAATTCATATTTATCAACTATAATGCTTACATTTTGTTTCATAAGTATGAATAAAACAGCATAAAAGTGACACAGTTGAAAAATTCAATGTGTACTGTATAATTTATGTTATTAAATGTATTTGAATGTAAATATTTAATGAGAGTTATTTTAAATAGTTATTCTCTTTTGGAACTGTAGTCCCTCAGTTGCATTATTAATTGGTGATGGGTTTATTTTCCTTTTGCATATTTCCTATCCTAACAAATTGGCCTTCATTGATTTTTAGAGATACCTGAAGTGTCTTGGATTTTTTTCCTTTCTAACCAATTTTTTGTTCTTTTATATGTTGTATGGTCAAATTTTAAGATCTGATAATATATTCTAATTTCAATTCTTATTCATTCCATTAGTTCCTATCTTTTATGTTATTAATTTAATTTTGCAATCTCAGACTCGCTGCAATAACATTTTTTTCCAGCAGCATTCCAGATGAAGCATAAAATGGCTGTATGCTAATTTTTAATTCTCTTCTAAGAATTTCTATTACTTTTGTGTTTGTTCATACTCAATTTATAACATCAAGAGCAGAAGATGTTCATTAAGCTCAATTTTAGATTTAATTTCTGCCAATGAGTCTTGCTGTCACTAAAAATTAGCCTTGAGAGTAAAGTTTTTATTCTGCCATAATATTTTAATGATATTAGATAACTGCATTTAATGTTTCTTCTTGGTCACTTTACACCAGCTCAATGTCTTGTAATACATACCAGTGGTTTATACAGTCATCAGTAGTATGGTAAAATATGTATTTTCGTGGCAGCTGTAATGTTATACTCACTTCTATCCTTTTACGCACCTTCTGAAGAAAGTAATAAAGGCATCATTTTGTATGTAATAATTTTTAAAAAGAGTTTAAAAGTTTTCCCATGTATATGTATGTAAAATTCCTTTTCAAATCGTAGATAGAAAAATCTGTAATATGTTTTCTGATAACTGGTTTAAAAATATTTAATGTTACTTATAGCAAAAATTAACAGGCAATGTTCTTCTAACTTGGTAAAATGTGAGAATCTTTTGAGATTTGTAGTTCAGACCATTGATTGATTAGCTTATTGCTATATATCTGTTTCTCTTATACCATTGAGACTCATAATAGAAATATTTTTTTAACCAATTCAGTAGATTTTTGAATGCCCCTTATTAACTCTCTCACTGCCTGATTTTTGTTACATTTTCTATTTTTAAAGCTTATAGCTCTAAGCAAATTCATACTAGATTTGTATATAATTACAGAACACTTGCATTGTAAATAATTTACCTAGTATAATTCTGAATTAAATCTAAGTAGTTCTTCACAGTAACCAATTTATTGTATTTGATAACTTGAGGATGATGAATATCCCTCTTACATTTAACCCATTTTATATTATTAAAAATTGAAATAAACCTCTATAAACAAGCATTATTTAAGATGACATTTTTATGTAATTTTCAAGTTAAATTAATAATCTTCTCCACATTTCAAATCTTTGCTATAAACATAGTGATTGCATCCAAATTTGTGATCAGCATATCATAATTCAATTCAACTAATGATGGCTCTAAATCACAGTTAAATGTAATATATACTCCTGATTGGAGCTTATTGAATGACAAAAAGTTTATATGGTGAATCCTTGTATTGGAATAGGAATTAGAGATAGTAGACTCTTCATTAATGTATGAACCCTTGCCTTTGACGAAGAAAAATATAGTTGTTTATTCATAGTAATTGTGCATCCATTTAAAAATTATTCTTTCTGGTAAATAGATAAAAAAAGTTTGTTATTTTTATGAAGAATTATTTTTAGCTAATTCTTGGTCAATATTACTGATGTTTCTAATCTTCTGCTTTTATAAAAACATCTCAAAAATTTAAGTTAGCATACTTGTCTCTTTGTATACCATACTTTTTTCTATATAAATTTGGATAGCTTTGATATATTTTATAAAGTATCATCCAGAATAAATGAAAATATGGTAGTTATCTTTTATGAGAATGTCCATTTTAGCATTAGTAATCGCAGAGAGCAAGATGATGGTTATAGAATCTATTTATCACAGATGGACTGCATCAGATAGTACTATAAAATATTGTGTGAATGATATTACCTTCTGATTTTGTTTTATATTTTGAAAACTTGTATAAAATAGTTTGATTGTTACTTTAAACATAAAGTGAAAACAGTGGTTCAATTTTAGCAGATCATTCAGCCAGTGTTTACTTTCTTTCCTCTTGAGTTTTCAAAGCTGCAAGAATTTGCTTAGAAAATGGAATGAAACCATCAGGAAAGAATTGTCCACTGGGATGTATTGGTTATTGGGGCAGATGAAGGCTTCAGGTGAGCCATTCCTGCTTCAGTTGTGAATTGGATTATTAAAATTGTGAAATTAAATCATGTATCTAAAATCAAAGCACTTAAATATTAATTAAGACTTGTTCCAGTATAAATCATGCACCTTATGTGTTTGGTCATAGTTGGGTAATTTTAGTTCAAATTTAATTGGAAACTATCATCCAGATTTGTATTTTTTGCAATTATGAAATTGTAAGCTGCTCACCATTTCAACTTTCACCATTTTATTGTTTAAATGTTTCTGAATAAACTAATTAATTAAATTTTAGTGTAATGACTAATTTAGTCATTGAAGAAGTAATATTGTTTGTTTTTGATCTTGTACATAGTACTTTCACAACGTTCTTTTTCCTAATTGGTATTCATGTTTCAGAATCTTGCATGAACTCTTGAAATCAATTATTAAATAATGATTGTTTGTCCATTTTTGATGATTTATTTGTATTATTTAATAAACTTTAGGTATTAACTGTTACATTTTCTATATTTTTGTTTGAAGGTCCTGCTTGGAACATGTTTTTTACTTTTATTATTTTTTCGAAAATATCAATATTTGATCAAATTAAGATTAATAATGATTTCATTTTATACTTCATGATCCAGTTGATGATTTTTTGTACTAAATAAGGAATTTCCTTCATTTACGGCTTATATTTACTTTTAAGTTTTTCTTGCTTGTTGTAAGTGTTCTGCAGTGCTTGAAAATGTGCTCATCAGGTTAAATGTGATTGCTGTGATGCTGAAAATGCAGCCTGTGGTAGAGGTGTTATATAAAAATCTATAACATCAAAGAGGAGAGCTGACTAAAAAGATGGTGCAACATCCTGCTTTGTAAATTCAGTATTTTCATTTGTTCCAATTATTTTCCAGCTATTTGATGGAAATAGATCGTGTAGCCGCTCCATTCTACCTCCCTACTGAGCAGGATATCTTGCGTGTGAGAGTCCCGACAACCGGTATAATAGAGTATCCCTTTGATTTGGAAGAGATACGGTTTAGGTATGTTGTCTAAGTAAAAATCATATGCCCAATTTTTTTGGAGACCTGTGGACCATCTGACAATATGGTACAAAAGGGAATGATGCTGCAAAACACCAATGCACTATGGTGTTTCTCCTCCCTTGGGTTTTAGTCACCTGTCCCGTTGATTCCCTCCTCCAAGCCCTAGCCAGCATGTGTCAGAGACTGAAGGTTTACAGGACATGAACCTCTTTTTTTAACATTCCTCTCCTCATTCCTCTCCCATCCATTGTACCATTTTCTCACCCAAACTGTCTTGCATGCTTGTGCGTGTGACACGAAAGTGACTTTCTTTCACGGCTTCTCTTTCTTACAGTTATCTTAGTGATTTAGAGAGAATAAAAGCGGAAGACTATTTGCCAACTGAACAGGACATTTTGCGAGCTCGAGCTCCAACCACAGGGATTATAGAGTATCCCTTTGACTTGGACTCCATCATATTTAGGTAGGAAATTCTTGTGAAAACGAAAAGTAAAAAAGGCCAGTGCAGAGTAAAGTGGTAATTAAATTTTGGCCTCTTTTACACCTCTGGCTCTTGCTGCAGGCTCCCGCCATTTCTAGGCTCTTTCACTCTGCAGATCTTTTGTGACAAAGTTCACTGCTGTAAGGCCTAACTGCGTTCACTCAGCATAGGCTGTTGGTGGAGGATAAAAGTCACAGTGAAATATAATTGAGACTCTTGTTATTCCTTAATGCTTCTTGAGCACTTATAATTATTGCTAGGTATTCAAATGTATAAAGCATATTTTTAGACTTGAATATTTTTTACAATCATGGAGAATATTTTTATTCATAAGTTCCTTTCTTGTGAATCCTATATCCTAAAGCACAATGCAACATCTATCTTCGTAATCATTGCTTGGCTAGATACTGTGATCGAAGCTTACTGCAGCTTTCTTCCAATAAATGGCGGGAGGTAGGTACATTTACAGCTCTTAAATAGGAAGGAATAAGTAAGTTTCTGCCAAAAAAGGTAGTAAGGACCTCTAAAACTTAAGCGTATTGCTTAACACTTGATAGGCCTTAGGATGCTTCGTAAGAAGTTCTCGTCCTAGACTACTGATTAGGTTATGTAAGTGGTAGTGAAAATTTTGATTATTTGCTTAATCCCTTGGATGTTGTTGTTCATTGTTACCTAGTTCTGCTAGTGTGGGATGTAGTTCATTTAAATTTTCAGTACAACTATAAGTAGTAGAATTTCATTTTATATTCATATTTCTTGAACTCCATTATTTACCTCTAATTTCAGTGCAAGTTATGTTAATTAGAATTTTAAAATCCATGAAATATTTGGTAGATTAACATGTTTATGATCTTTACTTTGTACTTTTAAAACTTGTTTGAACGTAATGCATTGGGAATTTTGAAAGGATTGGTTGGATAGTTTAGTGCATGTAAAACTTTGAATGTAGTGGTTTTGATATGAGTGTTGTGGTCAAGGCAGACCTTTAGTTTTCTCTTTTTTGAAATAAAATAGTGAATAATATCCTCTGTGATATTTGTTCACTTGATTTAACTCTCTGATGTGATATAAACATCAAATTAACTGTTTTTAAAAGAGTAAATTTTTTATACAACAAGAAGTACTATCTATTCAAAATCTTGGATTTCCATGCTATGAATATTTTGCAAAAACTTAGTTCATGCTAACCAAAGGCAATGGAATTATTTTTAATTTAAAATTTAGACTTGAGATATCTCAATAGTTTTTCAGTGTTGTAGTTGGTATATTTTGCACAAAGTAGATGAATGGATTATTTTCTTAAGGTGTCATATTGATTTTCCTCTGTTTTAATTTAAAAGTATTTCATTATTTGTTAATTATATTTCAGGATGGTAGACGTAGGAGGACAGAGATCCGAAAGAAGGAAGTGGATCCACTGTTTTGAAAATGTTACTTCTATCATATTTTTGGTAGCTTTGAGTGAATATGATCAAATTTTGTTTGAATCTGAGAATGAGGTAAATATTAATTCCAAAGTTAGCTTAAGCTCCTGATGTTCAGCCTTTTATTAAAAAATTGCATTGTATTTCAGAACCGAATGGAAGAAAGTAAGGCATTGTTTAAAACAATTATCACCTATCCATGGTTTCAGCACTCTTCAGTAATTCTTTTCTTGAATAAGAAAGATTTGTTAGAAGAAAAAATTATGTATTCCCATTTGGTGGATTATTTCCCAGAATATGATGGTAGGTGTGGATTATTTAATCCTTTTCTGAATTTGAAGATAAAAATATTTACATTCATCTTTGCTCTAGATGTATTTTAGCTATTACCCCTTTAAAATAATAACTTTTATATTCTATACATCTTATTTACAATAATGTAAGGCTATTTATAATAGCTTGAGATGAAACTTGCATTCATCCTCTTCTCTATGGAAATTTTAATTCCCTAAAGAATATATACTAATTTTAGAGTTGTATTTTTAATTATTTTATGTCAATTAATAATTATAAACATTTTTACATTGCATAATATATCTTTTATTCATCTCAAATTTTTAAATTTGTATTTATAATAATTTATTAGTGTCCAATAATTGAATTTTATTTTTTTAACCTTTTGACAGGTAGTTTTAACGTTTCATGTTTTTAGTTTTTTATCCATTATTTTACTCTGTAATATCATCAAAGATAATAGGATATATTACTTGGGTTTTTAAAAGAGAACTTCAAATGAAGTATGATCAGAATTGGTTTCAAGCATTTTTTTAAGTATTACTTTATTCATTGCTACATTCATTTATTAGTTCATTATATTATTATATTACTACCATATAATTATACTATATAATTTTTTTAAACAGTGAAAACTGCGATAGTGGTGGGGATTCATTTAGTAACATTTAATATCCAGAGCTGTTCTCCTGTGTTTTATTATTACTTAATTATATTTATTAAAGGATGTGATATACTTAGTACATTAAAGAATGCGATTTTTTTCCAAAGTTAAACAGAAGTGAAAAATCATCGAAAACAGAAGTGCAGGTTAACGCGGCATGGTGGTGTAGTGGTCAGTATACCTGCCTGGCAAGTGGGAGACCTGGGTTCGATTCCCAGTCATGTTGCTATTTTTCACTTCTGTTTAATTTTATTATATTTTTGTTATAATGCTATGAAAACATAGAATAGAAGTAAGTTGGAAGTTTAGAATAAGGTCACTTAATTTCTTTGTATAATTTTTCACAAATAAGTTTAAACATACTTATTTTGGAATAAAATTATCATGGAAAGATCAATAATATGTTATGTAAAGATTATGTAGTCATTATTTGTAATGATATTAATGATGGCCTAATTTATTGGTTCAACTATTATCTATAAAAGTCTGAGTTGATGATGATAATGATTTATTTAAAACTAAGATATCAGTATTTTTAAAATTTTATCATTAGAAAAATTTATAGCCTGGAAAAATACTACATTCAAAATATTGTGAGATAATAGCATAGAAGAACTTGTATCTCTCAGATTTTGAAATCCCTGTCATTTATTGTAATATGCATTAATATTATATTGACGGGATAAATAGATGTATTATGTAATTGATATATTTCATATCTCAAATTTTTATTTTGGACCTTGATTTTAGAAGTTGTGCTATGTGGTACTGATTTATGTTGTATTTATAAACTAATGTATTAACATACACACTCGATTATTTTTGTTATAAAAGATGTTCTAGCATTTTGATTGAAGAATTATTATTTTCTGAATTGTTTTATTAAAAGTCTTTCTTTCCATTGAGGTGCTGATGTAATTTTACAGTGAATATTTTCAAATATGTTTTAAACAGTATTCAAACTGATTCTTATTCTAATGTTGTACATTACCACAAATTATCTATTTATAACTCTGCTAAAATTTTATTTATCAAAGTTTCAAGTTATTTCTGATATTGGAAAGTATGCAGATGAATATTAAAAATCCTCTTTATATTCATGATACAAGCACTTAATTCCTTAGTGCATATTCATTTTTCCATTGTAAGAATTTCATTTTACTTATACTGTCCCTAATCTTCGTTAAAACCACATGTTCAGATGATTTCTTTTCCATGATTTCTACTCATATTAAAAATTGTTGCAGTATTGTTTTATGGCTAAGATTTCATTTGAGGAATTGTGAAAGCCTAATGTGCAGTACTATAAGATTCTCTTGGATAAATTTTTTGTAAATATTATTGTCTATTTCTCACCTTATAATTGGTATTGAACTTTATCATAACTTACAAATCGGTTGATATATATTTTTCATTATCAGTTTAAGCAAAAATGTGTATAATTAAATTTATGAATTCACTATTTCTAACCTGAAAACACAGATAGATTATTTATCATTATTTAGATTTTTTGATTGATAGTTTACAATTTTTATTCGAACATCAACAAACTTGGGACATGATAACACTTTAATAATTTTCATTTCAGGAAAATTATTTTTTTAAAGTTCTGTTTGTTACTCATAGCCATATAGACTAACTGTTAAGGAAAAAAAAACATTTTCATGAAAACTTTTTAAATTGATGAAACACATCTTAGAATACATGTTTCATCAAACTAGCTAGATGCTGGCATAGAAATATCAGCTGCTGGTGAAGCTATGGAGAGGAATAGACTCATTAATTGAAGTGGCATTACATGCACATATCTCAAAGATATTGCCCTTTTTAATCAGAAAAATAGTGGTGTAAGTGATGTTTCCACTTCTATTATTAAAAAAAAAAACAACTGAACCCACACCATAGTGATGATGGAGAATCATATTTCCTTTATTTTCAGTTTCTGTTAAGATAAGCATGAAAGTTTAATTTTTATCAGTTATGGAGTAATACAACCATAGACTGCTGCTGCACAAATTTACATTACTATTTTATTTATATTTTTTGTAAATAATTATCCTTCAGACCAACAATTCAGACTATGTCCAACATCAAGTGGTTTATTGATCATGACTCCTTATAATTTTTAACTGGTCTCTCTGTTAGAAGTAACACTAACAATTGCTCAGGAATCATTGCTGTTGCATTACTGGTTCTCTGTAGTATTACATTGTTTTGATCTATCCTCGTAATCATCAAATGTGGATGGAGCTGGGACTTAATTAGGAAATAACTCAGTGTGAATTTATTAAAATCTCTTTTTCAACTAGATATTTTGGATTCCCTGAAGGAAAAACTGCTAAGCACAAAACTAGGGGAATTAAATATTTAGAGTTCTTTTAAAGATTTAAAAAACCCTTATGATGGTTCAAATAATCTCTAATTTTTGTCATATCTCCTGTTATGAGGTTGTTTATATAAAATGTTGTTGAAGACTGTCATGACTACATTTATAAAGTGCAGTGTAGTACTTCAAGTTTAAGTTTGATTATAAAACCTAGATCACTAGAACTATAAATAGCTTGAGCTATTTTTAATTTCTGAAAAATATATTTAAGAATATTATTTTGAGTAGAGTATAATTTTTCTAGATGTCTATGACTTTGTTGATTATTAAGGTTACTCTGGGTATGTTTTCTTTAGCTGGAAACGTAAAAGTCTGAAGAAGAAGTAGAATGCTACTAAAACATTTCCGGTTAGAACAGAATTAGGTTAAAGTTAAATTGATAGTAAATTATTTATGAATCATCAAAAAAAATAGATTTTTATTCATTCTATGGAAAACGTGTAAAATTTTCTTGACTAATCCTTTTTCATTGTGATGGATTTCCTTGTTATGATCTTATCCTGCGTGGAGTTGAAACATAGGTAATTTTATTTTAGGGATTTTTTCCCTGAGCAATGTTTTTTTTTGCAGTAATTAACCTTTGTAATACCACCATAAAAATGAAATATTTTGCGATGAATGTTGAAGATGAGTAGAATAAATATAGTAGGTAATCCACATAAAGGAGGAAAGATGCAATTACTTAGTGTGCGTGATCATAGTTTGTTTTGATGTGAAAAATAATCTTCTTGATAACCAGGTCCAAAGCAAGATCATGTACCTGCTAGAGAGTTCATCCTGAAGGTGTATTTAGCTCAAAATCCTGACCCAGATCGTATGTGTTACTCTCACTTCACTGCAGCTACAGGTTTGTTTGAGAGGAACAATTCTTTGGCTCTTGTAGGCTATTCACTCCTGGAGATATTAGGGTATTTGCTATTTCCTACACTATCCATGCTACAATGATATTTGCTTATCTTCTGAGCCAAAGTGTTTGATTAGGTTGAAGAAAAAGTTTAAGCTAGATATACTTTATTTACCATCCTTTGCCTTTAGAGTTTAAATTTAATTTTAAGTTTCAATGATGTATTTGATAAATTTCAGGGATAATATTAATTGATCACCAGTCAGAATATTATTCTTCTTTTTCACTCTCAATAAAGTTATTACAATCAAATGTTTAAAACTTCTCAATGTAGGTGAAAATGTTGCTATAATATATGCATAGCCCTAATATTTTGTTAAACTTAACAGATTTCAAGTAGGTTAGGATTATGTACACAATAATTGGTTGGCGATATTAATTTTAAGGAAGTATATGCTTATGAGTGCTATTTCTTAAGCTAGTTCTAATATAATAATTTGCATTAATATGATTGTATCATAGTAAAATTTATTGCTCTCAGTTTTGTTTTTTGTAATCCATCTTTCCATTGGTTTTCATAATGCTTCTCATTAGAGTAATATTTTATTTTTAATTTTGTGAAATTCTTTTCTTGTAGGTATCTTTGCACCTCATTTTGTTTAGACTTCCATAATCAACTTACCAAAGTATAGTGTAACTTATTTCTTTGTTTTGCTTTACAAAATTCACATTTGTTGTTGAACCAATTTAACAAAACTTTTGTTTCAAGGCTCTTGGATTGTTGTCATAGCTCTTATTTGCTTTTGCTCATTCCTGATTGATTTCCACTTGTAGGCCCACAAAGAGATGCTATTGCAGCGAGAGAATTCATACTGCGTATGTTTGTTGATCTTAATCCTGATAGTGAGAAGATCATCTACTCACACTTCACATGTGCAACAGGTACAAACTGTTCGGTTTGAAATGGGATTTGAAAGAATTTCTTTCTGTCAGTTGCTTTAGATTCTTTTGGATATGAGTTTGTCTTCTTTTCTGTACTGGTGATTGCAAGGGCAGTTAATATTTATTATTGTTTGAGATTAATGGCAGCTATTCACCATTCAAGGAAGATTTCAGTATCTTTCTTAATTAATGAATGTATGGTGTACTATGGATGGAATTGGTGAGGCTGCTATGAATAATTGTTGAATGTCTTATTAACTCTTTTTTCTTCTTTCTTTTGTGCATGCTGCTTTTATGGATGTTGGGGAATGTGGAACTTGCATGTTTGGAATGGTCCTACTTCTATATTATAATTTTATTATTTTGCATGGCTTTACTGTCATCCTGCCTTGCATATGTGACTCAAAACAGATACTGAGAATATTCGTCTTGTATTCTGTGCTGTAAAAGATACCATCATGCAGAATGCTTTAAAAGAATTCAACTTGGCATGAGTGCTCAATGTTTATACTTACTTTATTTTTTTATGTAGTGGCAAACTTACACTGTTGATTTGTGGAGATATGGTCATTAAATTGTGTGCAGTTACCTAGGTCTTGTGGTGAATGGGATCTCTTTTCTATTCTTTTAAACTTGATCACTGTTATTACTCAGATCACTTTTTTGGAGCTTACTGTTCACAGACTTCAGTTGAATTGAATTTTTATACTCAGCCTAGAAATTCATGATTTGTTTCCTCTGTTTATAGTTAGACATTAACCAAATTAGTGGTGTATCAGTGATACTCATTGGTGTTGTTTATTTCATCATAGATATTTTGTGAAATGTTAACAGTTAATTTCTGAAATGTTATCATTTAAATATTACTGTAATAATCTTTATTTAACGATAAAATTACAATTGCATGCTTATATAAACTTGTATTTTATGTTGCTGTTTAAAAAATTATATAATTGACAATGTGATTTCATTTCATTTATTCGAAAACCATACTTCAATTTCTTATGTATATATGTTTAAATTTTGCTTGTAATCGATTAAGGTAATTATTGATATTCTTGCTGACAGCTTTAAGATGTTAATTCTCTCTGCTAACTCACTAAGGAAAGAGATTTAATAGCTTGGAAGAGAATTTTTTTTGTTTTATGCTGTCTCATATCCTGGTCTTCCTTGTAAAACTTGCTCTGAAATCAAGTGAAAATTGTTAAATTTCTTATAAAGCAAAATTGAATAAATTGTTTATGTCATGTTTTTCTATTTGTCTCTGCTTGTCTAATGTTTTGTCATTAAGTCAATGAAGATATTACTTTTCATTCTCAATAAAGGTTGTGGAATTTCATTTGTTAGGCTTAAGAATTAAAATCCTCAATCTGTAAAATACAATCATATCAAGAGTTTTAAATGAAATCCTTCGCTTACATGCATTTTCATGCATGCATGAATAGCTATTACTTGCTATTGCTTCAGTGGGAATTGCCTTAACTTTTCCAGAATGGTAATGATTATATAATTTCATTATTGTTAGCTGGATTTGTTAAATTGATTCTTTGAATGTTATAATAACTCTATTCATGTTTCTATTACAATTACTGCTGTCTTTTTGCCTTGCAGACACTGAAAATATAAGGTTTGTGTTTGCAGCTGTGAAGGACACAATTCTTCAGTCTAATCTCAAGGAATACAATCTGGTCTAGGAACAATTATGGAGGCGTCTAAGCACTCATACTGGTCGGAGGGAGTGCCAAGGCACACAAACGACTCTATTCAGTATTTACTGGAAAGTGGCAGATAAGTGGCAATGGTAGCTACGTTAAGTCAACATTGCACTTTTGGATTGCCGTTGCTTTAACAGGAGGAGGATGTGCTTGCAACTATAAATAAAAGAAGTAGGAACCACAGAAGCTGTCATTGGGTTTGGGAAAAGTATGATGGTGGCTAAATAAAAGGTGATAGGCTGAAGTTGTGGGTTTCACGTCCTCCTCAGACCACTTCCACAATCACCACGAGTGTATGTATATCTTTTAGTGCACGTGTGCCTGCCTACCGGTACTATTGGGGCCGTGCCACAACGACAGACAAGGCAATATCTATTCTGCAGTACACCACCAAATAAAATGCCGTGTCTGGTGGGTGCGGATAAAAAAATGTTAAACGGAGGGAGGGGAAAGAATGTGAAAAATTTTTACTATCACATTTTTTGCCAAGTCACATTTTGAGTGTGAATGAATGAATGCACCTTGGTGTGTTTGGTTGAACAAGCTTGTGGGAGTGTTTGAGATTGCCTGCTTTTTGTTGGAGAAAGGCTCGCCTTGTTTGACTCACAGGCCCTTGTAGGAACATTTTTCTGGAATCTGTTCCATACTGGAGCCATGAATGGTTTTTTTCAGGAGATGGAGGAGTTGAGGGTGCGTGTATGATAACAAATAAATGAATTAAAAAGTAAAAGAAAAAAGATAATAAAAAGATGTAATAATAAAAGCTTGTTGTTGTGTAAAGGTGAGAGTTAAATGGGTTGGTAGGTGGATTTTAAGTTCTGGGCAAGGGATTGGGAAATGGACCACTCTGGAGCAAGTATGGTCAAAGGTTTTTCAACATATCTCAGGACATCGGCAAAGGTTAGAGATAGGTCATCAAGGCAGGAGCCATTTCTCAAAGGATGAAATGAAAAGTTTCTATGAAGATCTGTGGTATGGGTGTTTTTTCAGCCTTCAAAAGTGCGATATTGTTGAGAGACTACCGTGTGTTTTGGCCCCATGCTCCACTGGGGCTTTTCATTTCCCAAGTTACTCTTTCCCTCAGGAGCAGAAATGGACACTGGGCTAGCCCTTATTTTCAGACTATTGCTTGTATAAGAATGGTTGGGGTTGGAGGAGGGCGCCTTGGTGTTTCTGCCCCTTGGACAGTTCCTGAATATTGCCAATCTCCTTCTTCAGCCTCTACATGATTCTACTCTCCATAATATCAGTTTTAATCCTATCTCACAACTGCTGTGGTTTATTTCTGTGGCCACCCTGTGTTTCCATAAACCCTCATATTCTTTGCCCTGTTCTGTTTTGTTGGTGCCAATTGCTCAGCCCAATCCCCAACCCCTGTAAATGGAACTGCATCGACAATGTCATCACAAGTGACTGAAGCAATCATAGTGCCCTTAGTGTGGTGTTGTTGCCCTTCTAGATGCAAGCCAAAGTGTTTTTTTAACCCATGCAGATTTGAAAAATTTCTGCATGTGACTCATTCACATTCACATTGTTATAAAAAAGAAACATAGATTAGGATCAAAATGAATAAAAAACTTTCCCTTACTATTGCAGATAGCGATGCATCTTGTTCATGTGATTCTAGATTATTTGGGGCTGCACCCCTTTGTTGCTGTAGTGTTTCAGTGAACTGGGTAAAAGAGGAAGGTTATCAGACATGTTTGGATGTTTAGGAACCCTTGCGTATCGAACTGGCCAAGTTGAAGGAACAGTTTGCTCCGTAAAATACGGATAAGGAATATAAGTAATTGAGTGAGACAAAATTTATTGGGTGAAAAGAAGAGGGGAAAATCATTGAAAATGTGATTTTGTGTTTATAAACATTTGAGATGTTGGTAATTACTGCAAGGCACTGTATTAATATCTTTTCATTTGTAAAATGGCATAAACCAATGGGTGAAATTGCTGCTTGGTTTGTGTATGCAAGTTTGTATGTCTGCTCTGGTGTGCGCGTGTGGTGTGTGTGTCAATAGTTCATTTGTAAATCATTTCTTGTCGAGAATATACATTTTTTTCTGAAAGCATTTTCAAGTCTCTTTAAAGTGTTTTTGCCACACTCCTATGTTAGATAGGGGAAGATAGCATGAAAGGGGGTTTACTTTACTCTGAGGCTCACCACTGCCATTGCTTTACATGTACAGCATCCATCACTAGGCTGCATTTCTTTGGACCAACTCCCATTACAGAGCATTCCCCAAAATAATAGGGAATCAAAACTAGTTGTCGATGAAATTAACATGATATGCCTTCCTAAAAATCCACATTCCTCCCAATTGGAGGTGAAATTAGGTAACCTTTTTATTCACCCAAGCTGTAAATAATACAAGACAAGATGTTAACCAGAAATATATTAATAAAATCCATGTAATCCATAATGTGCTTTGTTCAAACAATGGCATAAAAAATGATTGGTAGCATTGCTACTATGTAATTGCCTTAGTAGGGCATATTAACACCAAGTTTAGGGCTGCTCAAATAGTTCTTTGTGAAGCTTGCACTTAAAGTAATTCGATTTCAAAATTGTTCATTGGCAGTTTTTGTTAAATCTATTGGAGAATTAATTCCATTTAAGGATTATATTTTGTTCGATTATTTTTTCATTAGCTTCTGCATTTATCAACTCTCTTACTTTAATTTATAAAAATATATATGTTTCAAGTTTTTATACAATAGCTATTCTAACTTTTAGAACGGATATGGCATTTGGATGCATAGATGATTGCAAATTTAAGTGTCAGAGAAATAATTTTCTCACAGAATTTTATATAACTACAAAGAAAAAAATCATGCATTCATCCTACTTGGTATTAGAGTTGAATTTTATTCATAATGTCTTAGTTGTGGAATGCACTAAGAAATTGGCTCATAAAATGTCTAATGATTAAAAAGTAGGAAAGTTGGAGTCAAGAAGAGATACCTTATCCCATATCTAAGAACAAATAAATACATTATTTTTGTTGTGTTCTAATGCACTAGGAGTATCAATGGAGAGGAATGCATGGCCTCTTATACAACGAGAATTCAAATTTTTCTTAAAGAGGGAATCAACCTTCATTGCCAGTATTTAAAAATGGAAATCACCAACAGAAAATATCGTGGTAGTTTATTTACTGTGGCAACTCTGAAAGTGTATTTATTCATTGTTGGCAATTGATCTGAAAAGTAAAGGTTTGATGTTCGTTCTTTGTTGAAATGTATTTAAAGGGTGAATGATTTTAAATCTTCAGAATTTTATATTATTTCCTGTTGGATTCAATTAGAGATTATCTAAATTAGTGTCTCACAGTTAATTGTTACTTTTAGTTACAAGTTTCTTCCTTTGTTAATTTTTAGTTTTTAGACACTTCAAGGTTCTTTTGAGGTACCTATTATGCTTAGCAAAATATTTTTACTAGGAGTATGATAATTCCTTGTAGATGGATGTATGCTGTTCAATATAGATTGTCATCATGTGCAGTTCTTTTGTAGCATAAGCTTTCTAAAAGCTTAAGAAATATTTAAGTTTCTTTTCTTGAGTTTTGATTATATATATAATCTCTTTTTATATATATTATCTCTGAACTGCACATAATATATTATCGTCCTCTACACATAATTATGAGAGATTAAAAATGTTAAATGCTTTAAATAGAATGCTTTCATTCAATTTAAATTTTATTTTAAAATGCAAGCTTTTAATATCAGGTCTCATTTGTTACAAGTATTGTATTTGTTATGACAGTTATTAGATGTGCGTATGATGTTACTTTGGAAACTGTATCATTGGAGTCTTATTTTATTATCAATTTTTCTAAACCTAATGAAGTAACTCAAAGTTACTCAAAACAATCTCCATATTACAGCTCTATAATTAATGTTGGTTAACTTCATTAAACTCTGATATATCAATTAATTAGATCTCTTTTTTAATCGGCCTATGTGAAAATAAACATTACATTATTTTCTGTGCAGCAAGTAAAAGCTTTTTGTATGAATATTTATGTATAAGAAACATTCACTCTGAGTCTTGTCAAAGTATCCCTTAATGGCAAAGGCACACAATAATGCAGCTTTGATTATTGAATACATTGTATATTTCTAAACATTTATATAATCTTTTGGGATTATCCTCTCTGTTGTATCTTGAAAGGAAGAAATTGTGATATGAATCTGGTCTGGAAATTGTAAATAAAAAATATTACTGACAAATCTTCTTTAAATTCAATGACTGTGTTGTCAAATCAAAGAACGCTTTTGCTTCCTTAATTCTGCTTGCATTTACTAACACAGCAAGCATATTAATTCTAGTTATTTAATACATGATGTACCCTTCATCTTAAAATGGAATCGAATTCTCTTCTTTCATTGTGATTGTTAATTGATGCTGTAATATCTTTCATGGATGACAGTGCTAAAAAGAAAGATAATTTCATATTGTATTCGGACATTATTCTTTTCAGTAGCAGGTATTAGCTCCTATAATCCCTACTACATGTTTTATTTTCTTTTGTTTCCTGGATATTTACCAAGATCCTTGGTAAATTTTTAATGTATGTATACTTTTTGAATTACTTGTGTAGGAATATGAATATTTATTTTAGTAATCCTGTTGCATGTACACTATGGTACAATCAGTAAATACTTTTTATGATCTAAGTTCTCAAATCTTCTAAATCTTTATTTTTCAAAACTTTACCGTTATTTAATCAAAATTACAGAATCTTATTATTTTTATTTCACGTTCAATGCTACTCCATTTAATTTTAATATCTGTTGTATAAAATTAATTTTGGTTGCTATAAAATAGAAATTTAAAAAATTCATCTCTAATGATTTTCTATAACTTCGGCTTAAAATGAAATTGCCTGTATGAAAATTCTACCATACACAATGAATTACACTAATACTGCATTTATAAAATTCAATTAGGGACAAAAATACAAGCTTAGATGGTGTAAATTGTCGTAATCTAATGTGAGTTGGAGTTTGGCTGCATCATTATTTCAACGGTGTAAATCATATTACTTGAATTAAATAGCATTGATTTTTACTCCAAAACAGTACCATTTTTTGTTTAGGTTTATTTGGTGCCTTACTACTAAGGTGAGAGGCCTCATTGAACTTTATTTGACTAATATTAAGACCTAAGCCTATCTTTTCCTTTATAATACTATCGAGGAGTACCTTATAAAGATCTATAAAAGGAAGAGTGAAGTAGAAGTTTCACTCTGCACTCTTCTTTAATATTACATTATAGAAATTGAGATGAATACTCCTTTTGTATATATTATAAAATATAGCAGCATGACCTTGTAAACTATAATCATATTGAAATATTAATTTATTTATAATTGAATTCTGTTGAAATTTCCTGAATTAAGCAATGTGTCATACAATGAATTAAAGAGTTTCAGAAGATAGCAACTTATGTGAATCATCATCATTTTTTCCTTGGATGCTCCTTTTGTATGCATTAGTCTGCAGTTCTTTTTCAGAAAGATTTCTTAGCAACCAGAAAGATGGAATAACAGTTTCTCATGAAATACCTTTTGAAGTGGAGAATGCTTGGAGACAACTTCATTCATAGAGAAAATAACCTTTGATCGGTTTGAATGAATACACAAACTTTTATACTTGATCTTGAATGGAAAAGCAGGATATTTGTTTAGTTTGTTGGAATGAGTAATCTTTCTTTAAATCATGTTTATTACTCAATGAACAACTAATCATGTTTTCTTGTTTAGTTTGTTGGAATGAGCAATCTTTCTTAAAATCATGTTTATTACTCAATGAACAACTAATCATATTTTCTATTGAAAATGTCTTTAGAAAATTTTTAGATTATCTGTTATTTCTTTATATTTGTCCATTTACTTTTTCTTACCTTGATTTTTCAATGTTTAATTTATGAAAAATTAAGCGTTCATTTTTATGTTAATAACTTTAATATCAAATTCTGATTGTACATAGTTCTGTTATATGTATCATAGATAGCCATTAGGTCTGATTCAATATTTTTACCATTCTTTACATACCTAAAAAATCAAACCAGTTTTGTTTTCCCTTACAATGGTTTGATTACACTCCTCGGATTTCAATTTTATCACTTGATGGGGATTCTATTGTCTACTCATCTCCAAGTCGTCTATATCCTCCATGTTATATCTCTTTATCAGAAATTAAACTAGGTTCTTTATATCAGATCATGTTTATATGCTTTTATTTCTTCCTCCTGTAGCCTTTTTATTAATATTTGTCAAAAGTGATATTAATTCTTCCTGATCATTATATATTAATTAATAGTTGAAAACTGTGATAAAGAATTCAATGTTTTATTTAGTTTTTTGATTTAGTATGAATCTATTAAATTTTAACAAAATATAATAATGTAATCTTCATAAACATAAAGTTCATTTTATATTATCAACTAACTCTTATCCCTATTGAACAGCAATTGTTTGTCTTCTCATAGGAATGTTTATTGATGTATGTTAGAAAGTTTGACAAATATACTTTAAAGAATTAAATATTTATGAAAAACTATTAGGATTTGACATTTCCTTATATTCATATTACATGATTGTTTTCATATAAAAGTAGAGTAAGGCTAGAGGTCCCTAGATAATTTAAAAATGAAATATGATAAATAAATAAATTTTGATATAAAAAAGCCATTGCAAGCTGTAAAATCCTATTGAAATCATTCTTTGTCTTTTGTTTATGTAATATTATTGAATTGAAGAAATAGAATTAATGTGTGTAGAGATGTCGTAAAATTTGATGCTTAATTTTCAAGATAATGTCTTTGTATCCTATAAGCTGTTCTGAAATACAAGGTTTATACAAATATATATTTAATTTTTTATTTAAAATATTTTAATGAAGAGGTTATTTCTAAATTTTAATAATAAACATTGGTTAAATATTAGCTTATTCAATTACAGTATAATTTTATGACATGGGAATATATTAATTACAGTATAATTTTATTACAGGAATACATGGGAATACTTACATGCATTCCTGTATGCTTACATATTATACTATTAACTATTATTTTTAAGCTAAGTCATAGTTTTAATGTAAATTAGGATTTATTACCTAGAGTATCTTGTGAAATATCATTACATTTCTTAATATAGCCTACCATAGCAATATGAAGAACATCCCTCTGATATGTAATACAGAAATTTGCCTAGTTTTTTTAAAAATCCTATATTATATTTCCAATAATTTTGATATAGATGTATTATAAATTTAATATAAAAAGCAATAAAATAATTTTGGAACAAAGAATCATAAATTATAAACTTAGAGAAATGTCATCATTTTTAAAACACATTGCAGTTGTTTAATGAATGAAAAAATAAATTTATTGAAGGTACCAATGGCAAAGAAATCGTTTTTCTGAAGGTATAAATAGGGTTCTTGTAAAAGAAATTTTGGTTGAAGGTAAAAAAGGGAATGCAGTTTTTATTTTAATATTGATTACCATAAAACAAAGCAGTAGCAGAGGTATATCAATTTACACCTATTTTAGTATTTCTTTTAATGATGTAACATCCATATAATTTGGGGGGCAATAATGCAAAAAAAGAACTAAAGACATATCTAAATTTTGGAATTTTTGCCAAGTTATTGCCTTACTGAATTAGGACAGTGTTCCACAAGAAAATGCACCATCTATTGCTTTTATTAACATATGTATTGGAAATTTGATATAAGAAATTGAAATCATTAACAGTATTCTTCCTGATTCAATAAAGCTTTATATCTCTAGCTCACTTTATTTATTAACCTTAGATAGTTCCTATCTAATTTCTGAATAGTTATTAATAATTTCATGAAAAATGATATTAAATACAATTGTTTTTGTTTAAGAAGTTTTAGTAAATGAATTCAACCAGTTGGTCATTGTTTTCTTATCTTTACATAAGGTTTGTGAAATTGCTTTGGATGTAGTTGTTTAAGGAAATTTTAAAATACTCAATTTAAAAGGGAAATATAGGGAAAGGCATTTGTTACTCAGTAAAAATAATTAGGTTGAACCAATAATGTTTTGCATAGAAAGTTGCAATAAAGTTATTGTATAGAATTTCATATGTAAGTCCTTAAAGTGATTTCCAGTGGACAGAGTATCCTGGTGATTATTATTTGTATAAAATACTTTATGGAAAAAGATTGTTTTTTCTCTTTACTTGGACCATCATGAGCTTTCACATCACCAAAGGCCATCTGTTCAGTTTTCCCAAAATGTCTATGATTTATTTTTCTGAAGCCATTTTTCTTTTATTTGGAGTTCAGAAATTCTTAATTTATAAATATTTATCTACAGCCTTAGTGATAAATGTGAGACACTTAAAAGCTTGAGTTAAGAGGTGTCAATATGAAAAAAGTACTGTCCTTATACTCTGTATACTTATTTAATATGTATTGTTTTAATTAATAGGAGGAGAATTAACTTATTTGTTAAACTGTACCTCTTTTCTATAAAGACAGAGAAAGGGATGAGGTAATTGAACCATAGAATATTTTTTTTAATTTATCATTGGTTTCATTTTTAGGACCAAGGAAAAATGTTGAAGAGGCTGAAAAATTCATTCTTGATATTTTTCTCAATTGTGTTCCTGAACTTGAGAAGAATATATTTTACCACTTCACATGTGCCACAGGTATATTTTTTGTTTATGGCTCATAATTTGAATTAGAAATTTTCAATATTCATTGAATCCAAATTGCAATTATTTTATAGTCTTTGCCTTTGAAACTTTTCAAATTTTCAAAATCCCAAGTATAAATTCTCTGTGTGTTTTTTTAGAAAAAAATATTCATTCCTGAATGTAATTGCTCATGATGAAGCAGCTCTCATTGTGTGAAATTATATTATATCAATGGCTATAAGTATTACTATGTCAGATAAAAATAAATTCCAATTTTACCTTAATTTGATAGAGAAAAATTTAACTTCTTAGCCCACTTAAATAGATTTTTGTCATAGAGGCTGATTGGACATTGTATTTCTTATTTGTCTAGATTTGGAGTGAGTTATTTTTCTTATAAAGACAGTGTTCACTGTATGTGTAAGTCTAGTAAGGAAGTAAGTAAGGAAAGTCTATGTAGGTGAAGTAGAAAGACTGAATAAGTAATGTGCTTAAAGAGGTTCTTAATATTTATGAGATTCTTATAGGTTGGACCTCTAAATTTATCTTCTTATGTCACCCACAACTCTGAAGTTACATTCTTATCCTATCTGTCAACGAAACTCTCCAATTCATAGTACATACTATTATTATTTTTTGTTGTGTATAAATGAAGATGTAGTAATAATTAAATGAGATTGAAGATGTGGTAATTTGTTCACCCAATTAGTTTATCATGCAAGTTTTCATCATCTTTTATTTTAATGAAGTTTTTCAGAAAGAGTGTGATCACTAAAGAAAATTATTTAAGATATCTTATTATTTTGTTTTGAATTTTATAATCTTAGTAATGACGGCTGAAGTAATGGGAATGGCATTGATGCTATTCTAAGTAAATAATAATTAAAAAAGAGATATTTTTATTATATATTAAATTTCAACCAGGAAATTAGTGCTATATTCATTTTAATCAGCAAGAATAGAATATTTTAATTAGGAAATGCAATGTATTTCATGACAATTATCAAAATAAATTCTCTGAGTTGCATTTCATATGTATATATATATATATATATATGTAAGTATGTAGTTTTTTGTTAGCTAAAATGTATTTCTTATGCCTCTTATTAAATTCTTTACCTTACACTTTCATTATTTCAGAGAATAAGTATAAGTTTGCTTGAATATTTATCCTCTAAATATACTTTGTTCATTTTTTCCAGACACTCAAAATATAAAAGTAGTCTTCGCTGCTGTGAAACTCACAATTTTAAACCAATACCTCAGGAGTTACCACATGGCGTAAAAATAGTGAATTTTAGTGCAAAATTGCATTTAAATATGACATGTGATTCATTAAAAATTGGTAACTTTCTTTAAGTCAGGATTTTTTAACGGAATCATGAGCACCATTTATATAAACATTGAAAGCAGTAAAAATTTTGTAATTACAATATATCTGTATATTTAATCCTTATTCTATAAACTTGTATGTTCTCTTTTTGTCAATATATTTTTTATTTTACAACTTCTATCCTTTTCTAATGTTTACAGCATGATATGGAAAGATTTTTTGAGAGAAGTTGCCTTTAGTTACGATAAAATATTCATACCCTTAATTTTACGATATTTGTATCAACTTTTTAAATAAAATATTTTCATTAGAATACTCATTCTCAGCATCTTCTCTTAATGAAAAAGTTTACTGACATTTATGATGAGAGTAATGAATGCAAAACATCAAGAATTTGAGGAAGAGAAGCATGAATCTTTGAATTCTTCACAAGAGAATCTCATCTAAAATACTTTATATTATTCTTACAGCAACTATAATACTTCTCATTTCAGCATTAGGATATATTGAAAACCCTAAATCATTGAATGAAACTAAAATATGTTTTTTGAATTGATCACAGTATCAATTGCTCAAAAATATAAGAAGAATGCTGAATGAACCTGTTCAACTAAATATTTGAGTTTTTGTGCTGAATTTTAGAATTTAATGAATATTAGAAATTAATATAGTTATAAAATCAAGTGTCGAGTACTGAAATTCATCTCACCTGATTTCAAACTACCTTATTTATTATGTTGTTTTTACTTTATAAAAGTACTACCAGATTCATTCCCAGCTATAAGCACATTGAAACATAAATCAGGTATCTGAAATACTGAGTGAAGAAAATTATGCTTAAAGATCCTGACTGAATATCCCTCACCCTGTAAGTTCTGTTAATTTTTCCTTTATGATATAATTTTCAGTTTCATCATTAGAACAATTTGGATTTCCTCAATGTTGGATGAGTTGCCTCAGGTAAATTTTTATGGAGAGGCATTAAAATTATCAGGTTAAACTTCAAGCTCTCCATAGGGTATTTTTTGAAGTATAATGAGAAGCAATATGTATGATATTCAAACTTAATTTCATTAACCCAAATTAGTAACCTCTAAGTATATATGTCAATTATAGAGAACTACTTCTCAAATATTATTAATGATGTTTTCTGAATTCCACCACTCTTAACAATCTTCCAAAGGAAATAATAATCAATTATAATGAAATAATATATAATGAAATTTGCTTATATTAACTCTATGAAGTCTTCAAACACAGTAAATATTTGGCATTTCCTCATTAAATTACTATATTTTTGGATCAAATGAATTAAATTTTTAAATTATTTTATGGTCTTCAGTGAATCAATATCAGTAGAGCCAACTAACTGGGCATAAAGGCTGTATTCTCATGAAATCGAAATATTTTTCAATTATTTCCTTTGAAGATACCCATAAAGTGATATTAATTACAGCCTGAATTATTATTTATCACATTTATTTCCCATGAAAGGCTGCCTAAATTAACATCTTAAAAATAAATCAGTTTAATTTAGATATGAAAATAAAATTTCTCCGATTTTAAACCAACTTCTTGAAAATAGAAAAATGCATAAGAATTGATTAAAAATTTTTCCAAGAATGGCCTACATTTATGTAGTTACACTTAGAACTCTAAAATTTTAGTTAAATAATTCCAGTTTCCAACATAAGTAAGAGAACTAAACAACAAATATCAGTAAGGGTGTGCCTGAGAACTGAATTGATACAAATGGTAGTAGGCTTTCTTCCATAATGTATTTATTGCTTTGGATAGATTCCCACAATGAAAATAGCATCCATCATTGATTTATAAGAACAATTTGAGGTTTTATGTTGATAAGGTCAATATTAGCAGCAAGATTTCAATTCACATCAAAGTGATATTAAATTTTACCTTCAACTAATAGACACTATTCCTTGGCTCTATTTTGAAACTTAATTTCAGAGCATTATGATAGGATCCCTTTTCTTCAGAAGCAGCTAAATAATTCTCTAACCAGAGAAAACTCATTTTATGAACTTTTAAATACCAAAAAATATTGATAGAAGTAATTTACAAGTAGACCCTGAGTCACCAGAAGGCTTATATAGCCCAAAAAGTTTTTCTTACTATCTTAGATTTTCATTGTTTTTTCAATATTTCTTAAGCAGTTACTGCCATGATTTGATGTTTTGAAGACAAACTGCTGGATTTTAAGTAATTCCATTATGTTATTGATAAAATTTATGAACCGACACTTTCCATGATTTAGAAGGATGAAACAATCTTTTTTCAAACAAAATGAAATAATAAAATACAATTAATGTGTAAATAAATGAAGGACAGAAGAAACACAGGCAATTAAAATTTTACAAAAATATTG
Source organism: Pantala flavescens (assembly GCA_020796165.1). Classification (NCBI taxonomy): domain Eukaryota; kingdom Metazoa; phylum Arthropoda; class Insecta; order Odonata; family Libellulidae; genus Pantala; species Pantala flavescens. The sequence goes on from CM036878.1 coordinate 27,999,891, forward strand.
TAAAACTTCAACAGAAATATTTTTGAAATAAATGTATTTATATTTTAAAATATTTTATAATACCATAAAACATTGAAACATATTTTATGACTCCACAACAGTTCAAAGCAGTTTCATTTAAAAATTGCTTTTCAAGTTTTCAAAAATTTGCCATCATTTGAGCAGGAATAAACATCACCACTTCCATACAATTGAAGTTTCACTGGACTAATGCACCTTACTCTTGAAATTCATACACACAAATTATAACAAACTCTTTCGTGTTACTTAATCAAACAATTCATCCATCCTGTGAGAAATACATTCATACAATTCTTGTGTACAAAATTGTTAATCGTGTAGCAGTAATATTATCCAACTGCTGGATTACTGAGTGTGTTAAGAATGAGATTAATTTCTTTAAATATTTGGATTTTTTGTCTATGGCACAAAAATAAAAATGCAATAGAAAAATACACTTGGAAACACCTGTCAGTTGTTATAATTAACATTTAATATTAAATGTTATTTATTTTATGCATAAAAGGAAAATTATGCTTTAACAAAACCTTGACCATATTTTTTTCAATACTGACAACTCTGCTTCATAGAAAAGAGTTGAATTATTTCTGTAATTTCTATTTTACTATCATAAATAGCTCAAAGAATTTCTTCGAATTTTTGAGAAACAAAACCTATTTGGCTATACTCTATCCACAAATACTAAAACAGAAGAGTAAGTCTTTGCTATGTAAATTAAGGCAACAATAAATTAAGAGGATGACACATATAATCCATTAAAAGTATTTACATTTTAATAAATTTACAAAAATATTTCCAGGCCACACTTGCAATATAATTTATATTGATGGAAAGTACTAGGTTTCAGACTAATGTCTTTTAATTTATGTACTGTACAAATAATAAAGCCCTAAATAATTAAAAGCAGTAAAAAAGGTGTGCTTCTGATAACAAGTGAGCCAAGAGCACAAAAAAATGTGAGGGGGAAATTACTAAAGTTTTCAATATTTAAACTACCCTAATTGTCTACTTCTCTGCCAATTTGACTGTTAGTGATTGATAACAGCTGTTTTTTATATTGCTCTGCTTCCCTTTCTTTTTTCTTTAGCTGCTCCCGGTATTCTTCAGCTACTCTTTTTGCTTCTTCTAACTTTCTTGTTATTGCTGCTAAATCACTTGACGAATTACCATTTATGGAGGAGGATTCAATTTCCTAAAAAGATTACAAAATTAGCATGGTGAATGAAATAAATAGCATTAATCTAAGTGACGTACTTACAGTACAAACCTGCTTCATAGGCTTCATTCTGTCTTGAGGCATCAGTTTAATCACTTTAAAGCTTCTGGGTTGGCTATCCTTCCTGTTCACAGTTTTCACCTTACCATATTTCCCTAAGAAAATATTTTGCCCATAAATAGACCATATGGTTATATATTTATTTTATTTACAAAAAACTTCAAATCAGGGAATTAACCATACCTGATAGAGAGAGTAATTGGTTAGTTGTAATAGTAATCACATCCTGATTGCTATTAAATATTTTCCTGTTGACCATGTTGGTTTGCTTTGCTGGTTTACTTTGATGAGATTTTGTTAAATCAAGGGCAAGCTTCCCTGCCTCTGGAAAAGTAACGTTTAGAAAAATTTTTGCTAGTATCTCATGTTAAATGATTCATATTTATAATTTGAACCACCAGGCTTTTTTTAATTCATTGAAGATTCTACAATGTCTTTGAGGATCAGCTAATCATATTTGGCAGTCAATATACCAATTTCTAAGAATAATTACAGCTCATTTTAAACTTCTTGTGAATATTAGTAAACATGTTAGGGATATTGCCTGAACAGTTTACCAATTACAACTTTAACATTAAAGAAAATGCATCAATTTCTTCTATTATGACTAAAATCATAGAAGAAATGTGCAATAAAAGTAGAACTATTTTTCTAAAGGTTCCTTGATATAAGCTATTTAGTAATAATATACATGAGCACAATGTACATGCAGTAAGCAAAAGAACATTAGCATTTTATATGCATATCATAGTCACTTTTTTCATATTTAATATGTTGTAACGATAATTGCTGCAGTCCCCAGGCCAATGCTGGCTTATTATAAAATAAATCGCACAATAATCCAGGACATATTCAAAGTAGAGTTGTGAATTCTTTTATTTTAGAAAACATTAACAATGTAATAAAATTACTGAAAAATACATAACTTTGCATAATCTATTACAACATGCTTCTTATACAGTCATTTTTTAAACATTTATTCAGGTAAAAAGTGTAAATCATGCATTCAAGACAGGATAGTGAACTTATAATTACTTTGGAATGAAAGACTATGAAACGTGCCACTAAGTTCAAGAATAGTCTTAAATCCTGCAACTTGGTATTCACATCCATGAGTAAAAAATGGGTTCTTTACCAGTGAGTACAACAGTTTGCCCACTTTCCATGGCAGAGGCTACTAGTGTGGATTCATCTGCTGGTAGCATAGTTATTCCATGAGCTTGGAGAAGTTTCATTGTAGATGCAGAAGATTCTCTCGCTTCCTCTGGAATTTCAATATCTGAATTTAAATGTTTAGCTAAACTAACACATAAGCTCAAATAGTACAAGACCCACCTTTATCATCCGCCTCAATTTTTATGTGGTGCTCAAGATATAGCTCATTCTCTTTTGATGTGGTAGGAGTCTGAATAACTAGAAAGACATGATATCACTCATGAGCTGAATAAAGATATTGCACCACATTTGTTTTATTGCATAAATCAATATAATAATAATATTGTTTGAACTGATAAAAATGGGAAATTCCTTTATTTTAAAATGTATTTAATATAAAAAGAGAAATGAATTACACAAAAGATATGAATTAATATTTAGAATTTATCAAATTCTAATCACAAGTAAAGCTGGCATGGAAATACAAACATGGATATCAAAGTAGAATTTTTTAAAAATTTCAGGTACTAACCGACAGCAGTGGTTTCAACTTCTTCTTGATGAGTGACACTAGGTACTTGAGTGAGCTCCTCTGCTAAAGTTTGAGTTGCAGCCAATGTGTCACCTGAGTCAATATCTACAACAATAGATCCCATTTGGCGAATTTGTCCTCTGAATTGATCTTTTGCCTAATTTTTAAAAAATAATGCATTTAAAGTAAGCATATTATCAGAATTAACTTCTTGTAAATTGATATTAATATTACATTCAAAGGCAGAATATCAAAAATCATTTTTGAAGTAGGGTTTTAATGGTAATTTCAAAAACCTCATCCTAACTGAAGAAATCATGGTATTATTTATATTTAATCAAAAAAACTTTCTAAATATTAATCATCATTACTTTAAATCATAAAACAAACTAATGAATTTTTAAGCAAACTTTTCAAATCAAACGCAACCTAACAATGTTCAACTTCAATTCCATGTCCGTTGATAGTTTTCCATTAAAAAAGTCACTTTAGTCCATACTTTGAATGTCACCACTGAAGGCTGAGGTGGTTTTGTCTTCCCTAACAACTTCTGATTAAATGTGAATATTTATTGATAAATTACAATAAGGAATCCTTGAAGGATAGATACAATGGGTCACTCTATGATACAATAATGCATCATAACAACATGGTCACATAAGCAAAATTGAACATTTCAATTATCAATTGTATATAATAAGCTCATGGAAAACTATTAGGCAGTAGCTGTTGTATATAATATAATAGTTAGAGAAAAATATTTAATCATAAATTAACCATGTCCAGGATCTCTTAATATGTCTCATTTTAAAACCATTCAGTTAATTGAGATATTTAAGTTGAATAAATAAAATACTTATGTTGAAAATACTAATTATATTGAATAATTATAGAGTTTTAAAATCACAGATTTATCTTAAATTTACTTCCGAACTTATTCTTTCAAAAGTAGTTCAAGCAAATATTCTTATAGAATAACATATAGAGGTAAAGGTTTTACTCACCTGAAGTATTTGTACTATATCATTTCTGTTACTTTCAAGCGCAATACTGAATGGCGTCTTGTCAAATTTACTAACAGTATAAGGATCAGCCCCATATTGTAATAAAACTTCCACAACATCTAAATGCTGCCTTTCCACAGCCCAATGTAGGGGTGTCATGTGCAACTATAAAAAACAAACCCCTTCTGATAAATAATATGCTCTAATTTATCAATGAAATATTCTTATTCTATAAAGGAAGTGATAAGGATTTCTGATAAACTAAACTTAATAATGTGTAATTCAAATTATAAATATAGAAAAAACTATTTTTCATCTGTCAGCATGTAATCAGATACATTTTGATTGAAAATTACCTAAAATAAAATAGGAGCAACCAATAATTTGAAATGAGAAACATACTACAAATTCTCCAACTTTACACAATTTAAATTTAATTATTACTGAGAGACTAATGTCAATTAACATTTGTCGCTATAAATAGGATGGAAAGGAAAATTCAAAATCATCATTTTTGAACAAGTTTTTTTACACAGATTAGTTAGTGAACTGTTTACACAGAACAATAATAACTCACAACTCCCTAATGCTTAACAATTATTATGGGAATTAATCCTAGCAATTGATTTCGATATGGTAGTTGGTCAACATTCATAGACAAATTATGAAACAATTATGGTTTCTAGCTTACCATATCTCTAGCTCCAACATCTGCTCCCATTTTCAAGAGGAGTTTTACAATTTCTACATGGCCTTCAGTGGCTGCAACATGGAGTGGCGTGCGATCTACTTTTGTGCGAGCATCTCTGGATATTCCAGCTCTAAGGAGTGCTTCTGCAGTTTCTAGATGCCCATGTTGTGCTGCATGGTGCAACGGACTTGTTCCAAGCTAATTGAAAGAGCCACTCATTAGGAATGGATTGATATGTTTATTTAGCTACTTCTACCAATCAATAGTGAATAGTTATTTAGAAATGCTAGATTCTAAGCCAAGATAACACTTGCATTTGAATAAAAACAATGACTGCCGATAACAATTTTACCATTTTCATAAATAATCATAAATACAATTAATTTCTAAGATTTTAATCTAATGGAAAATAGTCACTCAAATAGATAATATTACACAGCTAATTGGTTCAAAATTAATCAATGGTTTTTGAAAGGTTTGACATTTGACAACAAACAGAAACTGTTCTCTTATTGACGAGAGGATGAAATAGCCCCTAAGCTTGCACATAAATGTAATAATTTAGGTTTAAAAATCTTTTTATACGCTGAATATATTTTCACAATGAGGAATGACTAAATTTGGCATCCGTATTTCATGCAAATTATGAAGATATTGAAAAAAGACAAACTTTTCTTCTAATAATATAATAATAAGCTCTTGATTAAGTATCTTCTTACCCAATCTGAAGTGAACGGTGCACCTTTTGCCATCAAGTTTCTGACTTGTTCGAAGTCTCCAAGCTTCGAATAAATCAGCAACTTTTTTCCCAGTTCCATGAGCGACACATTTGGTAATAATCGGAGAGAAGTGACAGCTGTGCCCACTTCGAGCTGATATAAAAATATCAAAGGTTAAAATTCAATCAAATTGAGACTTCATTTACAGATAACAACGAAGAATTACCATTGTTGATCCCATAAATGTACCACCATGATCTTCATCCCCATCACCAGTGCATATTACCGCTTGCATCTTGTGTGAGAGTAGGTAATTCACATCGCAATCTGTACAAGAAATTAATTCATGATTTGCAACTTGAAATATTGACTAAATTTTTATTTCATCCACTTCAGAATAGTAACCGTGTATTATTCACACCCAAAATTTAAATTAAGTTCTCAGGACCTATTAGGTAACTGGATTATAATGAAATTTCCACTTTAAGAACATTTCTGAACATATACTAGGGTAAATTGATTCAAAAGGTAAGTATCCGACATTCATATTTTGTACAGGATGTTTTCATTTTCGCCATATTGCACTTCCTGTTCCTGTTTGAAACGGAAGTGGCAACTCATACAAAAGTCTTAGTAAATCCACTTAATTAAACAACTAACAGGGTTATACAGTTTTACCTACAGAAATTTACTCGTGTTTTGAGGGTTATCCTTCGGCAGAAAACAGCGAAGATGGACCTCTAAAGCATCCAAAATCAGCTCCTACGATACTTATGAATATCGATCTACATAGTTATATCGACGATGTTAGCTTCAAAACAGACTACAGATGTCACTGAATTTGAGTGCGGGAAATATAGCTGATTTTGAGCCAGTAGACATTTAGGTACTTTATTTCGCTTATAAATTTGCGGTACTAAACTATAAATTAAACGAGATATTGTTATTTTCGATAAGAGAATTTATAAGATTGTCAAATTGAAGTAGTCATCATTATAATCTAGGGTTTGAATCGAAATTGGTATTTATAATTACGTTGTCTTTAAAACTCTAGTACTCTAAGCTACATGCTGGAAATAAATGTATTAATTTATTCTACACAATTACCGACGAATGAGTTTTAGAATATTCTATTTAACCTATGATAATACTTGTTTGCTAAGAACCTAATAATAATGTTCCTAAAATTTTAGTACAAGGCAATTATTAGTAAAGTTCTTTGTAAATATCATCAAAATTTCTTAATAATACAAATAAATATCCAGATCTATTTTGTTTCGGAAAAGTAAACTAATAAACTTTAATTTTTGTCACTAGATTTACTGATGAGGTATAATTTGTTAGCAAGTTTTGTGAGATCAAGATGCTCATATTGAAGAACTAGAGTATGTAGTGGATTTGTTCAAATACTTGAAGATGAAAACAAAGGTTTGTATCTATTATTACACATTTAGGAAAGGGTTAGGTAAAGGTATATCTTCAAATAAAAGGTAAAAGATTAGGAATTCGAATTTATAAATTTTTATTGAATTAGTACCTGTTAAAATGTTCAATAAAGGATGATTTTTCTATAGCTTTTTGATGTACCAAGTGGTTAGTGTTGATTTGTTTGCATTAGTGTAACAAAATCTTACATTATTATATAACAGCTTGTGTGCAATTTTATGATATATACATATAATGATATACTCAAAGGCATTTCATTCTTCTTATATCAATCATAATCTAATCCCTTGGTTGAAAAAAGAACTAATTTATTCTACCTCAAAGAAAAATTTTTGTTTCATTCTATTTTTTCATAGACCTCTTCCTTATATTTGAGTATAAGGGCCTCCTAAGGAAAATACCTTCTAAGCTGTGGGAGGTTACTTCTTCAAAATAACCCTATACAGGAGAATTCATTCCTTCTTTTTGTGGATCAGCCTAGTTGTGCTTGGTAGTTAATCCCAATAATCAAAATACACTTTTTTCAAGACTTTTAATCTCTTCAGAATTGTAGAAGTAATCACAAATGATTTTATAAGGAATTTAGATTAAATTAGCTAGCCAAATTTATACCTTGCAGTTTTTAAATTAATTTGATAACAGTTAATCAATAATTTTAGTTTTTCTTTGTATTTCTTCATTAAGGCTTATATTGAAAATAAAAAAGAAAGTGAGTAGTAATACTGTTAGAAGTTTTATTTTGTTATCATAATGATTTATTAATCCAAGGATAGATATTTACTGCTCCTTAAGGTTTCCATTAAGTTAATGAATGCCTTTACTGTTCCTAACAATATCTACACCCTTTTTATTGGTCATATGTTTTTATTGTTATTATGTTATATAAATAGCATCATTATTATGTTCCATTATTTTTAAATTCAGGTTGGAGATTACAGACGAACTTTTAAAAGTGTTATTAAATAATCTTTTCCACTCTTCCTCCTTTGATTCTTTTAATTGCATTTTTTATCCCTCCTTTCAAGTACAATCGTACAAAAATTCTATCAGCTTATTTAATTTTATAAATTTTATATAGTCACACTTCTTTATCACTCTTAATACTGCATATGTACTCCCTCAACATGTCACATAATATTAAACAATATCTATAGATTATTGACACTATATTTAAGAAAGTTCCTGAGATTTTGCATATTTTCTACCTTCCATTTTTCACTCTTTGTCAAAAAACCAAATTACTTTCTTCAGATTTCACACGTTATAAAAATAGTGTTGTCTTCAAAATACTATTTTCATTACCTTTTACCTCTGAAAAAAGACCAAAAACTGATTTGAGGAAATTTGTTACTATCTGATATATTCCAAAGAAAGAAAGTTTGTTAAAAAATAAACAAAATGATAAAAAATTGAATCAAGGACATGATTTAATAGCTTTGCTAGAAAGGGATAATGATTTTCATGGAAATATTCATTGTCATAGTGCACTCTGTGTTCATTTGGAAGGTTCTTAAGAATCAAACATCTAATAATAATGATTGTTTCAGAATATACATAATACAATTTAATTAATAATAATAATAATAAACTTAGATGCACAGGTACATAGCTCTTAAATAAAATCACAATGTACTTACCACGGTAATTACCTGTGATTGTAGGATCCTTCCTTGTAGAATTGTAATTCTTCCATTTGGTAAATTGGGAAAATTAGGATATTATGGAAACATTTATATTGTTAAAAATCCTTAAAGGTCTTATAATGAAATTTAAAGTTGAGAGATGGGATGTTATACACTGTGCAACATCCTGTCTATCTTATTTATGTTTGATACTAAAAGGTTGGCTTATCTAAAATCACTTTGTGTAGCCAGTACTTCTATGAAACTAACCGATTCCACGATTGGGATGAAATTGCAATGTTCTTGCCTCAAAAAGTCTCCTGAATGGTTTGAGAGAATGTTCTTAATGGATAGCTTAACAGAGCACAGGACCTGCATTTGGGAGACCTGGGTTCAATTCATGGTCCTGTCAGAATTTTTTCCATTCTATCTTGGGAATAAATAACAGATATTTGAAAAAAATTGCTGTATTTTGGTAGAGAGAGTCATTGATGGCCTTCTTTAGAAAGAAAATATATTATTTTAACTCCATCAAGGTTCACATTACGGCTTTTAAATACAATCAAGACAGTGGAATGCAGTGGTTTCGAACAGGTTTCTGATTCCTTTGCATATTTTATATTTTTCATATACAAAATTTTATTTATATAATATTATTTATATATCTGAAATTACTTTCAGATTTTGAGACCAATGAATGAAACAATAAACTTATCCATATGAAATATATCAAATTTGGACTAAATATGTTGTGAAATGATCTTTCAGTTCATAGGATTTTGAGCCCCCTGCCTCATGCCCAGAGGTGGCTTGCAGGGTATCAATGAAGTTGTAGATAAGATAGATAAATCTTCTACATCTTTATAATATTGAGCCTGAAATACTGAGGAAACCATTTTGCAAGAGTTTTTGAAAATAATTACTTTATTTTATCCCTGTATAGTGCCCTTCAAAATTGTTGGTTGAATTAAGTTTTTTCATCCTTTCCTTTTTCAATATTTTACAAATATTTGATGAAATATATCATCATTAAATTGAGAAGTCATTCAGTCAATTGAAAATTTTGTATTCCTAGTGTAAACTTTTCATAATTTTTCACCTTTCCTTGCCATGGTCAGTCTATACTAATAATCAATAGTTAATTACTCAGACTATTTGGAATCGTTGTTCTGAACAGTAACCATTAGTTCATATGCAAAGAATCTCTCATCTTTATTAGTACAATGCTGAATAATTATCAAGATGAATTCTATAATTTGGATGAGTTGTAAATGTATGAGTTAGTATGAAGGAAAATTTAAGACAAAGAGGAAATGAGAATAATAGAATATTTATTTACCAAGCTATTCATGCTGTAAATAATCAAATTGATGCAGTCAATAATGTAAAAAGAAAAAAGTAATAGTACTTTTAGGAAGGAAAAGAAGATCTTGTGGGTTATGGTATCATATCAACATATTCAAGGGAGGAAATCAAGAGGAAACTAGATATTTTAGTTATTAGGTGTGAAGAAAGTAATATTTTACAAGGATTAATGGAATAATAGAAATAATATTTTCATATATAACACATTCTGTAGAATTTACAGCTGCTATTTGGTTTCTTAGATGTACAATGTTAATTAGTAAGCTTTTAGAATATGATATCAGAGCAGTTATATGTCTATTTGAGTTTTAAAAGAATATGCTCATGCTGACTAACTTTACCAATCACTTTGACTTGATTTTATAAACCTCTTAACAGTCTATACATGCTTTAAAATAATTCACAGATAAATATTTTAACAGTAGTTTATTTATATAAGGAATAAGGCTATTTATATAAGGAAGGGAAGGATCTCAAGTATATTTGATAGTGTTTACTGTTCCATTCACTAACTCTCCTCATGATAAAGCTTTAATTTTGGATACCTTTTTGCTTCTAAATTAATGAAAATTTCTGCAGCACTTATTATATTGTGAAAATCTTACTGAAGAAAAGAGAATTATGACAAAATTGATAGATACAAATATCTAATAAATTTATTATAGAATGGAATAATAATAAAAATTGGAAAATCGTGACACTTGCACAAAAGAAAATTTTCTGACTATTTTAGAGATGAATATTTGTTTTATAAATTCATCTGATGAAAAATTTACTTTTCAGGGCTACACCTTAAAAAGGGAGGGCAATATTATCATGCAAGGTCATAAGAACTAAGACTAATTCTGATCCGCGTGATGATAAAAGTCTAGTTCAATACCAGTCAAAATAAATTAAGTAATCTTAGTGGAATATTTGCCTCCCAAATTAGAATTTTTATTTTTGCTTGACTTTTTATGGAAAAGTATCATATTATAGGTTGCTTGATTTTTATTAATTGAGATAAAATATATACCATTCTTCATTACAGGTACTGTACTTGCATTTTTAATGTTGTATCACATCTAAATCAATTTAATTGGACAATTATTTTACTAAAAGGAACATTTGTTGTTACCTTACATTTGCTGTTACATTTGAACTTAGAGTATCACAAACATCCCTTTTTGTAGTTTTTAGTTCATAGAACTCATTTAAAAATAATGATGAAAAGAATCAATAGAATTTACTAATTTATGTTGACATCCCAAAAATATCATTCCAATTAGATTTCATATTTCATATAATTACATTCATTATTAGAGCATCAGGATTGTGAGCTTTAATTATTTTCATTTATAATTACATATTCTGTTATGATTTTCAGAAAATAGTATTCATATTCAAACAATCCATGCACAGCTTACCTCTGATATTTTTGCTCATTCCTTTTTTCTTAAAACACTACTTACATAAATGAACCACATGGATTCCAGTATAACTTTGTGGTATTGATAAACAAGATCAAAAACCATACTTAGTATTTATTAAAAACAATATAAGTTGATTTTGAACTTGAATACTTTTCTTTTTCTATCATTCACCAACAATATTAGTTTTTGCTCAATTTTCATCTCAAAATTGATTTGTTACCTTCCTCTCTCTTTGATTATCAGTTCTCTGTTGAATGTGATGAACTGTGGCCAGTATACAATTAAAAACATTTTGTTTAGAGTACATCTTATTTATTTTGAAGATTAAAATCTATTTATTCAGAGAATTATCCTTGAATATATCTTCCATTCATGACGTATGAATAAGTTTCAGAAGCGTTTTTTTCTCATAGCTTTAAGCTGTTTTTGTACAACATTAATAAACATAAAATTATTTTGTATGCATCATCTAAGGATTCAGAATTGACAGTTGTGGATATGCTGAATTAAGAGTTGAATAAAACTATTTGTATCAATGGCCAAAAACTCTTCAAGCATTTTGTTAAAAAACCTTCAAGACATTCAATAAGGATTTAATTACTAAATGAAATCAACTTATTCATTGTTTTGCACTGATCAAATGAATAATATCAAAAGAAGGTATAATTTTATGGGAACAGGAATACTAAAGATAATTTAGAAGGATAGGATAAACAATTAGATAAGGAAGGCTTGGAGTAGGGACCTTTGATACTCTCATACACTTTTGATTCATATGTACAAAGTTGTTTGACAGTATTGGAATTTAAATACCTGATATTTATGTTGGCAATAATATAACTGTGACTGTTTCTAAAAAAAATATTGTGCTTGTTTTAATCTGGATTTAGTGACAGAGGGACAGTATTATATAGTAATAGTGGCTCATGTAAAATTCTTTTAGAGTAAGAAAGTTAAACGGTGATATGAGAAACTGGGCATGACCTACAAATATGCTAAGAGTTCACATTATTGTACCAAATTCTTTTCTTTGTTTGAAGATGCTTTTTAAGCCATTATGGGATAAATGATCACTTATTTATAGTTAGAATATTGTAAAAAATTGAATTTGTTATTTCTGAGGGTGGCACTTTATTCAAAGTACCGGAATACAGATGTTGAGTCATTTATCAATTAAGATGCTACCTGCATTAACTGATCAGGCAAAACTTGACAATAAGACTTGCTGATGTCTGCACGCTGACCATGTTTTTACAAATGCTGCCTACCTTGGCAGTAGCACAGTGAAGACTGTTGTGCAATCATTTATTTAACAAAGACAATCATAGATGGGCACCGAGGTCTTATACAGAGAGTTTGCTATGTGGAATTTGAACCTTAATTTATACATTGTAGTCATGTTCATTACATTTAGGCATTTATCCTTAAGGTGTAATTAAAATATTTAAAAAAATAAATTGCACTTAATGTTGGAATGGAGAACAGATAATTATAATTAATTTTAAAATAAATAATAATAATAGTTTTTACTATTCATTACATGTATCAGCGGAAATCTAGAGAGGTTACTAATTTCTTAATTTCAACTAAATATTCCAATTGGAACTAAAATAATTAAACAGGAGTGATGCTTATATCAATCGCCTTCAATTAGAAATATTTTTCATTTATTACTATGTATTCATCCACCCTTATTGATGATGATTTTCCCATATCCTTTACGAGTAACAAGGGTCGAAGGATCGGATAGTTTCTTTCATTTGTGTTAGAGAGTTGTGATTGTGATTCATTGTTCATTTAATATAAAGATGAATTTTTTGCCTCCCATAACTTCTCCTAAAGTAAAAAATACTTCAATTTTTACTCATATCCAATATTTCCATAGTGAATTCTTCTACTAACGCTCTTAACCTCGCTTGATTCTCGTATTGTGATAGTTAAGTTGATTTTCATGACATCGAACTGTAATTTTCCTCCATTGTTTCTCATCCAATTCATTTGTAGAGGCTTAAAATTCATTTACATTTTTAGATTTGCGATTCAGGAGGTAAGAATGGAGGATGAAACTATGAGAAGAGATTTTTTACAATCCTAACCTAATTTGACAGACGTAAAAGAAATTAGAATTGATAAGGAAAATAATACTTAGTTAGTCTTAGTTCCGCTAATAGTTTTTCAAATTATAAATACAACGAAATTAGAATCCTTAGAAACCAAAGGCATTACGCATAGTTTATAAGGTATGACTTAAGCTTCGAAAAAAGTATAGTTTATTGATATAAAGTTTATAATTTTATTGTGGGATTCTTGAACTAGAATATATATTTACATCTTATACTTCAATATATCCCTATTCTGATAACATTAGAATATTTACCTTAAGATTAGAAAATAAAATACTACACGAAAATCATCATTATTTTAGTTTCATAATTTTATATGCTCTATTCATTATCTTTTACAATGTTTTAAGTAAGTTTTTAGATTTAATCGAAATGAAAAATTTATGAAGAGGGTAGAAGTGAAAGTCATATATTTAAATTTGTTCAATTTAATTTAATTTTGCAGGAAATTAAACGAGAAACTGGTGATAAACATAAATTAAAGCAATCAAGTTCGGTCATAAAATTAAAGTAAATATTTAAATGTTTACGATAACGATATATAATAAATACAAATGGTACTTAAAGCAATATTACTAGTGAGAGTAAATTTAATATTTTACTAAATTACTAGCTGCATTAAAAGTGCTGATTTTCATTTGGGTATGATTTAAATAGAGCGAATGTTGTCTTGAGTCCTTTGAAGTGGTTTCAATTTATCGACGAAGCTGCGGGTTCACTGTGATAAATGAATTTCTCCGGATATGAAACTATCTGCGGGTTACCGTTAACTTTCATTACGTGCCCATGGTTTACCGAAACGATAAGTACTAGGCACAGAGTTGACAAGTCCAACTAATCTAAGATGTGATAAGTTTTTTTGTGAATTTAAAACGCTGAGTTGGAATTGCCGCATAAAACGTCTAAATTTTTTAGAACAAAATAAGGTGTTATTAATGTTTTGATAAAATAAACGCAAATTATCAATTACATCTTTATCAATTTACTGCTATAAGATATTTTAGGGTGATATTGAGATGCCAATACATTGATAAAGTACAAATACTTTTATTATTTAAGACAATATGTGATAAAATTTTCAACGATGGATCAGTTGATCGTAATATTAAGTATATTATATAATCATTCATCTCTGTTAAATCGAGGGCAAATTCGATACAATAATCGATTTCACATATTTGTTTAGTAAGTGGACTTCTTAAACAATGCGGTCTATCAGATTAATCATCAATATTATGCGATAATACGTTATTAATATTGCAGATGGAAACCTTCGAAATCATTAAGATTTATGGCATGGATGAATGGATTTTAAGACGGGTAAAAATCTTGATGACAACGAAGATTAAATTAATAATCTTTCATTTAATCGTTGAATGAACTTTGCGAGAGATCACATTTCAGGTTTAATACTAAAATTGAGACAAATTTTTCAACGGGAATTTGTCGAGTGACGTATTTCTAATCAATCAGAAAATTAAGATCTGTGCACGTATTAATAATTGAAATCGTTATATGATTGTACTTATAGCTCCTAGTTGATCATAAAATAACTTCCCATCTTGAACTTTTTCCTAAAGGGATTAGCCGAATATGATTGACACTTGATTATAATTGCCATTCTCGTACTCTGCTTGTCGACTGCGATAAGTGATTTTCTTTGATGAGCAATCAACTCCAGAGGGAAATGAAATCATAGACAAAGTACTCGAGCAGTTATTCGGAATCATACATCAAAGAAGGAGAGTGTCTTTCCGGTTGTTTACGTGTGATAAATCACCGGCTCGAGAACACCGACACAATTCTAATTTATCGGTCTCGAGCAAGAGGACCCAATTAGCTTTAAAGAATTTCGAGAATTCACATTTGCCGGAGCGGAACTTTTAATGGATTTTTGCGGCATATTTAGCCCGAAAAAACTCTATTTTTTTCGCCGCGAGATGTTAAATACCAACCCAATTACTTCGGTTCATAAAAATTGCAGTCATTCGTTCTTTTTTACTTCCCGTAATATCCTCCGAATACCTTAACCTATAAATTCTTGTATTTCCACAGAGAAGCTAGATCTATTCGCTGCGGATGCGAAAAAAATCGCGACGGCTCATGCATCCAATTGTCAGTCCGCGATATCTCCTTTAAGCAAATGCGATTGTAGGATTTTATACACCCGATCGAGATTCGATTAATCTTTTACAAGCGATATTGCGTGCGAATGAAACCTATGCGCTAGTCGATAAAGTTGATTCTCTTTTCTCTATGGCGATTTGGATTTTTATTTTTTTATACGAGGAAAGGAATTAAACTTTTTCGTTTAAAATCTTTTTAAATACGACCGAATACGAATTTCAGATTGTTTACGAGAATGGAAGATTATTGTATGCATAGATATGCATAGATATGTTGGATGGAAGTCTCATGATGATTTGTACTCACCAGGTTACTTTCGACAAAATTTCACGAAAACTACATTTTTTTAAACTAAAAATTAATTATTTTTATGTATTTGATTATTTTAACGACTTTAACGGATATTATACCGCCTAAAAATCACCCGCAAAGAAACATTTAAATTAAAAGTGTAAAAATATTACATCATATCGTGTTTCGCTATTACTGAATTTCTAATTGAAATTAGATACGTTATTAAGAATTCGTATATCATATTAAACTTGAGTGAATATTACCTGAAATGAATCAATTTTTTTACGAGACATTAGTTTCACTTATCAATATTTTCAATTCTTTCAGCGAATTAATTTTCTGACCTTTCGAAAGGACGCTTTTAATTAAAATTTTTATCTTTTAAAAATAATAGAAGTGTTAATTATAATATTCACTTATCATAGCCCTCTAAAACATCCATTTACAGGTGAATTTCAGTGATGTACTCAAGGATCGACACCGACCGTCACGAAAGAAACCAACACAGAAGTTACTTTGCACATGATGTTTCCGAATGGAGAGTGCGGAACCATGGTTTGAAGATCTCCTTCATAGAAGACAGATGCGTGGAACCCAAAGAGTCGGTATCGTTAGCTGCAACAATCATGAAATCGTGACAGGGGTGAGTGTTAAGAATTTTTGCTACAAATTTCGTAGATTCTGTTTCAGATAATGCAGTGATAAATCTTTAAACGCTGTGAGAAAACACGAATGATCTCATTAAATAGCACAAACTCTTATATAGTCAGCCTCACTCCTAGTCTTCGAGTTCATAAGGTTATGATTAATCCCGAAACCTTTGATTTTCGTTTGGTTATAATGTATATCCACATATATCTTCATAAACATGCTCGTAGTAAAAGATAAAGACTCAGGGGTGACTTTGTTCACATCATTAGCATGTAATAAGTCCATGAGATCAGGCTTTTACATGAGCTATAACATGATGATGTATATTCAATGCTCATGGGAGTATAGTACTGTACTTCATGCTGGCAAATCTGAAGCTCAAGAAGAAGATAAGGAAAGTTTTCTATAAACAAGTGACGTCTACTATTTGAACCTTTTAAACTGAGAGAGAGTACGAGACTTAATTCACAAGCCAATTTCAAGTTAAATCTACATCATTTAGTCATTAAAGGGGGAGGCAATGAAGTTTCGATGTGCAGGAACGACTCCCCGCTCTTTCAGTGGCACTCCCGCAATCGGAGCCCTAAATTCCCGCGACTCGGCGTCAATGAAGCCATTTTACGTAGCGATCGGCTTCACAAGCGACAATAAAACCAGAAGGGTATCGACGACTTTCGATAACCATAGAGAGGCTGCACCCTCTTTGACGCGCGTACATGTATGAGTACACGGTCCCGATTCCAATCGAGGCTATGATGCAGGAAGAATGAGATGTGGGGGAAGGATCGTGGGAGTGTTCGGCGGTGGGAGTGGAGGCGAGTGCGCAGGGCACGAAGGGTCGGAGGTGCGCGCAGGCGCCTAGGTGGGCCCGGAGGTGGTGGTAGGGGCGGAGAGAGTGGGCCAGGGGGTTAGGAGGGGCGCTCGCGAGGGGCGTAAGAGGGACAAGCGTCTCTGGGGCAGGAGGAAGAGAGAGGGGGCGAAAGGGAGGGTGGAATAGGGGAAAGAGAGCAGGGCCCTCCGAAGCGGCTTTGCACCCGGGCTCGCTCCACTCTCCGCTGCCGTGCGAGTAGAGTAGGAGTGCCGTGTTCGAGATCCGGGTGTTCGGTGAAGGGCCAGGGGAGGAAAAAAATAACGAAACAATAAAGGTAACGAGGCCTTAAAGGGCGTTCTCGCGGCGGGAAGACTCCGGGAAAAAGAAACCTTTCGTTAAGAAGAGGAAAAAATATAAAGGGAGTAAAACAATCCTCGGTGGCTGGAAGTCTTCTTTCTCTAGTGTGGGACTAGGATCTGGCCGAAAGTTGCGGAGTGTCACGGGAGGAATAACGCCGCACCGGAGGATTTCGGAGAAAGGGCATCGGAGTGGTCGCCGTCGAATAGGGTGAGTGTTGGTGTCGGGCATCAAACAAAGCCACACCCGGCGGTTTCTCCCGCTCCGCGGATGGGGTTCAAAGTTCTGGGTGGTTTCTGGTACGTGGGTGACCTCATCTTTTGCCGACCATGTTCGAATCCCTTTCCCGTGTTCCACCTGTGGATCTCCCGCTCGACCCTATTACGCCGCACGCAACTACAGTGACTCCGATGTGACGACCTCTTATTATCGCCGCGTGTGCAACTCGCTCGGATGGACGACCTGCGGGTCACAGCTTTGTGCGGGCAAATGCCTTTCTCTACTGGGTCAAATTTGAGAGCCCTGCAAACTGCGGTCGCCGGGGCTCCGGAATTCCGAACGAGGGTGGTTTGGTGAATCATTCTCTCGGAAGGAATGCTCTCATGCTTATGGGTTTGACCTCAAAGTGCTGGGTACCATTTGACTATAGGAAGCTGTTTACGGTTGAAAGTTGTCTGATCCTTATCTAGATGGGTTAGGATTAGCGTGAAGAGTCCGTTTCTTTTCACGGGTCTGAATCAGGAAGATCTGTTAAATACAAAATGCATGTTTAATCTATTAATTATCCGTAAAATATTACGCGAAATACTCGTACGTAGTCTAAAATATAAACGAGTGTTTCCCTCGAGTGAACTCCATCTAAACTGGAGGAGCTATACATCACACGATGATTTAACGTCACCCAGAGTTCATTAATTATCCAGAGTTAATAATTCGGTTTCAGTTTCGCTAAAATCAAAAGGAAACTTTGTTATCTGTTTCGCGACGTTTTTTCTGCATGGAGAGAGAGAAGGAAATATACGTAGCGCATTGTTGTCAGCTCCTCATTAACGAACACCCAAGGCCGACCGTGTGTGACACACTGAAGCTCTTTGCTCTGAAGGATATCTTTGTTCGAAGAGGGTTACTCTTCGACAAGAGAGGAAATTCCGCGGAAATCTTCATTGTTTCGCCTCATTCAGTTCTCCAGTGAGCCAAGGTTGAAATAGGTTCAATTTAGAAAGAGCTGGCTCGACATCATTGTGAGGACGCGATAAGGCGCATGCCCGATAAAAAAATAAACCGTAATGGTTGTCACTTTTTTTAATTCCTGGAGGGAACGTTCACTCACTGCCCTCTTTACTCCCTCGACCATCTCTCTCCTCTGTCCTTTTGTCGATTCGTTCTATTCCGTGTTATCAATGCGGGCTAAACTTAGGGTATTTCGCTTTTTGAACTCTTTCGGAGATTTAGAATCGACTTCTAAACCGACGCGTTTGCCGTTCGCCTCGCGGGAGTATTACGTGTGGTCCAGTGGAGCCTGAGATAAACAATTGAATTTCTTTCGAGGGCCACGCCCGGCCAACGGTTTAATGTGACGGAACCCTCTCACTTTCCTCAGCCCCGGAAGAACTCTAGAGAAGTAGAACTAACGTATTTTCTTCGTGGAATATTTGCTTTTCAACCATATACTGTACATTTCGGTCTGTCATGTAATACTTTACGTTTATAGTATCATACGCTTTATCTTTGGAAGCATCTTTGTTTAGATTTTGTCAATAGAGCCAGTGGCGATGCGTATTGAATGGTTTTAATACTCCTCCGAATTTAGAACGATAAATATAGATGATGGATGGGAGAGCAATAGGCTCATACGAGCAGATGATATTTGAGGTATGTAGATCTCAACTTTAAGTGTACACGATTATGACTTAAGTAATTCCGGAACATTCGTAGCTCTAAAATTGTGATATTCAGATCAAACATGTTCGTATGATTGTTACACGGTTGGACACATATTTTTAGGAACTATGTAAAAATTAAGGATGTATTCTAACTTACGTTTCTAAAAGAAATGTCGTTCCAAATGAGTAGCTATAATTGTAAAAGAGCTGAAGAATAAAGCGAGTATTAAATAACTTAATGGAACGTAAATAAACTTCGAACAGTATAACTCTAGTGATGTACTGGTAAAGCTAAATCGAAGTTTGTTGGGATATTCTGTAACGAAATGTGTCTGGGTGATCTATAATGAATGCCCCAATGTTACATAAGCAATATAAATGTATTTCATAAGCTTTTACTTTCTTCATACACTTCAGGTAGCGGCGGATTTGTATGGAATATTCTATTGCATCAATAAGACCTTGAATATCTGATATACGTCTAATTGTACTCCAATATCCGCGGCATCGAAGCTCTACTCGTTTGAAGTGTTCGACCGCTCCTGGAAGTAGAGGGCCACGATCGCTTCGCTCACCCCTGAATTATGTAAATAGAACGGCCCGCAATGAAGACTTACGTTTGTGAGGTTTTCGCTGAAAGGTTTCCCTATCTGATGTCGACCAAGTCTACGCCGATTGGAAAAAAATAGGAAAAGTCGCCGATGAGCCGAGAGGTTCTTAGAATGTTCGCGAGGGAGGATTTAAGTAGAATTATCACGCTATCCGATGTTGAGAGTTATGGAGAAGAATCCGTAGCAGATTGTAAAAAAGGTGCATATTACAATGCAAAGTGTTCCTAGATGTCGAGCGGAATGAATCTATATTTTCATAAAGCATTTTCACTTAACTTAAACACTCCCTAATCGAGAAGAAGATACACTGTGTTTTCTTCGCTAAGGCAAATCAAATGAGCGTGAAAATCTGCCCAAGTGTCGTTTTTTTCGACTTGAGACTAATAGACTTTAAAGGATAGCTTCTTGAAAGATTTATTATTGCTGCTAAGCTTTCCTGTATGCAGTATCTCCGTTAAAGGCTTGAACCACTTGCGATCATTGATGAACAGTTTTTACTGTTCATAACCGTAATCATTCTTCTATTGAGATCGATACCAAATGGCCTGTAAGTTAATGGAATTCAAGAAAAAAGTATAAGCTAATGAATGAGATTTCACATTTAAGGCATATTTTACTTCAAGATGGTAACACAAATATCTTATGCGTAAGAGGTTTAACGGAAAAACAAGGATTTTATACTTTAAATCATGAAAAGAAGTGAGAAGCATATAAAGTAATCGTAATATATACTTATCTTTACTGTGAAGATGAAATTTCCAATCTTCAGAAACTGTTTGAGGTCGGAGACGAGATCTTTATTTAAAATCTGTCACTATTTATTTGTTCTTTTTTTGAAAATTTCATTGCAACTAGGTCGCTGACCAAGTGGTTACGGTTAAGGGGATGAATAACCACTTCGGAAGTTTCATATTAAAATGATGAACTTTTACTGAGTAATATATGGTTATTTCAGGATAATAAATTGTTTTGAATATTCTTTAAGCGTAAAATCTTCATAAGGTTTCCAATATTTTGAAAAGGTCATCATTACGATACAGAAACGACAAATATGGAAATACGATATCCTTTGATATGAGCACGACAACGATTATTTTTATGGCAAGGAATCGATTTTAAAAGTGTCTTAATTGAAATCTAATGAATGATGTTTTTTATCGAAGATTTCAAGGCTCATATTGGATTAAGAAATACTTCATCCACTGAAAGACATAATTAATAAAGTATAGTTCTCAGTCGTAAGATAATTTAATGGTTAATTTATAAAGGAAGAAGAATACGAATTTCCAAATAACTGGTAACTCGAAGCTACGTACGATGGAAGGGAGCTAAATCTAGGTAGTTAAATGTTTCGAATTAATATTTTAATTGCAATAAGAAGCATCAAATAATAGGAATGTAAATATATTATTTAGAGGGATTTTTGTCCATTAGTTCATTAAAAGTTAATGAAACTTAATGATGTCGATAACAATATGAGATTCCTGCAAATGAGAATTAATCCATCTGACTTTTGAGCCTAGCGAAAGAGGCAGAGAATATGCGTATGGATACAGTGCTTTCCATGGTAACTCTAGATGAAAATTGCGAGTTATTCAGGGCAGCACATGCCTTTCGATTCATTTGGAGGATTAAGCACGTCGGATTTCATGGGCGAATGAAGATAGACTCTCTGGTGAAGCCGACAAATCATACTTTCGCTATCCATGGTCAAGGTTTTGTTTTAATCAATCACCGTCCAGTGCATCCTACGTTTCGCACGAAAATGAGGAATTACTGATGCGTCTCTTGCTATTCCGCGAAGGGAAACTATAGCCAAACTGATCCCTTTCTCTCTCGAAAATGAAATGAATTTCGCAACAATTGAATATCGTCTCTTCAATTTCTCTATCCGACTTCAAAGATGAACTGCGGACAATGCACTCTCGGTTCGAAAAAGGAAGTAAGTCACGGTGGTTTAAATAGCGGAGGAAATTGTCTCTGGATATCGACGCAGTAGTTTTTGCGCTGAAATTTGCGGAAGTTACGTGCAGACGGAGATTCGTTTGGATCCGAACTTTCCTTTTTCCACCTCATCTTGCCTCCAAAACAACGTTATCCATTGCGATTCTCGTATGAGATGTAAACAAGCCAGAATTTGTTTTCGTTGGAAACGAGCTATTGTGAGAATTCCATCACCTGTGAATTGCTCATAAAAGAGCAAGGCAACAAAAGGATTCACGATGTATTCTATCATTCGGCTTTTGAGGATTTTCTCTTCTATGATTGTAAGACGGCTAATTTTTATTGTAGTATGAATGAAATGTTGCGCCCAAACGTGGCTTACAGTGAAGGATAAAAAAAGTTTTAAAGAAAGTGTTGAAATTTGTAATATTATTCTAGTAAATAAAAATTTCAGTCTTAATGATTTCACACTACATTTTCAGGAGTTTGGAATGTATTAGTTTATGAAATTGAATGGACTTATAACTCGTATAATTTGTGCATCAATATTTATGCCCTGGAATTATTATGACAAAGGTCGAGTGAAACGATTATTTTATGAAATCGCAACGTGTTTCGTGTGCCCCATTTGTTTCCTATTCAGACCATTTCATTCCAACGGAAGAGAAAGGCTTCATAATAAGCAGTCTTTAATGAGATACCGTACAACGATGCTCTGTACATAATCCGTAAACTTGCGCCATCAATCAAATGTTGATTAAAGAGCCCTACGTGAAACAATGGTTTTTGATCCTTCTTCATTATCGAGTATGTGAATAACTAATGAAAGGAAGATTCAATTCAATGAAATTCGTAGGCGTAGTTACTCTGGTTACAGAAGTGGGTATAGATGAAGTTCATCCCCACGAATTCTTTGCCTCAAACAATGTATAAGTAAAGTTCGATATTATATACATATATTATATTGGATAATATATGATAGATGTATCGAAAAGATACCGTTTGTTCATGTTTGTTTTTTTTCTGTAAGATATGTCATTTATAAATCCGTTTTTAGGACTAAAAATGTTTTATTTTCCTCGATTCTCAGTAATAAAGAAACGCAGCTTAAATAGTATAATTAGTCCTTCAGTATTGAGATACTTTCAGAAAGTTTGCTTGACATCGATTTATATTTGGTTCTCATGGAGGAATATTTCGCAATTGAGGAAAGTGGCTTTATATCTATCAATTAAGATAATTCGCGTATATGAAAAGCGGATCGAAAATTCTGTATTTTGAATTCACACGAGAAAACTGTGTCGCTTACACGGAGCTCACAGTTATCGTTTCTTACGAACTTCAGCGAAAAAGTGTGCTTCTTTTGATTATCATTTAAGTGATCTATGTTTTTAAAATTGTTTAATTATTAGTAGCTAATATTTATCGATGAAAATAGATATGAGCTGGGGAATCCTTTGATGGAATCGATAATTTTAAGGAAGATTGAAATTGGATCATAAAATCAATACTAACTCTCTGGCGATTTTATATAGTTAGTACTAATTAGTATTTAGTCAGTACTAATTAGTACGATGCACCCTTTAAGGATATTTAAAATGATTATTATTTTTTTATGAAAATTTTTATGATAGGGTTGATATGAAACTTTAGTTTCATCATACAGTCATATCAGTTTCATATCATACAGTTCGTAATCATCTAGATCCTATAAATACCTTTAAATAAACGCAGAATATTTCACTAGGTTATCGAATTTAAAACAATTTATCAACGTACAATGAATGGAACCATAATTATATTTGATACCCTTCACTTATGGTCAATATCCTCTTTTAGCTAAATCTACAAGGATTCATCCCTGCTGTCGGATAAAATTTTCTCAAAATCAGAATTTTGTTGTCATATTTGTTGTCACAGACGAATGCTATATAATAAACAAAATTTAAGACAGAAATTTCGATCACAATCCGGAGAATCATTAGGTCTGAGTTTCTCGAAGACGTGGATATTTCATCATGGTCTTCATCGTATTAATTTAAAAGATGACTATCGCTTACAGTAATAAATGAAGGTCAATTACGTAATTAAAATAAGCCAAAAGAAAAACTATTCATCTGTAGCTTATCTAGTCCCAAAAAAGTTCGTCTGGTCATAATGAAATGAGTCACTTTGTACCCTAAATTATGCCGAGATCAGCGCTTTACTCCACGAAGCAGACGATGGAGTTAATAGACGATCATCCCGATTCGAGACTCTCTTTTAAAACCCAATCCGAGCGTATTTTCGCAATCCGACCTCCAATAAGATTCCTCCTCCACGAAAAAGGTCCGCAACTTCATTAAAGACGCGTGCGAAACGTAAAGGGTAGAGAAACAATGCCACCTTAATTGGCTGTCCGGGATCTCTCGACAGCTACCTCTCATCATTCGAGTACCATCGAGCTTATTCATTATTCAGACTTTCTTCATTTATTTTTCGAACAAATCAACAGTTTTCTTAAATATTCACTTCGGTTCTGGTGGGATTCTTCCTTCAAGACTTCCTCCTCCTTCTCTTCATTGACCTTGTTACAGCGCAACCCTCCTCGAAGTTCTTTTTTTACCCTCCATACGAGGCCACGTTCGGAAAATTTCGAAGACCTAAGCAGAAAAAAAATGTGGTCGGACGAAAGCCTCGAGCCCTTAATATTGTCCTGGGACAAGAGAGAGGAGATCCCCGGGGATTTCCTCAGAAAAGGTATGCATGGAACAGGGCCATTGATTTTGAGCCTCTCCAGAAGCAGACGAAAGGAAAGGTTCCCTCGTAATGGGATGCATCATAATATCCGAGTCGTATTTAATCGGGATTCCGTTCGGTACGGATCCTTCGCCAATAATTCATCATGTTGC
The DNA here is from genome assembly GCA_020796165.1 of Pantala flavescens. NCBI lineage: Eukaryota > Metazoa > Arthropoda > Insecta > Odonata > Libellulidae > Pantala > Pantala flavescens. Next base: position 28,024,826 of record CM036878.1, read on the forward strand.
GGTGGCTAATTCCCTACTACGACTCTCTATCTTTAGGAAGATGCGTCCCTTTCTCTCGGAGAGAAACTTAACGTCGCTCGGTCAAACGTATCCCGTGGAATCGTATCATGTGGATCAGTGATTTGAAGCCTTTGGCAACGGTCGAGATTTCCACCTCCTTCGTTTGCGTCCGAACTCCGTTCAAACACGGCGGTTTTCGCTTCACTCAAAGGGTTTACGAAAGGAATGGAGTGTTCGTTCGCAATCAAGGAGAAATTTTACGTGCTATGTTTGCGTTATCGGTGGGAAATTAAATCCCGAACGAGTGTACGGTTTTCTTCAGGTGTGATCGTAATAGTTTCGTCAATTCCGAAGGGGACATCTGAGTTATCGATCGTTGTACTGATATTTGCTCGTGATGAGATTAAATTTTTTGGTGTTAAAGTTTGTACGATATTTTGTGAACGGGTGTTATTATACAACAGAGAGATATTATACATATACGTAAACGGTTGTAGCTCTATCGACCCAATGACGTGTATATTTTATGGTTATTGATTATAATTTTAAAGGATATATCTTTAATTTTTTTGCATTATCTGTACTCATTACCATAGTTATGAAGCTAGTATACATATACATATATGTTTCTTTATTTACATTCTTTCTTTATTTCTTCTCATATGGATTTTAAAGTTATATTTAATGAGGATTATGAACGGAATATTAATATGTTTTAATTAAATGTGTCTGTTATAATTGAAGCGTCAGCGTAATTCACTTTTCATGATTTGCTCCATTATTGTAAGCGAATCATATGAGTAAAATTTAAAGTGGGGATTAATAATGTTTTCACTTGCAGAAATAAAACTATTTTCTAAAGTCCTAATCCTAATCATTCGTATCGTTGATAGCTGCCAAGATACGTTCATGGCTATCTAGAGATACAATAAATTATTATAGCGTACATCAGGATCATTGTTTCTATTTATAAGGGAGATAATTCTGTTCTTTAAGAATTGAGTAATTAATTGATTATGAAAGTATTGCTTCAAATAAATTTCAGTCGTAAATTTATCAATTATATAAAAAGTAAAAAGTTGTGGTCACGGTCGTAGTTTACATCATTTGGGAGTGGATACTGAAAGAAATTTGTAGACGAAACTAGTCTATGTAGTGAAACTGTAGTAAAAAGAACTATAAACGAAATCATTATAACAAGATATGTTCTTGAAAATGTAGAGTTTGTTAACTATCTGAAAAAATTTGACTGATAAACGAAGTTTGGCGAGACCTCAACGTCTTAAATGAATTCAAAATACCTATTTAAGGCGGTGAGAGTAATCCTATAATTGGATGGAAGAAGAAGTAAAACTGTAGGAACGATATTCAATGTGTTAGTTGAAAAGATAGAGGTATAATGTCGTCCAGCGAACGAGAAACATCATAAATCCAGAGGAATCCTCGGGAGTCGAGCAAATGAACTTTGTCTTTAACTTTTTAATGTTTCACGCCAGGAGCGTTCCGATTCACGGTGCTCTCGGTTTGTCATGCGCGTCCCCTAATCAATAATGAAAAGCATTTTCCTTAGTTTTTCACTCGCGAATCTCCCTTAAATTTTTTACCACTCTGTATCATATATGAGAGAGTTTCCGTTTTATGCCATCCAACGTGTCCCAGTAAGCTCTTTTAGGTAGCCATGAAACATATCTAGCAAGAGGAAGAAACAGAATATTACTGGTAATAAGTTAGCAGAGAAGAATATAGCAGGAAACAGAGCGATGACCATCTCATAGCATCAGATGTTTTTGCCCGTAGAATCAGAGTATGGATAGCTCATCTATGAAAACAGTTCAATCCTAGACCATAGATTTTATAAGTCTAAATCTCTCGTATTCTTTTATAGATAATATTCCCTAGGTTTAATGTCAATCAAAACTTGTTTCCACATACTTTTCGTTTTTTTTTAGTCTAGCATTTTGGACCCCAAAGTTCATTTTCTTTTATCTCCATCGTGGTGTTTCCCTCACTCGTCCAACTATATCTTCCGATTGGTTCGGAACAAGTCCGGACAGAGATATGTCGTGTAAAGATGTAATAGGGTTCGACAGAGAGAGACCAAAGACTTTCCTCACTGATTTCCGCAAAGAATGGAAGAGAAAACTTAGAGCTATCTTTGTAATGAAGCTACCACCATCGTATCGAATCATCGGTTCTATGATTGTGTTATTCTCCGTATTTTTCTATCCCACCCTATCTAACCCATGGACTTTATTGAATTACTACAGTGTTTCCTTCGAGATTGGAAGTATTTTCTTTGAGAATTTCTTCAATCTGTGCTATAGGATCATTCTTTTTACAGCTTCTAAAAGATCAGATGCAATTTTCTACCTGTCGACGAAAGTTCATATTACGTAGGCGTTGAATTTGTTTACACGTTACCTCTACTTATTTTACTGAGTGAAAAGGTTACGAAGAAAGAGTTTAAGTTTTTTCCCCACTCATCTATACTTTCAATTTCTGCAATTGGTGATCCTTGAAGATATCTATTAGTTATCTGAGAGGGCATTGAGCAACATACGGATTAAAAAAATTGTGAAGATATTGCAGGAATTTTTTTGAATTAAATTGATATTTTTTAACTAAATGTATTTCAGATTCATGCATCTAAATTTCTGATGAAGTGAAAATGTTTCTTTTTGCTTGATACAGCTTTTGCTGTAATATAAAGTTGACATATCACAAGGGTCTCTACTGATCTTTTTCTGGTAAGTTTCATAGTTCAGGCAAAATATAATTTCGCAATTTTTTACACCCTATGTCTCGTGGGGAAGATATAAAATCCAATGCTTCGATTAAGCGGTTTTGTGAAATATTTACAATATTTGAATCACCTAGCTGTAAAGCGTGATCCAACAAAATAAACACATTTTTTGTATCATATTTTTAAAATACCTCTCGATTTATATTTCCTACAATTTAAACGTCCCAATTCCTTACTGCTCTAATGACAGCAAACGAAAATCGAGGTAAAATGTATTCGCGCACAGTCAGAGTGCATTCTGAGCTAAGGTCACTATGCCCTTGGTCACCCAATAGGCCCGGAATTCAAGCCCGTTATTACCGGAATCGAACTCTCCTCAGTTCATTTGTGTATAGAGGAACCCATCTGAGCTGAAACAGAGAAATATTTCGTGTCACACTAATTTTATGCTTGACTGAATGTAGATAATACTGCTACATGATGTTATTACCTTTCTAGTATGGCGAATTCAGTTTGATATCTTTAGATTGTCATCGATAGCTCGTGGTACCGATTCCTATTCATAAAAAGATATTAAAAACCTTTCTACGAATATTTGTATCTATAATAGGGAAATCTCCATCGGTTCCCAACTTCCGTAGAACGTTGATTAACTCGAGAGCAGGATCTCAATTATCACCTCGGCTGATTCTGGCTGCTGTCACTGGAGAACAATCCTTCCATCCCTCTCTCACCTTTAATGAACTGGTTGACGTTGCATTCCCCCGCTCGCTTCCACTCTGTCTTACTCTTCGCGACACCTCCTCCCGTTGCCATGGAGCTCATGACTCCTTGCTAACGGATGCTCTCTCTTATGTATGAGTCGAATACTCTTTAGCTCCCACCTCTTCTTTTCACCTTCTCTGAAACGATTGCGTTCCCTTTACGTAAGTTAACGTATTTCATCCATCCACGAGTTTTTACCCTGCCTCGCTCTTCGTTATAGTTCACGTTTTACGTTCTTCATCGCTCGTATATTATATTTATTGTAGATTGTATTGAATAGAAATAACACAAAAAAAGAATACGTACAGAAATGTCAGTTTTGCGTGAGAATGTAGTTAGACATAATTATGGAAAGGAAAAAGATTGCGAGTAACATAAGAAGATATTTATACGTTAGGATTTCGTACAGCTTATGATTTTGGCTCGAGATAGCCTCTTTCTGCTATATTATAATTCCAATTGTTGTCTAGGCATGATTTTATTCGCAATTCGTTCATAAGATAATGTATGTAAATAATTGTTTTATTTGATTTCAATGAGTATTCATAATGGAAAATATTCAATCATTCATTCGCTTTAATTATCTTAATAGGCCTATTACAGCTCATTGCATTATCTAAGAATGTACGTATGGTAAAGGAATAAAGGTTTACTTACAGCGATTTTCTCATACGGTTGGAATATTCTAAAGATTTAACAGACGTGAAAGTAGCAGAAGATGAACCCTGATCCCCAAATTTCCGCTCTGTCATAGTGGGTTTAAAGAATTTGCCTATGCTATGCTTAAAATGTTAATTGTAATTAGAAATACGCACATATTTGTATAATATATATCCCTCTTCCTCTCCTATGCGAATTTCATAGTTTTTACAGGTTTCAGCTTTCACTTATATATTTACATTTCTGAGTCTTCTAGAATGGCAGTAAAGGTTTTTATTAAACTCTAAGGACAAAAGTTCATAGTTTTCTTCTTCGCTAACACTATCGTATTTATACATCGTAATAGCAATTTAAAAGCAATGATGAGAAATGGTATCTTTACCTTACTCTTTAATTCTCATCATTTTTTGAAACATTTATATATATTTTAATTAATAGTACGATTTAGTATTACGTAATTTCGTATATTAGATACCTAGTGAATATCGTCCTAGGATATTGGTGGTAGACATTCAGTTCGTACGATAATTGTCGTTCAATTAGAGCCGACCTCACCACTTTGGAAATTACTGCAATGGAAGGACCATAAGCTTCCATGTTATCTGGATTATTGTCGTCGTCTCTTTGGAATCCAGCTATTCTCAGTAGTTGACAATCCAATCATACGAAACTGTACTATACCAAATGAGGTCCCATGCAAGATGCGTCTCACGTTGTATCCTTTACGTAACAGAAAAATTGTAATTGCTCGACTGCGTCCAAAGTATGCTGTATACGTAGCGTGGAAAAATTAAATTAACTGTGATGCAAATGTATTTTACATCCCTGCAATAAAATTCTCAAAATTCCTCGATCTTTGTACATTTCTATCGAAAATATACGATCGAATTCTAATTTTCGATAGGATTATCACTTTCATTAGTTAGGAATCATCTCAATCCCAATAATCTCCGATTGTAATTGGTTGGCTGATAGCATTGCTGATAATTGTTTCTACTCACATATGTCTAGTCTAATTATCGCAAGAAAGCATTAAGGAGTAATCGTGCCAGCAATGGAAACTATGTATTGACATTACGATGGAACCCAATTTTACTGCAAAGGAATTCGTATGTGTTTATATTGGTGTATCGGTATGTATCGTTATATGCTTACGACAAGTTTCAGACAGTTATCGGTCTTTTAAGCGGTAACGATACACGTTTGTAACCACGGTTATTTTTTCTTCAAAGTTGGAAAAAATATTTAACTGGTACTAGTCAATTAAAAATATAAAACCAAAAACGACTCATGTAGGGATAAAATGCCAATTATGCTTTTATATCATATGTGCCGTAACTATTTTTCAAGTGTTCGTCTTACTTTCGTATTTTATCTACTTATTATAAAGTACTCATTTATTAAATAATTATACATACACCGCTATTAAATTTTAATCTTTGATAAAGAAAAAATCTATTTTTTACCGTTATAATTATATTGCTTTCGAATGAATAAATTTCACAGTTATAAGAGGTCATGACAACATTAGAGTATAATATTTATCTTTGTCACCTAAAATAGCTCAAACAATAAAATAATAATGAGAAAATAAATAGAGATGTAAATCTTGGATATTTACAATGAATTATTTTGCTTACCTCCAGTTATAATACCCCTAGAATATATATTTCAGCAAATTGAATGTTACTTTACAATAGAAATATACATGTATTCTATTCTTAGAAATGCTTTCTTACCAAAAGCTGTATGTAAACCATGGTAAATATACTAAACCGCCAGCAAAGTACTCCATTCACCGAAACACGTTAATTACAATCCACCAAAAGTGTTCATCAATGAACGCGAACGTTCCGAATTGTTCCGCGACCCGAAAATTTACATCCCGCCATAAATTTCTCTCCAGAAAATAGGCTGCGACACAATTCATCTGTAACGACTCACGAAGCTTACAGGCCGCGAAATGACAACACGAAACGTAACAAGAAAACTTGTTACCAAGGATATGAGACACCTTTGTGGGGGGGGATTGATCGGGGATGGAGACAAGTCACGGTGACTTGAATCCAGTCCAACATAAATTAACGCGGCGCTAGGGCGCCACTTGGCGGAATGTAGTCACGAGTGTTATGCGAGGCTCCGCCATGGCTTGTCGCTTTTGTTTACCCTTGATTAGCCCTGGAAACGCACGAGATAGCCCTAATGCAAGCCATTTACGTGCTGCGAACGTTAGTGCGGCCTCTCTCTCATCGCGTTAATGTATAAGATCGCTTTGTCCTATAGCTTCATCGATCAGCACGAATTTTTAAAACGATTCTTTCATTTAACCTGTGCGGTTCTAGATTAAATTTCGTTATCGCGCGAGATTAGGAAACATCACGGATAAGCTACAAGAACTCAGAATCTAAAGTATCTTTTTCTTTGCTCCAGCGTCTAGTATTTGATGCACCCAGAAGATACGTTTGGAAAAATGCCTGCATTGCTCCAGGCCGAGGGGGCACAAAGGGAAAGAGATGTCAGGGTTAGATTCGTTTGAATTCCCTTTGGTAATGCTAAACCAGAGCTGCCGTGTTTATTTGCTCGTTGGCGGTTCGGAAGACGGTGCTGCACGAGTCGAATTAAAGTTTAATTAATCCTGGTAATTACTTCGCCAAATTATTTCTTTCGCGCGAGGATTAAATTGCAAATTATCAGTCTTTTTTTCGAAATTGCATTCTTTAGGCTCACGATGGGGCATCTCTATATCCTCTCGAATTTTGAAAGGAAATAATAAAATAATCTCGAGTTCACATTCAGAACATGCCCGAGGTGCTCTAAGATAATGAGTTGGTGAAAGATTAAAAAGTAGTTATATTCTAAGCTGGAAAACGTCTTTTGTGCTTTTGATCAAGGTAGACGGAGAATGAATTGACGGTTATCATTAATTCAAATGTTTTTTTTTAAGCAAACTTTGTGCGAAACTGTAGAAATAGTTTTTTTTAAGCTCTGTATAAAATTAGTTTAATCTTTCAAAACGCTTTACGATTTTGTATAGTTTTGAATGTTTCTTAAAGGAGGACTCAAAGATTGGATGTTTTTTCTCGTATCCACTATTCAGTAATAGAATTTTTTGAAACGAGGTATTCTCGTGTAACATTGGAATCCTGATTTAGGCTTAAATTAGATACATATGGATTGAGAAACCATATTCATATAATATTTTTGTCCTTCGCCTAAATTTATGTTATTTTTTATGGAATTGGTGAAAGAGAAGCTCAATTTGCATTACATTAGTTAAGAATTAATTTCAGTAATTGTGTTTCACAATTACGTGGTAAAAACTTGCCTCATCCTGGGAAGTTAAATTAATTTACATTTAAATAATATACAAATCATCATTTAACAAAATTCAGTAAGAAGAATAGAAAAGTTATACAGCATTATAAGTATAAAAATTATTTAGCATTAAATTGAAGCAGATGAAAGTATAGAGGTCTCTAAAATAAGATGATGGGAGGATGTTATGAATTCTTACAGATATTTCGATGAAACAGCTGGAATAATTGTTTAGATACTAATTTTATCCATATTTAGGAAACTTCATTTGCTGCTACTTTATTATGTTTTGAGTTTACACAAGCAAATTGAATAAATAATAAAGGGTTTTAATCAGTATTAACATTAAAATAAAACTGAGGTTGTTGTCAATTGGATTATTGGTCAACGCAATAACATGTCTCAAGCTAAGATGGTTAAATCTGGTAGTTTCAAACTCTCTGAAGAAATACATCTAGAGAAGACTGAATTTTTATATTAGTAAATCTGATACAAATAAAATATAAGAGGAACATGACGTAGAAGATGCTCATTATATATTCTTTTGATACGAAAATATCATCACCGTCAATGAGTTCGTAGAATCCATCTCCGAAAAGAAAAGGGTGACATTCGAACCTCTCTAGCGCAGAGATCCACCACGCTCGCCCCACCCTCCAGTTCCCTGCAACATGAATCAGTCCTTGAGAAAACTTATTTAGCGCATTTTAATGAAATAAACTCCGAGTTCAAAAGAATTGCTCGGCGAAAATGCAGCCATATCTTTTCATCGTGGAAGACGGATAAAGGAAAATGGCAACGCCTATTTATCAAGACGGGGAGGTCTCGCTTTGTAAATTTAGAGGCACGTAGGAGGAATAATGGCAAAGAAGGAGTACGGCTGCCATTTCTGAGAGAAGTAGAATGAAAATATGCCTTTCCATCTTTGAGAAATAGATTCGAAGAGACCGCCCGGAGGAAATCGCACGAAAAAAAAACAGGGAAACTCTACCGTCTCATCCCATTAGCAAACAGACTTCCTCGTGTATAAGTTTCCCTTAAAAAATTTTCGCAGCCGTTCCTGACTTTAGAGCGAGATAAATTCGTCCAATCAATTGCTTCTGACAGGTTGCAGAGGCAGTCTCTTCCAGAAATAATGAAAGAAGTTTTGACCTAATGATTCGTCATTTTCTTCTGGGGGCGGTCCGTTTTATTCCGTTCGGACGGAGTTTGACCTTCTGGGGTCTGTTTTTCCATCCGTTGGCGTTTCGTGGTCCACATCTCTGATACTATCTCGCGGAATTTTTTTTAATAAGCTCAAATTTTTTTGACACTTGGTAGTTTCAAGGCTCTGGAGTTGGAAGCGATACATTTTATGAACTACATATTTGTGAGTGAACTTTCTGGAAAATTATTTTAAATCACTTTATTTTTTGTAAGTAAAATACTTGCACGTGTTATCATTGTCATCTATTTTCTCGGATTTACAAGGACTGAGAGAATTTCTGTATTTCATGAAATTAATATTTTAACATATTTAAAACTCTTAAAAATAGCGCTTGCTATCATAGAGATTAAATTGATGAGTAGCAAATAGAATAAAGAACTGGGAGAGGTTAAGCCTAATAATGAGAGAAATCATCTTGATTTATTATCAATTCTGTTAGTGAATTATTCCAAAAGCTTTATTTCGTGAATGTTAATCTAAAGTTTAAAAATTATTATGAACGTTGTTAAATTAGACATCGTGAAAGGTTATAACTAGCTTTAAAAAAGTATGAAATTTTCTAGTCATTAAGTTAAAATAATTTTCTTTAGTTTACAATTCTCTGGTATACTCTATGCTATTCCTTGCGTTTTAAAATTGTAATATTTGATAAAAATATTTAATTTTTACTATCTGGTTCATTGGCTAATACGTATTACTTATCTTCTCTAATGCGTGACGTATGATAATAAATACTGATTTTATTCATAAGACATTTATGACACCCAAAAAGCTCTCTAAAACTTTGGAACGATTTCCTTAATCGATTTTCAGAAGAGATATGCCCGAGAAATTCCGAAATTATGGGAAGGAATGCGGTCTCCATCAATTGCTATCCACCCGTCAAACATTTCCGAAACCGAATGCATCTCTTCACTCGTAAGGAAAGATGGAGGAATAAAAGTTTTCCGTTCTCCCGCACTCGAATCCCTTCGCCTGAAAATTTTAAACCTTCCGGAAAGTTCAGATCGAGGCAGAGGGTATTAGGGGCGAGTTTTGATTCTCAGATGGCGTGTTATTCCACTTCCAACAAGTTTACCGCCGCGATTTCTTTCCCCTGTCAAATTCTTTCTCGGAACTTTTGTTATTTCCTCGCAACAATAGGGGCTCTCTCCGCACCCTTGAAAATTTCCCTCAGAAATCGCCTTCCCTCGAAGGAAATCTCGTTCCATCGGAAGGTAAAAATGGATGGCTCCGTACGAGGGATTTATTCATGCCGCCCGAGGCGCTCCTTGCGTCGGATGCATCTGGTCTTAAACGCCTAGGAATACATTCACCTGGAACGTCTATTGCCACAGGCAGCTGCTTCTTGGAGGCCGGCGCATGAAAGATAGAGCGATTCCTCTCTTTTCCTTTAGGATGATGAGATGCTCTTCTTTTTTGATGGATGATTTCCCCGCGTGCATGCCTCTTATTAGAAAATTGCGTCTGTGGAGTGAATGGGTACACGTTCCGCTATGATGGTTCGATTAAGTGCCGTTCGTGGCGCGGTGTACGTAATAGTGTGGTAGATTCTCGTGAAAATTTGAGTTGATCGCTCCGGGTTGCCTTTTAAAGTAGAGCTTTTTATTTAAAGTTGTACCGAATTAATAATGACGGAGATACAGCTTTGTTTCCTATGAAAAAATATTGATTGGATAAATAATTAGAGTATGTTTTAGTAGGGAGGGAAAGGTTTGAATTCGTGTCCCATTGTTCTATAATGTTCTACCTTTAAGCCCTATCCTAATCCAAGATCATTCTGCTTAGTGTTCCATGTATTTTTTAATGGTATACCCCTTACATGTTATTCTGAATCAGTATCCTTATCTTCTTATCCAACAGCTAAGGTTATGTAGGAATATTTAGGTGTACCAAGAAATATTATTGAAAAGACGGTCATCAGTCTACAAAAAGAGAAATCGGTGGAAGGTTATTTTGATAGCATACAATTTTAACTTATGTAAGAGAATTGTTGCAAGGTTGAAACTGAATAATCGTATTCTAAGATTCTTCGTAGGTAATTAAACCATAAAGCCACATACGTTGCCAAAAGTCCTTGAAATTTCTTTAAGAAAAATCAATTTTAATATTCCATTCTAAGATTAGTTTTACTACGTTTAAAACAGAATTTAGGGAGGCTAACTGTTCAGAATCATTTCAGATATAATGTTTAATTTGTTGCGAACAATTTTATTTTTGTTACGAATTAATTTAACTTCGTACGATTCATTTATGTATTTACTGCATGCGATATACAATTTTTATGCCATTAGAGCTCTGTTATGATATATGTAGTACAATATTAGTATATATTTTTGAGGATATGGTTTATCTAGTGGTCATAATGGTTGGGAAAATATATTTGAATTTTAAATATTCGTTCGGAGATTGAGTAAGAGTTTAAGAGATAATTTAGGTCATCAATTCAATGTTGTATCGAATCCAATAATTATTAATATATTAAACCTAAGCAATAAATAATATATATAAACAATATGCTAACTTAATAGATTAAAACTAATGTGCCTTGTGACCTAATTCAATTCAATTATATCCATTGCTCCCTCTAATAAACGTTTTATTTCCCTGCAAAGCGACCTCAGGATAGAAATGCGAAATTAATGCAGCCTCGCATTCAGAGAACTTCAATGAAATTTTTGAAATTTCCCTAGTTTAGCATAATTGGATAGGGTTATACGGGTTACGCTCAAAGAATTGCATCCAAGCGTCATCTTTTTCAACTGCATCGTCTTTCATTCCCATGAACAGTGTTTGCGTGTGGGCGTAGCAAAATGATCTCGCATCCCTTTGGCGGATTATTCGCTTTCTATGGGCAGATGAAGGGAATTCCTGGAATAACTCGGATTGGAATGCTCAGTGAACGAAAGAGCTCTTTGATTGTTCGTTAATGCAAAGTGGGGACGGCCCAAAAGTTACCTTTCTCTCGGTTAGGCCAGCGCCTCGTGGTTTAAAATTAAGTTGCGCCGGCCTTTCAAATACTTTGATCCCTGTTGGTCTATTTGCCATCCATTGCGAGGAAAATTAACAAGGTCAAGCGCTAGAATTTTCAAAGGTTCAATACGTTTTCATCCGAAATTTATTGTACGAAACTTTAATGGATCGATAGAAACTGTTCAGAGATCCAAGTATTTATTCATCTATATGTAGTGTCAGTACTGCTCACAGCAAGTAAATAGAAACTTATGTATAAAATATCATCAAATAATTTTGTCTGTGTTTAATTTATTTAAGCAATAAAATTTTACATTTTCCTTTTTAATGGCGTTCTTAGATGCCTAAAATTAAAAACATATTCCAATTGTTTCGTTTACTCCTTATGAATAGTTATTTTAATCCTTTGAAACCCTTTATTTACATTTAAAAGAGCATCAAATGAGTTAAAAGTAATGCCGGTTTTAATGTTATTAATATAATCTACTTGAAGATAGTATAAAAACATTATATATTTCATTTTTAATTTAATTTAAAGCGGGATTTTCAATATTTACGAGACTAAAATGAGCTTGAGAAATGAGATGTTATTTTCCGTATAGACACTCTTTAATGGCGTACATATTCGAAGTATGCATTTATTTCTGGGAAATTTTATTTTGCTCCTCAACTAAAATTAAGAGCGATCAGAATGCTATAGTGAATGAATGGTTAGATCGTGCCAGCCAGTGTAAATTGCTCTCTTCAATACTTCAGTTATGAAACAAAAGAAGGAGAATATAATTTACGCTACTTCTGTTTAGGGCAATTCTTTCGCATTTAGTAAAGGGAAACCATCGTAGAATGCTATTCACTCGCGGCAATCGCACCACATATAGGATTGCTCATTAAAACATCGACCTTGGATAGAAAGGGCTTCGAGTAAGGATGGATTGTTTTACCAATAACCAGAGGCACACCGAAATTACAATCAGTCAAGCCCCAGAGAGAGATAATCGATACAGATCTCGCTGGAGCACTGTTTGGATCATTGATTCCTTCTCTCTACAGCGTTTAATGTCCATCACTTTCCGTCATTACGGACGCAACATCTCGGATAGCTCAACGACACGTCGATGGAAATTCTTTCTCGATCGCCGTTTGAGGATGGAATTGCAGCGCGAGCCTGGAAATCGGTTTCATCCACTGATGACTGTGGAGGAACAATTGTGCGCTATGTAGGTTACTCCAATGCTATTTTGAATAGGTTGCTCTGCTATGAATTTGAATCAGTTACCCTATTACCCTATATTCTTTATTAAACTAAGAGTAACAATTTTTACGAGCAACACTTTTGGAAGATCGTTTTTTTAAGCATTGTCTGCTACATCATATGAGCCTCTAATTCTTGATACGTTTTCTTTACATTGATTAATTTTCTAGTGAATATTTATACTTAATTTTATAATTTTTGGTTATATATATTTATATATAATATTCTTTAATTTATGTATAATATTCTTTAAGTAATCTGTAATATTCTTTAATCGTTGTCTGCTTTTTTGACTAAGGAAAAGTGCTTTATTCGATCATTTATCACGGTTATTTATACCTTTAAAAAAAGCAACTTTTACGAGGAACGCAATGAGAAAACAAAGTGTCTTTTATCAAAAAATTTGTCGGAGATTCGTGGTTGTGATATCTCTGTAAGATTTAGCATAGGAGTCCTGAAAGCACTGAACCATCACTCTCGCTTTTTCGATATGTTTACGACGCGAGATTGCGGAGAAAGTGAATTCCGCCCGGCGACGTTTTAATCTGAGTTATTTTATTATGCGTGCGGTGAGGAGAGGACGTGGAATATATATAGTCTCAGAGGAAATAGTGTTTTAAGCGGTGGAGTTTTAAATCCAAATTTTACAACGCTTCCTTCGGAAAGCATACTCGTGGACTCGTTTCGGAAAGTTTTCTTTCGCTCACAATGATCATGGAGTTCTGCTTCGGACGTAAGAGCTTTTTAGGAAAGGTCGGGAGCGTTCGGAAAAGGTGAGATTTTTTTATTCATGAACCGATGCGTTTGCGAGAAAAAAGGATAAGAGGATGGGTCAAGAGTGGGAAATCAGTGGAATGTTTGAGTGTTGCCGTCCCAAGAAGTGGTCATCCGTAAAGCATTGTAATGCCGAGGGCCAGTTCCGTTTATCCCCCTTTTTCTCATATTCCCCCTTAGGGTTCACGCGATTTTTTTTCATTCTCGAACGTGTTCGATCGTCCGATTGGATAATAAAAAGACCTTTTTTACACTTTTCTCTTTATATTCATCCTTCTTTGGGTTTTCCGAGAGAGACTTTAAGATTTTACATGGCTTATGAATATGATGAAAGATTTGTTTAAGTGTAAGAGCATAGGATTAGTATTGAGGAAAATAAATGGTTCTGAAGTTTATTTGAAGATAAATACGATTGGATTTTTTAATCGAGAAGAGATTAACTTCGTTTTAATTGGACATAGTTTGCTTGTATCGTTTTTAAATCAAGATTCGAGTCAAATGAGATTAGATTATTACTGAATTCGAAGGGTATTAAAATAAATTGATGATGAGCAAATGGGAAGGCTTGTTATTAATTAATTAGTTAGGGTTGAAATTTAATCTCATCCTGCTTAATTTTGGTTCTTCCCTCAAAAATAGAGCATATTCATATTATTAATTAATTTTATAATCATAGAAAATATATTAATATTTAGTGTAAGAATTCCTATAAATATTGAGAAAAGATAATCCGATAAAGATTGTCCTTTCGAAGAATTAACTAAAATAAGTTGAAAAGTACAAAATACTGTGGACAAACATAGAAGAATCTCAGCCTTATGAAAGAGAATAGAAGTAGTTTGAGGGGAGAAGTCTGCGAGGGATTTTACCAAGCTTCACTATGAGTACTATAACTGATCCAGCCTAAAAGTGTTGATCAATTAATGATAAACCTTAAAAGAGAATACAATTCGTTTCAAAGGGAAATGCCATGAAAAATTATTGGATGTTTCTCTATTGCTTCGTGACGCAGGGTATTAGGTATTTTGCGGAAATTCAATTTGCACGACGTGATTCACTAAAAGATTGTACATTATTACGAGGAAACAGATCGTAATAGTGTATGCTTAGTTGCTAGGAGCTTCTGACACTTCCAGGAAAAGGACGTAGCAGTAAGTTGTTTCGGGAATTAGGATTCGATTAGGAAAGTATTGGGCACACGACGAGAGGTAGCCAGCAGGATACATAATGTAGGTGTGGATGGTCGAAGAAAGGTTTTTATTATTCCGGTCGGTATTCCTCTGCCAGGGTTTTGCCGAAAGCCTTCTTGAAACACGCGGGACAGGAGCTCAACTTTCACGCCAAGAGAAGAGACATTCATGAATACTAATAGAAGATTTAAAACTTCGTAAAATTCCACTTTACGGAAGGGACGTAAACGTTGATGAAGGGTCGAATTCTTTTATCGGGAGATTATTTAGGGATTCCGAAAGTGTGGCATAACATTTAAGTACTGCCACTTCTCCATCTTTTCAGAGTTGGTATTAAGTTTTACTGGCAGGATTCACGATAATGACGGAGAAGAAAAGTTGATTTATTTTAAGTGACATCACCAGGAATTCATGAATATTTATTAACGTTGCCCTAAAATATAAAATAATTTGGAAAGTATCTACTTTGAGGAGATCTTGTACTGACTGATAAACGTGTGGAGAAATATTTGAATTTGAAATTGATTTCGGTGATATAAATTGGTGTTTGGTATCATAAAACTTAGAAGAAGATAAAGGAAGTAATAAATTTATCGATATTTTTAGGAAGGAATTATGAGGTAGGCATTATCTTCTCTCTCAATATATGCGTATATTAATTTTACAGTAATTCTATGTAATGGTTAATATATTTCTCGTTATAATTAAACTCCCAATTATAATACTCAGCAGTCAAGTCATTTCTCATAAAAAATATGTTTTAACATTTGGCAACCATTTATTTTAACCTATCTATTATTGAACCTTGCAGCGTAATATTTTTATTCAAAGATGATCTATAATATTTATCTTACAGTATCGCAAATTTTGAACTATAAAAAGTGCTAATTGAAGTCTGAAAATATCCCTAAGCATTATACAATATTAATAAAAATTTAAATATTTCTCATGAAAATATAGAAGTGTTTGAACAGGATCATTAAATAAGTAATCTTTTATAAAAGAAAGATAATAGCGAAAAACAGATCGCTATTAGTTTCAAATATGATTCCATTTGGATAATAATTTGTGTAAAGAGTAATTTATCATTCGAATTCGCAACTCGAGTAATTTAATTCGTTAGATTATGCTTCAAAAGGAAATCAGTTTTAATTTTACTATTTTTATTAACCCTCATTCCTTTGCTTACTCCGTAAAAAGGTTTTTACGAAACGTACCAAAAATATAGGAGTTCCGATTTTCGCTCTGTCACATAGATCGTTCGCTTCTGCGTCATCAAGGTCGAATCCAAGCTTCGGAACGATTGCCGACTGTTTAATGGAAGCCCTTCGTTTTCTCTCACCCAAATCAACCAAGGTCGCCGTTACCGAGATCGTTATAAAAATATTCGGGTCGCCAGGAACGAAGTGTAAACTGTGTACAAAGCAGAGCGACACAATCTTGGACTCTTGTCAAGCGGATGTTCACCCACGCGAGCCGGGTGTAACGCGGTTAATGGGATGGCATGGGCGTGGCAAGTTGTGTATGCAGTAAGATCGTTCGAAGGGGGTTTTATCAGTCGCGGGCGGGGAACAGGGCATGCGGTCTGTGCGATTGGCTCCACGGTTCTAAGGGTCAAGGAGGATGATGGAGTGGTGGCCGAGTGCGTCGGCACGCGCGCTATGGATCGCTTGGGTCCCCGGGGAGGATTTATGACCGGGAAAAGGTGTGGGAGAAGGCGACAGGATTCGTTTTCCCCTGTCGGTCGCTCACCACGGAAGCGTTCTCGTGGTAGATTGCGCTCCGTCTAGTGTGATCGAACGTTCTAATCGACTCGTTAAACGTTCGAGAGCTAGGAATTTCTACGAAGTTACGTAAACAATGTTAAATTTTCGTGTATTGATTGGGAGTAAGTACAATAGCAATGGGATGAGAATTATTTTAAATGTTACGATGGAAATATCGCGTTGGGAACGATCAAAGTTGGAATTTAGTGCTATTCGGATCTCTACGTACGTAACTGCGCAGCGTTTAACTTTGACGTAGCTTGATTGTATCGCGAGTTTGGAAACTAGGACAGGGTTTGAATTGGTTTATTTAAAGTCGTATTGAAGTTTCGAGGTCTAAAGATCTTAGTTTTGGGTTCTTAATGCAACTTGGAACCTTTTAAACGTAATGTTTAGGTTTTGCGAATTAAGTTAACAGCTGGAGTTAATCTTTATCGATTTTAGGGTAACTTTATCTTTTTCGTAGTTTTCTCAGAACGTAATTAAATTCTCTCATACTTTCAGCAATTATTTAAGGAATCGTACACAATTATTATTGGTTTATTTTATTTTTAACCCAACTACTATCGCTTCTCATTGATTAATATAAGTACACCAGCATTTCCTTCATGAAACGTATCTTGTTTATGAATCTCGCCACTCCATCCATCTTCTGTTTGTAAGCTCACGCGTATATTCCAGTATGATATCCAAGAATTAATGGTTCTTAGATTAGCCAATTTACCCAGAAATTCGGCTAAACTCACACAATTTACATCTAGTTAGATATTCTGAGATTAATTTATGTCCATAGGAAATGTTTACCAGTTGTAAAATGTGATCAAGCCTTATTAATGAATAATAATAGGATTGTCTTATTGGAATGTCATTACATATCTACATATTTGGTGTATGAAAACTATTTTCAACTTTCTGAACGTCTAATTTTTTGTAGTGAGAGTATTAGAATAATAATAGAGTTTCTATTAAAATATATTGGGCATATAGGCTTTTAAAGTAATATTTTAAGGATAATTTCAGAAATATTTACTGTTATTTTACCATCTTCATTAAATTGATGTTCTTCCATTTAATTTTAAGAGATGAACGCTCCAATTTGACTGTTTTTAATTCAATAAAAAATTGATGTATTAAAGTTTCCCGACACAAAGTATTGATGATGATATTTAAGTCGTAGAAAATCTTATCAACCATGATCCATTAACATTCACATAGAGTCAGTTCTGAGTTCCGTCACGAACCAGGAATTGCTCCATCTAATGTTACGTCCGCAGAGATGCCAAACTTCATGCTTTCAAATCCACAAGGGATTAGAAACATAACCTCAAGTGAGGAGTACACGATTACATCATTAATTCTTAGGTATAGCGAAGCTTTTATGTAACGTTCCCAACTTCTACCCCGCGGATAAACTTTGAGTGCACTTAATCGCCTAAAGCATTCTGCTTCGGTCTGCAACGCATGGGAATTGCAGCTTTGCAATGATGGAAGTATTCAATCACTGCTATGGTTGGTGCACGGTCTCTGGAACGCTAGGTTAATTCATTTAATTTTGCAAACGCTTTCGGATAAATTTTTCATTGAATTAATTAGTTTTAAGAAATGAAAATGAATTTCTTCTTATTCGTTCCAGATAAATTAACGATTCTCTGTGTAAGGTTTCTCTAACTTTCGATTTTTTCATGTATCTGCTATCTTTACCAGTAGTCAAATTGGGAGAGTTATTTGTGTGAACTGATCTTATGTATAATTAACGGGAAGGTACGACATAATAGGGTGAAATAATACAAGGAATTTAAAGTGTGGTAAAGAATTTATGTACGATGAACGTAAGACGTAAGATTTATCGAGGTGAATTATTTAGACACTCATTTTACATTATGATAATAGAAGAGTAAAAGAAAACTATGATAGATAAGTCAAATACTTAGTTTTATAGTTGTGATCATTAAATTTGGGTCTTTCGTTGACTGTTAATTACTTTTCATGGTGAGCTATGAGATTCACGAGAATTAATACGCAATATTCAAACTTGTAACCTATGTACAATTAAGTAGACTTTTACTTGTATTTCATCCATCGTATAGAATGTTCTTGTAGAGGTTTCGAATCCACACGATAGGAATATAAGGAGCCAATGATTGAATATCGTAGCATTCGTTAAAATGACTTAAGAAACATCCTTACCTGATTATCTTACGTATTATCACTTAAATAAGGAATGCCAAAGGAATGAGGAATAGATTTTCTCCTCCAACTACGATAACGATCATCTAATTCGTATAGACGAGCACGAAGCAGTGATTTGAACAGGCGTAAAAGAAATCCTCACACTCTCTTTTCAAAATTCCGGCATTAACATATAATGCTCATCTCCCTTATGCAGCTGTGACAGGGATCGATACACACTTCCTCTCTCCTTATTTTATGACGCGCGAAAAACAGCGACGGAACTCTCTCTCCCGAAAGGGGGAGAAAAAAAGTAGTCCTTCAATGAGAGCAAAGGGCCTCTTTCGGTATCTCGATATACCGATATTGAAGTTTCATGTCTCTCCCCGAGGCTGCGAAATAGACCACGGAACAGTCCTCTTTGATGTCACGAGAAAGTGATAGATTCTATATTTGGGTCAGCGGGTCGAAAAAGAGAGTGTCGCCACGAAGGTATAGAAAGGTCGTTAGTGGGTAACTATGGCGATAATTCAATCAAAAAGTTTGTACCGTTGCGTCGAGAGACGGCGCTCCTCTCATTTGGGTGCCGAAAAATGGCGCTTTTTATTCGAGGTGTTGATTGCTCCTCGACTGAGGTTCCATTTACGGGAACGAGGGGAACCTTTCGCTTTAGGAGGGAAAGTCTCTCGGTTGGTTTGTGTTGGGTGTAGTTTGTTGGTTTGAATCGTATTAAATCTAAGGGATTTTACTTTGTTTAAAGTTTATTTTAAATCTTTGAAAACGTTTGTAAATTTTAGATTTCGAGAAGGTCAGTTAGGGTTAAACGGTGGTGAGTATCGCTTTACAGGATAAGCTCGTGCGACTTAATTCAAAGGTTAAATAGAAGTGAAAAATAGCGATGTGACTGGTTTTCGATCCCAGGTCTCCGGATAGGTATCAGTAGTTTTAATAGTAGTCTGGAGGTTGTTGGTGCCACGTTATCGAGTCTACTATCGCCTTGCTAACAACTACCTTATGGAAGTTGAATTGACGGCATGGTGGTTTACTGGAAAGGTCATGGGTTCGGGTTTTAGTTATGAATGGATATGGCTATGTTTCACCTCTTTGGTTAGAGTTTTCTCTTGGCTGTCTCAAGCTTAAATACGATTAAATGAAGCATATTCTCTCGTTAGAATGGAAGGTCAACTAAGCTAATTTATATTTGATTAGAAAATATTTGCTGCTACCTCTAATGGGACAATAGCTTCTTCTCGTACTGAGAAGAAAGAAGAATTAAAAAAATTATGAAGTCTTTATTAATTAAAATTAGAGGTATTGCTTTTATTAAGACCACTCAGAGGAAACAAAATATGTCTAATAGGTGTGGCAGTCGCTTCCAGTAGTTCGAGAAGTTAGAATTTGAAGCTTCTGATAGATTATGTAGTATAATTTTACTCTCTTTTATTATGCAAGGCAAAGTTGTGAAGAGGGATATCCCATTTTATCTGATATCATACTCTATAATCTTTGTAACATGATTCCATTTCTTTACGTAAAATAAAAAATAAAAAGGTAAATTATAGAGTAAGAGGTTAGCGTATCGAATCAAACCTTTCCCTTTCATTTAGGTGATGAATAAATGAAAAAGTTTAGGATAAGGAAAGTAAAAGTTCACGGAACTTGGTAAAAGTAGATGAAAATGAAAGACTCACCTTTTCTTTGGTTACCTTTTCGTTTTAGAATCATGATAGACTAGATAATCATACCAGATGTATGGTATTTCTGCTCTAATTAAAGTAGAAAGAGAATAAAGGGACGATGGGTACAAGGTTCTATGTTTGTGACAGGATTTGTTATCAGAGAATTGAAAATGAAACAAAAACTTGGATTTCACGTCACAATCCATACTCATCACTTTTACATTCAGACGTACTATAATTATACCTATCTTTCCTTTGCGATTTCTTATTTTCTTTTTGATATAAATATGGCAAGAGGAAACTTATTTCTATCATAACAATCTTCATTTGTGTAACACTGTTTCCCGTTTTCTTTATTTCCATTTTTATATTTTCATTCCAATATTGTTTTCTTAATTACTATTTCAACTATCTTTTCCTTTTATTAAATATATTTTCAATTAAATAAGTCCTCAAAACTTCTAGTTACTCTTTTATCAATTAGTTTAGGTTAATTTTTATTAGAATATAATGTGTTTCAGTTTGATTTCATTACTGGATATTTTATCGTAGACCGTTTTCATAGCATTTTAAACACGTATCTTATTCCGGTTTGAGAAATAGGGGTCGCGACATCCGCATTAAGATAACAGACTCGGCTGCAGAAAGGTTTTAAACGTCCTTCATTTTAGCGGACACCTCACTTACGAGGATGCTTATCCCTAAATTTACCACTTCAGAAAATGAAATACCCAAGAGAGAGAGATACGCCACGAACCCATTTATTAACTCGAATCCTGTCACCGGAACAGGTTTCCATAGCACACACCCATACGTTCAGATGTAGCCGACAACGTTTATGCCATTTACGAGATGCGGATCTTTTTGCCGAAGAATCGACGCCCAAACGTAATGGAGTGACCTCTCGCGGGAGAAAAGGCGTGAAATCGGAGAGAGAAGGGCGTAAAACGATCCCCTGTAGAGTCCATCTAAACGAATTACACCTCCGTAGAGGCACACGCATCGAATGCATCCTCTTTACCCCTCGAGAGCACTCCAACGCGATGCCTCTTTTTTCTCTCCGCTTTATTTCACGTATGCACGCGAGGGCATGCGCTGTAGGGGAGCGTGCATTGCTCTCCCTCACGAGGAAGTCGGAAAAAAGGTTTTTATAGCCACTCTCCTCGCGATTATTTTTCTAGTTCTTCGCATTACGTTCTTTTTGGTCTCTTTCTCTGTCTCGCCCCTTACGCTGAATATCGTGTGGGAAGTGGTGTGTGTGTGGAAGGGTATATTCGGGGAACTAAAAGAAAGGAATGATGAGTAACCTAGGAGCTGTTTATGTACGTTTCCTAGGAAATACGAGAGAAGCAAACTTGTGGGAAGTTTTTGCAATATATATTTAATTGGGTGTTGCCGTCATGGAGTTTATCGTTGGTTTCTCTCGGTTGAGATTTTGATGTTTAATGATAAGTTTTCGTTTTCAATTGTTAGTGTGTATATTTAAGGTAGTTATCGATATCGATAATGATTATTATATTAATATATAATGATATGTTTTAAAATTCATTATCCATAATTGAATATTTTTGCGCATATCAGGTACGAAGTTAAGTAAGGTATTTGATTGTTGCGATTTTTTTTATTTGCTTTTAACACAAACTTTCTTTTTCACTTTGGGATAGGAACAGAGAAAAGTAAAGATTTTATTCGAAAAGTAGTTATGAGATACGAGGAATGCGTACGCTAAAGTTATTAATGAAACCATATTAAAGTCAGTAATTGATATACGGAGTAAGAGACAATTCTAAATGTCACCCCTTTGAATTCAGCTTTCTGCCTGCATTTGGTCAGGTTAATTGAATCATGCTGTTTCCAACCATAACTTCGAGCGAAATGCATTACACAAGCGAAGTTGTTTTGGAGCACTAATACCATTAGTTGAGTTATAATTCGTGATTCCAATGAAATGGAAACAATTAGTTTAACTCTACCTTTTTAGGGCTGTGTACGAACAATTTACGGGATTTTTTAGTCAAAATTTGCTGTTTCGTCCTCGTAAATGAATCTTTGAAGCTGCGGCAGAGAAAGCAGATACTGAAATGGTAAATTGCTTGAGTAATTCAGACTTTAACTTTTAGTAAATTAATTAATTGTATTTATCGTAAATTTAAAGTTTGCTTATTTTATTGTTTTCGGGATAAATATTACTGCACAAAATATCCTGATTTTAATTTCCATTACCTACATATCAGCTCCATCGCAATACAATTTGCATTATTACGTATGGGATGCACATCTCAGTTCTTATGGAATGAATTTCGAGGTTATCCTGCAGTGATATTTTCCATTGGAAACCAGCCTTCTTGATGCATTGCCCGGTAATAAACGGCGTATTTTTTTCGTTAGCTTCAACGTGTGAATAATTCCTCAATGCTATTCTTCTGCACCTGAGCTCTCTGTTCCAGATTTCAAGTTATCCGGTTTCATTTTTTCCGCTTGCCGCTCTTTCAAATGTTTTTGTTTCTCAAGTACTCTATATCTGAATCCGAATTCGCCAAAAAGTTTCTTTTTATAATCCGGTTTCAAATCTCTTTCTCGATATCTCCATCTTACGGATTCAATGCGATGTATTTTTCTCTGTCATTTCCTTGTGCCGGGGATTTTGACACTATATACTGCAGCACAACGACGAAAGAGTTAACTCGGAGATGCGGAATTTTCAGAGGTTGCGACAAAAAAATCGAGGAAGGATTTGTCAAAATGAATTTATACTGCAGTTGAATTCATCGCGGAACTTTTTTATTTGAAAAATTTTCAATGAGCAGAGTAAGTTTAAACATAGCTGGATGATGATTAAAATGACGAATGGTCATGAGTATGGATTTGAAACGTCAAAGAGGTTTCATTAAATTATTAATATTCATATTTTTAAACATTTCAGAAGTTTTCTGTAATTTCGTCAGTTATACACCTTCATATAAATTGTAGGCGGATAGTAAGAAAAAATTCATCATAAATTTAGTTTAAGGCTCAAAGGTAGAAACCTGATTGTAAGAAATATAATAAAAATGTATAAAAGCTCGTTTGATGTTCGATGACTTAGCCTTCCGAAGAGAATGTCTAATACTGTTTGATGAATATAGTATTGGGTTTCCTATCACGCCACAAAGAATTATATTTCTTTCTTTTAACTCAAACTGATAGTTGGATTTATCGAAAAGTGTTTTCAATATAACGTATTATGTCTAATATTATTGGATCTAATAATGTATTAATATCTAATCGTTAATTATGTATCTGCATGAGAACATAATTGATACAGTTCTTTTGACCTTCTTTGAAAAATTTTCACAAAAGCAATGAAAACAATTGAGATTCGAAGGGCTTGTCATTTATTAACTCAGCCTCATTTAAATATTAAAAAATACTGAATTCTAAATATGATGAATTTTGGATAGAAATTAATCGTAGCTGGTATTATGGATGACTAATTTGCTTGTTTGAAGACCTCAGGATTACTTTGTATCGAAGTATCTCCATTCTTTTATCGCAGATACTCTAGCGTGATGGATACGGTTGTTAAATTCTTAAATACGAAAGCGAATTTAGAAATCCTATTCGTGATAGAAAGTTCGATTCGTCGCTATCACGCACATGCACTTTTTATTTCATTAAACTTCACTTCTCGAAGCGCACATAAATTTCAAGCAAAGAGGCCGTTTGTGAAAGAATTCTCAGGAAATCCATAATCCATTTTTCCCTTCGAAAGAAGTCTTGCGAGGTGAGAAAACTGAACCTTATTTTTCTCTCTCGGCGACATTCAGCCGTAATTACGGAACTCGCGAAAGGGGTATGTTTGAGTGTCTGCAGCCGCTTGATTCTGCTCAAGAGATCGCTGACACTTGGATTATGGGAAAAAGGTTCCGTGTAATAGTGTTTCCGCGTCTATCAGGAAGGTAATTTCTATTAAGAATTGTCTCGAAATCTTTTCTCGTTTTACGTAGATGTGAAAAATATTCCTGTTGAAAGTTCATACAAAATCGGAAGTAAAACAGCAATCGAACGAATGCCATCAGATATTAAGCGTAAGGTTTAAAATATTTATATTTTTATACCATTATTTGTGTCTCATAGTTTTAATAATAAATGTTCGTTTTGTTTTCTGTAAATGGAGGATAGATTCTTAATTTATTATAGAGATACATGTTGCAAAGTAAAATTAACTTATCATTTTGCGATAAATTCTTCATGCTTAGGATTCTCTCGCCTGTACAAATATTACACCAATTAAATTTACTCAAATACTTATAAAAAACTTGATATGATTATTTGATAAATGAATAACATGTGATATCCCCCTTTTCTGGCGGTAATTAATTAATTTATGAGTTAATTTTTCATTAAATAACCGAACGATATATTTTCCGTTCCACAAACCTCGGTGGAGATTTACGTATACGATTTATGGGCAGTGACTTTGAGCTGTTTTGTCTCCAGCCATATTTACCTTTTGGAAAATATTTCTACATTCATGGAAATATTTGTATTTGGATCTATTTTTCACTCAATAGTTTTCCATTTGTTAAGCTAAACTATATTATATTTTGATATTAAAATAATTGGTCAAGTAGGTAATTAAATCAAGACACATGCAGTTATTAATTGATACATACTTAACTTTAAAATTACTGGAAATATCCAGTTTTAATACGACTTTCCTTAGAATAATCATTGAAGATTATCCGATTTTAGAATTAGATTTTAATAAGCGATAATAATGCGAGTTTTCTATTTATCAAGTGATAGATTTACTTTTTATTAAGGTTCGTTTTCGATAGAAAACATGATTTTTCAAATGAAAAATTATTTTCGTTCGAAATATATTTATATGAAATCTCCAACCCATGCCGTTATATATTTTATTTCCAGATGGAAATCTGACCAGCGAAAATTAATTCAATATCCTTCATAATTTGGGGAATTAAAAACGTAATTTCATGTGGGAAGGTGTTTCATTTTATCTCTTCTGCATCGATTAGGACTTAATCAGTTAATTACTCTAAAAACCACATTGAAACAGCTGTACGGACTACCATCGAAGGTATTCCACCAGCCATCAACCTTTTGAGATGTGGATCTCTTAAAATCAGAGGATTTCAAGACTTGTTATCATCATTACCCCAATTAAACCTTTTTTTTTTTAACATTTTACCCCTAAGGGTTAATGAGGATTATCGGCGATAAAGAGGGAACAAAAACGGGGTCATTTACCGACGGCGATAATTTCCGCGCGAAATTAGCATTTTAATTAGTATGAATTATGGGCTCGAAATAATAAAACAAAAGAGGGTGCAATGAACGAGAATTTTTTACCCCCCGTTTTATCATAACCCTCGTATCCCTTCTCACCGCTTCATAATTAGTATATCGATTGGGGCTTCACCGTTCTTCTTTTTCCATCCAAATAAACTCCCTTTATCTATCAACCTATGAGCGTAATAGTCATCATTAGAATCCCAGAAGGAAAAGAGACTGAGGCAGACTCCTGCAATAAAGCAGTGATTCTATCGATTGTTCAGAGGAACCCCTTTTACCCCCGCACTTACCACACCGCCATTCTCACGCCTCTAACCAGAAGCCTTCTCAAAGAGTACGGGAAGGTGGAGTGGGGAGGAGGGGAAGTGGAGGGCACGACATTTGAGCGAGCTATGCGGCGAAAAACCGCCAGAGGCAGCTCTTCAATTCTGTCGAGGGAAAATAGAGACACGGGAGACGAGGAAGGGGAAGAGAAAGTACTACACGTACAAACATTTATTTAACCGGAAATTGAGACTGCGAATCACACCGTGTGTTTTCCGCAGACTGTTGGGTCGGAGCCGTAAACGATTGTCGTTGGAAAATTAGAAATTGGGGATCGGGAAAAATTAAACGAACGACGACTCTGATTCGAATCTTTCCTTTTTGTTATGATTCTCGTTGATAAGGTCTCGTTGATCATTTGTGCTTCGTTCCATTAATTTTTTATCGTTTTGTTTGTGTTAGTTTTGTTATTTATATTTTTAAATTTTATTTGTAAATGCTTAATTAGATTTATATGCATTGCTTTTCATTGATTTTTTGTATTAATAGAATGTTTAGAATTAAATATTTGTTCCTCTGCTCAGAAAACCAAAATTAATGCTACTCACATTATTTATCACTGCTTAGCAAATCCTTAAGGATAGGGAAATTACTATTGTGATGTTCTACATTAGCAATATTTCCTTTTTTGGATTTGTAAATTATTTAACGCTTAGGAATAACTTAACTGTTAAAAGTTCTTTAATTCGTTTATGGAAAGTGTAATAAAAAAGCTACTCTAGCTCATTGAGAAACAAGAATATACTATGTAGTGTATGATTATTGCATGGTCAGATTACTTTCCGTCTTGAAATCTTAGTAGCTATTGATGAAGGGGTTGAGATTCAAGCCATACATTAGTACCATCTCACAGACGGAATGTAAGATCAATCAGCTAATGGAAACCCCCGTATCCCAATTGTTATGCAACCGTGTATACCAGAATGCAATGAAAATGCCTAACTCATAGGAAATACAAGTTACTAGCGAATCTGCGATGATTGGTTGTTTGATTCAGGAATCGCACTGTTTCTATGGGGGTATTAAGATTAAAATTTAACAATTTCAACACTTTAACTTGAATTTAAGTTGATTGAAGAGTTTATGAAAAGTTTGATCTATCATTCGTGAATTTATGATGAGTGTTTTTTCGGATACTTTACGACATATGCAAAATAATAGTGGTTTAAAAATTTTATTCAAATGTTATATAATCAAATATGTAGAATAGTATAAGGAAAGCAAAATTTTTTACCAGATAGCATTTCAAAAGATACGAAATAAATTGTAATAATCAGCTATTATGCGTGTTCTAAACTCGTATCCCCTCACTGAAGTGAATATCTTAGTATAATGCTCAATAAGAATCCCTTTATTTTCATGAAACTATTGAGTCAATAAATTAACAATTGTTTACGTCTTAAGTTTATTTAAAATTAAATGAAGTTACGTATCACTTTAGCTAGTATGGAAGAGGATTCGGAAATTTAGCTTCCTTGATCATTAAACCAACAATACCATTTTAGGCATCTTTTGAAACATTTCTCTTCATCAGTCTGAGATACCGTCTCGACGAGCGACTGCATACTCTTCTCATAACTGCACATATATCGCTGGGAGCAGGAAAACACACTATTATTTACTCCGGTGTCGGAATGCGTAATCCCGAGTCGTTTTCATCTGTTTTGAAACTCCGTCCCATACTCTCGACACACGTCTCCAACGCTCCTCTTCACTGTCGGAAAGCTTCGTTTCCGCTGTCATTTTTGCTACGTGTCGCTTCAATAGATCATCGCTAACGGAGGAGCGCGAAAATGCGTCCCTGTAAAACTCAAAGCTCTGTCCGAATTTAACATCTCCACGCGTGAGCAGAAGCGTAACTGGAAATGACGTCTGATCGTAACGTTATTGGAGAGGAGAAAATGCAGCTTAATAATCTCCGATATTTGTCGCAGCGGGAGTTTTTTTTAATGAAAGGTTTTCGGAGGATGAAAAATCGGATCGGACGGGAAATCCTATTTGCTTTCGGGCGCGCATCAATCGAGATATTTAGTTTGGACTTAATCGCGTAAATTGAACGATAGCAACG
Organism: Pantala flavescens; assembly: GCA_020796165.1. Classification (NCBI taxonomy): domain Eukaryota; kingdom Metazoa; phylum Arthropoda; class Insecta; order Odonata; family Libellulidae; genus Pantala; species Pantala flavescens. Next base: position 28,053,009 of record CM036878.1, read on the forward strand.
ATGAACCGAGTGACACGACACTTGTCCGCAGAAAGATTAATTTATATATCGCGTCCAATTGTTGTCATTTCGTACCGATAAAGTGTTTTATTTTCGTCGTTTGTTTGCGTCGTCCGTGGATTCGCAGGCAAAAACGCAATTTTTTGCGGTGACAGTTTTGGGAGGAGCACCGATCAAATATTTATGCAAATTTTCTTTGATTTCTTTCGTGTTCCGCGCGAAAAACGTTCACAGAGCTCGCTCCCGAATGTAAATTACTATTTCTGTTTTCGTTCGGTGGAAGCTATTCTTTATCGAAAATGCAAACCTTTCGTTAAAATGGCTTTTATTATTTCAGCCTCCTTTCATTCTTAATGCATGAGAGTTTTGTTTCGAAGCTGACATTCATTGAGCTCTCTTTTTCCGGAAAATTGGAATTACCTTTGTAAAGGAAGATTTTTTTAAAGTCGTACTGAATGTCAAAAAAATTATGCTCGAAATGTAATAGGCTGGTTATTTTTTTCCTTTGTCGCATCTTTTATTCCTTTGCTTTGTTTTTAAAAATTTAGGAAAGGAAATTAGTTCAATTTAACTACTTCATTTCGAGATCTAAGTTAATTTATTGAGCTTTTGTTTTCCTTTTTTTAACTTATTACGTAAACTTAAGTTCAACTTATCATTTTGTTTAGTTACGAGTACTTAATACTGTATATAATAGAATAATAGAACATGACATTCTAGATAATCTATCCTTCTATTATGAGCGGCCTTTTTTCTATTTTAAATAATGGTTAAACGTTACTTGCTTTGATGTATCTGTGCAACCTTTAAATACTTACACAAATGTGAATAAATAGAAAAATGAAACTAATTAATTGCATACTTATAAGAATCTTGATGCTTATACTAAAGAAATGCAGACGTAAAGTTAAAGGTTAAATTATAATTGAAGAATTAGTAAAATAGAAGTAAATTATGCAAGGATAGGATTATATCAATCCATCAACGAATCTATGTAAATAAAAGGTGTAATTAATAACTTAAATAATGAAAAAATATTGATTCATTCTCAGTCCTTAAGCTGCAATAGGAGTCATACTTTTCTCCTCTCTATTTTATTTTTAATTATATCGAATCAAACCACAGCCACATTCATGGAATCTTTACTTTCCTTTGCTTTCCACTTCTTAATTATGCATCAACGAATCCGCGTATAAAAAGGTACGATCCCAGGAAAAGGAGACAATGAGTTTATTAAGCACATCCGTGCTCTAGTGCATCCGGGAGTCACGTATCTCCGTTCGACGAGAAACACAAGGTCCTAAACACACCACGACACAATGCTCTATTTTCATTCGGAAACAAAACGTAACTTTTCCGCACGGAAGCTATTTCGCCCAAGGCCGTGGAAATAGAGCGAGAGACAGATCACCGCTTACGAGTCGACGAACGCGCTGAAAACTGCGAAGAAACGAGAGGTGCTGTGCAAACTCCAAATTCCCCACCTTTTTTCCGTTCAGCGGATCTTTCATCCACTCTTTCCTCATTCATTGCCCTTTCACCTTCGCTTTTGTCGTTCGGAAGCTGCATCGCTTTGCGGAAGGGAACGCTTCAGACCTCGGTAGCAGCGATCCTTTTAATAAGTAATAAGATGCGTTGGAGAGGGAGACACACGGGTCCATTTTGAATGAGACCTCCTTTGCGGATCGGTGGTAGCTGTCTTTATCTTTCCCATCTCCTGTCATCCGTTTCCTTTCTACACGTGTTTTTCTTTAAATGTTAGCGACTCACTTTAAATCTGAATTCGTTTTCCGTCGTACTTTTACATCCTGGTGAAGAGAGAGCGAGCTCTTATTTAGATTTATACGGAGGCTTTTATTATATATTATATACCATTGAAATTTAACTCCAAATTCGACTCCAAGTTTCACTCAAAACGGGCTAATTTTCGCGTCATTTCGCGAAGCCAGAATTTCGCCCGGCCTTCGCTCAACTGCGAGTGGAAAGAGTAGAAAATTGAATATTGGTATCCCCCGAGGAGAGCCACTGCTCCAATTCACAAGCGCACGAGGAGCGGAGATTGAACTTACTGCGAAGAGTGCATTCAATTACGCTTACGACAGTATTTACCTCAACCGAGCATTACAGATGTTTTTCAGTCCGAAAATGATGACGGTCTTTATCTACTTCGTCAACGCTCGGAAAATAATGGCCCACGCTGTTTGTTATCGGATAAAACGATTTTTCTCTCATATTGAAGAATGAGTATTGTATATTTAATCAGTTATTTTTCTGCACAATAATTCAATTTTGTCTGAAATAAGTTTATCAATGGAGGAAACTATGATTAAAAAAAAATAATGTCGATGTTTTTACTAACAGAGTCGTAATCAGTAACTTAATTGTGGTATTAAGAAGATACTTAGTGGCGTAATGAAGAGGAAAGGTTTATAAATTAGAATTAAATAAAACGTTTAAAGAAATAATAATTTTAGGGATAATAAGCAATCGAGTTTTTTAAAAAATAAACATACTATAGCTGAATACAGTATTTGACGTGAACAATTGAGAAAAACTCGTCATAAATAATTATCAAGTTTTAGAAGATTCGAGTGACTGCTAGTGAAAAAGAAATAGAGTTTAAAAATTTATGTTGATGGAAATGCCAGTATTTTCTAATATTTTATTCTTTACATACGGTCAGGAAAATATATCTATTTTCAAGAAAAAATGAGCGTGGACCCGAGAGTTTAATTTCAATGATAGATTATACGAATGATCAATACGTGTAGGGAAAAATAAAACCTTACGTCAACAACTATTTAAATGATAAAAAAAACTTTACTATAAAAACCGAATATAATGGTATATATATTTCGCTTGATACACGTATAAATTGACTATTGTTTGCGAACGACTTGGTCCATATGATTATTTTGCTGTAAAATAGAAAGCTATTGTGCTCTAATCTTCAGAACATTAAGTTAATATCAATGGCGTATAAAGGGGTTAATTCCTTTGCATATATCAATCCATATGACCTTAAGGATACACTAATTCGTCCCATAAACTTTCAAGGCGATCCCACACGAACTTTAGATCGGTCAATAGACTCGACTATTAGAACAGCGAATCTACTTATTGGAACCTCTGAACACTCTCGTTCACCGATGTAAACCTATAATGCTTTTGAGGACTCCTTGTCTATCCATTAACTACGTCGTAAATCAAGATTTAACCGGCTCCCTAAATTACCGATGCAGAGAACGGAAGTTTGAGCCAGAGACACACGAATGGCTGAATTGATGTCTGTAGAGATTTACGAGACTTAACTATTCAAGAATAAATGAAAAATTTTCAAGCCGTATTTCCTCTCTCCCATGACTTTCATTAAACATTTCGGCAGGGACTGGTGTGTGTTCGCACGAGTACCTGCCAGCAATGACAACTTGACCCCGGAAAGAGATTCCGGAGCGCTGCAAAAAATTGCAGCCTTTGGCACTTGACACCGCACTGCATCTTGCATAACTTGCCAGGAATCCGCATCTGGCAGGAATTAATTCGTTATTGAAATGCACTGCCTCAATTCGGGTGGCTACGTCACGTATGTTTGAGCGCTGTGAGGTCCGTTAATTGAAACGGAGAACGTTCGAGCATCTGCGATAAAATCGTTCGTGTTTGAAAATTAAATATCTCGTATAATTTTCTATACCGTTTGAATTTTGTGCACTTAATACTGCAAGGTCTAAAGTTATATCAGTTTAAAAATAAGGAAGAGGTGAAGGTGTAGCACAGTAACACTGTGCGCCGTGGATGATTCTAAGTTAGAATATATCAGTTTAGTTTTCTTCCTATAAAAATTACTTTAATAATTAATATTTATCAAGTATCGTATATCATAACGAAAGACATTATTATTGAGAATTCATAATTTAAAATTGAAGTTTAATCTATGTTAAAAGTAGGTCATTGTTATATTGTTAGTTAATTTATTTTTACTTTTTTGTTTAGTGCTGTTTACCAAGGGAATGTTAAATAATCCTAAACAAGAGCAAACTATATTACAAAAGATTTTTATGCAAAAAGTTTTCCAAGAGCAGAAATACTTTTCTATTTTTGATTTTAATTGAGTTATTTAGGCTGATTACGAACGATGAAAGTCAGACTTATCTCTCAAGCTCTTCATTAGGGATGATCAAAATTTCCTCTTAGAGGTTCACTTTTTAAGATAAACCTTTTACCAGCAGTATATCAGCAATCAGAAGGATCCGAATTCGCAGAAAAAATCAACTTTGAATCGACGGTTGGGTTAAAGGAACCCATCAGACCAATTATGTAGATAAAGCGATAAAATTATTTCGTATCTCTATCAAAGGAAGCGAAGAGTAGCTTTGAATTCCGCCAATAGAAATAATAAGAAAACTTTCTACTCGTCTCAATATATTCCGTTTGAACATTAATGCCCGATCGGGGTTTCCTAGTCAAATTTCCTCGAATGCCAAATGAAGACCGAAAGTGAAACGGCAGATCATTCGCCTTCCGAAAAGAGGCGGCGTTTATGTGTTTTGATTGGCTATCGAAACCTTCCTCCGTTCCTTTTATTGGAAATTAATTTATATCCCTCCGAGAGACCTTAAATGAACGGAGTTTGGAGAGTTGATGAAAGCTCACCTTCAAAGCAAAAGAGGCTCCTTCCACGTCTTTTATTGGTGGATTTATAAAATAAAATCATGGAAAAATGTACACACAGAGGTAGGCGTTTTCAGCGTACGGAAACCTTGGTGAATAATATAAAGCGACCAAAAACAAAATTATATGTTTTTATTATGTTGAAGGACTCGATCGAAGAAGACTTACATTATAAATGAGCGATTTTATATTTCTGAAAATATCGTCAGTTCAAGGGAACCTTGTTTAAAAGTTGTATTTCATAAACGCTTCGAAATTAAAGTTTTTTTAATTCTTGTTTGTTTCGTCAGAATTATTCGGAATAAGTGTTTGTTTTGATTTTGTTTTAATTTTTATTTGATTAATTATCCACTTAATAATTCCTGAAAATAACGTTTATTACTTATATATCTTAATATATATTTACAACATAAACGGTTAAGTTTTCCTTCTTTCCCAGCACGAAATGTTTCGGTGAAAACTGTTAAAAAACTACTGCTATTTTAAATTAAAATCCAAAGTTGTGTATTAACAGTAAAATATTTTTTTTATGGGATATCTCCATTTTCATCCACTGTTATTAAATGAATATCAACTTTAATTTTTAAAAAATTTATATAATTAAATATTCAAATATACTGTATATTGCTTTCTATGGCATGAAGGGGTTTGAAATTTTATTCAAAATCTTAACTAAACATAACCAGAAATTTGGAGTGATAATGAAAACAGAACAGAATAACATGACATTTAAACAGAATAAGATGACTTAGTTTCATTTTTTACCTTTCCGTAGATACAGTTCAATTAAGTTATTTAGTATTGATGAGAGAGATAAGTTACGTAAGAAAGTATAAATGCAGCTGTATTAATTACGCTTTGCTGAAAATCCTTATTGATCTATGAGGCATCCTTCGTATTGAGCACTAGTGTATTGCATTATTAACCCCTAATGTATTGCTCTACAAACAACTGTTTGAATCATGCGTTACTCAATCCTCTTTAGATACCTTTCTAATGGTCACCGAATGTTTTCCCGAAAAACGAAGCACATATCCGAGTTGCATCCCTTTTTTGGTACAATCAATCGTAAACTTGGCGTATTAGTTACCGTCATGAGGCGGAATTTATACCGTATCGTCAATTATGCATCCATTGTGTCGTTCTCTATGGCCATTCGGGAAAAAGTATGGATTTTCATAAATTTGCGTGGGAATGCGCACGGAGCCAATGAATGGGAATTGATTGGGAAACAGCGGCGCGTTATTTGAGCGGGTGAGAATGGTCGGGAAGATAAAAAGGCTGCTGCGAAGGGAATTTGTTTTGGGACCGCTTATGAATTTGTTTGCCGTCCCTTCGAGGGTTTATGCGCAGGTTCTTTTTATTCAGGCTGTGGTTCGACGTTCGAACGAAATTATCTGTGTCGTTAGTTTTGATTCTTTGGACGTGCCCGAATCGTATGGGGGACGCATATGGACATCATTATTGGGTTATCACGACGTAGAAATGTTTCCATATCCATGCAACGATGTGATTGAGGAAATAAACTACTTTCGTGATGTAGTTTTATATTTATTTATAAGCTATAGTTATGGAGTATGCTTCTATAAAATTAATGGTTGTTTACGTATAATACATCGTAACACATCATGAGAATATTGCGCTAAACAAGCCGTTATCAGCTGTGCGTTGATCTTTCGAGGTAACGTAATGTTTACGGAACATGAGAAATGGATATGATGAAGAAGGATTGAATGGGGTGGGAAGTTTATACGTGCTTATATTATAATTATAAGAGAATTTTAGATAAATATAGCTAACATTTGTTATTTGAAGTTGATTAAACTATATAAGTAGTTAAATGAGTTATTTTTTTAATTTGAATTTAGTTTTTTCATCATTACTCAACCTATTGTTATTGTTATCGAATCAATTTTTATAGGTTAAAATGAGGTTTCTGATCAATGAATTACATGATTTTTTTTCTCATCGATGCTTTAGCATCAAACAAATGTTGAAAGGAGGATTATGTTATGTTTTGAAATCACTTTATACATCATGGAGAAGTAGAACTGCGCGGTGTTTTTATAGAATGTCGTCCTCAGTAAATAGTATTAAAATATTCGCCATTAGAAAAATAGACGCAACTGCCCGAGCGTGGTTCTGTATTTTTTTAAATCCGCAATGTTTTTCTTCGTGAATGAAAACAGAGCTAAGTCGACCGTAGTTCTCTACGATTGCTTTACGAGTATAATAATATTGACTCTAATAACCGAAGCAAAACTAATGACCCTTATATATATATATTGCCGTCGAACTTTAGATCGCGTTTCATTAATATTTTATTCTCTCTATTTTGACAAACGCTAGAGAATTTCTCATCAATTAAGGATGTAAAGATATGGTGATATTTTAGGGCGATAAAATACGATTTTTAAGCCACAGAAATGTGTAAATTATCCATATAAATGCAATGTTTATTCACAATATTCATGAAATAGAAACATATTATTGAGTAGTATCTTTAACATGTATTTTACTTCTATAGAAATCCTAAGATCTTTTTTGCCCCATGTATTATATTTGGCATTTAAAAAGAATCAAATGAATTTCTGGATTTATTGTTGATTCTATAATTTGTAATATGATTATTACGATTTCTAGAGAAAAATAGGAATCGATGGATTGATGCAAATTGAGATATAAACGCTTAATGTGTCAGGTAAGGCTATAACGATATATCTTTGCATAATTCCGAAAAGTAGTTGATAATTCTAAAGGGAATTTCATAGCTCATTAATTCCATATATACGCATATATAAGTTTAAGTAAGTGAAGTATTGTAAAGTAATTTAAGTACATAAAACAGGATATTTTACTTTAGGTCTATAATATAAATGCATAATCTTTGCACAACCATAAATGTAGGTACGAAATAAACGTAATGGGAAACGTAAGTTGTCTTAAATATTCTTGAACTTATTCCTTCATACACGTAAAGGAATATTAGAATAGAAAATTAGAATTTTGTTTCACTCCTCAATCAAAATTTAAAGGAGTTTTAATCGTAATAAACAGTGAGAGATAGAAAACGAATTCATAATCTCTTATTCCTAGGGATGGAGAAAATTTGTGGAGGATATATATTTAGTTAATTTGGAAAACTTTTGTTAAGGCGTCGGATTGATTTTAAACGTACGTACTTTTCCTTTCCATATTTTTCTCTTCGCTTTATTTCCCATTCACACTTCCCTTTATTTCAAACCCTTTTGTTTCTCGATCACTCGTGAGCAGCAACGCGAGGTAATCATCCCTTCTCTTTCATACCCTCTTTTATCATTTTCCGCTCAATCCTCCCTTCTAATTCGGCACTCTTTTGTTATCCTCCGCAGGGAGCGCGAGTCACGTGTTCACAGGGATTTCATCCATATCTGATAGTGTAGACATTTTTTCTCCCGATGCGTTTGATCCGTTGCGAGTGGTTGCGGCCATCGCTTTGTAGCCGAGTCTATTTTTTAGGGATTTCCTATCATCGTTTGATACGGATTTTCCTCATCCGCGCGGACGTAATTATAGGAAGCGGTGCAAAGCGATACGCAGCGTCCTTTTCCCAGAGAGGTGTGTGTTTTTTCGAAATGCAGAAATGTGGGATGCGTTCGATTTTTCCCTTTCATAAGTTTAGCGGAGTTGTCGCCAACGAGAGGTGTAGAGGCTGCCGCGTTTCCCATTCGTATGCGGTAGAATTTGTACAAAATAATTCCACTTCCGTGTACTTGAATTAGAGAAAATTTCCGGAATTGAAATTAAAACGTATCTGAATTTTATATCGCATCAGTTTTTGGTTTTGGATGTACAAACATGGATATGGGTGTATTAATCGTGGGATTGAGGTATTTTCTTCCAGAACCCTTGATTGAATGGAAAATATTCTATTAAAGAATAAATAATCGATTTTCATATTTCTTATAGTCGGGAAATTTTATTCTGAGTGAAGCATTGGAAAGTTTTATTTTACTAGATTGTTACGTTTATGGAATCGTTCATCTCACAAATTTCTGAATGAAGTTTTATCGGATATGAAAGGAATTAATTTCAAGCATAATTTAATCATACATTTATTTCTCTTAAGCGAGCAAAAAATTAAATTTGTTCATAAATTACTTTTATTTCCATTATATCATATATTCAGCATTGAAAATTAACTGCGAAAAATTTTAGTATTATATATATTGCATTAAATGTCCTTTAAAGTTTAGAACATGATAATGAAGGCACTCTTAAATAATATCCATTCGTAGAGCTGAAATTCCCTGAAGTTTGTATATTTTAACTCAAAGAAAGATTTGTCAGCTACTTCGAATGATTGACACTGGCATAATTTGAAATCGTTTTGCGCTTATGTGCTCTTAGTTTGAAGTTAGAATAGCTCTCAATAGAGATGAACGTTAATTCCCGTTTGAAAATCTCTTTCTTTTAATGCATTCGTAAATCAATTGGTCAAACTACATATGGGTTTATAAATTCACACAGTATATTAGTAAATTTTGTAATATTTCATAAATAAATATATATCTGGTAATTAACGGTTGTGACTCTATTTTCCTTATTAAAGAAAGTATGATTATTTTTGAAGTGTTTATAAATATATATCAATATTTATTAGCCGCTATATAGAAAAAGGGAAGATTAGTTTAGAACTCGGCGGTACCTTAATTGATGGTACCTTATGAAAGATCAGAGGATTAAGGACTTTATGGTGTAATATTTTTGAAAAATGAACTGTTCTGAAAAGCCCCAATTAAGCTTTCGATGGAATATGTCAATTCAAAATACTTAGGATATTCATAGCTATAGATAGAGTATATTTCAACAATTTATTATGTCAATGTTAACACTTTATTTGCACTAGCATTTCATACTATATATCTCATCAAAATGAATTATTAAAGGACAAAACATCCAGAAAAGGCTCTTAAATTTCCTAGAATAGGGTAATTGTCGTTTTTTATTTCCTCGTCCATTAAAATCCCCAGGAATTTTTCAGTCAGTTTCATTAAGTTTAGATTCTTATCTTTCCATCAAGCAAGACGGAAACATTACCACTCTTTTATCTACTGGCTTAATTACCCTTCATTTCTTCATGATTTTTTTTCTGGAACCTCTCCAATAGACGCCCTTCTAGAATCTACGAGTACTCTGTTTTCGTCGCGTAAACCGTCCATTACTTTAGCTAATGATTTAAATTGAGTCATTGAATACTTAAAAACATAGCAACTACCCTTTATTAATGGCTAAACAGTTAAGTAACTAAGCCATCGTTCAATTTAGAACTCGGCCCCATCGAATTTCGCTACTAAAATTTAATTTCCCGATGCGGATTTAAAAGGCAGTTCATATTTCGCCGAAGTACATGGAGCGGAACGAACTCCGTCCTCGTAATACGGAAATCAATTCCCTTCTCTAACGTATATCGTTCAAATCTAATGGGCGAGACCTAATCTTCCGTCCAATCTTTCACTCTTTTAATTAAAATCGCCTTATTTCCCATCTGGGATACGCTTTCGGACGACCTCCCGGCCGATTCCTCTCATTGCTCATCATCGGAGGGAAAAACCCTAGATTTCTCTCGATTCAAACGTTGCTCCGAAACTCGGGCACCGAATGAAATTTTTTCCGAATCAAGGGCGTAGTAACAGCCTTCGCATCTTCGCTCGCTCGTCCTTAATTAAAATCACAGCGCGTTCAATTCTGATCCATCTCCCGATCGCGTCCCGGACAGCTTTTCTTTTTTTCCTCGTCCGCAAACTCAATAAATTGTTGTTACAGCTTGGAAAATGGCTGCGAGGGTACGCTGATTCGGAGACCACTTAGGTAATATTCGAAAGGGAATATTAGTGGGATTGAAGACCGAATGTTGCCGTTCCGTAGTCCCTCAACCGCATCTCCGTGTCGTCATGTAGTAATTAAGCGTGATGGAAAGTCTTAATCTCCGATACGCCGGGGTTCGGTCCCTTTCACCGTTGACGACTTTTTCTTTTCGGTCGCTGATGCTGTTGTATTATGCCTGATTTACGTAAAAATTCGTTTGTTGGAGTTGTGTTAAAATGTTTTTGTTTTTTCTTTGTGAAAATGTTTTATAATAAGAATATAATTTTTCATTTTTTACTTCTTTCAATTCAGATTTATAATGTTTTTTTTTGTCTTGTCTTCATTAATGCTCACGTTTTACCTTTCTCCAAACTTACACGTGTTAGTCATGAAAATTAAACGATAGTATGAATGAGTTTCAGGAATTCTAGTTTATTATAAATTGTTTTCTAGTAAGAAAAATTGAATCGTTTTTAGTATGAGTTTATATTATATTGATAGATGAGCAAACTGTTAAATGGTTGATAATGATTATTTGCCTTGATCTCTAAAGGTGTTATGTAATTGAATCGCTCGATATATATTGAGATAATTATTTGAATTGAGATATTTTCATATTCTATGAATGCAAAAAAAAGGTTTAAAATGTCTTTGAAAAAATATTTGGCTCTTCAATTTTATTTAAGGATATAATTTTTGTCAGTTTACATGAAAAATCTTTGATATTTCGTCAAAATTCTTGCCATAGATCATAGACTGGAGACATGTCAATGATGCTGTGTTCAGGGAGTTGAGCAATCGATATAGGCTGTTAAAGTTCAACGAACTGATGAGTTGGAAAATGTAGCAGTGAGCTACAAGTAGGGTTCATGTCCTTTCAGTCAAGCGCTTATGGAGAAGATGGAGAATTATTGAAATAGTTTGAGCATAAATTGGTTTGGTCAAGACCAAAGACAATTCCGGTTCAATACAATCAATCCATCAAAACATATTCCTTGGCTCTCGATATTCAGCACTGATTCTGATTCCAGTTTTAGTTAATAACGCGAATGAAGTGTTTTCGATGTGAATACGAAAGATGAATTGTGAAGCAGTTAAAGCAGTTAGTCTTTGCAACGGACACTTGAGAGAATAGGAGAGGTAAACTTGCAAAAGTTATTTGTTTGGGGTCCGGAGAGGAAGTAAATAAAGTGGATGCCTTTTCGGGCGAAATATCAAGAGGAAAATTTTGCGCGTGGGTGTATTAATCAAGAGATTCTGTAATAGATATCCTTGGTTTTTTATCAGTTGATGGAAAATTTAATTTAAACGTAAAATTGGATGTAAATTCTTGAAGAGTTATTTAAAGATTACATTCTAACATGTTCCTCGAATAAAGGAATGTTTGAGATTGGCTAAAACAAGATAAATTACCGATAGTTATTTTCATCACGAATATGGAAAATTCTATGAGAGAATATAAAATGTATTTCACTAAATGTCAACATAACTTCGAAAATGTGTGAAAAATGATTAGACTACATTTTCAGTTGACGTTTGAACGGTAGATTTTAATATGCATGAAAAATTTAAGGTTGTAAACCTGAATAGGAGATACTGGGTTTGAGTTCGTTATTTGGAATTTTCCTTTTATAAAATTGAAGGGAAATTTATCTTTCTATTCGCTGTTACATCACTTTCATTGCTAAAACATTTTATTTTCTTTGCGGTTGCTACGAGAAAAGCGTAAATAATCAATGAAAAGAAGACATAGATCAAAAGAAAAGAGATTAAGGAGAGATAGAAAGAAAGTCAGAAGAGAAGTAAGGTATACTGGAATTGCTTGAGTGTGTGGATGACAGAGAGTAAGCAGTAGAATAGGAAGTGTATGAGAGTACCAAAGGCGCGATATGCAGCCTCGATACTCAGGATCGTCTACCGGGCGTGGCGCCCAAGAAACGCGTGGGGATGCCAAGAGGGCAAATAAAGGGTTGGAAGAAGGAGGAAAGGTGGTCATGGTGCCGAAGAATTTAAAGGGTAGAGGTCGACTAAGGCGCTGGAAAGGATGAAAATGAGCGAGCTGGGGTGAAAAGCTCTCTCCTGCGTGGGCAGTGGATCGATGGATGAGAAACGCCGCGGAAGCTGAAGTCGGGAGGTCCACCACGTGCCTATATTTCGATGTGGGGTTGGATAGTGGTTCCGCCGGGGAAGTGTTTTCAGCTGCGAAACAAAGTCAGGGGTGAGGACACTTCAAGTGAATCAAGTTTGCTGGGAATTGTACGAGTTCCATTTCCATTTAATATGGCAATTATAACAGTGCAACGAGGGTGGATCGAAACGGGTTGGTGCTCAAGGTGAGCGTGTATCCGGTCGTATCGGTTTCCGTAGGTTGAAACGAGAAGAATACATATGAATGGCTTTTGTTCCATACGGCCACATTCCTCAATGCCACTGCGTTTAGCTCTAATTGGCGAGTCTTTCATTATGAGCCAGCTGAGGCCCTTTGCTTCAAATAAGTTGCATCGGTCCCGGTTGGTTTATCTGTCCTAGTTTGCTCTCGTATTATTTATATTTTCCTATTTCTCTCGGATTCGATTCAGGATTTGGTTTAGATCCACTGGTGCTGCAGAGCTTGTTATTTAGTCTGAACAAAGTACTATCGATAAGTATCCTTCTGATTTCTGAAATAACTTTTTCATGAAGCTTAACTTTAATTTAATGTAATCTCACTGTGGGTAACGCATCATTTTTAAGAGCAAAGATTCGGATATTATTGTAAGAATGAATTAATCCTATAGAATTTTCTCCTCTAGAAGTTGTGTTTATGCCTAATTTTTCTTAAGCTGTCATATATTTTGCGTTTTTATTTTGGATGACACAAACTTATATTAGCAAATCAATACCATAGCTAATATATGTTCAGCATTTCTTTCGCATCGAAAACTTTCTTTTGAAGTCGTTCTATTTACTGTTCTAGATTTGGATTAAATTTTGGTTTTAAACACTTTACGTCAGAAGTTAGGAGCTTAAAAATAATAAAACTAGCGGTAACTAGTAACATAAGAAGTTTGTAATAAGTATGATGGAAACGAAAGCTAAGTGCTAATGGTTGAGCTACCTTCCTAAACAAGAATTTCGTCTTGGGAGACATAACAGTCGAAGAGAGTGGCTAGTCCAATTTCGAATAACCGAGTTCGAGTCCCGAGGACGCCAGTCATATTTCATCCACCTTTCTCCCCTGAATAAATAAAATTACTAGAGGGAGTGCCGTTCGTATCCCAAGTTATTTCGGCATCTGGAGGCACTATGGAAAATTTATACAGAAGCAGAATCAGACGAGAAATGCGGGCAGAAGAGAGAAAGTTTAGATGGGGAGAGATAAAGCAAGATGGCTAAGATGGGAGGAATAGAGAGGTCAAGTGCGGACTTCGGCAGGGAAAAGGATGAGCCCACTCTTGTTTAGGAAAGTGATTTATTTTGGGAAATTCACTCACAAGGCCCCATCGGACCTTTCGCCGAGAAAGGATTGCACTAAGCATCCCAAGGAACGAATTTCGAGGTTCCTCTCCGAATTGCACACAGGATAGGACTTTTTTCCACGTGCGGTCATGTGGGTGTTTGTCCGGACCAGTTTTACATGTTTTCTATCCTCTCTCTTTTTTTAGCGGAGTTTTCCGTGTTTCCCAACCGCTTCCTCCTCTCAAACCATTCTCTCTTCAACACTTTGACATAAAGTTCCGAGTGGGAGTTTTTTTACGTTTTTTTCAAATCTCCTTTAGCAACGTTTTTTGATGAGCCACCGGTGTCATTTAGCGGCACAGCCTTTTTATCCGTGGTTTGCGTGTGCAGCGGACGATGGAAGCTTTTTTTGGATTCTGAGATACGTAGCGCTTCGATTCGTTGGGATCGTATGTGTTAAAGCAATGCGGATTTTTTTTGAATAGGCACCTGTGTTCGAGTGTTCATCGGAGTCGATTACCTTTTACGAAGTTACGATTCTCGTTTGCGTATGGATGTTTTCATAGGAGAGGGAGTTTTATTTCTTTTCGTCATTTTCGTTGTCAGAGTTTTGTTGTTTTTAAAAGATGGTTGGCGTTATCTAGTACAGGTATAGGGGAGACTAAGTTGTTGGCATTAGACTAATGGTGGAAAACAATGTTTTTGAAAGTTCATTACATAAAAATGGAACAAATTTCATTGCCTCGTTTAAAAGGGTAGTCTATTAGCTGTATTGAAACTGGTGGTTGGATAGCTTGGGCTCTTTATGTGTTATATTTTATGTTACTCGTAATATTTATAAATGAATCATGTTTGTAGACACAATGCCAGAGAGGTTTTTGGATCTGTTTTGTTATTTAAGAACCTTAAATACGATGAAATATTCACCTATAAGGATATATATTCTTATTTAATGAGATTTATATTTGATGCTCAAGTAAATTCAAATAATAGCCAATGGCAGTAGAATTTTTTCACCTTTAAAATATTTTCGACTTTAAAAACACAGTCTTGATTGTTTCTCAAAGAAGTCAGGAAGTGATCTTGAAATGAATGCTTTTGAAAAATGATGAATAGTCATCCGGGAAAATAAGATTTCGTGTCTACTCGTACACTGATAAGGTGATGCGAAAGAACTGCGAACGAAATCTCATTTTAACGTCTATAGAAATTTAATGATTCATATGATGAATTTCAAATATCTTCATTGATAATATGAATGCGGGGATGATGGATCATTCTTCTAGTAGTAGTTATTCTATACTTTGTTATTCTTCTTAAAACACGAAGCCGTACATTGATTCATTTTCCATTAGGTATTTATGGATACGAAGGTGGTCAAGCTCAGCTGTCGAAGCACCTCCAATCGGCAGTCTCTCACCGTAGCGTTCATAACGTATACTGGATGCAAAAAACATACAAAAATCGATACGTTTTACACCCCTCTCATCGGTTTCAGAAAAATTCGCCGTTGCCCCTGTGAGCGGTGGGCGTTTTGGGACAAGATACAAACCGATAACAACGTCCGTCAATCACGGGAACCCCTAGCGATGTTTCCATAGGGATTGTTCACGTATCTCTCCCTGCAGTCTCATACTTCTCCCTCTCCCTGGAATTTTAGCCCACCAGGGAGTTACCATCCATTTCTTTCACGAGAGTATCGCTCGCCTCTTATTTTTATACTCATCCAATGCATTTTATGGAACGAATCGAATGTTTGGAAAGTTCTCGTGTAAAGTTTCATTAAATCGTTGCACATAATAAAGGCCATGGTTCTATCCAAACAGCGTACCTAAAATTGAAATATTTCATAATTTTTTTGCCTTTTCTCTCGCTATAACCAAAACTATTATTCAAATACTTTATAATTGAATATATTTCTGAGAAGAGATTTGTATTTTGTACGCATTTATTGTATTTTTATTAGTTATTGGTTGATTTGCATCCGTTCTTGATTGATTTTTTTCTACATAAATATTAGAGTACAAGGCGTAGTATTTAAGAATTGTGGTCCTATCCGTTTTCAAAGAATATAAGAATTGCATTTGAATTATAGGTACAATTGTTCTCTAGATTATGATTAACCATTGAGGAAGAATGATAAACGATTTTTGTTGTTATCCCTGGAAAATGTTTGGTACTTTTTAGCAATCATAACTCACAATGATTTGTTTCGACTTACATCTCAATTATTTGGTAATACATTGAATAGTATGTTAGAATTTTAAAATACATCTAGAAAAAGTAACTATTTAAACTACATTATGAAAGAATAGTTTTCACGAATGGATCTGATTGTTTGGGGTTTATTCAAATGTTTAAAGATGCTAGCAGTTCTGAGTGAATTTCTTTCTGACGTTACATATTTGTAAAAAGACAATTTATATTTAAATTTGCAAAAACTATACTAAAAATCTCGAGGAGTGATGAGGAGAGAGTTAAAATGAATATTACATTCATTCTTTTTCCCAGTAGATTTAGCGTATCGAAGAGTAAATTAATTAATTTTTTTCTAAGTACGCGTAGTAGACTTCCGGCTATAAAAAGCTACGTTTTAGCATCCATTCCTTCAGTATTTATTTTTACGCAGTTTACTCAAGTGCGAATCCTCCTGTCAGAAAAAATCGCACGTAATTCCAGCCTCGCTGCCCTTTTGCCTCTAATCCCTGGGAAATCAAAGGAATGTTGGATTCTGAAAAACCGCTTTGCGTGAAATAAAGGGTGGAAGATTACGGTGGGATGTTCGAAAGTAGTATCAGAAGGTTGGACGTGGGTGAGGTAATCCTTGACTCAAACCTCTTCGTAATTATGCATCGCAGAAGGGATTCATGGTCACAACTCATGGTCTTTAGGAATTGGATGCAAAGCCCCTTGATTCTGAACTGCATTTCGCAAGAGTGGGCTTATGTCGACACGGAGTTTACTCAACTACTTGGCGCAGATGAATGCTCGCTGGTTAGCGTTGCTCTGAATTCCCAGCCAAAACAATAATAGTGGCCTGAATGTATGAGTATTTGGAATCTTCTAACTGGTGAAATATTTTTAGACCTTACAGACGAGTGGGAATTTTGAGATTTTTTATCTAGGATATACGTTACGTTAAGAATGCTTGGGAAAATTTTTAAAGATTTTGGGTGTGTTTTTAGTATTGAGAGAAGATTTATGGGTGCATAAGAATTTGCCGTAAGAGGATTTACTTAACAGTTGATGCAGCTTATAAACATATTTTTTAGGATAATTAAAAAAACCGTAATGTGTAAATTAAACAAACCAGGTTATATTTATAACGAATATAAGTTTAAATAATAAAACTTTAAACTGAATGATTATGCTCTTTAGAAAACAGCCCTTTGTCATGCGATTTTTGTACAATATACTAGAAGGTTTTGAGATATTTTACTATTAAGACCATTATCATTAAGATTATCAAGATCATTAATTAACTATTATCATTAATTTAAAATTATTGAAGATAAGAAGTTAAGAAAATAGCAAAATTTTCCGAGATCAGAGTGGATATTTCACTATCTCTTAGCTAGGTTAAAATATCTAAGGAATGAAATATAGTAACTCGGACTGAGAAATAATCGTCCGTAATAAAAATTGCCTTTTCTATATAAATAAATGCAATGATTTGAATAATAATCGGTGATGTTATGAAATGTATCTCTGATACATTAGGCACTATCGCGTCTTTTAAACGTGCGATACAAAAATTGATGTAAGGAATATTTTCCAATATACATAGATACAATTAGTATATTCTTTCGGTAATGTATTTAGTCTCTTTTTCTTGTTGTTTTGTAGGATTTATTCGTAAGGTTTTCCTTTAACAAGAAACACAACGTAGAGGAAGATTAAAACTTATATACATAAAATATCCAAGTAGAAATATCCCACGCTCAGAAAGAAGTGATGATCCGAGCAGGGTGTCCCTTCTTTGGACCAAATGAGAATATTCGTTTCGGAGACTTTTGTTTGATCTTTTTTTACGAGAGGCAGTTTTAATTGGGAATGCTAATGAATGGAAAGAGAGCTTCGGTCAGAGGGGAGAGAGGAAAAGAGGAAGCTGTGGAAAAGGGGTGAGAAACACAAAGGGCGTGGCAGAAAAAGGAGAGAACACGGATGTGATCTTGTCTAACAGAAGATTAACATCTTTGTGAGCGTATGTACACCAGATGAGAGATGCTCCTCTTGCATTTAACCTTTTTTCCCCGGACACCGATACAAGAGATAAGGGAGGCGCGACGTTGGTTTTTAGGAGTAACTCGGGCTGTTTTTGTAAACTCGAAAAGTGGTCACGCCCACGAAGATTTAAGCTGTTGGGGAAATCGGAATGATTTCTCTCTTTCCTCGTTTCGACTCTTAATTGCGAGAGGGGAAGAGGATGCTTTAATTGGTAAAAGAAATGCAAATATCAGTTTTCGCAATCCGTCGCGCGAATGAATACGTGGCGCTGGTCGTGACAGTTAACAGTTTCGTTATTCAGCTGTTCTTTATGTCTTAAGATGAATGTTTTAAAGGGGTTGTATTCGTTATGTGTTTGTTATTATATGCCATATATAGTATGGATAGGTATCCTACTCCCTATATAAACTCTGCAGGATAGTTACGGTTAGGTTTTAGTGCTAATAATCCCATATTTCGTTAAACAATGTACATAAAAGAACAGTCGTCTAATCAGTACTAACTTTATTGATTAGTAATCATCGTAAATTGTGAAAGAAAAATGTATTTAGCTTATATTCAGTGAAATTTCCACTTTCGCTTTCGCTTTCACCTCCAAACAGGATACACGTTGGAACACAAACTAAAATAATCGAAACGTGAATGTACGCGAGTGAAATTAAAGCGTTTCACACCCTCGTATCATGAACACATTCTGTATTTGGTTTACGTAATTCTGTTGTGAGATATAAGAAGCTTGCTCGATGGATTGGTGCTTGTCCTGTATAACAAATGAGTGAATCATTTGGGTGTGAAGTATACGAATACTATTCGAAAAGATAATCTTGGCTATGATATGTTGAAGAAATTAAATCGTAGATTTTTAATTTATTTCCAACAAAATTTCTGCAAAATTTGATACAAGAAAGATTTCACTGATCTAATTTTGTGTCACGTAGCGTGAATATACTCATCTAAGCTGACTTTTCAATAAATGTCCCTCATTACTGTGGAAACCAAGGAATCCTATTTAACGAATAGCTCTGCTCGAGATGAATGCGTTACGCAAATTTACTTGTCGTTTCCATCTCAAAAAATCAATTCTCTCTGTTGCCATTCAAGTCTCCAGTGCGACTTATGCATGGAGATTACGATTTTACTTCGTAAGATATTGAAATGTAATTCATAGGATTTTGGAATGTGCGCGGGTGAAAGAAGGGAACTGATTTGCATGGTGATTACGAGAAGACTTTCGATTTTGGTTTGAAATAGGGATAAATATTTATTCGTTGCGAAGCATACGGAATTGTTTAATTTGTTTCCAAGGAGATGATGCTCTTTTTACATTTTTTGGTTGATCTTTTTTGGATTCTGTTAGATATAAAAATTTACATCGGGAAACTAAAAGAGTGTTACTTTTATCTCTTTTTCCTTTACTATCTTATTCTTTTAAGTTTAAAAATTGTTAGTTTTAATATTTTTAGTACATGAAATTCATCTCTTATACTTCGATTTTAGTCTTACATTTTATTTAGGCATTTTTTTTCGTACTATTCCCTTCAGTTATGTATATTACATAAACCTTTCCAAATAACTGCTTAAGGGAGAAAATAACTCTCTGAAATTAGTTATTCTATAAATAAATAATTGATACAATTTTTTCGTTAGTGAAGTAGACTTAAGCGTTCCTCCTACAACCTGAATAAACCGATTCCTCTAAGGACAAAGTTTTGGGAAACTAGTCTATTCCCTATAGGATGGCGCTCACCATTGAAGATGCAATTCCGATACTGTTTCCACTCCATCAGCCTCTCCT
The DNA here is from genome assembly GCA_020796165.1 of Pantala flavescens. Lineage (NCBI taxonomy): Eukaryota > Metazoa > Arthropoda > Insecta > Odonata > Libellulidae > Pantala > Pantala flavescens. The sequence goes on from CM036878.1 coordinate 28,072,984, forward strand.
CAAGAGATGGTAATTCAGCTTGAGGAGCGAATGCACCCAAGCAGCTGCGTTTTTGGCGTCTGCAACAAAACAAGGTCGTCTCTCGATCCCTTTATCTGGGACGGAATTCCAATCGATCGCATTCACTCGTATGCGGACAAAGGACACAAGAGTGTTGGTCCTGCAACTCTCTCAAGATGGCCCAAATATTCGGATAAGCTGAGGATTGCACTATCCAGATGGAGTGGGAGATAAAGGTGGAGAATCGACTGAGTTGGGAAGGAGAATGCGACAAATAATTGAGAGTTGCTAGGGAAGGATTATGGGTTCTTAAAAGAGGAGATTGAGGATCAATAAAAATAGAACTAAATCTAAGTGAGAGTGCAAAAGTCTTGTAACCCTAAAATTTTAAAATTAAGATATTTAAATATGAGGTTTTTGAACTCGTATCTTGTGATATGTATTGGCATATTTATTATGCCAAAAATATTTCCGAGTCAATCGTGATTTGAAAAATCATTCTTCATGAAGAAGTTTATTTTGATAGACTTTTCGGCTCACTATCACGAAAGTATGATCTTTAATAACAAGACAGATAATCGAATTCTCAATCTTATTATGGGAATTTTATTGTATAATTTGAGCATTAATAACTTTGTTGATTTCATTTATTGTATGATTGATTGACGTTGTGCTTACGCTGCAATTCATAAAAATTTATCGATTGTCGAAATTTAAGGCACATGATGATACCATGTTAGCTGAAAAAATTGCAATATCATTCTTAATGAGATATGAAAAAATTTTAAAGACGCTGGATAAAAATTTTGAAATTCCAAAGTAGTCATAGCGAAAATTTTAATGAAAGTTTTCTCTAAAACTAAAGATTTATAGTTGCGAGGAAAGAAATTTTTGAGTAATTTATGTATGTGCATTGGCATATAGAGTATAACTCCAACCGAACCGCTAATTTTTATAATTCTAGATTTTTTTGTATATGATCGGTATTTTTGGAAATTGGAGTACTCGAGTTGGTGCAATAGCATTGCAATCCATTTCTATCCAATCGACATAACGCGGAAGTGGAGGAACAATGGTTGCTTTGGAGTCGCTCCACACCAATAAAAGCAAAGGGATTGAGGAGAAACGGTGTGGAGATAGTAAAAGGCTAAAGAGGCGAGTAGTAATGGAGCAAAAAATGAAGCTCAATGGATACGGCGGTGGGAGCACTGCATGCAAGGATAAGAGGTCGTTTCAGAGAGCTTAGGTCTGGTTTTTGCACGGGACATTTTTCAAACCCACGGGCATTTTTATTTGTTCGAGGAATTAATTCTGAGGTGCTGCAGCGTGTATGCATTGGAGGGCTGCAGATGGCGTGACAGGATGCGGCACTCCATGGCTCCATTATTTCCTTAGTTTAAGTTTCGTGCGATTGGTGCTCGTAAATTGTTAACGAAACACAATCGATTCCAAGAATGGATTTCCCTTGCTCGTTGAGATCGTCATCTGATTATATTTACGGCGTGCACATCTATATCATAATGCTGTTAACATTAACGATGTAATATATTACAAGTAGATATTGAAAGGTGTTTGTAATAGATTTATTCTATCTAAGAACAATTAAGAAGTTACATCATATATGGAATTGCTCTAGGTGGTAAAACAGTTCAATAAAACCGCCTAAGTAAGCTTCAGATCGTTTATTTGATCGTCAAATCATACTTGAGTCTCACAATGATATAGTTCATAGTTTTGTTTACAATGTAGTTTAGTAATCCTTATTACTTTGTAACACTAGTTTTTATTATATTTTTGTATAGTCGAGGAGCTTATAAATGTACCACTAAATAATACTTAATTATTCATTAAATAATAATTAAATGCACCTGTGAAATCTGTGAAGCTAATTGTCCATACTATTTCATAGCACCTTTAAAAGTAGCATACCAGGAAAATAATTAATTCTTCATAAAAAATCACAAGTAGATTAAGATCTTTAAGATTACTTCCGTATTTTAAGTAGGAGTAAAATTATCTTGCACTAGATAAAATAAATATAAAAATGAGATATTCTGAAGCAAGAGTTTAAAAAAAGTTAGTTGAAAATCTCGAATTCCAAGAGATCGATTCTTAAAGACGTAAATTGAGGTATTAATTTAGATTTTGGAAATCGATTTTAATGTAAAGCAAACTTCGCTCTTTTGATTGCCTTTTTAATGCTCTTAATTAATTCTGGATGCGTGGGAACAAGTAAGGTGTTTTTTTTTTTTCAAAACGTATATCAATTATCGAAATCAAAGACGTAATTGGAGGTCGAAGGGGAGAGAGCAAATATAATTTAACACGCCACTTGGATCGAAATCACTTGCGGAGAACCCTTTAATTAAAACGGTGGATTAAGTGATACTAGGCGTGCTAAGTTATTTAATGCGACGAATAACCGTGAAAAGGGGTACTACTGCACCAGGGTGCGACTGGCGCACTCGGAAATCCACACTCGAACGCTCTCTCAGATTGCCTGCATCAGACTGATTTGCCTGACCTTTCCATCGAATATCCCGCCCTTGTTCGAGTTTTTTTTCCATGCACACGAATGAACTTCCAAGCCCTCGGAAATATTTTTCCGCCTCCTCCCAAGGATCTTTCGTAGCCTCTTTTCGGTTCCCTCGGAGCGGAATGAGTTCCCTCGAAGTTTCCGTTAATTCAGCGAGTTATGTTTAAAGTGCCGCTGCAGTCCGTGCATCCATCCGGTACCGAAAGATTTATGAAGCATGTTTCGAGACGCAGTGCATCCGGGAAGTTTTGATGAAAAAATCGAGTACCACGACCTCTTCATTTCCTGCCCACATGTAATTAAACGCTGCGCAGAGGGTAAAAATAGAGGAGTGGTACGCCCTTCGTTTATCTCTTATTATGCCCATAAACCATGAGAAGATTAATGTATTCTTTACAAGGAAGAGGGTGAACATATTGAGGAAGATAATGGGCATGAAACCTCTACCAAGATATTCCTATTTAATCGATAATATTAAGGCGAATAACTTTTCAAAAAATTTTCAAGATTTTCCGATGAATATATCCTAATCTTTATTAAATTTATTTACGTAATTTTTTAATATATCCTAGTTAAGAGCTTGATACATTATATTGATGTTTTATTTTCTTTAAAAATAGCATTTTTGGGGCACTTTCAAATTAAACAAATTAGAAGATGATTCTTCTGAAATTAAAAAAGATTATCAATAAAATAATGACATTTTTTATTAATCAATTTCATTAATTAAAAGGACGAACAGAAAAAATCATTTCCAACTATATTTTTCCCTAGACGAAGGAAATTCGATTTTTTCATTAATAATGTATCTTTTGGAATGTCACATATTTTGTGCTGCGAAGTCGATTCTATTTAATGAAATTCCACGGAATATTCTGTTTGATTTATCTTCAATATTTTATCGAACGAAAATCCAATTTCGCCAAAAGGATGTTGCTTCCTTCCATAGAATTTTAATTTCAACTAAATGGAAATACACGTTAAAATGATAAATTTCATGCCTTTTAGAAGAAATAAAATATATAAAGGAGTTATGTTTACTACCTCTTTAATATCGAAATATACATTTTTGATATGTCTTACTTTTAGAATTCCAACATCAAGCTTTTGGGTTTTTGTGAGTTACTATTTTAAGATTAAATTATGACGTATGAGAAGATTACATTACGTTATTTTAAAACATTTTTATTAGAAGGAAAGGATCGAGTTACCTTTGTTCTAAATCATTCCAGGATCGGAATTTGTTTAGAAAATATCACATTTTAGTATAAGAAATGACTTTTAGTAGAAAGAATATTTCCCAAATCGCGGATGGTTGCTCTAGACGCGGAAATTCATGAAGTATCTGAATACTCCGCTCCGGTATTTTCTTTATAGTTTTAGCTTTTTTTTAGTTGATCAATTTTGAACCTCCTACGCTACTGCGTAATGAACTGTTATGAAATATTTCGAGCATTGGAGAATCATAGTCATCTATCAAACAGAGATTTCGTAAATTTTGAAAGTAACAATTGAAAAATTGGTATAAAAATTCTCATTCGATAGAAGAAACAATATCTCTTTACTCTATTGCGAATTTCCTAGGAAAGGCTTTATAGAATATCTTCCAAATATATTTAGAGTTTAATCTCTAATTAGTCAGTAGCATGACATCCTGTCTCTTTAACGAATTTATTTTTAGTATTGTACTTACTCAAAGAGAATTTCAGCGCCTTTATTTCGCAAAAGTAGGAATGGAAATGTTCGCCGGTGGAAGAGTTCCGGCTTTTTGCCTTCGTAGCGGAAAAATCATCCTCGTGGCAGGAATGAGTTGGCACGCAAGGATTCAAACCAAGAGAAAAATAATTCTTCCCGAATCGGGAAAATATAGGAGTCAAAGGTTCCGTTGATGTTCGGCGGAGGGTGAAAACGAAACGCCTGGCGTCATTTATATCCGAAAGAATTAACAAAAGAGTTGATAATTATTCAGGTAGACGAGAAAATCCGGAAGGAGAATCTTTGAGGGTCTCCAAGGAAATAAATATTGTATCTTTTTCGGAGGAAACGGGAATCGGGGGTGAAAAGAGCGAAGACAAAATGGTATTCTCGAGTTCGCCTGTCTGGAACGACTTTGTCTTCACACAAAAGTACCTTCTTATTTTAGAATACATTTCCTTTGTGTACTTACGTCTTAAAATCGACTTTTAAAATCCGTTAAAGGTGAATTCCGACACGAGATTCGTTTGATGCAACGTATATAAAGGTGCCATTCTCTAGGGTGTTTAGCGATTTAATTAGCAATGCATTTATTCGGAGCTTACGAACCTCGCTTTTGTACCTGAACGAGCATCAAGAGTGGAACTGTTCCAATCTCTCGAATCTCGTCCAATTTCACACTCGTTTCCTAAGGAGCATCGGGAACAACGAGTTTCTTCCTGTAAGCTCCACGAAATCAGCTTTTCCCTCTCAATATTCTCGCGCTATACAATGCGCAATTTTATTTACAAGGAGCTCAGTGTCGTGTTTGAGGAAAATATCTCGCGAATTAATTTTGCGCCTTATTCCGTGAGTGGAATCTCTCGAAGGTTCATTAATGGATATTTTTAGTAGCGAGGAAATGGAAACGTCGAATGTACGCCGATTATATCACTCGTAATTCCTTCCTCTCGAAGTGAAATCGCATTCAAGTTCGTCCGAAATAAATACGGAAGGTTTCCCTAAGAGGGCAATCGGCTGTTAAGTAGAGTTGGGAAAGAAACTGAGCTTTTGGGAGAAGAATATTTTTTAAGACAGCCTCGATATAATTTCCGGCAGGAAATGAGACCTTTGGCCAAAGAGTTTAACTCCTTCAGCCAATTAGCGAAGCTGTCTCCTTCTTTTCATTTCGATTAACGTCTTCAACTTATTGTATTCTCTCTCTTTCTTACTTTCTGTTCTTGCGAACTTTTTCGCCACGCTGCTACTGGCAGCAAATTCGAATGTTCTCGTTATCAAAGATAGAGGAAAGGTATCTCTTCGCAAAGTTTGTTCTCATACTTTTTATGCGTATCTCGTTTGATAATTTTCCCGCAATCTATGGCTGAAAAAATAAGATTGTAACTTCCTTATTCTTTGTGTAAAGTAATACCCTTTACCTTATTTAAGATATCTTTTCAGTTTTATATCGTTGCCAGGCCGTTCATCCTTATTTTCTAATTATGATTGTAGACTTCAGTCTCCTAGGAGTTCTTCTTCTCGTTCTCAATAAATGTGTGATAATTTCAAATAATTGATTTATCCATAGAAAATTAGTCTGTTTTCAAATTTTTATTTTGCTTCTTCTTTGTCAAAAAGCTACTTTTTTGTAATATTTTATTCATATCTTTGCTGAATTTTTAGAACTCGAAGGAATATACTTTCTTATTCTCAAGGATATTTTAAGAATCAGAAAATGTATATGAATCGTACAAAAAGTTTGCGAGCTTCATGCGATAAGTATTCTTTGGAGAAATATTCGGGAACCTGTCACAACGGGCGTTTCAAAATGGAATGGTCTTAGACTCATCTCATAAGTGAATAGAGAACTTGTCTCAAAACACTATCATGACAGGTTCATAGAGATGTATCTAGGAAGAGATATATGTATCTTCCTTGCCTTTCCGCTTACTTGACAGTCTTCTGATTGACTTTTGGATGTATGAATGTAGGACTAGTTTAAAAGATAGAAGATCGTAGATAAGTTGAGTAATTAGAAGTTTTAGATTGGGAAGAATGGGGTTGGCAGGTGTGTTAACTAGTTTTAATAGAGTTCTAGTATGAATGCAGTGAATGTAGGTAAGAATAATGTGCATTATACACTTTATAAAACTCGCTTTATAACTCTTTTATGAATTACAACTTCAGACATTTATAGCCGTAGTGTTTATTTTGCAACATTGTTATCATCAGAAGCTGACGATCAGTATCTAAAATGATATTACGTGCTTGAAAATATAATGAAAGCATATTATTGCAAGCTTCTGTATAATTATTCATTATTAAAACGATCCTATTTATAATTAAAATTGAATTTAATCTGATAACAATGGAGTTGTGAACTGACCCCAACCACGATTAAGCCACTACTTAACGCATTATCCGCGGTGAAATTTTAATTGAAAATTTCCCATAATAAAACGCTTTATGCAATTATTTATGGGTAACACTTAAGATAAATAAAAGCACCTCGTTTTTGCGATGGAGTACACAAAACATTTCGCGACGTGTTTCAGAGTCGATAAAAGTTTAATTAACAATTTACCTGCACCGATATCGCGCCCGTTGATAGTTACGTATTCATCAACGCGGGAGATAGAGTAGAATTAATTGTTATACGCTCCAAAGCATCGGAAGAATAATCGACCACATAAATCTGTGCCTCCTCAGATAATCTCGCGACTGAAAATGACAGGCATCGCCGATACGAGTTTCGGCGAATGCGACTGTCATTTCCACGGCAATATTCAGAGATGAAATAAAGATAGGAAGCCCTAACCCCACGGCAATTTCGGAAAGCTCGACTTCAACTTCAGCTCGGTTCAGTCTGATCGGATACGAGGGAGTTAACAACGGAACCCCATGCATTTCCCGAGACGCGAACCGAATTTCGATCCATGCATCCCCGATTTAAATTTCAAATTCCCGCAAGTCATTATCAGTTCGTTACCAGTCACCAGACGGTTTTTTTTATTCGTCCGACACTCTCGAAACGAAGAAATAACGAGAGTTATGAAGATTTTCTCATCGTGACACATTTCCGCAGATTCCCAGAAGAGGATCGCAGTCGGAAATTTTTTAGGGATTCGTTTTGATTTGATTGAATCAGTCGCCACGGACCGTCAACATCGACTTGTTTTGAACTCATTGTTTCCGCATAAATATCCTAGCGACGCGGCTTCACGCTCATCCGCACAAAGCCATCCATAGTTCTTCAAAAGCGATAACTGCGTTTTCCAACGGATTTCAGCGTGAAAAATGGACTGGATTACCTGTCAGTGCGCGCGGATGACTGTTTTCGGACTTCTCATACCGTACCGCCCTCTTACGGGTGGCATTCCCATAAATAATTCGGAGACCAATCGAAGCTATCGGAATAGTCGCCCCGTTCCTCATCATTACCTTTGATATTCCGAATGAATGGTGTCTTTAACCTTCTTTCGGCCTCTCATATTTCTTCGAACCCATTTGAATTTTAAATGCGAGTCGGATACGTTTTTTGAAATTTTCAGCTATTCATTCAGTAGTTGTTGAAATGTAGCTAACATTTTCAAAGAATTTAAGTCTGATTGGGGTAGTTTATTCTTTGATTGTGGACGGTATTGTTTTGATGTGATTCAAAATAGGATGACATTTAGTTTCATTATAAATATTTTTATTTAGAAGGATGTATTGATTGCTGAAGGTTGATATACTGTGAATGAATTAGAAAGTATCTTTGAGGATTCCAAATGTTTTTTTAATTCAATTTTTCCGCGAACGATGGGTAAGTAGGATCATAGTTCATGTTTCCATGGATACATGACTTGCAAAGTATTTTATAGAAATGAAAAATGGGTAATTTATTTAATCGATTGCAAACATAAATAATATAACTCCACCGTCGTATTACTATAAGGATCAATGGATTTGCTTCGGAACATCAACAATTAATGGATATTACAGGTTTTCTAAGTTGACAGTTAAAAAAATATCCGTATTAGTATTTGATTATTGCCTTAGAAGTTTGAAACTTGGTTTTAAAACTTTGCCCTAGATATTTCACTAAAAGATAGATTGGAATTAGAACAGAAAACCTTCAATTTTTATTGCTCATTAGTGTTTGAAAGCTGATTAGGGATAAAGGCCACCGTAAAATGGATGAATATTCTTTGATTCTTTTGGTTCATATCTTGTCCTCTGTATATAAGCTTTTGATCTCGAGTAATCGATTATTACCGCATTAAATTGCTCCCATAACTTCGGAGCTTATAATTTTCTAACTGGAATGGAAGAATGAGCTTCACGCCAAACAAGGCATTAAAAATGATAAAAAACACCTATACGAAAGGAATTGAAAAAGATTTTACAATCCACCAAATTGAGAGCTTTCTGGCCAATGGTTCGTGAAGAGATTGTTTTCCAGAACAAATTTCGGAAGAATAAAAATGTGAATGCAACTTGTTTTATCTATTCTTGGTTAATCATAAATGTAAATTATAAGGTTTTGAAAGGTGTCGAAATTTAAAAACAGAATTTAACTCAGTAAATAACTAATACGATAACGTTAAATCATTGAATGGAGTTCAAATAAAATATTTGATCGTAAATTCATTGGGAAGTTCTTCTCTTATGCCACTGTAACATGATAAAATAGAGGCAAAATGAAAGACGTAAAAGATCATGAAAATTTCTGCCGTGAATCCAAAGCCAGATCTCCCAATATCAGCTTTTTGACGTAACATACACATCATCGGCGTTAACAATACCCCTTTCCGGATGGTTTTATTTTGACTGTTTGGGAATCTACTATTACAAAACAGCGCAAACTCCACAAGCAGGACTCACCCAACCCACACCAATAATGAGTGTTTGTAGAATCGGATTACTAGCGTACTATACAACAATATAAACCCTCGTACACCGATAGCACCGCATTTTATTCTCCTTTGGGAATCGAGGAAGTCTGGAGTTTCAAACGTGGTTGTTAATATAGACTTATCCTCATTTAAATTTTGGGAAGGACTAAAGCAAAACATACTTCAAAATCCAACATTATATTTCGAGCGGAGTTACAATGAAATCATCCAATAGATTTCTTCAATTATTTAACGAACATAGATTCTGGTTATTTCCAACAGTAAAAAATTTACGGATTGGGAAGTCGTATAGTAAACCAACGCCCCTTTGAGCATTGTAAATAAGCCAAAAATAAACAGAATCTTAGGAACGGATTACTCCATTCCAACGTGCGTTGTAAACAGATAGTGCGGACTGAACACCGGTAGTTCTTTGCACTACACCAATAAGCCGCGGAACAATAGTTGGGAGTTGAGTTTCACAAAATAACAAACCCAAAAAAAAAAGAATTTACGTAGTGAGCTGTTTCATGTTGACAGCCGGATGAATTGGGAGTCAGCGAGCTGTTTGCATATGAAGCATCATTTTTACGACTCGGGGTGATAAAACAGTAAGATATAAAAGGAACAATTTATTATTAAAACGTTATTTCGTATCGATATAAAGTAGGTTAGAGTTACTGATTTTTTTTTCGCAGAGGATTTATAGTTTTAATGAAGGGAAAATAATTAATAAAATAATAATATTTATTATTTTATTTTATTATTTTATTATTTTATTATTATTTAATTTTTCCCTTCATTGTGGAGAACTACCAGGAGGTCAAAGTCGTGTTATAAGAGAGTATCCTCAGTTTTAATGATTTTGCAAATATGGAAAGGACAGGGTTAGTTACCAATTATGGCCAATGCCTTAACTTATCTGCAGATCAGGTTCTTTTTGCCAAGAAATATGAGTAATTTACGAACATGAATTATTCTCAATTATTAACCCGATAATACTTTTGAGGGAGGATAACTCAGTTGATCTTGTATCATTTTCTCAGGGAGCTATGATGACCGCTATAAGGTAACTAATCCGAAGTCATACCTCGCCTAAGGTCCTGATCTGTCTCACCCATTCACTCACATTCTCATCGAATCAGCACCTTTCTCTCGGCCCTATTTCTTACGAGCATCAACACCTCCGCAACACCTTAACAGTGTGCACGACCAAACACGGAAGCAAGAGTTTTAAATCGCCCTCGGTGCCCAAGGGAACGCTTTCTCGACCTTGCTCCACTCCTGTGAAAGGGTTCTGCGCGACCATTTGTTAAAAGCCACACGCTCTTTTCCCCGAAGGAAAAAAATAGAAAAACAATTTCCGCCTGGTTTTCCTGGAGGGGAATTTCAGGGTCGAATGGTTGGGATGCGATAAGGCGTGATGGAGGTGACGCGTGGTGACTTATTAAGGACCTGGGAATAAAAGGTCCAGTTGAGAAATCGGTGATAAGTGTCCCAAGGGTAGATCTCCGTCAGAATTATGTTTCGGAATTCTTGAGGAGTATACTTAACCGCCTTCTTCTTCTTCTTGAGATGCCTTTAAATTTTCCACAAGTTTTTGAGTTATTGATAAAGATTCTATGGTCCCAGGAGGAGAAGAGTTTTGGCATATAGATGAACTAGGTGTCTGCGAAGTGCGGGGTTTACATACTCATTAAAATGTATGCAATGTTCTCTTGAGGTGTTTCTTGGTGTTTCGGTTCTTGTTTACTCTCGAAAGTAATAACCTTGGCATGACCAGACAGTGTGATATGTTTGTTTAATGAAAAATTTCGCTCCCCCAAAACGAAAAAATGAAATAGCATTATAGCTATTAAAGAATGAGATTTATTATTGTTTTGTGGGTTTGTTGATGATTCTCAGAGTCCAGTTTAAACTAGAATTGTAATCATTATCGTAAATTTAATTATTCTTATCACTTTCGATGAATCATTTAAATATTTAATGCCTATAATAATAATCATTCACAGTGTGATGAGATCAAACAAAGCTCGAAATATTTCTGTGTCAATATTGACTTTTGAGATTACCCTCTCATCGTGGCTGAGAACATTTGAACCATTTAATATATCTATTGTGAATTTTGGGGAAAATCTGCGTATCACTGATAAGACGCGAGTAATTATGCTCTAATTCAAATTTTAATCAATAATAAAATTGAAAATATTCGTTGATGGTGTATTATCATCCTGTAAAAATGAAAATAGAAAAGAATTAACAAGTTCTATCTCGAACCTTATCATTATAAATGTTTCACGAATTCACGAGTAAACATTACATTATACACTCAAATTTAAAAAATAGTCATAATCTTGTTTACATCATTATGGAAGAAATAAATCATTTTTAAACAATTATAGCTTCTCTTACACATTAAAATAAATCATAATGACAGCGTATTTTTATTGCGATTAATGTTCGTACTGAAAGGAATGTATTCTGCATTAATCATCGGAATTGAAATTTTAATCCATAAGCATCTTATTATTTATCCGAAAATTGCTCTCTATGAACATTAATTAATTTTTAACAATGGATGGGCTATGACTATTTTATCTATTCCACTGAAAATGCTATTGTTTTCTGTCATACTATCCTCTATGAATGATGATTAATAATCACGACAATCTATTGCTCCGAATGCATCGGAAACACACATTATGAATGTGACTCATAGATTTTGGCTCTATTTTAATCGTTATTTTTCATTTCACGAAGAATGGTGCCGTTTTTTCGCTGTAAAATCCCAAAAATCACCCATTTTCCGGGAGATGAAGCTGTAAATGTCAAGGGTCGGTCATTGTAATTCGGACACATTTCGCGCATTTTTGAAATATTCATGAATTTCGAATCGGAAATCGTGTATGCGCCATTCATTATCGCGATTATCCAAAAATATCGCCGATCCCATTCATAGCAGCTGCGAAAGCAAATACGACGGATTGATTACGGACGGGGTGACAATGTAAACAACTAATCGAACTCTTATGTTTAGAACGGCTACTTAAATGGGTTTTTCGTTTCTTATCTTTGCTTCGATATGGTTCATTATGTTTATCGACGTCGGACTCATCTATCAAGTGTGCCGTAATGGAAGTAGAAGATTAATAACTGCAATACCATTCAGAGGCTCTCTGCAAAAATTGATGCGCACCGGATATTCATCCATCATCCGAACGCCCCAATTTCAAAATTTCTGATCCGAGTGAAGTGCCATTGAGCATCGCAAGATGACGCCCTATCTGAATACAACTTCATTACATCAGCCGAACACGTTCTCCGGAGCTGCTCTCGGACCGTAGAAGCGGACTACGGTTTTTTTTTAATTTTTTAAAAAATAGGAACGCAGTTTTTGAGCGAATTTTAAAAATCGAGTTTTTATTTACTTTAGTCCCTTTTTTGGAATCGAAAAATTCTCTTCTCGGGAATATACTGTTGATGTTTAATCTATATATTCTATTTATATTATGGATGCCGGATATATGTATTTCTCTATTCCTGATACGCTCAGGTTGAACTGATGATTCAATATTTTTAATATAAGATATATTTTTTATAATGTCAAGACTATTTCAATAAGTTTACTTGGATGGATGAAGTACAATTGTGCTACAATACTAGGGGCTCGAATGTATGTTTGGAAATGTGATAAGAAAATGGAATTAATCTTGACAGATATGGTATTTATGAATGTTGGAGTTCTGATACATTCTCAAGAAGCATGCCTGTACGACAGTCCATTATTTAGGAATAATATTTATTTTACTTAAAATGTTATACTGTACATAATATATTTTTCATGGTCTCCATACATTTTCTGAGAGGTTTATGCAAAGCTGAGCATGGAAGTAATGAAATTAGTATAAGCCTATTATTTTTTCTATCATAGCAAAGGACATTAGTTTTCCGTTCTTTTATTTTTTAACTTATTTCAACAAAGAAACATTTAAAACAGGCAATCCACAATATTCCGCTGCATATAAAAGAATGATGGGTAGTAGGTTTCACGTGAGAAAAAAATATCATTTGTATAGGGATGTCTGTTGCTAGGCAATCTCTTTACACTGTTCTCCCAGACGCTGATTCTTCACTTTCCTCCCTTCCATCGCTTAGCCTCCTCACGACATCTCTTTCATAGTCGTTATCCTCCGTAAATTCTCCCTCCGCTATTTCCTTTGAGATACAAGAAACATCTTGGTCCGTTTAAAGCCGATGCACCAATTGCTCGCCCACTCAGACACAAAGGGAAGTGTCCCCTCCTTATGGGTCATTCCAGCCTCTGTGCAGACATAGTCTCTCTTTTACGCCACCCAGTGCCTCAGCGGTTGGGATCCCTCGCCTCCAAGTACATCTGCAACATGGATATGCTGCAGGAAAAACCTTTGATTAAGCGTTGTGCTGCGGATGTAATTGCAACGCGGGAGACCTGAGTTAAGTGGTGATGCTGCCTAGGTTTATGTGTTAAACATTCTTTTTTAATTTGGTGTTACGGGATCGGGTTTTCTAAGAAGAAACTATAAAGTGAGAGCAGTTGTCATTCAACTAAAATTAGTCTTTAGGATTCAACAGAGCTCTTTAGATATTAATTTTGGGCATAGAATGATTCAGAATATGCGAGAAATCACGCAATATTTTTACTTGTTCTTTTGATTGAGTCATTCTATTATGTATAAGCAACGAGTAACTCATATAGAGTATCATTTTATTGGACTCTATTGCTTAGTAGGAAATTTAAAGATTTAGAGTCTCTTATGTAGGAGAAACAAAATCCTATAAATCTAAAATTATGGTAGATGAGTCACTTTGCACTCATGATGATTTATTATTTTATTCAATCGCCGCGCACTCTTTTGATGTCAAGAATCAAAGCGGCGAACGTATAAGCGTCAGAGGGAAACGCCCTTTCAAATTGTTACAACCCTTTCCAGTATTCTAGGGATGATTACTCTTTGACCTAGTGTTTTGCGTTGTTGCTCAACGATTTTATTAAGTGTTTCTTGAATCTATGCTTTTACCGCCGTTTTACGCTCTTTTCTCGCGGTTTCTCTTCTCTATGTTTCCCATTGATTTTTATCTCAGTCACCGAAGACTCTCTGGGCCCCGCTTTGCCTTGGCGGCGGTGGATCGCTATAAAACATTAACGCGGGGAGGAGTAAAAATTTCGGAGTCTGTGGGAAAAAGGATCTTAGAAGATGGGGGGAAAACTTTGTTCGCTCACCCTCGTTCTTTTTAAATTTTTTTTGGAGAAGATTTTTCCGGAGGCGCGTTAGGCGTCGGAGAGGAAGGGAAAGAAGTTCAGAAGCGTGACCGTCGCATAGAAGAAGAGAGAACAAGCGCTGGAAATAAGGAACTGAATTATTTTATATTTAGCTTGTTTTTATCCATTATAGGTAAAGGTAGAGAGATAAGCGTTGGAAGGCTATTATTGCACGTGTAATTCTTATTACGTATTCGAAATTTATCGTTTATCACCGTTCCTTTTAATTCGTTGTTTTCTTCTCTTTCCTTATTCTTTTATTTCTGAAGATTGCGTTAGTTTGCGTCACGGACTACGTCACAGTTTTCGGTGCATAAGTTCGCCGCCGGACTATGGCTTCATCGAAACCAATTTTAAAGCTCGTTTACCATCCGTTCAACTATTCTTCACGATAATTAAGCTCCAATTTATAAATTAATAGCCTAGTTCTTGTGGAGTTTCGCCAAAAGCCAGGTTCACCAGGTTTCCCTAGCGACCAACTGTACAATAATTTCGTATCGGAAAATTACTTTTGTCGCCTTCTCAACGGAAGAGGGGAAAGAAACGTTTTGTTCAGCGGGAGAAACAATTTTCTCGCGAGCTACGTCAGACGTTGTCAAACTCCTCTAGCTAGTGTCAGGGCTCGTAATTATTCAGCGCGTCTCCTACATCTCATCTTAGATATCTATAACGCTCTCGAATCCCGCGTTCCCGCCGGGGATTCAGACGGAATACTCCGAGATGCGATCACCGCCAACTTTTGATACTCTCCGAACTCACTTCTTTACGTCCCACCGCGTGAAATAATAACTCCATAGCCGAGGCTTTGGAGTTCTTATTCCCCGCCTTCATCTCTTTTTCACGGCTTTTTCCTTTCAATTTCCCCTCCCGGGGATCTTTCGAAGGCATCGAAGCTTCGGCTTTAAAAATGAGTCCCGATGACTTTGTGAGGAATTGGACCGGAGGCGAGAGAATGGAGGAATTAAAGGTTCGAGTGAAATGCAAACTTGGGTCGGTGCGAACACCTATTGAAACGGAGGGTGGCATAGGTTTTTTTTTCGATGGTGCGAGTGTGATAGGAGTAGGTGGGATTACGACAGGCGGGTCCTTTATAGATTGAAATATAGGGCGTAAAAAAGCTTCTAGAATGTTTTAATCTAATCATCGGCGCCTGATTGGATGGCATAGTAAGGTAAGGTTTTAAGAAATGGAAGGATCTGGCAACTGTCACACCCTAGTCAACGAAGTGAATTACGCTTAAGGCGTAAAAAGATTCAAACTCGGTTGAAACGTACTGTAGAAGTAGAGGGTGTACCAGTGAATGAAGTAGCATTATTAGTTATGAGGGTATTTTGTGGTTTAGGAAAAGTATAGCTATTTTTTCTTATGTAAAGGATGGGATAGAATTAACTTAGCACGTTAAAGCTTGCGCTGTTTTTACAAAGTTGAACAGAAGTAAAAGATAGCGACGTAACTGGGACTCGAACCCAGGGATCTTTCTTATATTTAAAAATACAAGCTTAAGTAATCCTTTTCATCTTTTGGAAGTGCTATTGTTTTTTGATAAAATCAAGTTGCTGAGAATTTATTAATGAGAATGCTTAGGAAAAATATGTTTTCATGAAACTTATACTTTTCATTTTACCGTGTTTATAGGTCATTTAATAAATCTTTGTTTATTGTAACCAGTGAAAGATTTCATTAGAGTTTGATACCTTGTATTTCCTCAAAAAAATTACAGTATCCGTGTAATTGCTTATGGTAAGAACGTAATACTATTTTCATTACAATGAATTGGATAAATTATTATTGGTAAGTCAAATAACTATAATTATGAATAAAAATTTAGCTTATGTCATTGAAAGGAAAAGTAAATGTTCACAATATTAAGGAAATGGAATTTGAGAAAGAAAGTCCATGGACATGCGTGGATCTTTAGACGAAATCGATTAAATAAATTGCAGCAAAACAGATACATCAGAGGAGAAAGGCGTTCTTTTGCATCTTTAAGTGAGCAGAGAAAAAAAAACGAAAAAAATGAGTAGAATGTGGACTTTCTGTTAACCTTTTAGAGTTGAGTGGAGAGAGGATGACAAGATGTAAACAAAGCATGGAAAATCATGGAAAGAAAAGAAGAAGGGAAAGGGGATGAAGAAAGCTGAGAAAAGGGGGCATTTTGAGAAAATGTGACATGTATAAAGGGGAGGCTTCCAGATCCTGACACAAGAGAAAGAATAAACGCAATCGAGCTGAGAAAGACTGATTTTAAAAAAAGAAAGGATGTTGTTCCTGCGATTCATAAAATAATTTTGAAGTTTTCCTTCTTCAATACATGTTTATTTCATCAATAGGGAACGGAATTCATACTGCACAATACTGGCATATATCCTAATTTGCGTACTTTATTCTCTAAACATTGCGTGAAATCGAATGGAAAAACTTGTTACCGTATACGTAAATGTGTATTAATCGCGTTTGAATTTTTGTATATCTTAACGTACATTATATCCATTTTGTATATCCATCTCCTATTTGTAGTTGCCTAACATTGACTCCGTTGAAATGCAAACTATCTAATTCTATAGTTAATTCAAATGATCATTCATCTTGGTTATAGCTTACGATAAAGTTGAACGGAATTGAATCTCTATGTTCGTATGATGTTCTAAAATGAATCAAAAGCAATCCTTGATAATTCTCATCGACCAGTTTCTTAGAGAGTTCTTACATCTCTAGGAATCTTTCGATTCTTATCTGTATTATTATCACGGTTTCCACAGAGAGACGCCTAATCATATTGATTTCATTAAGACATATATACTACGTCAGAAGTTTAAAACTAATAGGGAAACTTAAATTTAAAGCCAAATTTTTAGAGTCAGCTCTTTTTAACACTATGCCAATAATAAGTATGTCATATTCCACAATAACAAAGAAAAATATTGAGCTACCTATTTTTCTACGCCATGATTTTTACAGCTGTTCAATTTATCTTTCTTTTGGTACATTTTGAGGGTAGAGCAACTTCTAAAGTTATTATCAGACGATAAGATTTAAGTAGAAATCTATTGAAGGAATGTATTTCAAAAGGGAAATTTGTTGGTAAATAATTCGTTTTTATATGAAATTTTATAATTATAAACACCTTTGTTATTCCAAAAAGGACACAATAGTCAGACATATTCTCAAGTACAACGTATCAGTAAGATATCATTACATAGATAAATACGTAAATATTTGTGAATACATAATTAATGTGGAATAGGCTCGTGAAAATAAAAGGATGAAATAATTTTAAACGAAACGAATTCGTACTTGATCGTTAATGATAAACATCCGGATTATTTTTGAAATTTCGTCTAGAGTAGGAATCGGTTCATACAATCGACTTGTCTATACTTTCTATTTCAACATACCATAGTCACGTCCATCGATCCTTGTTTAAAAACCCCCTTTTCGACGAGTGTGGTGGCCGCTCCCGTTGCGGAAGGATTTTTCACGCGCCATTTTGCGATGCGGAATCGCGGCTCGTTTGTTTTTTTCATGCGCGGACGGGCGTTAGGGATTAGAGGCAAATCGGCGATTCTTGGCGCCAAGAGGCGGGCGTGAGAGAATAAGCCCCTGTTACGTCATTAATGTCGCATAAAGAGGCATTTTAAAAACTAGCCGAATTAAAGCCGCGGATGGAAAAAAAACAAAAGCCTCTGGTTTCATTAGATTCTTTCTTTCATCGACTAACACGTATAACTAGTTCCTCGCTGAATTTAATCACTCGTGTTTAATCTAGCGGCTTGTGAACGCTATTAAGGCTGCGGAGATTTGCTGTCCGAATCAATTCGCCTTTCGACCCCAGTGGACTATTTTACGAATTAATTGACCGTTGGTGAAATGTTAATCGTAAAAGGCACGGAAAAAATGTCGTGTCCTATGAATCCTCTGTTGTTTGAGTTGCGAGGCTGGCGTTGGATCAAGTTCAGTACACACATCGAGTCACTTGAACAATGTACCGAGTGTTGCCAGTGGTTAGGAATGTGTATCAATAAAAAGTATCTGCTACAGTACTTTCGATGATGAACAAATATACAGAAGTTTATCTCATTGAATTTCTCTCTCATTTTAAAGTAAAAATAAACAGCTGTGTTTTAGTTTTTCATCTACTGTCACTATGCATTATAATAATGCATAATAATTTCATAACTGTTTACATACATCAAAAAGATGAAAGAACACCTATATAATTATTCAAATGAAGAAATATTAATAAGGATTGTAATTCATGCTATTAGAAATTTTATATGTCTTTGAACGAAATACTGTTTGGTAGATTTCTTTGATTGTCAAGTAGTATACGAAATGAATTATAAAAATATATTTAATTTAGGTTATTAAACTAAGGAAATTTTTTTCCTCCGATCATCCATCTATTGTCAGCGCTTGTCGTTAAGAAAAACATTTCCTTTCTCTTCTAACTCTATTTGATTAACTTAATGTATATAAACCAGAGATGATTTCTTTCGTTGATGTAACAATAAATCAATATTCATTTTTTAACTACGAAACAGACCATTACTTGGATTCATGGAACAAATTGATATACTCCATTCCAAAAATACCTACAAAAGACTAGGAATATTTTATTGATATTTTCATTTAGATTTTATCTTAAAATTTATTGAATCTTTGCATTTAATTCCTCTTTCATTGATTTATTTTAGATTTATCTTTAAACTTGCTGCCCAAGTATAATGACGTTGCTAGCTAAACAAGCAAAAAAATATTATTCCCCTATTTCAAATAGGACATCGTTTTGAGACTATTTTCATTCATCGTTTTTATTCATCATTATTCTATTTTGGTGTTCCCAAATTTTTACGATCCTCCATTGGATTATAATCCATACGTTCTTTTGATCTTCGCATTTCCATTTATACTACGAAGAGAAAAAGGTACTTCACCATAACGAGATAGCTCCGTTCTCGAGGCGCTATAAAGAGAGACTCTCGCGTATCAAATATTCATCTTAATATCTTTTTATATGAAGCACACGCACCTTTTCTCCCCTCACATTTTAATGCCGAGGGAACAATTGGATTCATCCGGGCGGAATCGTTCAACTCCTCCCTATAAGTTTGGGACATCTTGCGTTCATAATGGATGAAGGAAAAGGGACCGAGTAAGATGTTTGCACTGGAGAGTTCATCTCAGTTGACGATGGGATTGAGAATTGTGTTCGAGAGTTATATATACGTATGGGTGGAGACTCTCTTCACCCTTTCTCCCAGAACGAGGGTTCGCCCATCCCTGAAAGACGGTTATATTTCTTAGGGCTGGTATGCGTGGGAGGAGGGTCAAGGAGGGTGAGCGATGGATGTGCAGAAAGAGACATGTTCGCATTCAGAGGAACGGTTTTTCTCTCGAGAGGGAACATGGCGTAGGAGCGCACGTTTTTGCGATGGTTTTGCGTGGAGAGCGCGCTCTAATCCCTAGCGAAAGTGATACTCCCGTCTCCTCCTACGATGCGAAGGAATGGATGGACTATTTGTAGCGCGAGAGGATACAAATTTGACTGTTTACCGGAGGTCGAGGCTAGGCATGTCCATTTTGCCGTCTGGGATCTCGACAGACTCTAGAGCTTGGTTTTTTTTTGTTTACGAAATCAGATAAAAAGTGGCAAGAAGTTGCAATGATTCATTTTGAAACGATTGCGTGACTTAATCATCTAAATTATGTGTTGTGGTTGTGATAGATTATTTCTGAATATCGTCAAAGTGTAATCTCAATTTTATTTCATATAATTAATAAAGACCGCGCAAAAATCCACTTTCTGAACAATTACAGTGCGGTTCTTAACCTAACAATGGACGTCAAACATCCACACCCCCAGAGGAAAATTTTTTTCTGAGAGAGTTTTGAACCCGAGACTTCAGCGTTGGAAGATTAGCTTGTTAACCATCTTCAATTTGCGAATTAATGAGGAACTAGAATTAAATAATTAGTCGGAAACACTATTCTGGCTTTTCAACTTCAGGTAATTTTATTGCAGAAGTAGTGAAAGATTTTAAGAAACAAATATGTCCACAGTGTAAAGATAGATAAACTCAATAGTACGATAGTTTTTACGGGATCAATGGCGAAATTATGTTCCTTTCAGTAAGTAAAGTTTATATAATAATCATATTTGGATCTATTGAAAATTTTGGACACCTTATTAGATAAATGAGAGTTCATAAATCTGTTTTTCTAAGAGTTTTAAAATCTATCCTAAAGTAACTTACTCGCGCATGGAAATCGAGGTCCCATTAGTCCAAATTTTCTTTTTCGGAAAATGTTTTATACATATGTATATACCTCGTCGTAATATTGTACAATGATCAAATTCTCCCCCCCCCTACGTACTAACATCATTTTGCATCGAGTTGTAGCACAAAGTTTTTTTCCTTTTAGAAAAGTTATGTTACAACCAAGGACAGCAAAGATCCGAGATTCGATTTGAAGTCTGAGTTTATTGGATCGATTCAATCCTTGAAATAAGATTCGAAAATTCCAAATCTCCGTCAAAAACTTTCCTTTCGAGTCTACGAAAGCAAAGGGCGGTTTCCCTCAGAGAGTTCGTCAAAGAAAGCCGTCAGTCTATTACTCGGTGTGTCCCTTTCCATTTCTGGAGCGAAAGGATAAACATATCGGTCTTGTGTCGGCGGCTTAAGGAAAGGTACTCTGAAGAATACAGGTCTGTCGAAAATCTTACTTTCTCAAAGATGGGAGAGAGTGCTGGATAAGAAGGGTAGACGCGGGCTAAGGGATTATAATTTCGCTCAACCTTGTTCGAATATGAACCTGTTTTACGTAACGTATCAGTCATATTCCAAAAATGAAATGGTACTCTTTTTCTGCATACGTATCGAAGGAATTTATGTGAAAGAATGCCCGCTTTATTCTACTTTTATTATCTATCTTTTATTATATTCTACTTAAATACTATTGTTCAATTGGACAGCATAAATATTGGAGGTTGGAAATCGATTACACCTATTCCAGCATACGTTTTAATACAAAGTGTCGGATGACTCACCAGACGAATTCGTAGAATGTTATCCTTTAATACGTTTCAATTTTAACTTACATCTTTTCATTCTCAACTAAATAATTATTCTTCCTCTGCACATAGAACACAACTATGATTCATTGTATATCCTTTTATGGATTTTAACCATAGCGAAGGAATTACCTAAAGAAAAGCAGTGAAAACATTTCTGGTGCTTAAAACCAAGAAAGAAAACCCATAGAAACCTTCGCGACACGCGGTGAAATCGGGCTTGCAGAGAGTGTCCAATCATTTAAGTCAAGTGGACTTAAATTGAATGATTGGGGAGCAAAATTAAGCATGAATGGACGTGAGTGAAACTTTAAAGAGATGAACATTCCATTATGGTTGGAAAACATCCTGTCGTGCGCAGAATGAACAAGAATCTTCTTAAACTTTCTCTTAAAGAAGAAAAATCTCATGATGTAATACCGTACATTACTAGCACTTTTCATCTTCCAGAATTTTAATTAATTATTCACTCTATTGCTCAAAATATTTCCTCCAAGAACGACGAGCGAAATATCATCTCAGTTCACCATTCAGATATTATTTAATCAGCATCAGAAAAGCTTTCGCTTTCTTTGCAACATCTCCCGAAATTTTCAACTCCACAGTCATCGAGTGTAAATAGAAACGGGACCCTATTTGTAACTCTCTCTTTCTGCCATTCTATGGGAATCCATGCGAAAAGCCTTGGCCAGAATTTTCCATTAAAAGTTATGAACTTCCTCAACCCGCATTAGCCATTCGGGGGATTATTTTTGAGCTCGACGGACTATGCACTGTTTTTTCCGTCCTTTTTTTCGTCGGGTGAAGAGTCCAAACTCGAAAGACAACTTTCCCCGCAAAAAAAGGGAAGAGCTTGAGCCAAAGATACTGAGGACCGCGCGTTTTATTACTTTTCATCCTTGAGGGAAATCTCCGTTTTTCCCAACGGTCCATGGCGTCCAATAAATAGATCATTGTGTCCATTCCACATCCTCAGTGCAGAAAAACTGCGATGACGCGCGCAAAAAAGGTGTAGTAAAACGTACTGATGCGAAAAAATGGCGAATTATTTCGATGGTGAAATCGTTCGGAGTTTATCGGAGATCGAATGCCTCGCCAAAAAATGCGGGAAATGAAAAAAGGGATGAAAATAGAAGTATAGGGGTGAGAGTAACAGCGTAAGAAAAAGGTTAAATTTATCACGAAGGATACGCATAAAAGAGCATGCGAAATTTTTATGGCTGTAATATATTTATTTATTTATAAATTGAATTGATCACTATGATTACTTCGGTATGGTTGCATGAGTTTAATAGTTTCTAATCTTACTCCAAAGAGAGTGGATAATTTTTTTGAGCCGATAACAAAGATTTTAGACACCTCTAAATTGTTTTCGTAAAAATTCCTATTCGAAAATAAGAATATTTTTGAAATTTTTTTGTTGAGTTTTATTTAACTTAATTTTATAAAACTGAATACAAAATTATAATTTCCTCGATATAAATCGCTGGTTATAGAAATTTATGATCAATCTGATTTTAGTAACGAGGTTTAATACTTTTGTAAGTGAAGTAACTAGTAATAATGAAAAGGAATGCAACCTTTCCCTTTACTAGCAAGATATAGCCATAAATTAATGAGAATCATTTCGAACGCTTTAATGTTACTAAATTAGTATTCTACTTTTGATTTACTCCAATTTATCTGGATAGTGAACGGGATATGATATAGGTGTTAATTTTACCGTTTGATTCAAAAATGAAAGTTCAATTGAGGAAAGAATAATGGTAGTTTCCCTACCTGTACTTCAATGATTAAAAAAGTACTTGATCTACTCCCAGTAATTGTTTTTTCATTCATTAATCGATAATCGTACTGATTTTAAGGTTGAACAAATTATAACATATTTCAAGATAGACTCTACATTTTGGTCAATTTGGATGATGTTGAACCTCAACTTTCCTAGCAACATCGAAGCCCCTTGGTTGAATGTGTTGTACTCTACCATTGCAAATACTTACTATAACACACGTTTACCTAGGTTTGGTAAAATTTACGCGGTGGATACCAGAAATTCGCTTGCGTAAGGATTATAACGTGGTGTTAGTCTTTCGTTTATTATCTCCAATCCACACTTTGGACCTTCCTCTCCGAAAATTCAAGACCTATTCGATATAAGATTCGAAATTTAGAATGGAAATTCTTCCGATCGTAATATTTTTATTACTTCCATTCATTTAGACCATCAAACATTCATTTCATCAAGAACCCTCGGGCGCACCTCCTCATCGGATGTGGGCGAAAAAGTGAGGATAAGAGATAAGGGAAGAGCGATGGCTTCGGAGGAAAATTTTAAAAGTTGAGGGGACGATATTCATGGCTCGAAGAAGTTTGAGTCATTACTCTAATGGAGAGTAATTAGCAGATGAGGAAATTGGGAAAGTGATATGAGAGTGGAGATGGGACGATATGGAATAAATTAGGGATAGATGATAGAGAGGGATTCGTCATCTAGATATTGGACTATTCCTATAAACAGGAGATTTAATTACGTCTCAGGTCTACCACCGATCGTTCCATTTAATTATTTTACTTACGTCTCCGTTCGATTGAATGATAATGTCTTCACGCGCTCTTACAGTTGAAGGTTGATTGCTGAGTGAAAGTTCGCTTTAATGAATGTCACTCCAATGCACGAAATTTAATTCACTTATTTGTGCGTCGCTGGAATTTCAATTTTTTTCAATCTACGTAAAGAAGACAATTTATAGAGAAAATTATTTTTGGATTAAAGGAAGGGAATTTAACTATACACTATCGGTTCATGCGACTGGAATGTCATGTTAAACAGATATGATGTTGGCGTACCTATTCATATATTGGGGATCTGAGTTCGTGTCCAAGTCGCATCGCTATTTTTCAATTACGTTTAAGTAAAATTTTCATTAAAGACAAATATGATATATAATTAATATTCATTTACTATTGAATCATCTGATATTTGATAAAGTAAGAATTACTCAAACAATTTAGAACACGATATTTGACGGATTGCATCGAAAGTACAACTGATGAAAATGAATAGTTATGTATTTTATTAAAAAAATTGAAGGATATATTAAAATATAGAGCGTTCTAAAAGTAGTTCTGAAATGAGATATGATATTATCGTAAAGATTCATATTAATTTTAAATTGAAAGAGATTGTGGACTTGCAAAAATTTTCTACAGATGATGAAATTACGCTCATTTCTATGACAATTTAAACATTTTTGTGTATATATTTTTCGAATTATATTATATTCTAAGTTTTAAAAATGTTATCTAAATTGATCCGAACGATTAAAATCTTTGTTTAAGTCAAACTTTGTTTCTATTTGTGAAATTAATCCGAAAGGATTAAAACTAGAATAACTCTATAAGACCAGGTAGAATTTTTTCTGCGTTCGATAAATTTTTTTATCTCAAAATCGCAGTATAGTTTAAATAACCATTTTCAAATTTAAATATTTGGAAAAGATGGAACGCATGTAACATCCAAGTTCGTGATTTATGGGAGTAATGATAAAAGCGTAAGATATACTTCCCTTCGATGATAATAGAAGTGATGTTTAAATAAATTTCCGCTCCAGAACCAAGAAGGGATCCGTTGATACGGAATCTTAGAAGATGAAACTTCTGTATTTTAGGTTCGAGGCCATTAGCGGCCGAGTATTTTTTGAAGACTTTTATTTCAAGAAATGGATTATATTCCTTCTCTAGAGAGGGAATTTTGGACCTAATTCAACCGTAAATCCCTCGTTGTCTCAGCTAGAATTACATTGGCTAATCCCCCCGCTTATCTCCATTTCTAGAACAGCAATGTAAATACGCAATGTCTTTTATCCCTATAGTTTCCTCTTGTTCCGATCAGAAAAGAAACTAGGATTTCGAGATGGAATATCACGAAAATTGAAAATTCTAAAATTCTTAATCTGTGATATTATTAAAGAGAAATATATCGATAATCGGTCATTTCAATCAATTCTGTTCGTATTGGAAACATTTAGATCGAATTTAGCCTTCTGTGAACTTCATAACAGAAATTTAATCCTTAATACTTACTCCTGTAATAGAAAATAAAAGATAAAACACTTGTATAAATTACTACGAAAATTTTGTCTTGTATGTATTTATTTATACTTCCATCTTGGTTAAACGACCTAAAGAGCATAGACTTCGAATTTATGCTTAATCTAAAAGTAAACTTTATGTAAGTAAACACTCTCTCGAGATGAATTTTTCAAAAATAAATTTTGGTTAAAGTTAGAAAGAAGTAGAGAACGGAATGAAGGAAAATGAACAAAAACATTATAAAAGTTTCATGTATATTTAAATATTCTTGAGACAATATCAAATTATAAATTTTACAGTGTAAAAAATTTTATCTTTTGAACTTTAAATAAAGAGATTGTACAATCTTTTTCAGCCTGAGTTTAATGGTTTGTATCCTTG
Organism: Pantala flavescens; assembly: GCA_020796165.1. NCBI lineage: Eukaryota > Metazoa > Arthropoda > Insecta > Odonata > Libellulidae > Pantala > Pantala flavescens. The sequence goes on from CM036878.1 coordinate 28,098,915, forward strand.
TCCATCAACTTTCATCTGAAATTTTTTGCTATATATTTGAAGAATTAGTAATAATTCATCTATTTTACTTCTTTTAATCATTAATAGGTTAACATCATATGATGTAAAATACCAAGAAGTCGAACGACATATAAAGACAGTAACGACTTAACCTATCAGTTAATCGATATATCCCAGAAAATTTTCCATTAAATTAAACCGCGATTAATTAAATAATATCGAGTGAGTTGATTGTCTCGTTCGTAAGCCTCGAAATTTAAACTTGACGGAGAAAAGAAAACTCTTTCGCAATTCCCACAGACGAAACGTAATTATCGAGTTTTTCTCGATGCTAATAATAGGTGGACGGAGGTATAAAAAAGGTCGTGGGCAGAGTTAATGGGAATAGAGATGAATTGCGAGGGAAAATGAAAGTTTAAGGGGGTAAAATGAAGAGAGCGGAAGAAGAGGAAGAGAACCAGTGACGGTTATTTCTCGCGGAAAAAAGCCTCGAGGGATAGGACTCTAAATAATTGATGCGTCAATCAACTTAAGAGAGTTGGGAAGAAGAGCCCTTTTTAAGAGGAGAAAAATGTATGTGCGTTTGTTCCCATTATCCCTCACAAAGGCCTCCCACCTAGTGGCTGCTACTTTCCTTTGTTTCTCGTTTTTCTACTCCTTCTCTTCGTGATTTATCGTTCTGTTTGATTTTCAACGGATTGTTACGCGATGCACTCAAAGGTGGCGTGTCGTTGCTGTAGCTCGTTTCTGTTGCGTGGGGTCAGTTTGTCTGGGAAAAGGGTTGTATTTGGTCTTCATCATCTGTGGTATCGGCTTATTAGGCTGCAGTGATCTTTATGTATGCTCAATTGTTATACTATCTTATGCAAGAAATTTTGGAATTTTCTTTTTGGAAATTTTTACACATGCTTATTTATAGATTGTTTTTATTCCAGCAGAGGTTGTATCATGTAACGTTACGGCTAATTTTCAGATTGATCTTAATATACATAGTGTTAGATATTCGAGTTATTTTATTTTTTTTCCTTTCCTTTCGGTAGATAATGATAGCATCTCCTTTAAATTTCTTAATGATTATTAGAGGAATAAGTTTGAGAAATAGCGATACAGTTACCAATTCTGCTTTTATGCTTCAATGTGTATTTAAGTACTCAATTTTGTTTTTATTATCGAGTAAAAATGAAAGCCAAAGATTGTTGGTGTCAAGTTGAGATTAATTAAACAAAAATAGTTCATTTAACCATTTGAAAGGAAATAAGATATTTTGGGAAAAAATTGTATTTTAATAAAAAAGTATTTTTTATTGCTAAGTGAATTTTCAAATGTCAATTGTTTTGATCTAATCTCATGCTACATTTATCTTCTTTGCGCCGAAATATATCGTAGATCTTATCGTCTCATAAAAAAAAATTCTTTTCGTTTCAGATTTCCTGGTGATTTGTGATCGGATTGTGTATATGCACTTTGGAGTGAAAACTAAAGGAATAAGCTTTTAATTGGTGAGTAGATACCCCTTCTTCAAGTTTTAATATAAAATTTAGAAGTATTACGCAGCGCAACCATACTCAAAAAATATAGAATAACTGAATTTAGAATTAACCAAACCCTTTTCGAAATTTTTGATTAGATTTTAACCGAAAAAATCTCAATATTTCTCGTATATTTCTGTTTACATGCGTGGCAATCGTAGGGTTCGTGAATCCAAGTAAAACGCATTCGCTGTATATAATAGCAACTTCGGGTATGATTTTTGGTAAGACTCTTGAATCAAAATATGGTATTATAGATTAAATACTAATTTATTGGACTTTATAATGATAAAGTTTGCTTTTAATTTCGATTAAAAATTTACTTCGATAGTGTTTAGCTCCAAATATACGAAATCAAATTTCAGTTAATATCGATTCTGAGAGAATAATTAAGAATTCCAATTCTTATTGCAAAGAGAAAACAAAGATGACAACTGCTCACGCCCAGTGCATCATGCTCACGAATTCTCCATTTTATACTTTCTAAACGAAACTCAATTAAGTCTTCTCGAATTTTTGCATATGTTATAAAGAGTGTTATTCAGAGTGAGCGAGGCTTTTAAATATTAAGATTGAATGTTGGAAATGTCGAGCGAAGTAAGGGTTTTTAGGAACCCTTGAAAACATTGTTAAAGGAGATTAATATCAGTCGATCAACGGTAAGCATTCGCACTAAATGACTCCTATAATTCAATGAACTGCTATTTGACGTAGATGCAGATTGGCAGCCAAAAAGCTCCCTGAATTCTGAAACTCATATTTAATAATGCGCGAACGTCAGATACCACTTCCCTTTTGACGTAACATTATGCGTTGAAGAGGAGAATGTATTTTGCCACACGGGGGAACTAGCAAAAAATTCATTTTCACTTAAAGGTTTTTATAACTGAAAAATAAAAATATTGAAGTATTTTGCAGCTGGGACTGAACGGTTAGTACATTCTTCTTTCCTTCAAATAGATTTTCGTTCTCTACCGTTACATCATACTTTATCCAGTATCGATTGAATATTTTGGGTCACTTTTCGTTCACTTTCCCAAGAGGTTCTCTCATTGGACAATGAAAGCTGCGAAGCATCTTCTCTGCAGAGTTTTTCGTTTTTTCTCTATCTTCAAGATGGCCCTCTTCTTTAGTTTTAGACGGCCGTAAGTAATAAAACCGAAGACGAGGTTTTTATTGCTAGCAGATAAGGACTGTATCAACGGGAGTCTGTGGAAGCGAGATCGAACGTAGGTTTTATAGTTTCCGAGATCTGCTCTCTAGGTTAATGAGTCGCGAGGGAATATAATAGTAAACAGAAAATGATGCAACATAAAGGAAGATGGTTCTAGGATGAGCGGAAATTGGAGAATATTTTGCTATATATTGTTGTTTTTATAGAGGATGAATTTTTGCTTCGATTGGTTTCTGTTGCTGTAGAGTTTGTAAACAGGTACAACTCTGTACTCTGGTGAGTACGAAATTGATGTATATATAACATATATTTATTGGTAGATCCTACTAGAATTGATTAAAGAATTATGTAGATGATTCAAAAAGAATATTAGAATATACATAAATAATCCGGATAAGTTTATCCAAATAATACTTGAAGTGAAAAAATATTTATCGAGTAATTTAATTCGTTAGGTATGTTATTTTATCATCCATAAATTTATATCTTAATACAAACTTTTTAAACTGGGAGTAGCTATTTTTGAAAAGTAGAAATATCTAAAATTTGTGGTATCTATTGCTCTCTAAAGTTGAAGATGGTACGAACTATGGGCTGTATTTGGTACGAGAAGGAACGTTTGGCATTTTTGTATCTATAATTGATAGAATCACAGATACTGGTCTGCATCTCTTCCTTATTTTTGACGAGCACAATTTTCCCATAACGAGGTTTTTGAATTGGATAATTTATTATTAGATTATTACAATTTGATATTGTATTGAATCTTCTTCTTGGCGTGGAAATAAAAAATAGATCATGAAAATTCAAAACTTTTAATTTCTTAACAAAAATATCCGTGAATCTATGTGAAATTAGGATATATAAAGATAATTTTTACATCGCAACATTATAAGATTTTAATTTTTAATTCTTGCGTGAAAGAACGAGAGCTTATATGAAAAATTGCATCCATATTTTCTATGACTATTAGGTGACAATTCTTTAAATGAAATGCACGTTAAAAAGGTGATCAGAAGAAGAACGGGTACTTTTTCACTGTATAGTATACTCTAAAGGTAATTAATTTATGACATGTAGACGGCGTAACTCTGTGTGGTATATAATTCACCCTCCTTTAAGAAAATTATGCACTCAATTTGATGCAAAATTTAATGCAATTTCTCACAATGAACTAAAAATTTTCACAGTATTCTACGTGCATGATACCGTCATAATCAATTTCTCGTCTTTGACTGCGAAAGGGTATACATTTTACTTGACATATGACTTTCTCGAGCATAAATATAATTCATTTTACTTCTCATTTCTCAGAAATTACTGTATCTTGAATATTTTATCAGAATTTGTTTTGAATAATTGAAATTAATTGTTCTTGAACTATAAAGAAAAAAAACATTCACCAAACGAGAGGATCTCCACAGAGGTAAAACGTCGCATTTCATCTACCGAAATCCAAAGCGTCATGGTAAATTTCAGATCCCCTTGCACCGTCGCCTCCAAACCATAGGGATTCTAGACTTTTGTTTTCCGCTAATTACTTTTCTATCCCGCGAAACACAATCCGATTATGCCGAATTCGGAACCATTTCACGGCGATCGCTCTTTTCTCGAAAAATCGTTAATTGCGTCTCCGGTTAACGAAAAATTTAATTAAACGGACGCTCTCTGTCTGCAGCGATGATTTCATCGCGCAAAGAATATTGCCGCGTGCAAATGGAACGAGAGCTGACCCAAATCCGACCATTACCATCGCGTGCCTGTGTTCTGCGTACGCCCTTCTCCCGGGCAATTATTCTCCCATCCTCGCATAGCGTCCCATGTTCTTCTGAGTACCATTCTCGATTCTCAGTCAAAAGATGAAATCATCGTCACTCAATTAAAAATGATGACGATTAAAAATTTTGATTAATCTGGGGCTCGAACTCAGAACTCAAACTATCTATTCATTAATTGTGATATTCGATCTGACCCGAAGGTCATTATTTGACCTTCATCCTATCGTACCCTTGATATTTTGACTCTTATATCCGAATAGATTTTAGTTATGATAAATTAAAAAAAGACATTTTGAAATATTTGTATCATACCATGAATTTTAGCATAACATATAAATTGAAAGTATTTTTTCAAGAGTTTGAAGAATTTATTCAAGGCAATTTCCGATAATGCCGTAAGTTTACAACGTCAAGTTGAAAATTTACAAGTTGAAAAAATTTAACGAATTAATTTTTAGAATCAAGAGATATTGTTTTCGCATTTTCAAAATACGTTAATGAAATGGTGGTGTTTTTATACAAGCTATTTATAGACAAATATTTTTATGCTATCTTAAGAATATCTATTTCTTGTAAGAATACGATATGCTTTCATCAATTATTCCAAAGAAACGTTAAAATACATTGGAAAAACATTCGTTCGCATTTTCAATAACAATTCATCTATAAATATATTAATATTTAAAAAAAGTGTTGCCAACTCTGATATTTATGGGAAGGAACTTCAAGGAGATAGATCTAAGAAAACATATTCAAATATTCTTAGAACGCTACGTGAAAATGATCGATTGGCGTCAATAAAGCCGTCGTGAATGTAACTCTAATCATTCTCCTACAGAACGCTTACAGGATATATATCTTAACGTAAGGGACTCTTTATTTCTGATACGCCTAGGTGTGATCAGCATCAACCGTAGCATCACCTTTATTTGGAACAGTTTATCTGCCACCTACCGGAAAAAAGGCTTAATCCGATGTACACGTTTAACCTTGGCGAACCTTAAAGACGTCCGAAGGCGGAATGATGTGTGCAGAGATCTTAAGAGCCGTCTTCAGCGAGGCTTTGGTAGGAGCACGGACGCTATATTCGGGCCATCTTCCTCAGAGGAGATTAAGGCGCCGCTCCCCGGGAAAGGGAGGAAGGATTATGGGAGAGGCGTTCGAAGGAAAGAAAAACTGCCCTAAGGGAAAGGTGGCAAAGTCTGTTGGTTAACTTTGCGGGGATGGGAAGACTACAGTATGTCGGCTCATATGTTTCGCGTTAGAATAAACGGGAATGAATTATTCAACGGCTGAAGGTGCAGGAAAGAGGGGATATTGGTCGTTTTGGGGCTCGAAGGACTTTGCGTAATAAAAGTTGACTATGAGCGCTTTCCTTATCCTTTTTTAAAAGGTATCGGCGTTTTTTGAAATTGGATTGTCATGCTTTTGATACTGAGGTACTTGGTTCGATTTTTTGGTCATGAAGTGGTTATTAATGAGCGATGGCGTTTTTTAATGGCAAGTGAAATTTCTACTGAATCCGGAGCTGATTATCTTATCGTTTTCTATATTGTTTTGGTCAACGTTTAATCCGATTGGATACCGCTAATTTTGCAAAAGGATACCTTTTCAATCTTATTTTCGCCCTTAATAATGACGTAATAGTAATAATTATTACTTTTTAGTTCATTTTTGGTATTAGAGTTTGAAGAAAGCTTGATTGGAAAGTAACATTACTTGACACAAAGACCAAAGTAAATAGATAACAAAAGGCATATCAAAATAAGAAGTTAAAAAATGTGAAATGACTACACCAATAAAAATAAAAATACCAAATAAAAGTTATCCATAAGTCTTAGTAATTGTGAAAGGAATCTTGAAATCTCTGTATAAAGATAAATGGCAATTATTCACATGTATTAGTGTTTTAGGTCATCCTTTTATGGTCATACATCCAGCGTAATTATGATATATAGTTATATAAATTATTACTTATCAACTTCATTACTTATTACAAAATATTAACGTTTAGCCTCTCTCATATATGGATAGAACACCAGAATTTAATTTAAAATTAACGTTATGTTAAACTTTCGAATTTTTAAAAAACTTTTACCAATTTTATAAGTTTTTTTTAAGATCAGCGATGATACGTTGGGATAGATGGTTAAAGTTTTATAAGTAGTACAAGTTTTAGTCGTAAACCTCGAAGCTAAGTCACTATAACTTAAAACAACCTCCAATTTATTTAGACGTGAGTAGGTATATGAAGAATATTTTTGGGGTGTTTTTGAATGCGGTGCATACTGTATCCGAACGAGATGCGTCGCTAAAAGGGGAAATGAAATATCGAAAGGAAATTAATGGACGCGAAACGCTGCTGATGCCGATGGGACGAAGATGAAAGAAGGCGACCGCATGTGGTGGTCCGCTATCTAAATTCCAATACACCGAAACTAATAATTTTCCAATATTTCCCAATCCCCCAAACTTATTTTTTCCCCCGAATTCAGTCCTCCATCTCTCCCCCTTCACGGGTTCGGCCAAAGTTTCCGTTGGCGCATACGCTAAAATACGTTGCAAAAATTCACGCACCCTAAAAAAAAAGTTGCGAGTCCCCTCAAAAAAGTTTCCCGGACGCAAAAGATATTCCGCCGCAAAGTGCATCCAAATTGCGAAATAAGAGTACCATCCCAGAAGAAGCTTTAAAAGGTTTCCAGTTGGAGAAGTATCGAAATTTGATGGAAGCGAGGGCTAAAGAGCTTCGTTTCTTAGGCTATTAAAAAGATGAAATGTCGGCAGCAGAGGTGGCGGGATATAGGTTGTGCAAATGCCGTAAAAGGAGAAGTTCGATTACAACTGAGTATCGATTATTTGGTCGGATTTGGAGATGAAATTCAAGGAAGTATCGGATACTCTTTTCGCGGAAAAGACTTGTAGATGTTCGCGTAAACGTAAATTTATTCAATACCAATACAGATTTCTAAGAATTCGCGTCTACATATAGCGGTTAGCTAGAAGGTTGATCGGAAATAAGTTATAAGATAAGATATACTGGACTCAGGAGGGAGATATTTTTCATTATATGTTTCCTCGGTAGATTTAATTCACACATCAATACTACGCTGATGCCTATTTTCTTGCAGTGTATATTCTTTTTGAAAGACAATTAATGTGGTAATACAGTATTTCCTAAGCAAATTTTACTATTCTGGTACTTAGAGATTTTGATCAAGATCAGAGTAGTAAAGTAATATTTTGAATCCATCCCTTTAACACGACTACCAATAAGGATTATCTTTAGTTTGATTTCAAATTATATAATGCGAATTTTAGTAATCTGCTACCATCTTCATTATTAGAATGGAAATTTTTTTCCCGGAAAAATTGTCTTATTTGTAAATTGATTTGTTTATCTACTCTCTATCTAACTTCTATTTTTATGCACTGCAAATGTAGATTTCTGGTACACTCCACGTGATCTTTGAGATACATAACAGATAACACAACATTGTTAGTTATACTCTCAGTTTGAATTTATTCCAGTTTGCATTTAAAAGGCGGAGGAATATGAAATATCGAATAGATCTTAATCTCTCTAAATATGAAAGTCACAGGGATATATTTCATTTAAGAATCCTTCATTTATAAAGTACTAAACGTCAGGAAGCAACATTTACTAGTTGATACAAGGTTTTCTAATAAGAGACGTAACGTAATAGCTAAAAATATATAATAGAAGGTTAATTGAATAATGCGTAACTTTATACATTTGTAAATCGACCTATTTGGGAATAAAATTACCTGTAACGCCCTCTACAAAATGTCACTGCAATGTAATTTGTGTTGCGCAGTTAGACACCCGTAAAAGTTAGCTTTGTGGTTACAGAAAGCCCTAGAGTCCTAATGGACCACATAATGGGTGATTTATTATTTGAACTAAATGCCTTTGTCAGAAATCACCAAATTGTTACCCGATATATAACCACGATTATTCAAACGAAGTGCGATAAATCAATGCTCATTTCATAAAGCAATTTAATGTGTAAATTATGTTTATATGCGGTTAATGCAGCGCTAATAACTTGTTGCTAGGATACTACCTCCGTAACGAAAACGATCCAAACAATCCAAAATCCAGAGGGCGAAACATTAATATGAACAGAATGCTTTGCTTATAGAACTTTGGAAATACCATCATTAAATATTGATTTATAAATCCGCTCGCTACAACTTTTATAGACAATCTATAAATATCCTGTATCGTGAATACGTATCATAAGCGAACACATCAACTTCAAGATCGTTACCGTATCGTAATTCGCTCTAAATCGACGCTTTTCGCACAGCACAACCCTTCGAAGATCCTCACCAAGAGCAGGAAAACGGGAAAGATGAGTCCTCACTCTGTTTATTTTTTTTACGGTTGCATTCCGCGATAAGCTATCGCACAGGCTCTTTTTGTGACTACGTTTCGTAAGAAGGTGGTATCGCAAAAAATTTTACGAGCCCAAAAAATATCGTATTATCGAAAGGATCTCAGGAATCGTCTCGCATGCGATTCGTTGGAAGGTGTTGCATCGCATGCGATCGGAAAACGAGAGGGAATATGGCCGTAAAAAAAAGAAGGGAAAAATCAGGAAACTTAGGACTTTTTGCAGTAAAATGTGTCGAAAGAGAAAAAGAGGAAAGCGGCAAAAAATCGCATCGTCGTTCAAAAGTGCGGATTTTCGGCGATAACGTCGGACGCTTCAGATTCAATGAGTGATAAAGGCGATGGACGATTGTTGCTCGCATGGATACCTGCTTGGATACGGCGAACGTGACGTCATTTGTTAGCTCGGGAGATGTTTTCCGCCGCCCTGATGGAATTATGATTATCTCACGGTCGCATAAACGGAACGAGCTTCTTTTCCACGCGCGGTTACGATCCCTGTGATACGGCGTGGCCCGATCGCATCAAAGCGTTCGGTAAACGCGAAGGAAATGTGCTTCTGTGGTGGAATGGTATCTTTTTCCAATACGTGAATGTTAGGGGATGATACGAGTAACGGGGTTGTGATTCCAAGCGCGGATTTTCCAAGTTTACGAAAGTCGGTTGATTTTTCGTTACTAAGATATTCCACTACATATTTACCTAGGGTTAAGGCTATTATTGTAATTATTTTCGTGAGGTTTAAAGTCAATATCTCCCTTGAAGTAAGTTTTTTAGGTATTCCCTCTCAGATAATCTTCTTTAGGGAATTAGATATCGTTATTAGTGTTAAGATTTGAAGGAAGACTAATTTTCCACAGAGGAGTTTGGAAATTTAGTATCAATTTATCCATTAGGTAATAAAGTTTTTTATGAGTAAAATACAGGTAAGTTATCCGCGACACTGTGTGGTAGGTCTAGTGAATGAGAAAGGGTCAACATTTTAAGCTTTCATTTTATCAGAGAAGTAGTTAATTGTTAGGACGAGAGTGAATTGAATGGTTTTCAATTAAACAGGTGACCTGTTTAATTAGAATTACGAGTATTTTAACGATACTTCTTTCATCATAGTTAATCCCGTTTCTGATTCTAATAAATTTTCTAAGTTACATTCTCGTTAGTTACTCCTCCAGTCAAATTTAAAATATCGTTATTATGTTATTTTTGCATAAAAAACCATCGTTTCACAAGAAATATTTCTGACTCATATGAAGTGAGGTATTTAAGGCAAAAAGATCTTTTTAGACAGAATTCATAATGGAATCGGAGGAAGCAATATGCTCTTATTACTTATGTTAATACTAATTTGGTAGATTTGGTAGGATTCGTTTTTGATTGAATATTAAATTGATGATTAAATGCAAAGATAAGTAAGGATAATTTAGTTTTAGAATAAGAAACCCTAATTCTAGAGTTATAAAATTACAAAAATGTATTAAAGTTTCTTCATTTATTAATATTCAAAAAAAATTAATTTTGATATCTCTTTCTCCTAAAATTAGGCTTGATAAAAGCTTTTATTCAATGAGACTCCAATGTTTTCTCGCTCAATTTTACGATGCAAATACATTTCATTTCCTTCAGCAAGATTTATGAGCAATTGTGCCCGAAATCGCCGAGAGAAGGAAATCTACAAAAACGAGACAAAATTCTATTATGGCAACAGTCTTTTCAGCAATGTGATGAAAGTTGAGTAATTGACAATGAGGGAGAAGCATAAAGGACACGCATTCTGTAATGCCGCTTTCAGAGCGAAATATGTTTGTTCTCATTTGGAACGGAGATTAAAACCTCATTTCCAGTTACGTTCGAAAGCATTTCGCGTCCTAATTTCATCTGCTTTACGTCTAAGCGTCCCCTAGCACTCTGTCAAAGCAAATATTCGATCCCCTAGGAAACGTTTGTTAGGTTTCCATAACAAATCTTATACAGCGTGTATTTAAACTTGTACCTTGTGCGAGCGATGTAGAAGACGCGTAATATCATCACTCTTGAAAATTTCTTCTTTAATTACACAGACTTGTGAGGATTCGCAGGAAATATGGAGCAATTTTGTACTTCGCGTCAAAGAGCTGCCTTCCTAATTTGATCCGATTTTAGATAGATTTATAACATCGTGCTTCAGTTACCATAGCGCTCGGTAGAATTCTGCGCAATTAATTACTTCAATACATCCATGCCGTTTTGAATTAGATCTATTTATTTTGTAACAGTTCCTAGGGAAATTATTACGATTCGTAATTGACTTTGCGTCAGGATTTAATTGGTTTTTGGAGTAAATAAGCTATATCGCTCTGTATTGCGCTACATTATTCACTTTAGTTATTCAAGAGGAAGGTTTGTGCTACTATTAGTAAACTTTATGGTTTCGGAAATTGAGTTCGTTATAAATCCTGTGCAAGTCAATATACGATTCATTCTAAGGAGACGTAGCGACACGGTTTCTGTCGGTTATATTCCATCACAAAATTTAAAGGATGAATAGGATCCGGAAGCGATTAATAACTTAGTTATTGATATTTACCTTTTATCGATAAATTTTTCTAATTTTAAAAGACAATATTTTGTGATTGAGGTATTACGTGGTTTTGAACAACAAATATCAGTAGCGATAAGTTACTGATGAGTGGAAAAAGATATTCTGCATAAAATAGCTTTTACTTATTACAGTTTCATAACTTATAAATCCAGATTGCGACTCTGAGTTTTTATCTTTTTGTATACCTCTCTTTCACTGCAGATATTTAAAGTTTCAACATTGGGGAATATTTTTTCCAACCTATAGGTCTACCTACAACGTATATATATATATACACACGCATAGGTCAAGACTCCTTAATCCTTAAAATAGGAAGGTATTTTTTAAAAGTGTAAAAAATTATGCTATTTAATTCTCCCCTCGTTGAATTATAATCAGGCAAAGGTTTTTCAAGCACGAAATCAATAATGACTTCATTACCTTGAGTGAAAATGATTTTATGCGTTTCATTATGACCCTTTATTAATTTTTGTTAATAATATGTTATAGTATGCAAAATTCTATGCTATATCTACGTCGCTTTTTAATAATAAATTCCTAGATTGGATAGCAAAGTAAACTTTAAGCACCAAAATCGCTAACGATTCGTGCAAATACGGAGAAATAAGGTGCCCCCGTGTTTACCTCTCGAGAAGAGAAAGGTTTAATGTATTTTTTTTCACTCGAAGGAAATGCGCGTTCCCCGAAAAAGATAACGCACGCGTCTTTTCGAACGACAAGAAAATAATGTTTAAGAAGGGGAAGATGGGAATAGGCCATTTGCCTACGTTCTTCACTTTATGAGGATTATAAAAAGCGAAGTCAGAGAGAAGATAAGATGATGAGAAATATTGAAGTGGTGAGCACCGTCGAGATGGTGACGATAAGGAATGACGAACTCGGATGAGCATGCAGGGGAGATTGCGTCTCCTTGTGTTCTACCGAGGTTTACGTGAATTAACATCGTAAACGAGTGAAATGATATATATATATATATATATATATATATATATATATATATACGAGTAAAGGTGCGCTTGCTGACAGCAAGCAATGCAATAATTTATCTTTATTGAAAAATAAAATTTTTCGAAAGATTACTCTGCTCAAACGTTGATGAACGTAAAGTAAAGGACATTAACGCAGCTGAAAATGCACCAAATTCGATTTCCCATGCATTTCTTTCGGCAGCATTATTCCCGCCCCGGCGTCGAACCAAGGTCATCCTGCTAAAATCACTGTAATGTTTCCCTTAAGTATGATTGACTTTTTAAACACCCCGAATTTCAAATGGAAAATCATTCAGGAAGTACCTCAAAATGTGTCCTAAATTCCCTATGCATTTCAAATGGAGATATAGTTAACGCCCCCTAGCATCGAACCAACGATCTTTAAGGACATAATTACGGTTGCTTTAATGTAAGAATGGTCCCTTCAATGGCTGTGTGAAATTTTGAAACTCTGCGCGGTTGGGGAGTGTCATAAAAAGCTTTCGCAAATATGGCCAATGCATTACTTATGACAAAAATCGAGATTACGGGACGCTCAGGAATCGAACCCGTGATACCTAGGCAAGTGTTGATTTTTTTCAAAGTACTATATATACGTATCTTTTGGTTCTGAAAGTTTGAATAATCTATGTACGATATTAAGGGTGCTATGATTTTTTAAAATTTGAAATTATTTCACCCCCTGGCATCGAACCCATGACCAATTGTACGTAAACAATAGCAATCTTCCGTAGATATATATTATAGCAATAGCTACATGGAATCTTATTTTTCTTACTTAATGGGAAGTATTTTTAAAATTATTTGAAAAACGGCCCCATGCATTCTTAATGGGGAAAATCGAGATTACGGGACACTCTGGAATCGAACCCGTGACACATAGGCAACTGTTGATTTTTTTCAAAGTACATTTTATATGTATCTATTTGTTTTAAAAAGTGTGAATGATCTAAGTGTCATATTAAGGAAGCTAGGATTTTTTAAAATTTGAAAATATTTCACCTCCTGGCATCGAACCCATGACCAGTTACACGTAAGCGATAGCATTTTTCCGTAGATATATATAGTAGAAATAGCTACATGAAATCTCATCTTTCTAGGTTAATGGGAAGTATTTTTAAAATCATTTGAAAAACGGCCCAATGCATTCTAAATGGGGAAAGTCGATTTTTGGGGCCTCCTAGAATCGAACCCATGATAGGTAGGGTCGGTTTCCCAATTTTTCCTAGGTGAGATTTAGTTGGCCATTACGGAAAAAAATCGGCGGCTCCGTGGCCAAAGCGGTTTGGGCCTGACATTAATATCCTATATATATATATCCTATATATATATATATCCCCCCGAAGCGTCTATATATAATAGATATATATATATATATATATATATAAGAATGAAGGGGGCAATACTTATTTAAGAAATAATGGAAATTTGAAATAAATTTATGATTCATAATTTACGTCATGAGGAGCTCCTTTAGATGTCTAATTTATCGATATTTATCGAGATAATCTACGATATTTATCGAGAATAATGCTTCGAGTTGTCACTTAATTATACAGTGTTTTTGAGACCTTAAAAGTCTCCATCTGAGTCTCTATCGAGTTGGAAATAAGACCCGCCTGTAGAGAAAGGTTACGATATACGTTTGTAAGAAAGAAAACACGAACTCCCTCCACGCATGCAGTTCGTACAAGGTGGTGGCCTTGCCCAGAACCGAGTGTCACGCACGGAAACAATAAGATTTCGACTTAATTAAACTCTGTGAGATTTAAAACCACAGATAATACCAGATCACATAAATTATATCATCTAATCCTTGTACATCCTTCTATGTCGTTCCAGTCTTTATCAAAGAACTAATGATATCAATCGTAAGGCTCTATTTTACACATATTCATAGACTTCTTCGTCATAATTTACATAAATCAAAATGTGTTAGATGTTGATCGATCTACGCAGATTATAAGTATCATTCATGAAAGTGAATGATATACCTTCTTCTTCAGATGTGTCAGCTTCGTTGGAATCACTTTATTTTAACTAAATTCTCACATTTCCATATCTCATACACTCACCTCTTCAACATCTCTTTTCAAGGATATTCAATATCTTCTCCGTGATGTGATTTATTTCGTATTTCGCCAAAATCTTCGGAAACTTCCTCTCTTTCGAAGGAATCGACAGCCGGACGTGCGATAAGAGAGAAATTGACGCTCCTAAACGAGACGGCAAGAATAGTTCTTGAGCATTGGAAGAATTCCTTCGATATAATTCCTATGGGAGCTATGGAAGGAGTGTGGGAAAACACGGAATATGAATCAAACCGCTGACAAATAAGTGTGGAAAAAGGAAGAAGGCCCTTGACAGTTAAGACGAGGGTGCGACGTCAATGAATTTCGAAGAGGGTGATAGGAGAAAAAAAGGCTAAAACTTTCGAAAAGATTTACATCGAAGAAAATTTTTGGATAGTTTGAAAGAGAGCCTAGCGATAATCCGTGAAAATCTACGGAATAGGATGAGAAATCAAACCAAATACGGAATTTATTTCCTGGATTAATAGAAAGCTTTCCGTGATCTCACTGAACGATGCGTTGAAGTTTTTATTTAGGAATTTAGTTATTCATTTTTCGTTTTCATTCATCATCGGATGTCACTAAATTTAAAACAAATATTCGAAAGTAATACAACTATGACTTTGACGTATTAATGTGATATTCGTTAAATTTAGAAGGACCACAATGGGGTATCCTCTTGAAATATTATTTGCTGTTTTCTATAAACAAAGACAAAGGTAAAATATATATTCTAAACCTTTTAATTTGTAAGGAAATATAAACATAGATAATTTCTTGATAGACTGACATGAAGTGTTATAAAAAGAATTGATTTATGAGATAATACAAATATTATTGCGTTGGAACAATACATGCATAATAGGCAAGGATAGTGAAATCAATGTGAGAAGGCGTGACTTCGTGGAATGCCATAGTAATAAAAATAACTTAGTAAATTTCCACAGAAAAATTGTTATATTTGCAACCGGTTTCGTAATATAAGGCTGAAGGATGTAATTTTATATTACGAAACCGGTTGCAAATATAACAATTTTTCTGTGGAAATTTACTAAGTTATTTTTATTATTAGGCAAGGATAGGTAAATTTATATTACTAGAACGATATAGAATGAACGCGATGATGTTTGATTGTTAACTTTTCTAATTAACTTTTTGTTACTTGTTTATTTCTTTCGAATGATTCTTGAGAGAGTTTTCTCGCATCAGATATTAATACCTGATTCGATGAGCGTCGATATAGATGGTGATGGATGTTTACTGATAGTAATCCTTCACTCTGAGGAAAACGAAAATCAGAAATGTCTTTTTGATGATGTTGTTTCACTTGCCAAAAAGCCGTGAGAAATACACTGCTAGCATTAGATGCCAAAGACTGCACATCAATTTTTTCCATTTAAGATTAAAAATATCTAAAACAAGAGTAAAATCTGACTATCATTTTTGGTTCATCAGGGCAGTCATGGCCGAGTGGTTAAGGCGACTGACTAGAAATCAGTTTCCCTCTGGGAGCGTAGGTTCGAATCCTACTGACTGCGATTATTTTGAACCCGGTTATAATATTGAAGGAATAAAATATCAGTATTCATTAACGAATTTAGGAATAGAGGAATAGAGTGTTCTGGTGAGAAAACTTTCTCCCGTTTTTCATCAAAGTTGCAGGTTTTAGTAAATGAGCTATAATGGTTATAATATAGTCATTATTTAACTGATCGTATTCATTTATTTATTCGTGTATGTTCGTAATACTATGTGAGTTTTATATAATTTAACAATGTTTGATTTGCATTTTATCACGCGTGTGGGCTATAATTGAAACTAGACTCAACATTGCGTGAGAAAAGAATAGTTGTATTTATGCAACAATTGATCTCTGCTGTCCATCAATATTTTTGTCCGGAAAGACCTTTTCATTACATTTGATGCGAGGATGATTTGGTATTAAGGCGATTTTTTTGCACGATGGCTTCCCTAACATGCAATTCAAAGTGACGAACTTCATCATCATTATCAGATTTCGATCTAGAAGATCAAAAGACCCCATCGATGACACCGTGACCACGATTCTCTTTTTCGTGGCCGTTGTTATCTTCTCATTAAAGCTGTTCGTAATTTACAACATTGTATAAAATAAAATTGTTTAATCTTTATCAACACCATTACATCCATCATGATGTTAGAGTCTCATTGACTCTTTAAGCAATCCACCTACGCAAAGTTATTGCGACACTAAACCGACCTCCAATCTGAGTTATAAATAAACTGCATTGAATTTAAAAAAAATCAACATATTTCAGCCACGCAATACGTCGACAACCACCGCGAACAATAGGTTGAAAATCGGGTGTAGTTCAACTTCCCTGTGATCCCGCAATTTTAGATAGTCGGGCGGAGTGTTGAGAGAGCGCAGAGGAAAGACACGCCCAGGAAATCGAGAGGTTCGCTGCGAACAATCCCTCCGCGATACGACGGCGGCAGAGAGACTTCTTTTTCATAGTGAATCGAAGGCGAAACGAGGAAAAATCGAACATCTGAGACGAAACGAAGGACGAAAAGGTTCGTTTTGCACCGTAAAGTAGAACCTCAAAGAGTTCATAGAAGCGAATAGGGCAAAACAAGGACTCAGGCGGTATATGAGAGAGTGGAATTAGTTAAAGAGGAGGTTTATAAAGGTGGAAAGATGTAGTTGCGGGTGTCGTGGGTGGTTTTCGACCTCAGTGATCCCGGCGGGGTCGCTACCTCAAAAGATATGCGACCCCGCCCGCCTTCTCGCTCCTCCACCCTTTAAACACTTCCCTGTATCTCTCCATCGCTTAAATCCCTTGGAGGTGGTGGTTTGCCGCGGCGATAAGCCTACTCAGGGGCCGCTTCTGTCTCTCAACGGGTTCCCTCCGTGGCCGTGTTTCGCGGGGAATTTTATTCCTTGGATCTCAACGCGCTTGAGTTATGGCTCGATTTTTTTCGTCTCCTTCGAATTTGGAATAACTGGGAGAGTATGGGTGAGGAGACGAGTGGAGAGGGTTGCTTGCTGTTCAATGGAAGTATGACGAACCGATAGCTATCTCATGTAGCGAAATGCAATTGGCTCTGAGAAGCTAAAGTTTGCCTTAAGAAACTATCAGCTACTCCGAGGCAAAAGGATTTTAGTAGTCAAGACTCTAGTAAACTCTTTTAAATTTGGAGCGTATAACTCGTTCGTTCGATTAAAACTATGCTTCTTAATGATGTGCAATGATTGAAACACCCGTTATCTGTTGGCTCAAAACCGTCCGTATACTATTTGACTCAATCAAAACTCGTTGGAATGGAATGTCTGGAATAAATCAGCGATGTTGAAAGATGTGCAATTAGTAGATAGTTTCAAATTATAGCAGTAGAGTTAGCCAGTAAAGAATCTAATACTGTAAAATCCTTAAAGAAAATTCACAGAATGCTACTTTCCTCTTCATAAAATAAATTAGATCAAGAAGAAAGCTAATACACTCTGTTTTGTGAATATATAAACCAATAATTTGAATGAACTAGAGCGATATTACTGAAATATTGCTTTCTCTTGAAATCGTTATATAAAATATTGAAAAAAGACACCTTTTTAGAAAACATCTTCTTTAGAGGATATAAGTGTTGAAAAGAAAAAAATACAAAACATTCTAGTTAAACTTTAAGAGAAGGTCTTACAGAATAGTAAATAAAAACTCAATAATCCATCGCGCTTAAATCTTCTTTCAAATCAATGAAACTTTTGACGCGTGAAGTGGAACAGCTCGGTGAAACACGAATTTGCTTCTTCCGCGTGCAAATCGCTTCTGCGGAGGCAATTTTAAAGCTCTAAGAAGTTTTACGAAGCAGATGGAATTTCACGGATATTTTGCCCCACACTTCAAATCTCGGCCCGTGATACGCTTTTGATGGAAATCCTAAGAAGGGAATCCCTTCCGCCTCTTCAAACCACATCTTGATAAAAGGCATGTACTGAAGAAATCAAACACGTACGACTCCTCTGCATAATCCCGGAATGCCATTAAAAGATAAACTTCACCGCTCATCTTCCACGATTTTCATGACTTCCTCCTTTTTTAACTGCCTACTCCGATAAATGTTTCTGTCGATTGAGAAAAGGAATGGTTACTACGACTTATAGTTAGTTATAGTATATAGTTAGTTTTTGGAACTGAAGAGGTTTTGAATGTAAATAAATTAATTACGTAGAGAGGAGATTTATGTTTGACGAAAAATAGAACTATAATTCAATCGTGAAATTAAAATACTGCGATATTTATCTTAATGGTACGTATTTTTGGGTGATTTAATTTGATTATCGTGTACAAGTTTACAAACTGAATGTTTATTTAGTATTTTAATGCTACTCTCTGCCTCGATTGATATCAATTAGATTTTTTTAAACAGGTAAATAAAGTATTAGAGTTTTATAAATTAATTTTAGAAAATGTGGTTGCAATCTTAAGCGTCTTATGTATGCGGAAAATGTAATTTATAGTTTTATAAAAATCTAAATATTTACAGTACTGCGCCACTTATTCCAAGTAAGAAATTCAATTCACATTTAATATTATTTTTCATTAACTTATATATTATTGCACTACTTCCTAGATAGCGCTGCTTGAGGATAAGTTATTTTAAACGGGTATCTATTCCTCATTGTCAATATTTTAGACTCGTTTTTCGGAAATGAACTGATACTTAAGCATTTAAAATACGAATGTCTTATCCATTCGAGTAATATATCTACTTTTCACTCGTAAAATCAACGCACATAAAGTTAGAAATGCTAACCTTCACCTAACTAAATAGTTTCATAGTTACAGAAGACTCATTTTCGTAGCGCTATCTCCGTCAGGCACATGAGCACGCTTTCCCTTCAAATCACCGTTCAGTGCGTCATTTGACTTCAGTTCGTTCCACGTGCGTCACCTTATCGTCGAAACCCTTTCCACATCACTTTTGTAATCTCTAAATCGCATCATCACTACATTTTTCGGAGGCCTATTAAGTCTTCCCCGACGACGCTAAACTCCTTTGCTGAATCACAGCACTCTGACACAATCGAGGTAGTTCCGCGACGACAGTTTACCATTTGTTAATCCTCTGCGGAAGTTATTTAGCGTGAATACACATACGTATTAATACAAATTTAGAAAGGATAAAATAAACAAAGGAAAAAGAAACAACTAAATCGAAAGTTTTTGTCTCGAATCCTGTAACATGTGGTAGATAATGATTCGAAAAATATAAGCTACTAACTTACGTTTATTTTAAGCATGTAACTAATTATTTTCATCAATATCGACGTTTTATATCAATAATTCAATAACTATATGTTGTATATCAATATCGTAGTCGGCATAAAAGGTTTCGGACAGACAGTTGTCCAATGAAAGCAACGAAATTACTGGAATATTTCCTTATGATTGTAGGTATTTATTATTATTTATATCTCTCTCGAGATTTATAAATAGGTTTGATAATGAATTCCATTCAAAGACGTTTCTTATGTCTAGGAGAATGACAGCTTCCTTAATTTTAATTGGAGTCGAAGCGTAGAATATACTCACATTTAAGCGTCAATTATGCACACAAACCAAGTTCCATCTGACATTTACAACTCGATTTCCTAATAGAGTTGAGCTCATTATCGCAGTGATCGAATCACGAAGTTTCACGAGTCCATAGTTTGAATAATTCAAGCGGAAAGCCAAATGTTCCGCATCTCCCAGCTGGAGACAATTATCAAGGGAAAAGTGACATTTAAACTTTAAAATTGTCATTAGAACGTTCGATGTATAAATATAGATCCGGTAATGGTAGAGTAGACATGACATGCTGATCCATTATCCTTGTTGAGTTGTTCCATCTGCGGACTTCGTATCAAATTATACGACACCAGGTTTTGCGTAATAGAAATGCAACTGATTATAAATGTGTTATAAATTTTTAATCATATTACGATTTGATTTCGTTAATCATTCTAAATTTGATTACTTATATGTATGTTTTGAACCATAAGCTGATATTTATAGATACAGTATTTATCTTATATCGATAACACCTTAATATATTAATTATAGTGTATTATTCAGCAGTATTATTCTTCTATAAAACTGCTGCATTTTATAAGTATTTCCCGAAATAGAGTTTATTTTAGAACTATATTTAGAGGGGGCGAAATAAATCAAAGATGTGGAGGGAAAATTTAGGATAGAATACCAAAATTTTACATTAATCAAAAATAAAAAAGATAGAAATATTAATGAGTAATTTTATTGAGCACAGATTTGAATGTAAGAAAGAAAAGTACTGATTAGACGATAAGTATTTCAAAGTGCCTCTTCTTAAAGAGTAGGAGAAAACGGAATCTGTTATTAGCTTAAGAGCTAGCGAGATATTCCTCAAGGGACTTAAAATTCAAGTATACGACTTTTTGCTCTCATTAGCGGTAAAGAGAAGTATAAGTTTTACTCTTCTCCGATAAGTTTCTTTAGAGAAAGATCACTGTTCTTCTTGAGCCGCATTAAATGAAATCTAGCCATTCACCACCATTTCGTTTGCCTCGCCCTCTCTCAATTATAATTCAATTTCATTACTATATCCATTTATTTTATCTTCTTTTAAGATTATCCTAATTATCATTCTCCTCATCGTCACATATCCCTTGACAGTTGGAAGACTTATCTCCGTCGTTACGCGATTTTGCACGTTTAGCCACAGTCCTCTTATTATCATAACTTTACTGTGTCATACTCGATGAACTGTATCGAGTCCGAATGCCATAAAAATATTTTTCCTCGCCCTTTACTTTATTTATTCAAAACAGCTGCGATTTTATCATTGATTAAGGGTATATAGGAGGGAATATTCTTTCCCCGTTTCCCCCATTACTAAATCTGGTCTTTTCTTTTGGGATACTATAACTATTGATTTGCGGGAAAGTGAGTGTAATTTAGGATAAGTCACTCACTAAACTAAGTGTAATGTAGGATATGAATTGTTCCACAATTCTTACTATACATTTTGGTGCTACTGTGGTCTTTAGATTTCATTTTTATCGGTAAAAATGTTGATACCAGTAAATTTTTACGTCGCAAAGAACTAAAACATTTTCGTTGCAGAAAATTTCCTATATTACTACTTCGTGGAAGTAATAATTGAATTTGAATGGAAGAAAAAGGATAATTGAAAAATGTTCGTCCTAATTCCGCGTCCTATTTAGCAATTTTGTGACGAAATTAAATAGTTGTTAAGATAATAAAATATTGCGTCACTAGTATGTATTTTAATGAACAGGTCCATTTGTTTGATGGATCCTTGAGAAAAAATAAGTTAATTTCCGAGTTCAAGTAGGAACATTTTGTCGCCTCCAGAATTTGAGCACTACAGTTTTGCAGATAAAGTTAATTACTTCCTCATTCTTTTTAGGAATGAAGTGTCTTTTCTTCGCAAGACACAAAACCTCTCGACACAAGGTGTCAAGGATAACGCTCCTATGCTCCAAAACATCGCATGTAGAAATGTGTGTCTCTTACCGCAGAGGACAGAAGGCGTCAGAGGGGCGTTGTTTTGATTCCGCCATAGGGTTGCTCTCTCTCTTGTCCCAAACTTTAGTCTAAATAATGAAACGAACCAACTCGTATCTGAGGGATAATGGAAAGGTCTAACGAAACGTGAAGAAACTTGGATGAATTACTTTGTCGGTTTTGATGTGAAACAAGGTTGAATATAATCTTGAGCACAGATGAATTTGGTTTGTTTTCTAGTGAAAAATTTCATCTTTTTCTTATTAAGTTCTTGGGTCTATCAGACCAAAACATTTCAGTTTGCTTTGAGGTTTAATGTTCTATATTATACTATCATCACATTTCTCTGAATTCTCACATTAAATATGTTAAAATATTAATTTAATATTTAATCATGGATAATTTTGGAAAATTCATCAAAATCTCCCTTCATTGTTTTTTGCATAAGATTTACATTTTACTCATTAAGTCGGAAAAGTGACTTAGCGGTATAGGAGAACGTAGACAGATTACAATAAAATAATTTAATTTAATATTATATTAACAGTAAGGGATAGTAAGTATTCATTATTCATTTAGTGGTTATACAGAAATGTATTTCCAGCTATCAGAAGCTCTTATAGATTAGACGTATCTTTTGAAATATTCAGATAGTCTGACGGTTAATCCATCTCTAAAGAAGCCTGAGTTACACCACTAAAGCTACCTTTGAGCACTGCATAGATTACTCCGTAGTAAAATTAGGAACTGAATGCATACACTCCAGTTCTAATAGAAAGGCCTGGAACTTCTAGAGTACCTTGTATTTTTGGGCCCACAGAAACTCTGGTACCAGAAGCTCAAAAGCTTTTGGAGCAGGCTGGGTTAATAAGAGTTTCTTACAGTTCTATGGGGCTCGTAATATGCATACATGTCCCCTCCTTTTGAGAGCTGAAGCAGAGAAGTAAAGCAATGGAATACCTGTGGTCCTAGGTTCCATTCCTGTGCTACGTCCCTCGTCTCTAGAGAAACTAAAACTATTTCGAGTCTCCGATTTCAGATGTAAAAGTTCCACATAAATGAACGTCTTTTTCTCAAATCATTTGTTCGCAGTGCCTACGAGATAGTTGCATTCCCTCTTGGTTGCCCTCTCATACGATAATTCATAGAACTTGTCGTATAGAAAAGTTCCTCTATGGGAAAATAATATACATTAAAATAATTAGTATTCGGGAATGAAATTGGGTGGTTTTTTTAAATGCCATAGATCTGAAATTAATTCTTTTAATATTAAAAAATTTGTTAGATGATTCTAATTCTCATCACAAGGTATAATTATCGTAGCTTGTCTAGTAGGAAATATGGCTTAGGATACAAAAAATAAGTAGGAAAATAATTAATTTATACCAATCCTCATTTTATTAAAAATTGAATTTTATTAATAATGGATGTTATGAATGAATGATGAATTTCTGCATCTACTCGAGGTTCTAAAGATATTAAGATGATGGTATAAAGTTTCAATGTATTCTTGACAAAATTAATTGGAGTTAAATTTCCATCCAAAGGTAAAGCATATTTGTTGGTCTTGGCACATTTGATGTTTTCATAAGCATGTTAATAATAATAATGCTTTAATTCAAAATTAAGGATAATTATTAAGAATTGCCAAAGTTCTTTGAAGATAGGGAATTTTATACGTTTTACACTCTTATCGGCTACCTTTTCCAACTTAAAGATGGCGTAATTTGACCCTTGATTAGCACTCTCTCGCCTCCTAATCAGTGGAAAATGGGATCTCGTACTCAAGGAAGGAGGAAACATTAGCGGAAGATTGGAAGCGCATGGCTGAGAAGGGTTTCTTTTCTTATTTCTGTGGAAGAAATGGCTGATGTTGAAGAGGGTTCAGGCGGGAAATTGGTGTGTGACCTACATTTCCACCGATATCACTAGTTTAGGCTGAAGTGTGTCATGAATACTTGGGAGGATTTCGCCGTGGAGATAGGACTACCTGGCGGCGTTTAAGTCTGTGGTTCCTTTAACCGTGTTCCCGGAGGGGGAGATGTCGCCCTGAGTTAGCTTCTCCCACCACAAGCACTTTACCAGGATATCTCGAGGAGCGAGTTTGAACAGATGGTCCACTAAATTTCCTGATTTTTGGCTGAATTCAGAGTCATGATATGCGTATCACATACGGCAAAAACGGATGATCCATCGCAAGGCTAAGGTGTATTTTGAACTAAGTCGATCCTTATAGTTGGTCTTTAAGCACGTTCCTCAGTCATAGCGGCTTCTAACCATAGAGGATGATCTAGTGAAAGAGGAGGAAAAGATTCGATTATCGTTAAACCATATACACTTAGACTAGAAAATTATGTAATGCGGGAAATGGATGCAATTTTCGCCTTCATATTGTCCAGATGATTTATTTTCACACGTATGCAATTAATTTAAGCTTAATCAAAATGTCTTTCAAGTAATAATAGGAGAACTACGAACTTCCTTTTCATTAGAATTTTTTCAATCGATTCCATCTATGTTATATAAGTTTTTTTTCAGATTTACCGTACTTATATCGTAAATGAAACTGATACTGAAAGTACTCCACATCTGTACATACATATTTGTGTATGTGTTTGAAAAATCTTATTCCTAAGATTTATTTTTGTATTGTGCTATAGCAAAACATTACTATACATACACATATACATATAAATATACATCTTTGTACTATAATCTGAGTTGAAAATATATTCTCTTGATTGAGCTTCAATTCAACTGAAATTTTGCTGCGGAAGAAAATCGTTTAGAATTCACGCTCCTCTTAAGAGTTTCCTTTCCAAATTTATTTCGCGAAACGGATGGAGATCGTTATCTCTTCGCATTTATTGCATTCTTTACGCACGTTGAAATCTCTCCAGCTAATTCTCGCAAATGATAATTAAAGAGGCTCTCCGAACGAGTCAACACTTGGCAAACTCCACCGTACGATCGACTTTTTTGGCTCATTTGCCGGACAAAATTTCCTTTCGCAAGACTCAGGGAAGAAATACAACCGACGAAATAGTTTCATTTGCAAAAAACCCTCATTAACTGTGCGGTAATGCATCCTCAACTCACGCGCTACCCTTCGATCCATCTGTTGACCGAAGAAGCGTTTGGGAAGAAGGCGACCCCGTTTCTGCCACGGAGGTGAACACGGGGGGGAACAAGGGTGCAAAGTATCGCTTCATTCCATTGAGACCGTCATTGTCTACAGCACCCCTTCCTACCTCTCGAGGGTGTCGCAGACACGTTCCTCCTTCCTTCCCACGCCGCCCTTTTTTTTCCCTTACTCGGCGCAAGAAGGGTAGCAACGACCTTGATTATTAATTACTCGCTGTATATACTGTTGGGAAGCCATATCCTTTAGGCGGTTCTTCAGGTACGTGAATGGGTGGGAAGTTTTTTTTATAGGTCTTCCAGAGGTAGGGCGTGTTTTTCTTTTATTTCGTTGGAAGAAAAGGGGGGATAATGACGTCATCGGGGGAGGAATGTGCGAGGGTGTTGGAGAAAGGGCTTTCGTTGTCTCTCGATGATAATTACTGGGAGTGGAGTCGCGGAGGAGGTGTTCCAAGACGTCGGTTTTTGAAAGGGGTTTTGCGGGGTGGAGATATTAGGGATGGGTGTACCGTTGGCGGGTGGACGGTAAAAGGTCAAAGAAGTCCTCGATGGGATTGTTAAAGGTGTGGGGATGTAGGTAGGGCTGAGTTCGGTTTTCGAAGGAAGAGTGAAAGGAATGGAAATTAGACATTTTATGGACTTATGGTTGCATTTATAGACCATTTATGTTTTGGTGTGAACGTGTTAGGGTTACCTGTTTACGAAAGACTAAATTTTAGAAAATTATAGTTCCGAAAGTAAACTTATGCAATTTCTTTTGGAACTATTTTCGTATTTAAATTCATAGTGAATATATTAAATGTGCTAGTATTTAGGAGTGATAGGGCTCATTATAATCAACAATTCTGCGTGTTCAACCATTACTGATACCATCCGATGATGAATTGATGAGATATATGATTATTAAGCAATTCCGAGAGTGTTCTACATAATCATTAACAATTCGTTGTTCATCTTCTCATTTAGTTTTCTTTAAATTTAATACTTTCATAAACAAGAAGAGATAGGGTATGAAAAATCGTGATAATTGATAGTACAACGATAGTTTCGTAAGATAGATCATATATTACGGATGAGTAAGCATTAGTATATAAATATTTATTTTATTTGTAGATAAATCAATAGCGTTAAATGTTTTGTATAATAAGTTTTAATGAGGTAAATAATGATGTGGATTTACGAATTGATTTATTTCTTTTAAAATATCTTAATCGATTTATTTAATGCGATACATTTATAGCAGCTTGATAAATATGTAAAATCAATAACAGGAAATGTCAGATGAGTTAGTGACCCATAAAAAATAATGAATTAATCAATCGTACACTTTCCGATAATTCAGTAACTATGCATCCCTTTTATGTAATGGATACATAAGTATCGCAAAGTACAGCCGCAGTCGCGAATCGGAAAAGAGTAAAAAAAAGTCGCCCTTAAATTTCAAGAGTCGATTAAAGGGAGACCGAAGTGACGGTGGAAACTAAACGATTTTGGTATTGGCAGGTGGGTAAGAGCTTTTCGATGGATTCCCTCGCGAGAAAATCTTGTTTCGACACAATCGATAGCGTCAAGGTGTTGACGGAATGGGCTGCTTTAAGTTTTACGAATAACTGGGCATTTCCACTCCGAATAAGGCTGCTTTTATCACTCGGGATTAATTGGTCGGACGTTGAATTGCACGGAACATATTTTTTTCGGTATTTAGAGCGGAAGGCGTGACCTAGTTCTCCGATGCGAGGGAAAGAGAGGACAGGAAGAGAAAACAAAGGGGAGCAAAAGAAAAAGAGAAATGCGGGAGAAGGGGAGGGCGTGGTGGTGGGGTTGGAAAGAGGGCAAGAATATAGGCGAAAATGAGTGACTTACGCAAGAAAACGGGAGCGAAAAGTGGGTCTTGTTTTATATTTTTCTATTCTATTTATATTGTGCTATGTCCAAGGATTTTTAGCCGTGAAAAATATCTTGACAGGATCGGGACTCGAACCCGGATATCTCCATTACCGATAGGTTCCTCTGTGGGTAGAAATTGGGTAACTCAAGCTGATTACTCGTCCTGTAAGACACTTTTCATATCTGTTAAATCCTTGGATTTATTCCTGCCGCGTGTGATATTGATGCATATTTCATCTTCACCCCTTTATACTCAGATTGTCATAGGTCGTTTTCAATGTAGATTACCGATCCCCGTTTCTGTACGACCTTTGCTGATAGTTCGTATTTGATACTACGAACGAACACGATTTATATTGAGCTTTGTGATTGAAACTCTCTTCAGTTCACGGTCCACTGATAGATTATACATTAGAATACGCGGCTGTCGTTCAGGAATGGTTACGACGCGAAAGCAATTATCTTCTACGCTCTTGAGTCGAACCATAAGGGTCTAAGGTAATTTTCATTTAAAATTCTATATTTCGTCATGAAGGAAGGAAACTGACCTCTGGTAGTGGATTGTGAACATATTTGGCCGAGGATGCATGTTTATCCATAAATATGGAAGGGAACTAGTCGTCCTTGTAATTTTACGTAGGCGTTCGTCCATGAAAGATCTCAACTGACCATGGATATCCGCGGGGGAAATGATGCAGAGTTTGTGGTCTCTTTTAACTAGAAGTAGGAGTATAAATTACGTATAAAGGCAGTATTATTGTGGTGTAGTTGATACCATTATCATTTAATCTTTAAGTAATTGATTACTCCCATTGAAAATAGTTACGTAAAAAAACGATTTCTATAGAAGTATTCAGTTTTCGTTATAATGGATATTTAAATGTATCAAGACAATTGTGAAGTTGAGAATCCTACTCAATATGCTAATCGCTCATTTCTATAGTTATTGAGGTACTTTGGTGGCTGATAATTGCTTAAGATTATTCAAACTTTTATTATTTAAAATATTAAATAAAGATCCTATATGATAAAAAACTCTGTCATGATAGAAAAGTTCGGCAATCTTCAACTAGAATATCGCAATTTTATTCTTCTTAAACGTATTCAAAACGTATATAAAATCAGTAAATATCATAAAAATAATAAGATTCATTTACGTTATTTGGTTCCGAATGCAATCATTTCGGATAAAGATTCGTTAGATTAAAGAGCAAACATTTTCCAAAATCCATTCGGAATGCATTGAGAATGCTCCATTATCCGAGTGGTAACAGGTGTTTTTAATACGATTGCGGATATTGTGGATTCGAATACTCTTTTTAATCCAGCATTCACTCATTTACCACTCTCTTCAAAAAGAATTCAAGAGTAGCTCTTTGTATTCGCATCAAATCGAGATACTTCGATTAAATTTTATAATATATAAAATCCTAAATATATTGATTTAAATCATAAAATTCAAGCTAGAATCCCTTCTTTAATTACTTAACGTTAATAGCAAATAACATTTATGCATTTTTCTGAAAAATAATTATACTGATATATAAATTTTTGTTCGGAAGAATCGGAATTGATCAGAAAATGAAGTAACACTTTTGGAATGGCCGTAGGCAATTATTAATATTATAAAGTTATTTTGATTCCAAAAGAAGTATTTTATCAAAGATTTGTTTAATTTTATTTGGTTCAATTAATTTTAGAAAATAAAAGGATCCGTATTTTTTTGTTTCTGGTAGATAAAATTCTGTTTGCAATGAAGTTTCATAAAACGGGAGGGATTTATTTGATATTCAACTATAAACAGTGAAACCAAAATTAAGATAATGAAATTATAATTATAGGAATAGTTAATGTTACAAGTATAGTATGAAAATCAGAAATTTTAAAACATTTTCATTTGATGTTAATTTAATCATCACGCACCCATAATATCAAGTTGTTTTCTAGAAAATATGTTCAATATTTATGTTACTACTTTAACTACATAACTTAAATTCAATTTCACTGCGTAATAGCAACGAAATATTAAAGTCTCTTCCGCCCTGTTGAAAGTATTATAAAAGTTACTCTTTATATTTATAAAATTAACACTATTGTTACGAGTTAATTTACGAAAAATTTGTAACTAAGTGTAGCCTCCTATGGTGTTTATCTTTAACTGGGAAAATAACATCACCATAAAGTTGAAAATTCTCGGAAAAACTGTGATTAAACTGCATGCTACCCTAATCTAAATTATGCAACAAACAACTCAAAGAATTAAGGTTTCTCAAGAAACCCCTGCTAAATTTCCTCTTGAACGCATAACCGTCACATTAAGCACAGCTCATGGATTAATGTAAAGGAAGGTAACTTGCAAAAAATAAGAACAATCTTTTGATTTAGAAACCTCATGTACTGTTTGGTTGAGCCCTTAATAATTTCCATCAACCTCCCGTCTGATTGTGCGGCATCTAAACACGCAAGCATTATATCCCGTATCAACGCCCTGGGAGCGGATTCAGACCCGGTGGCGGCATTACAATTTAAACACGTTCGCCCGAGTATGGCTCGAATTACGTTCACGCGTTTGGGAACGATCCCGGAATTATTTAAGCCTCGGAAGACGGAGGAGTAATATCCGAAGGGAAGGAGGTTGGCACGTGCTGAGGGTAAATTGCAGCCAAGACGTAGTAGAGAAGCGGCCACTTTAACCGGAGTTCCCTTCAAGTCCTGAAGGAAAACCGAAGATAATCACCGTGTTATTCTGTGCCCAATTCGAGCTTTAGGGCGATCGCGATATTTGGGCCCGAGGGGGGTGTTATAGAACACCGATGAAAGGTTTTCCCACCTACCGAGTTGTCGTATTTTGGGTATTCGTTTGGCTACAAGAATTACTCCTCTAGGGACGGTAACAGAGCATTGTGACTCTCATATTAAAGTGTTTCCTAGGTGTTTAAAAGTTTATTCGTTGTCATAATAAAATATCTCTTTTCAATTTCAATGTTTTACTCTATGGAGGCAACCATCTCTTATTATTTAAATAATTTGAGTTTATCTTAAATATGCATTGAATTTTACTTCCAGTTCAATTTTTTCAAATTTCTATATCGCCGATTTTGATTCTTTATTTTGATGTACTTGATTTCGATATTTTTTCCTATTTTTACTCTTATGATAAACTTTTTTCCGAGAGCTTGGGTTCTTTGATGTTTTCACACGAGATATAAAAAAATATTTTGGAAAAACATTTGTAGTCGAGTATCACATCAAAAAAGTGAGGATATTCGCGTGAAAAAATGAAAGAGCCATAATCCACGTAGTGGAACGTTTTACAGTATAAAATGCGGAAAACATTACTTAAATAATCGATCAAATATTGCCGGAGACATTTTCAGCTGCCTACTATTATCAAGATTCATCTAAGGTGGAAAATTGTGCTCGTTTTTCAGAAATGGAAAAGGCATTAACGCTAGTCGTTAAAAATCCTCCCTGTCACGGTGAGAAAGTTTTTTATTCGGTGCTAAACCCGAGGCGATATGAAAGGCCAATGCTGGAAATGGCTTAAAAATGAGTGAAAAATGTCTGGAAATACCGTATTTTTTTGTTGCCTCCTACCCTTTTGTGTTTCCCTCACGCCCTGCTGTTAGGGTTCCTTTTCAGTTGACAGTTTTCCCCAAAGGGAGATGATATTTTCGAATCGTGGGTAAAGGATATGTGATACATTTGAAATATAGAAAACAGGCGTGTTTGTTAAATTATTTCTGAGAGTTAATATATGGATGTTTAGGGTGTAGTTTCTGGAAGTACAGATTAGTTTTACACCCTATCTGTTGAGAAAGAATTGAATTCATCTCCTTGGTAACATAGCAATCATACCTACGAACGGCTCTTAATGGGTTCGTCTGCTATCGTATGGAATGTTGAACATGGGAAACAGCCATTTACCTTTAGCTGACCACATATGAGAGGTCTTATAGTAGGGGTGAGAGGTGTAGGTTGTGAGGCATTCACACCGTGCCCTGGATTCAAGCCAACAGGACCCTTCGCTGGCTCCGGCTTCCGGTAATTAAAGAGAAGCCGAGGTTGACGGCGAGCGAAGAATTTGAGATTGAGAGAGGTTCAAGAAATACCCGAAAGATGGACAAGGAAAGATTTGGAGAGGATACCAAGGCTAAGGCTGTTACTCGCTAAGGATTCTTGGGACGGGATTTCCTCACTAGTAAGGTGTTCCAGCATCCTTCAACAATGAGGTGTCATATCTCGAAGAATTTTTTTTCTCTCTCTATCCTATTTATATACATCTCTCGCCCTGATTTATCCCCTTTTTTATTCCGCTTCCTACCTCGAGATCCCACATCTCATGCGAGTCTTTTATACTCAAACCCCTATATACTATTTCTGTATATTTAAATGGGTAGCATTTAAATATTCTATTTAATCCTATGGCATTAATACGCGAGTACTGAAAAACATTAATCATTATTATGGTAGCTTATCGTAAACAACAAATAAATGATATTTTAGTGAGTCGAGGAAAATTTAACCATAGATTTTCAAATATCTGCCATGCAATCTTGTCTAAGAATATTGTGCAGAAATTATTCATGTTTTCATAATCTACACCGATAATAGAGGAATGTTTAACTTCATATATCCTGTATTCAATACTGTTTCTTAAAATTTAACTATTCAATAAATCGTTGTAATTTGGTTTTTATCGACTAATAAGGCTCAAGGAAACTTAAAGGTATATTCTTCCGTAACATAATAATATCTATCCGGTATTCGCCTTGAGATTGAAGGAAAAACAATTCTAAATTCCTCCTCCGATTCTAAAAAACCTAAACCTTTTCGCCCCATGCCAGTTTTAATTCCTGTTATTACGATCTCTCTTTGTTCTACAATTAAGTCGGTTTGAAAACGCCTTAGCAACGTATGATGAAATGGTGTCAAGAGACTATGGATTGAAGTTGTGTGGGGAAGGGCGCAGGATCGTTGAAGATTTTTCGAAGGCCGCCCTTCCGGAGTTCTCTTCGGAATTGAGACTCTAGCGAAGTGTGCGAAAGTTTGGGGCAAATGAGAAAACTTAGGATCCGCAAGTAGAATGCAACGGATTAAATGGCGTTTTTTTATGAAGGCTCATAGATTGGCGTTTACTTTCTCGCCTTAGTCAGTGGCGGTTTCAAAAAGGCTTATAACTCTCCGTCATTTAGAAAGTAGTAAGAACAAGTATGAACTATCCAGCGGAGGGATACGGTTGATGAAGTAGATTTATTGTGCATATAAATATTCTACTCTTATCGAGATATCAACGGAGAGGATCGCATAATAGTAGTATTGTTAACGTTCCAAAAGATTTCGCGGTCCGTGTCAACGAAAAATCGTTCGGATTCCATTATGAAGGCTATTTTCGTCTATATTTCGTTTTTGGTTCTATGGGTTTGTTTGTTTATGTGTATACATTCAATACATAGTATTACGTATGAATATATATAGCGAAGAACATTTCATTCAGGAACTTATTCCAACGATAATGACCTCATAAATCTTACGATTTCCACCCATTAAAACATAATTTAATTTCACAAGTAAGAATGATCTTTTTTGAATGAAAATTATTAAAATATTCGTCCTGAATGTTTCCGTTATCCCTCTCACAAAACCTTACCCGTTTCGGCCATAAATATTTCTAACCCACGCGCAATGCATTTTATGGACGATTCATGAGCTTTTGTGCATAAATTTTTCATGAGTCTTCCCCCCACATACTTCCGCTTTTGTAACTCCGATTCGTTTATGAATATTCCAGTATTCACGCGAAAACTTTTAACTTTCCTAATTATTTCTTTGCCACGGTTTATAATGCCATGGTTGTAGTATAAGTAGCGTGGTGATGAAATTTATCACTTACGTTTCCAGGTTTTTACGTCCGAAGATTATTAACCTTAGATACAATTTAATTCATTTATTTTTTGTTTTTTTTTTCAATGTTCCATCATAATTTTGTAACTCTTGGATTGTATTTTAGTTTTTCTTTCACTTTCCCATGAATGCAACTCATTTATTTTGTTCAATGAAATGTCTTCTATGCATGAAATCAAAAGTCCTCTATTTGTTTGTAATGATTTTTAACACGATGCAAAAATTTAGAGTACATTACCATTTGTGTTTAACTTGAAATATCATTGCGTATAGGAGATTTTGATAACGAGATATCTCGGAATTGAATCTAGAGCCAATAAAGCCATTCAATCACTTTCACAATTCGAAACTGGGTTCTTTCAAAGATCGTGTAACATTTCCCAACCGATTCTCCCCAGTTAGCATTGCGTTTCTCGATTGAGAGATTCGATTTTTTTAAAAACTGCTTTCCATTTCGAAAAGTCCCAAATTCATTTCCAAAAAGAAAGGGAAATATAGCGGCCGCTCAAAAGAAATAGGTTTTCTCCATGGGCGCGGAATATAAAAAAATAATAAAAAACCCTTCGAACATTGAAATGAAAGTGAAAATTCAATTGCGGATCAGCTAAGAAAATTCGAGATATCTGATGATTTTTTCCTGCCGGTGGGCACGTTGAAATTGGAGGACGCCGAGTATAAACATCAGTTTATCCCGAAAGATTTATTATTTTCTTTCTTTTTTTAAAGGATCGATTCTAACAAAAGTGAAGGGAGATACTGAAGGAGAGAGTAACGTAGTCGATATTTAGTCAAACACCGTTTGTGAGCGCAAACACTAACCAGTCGGTTCATACGATGTACGCGGGGAGGGTAGGGGATGTCCGCGTGTGTCCACACGCCTTGGGCACGCCAACCCTCATCACCACTGCAATCATCACCGAGCTCTTCCACAAACAAGCTCCCTTCAGACGCCAAATATTCTGCCTCAAACCCCCCTCTGCATACATAAACGAATTATTTGGTTTTAATTGGGTTTTGATAGAAGAATAATTGAATCTCGGAACCGCATCGTATCTTCAGGTCAGAGTGGGATTGACTTGTACCCTCGTATCCTTAGTGGACCACTGCTTATGTTTCTCAGCGTGACCTCGGCACTCACAGCTGATACAGTGCGTTTCGAAGTGGTGGATGGTCTAGAGGGATGGAATTGTTTCTCGTGTTGTACCCCAAAGTTATTCGGTAATAAAGATGAGTTGGAGGTAAAAAATGATTTGTTTAAATATACGAGTTGCATTGTTGTCAGTATCATACCACATGATGATATGCTAATATTTTAAATATTTTATTTAATATATTATATAGGAATTAAAAGTTTATAGTCCGCTGAATATTTCTTAATCTATTTTATTGTATGTACATTCATTAAAAATTGTGTCGCAGATATTTTATATTCCCCAAATATAATAGCCTACTCAATTTTTAACGAATTCGTGTATGCAATGAAATTAAGATTGTTTTATCGTCGATGCTTCAGTAAGTCTTTCCATAATCGATAAGAGCCCCACAGCGTCAACTATTTACTATATATTCAAGGTGTGAACTAATAAAAACCGAGTTCAATAATTCGAGTAAAGTTTAGTAGTTATTTACGCAAGATTTTATATTTATATTGTATATTCATATAGCTGATCATCTTTCACTACGTGAAAAACTATACTTCTAGGATTTTAGTCATTAGCTCACAGGTTAACATGAAGGAAATATATTTTCTTTAGGTTTGATTAAACTGGTATTTTATTTTGTTTTGTCTTTATCTCTTAAAAGAATGTGATTTTTAAAATAAAATTTAGTAATTTCCTGTACTCGTGGTATAACTCCAAAAATTCGGCAGGTCGATCTCCCGTCCCTCCTAAGTGATGCTCAATCGCGATGGGGATTGCATCAGTTAATGGGATGTCTGTCGCGGATATGATCATTTAGTATCGGAGACATGGCAACCAGTCTGTCAATAGCGGTTATAGCAGAGTAATCTAATGGGAAATCTAGAGGGCTCCATTGCACGTCAAAGGAAGAC
This sequence comes from Pantala flavescens, assembly GCA_020796165.1. Classification (NCBI taxonomy): domain Eukaryota; kingdom Metazoa; phylum Arthropoda; class Insecta; order Odonata; family Libellulidae; genus Pantala; species Pantala flavescens. The sequence goes on from CM036878.1 coordinate 28,133,969, forward strand.
TTGGAAGCGGTAACAGTATTGTCTGTCCTTTAAGTTTTCATTAAGCTGACTTCGTTCACCATAATTTTCCATACATGAGGCACATTACACTTTAAATGGTTTATAAATGCAATTTAGTTTAGGGCTTATTGTCTGTATGCTGGACAAAACAGCAGAGATATTGATTGACATATTTCTTCAAATGATTTATCTTTTTTCTTATTGATTCAGTAAGTTTTGCTTGAATATGCGAAGAATTAAGAGTTTATTTATTAAGTAGTATTTAATTATGATTGATTTACTCGCATGTGTTCATCTTTTACGTTCAAAAAATCGTTCGTAATGACTCTGTTAATGGAAATAGCGTATACTTTTATATCTATCATTTTAACTCCAAATGGAAAAACATTTTAGTTTACTATTTTTCACTCCTATCATTTTACGTTATGATTAATAAAATCCCAATTTTATCACGCAACTCATCCCTATTATTGCTCTAATGGAGCTATGTTATGATTGCACACAATTCGTATTCAATATTCTCCAACGAACGTCAGCATACAGTGAAAGAGAATAAATACACAAGATAGAGACTCGATAATATAACGAGGGCCTTTCCCAACGAATGGAAGTAGTTTATTTAACGCGAATGCAGATCTTTCGGAGGAATGTTCCACGAGAGTAGGAAATAAAGCGGTACGCTTAGTACGGAAGTAGCACAGTAAATTGAGAGAGGGCGGTCAAATCCTAAAACTGTTTGAGTACCTCGGCGCGTATCCGGAAGTTGAGGTCGAGAAACGTTTTCATTTCGCCGAAAGTTTTCCGTCTAAACCTTTCCACTTCTCCCACCGACGCGCATCTACTATTCCGCAGTGTGTGTTTGATTCCGTGTTTGAAAAAGGCAAACGGTGTTTCAAGCGGATTAATGAAAATACTTCGTAGAGTGGGGCACGGAATGATTCCAACTCTTTGATTGACCCTTTTTGAGCGTTAGTTTAAATGCGTGCAGTATTCATACTGAATTTCTTTGAATCGGGAAACTTGGTCGTATAGGGTAAATATTTATTTAATCATAGGGTTCACGTTCATGATATCTTGCTACGCTCTTCGGATATCTTTATTTTGCATCTGTTATGTATCAAAATGTTTGTAAAATAGTGTAAGACTGAATTAGTAAAAGTGTTGTTCTATCTTCCGAATTCATAATGGAGAACTACCACAAAGTTAAGACCGAATGGCTAAGTCTATTCAAACAACGTTATTGAATTTGAGAACATTCGTACTCAACTCGAGCAACTGTTTTAACTATTCATCCCGATAGTTCTGGCTCGTAAAACTTTCATATATAAAAACTTTTACGTTGCTTATTTATCTCCTACAGCATTCAACACCTTAGGGTAGAAGTTACATATTACTCTGTAAATTTAGTATCTCATTATAAATTTATTTCCAATTAATTGTGGTGACCTAATTTCATAGTGTTATTTGATCAAAACACGCTGTATTTTGGAAGGAATATAAGCGATAACTTTTAATTAAAAACCTAATTTCCAGAATAGGAAGTACCGTCATCATGCATTTATAATCATGTTGGGCATTTTCGCAAAACATTACCAAACTTATGCATGAAATATTACTTTTGCGCCGTTTGCTATCAAATTATTGCAATTGAATAGGAAACATTTAATTGAAATTTCATTCGAATTTCGGTAAATTGGCGAATATGGGGTCACCATATTCCCAATCCATTTGAGATTTGTGATGTGATAAAATGTTCCATATTTGTTTCCATTAAATCCATCGAAGAAATTGTTTTAATGATTTATGATCAATTGCTATGCTATTACAATATTTTTAAGCATTTATATTTAGTCATTCCTTCTAATTTTTTATAGGAACTCGTTATTCTTAGTTTTTATTAAACCCAGCGTACATCCCTTTAATGAAATATCATGTGTTATTTTACGAGGTTAACTTTGCTTCTGTTTGAGAAACTGTTCAGAGTATCTTCCGGAGCACGAACTAGGATAACCCCGCGCGTACTTTAATAAGATACCCAATTCTCCGTCATTTATTTTCCGGTTCACAAACATAAACTTACTGAAAGCATGTTTACAGAACCGTAGGAAAACATTTTAAGAGAAACGTACACCACTTCTTCGTCTGCAGATAGGTGCGACGGTAGATACGACGGACTAGGTCCGCCGAGAATCGGGGCAATGCGCATCAATCATGCCAAGGAGACGGTCGGAGGAGTTGCAGAATCCTCAGGGACGAACTTCTTCCGCTAGATCGCTTCGTATTTATTAAGGTTGCGGAGGTCAAAACCACGTGCCTTTTATATCTTGGACATGGTCTACTCTCGTGCTTTCAAGGGAATTCGGGTACCGAAATGTACTACGTCGAGGAGGATGCAATAAAAAGCGAATATGGGCGGAGAACACTGCACTAGAAATGAAATACAATCTCATTTTGCCGAGGTCCATAAAAAAGACTCAATTTTTTCCTCCCGGAGTACATCTGTCTTTTTTCTAGCGGAAGCTGTTCAGATTCGTTTTTAAGAGTGTATTTAGGCTCGTTATACAGGAATGAGAGGCATCAAAATGCAGCTTATAGGAATCATGAATTTAAACGTAGTTTGAAGTCTTTATTCGTCTTCTTTTGAAGCGTTAAAATTTATTTACTGTTTTTAGATTTATAAAAGTCCTTATTATTAATCAATTTTTACATCAGATGCGTAAAATTGATGCTACAACCATGATTTTTCTTGATTCTATTTTCGTTTAATCTTATACTGGAAAGGAAATGGATATTTATCTCTCCTTCACATAAATTACAATCAAAATCCGATTAGAACATTAAGCTGCTTACGAAAGAAAACACTATGATTAAAATAAAAATTAATATTAGGTCTATTACATTAATGATAACACTAAAATGAGGTATATTTTTGGTGCATCCATTTATTCATTTTCGAATAATATTTGGCAATATGTAGTTCTTTTTTTGTTACTGAATTACTTAATATAGACTTCATATACGTTATAACAGAAAGGTTAATGCTTTAGGTACCTTTGAATGTTTCTCATTAATAGCGAAAGATGTAACGAATTTAAAGTAGTTGAAGCGAACAGCAAGTTTTATAGCGTGCGCAATGAAATCTTCGAGGACAACTTTAGCTCCGTGAATTATGATATAAAATTTATCATTTTATTGCAAGCGATTTCTAGATGTACCATCGAAATAAGGGAAATATAACCAGAATAAAAAATATTCTAGCATCAGTTTATTATCTTAATTTCAATTTCTCACATTCACACCTCTCTCGTCATTTGATAAAGCGCCACGAATTCAAAAATTCTCGTGCGGTTCACCTTACGCGAAAAATGGGGAGTAATCATCTTCGCAAGATAAAACGACGCCTTTTTACATCATAAAAAATACGTTTATTAAATTCACCTCCAAAATGGATGGAAGAAGAGGCAGTTTATTCCATCCGGGAAAATATCATTTGCGTTTCAGTTCGTTTATCATTACCTTTTGTACATTTTGAAAAGGTCGAATAAACGCTTTAAAAAAGCCCTTTTCAAAAAGAAGGCGGAAATGGAAAGCTTTTTATTATGCCAATACTCTGAAAATGGGTGATAAACGAAATCTTATTTAGCGAACTTGATGATGCCGAAGGAGGAATGTAAGATGGCAGGATGATGGAATCATGTCTTCCGAGCGAGATGGGTCGGTAAGTTGTCAATGAGCGGAAGAGCCGCAGAACGCTTTGTTCGATCCATTGATTTTCGGATCACGAAAGAATTCCCTTCTTAAGTTCACTTCTCTTTTGCTCAATCTGTTGCCGATCCATATCGCCTGCGGGTGTGAACGTCTTTTAAACAGGAAATGAGAGAGAGAGATGGAAGGAAAGCAGATGAATGGTGTTCGTAGAAGAATAGCGAAAGGTTATTGAAAAGAAAACTTTGGAATTGAATGGGTGAACAAAGGACGAATTCGAAGATGATGAGATGTTTTATTACCCATTTTCCATTAGATTCATCTCCTGATGATTATGAATAACTTATGAGGATGGGTGATAACACATTATGCAGATGTAAGCCTAACTAAACATAGCGCTAATTTTGGACATAATATTCGGTATAATTAAAAACATTACATTTGCACAGAATCCTATTACGATAATTTTATTAGATTTCAGATCGATTACGAACAATGGGCGTAAGATAACTTTCATGTAGGTTTTGGCAGGTATTAGTAGATAAAAAGATGGTTGGTATTATTATATAATATATCTATGATATAATTATATAGATTGATGTAACAATGTAGGTTGATACAATTATGAGTATACGATTTATTTATTTATACAAAATATTATAAAGGCCAATCTATAGATGTTTCTTATAGCACATGTTGAAGGTTTAAAAAAGAAAATATCCTAGGTGTTGTATATTATTTGAATATCGATGGAAAATATTGATTTATGAGCGATTGTTATTATTACAATTTATTTAGTAATGGTCGTTAAATTTTTAGTTAGTTACAATATATAATTCATTCGATACTCAATAGGGAGAGAATTATTATCAACTAATTAAAAGAACAGAGTTTACATGACATATCTAGTCATTATATACCGATCGATAGAATAATTTTCATCGATAGAGTCTGATGGATTAATATAATATTAGCTAAAGAAATATGTAGTTGCAAGAGGATAGATAACCACAAAAGGTTCGTATTTATCTTCACATTGAAATATTTCCTTTTCAAACGAGACTTTTTCAGTAGAATGATATAGGTACTCATTAACTTGATTGCAACGTGTTGCTTCGTCGTAAATCGTAGTTAAATCTACTAGAGCCAATATTTTAGAATCTCAGTACAACGTTACTCATTAGTATTTGAATCAGGAATTTTTATCCAAAATATTACTCATCTTTCAAACATTTGATATATCATTCCTCCGATTGATTTGCTATCTTTCAAATATATGCATAGAAAATAGAGATAATTCCCTCTCAGCTTTGAGTATCATTTGCTTCGGGAAAATCGTACAAAAAGATAACTATTATATGGTATAGAATATAGAAAATTATGATGGACAGAGATTGGGAAGAGAGTTCGTGAAAAGAAGGGAATCGAGATATGGATTGTGTAGAGAAGGGAAAAGATGAGGTAAATACAAGAACAAAATAGTCGGCGAAGTTAGAGATTGCCAAGGAACAAATGGCATCGGCGTATCTCGCAAAGGGGAAGCAATAGAAGAGAGTTTCGACGAACGACAAGGGACGGGTAAAAGAGGACAAATAGAAGCAGATGAGCACTCTGAAAATAAGGGGTTAGAAGATGAATGCAGATGTTTAGCGAAGAGGAAAAATAGAGAGGAAAAGGTATTAAGATTCCGGGGAATGCAAGAGGCGAATGAATAGAAGAAGGGGTGGGAGAGAAATGTTCGAGAGCCATGGAGGCATTCTTGTTGTTTCATTGATTTTGGCAAGGACGAGGCGTGGAGGTCACTGCCAAAAGGGGGATGAGGGAGAAGAGATTGCAACGAGAAAGGAGTGGGGGGAAGATGAATAAATGGATACAGAGAGAAATGAGTTAATTAACGGGGAGGTAAGTGGGTTGACGTTCGGTCATTATACGCAATTCAAGGCTCCGGTTATGTTAAACGAGTCCATGCGTGGAAAGATTTGGCGCGATGGAGATAAAAGGGGAACGGGTGCCAAAGTGCGGGAGCGTACGAGTAAATAGAGGGTAAAGATCTTCCGAGAAAAGAAACGGCGTAAATTAGACCCTGGATCTTAGCAAGTGCTCCGTAATGAACGCGAAGGGAGAGCTCGTTTGGCAGGCGGGAAGGAAAGTTGCAATCTTGGGAGGACGTAATAAAAAAGTTAATGGAATGCGGGCTTAAGGAGATCCAATTGAAAAATATATCGTCGTCGTTTTTGGCCTCACGATGTTTCTAGAGTGCCATTCTTCGATGCGTTTTTCTGCGGAAAAATTGGGCTTTAATTCTATTGCGAAGTAAAGGATTGCTTTTTGGAGTATGGGAGGCTAAATATGGATGATGATATATGCTGTATTCTAGTATTTAGAAGATAAGAGTATTTTTGAGTGACTTTCCTTTGCTCATGACTACGAAATTGATTATTACATTGCTCCAATTATCAAATAAAAATATAGTTCTAAAAATCATATATGACTTATATAGAACCTCAACTGATTCCCAATGTTTTGTATAAGCGATATGTTCCGACTAATTTTAGCCACATTTAAGAGAGGAAAAAAGATGTTTAAGGCCTTTAAAGGTTACTTTAAGGTTGACGCATTAAAAAGGAATTCTTAAAACGATTCGTCCTAGCATCTATTTCTCGTATTTTACGCGCATTATCGGATCGGCCTAGATAGCAGGGGGGTCGCATAATTTCAATTACGTCTTCCGAAAACGTACTTTCTCTAAACTTATCTAATAAACGCAATCTGGCTGCTAATCTTCTATCTGCTAATGTTTCCCAACCTGCGTCTGATAATAGTTTCGTTACGCTTGCCTTTTTATCGTAGCAATTCTTTACAAATCTTATTGCTTTTCGTTGGACCTTTTCTAGTTCGCGGGTACTAATTTCGTCCGCGGGATCCCAAATACTAGATGCGTATTCTAGTTGTGGTCTTACTAACGCGAAGTAACAACGCTCTCTCACTCTTTCGTCGCTTTTACCTACGATACGCCTAATGAAGCCGAGTTTTCTTTTTGCTTTACCGCAAATATTTCGTATGTGTGTGCTCCAATTTAAGTTATTTGCGAGAGTAATTCTGAGATATTTAACCGAGTCTACTACATTAACATCTAGTTCGTTAATTTGATACGCTTTATTCATACGCATTTGTTTTCTTTCGAAGAAATTTACTACGGAGCATTTACTAACGTTAAGGTCAAGTTGCCATTTTTCGCACCAACGTTGGATACGAATTAAATCTCTTGACAAAGACACACGATCCTCCTCGGTGGATATTTCTCTATAAATCACCGTATCATCCGCAAATATTCGCACTTTACTTTCGATATCGAAGCTCAAGTCGTTTATATATATTAAGAATAGAAGTGGCCCAATTACGAACGCCCGAGGTAACTTTGACTTTGTTTGAAGTCACGCCATCAAGTAAAACTTGTTGTTCCCTATCGCGGAGAAAATCCCTTATCCAGTCAATTATTTCTTTATTTATACCGATTAATTTTAGCTTGTAAATTAATTTGTTGTGCGGGACTGTGTCGAAAGCGTTCTTAAAATCGAGGAAGATAACATCTACTTCTTCAATCTACAGCTTCAAATTCTCGGCTGATTTCAGGATATTGTGAACGAATAACGCTAGCTGAGTTTCGCATGATCTAAATTTTCTGAAGCCATGTTGGTTCTTATCGAAAAAATTAACTCTATCTAGGAATTTCATAAGTGAGCTGACAACGATATGCTCCATCACTTTTCCCGACAGTGAAGTTAACGATATTGGTCTATAATTACTTGGGTCCTCTTTAAGTCCCTTTTTATAAACGGGCGTAACGTTAGCTATCTTCCAATCTAGAATTAAACTTTACGTTATAATTATTATATTTATTTTCTCATAGACGTCTTAATTACAAGGTTCCTAATATTATCTTTAACCCAGTTTATTTTATAGTTTTATTAGATCCACAATGGCTACAGAAACAAATAGTACTTGCTCATGGGTGTAATTTAGAGATGAAGAATTCTGTAGTACAACCTTATTATGGAATCAATTAGATAGATATAGCTTTGCAGGAATAAAATTCCGAATCGACTTTCTAAAAATCATCCTAAGAATACTAATAAAATATTTTAAAGCGGAGGAAAAACCCGGTTTCTATCTTAATTTCAAACTTTCTTCAAACGATACCAAAATTAAAAAAGAGAGACTAATAAATCGCTTCTGCTCAGGTGAAGGCGAATGGTGATTCCCTCAACTTTTAATTAGTGAATTTAAGGATTTCAGTTATTAATAAGAACGGACGAGAGTCTTCTTCGTTGCTAAGGACGGGAGAGAGAGAAATTAAGGGAAGCCAGTGAAGAAAGGAAATGAAGGAGAAAAGGGATTCGAATGAAATCTTATAGGGAGCACTGGAGCGTGCGATTCTTTCCTTGGGACGCAATAATGAATAAAAGAGAAAGTATTGCGCTTTTTCCGCATCTCCGAATTCTCCGTCTTTGAATGAGAATCGAAATATTTATCTTATAATTAATAAGGTATTGATATATGAGGAAATAATTGTTTGCTTATGTAATACCTATGTCTGTTTGCTATTCATCTATTTCAGTTGAATATGTAAGAGTAGTTATCAAAGATAATTTGTTTTAAATGTAAAAGCTAGATTGATATGATAAAAGGAACTTTGTTATCAATTACCACGATCGAAATACTATAAGTTCCGGTACATCGTTTGTATTAAAAAAAGGGATAACATTATATATTTTCTTATGACGTAGTAGCTTCTTCAAGGTAGGAATAGTTTTCAATGATTTCCTATCTATTTTATACCTTGCGTAAAGATGTTAAAGTCATAAATCTTCTGTTTTGTGATTCAATTTGTGTGTCCATTTGTGATTCGTACTTTAAGAAGGCACTGTTACGAGTATTAAATAAATGCGTAAAATACTTTGAGAGAAATGTTTCAAGATGCACGAACTAAGGGAATTGATGGTTCCGCATGTCGATCGACACTCGTTTTAAACTATTTATCTCGTACATATATATAATAAACTATATTTTTCTAAAGATTTACTGAAATTTTTCGAAAGATTACGTGATTAAATTGAAATTAAAGTTGCGGTAAAAATATCGACTTAATTAATTTAAAAGGCTAAATGTGATTCACGGAATCGAGTCGTGATAAAAATCCATCTGTAGAATATAATTGCTCGAATGATTACATTTACATGTCACATTTTTTAAATAATTATATGAGAGAATGGGAGGAACAGGCTTATTTAGTTATTTGATTCAATTACTTAAATATTGTAGGAAGAACAAAACTAACGGAAGAATTAAGCTCGTTAATTTAAACATCCCGAAATTGAGAAATTCCGGAAGTGAACTCGTAGAAATTTAATCGAATTCTTAATTTAAAAGTGCATGATGATAATCGTGTGATTCAAATCGAAAAATTATAATCCCAAATTGGCATTCTGATTTAGCTAAAGATTTTAAGTGCCTGAAAATTTTCGTTTTTTCTTTATCCTCCTCATGTATTACCAACATCCGAAAGGCGATTTGGACACCCCAATTCGTTTTTTGCTTTTCCAATTTCGTCATAAAAATATCTAAATATTTTTATGAGGTAATTAATGTGAGGTAATACATAACAAATTTTAATTACAAATTCTGGGTTTTCTCCTATGATAGAGATCCAAACAATGAGGTATAGACACTCTCCTTTGAGAAAATTTTGTTATCCACAGTACTCAGTGTGTGTGATAAATTAAAAAATCCTACTTAATAACAATAAAGTCTTTACGTAGTTACTTTTTAAAAGATATTTAAACTGCTATGTTATAGACGAAAAGATTCAGGGATAGGCTAGAGCAATAAATGTTCAGACATATAGTTTTATCACTTATCTTATTTCTACATCACTGCTATCATGCTCGCTCTAAAATTGCATATTTTTTCTTCATTTCATTCCGTACTTAATGGTCGTATCAAAAATTCTACGAGATATAAACATCGCTATTGGCTATAAATGTTCACGTTGGGGTCAATGACACATGTCATGACACATGAGAAAAATTGCAGAGTAACGTTCATTATTGAGTATGAAAAGGAAAGTTACTGAATCAGATGCTATTTAAGTGTTGGATATTTGGGTGACATGGTTACAAAAATTATAGATTTATAGTTCTAAAGGCATATTTTACAAAGATATTTATAAGAATATTTAAAAATTCGATGCTTAAATCAATAACTACTACCTAGCAATATAATCTACGCGGACTAGTATTGTTAAATGAGAAATTCTATTACACGCCGCGAATTATGTTTATCTTCATTAAATATTTAAAACAGTTAAAAGGAATATTAGTAAAATGAAAATTTATTACATAAGATAAATAAATATAATTTCTGGAATCATCTTGTTAACTTGATAATGAATAATATAGCTATAGATGCTAGAGATATTAGAAGTATTCAAAGTAAATTATATCAGGAAGAAAGGCTTACAGTATCATTACCATCGGTTTATTAAAGCACTGAAACAGGGAAAGAAGACTTTTTATAGATAAGCATTCAAAAACTCTGCCTCGAGTTTTGTTACAAATCGAGCAAAGATGTCCATTTAAGGTACATTTTGCTCGCAACTTGTAAAAAAGAGACAGCAAATATGAGAAAAGTTCACGAAAGAAGAAAGCAGAGAGGGTTTTCTCTCTCGATAGCTGTCAGTGGGAGTTGAAGTGGACGAATAGGTCTCGTCAAGAATGCGTGAGATTGATCGAATGAGATGGAAGAATGTGATTGGTCGATGGGTGGAAACAGATTGGAGGAGATGCCTCACGCAGGTGGCGACTTCGTACGCCTTTCGTTCGGGGATTTTGCGAAATTCGGGTGCCCACCTTTATCATATTACTTTCGAACCTTTGAAGTATTTTATCGTAAGTTCGACAGAGATTTTTATACACTCTTTCGAAGTTGTTGGGCAGTTTTCCAAACCAAAAGTGTCCGAAGTATTTCGTTCAGTTTCAGAGGGATCAATCATTCGTGTAGGAACACATGTATTACTTGTTTTTGTATTAGGTGATCGAAGTAGTTCCAGAAAAAGTTCTGTGGTTTTAATTTGTTGTCTAGTAGGATATGTTTGACATTCCATTTGTTTAATTTGTTTGGTTCTTGTTTTCAAGAATATTGTGCGAGGTCAATTACGTCGATCCGATCATTTAAGTGAATTTACTACAGTACTATGTTCATCGTTCAACAGTTATGGTAGTTATTAGTGGATGAATACAAATATAAATAATCTAAGGTTTACTTTGATATGAGAAAATAATATAAATAATAGTAGATTCCAAAATATGATCAAATTTATTCTCCAACCCATCATATATGGGAATATGGGGAGATATTAGTCAGTTATAAATCAATAGTTAGTACTATCTACGTCTAATTTACAGTTATAGAACCTTAAGTATTCTAAACAGAGAAATAGTTACACCAGCGTTTTCTTTCATTTCACGTGAATCCCCTCCCTTCAGACATGACACATTTCTCATCCCTCAGCCGATTCCCATGGCACTCCCGCATCACTCCTTTGAAGTAAATGTTTCATCACTAAACTATAAAAGGACACAGGACTGTATTCCGATCTTGAAGCAACAAACGTTAGAACATCCATTCGATACGCTTCCTTGATTCGTCTCTCTTTGGGAAGCTCTTAAAACGAGAATCACCACTTCCTTCCACAAACTTTGGTCTTTATGACGTCCGTGCAGAAGCGGACAGTAATAACTGATCTATCCGTGCACCTCTCACGTATTCCCAAAGGGAGCTGTTATTCCTCCTCAACCGACCTCATTCCATCGCACTTTGTATATGGAACGCTCGGAGAGACGCGAGATCCCCTCCCCGCGTTTCCCTTATTCCTCCTCCGGTTGACGCCAGCGATCGTCCCGAGTCTTCTTTTTTCTCTCAAAGTCCAAATTTACCGGGATCGCCTCAGGGAGCGTCGTTTCCGGCTCTCCTCTCTTCCTTACCTCACACACGCGGCGTTTCTTGGTTCTTTGACCTCTCGCCCCGATGTCTTCTCGAGCTACGTCTCTCCGCATTTAGCTCCCCCAGAAGTTGTTCTCTGTATTTGAGTTTGTATTACGCTACTCGTTACGCAAGTTTTATACGTTATGAAAAGTTTTTTAATAACGTCAACTGTATTCTTTTATGAAGTTTATTGCAAATATTTTTATCGAAAAAACGGATTATTAATTTGTGAATTTTATGTGTCTTTATTTTGAATAGAGACTAAATAGTTCAAATTAAATCTTTGAGGAATTTTATTTATTCATACATTCATTCGAAATATTGCGGGGGTGTAACGATAGTCAGATGGAATCTATCATCTTCAACAATAACCTATAATAATGTACATATATTACATTTACGATATATTTATCAATTGATATTATATATACATTAATCATTTCCGAATGAAAGTAAACCTATTCTTAACCCGAATGGCCTTGTACATTTGACTCAAAATGGCTCCATACTTCTACGATTTAGAAATCAATTCAATGGTTTTCGAGTATTGTTATTTAATATTATATAAACATTTGTTGAAGTTCCTTTTAAACTATTGAATGTGAATCATTATAACTTTAAAGAAAACTATTCAAATTTTGTTGAAATTGAAAGAATTGCAAGGGATTTTAAATTTGAGAATCTTACATTCAGTCTGAATTCATTTCAACCACTTTCAAAGGAACCCTATTTGTGCTAAATAGGGTTGGAAGTGGAAAATATGAAAATTGAAGAATAATGTAATTCAATGATAGAAATTTTGCGAGTAAATTTTACACTAATGTATCCTAACCATTGAGACAAAGAAAACCTTTAGCTATATAGACAGTGATTTTATGGAATTAAATTTTAAAAATTCTAATAATAAGCCTAGAATAGATATCCTGAAACACTGCTTTATTTAATTCATTTTTACGCTGATAACTAAAATCGGAGTGTAGCAGCTGTTACAGAAAAAAAAGAATTCCGTAGTGGCGCACGTATCGCAAAGTATCCATTCAAAAGAGTTTTTCAAATTATAAAACACCCACGTCGCCATGCATGGCAGGCGTAGAACCAAAGACGTATATATATAAAAAAAAGTCCTCGGCTCTCCGGAAGCGCTAGAGACGTTCATTCGTCGGAAAGCCGCGGGAGAGCGACGATTACATCGGACGTTTTAAACGTTCCGTGTACCGCGTCACTCACGAAGCAAATGGGCTCACAAAGTAGCCATATTTTTTCCGATTAAACCGCCAAAAAGTCCTCTCTTTAACGGCCTCTTAAAGGGAGAAGAGAGGTGGAGTGGTGTGGGCGAGAGAGGAGGGGCACGAAATCCCACGAGTGGAGAACTCCGCACTTCAAAGATTGTAACATCGGCGTGTCCCGTGGCACCAGGGCGGGGAGGGGACGGGGAGGAGGACTCTGATTAATAGATGGAGGCAGTTCTTTTTTTTTTCGTTGGACCGAGAGAGAGAGAGGGCCAGACGTTTGGCAGCGGGATCACAAAGGGAAGAGAAAAATCGGGTGAGAGTGTGAAGTCGGAGCGGCCGTGATGTATGTTCGAGACACAAAAGGTAAAGGAGCACGCGAAAGTTGGGATGGAAGAGATATGGAAGGTGGAGATAAGAGGAAGAAAAATAGCACGGAGGGGTTTTCTTACTGATCCGTATCAGGGCGGTGGTTAGTGCAGAAAACAACGGAGTCGTCCGGTATAGTTCCGGAGAAGAACTATGAGGAGATGTCCCCACGAAAAAAAAATGATAGGGGATGATGATATCTATCTCCCTCCCACACGGGTTAATTCTCGGATCGCCGTCGCTTATGTGTGGGAAACGCGGGGTCGAAAGCGTTTTAGAGATATGATAGATGTCGTTGAAAGTTTGTACTTTTTTTCGTTTCCACACGTAGTGCGATGCGTATCGGAGGGAGTGAAAAATCATCGGAGTGCGGAGCGATAAAAGTTTTGCGTAAATGTTTTGCGGAATCAACGACTACAGAAGCGATGGTTTGTTTTTTTGTTATCATCGATTCGAATAAATGTTTTTATTATCAATTTGTTTGTTTGCGGTTGGACGGGAGGAGATCTGAAGATCTACATTGATAGCGGGAGTGTAGCGAGCGCGTAATTACGCGATAATTTCGCGCTAATGATGGAATATGCATAATTAGTCATATGCGATAACTGGATATCGAGAGATGTCGCGTTAAGTGTGGGGGAATAAAATGTTTTGGAGGCCAAACAAATTGTTAGCTCATTAGCTTGGCAGCTGAATATCTGTTGGCGAATCTTTCAAATTACTCACGATCGTCGGGTAAATCATAGCGGTGCTTTTACCGTTTTAATTAATCTAAATGTTTAATTTGGAAGTAGCAAACTATAAAAAAAACCATGCAACATATATGCATATAAATTTCTTTAATGAGGGTATGAGAATAAATATATATTCTATTCATTCCCTTTTTTCCGTTCCCTTTAAAACTGAAAGAATTAAGGTTGATACAAATATGAATCGATGTACGAAATAATAAAATGTTGGCGAATATTTGTTAGGTTACATTTGAAATTATTCTTCACGTGTAATTTACGTACGGTAGAAATGGGACATAAGTACAATATGGTCTACAAAGAAAGTATATGATCCAATCAGTTAAGTTTAATTTTAAGTTCATAACCTACAGGACATTATAGTGGCTTTCAAAAAATATTCTTTTTGGAAACACAAGCAGGCCCCCATTTTAAGCATTAATACTATATCATCATAAACATCCAACTCATACTCGTTTATTATACTCACTGTAAATTCGAAACTTATGCTCTTATACATGTATCAATGTCTCTGGATCATCAAACTGCTGACAATCTCAGCGTTGTTATTTCACTTTCACAAAACACGGACGACTTCTCAACTTCTAAAATCAAAATTAATGGAAGTTTCTCTTCAAATATGTCTCCAGGAAGGAGAGGATGATCTCTTAAAGAGGCCGTAATGAAGGGTGGTGTGAAAACAAAGCAATTTCATCACTTCGGATGCAATCAAGGTGCACAATGCACGGGGGAGAAAGGAAAGCAGCGGCTGATGGAAGGAGGGAAAATGCGATGCTGTGAAAGGAGCCGAGATTAATGGATAGGAAATAGATCGGAGGGAAGGATGTTGATACGTGGAGGGAGAGTGTAGCGGCGAAAGCATGATAAGGCGTCATTTTCCTCTGAGCATTTGGTTGAGTGGCTTGTGGTCTCCAGCCTCCTCCAGTTCTGTACTTTCCAAATGGACCCTCATCTCCAGTTTCTTTCATACGTCGGAGCGCTCGCATGCTTTATTACTATCTCCCCATAGCAACGATGCGATATTCAACTCTTCATGTTCATAGATTATGACTAGCTCGTTTCATCATGATAATAAATAACTCGTTGAATACATTTATCGCTCTTGAAACTTGTTTAACAACTTCTTCATTTTAGATATTTGTATTCAGGAATATATATTTATATGATTTCTATTAAATAATTTGAAAAAATATCGTGTTTGCCGTCGTGTTTTTTTTGGCATATCTACTGATTACTCTCTCGTGTCTAAATATACCTTTGTATAACTTTTAGATATAATTCATTTAATATATGATTTTGTTGAAGAATATTTTATCGAACCAACGTACCAATTGAAAGATGTTTTTAGATAGCTTTTATATATTATTCTTTGAACCCGAGTGAATTCATCTGTTGTATTAGTTAGGTTAAAGTTTTAACTTTAATATTCCATTGTACAGCACGTTGAAGCATTTTATACTTTTCCAAATATTAGAGCAACAGTAAATTGTGTTAAGGTATTCGCTTATCCTAAATTCTTTCGATATTTTACACTTTTTTATCAGTAATTTGTTCTTAGAAAAGGTTACGTGATCGTCCATAAACATTCCATCTTCTATATGATTGAGTTTATCCATTTGGAAAGAAATATCTAAAGAACGGTATATCTTCTTCAGTTTAACGTTCCGGGTATCAGGCAAAATAAAAAATAAATAAATAATTTGAAATATTATGATTTAATAATTATTTTCTAATACTGCGCGAAAATAATTTTCATTATATTCTCCTTAAAGGAAATCGAATAACATTTTGTGATAAATAAGTATTAGAACTAAATTTCAACAAGTAGAAAAGAAATTGCCTTCCACGAAGTGATACCATCGCACATTCAGTTCCTGAAAATAAAAACGAATATTTTCGTTTGGAAATCTATCAAAGCGTATTTTTCTACGAGCGCACGCGATAGAAGCGTTTTTTCGAATTCATACCAGAGCTTACACGAAGATCAAAAAGATATCATCATGTCAAAATTTCTTTTTTCATGCGCGATTAAGTAGAATAGACATTTGTTGACTTTTTCCATTCACTACGACTCGTACACTATCCACCCTCACTCCCGCGTACACGTTTCCGGAGGAACGGGAAAAAAAGAGAAGTTCGTTTTTAAAAACGCCGTCGGCTTCCTTCCGTCCCGCCTTTCTCGGCAAAATAAACAAAATAGAAACGGACTGTCTGCTCGGCGGTTGTGGGAATAAGTGGTGTGGTAGCCCCATCTTTTATTTCGTTAGCTTTTTTGCAGCGAAGTGAAATTGTATGTTCTGTGTCACGACGGCGGCTCTTGGAGGAGCTGAGCTTTGCGGCGCACACTACGAAGGACTGATAAAAGGAAATTGTGCAGTGAGGAAAGGAACTCTCTCCATTCCGCAGAACTTCGATTCTCTTCGAAGTACTCGGTGATTGTTACTTAAGGACTTCCCTCGTTCCATCGCGACGCTCATAAGATTGGACAACGCCCATTTTTTTGTCCCGCGTATTATCTCAAAAATTGCATTAGAGATTTTACTTCTTCTTCTGGACCTTTTTTTCGTTTTCCCCCCTTCTGAGAATGAGATTTTATTCTCTTCCGGGACATCTTCCCTTCTGCTTTGTTCCCTCGACAGCGGGATCGTCCGTTTAACTCCATTTGGAAGCTTTTGATTCGAAAGATGAAGGAGGCGTACTTTATCTGCGGTGCACTCAGGCGAGCGTTCGTATTGTTTTCCTCGGGGATTCCTCTCGTATCGTAAGGGCAACGTTTCTCAGCGAGTGGAATACGTAGTCGTTCATGTATGATTCTATCTAGGCAATTCTATTTATTTTAAAGAGTCTTTAATATATTAAAATACAGAATTAAAAATTTTCCTGTCTTGTTTAAAAGCATCACAAGTTATTATTTAGTATTCATTTGATGTTTACCAAATTTTGTGTTCTTTTGTTACAACTTTCAGCAGAAAGGGATTACTGATTAAGCGTGTAAACGTTGCTTATTATCGATCTAATCCTATAAAATTAAAATATAAGGAATAAAGGAATACAATATAGAAATTAAGGATGCTTTTGCTTAAATCTTAATTCTAAAAGAGCAAAAGGTTGCGAGTTACTTTTATTGTAATATTAAGAAGTAGATTCGAGTAGAAAATCGTAAAACTATCACGAAATTATGAGTTATGAATAGTTAACGATCTTTTGTTTACGAAAATATGAAGTTAGAAATATCGACAAAAATTTGACCATCGTTATGTTACGATTAGAATTACGTTACAATTCCACGTATTTGAAAGGAGATACCATCCCATTTTCATCACCCTTCTCATAATTATGGGTCTAAAAACTCACATCTTGATTCGTGCAGACCTCTTTTTTTGATACACGTTTCTTAAACGATGGGGCAGAAACGAGTTCTTGGGAAGCATAAAATAAAGGTCCCGAGAGAGATGAAAGAGGAAAAACTGAAAAATGAGAGGGATTGGATAGAGAGAGGACTTTGAAAACGTGTTGGGTACGAAAATAAGAAGAAAAAAATGTACGGAGTAATTCGAGTCGTGGCATCGGGAGGATACCCAAAGAAAGAGAGGGAAAGAAAGGGTGTTGTGCATAAGGCGTCGCTCTTGGCTTTACACTCTTAGTTGGCGTGGATAAAGGGGATTTCGCTGGCCAACCCTTTTGCTTATGTAGGTCGTTGTCCGGCACCCCCAGGGAGCAGCAGCTTTTCATATGACGCTCTCTGTTTCGAGAAAGATTATACACGTTCTTTTATGAGTAAATATGTATATTTTTGGTTCGTTGGGACACTCCAGCGAGGATGTCTACTGAGA
This sequence comes from Pantala flavescens, assembly GCA_020796165.1. Lineage (NCBI taxonomy): Eukaryota > Metazoa > Arthropoda > Insecta > Odonata > Libellulidae > Pantala > Pantala flavescens. Next base: position 28,151,897 of record CM036878.1, read on the forward strand.
GGAATTGTGTACAGTTGTATCATTTAGGAAACTTATATGGTGTCACTCTACTACTGCGACCTCCTTCGCTTTTTTGACCTATTTTATGGCCAATATGATATATGTTTAGTCTAATTCAATATGCATGTTTTTAATATGGGCGTATGCTAGATATTTCCGCCAATTGTATACGTATTCCTAAAAATATAAATTCCCAAATTATCGTTATTATTATGATAACTCTGAAATGGATTGTTGTGTGCCTTTCGAATGAGCGGTGTTATCTAGAAAAACAGCGGGATTATTTATCAGATACCATTGGATACAGTTTATCGTTTTGTTAGTTAAATATACCACAGAAATAAACTTAAATGAAGACTTTTTAAATTGTATTAAATATATTTATTTTTATCATAAACTCTCAGAGTTATGTATGGTACATTAGTATGAAAAATTTATAGACTGAAGAGAAGTGATTAAATGAATTTTACGTAATCGTGAGGATTCTTTAACTGTCCTGATTATCTGCTATTATAACCAAAAATATACAGTTTACAGAACGGTATTCAAACAATTTTTCACGTAATTCCAAGCACATTAAATATAAATGCGACATCAATGATGTTCTTATCACAACCATGCATAACTTCAATTGAAATTACCTCATATTTATTTCTCTCGTAAATTTTTCATTTAATTGATTTTTTTCCCTCAAGAAAAGTTTCGAATTTTTTAAACGGTTATTTACAGTATATGAAAGTTATTTATGTTGAATACACTTAAAGGAGAGAACATAAATATGTGTTCATGTTGTATACGGAGTTGACGGAAGAGAAAAAGAAAACAAGGTTCGGAGTGAGAAGAGGTTGTGGTTTACCTCGTCCATTTCATGTGAATCGTTGCCGAGGATGGGATGTGCAAAGTGGTATCGCTGTTATGGACCTCGTGAGAGGAACACGAGAGTGGGGGCGAACACTTCAAACCGTTTAAAATTTCAGAACAGGATTTCTAGGGATAAGTGCACGAGAGCATGCATATTAAGCATCGGCCCATAAATATGCAAGGGACAAGAGGGTTTTCGGAAAGGACATAAAAGGGATTGTTATCGAAAGGGAAGCGTTTGCTTGGGATTCGTATGAACGAGATGACCGGAGGAGGAGACTGATAGCAGTTGTCAGCGATTGGGTAAACCGAGAGGAGGCGTAGATCGAATGTTGAATGGGCGTTGAATGAAAGTTTGATGAAGGTCTTATTTGCTGATAAAAAAAATACGTGACTCGATATCCCTTTTCGACGAGGTTTGGAAAACATTTATATTTAAAAATAAACAGTGGTAGAGAATAATACTGTAATGCAAATGATGATTAAAAACTCAAATTAAGTGAAGAGAATTTTAGTATTATTTGTTTATTCAGGCATGGAATTATTTCATAAAAATAAATTTCAATTTTATCTGCATTATCTTTTATGACTCCGTAAATGGAAGCTATTGCTTGGACACTCTAGAAACCAAAAAATATATAATCCAGATGCACAATTAGTTGCTTAAATTATTGTATAGATTGATGGTCAATTTCACTGCAGATTTATGGATGAGTTTATCACAAAAATACCTTTATGGTGATATATTTTACTACTGAAAATAAATTTATTTACGGCCCTAATCTCTTAGCAAAGCAGCGTAGACAAGTGATACTATATATGTAAATCCTGATGTTGCTTAGCTTTAAGTAAGTCTTGGTTGTTTTTATTCTATTGTATATGTAAAAGATTTTTCCATGAAACTTAAAGAATGAAAGTCAAAATAGTGAAAACTGAACGACGTGTTCAGTATATTATATTTCAAGGCGAGAATACGCGAAATTTCTATTAATTTCACAGAGTTATTTTCAGCGCCAGATAATAAATAATCTCGATAAGAATTTTCGGGAAAACTATATATTTAAGTTGTTTGTGTACATTTGCCAGTGCGTGAGTCTTCGGGAAATGTATGGGCACATCTATTTATAGATCGCAGGAGTAGATCTACGAGAAAGGGGTGGACAAGGTCTAACGAGCCAAGCCATCTATCCGTTTAGCAGAGAAAGGGATGGGCGATACGGGCGAGTGACGAAGGCGGAGCACGTTGTCCGAGGCGCCCTTTAATAAGAACATAGAGAGTGAAAGTTCGCATTTCCCCCTCAGCTTAGGAGGATGATAGACAAGTAGTATAAAAGTTGGAGGGGAGCGCAAATGATGGATGGTTGCTTAGCAACTGGCAATCGATGGAGGAGTGAGGGGAGAGATATCTTTTTTAAAGGAAAAATTGGGAGATTGCGGGGATAGGATGGGGGCCATCGGTCACGAGGTGGTCGAGTTAGTCGAGGGCACCTTCTGGGATTGGGTGATAACGTCTCCCGGGCGAGGGATCTCTCGCCGACCTGGGAGAGAGATTTTTTGCGTTTGAATCATCCAATCCATAGCGTCTGCGGAGAATTCTAGGGGACTATGATTGCAGGGCATCGATAAGTACTGGATAATGAGTCCAAATCGAATTATTATAACACTAAGGAATTTTATCAAAGAACATCATCCATGCCTCTAACCTTTTTGTTTAATAATGAGAAGAATAAACAACTTGAAATGATTTTTTGTGTTGGAAAAGGAAAAGGTTAACTTAAATATAGTACGTACATAAGAACTGTTTGTGGAAAAGTTGGTTTTTTCAGATGGATTATGTGTATATATAAAGAAAAAGTATACGAGATTTGGAAGAAAGAAAAGAACTCGTTAAAGAGACTTTGATAAATATCAAGCCACTAAAATGCGCTCACATGCAGGTTAGAAGTCCTTAAAATGTGGAAGATTAGAATTTAGATTTCGATTGCTAGAAAAAGTTAAGAAAACTAAGTTTTCGTTGATATTATAAGGTATAGTAAGGCTTTTTCTTCCCAACTTCTTCAAGTTAAAACTAACTCGATGATAGAATAATTTTTTCCAAATTTTCTTTGTGGGAATGGAACCTTTCTCCTGCTAATTAATTCTTTTTTACTTCTCATCAAAGATCGAAATACATGTATATTGTATACATATTTACTAAAGGAAGATCAGATAATTGTTTGGAGAAACATTTTTAAATCCAAAACGAAACTTAACTGTGAACGTAATTCAGATCAATAGGCCTGTTATTAAATTCTTAGTCTTTGAAGAGTTACTTTTTAATACTACGCTGACCTCTCATATGATATTTTGGAGATATTTTCCACGCCAAACAAACACGATTCATAATATTCTAACAATTCTTTTATACTCATCGATGCTATACTAATACCTCAACAATTTCACACACTACCTACGACATTCGATTGAGGAGAATGGGTCGAGGAATGAGTCTTCATCTTGGGACAGCGGCACTTTATGACACCCAATTCCCAACCGTCAAGAATTGGATCACCGCCTCTGGTATCCGTAACTTGAAAGGATGAGACAGAAAGACTACGAGCAGTCGCGGTGCGTTGACCTTGATTAAGGGCAGTCGTGGCCAATGGAATGCGAGATGGGGCGAGAGGGAGAAAGGTAAAGAAGATGCCAAAGCGGAAGGAGTGACTTTTATCGCAGACTCTAATATATTTCGAGGAAAGAAAGGACGTTCATAAACTCGCTCCGAAGCGACATAATTGATTTTCGGTCCCTCCGCAGAAATTTGTGGCAAACTCTGATATCTTCCGACATGTTTGCCGTTGCGGGGGAAAACGAACGAGTTGTTTTCCTAGGCGGAGTTATTGTATTTGGGAATGTATGAGGGAATCGCACGACCTTTAGATGCGGAGAGGCGTCCGTAATTTGCGAATTCGAAACGTTTTGCTACTCGTCGACGCGAATTCCTTCCCGAGCAAACAAGTTGACGTGAATGTGCGAGGAATCCAAGCGAGAGGGAGGTGAAATAATAAGTTGTGCAAATTTGTTGGAAGCAAATATGTCCATCGGGCGAGGGTTTCGTGTTTATCTGTGAGCAACTCTGGAAACTGGCCCTTTTCCGAGTGTAGTTAGAAAGGGCGATCCACGACCCTTTGGTCTGGATGTAATTAGTCTTTTGGGTAACGCTCATTATCTTCAATTTGGGGGAAATAATATAATCTATCAATTCGATTTTCAAAGATAATAATTATTGGAATTAAATTAACGAAAATGAAGTATCACAGGTTTTATCAATCCTTAGTTTCTTTTAAATTGAATTTTGATAAAAGTATTAAGAAAAGGTGAATTAATTTTGTAAGATATATTACTGCTACTTGAATTTATGTTTCAACCGAATTGTAAAGTGGAAACACGATTGCAAATTTTAGCCTTCTGTTTCAACTTGTCTAACATTAATCAGTTTCTTTAAGATTACGCATATTAATAGCATTGATATTGTTCTGTTGTATATAAAGTACATTTATAAATTCGAATCTCGATCAAATTGTATTAAAAACGTACTTTTAATTATTTATAGTTTCAGAAGATAATAATAATTCACCATAATTTAATGATAATATAAATATATTATAGTAATTACATCAGTCATTAGGCCATGAGATCCGTATAATATTTCTATTCTATAAAAATTCAGAGCTAAATTTGCTATCATACCGATGTTTCTATCAAAAATATCAAATTTATATCCATTGTTGTGATAGCATACATCTGTAGGCGAAAGTGGAAAATGTCAAAACTTTGAAAACTGGGTGATTTGCGAAATAAACATAAATTCCTTTTCCCTCCTTTTCGAGGTAAATTATCACTATGGTTGTTGCCACACCTAAAAATACACAGATCTTAATTTGGCACGGCAAATTTCCCACCACGAGAAGCGAGCGTGAATCATCTCGTATTTTCCTAAATTTTTTAAAAGTCTCCCACCGCAATTCCACAATGCGGAGCCAGTTTTACAAATCCCCCTCCTCCGAGGTCAATCTCGCGTCGACTGAGTGGGACACCTCCAGAAAGAGGACTTTCGGAATGGGACAGATGGACGCAGAGATTAGAAAGATAGGGCGGTCCGAGATGGAGAAGGAAAGAAGAGGAGATGGGAGATAAGAAGAAGTAGAGTAAGGAAACCATCGAGGACGATCAGAAGGGAGGGGAAGGACGCGTAAGGAGAGAAATAGCAGAGTAGGGGTTTTTCATCGGTGGCTCAGACCAGAACAGGTGAAATTATCGCCCCTAAATCAAGCGGTGATTTAAAAGTTTCGCATAGACGTAAATCCTTCGTCGTTGTAAATGATAACCGTCCGCGGGGAAGTCATAAGTTAATTCAATGCTTTAATGGCGCACTATGCGTAGATTAAAAATGGAGGAGTCGTAAAATTACGCAGCCTTAATTGAGGAGGCGATTACTTAGGCGTTCTGCGGGAATGCGAAATTATTGCCTCTTTAGAAAGGGACTTTTTTCATTCTCTTTTTTTTTTCTCCTGATGAGATAGCTCACATTTGTTCTGTTATGTTTTTGGGATGAGAGGCGTAATATAGCGTTTTATTTTATTCACTCTGTCGCTTTAATATTCCGGTGGATTCTGTTATACGGGGGTCGCAACCTCTGGTTGAAATAGCCAATGATAAGAGTGTATAAAATGGTCCATAAGGCTATATCTGAGTAGCGTTTTTATTTTGCAAATTTATTGTGAGTGATAAAAGGAAGGATGAGGGTGAAAGCTGTTAATTCACGTAGATGACTTGCAGTAGGAAAGGTTGCGGATAGGTAAGATAAAAAAGTTACGTCACATTTCTCTAAAACTCTTTATATTTATTGTTCGATTCGCTCGCTTTCTTATCGTAGAGAATAATTAGTCCAATCCAATTATAAACGAATTATTCATATTTTAAAAAAAGTTTTGTACAGTTAAACGTTGCTGGATTTAACTGAGTTCACTCATGCATATTTTTCTATGTCATTATCTAATGGAAACCATGCATGATAATTTTAAAGGGAAATCGATTTTTCTCTGGGAAATTGATCTGCCAATTAAAGGAATTCGCGTTCTTTGGTAAATCAAAATAAAAATAAAACTGATAGAAATTCAAACGCAACGGCGAAGTAACTCTTTCCAGTTTTTTGATAACGGGAAATTAATTTTTTCGGGAATCCAATATTCCATAAAGAGCGAGGATTCGTTACACGCTGTAATTGCTTGTTTGGGTCGTGCTCATATTTGTATTTTTCCATTCCGCATCTGCTGGCACGTGTACGATAACACGTTTTTTGGGTCACAAACACAAAAATGCACGGCTTCATCAAGTTTTACGTCCCTTGATAAAAAAAGCATCCGTAAAATTCGCAGCGTTAGTTTTTAAAGCTCCACGGAGGATTTTAAAACAGTAAGCAATACGTACGGAAAGTATTACCTTAGAGAAGGAAAGCGGTGAAAGATTTATACGAGAGATCCCGAAAACGTGATATCTATTAAAATGTCCGAGAAAGTTAGCAGTTGTATGGATACGTGACTTAGCAGTGAAATGGAGATCCTGGAGATGGAGAAAAAATGCATTGTGGGATACGAGTGGATGAGGGGAGGGGGAGGTGGAGGGAGACAGATGAAGGGTAATGAGATGCTGGGAAATGAGGGAAGGCGGAGGGATTAAGAGTGTCTGTGCTCGAAGGGAACTTCTGCGAGACGTTTTTGGAGGTGGTGTTGGATGTCGGTCCGCACTTTAGGGAAAAATGTCTCCCGTAACGGTGGAGTGGAAGGATGCCGTAGGAGTTTACCTCGATGGTTACGAGTCCAGAGTGGGGAGCTTGTGCTAAACGGAGGGCGAGTGTAATCAGCGGAAAATTTGACGCTGAACGCCTGGATTAAGAATGGGAATATTGAGATCTCCATGGAGATAAGCGTCTTTTAAAGAGGGAACTACGTGGAATGATGATGCTTAAAGAAGAATCGAGTCGGACTGTTATTGTGGGAGTTTGATGGGGAGCAATTCATTAAAGGTTACATTTCTCTGGAGGAAGGATTCGGTCCTCAATGTATACACTTCGTTAAAGAACTAAAGTGTGGTATGTTTTTCTTCTTCGAAGCAGCCCTCTATTGAAACATAAACTGGTTGGTAATCCTTGTATTCGCGATCATGTATTGAATGTCTTTTTTAGCTTATCTTTATGATGCACAAAAAATTTAATTGCTGAAAAGTAGCCGGAAAAGTTATCGTAGAGTACGATTCTATTCTTTTTCTGAATATATTTACGATCTAATCATTAAAATGTTTCTTTAATAATATCTAACCTTGTAAGTAATGACACTTCAAGGATCTGAGGTAAATTTTGCGCCAAATTTCAAGGAAATTTAAACGTTTATCATATATTTATTAGAAAAGGACTAAAAAAATATTAAAGGTAAAATATTACCAATGAAGAAGTAAGAAGAACCATAATATAGCAAAATAACAATATTTTATCATATACACTTAGGGATGAATTGAAATTTAGTATTGTTTTCTTTCCTTAAGTGACCATATGGAATTTTATAATCTAAGATATTATGAGGAATTATAAGAATGAAATTTACTATAAGAATGTTTAAAGTATCAAGTAATTTAAATTTATTCTTTTTCAATGAAGTGTGTTAGGGTATTCAAGGTGAGGTATTTTAACGGAAGGCGAGCGCAAGGAGAGGATAATTTCCTAAAACTAAAAGCATATTTTATTTAAAATGCGAGCTTAATATTCCAAATCGCTGAAGACTAATAAATAGCCCAGCTCTCGCTAGTTTCTTCTTAGTAGTAATTCTTCAACTCGAGCCACTTCAGTTAGAGATAAAAATCCAGGTTTATATCCAGGGGTTCATTTCACCCAGAAACCTCAGTTATTCCAAAACAATGCACGGCGATCGCCCAAACCCCCCAAGTCAGCGTCTTTCTCCTCATGTGTTCCTTTGTTCCTCCAGACAAATATCCATAAACACGGAGTTGAATTCGCTCTCTCATTCTCCCGCTATTTCGTCCGGAGGGCCGCGAGAGGGCAGCGAGGTCGCCGCGTGAGAAAAAAAAGAAACATGGCAGTCCATTGTTCAGAAAGTATGTCGTCACTCGATTTCTCTCAAGACGCGGGACCGATAGGAATGGGTGTGACCCCTCAAACAGAATGGATTGATGGTCGATATCGAGGGTGGTGGACGCTTTAAACGGGATGCTGGATGGACCCAGGGATGCTGTGGAGAGGTGTGGTGTAAGAAAAAGGGAGGAGAAAGTGGGATCGAGGGTTGCGACCCGGACAGAGATCGAAACAGGGCCGATTCTCACCCCCCGAGGAAAAGAATCAATCCAAAGGAGACGGAATATGTTTCAATGTCTCCTTATCAATAATGCGCCCAAGTCCGTTTGGGAATGTTCTGATGGGAATAGGGTTCTTACGCGTGGAAGAGGCAATGGGTAGGGAATAAGTGGATAGGAATGGCAGCCGTAGATGGAGAAACATGCGCGTTAAGATTGGTGTGGATTTTGATGAAATGCGAATTCTTTTGTGAGCGATTCCTATCTATCGCTAAAGCTGATGGAGTGATTTATTATGTTTAGATGGTGTTTAACTCTGAGGTGGGTGGATATAGGTTGAAGATAGTTTACGTTTTATTCTCTTATGACTGCACAATGTATTTCATTTACAGATTCGACAAGGTTTAGATTTACGATATTAATTAAGTATCATTATTCATTACTTTTTTTCTTAAGCAAAAGTTTTGATGCGAAAATCTTTGATATGAATGTTTGAAAGCGTTGTCATGATAAATTTTGATATTTTAACTTCATTCGATACTATAAAGAAGCATAAAACTCATATTTTAGTTTTAAATACATTTATTTTGGAATACCATCATTTAAAATTCATATCTATTCTCAAAAACGAATTAAAACTCCAAGTATGAATGTAGTCGAATATTAAAGAGACAACCAAGAACTCAATTCTGACGTAAGAAAGTACGATTACATTCCTGTGTATACATCTCGTCACAAATAAACACTTAATATATTAATGCTTCAACAAATTTTGAAATGAAATCAATGGCAGAAGTTAGCAGGAAGTAGTGCTAGCAGAACTAGATGTCTAACTGAAAAATATCTTAGGAAATTATTCGTGAAATCATGTAAGTTTCTTGGTTACGCGGGAGTTATTTTCTTCGATAAATTATCAGCTATCGAGCTGTCACAAGATCGAGAGAATGCACCACAAAAATAAAAACCCCTGGAAAACAGATGTTCAAGACGCGTACCAATAGAACTTTTGCGAACTCCCTCTTGCGTGAGGGCGGACTACCAATCCGAAGCATCTCTCGACGGAATCAATGTACAAAACTTTAATCCAATAATGAAATCGATTACCTCTCACTTAGAAACTCGTAAAGTTCCAGCACCTGCAACTCCCATAAATCTCACGTGTCTCTACCATTGTCGTCCGGACCTCTGGTGTGCAACCGCAAACTCATTTCTTTCAGCTTCATCTTCGCATCTCCCGCTTCTAATCTTTAGCATTAATTCCCTTCCTTTGTTTTCTTCATTCGGCTACTTCACTCTTTCTTTAACTAATTCCAAACTTCTTTACTTTCTCCTTCTCTCTTGTATTTCCTCCCTTTGCTAATGGTTTCATCATTCTACTACGTTGTGTACATCTATTCTTTCACTTCCTCTTCTCCATGAATACGCGTTCCTTCCTTTATCGACTGCTTACCCTTTTACAGAAACTATTCTCTTTTTAGTTTCTTCTCAGCTAAATTTGGCATTCTGCCGAACCATCGTGGGTCCTTAATTACTGTCCGCTTATTTATTCAACTGAAATAAGTATTGTTAGGGAAGTTAATGCGTTTCGTGTTACAAGAGATTTATTTTAAAATTTCCCTAAGAAACAGGAATCGTAACACTCGTGACCCATATGTGAACATATCTCATTATAGTTCAAAATATCATTGGCGTATGTTGTAGAAGAATTTATTCTTGGAACGTGTTTACTTTTTCGAAGCGTACCCTTTATGAATGTTTTTTCTAAATCTTTATAAAAGATTTATTAATGTTCATCATACGGAGGATTAGTGCTTTTGTCGTCTACGTAATTCCATTTCCTTGATGTCTAATACTCTTGAATCGAGCATTTATTGTTTCACTTGGAGGACTTCTCTCGAAAGAACGATGTGACTAGAAGAAAGTCCTAAAATTCTTCCGAGTGAGAGATCCTTCCACTATTAGCTTTTATCAGCCTTTCCCTTCTCATTCTTTCACCAATGCTATTTCTACCCTTTTATCAGCCCTATTTCTACCTTTTCCGATTCCATTTCCTTTGGGATAGCGACAGAAACTGCCCTCAATCGAAGAAAATACGCTAAGAGGAGCGAAAATGGGGACTAACAATTCGCTTTGAACGTAGAGCGTGCTTCAGAATAGTGCGGTGGATGAGTAGAGAGTCAAGGGCTTTCCTGAAGTAGTCCTTCATGATCGAAAACTTTCTCGAGGCACCCAGATGGGTCTATTCGCAACTTAGGGGGTTATATCTTCGGGATAAATCTATCCAAGGGATGGCAACAAACGCGAAGGAGACTGTATTTCTGGAGATCTTAGAATTTCCTTCGTATTGTATATTAGGAATATAACGAGACTGAACTACACACTTATAATTTTTTCATGCATTAAATTGGTTCCTACAAAATCTATAGAACAAGTATTTTACGAACAAATTTTTTCTGTAATTTACGTCATTTCAAAGAAAATAATCTTAAAGATTATCTTAATAATAATTTAAATCTTACTAAATTTTATTCTGCATAAAATGCAAGGAGTGACGTACTTAATGGATTAGGAACTATTGCGTAAAAAAAACTATAATTATTGTCTGATGAAGGATGGGGTAATAAAAAGAATTCTGGATTTACACAAACATTTCACTAGTACATTATTTTAGCAATTGAAATATTCACACTTTTATTGGACTTTCAGCAGAAATAAAAAGGAACGCTGAAAGGTTACACTACGAGCTACTTGAAAATTTCGCATGAGATATTAACCATGCCCTCTCGTTGTATTCCATAGCGTCCACTAAGACGAAAAAGTTACCTCATTCTGTAATTCAATAAACCATTTGTTCAGATTTTTTTTTCAAATGAAGTTTCAAGAAAAATAATGGCTTTTTTCGAGCAATCAATACCTTAGTTTCAATATGGGTGCCATTAGCGAAAGTTGGTGGACCGATCTGTCTCTTCCAGAAGAGTTATGCTACAGCAACTTGGGTATTGGTTTTCGGAGGAGAAAGGATGAGATTAGGGACAGAAGCGTTATTTTAAGGTGACAAATTTAGTCGTTCCTTCGGAGGGTTGGAAATTATAAGCTCCTCGCTGTAGAGAATGTTAAATGCCTCTTAGAATGGTCACAAGGGAGAAATGATTCCGGGGAAAGGACGAAACGGCATTGGGAGCCGCACGTTCGACGAGTGTTATCTATTCGAAGTGATAGGGGAGTAGAATTTGTAGTATCACGCGTGCTAGAGAAATGTATGTCTGTGTTTTTTTGTTGGAAGAATTGGGTTCGCGATGGTACAATTTCCATTCCTTTTGTGGATAAATTGGGTGAAGTTGTTCAGTTATTTATCCGATGCAAAATATACCCTAATGTATTGTTTTGACTTTGTAGTTGTACGATATTGTTATTTATTCGTACGTAGTACGTATTGATGATAAGGATCATGGTCATTTGAGGTGAATATTCACTATATAAATAAATCAAATGAGGACAGATGAGAGATGAGATACAGAAAAAAGAGCCGTAATATTGTCAATGAAAAATTACGTATTAGTAACGAACGCACGGAGAACAGTAAAGATTTACTAACTATTATTTGTAATGCAGGTATCTTTTACACTGTAATCAACTGTTATACAGCTATAATATTAATTTCTATACATCTTATTGTAATCTTTTGATATTGACTTCTTTTAAATGCACGAAGAATCTAGGAAAGTCATACGTTTACAAAGAAATAAAACCCCACCACATTTTAGTTTTTTCATGTGGAATACGAATTGAATAATGTTCTTTCTTCACCTAAGACTTAGAATGAGGTAATTTACTATTACTTCACGGGAAGATAATCCTTTTGAAGGTATGGATACGCTTCCGTGGACTGGCACGATGAAAATCATACTTTAGCCAAGTTCAATCAATATTACCTCTTTTCTCTTCCTCCTAATCTAGATTCCTCGGGATCACATCTTCTCCCGAAAGTTTTCGTTGGAATTCCGTCTTTTATTCTCTTCTATGCGTCAAAGATCCGCGACCTATAACCTCGAAAGGAAGACACCAGCGCCATCAAAAAAAAAGACGAAAGAAATTTCGAAAAGCGGGCGCCACTCCATATACCTCCTCTCCACACAAAAAAAAATCCACGAAAAATTTCGACTCGAAAAGGGCGGCATTATGAAAAAATATTGGTTCGTCGAACCGAATGAATGTTAAAGGACTTAACGGCCGACGGAAATGGGCTTCGAGGAGTGTTTTGCTTTGTAGAGGTGATGTCAGCGAGATCGTCTCTCACATTTTTTTTTATACGTAACGGTCCAAACCTTTTTTTTCCCGTAACCACGGCGATGGGGTCGGGGCAGCGAAAATAGTTGGGCGTCCCGGGAGAGGGGAGGGAATACGCCAATGGGCGAGAGTCGTCATCCCTTTTTAACGCATTTTTTTATGCATTACGGTGTACGTCCAAAAGTTGATTTCCCTGTTTCGTGCGGAGGTTTATTTATCCTTTTTTTACGGCGCCCCGCGTATGACACGGAGAGGTCTTTATGTTGCGTTAGTAGTCCTCGTCTCGTATGATGTTTGCGCAGCCAACAATCGTCTGCTAGGATACGTGTGTGTGCGTAGGCGGCGTTATACAGGGAGATTTTTTACGTGCGACCGCGATACGCCGCCGCAGATCTCATCTCCGAGCAATCGCCCTTCTTTTCTTTGTTCTCCGAAAACATCCGCGTGTTTTTGGGAAGCTGTAAAGAATTAAGGGTCGTAAACAAGGGGTTCAGGATTGGGAGATAAGAAAGAATTGTTGTGGGTATTATTAAGTTATTTTCGGATAATAGAATTGGATGCGGCATTATATCCGTTGATCAATCTCTTTTTCCGTTAAATGTTATACTTCGCAAGGAAGATTTTCTCGTTCCCTGTCGTTAATGTGTATATATATACGGAATTAATAGAGGTTAACGATGTATCGTTACGGTTATTTTATGTCGAAAGGTTATGATCTCGTCATTTGTTGCTCATGAATACTGGTATAGTGTATCCATAGCGGAATAGTATCAAGCGAATGTTAATGTACCCGCGTACTGTACTAAATCTCTTCTCCAGGAGAGATCGCCTTAACACACTAAGTTTGGCTGGAATCTTAAAGTATTATAGTGGAAGAAACTTGTCTAGCTAGTAGATAAACCATAATTGTAAAGATAAAAAACTCGTGTCTTTTTTATTATCCATAATATTTTGGATTCCGTGTAAAATTTTGTAGTTTCCTTCAATGCTTAAATGCAAGGCTTCTATAGTATTGCTGAAATACATATATATTATTAAATTATTCCCAATGAAAGATCCACGAATGAGCCAAGAAAACGGTTAAATAGCATATAAAAGAATAAAAAAACGGTAGAAGTTTGCCTTAGATAATAAATGTTTTATTTCTGCGAAGGGAAAAGTATAAATCTGAAGAAAACGACTCTCATATAGTTTCTATATTGTATGTATAGAGCAAAGAACTAATTAAAGTAGTCATATATATATATATATATATATGTATGTACTTGATAAGATTTAATTTATGCATACTTCAACATTCTACTTGGTTCTTGGTTTTTTAATTTATGCATAACTCTTTCGATGTCATAATAGGACGAACAATATGGATCAAAGATAACAAATATTAATATCGAACTTGGAGTTTGCCAATATTTGCCATCCAACATGTGCGAAACGAGTTATGTGCCTTCAGGATTCATCCGGTTGCTTATATCCTAAATATATTCCGAATATTTCCCCCTCGTATAACAACAGGAAAGTATTAAACATCCCGTACGAGGCTATTTTATTTCATGCACACATCTTTCGAGAAAACGTCTCTTTCCACTGTCGCTTGAGCGTTTTAGACGGAACACTTCCGAAACATACCGAGAAAGCAAGACTCCTTTTCCTAACGTTATTAAATTCCTAGGTAGAATTCCTACATCGGAAAAATCCGCCGCAATAAAGATTTCCCGACGATTTCCTCTCGGAGCGATAAGACCACCTTAGACAATTATCGGGGACCACCTTTTTACGAGGCCATATTTTACATTCGGCGGGGATATTTCTTTTCCGAGCCACGGTGCGTTATTAGAAGCCGTTAGAGGAGGTGATAGAGATTCCTTGTGGGAATATTGGCCGCAAGAAGGGGAAAGGGGAGTGCGTTTGTGCCGGGTAAGAAGAGACAAGGCCGCCCAATATCACTGAGGCTTTTGGGCCATTCTTATCCTCCGAAAAAAGTCGATTCGTCCCCCGCGGCTTTTTTTCCAGGCTCGTATAACAGAAAGAGGCTGATATTTGCAGGCTCATCCAGGCCTCCCTACGCTCTCAGATGTCTCTATGCATTGACTCGCACGCCTATATGTCGTGTGCGTTAAGGTTTTTGTATATTTGAAGCCCTTGCCGGTGAAAAGTAGTTGAGTTTTGGTAGTAATAACGCTTTAAATATGTCAAAACATGAAGAGAAATTATAATAATACTTTTTGAAGGGTGATAACTTCTGCTATATATTCTTGTATTTGAGCAGTGCATATTTTTGTGTAAAAGCACAATATATCGACCAATTTATAAGATTAGTTATAATGATTGCTCGATACCATTGATTGCTTGAATATCAATAATTTTATATAACTTAAGCATTTAAAAAGGTGATGTATTCCATCCTGCGTAACAGTGAGATATATCCTAAAACAAAAGTCCTTGCCATATTTCTATGATAAAATATATAGTAAATAGTCGTTAAAATAGAATCATAAGGTCGTATACATTTATTTTACTTATATATTTAAATTATTCTACC
Source organism: Pantala flavescens (assembly GCA_020796165.1). NCBI lineage: Eukaryota > Metazoa > Arthropoda > Insecta > Odonata > Libellulidae > Pantala > Pantala flavescens. The sequence goes on from CM036878.1 coordinate 28,166,928, forward strand.
TCACAATCAAATAAAATAATTTCAATGTCCGCATGTGAAAGATTATTAGTTGGAAATACTTTACCTATATATTTGTAAAAGTCTGTTGAAAAAAGGAATGGAAGATGTCACAAAAAGAATGCAATATAATACCGAGTGTATCTGAAACGTTGAATATAGGGGAATAAATTTCATCCACGCAATAGATGTCTAGTATCTAATCTATTAGAATTACCTCCAGGAAGCTTAGCTGTTTGTATTGAAACGGAACATAAACATGAAAGGGAACATAGGGTTAGGGAAACACGCGAATGAGAGAACATATGAGCTCTTATGTTTCAAGAGGACAGGATTATTGAAGGGGCAATGTGAAAGTCGTCCCATTGTCGAAAAAGATGTCTCATAAAGTTGAGCAGTAAATGCTTTGCAATGGATATCGAGGACATCTTACAACTGAGAGTAAGCAGTTAGAGATATTTATGAGGCTAGAGAGATACATGGAATATGGATTTAAAGAAAGAGCTTGTCTGGAAGTTTAAATAGGATCATTCACACTACACTTAGCTATATCGCTAGTGGTATCGATCGGTTACACTTTCTGATATATACGTATCTCGCAACCGACTCATTGTTTTATTATATAATATTCATAGATCACTGGGACGACAACTCCAATTCCGAAGGGAATATTCCTCCGCACGTATCGATTTCGGACATAATTCCTCCGTACCATTCGCAACGTGCTCATTGCGAATTCCTAATTGAGCGCCTTCTGCAAAATCCCGAAATTTATACGAGACCCTCCGCGAGTGTCCACAATTACGAGCTTGATGAATTACTCTTCCAAACAGTCGCTCCATTTACATACAAGGCCTTCGTAGAAGAGTCGTCCTCTCCGTAGCTTGAATTCAAAGTATTTTCCTCCTCTTTTTTTATCAGGCGTAATATGGATGTTCGAAACTTCAAATTAAAATCAGATCGAGTTTGAAATTTCACGCCTCGTTACTTCCTCAATCCCGCTCTCTCTCTCTATTCGTCGAAACATTCGTTACTCTCACTAATTTTGAGAAAATAAGATTCTCTATCTGTAATGAAGAATTCGCGGAATTGAAAGTTTTTTGTTTTTACTCAATTACTTATTCGAGTATCTTAGGAATCGTTTTTTGTCTCTTTCGTTCTAATTGGCGAAATTTGACATTTGATAGCTCAGGTGCGCTAGCGATGTGTATGATATGACATAGTTACATAGATAAAGCAATTATCAGGCAGTATTCAGTATTAAGTTTATTTATTTAGAGTTATATGTTCGAATCTGAAATATATATATATATATATATATATATATATATATATATATATATATAATTAGCAAATGCGGGGACATTTATAACTTCTGCTCGAGACCGGTATGAGCGTTAGAGCCTAAATTTTTGAATTGATGCATAAAAAACCATTTCCCCGTATCCTTCTTTAGTATTAATCATTTCTCTCTCTTAATTATGAATATTTTTTAAGCAATTTTAAAAATTTCATCTTTTAGAAATTTCTTGATTAACATTCTTTGCCGAAATCTCAAACAATGGCTTTAAGGATGATTTCAATAAATATTTCGTTCTTTATATATTAATATATTTTTACATTTTCAATATGTCCTAAATAAATCTCCAAAATGCATACTTTACAATGAATTCAAGAAGTTATATCATAAATGGAATATTAAAAAGGTAGTTTAAATAAAACATAGAATAAGAACAAGACGCGTTTTCTATTCATAACTGGTAATATAGATACGTATGATGTGCTATAGAAATACCTCTTATACTTACGTATGATTTGTTGTAGAAATATTCCGACGAAATATAGTTAAAAGCTGAAGAATTCTTGATGAAAGCTGTACTTTAATTGTTAAATAACGTTTTGAATTTAAATTAGTGTTTGGTATAAATAACCGTCTTTACTTTTTATCTACCCTTCAATGAGGAAGACAATTTATGAATGTTGATTTAGTTATTAACTTAATTGAATTCTTACATAAATAATGTTTCCTGAAATAAATGTATTAGTAATATTTTTAAGAGGAGAAATCAAGTTTAATAGGCAACCAAGTGTTCTATAGGTATAGATTTAGCCAGAGATAATTTTTAAAGGAAATAGTAGGAATCATCATCTTTAACCGTAAACTTGTTTTTCATTGTATCTTCCAATTGGAAGAACAAGACGAATTGGAAAATGTCGGCAGATAAAAAAGTTTTGATGGAAAAAAAAAGAAGTGAGTAAGTTCTGATATTTTCACTTTAAAAGTTTCGTAACGAGATATCGATTTATATATAAATGGATTGATTTCATATTCATTCAGTTTTTATGACAATTTTAAGTTTCATTTTGTTCTCATTTTAGCCTTCAATTCTTTTCGAGAAATTCCATCGTTTTCAACAGTCGACGTATATTTTTCCCGCTTTCATTCCTTGGACTCCGACCATCTGCATTGTTGCGTCGAAATCGATAAACCTCAATTAAGCGATCGCGTTGACTTCCTAATGGAAGCCCCAATTAAAGAGAGCATTTATTCCATTTTTATGACTAATTATCGTTTCATCGAAGCCTATCAAATTCATTTAACACTGTGAAGTGGCCTAATTTGAGCAATACTCGAACTTCAGAGCAATGATTTGATCGCGTTCGATTTATAAGTGTCGTAATTAAATTGTGTATTTGTTATTTATTCTGTACTTTCTCTAGAGGTTTACGACCGAAGTTGTGCCAAGTTACGATTAATTCCTTATGCTACTCTTATTCTCTTATGTTTACTCTCGAAGTAGTTTTACATTCTAAGATGATGAGTCATCTTTTACATAGATCAATGATGAAATATGACGAATATATGATTTATTATAAAAATAAGGGATTTCTCATGCTACTAATTTATATAATACTGTGCTTATTAAGTCAACATCAGTAAATTCATGTAATAGGTAGAGATTTAGTTATACGGCTGTTAACGAAGTGAAAATTGAATAAATTTTCGCAGTAAGCGTGAAAAAAGATGAACAATATTAAAATGTATTCGCAAGAAATTCAGTAATTAAATTTGCGGAAAGGATTTCATATTAGGAACTCGAATCAACTGAGGGTCTATTGAAACGTGTACCGAAACTCTAGAAAGTGAATCTACTTTCTATCGAAGGAGTATGAGCAGTAGAAACGAGAGAGTAAGTTTCTGCCCTATGCATAAATTATTTAGCTTACTCATCTTTTCCGTAAACTTCCGGTTGATGAGTTAGAAAGGATAATATTTGTTTTTTGAATAATATATACGTTCTAGGAGAAATGGTTCCAATAATTCTTTATATATTCCTTACTTTCAAGATATAGCATTTTATCAATAGTTTTTGGATCTTTAAATAATGTATATCACAGATTCGTTACATTGATTTTAAATGATAAAGTCGATGTTCACGGCAATGAATTTATAATACTTATATGTTGAATAGTTCTTTCATGTTTCACTTAGGAGTTATCAGCAAGAATAAATTACTCATTGGCAGTACTGATAAAGATTTAAATGAAATAAATGAAAGATGTTATAAGATCTTACTTAAAATCATGTATTTATGTAGCTGAAATGGGTTTAAAAACATCCAAAAAATTCCCAAGTTCCATTAGAATCAATATTTATCCACTATCTAAAATAATTCATTGATTTAATAAGATCAATTTGTTATTAGAGTTAATATATATTCCATAATCGTATGCATAACATTGAGAGAAGCTGTCACGTGCAAACGTCTCTTTCGCAGGATAGCATCTGCTCCTCGGGCCATCCCACACAAACGTGGACTACAGATGCGCTGCCGGAGGCCTTCAAGTAGACCGGTGGGTATGCCGGTGATGCCTGAGGTACCCGACGCGATGGAGAGTCTCGGGGATCTCTGAGGGGTCCAGAGAGGCTGCAGTGTGGATTTGTCTAGGGAAGACTCCCACGCATCTCGATTCGCATGCTGGGAGGGCCCCCGCCATCACTCGCATCCGAGGAGGCGCGGATGGGGCGGGGGCCGCTTTGCTGAGGGACGGAGGAGGACCCTTGGGGGCGCCGCCTTCACCTGCGACGGCATGAGGAGCCTTCTGGCCACTCTCTGGATCATGCTCGCGATCATTTCCGGTGAGTCGAACTTCTTTCCTTACCTACTTTATATATACTTCATCATATAAATGAATTCTTCGTGCTTTAGAGGAATTGAAATTGAAGTTTGAAAGTGAAGAAGGGAGCGATTTTTTTTCGATTGAAGGAAACGATATTTTTCTCGTAATTTTTTATCAAAGTGATCTTCATTTACAATGATTTTGAAGGTTGAAATGTACGTCCAGCGAGGAATGAATGTCATTGATATTTATTTGAAAATGACCAGTATACGTACTTCATACAGTTTAAAGGAGTGTTTTAAAGCTTTAATTTTCTGTATACATGTAATTAAATTCCTACTTCATTAAGAAATGTTGGTGATAATTGTTTTCTTTTACTTGTGACGAGTTTCAGTTATCTAAATCTCACGAACCTTCGCAAAAAGTGATTTGAATAGGAATAAATTGTCGATTTCTTTAAATGTAATGGATTCAAAATGGTTCATTAGCTTAATCGTTTTATTTATTCTTAATTTTCTTCTAATACTTTTTAATACATAATTTTACAAATAGTGTGCTATGATGCTTTTCGAATATGATTAATGATTATTAGATGAATCAAGCGTTTTTACACATATTGATTAAAATCAAAAAGTCCAGTTTCTCCCATTATGACATCAAAGATATGCAGAAAGGAATGAGATCACTCATGGGATATAACTCCACTGTGAAAACATAATAGCAAAATAAGTGAAGCAGTAATTACTAAATTTTCATGAGGTGTGATAGTGAAGTGTGAATAGTCTAAATTAAAGTCCCTATGGGTATTTTCATTTATTGTCTTCAATAGGGACGAAAACGGTAGGATGTTATTGGTTAAACTTTTTAAAAACGGATACGTAAAAAACAAGCATAGATCAACCTACTTTCTTTTAAGCCCAACCTTGAATTTAAGAGCCCTTCGCTCACAATCCTCATTTCCCGCTGATTTTCCTAAAATACATTGTGCACTCAATCTCATCGTTCTTTAGGTTAATAAATTGCAGAAATCCCCCGAAACGAAGAGCTTTATCAATTGGCAGGAAACGCCGGCTTTTGCGGAAGACGATGCTGTTAATTAGCGTTGAAGAAAAGAGAGAGCTCGATTCGAGAGCTCTCTACGCATTAATTTATTCCGGCGTTTGCTGTTGTCCCTCTTTAATTTCCATCCTTCCGTCATTTTTCCGTCCGATAACCCTTTTCTCCGAAATCCACCTGAGCCTCTTCTCCCTCCCTTACGAAATTTTTGCCCCCTGTTCCTGCGACCCCTGCCATCTATACTCCTTAATTTTCCATCCTATTCGTTCTCTTCGGAAGATCCCATTTTCATCCGGACCTTTCCATTATAATTACTTTCTCATTGCTGCCCATTTTGTATTGTAGCCCTCTGAATTTCTACCTTTACTCTGTCTATCTATGTTGAACAAATATCGTCAATGTTGCTGTAATAAATAATAAAAATGGATGTTTTCTGTAAAGTTATACAATTCGGTTAATATCGGAAAATATTCTGTAATAATATCAAATCAGTATTCATGTTACTTTATATTCCAAGAAGATTCAGAACGAGAAATAATTTACAATGATTATTCATTTATGTGAGTAGGAAATTCAGCATCTGTGTTGATACTTTGATTACATTTAGCTTAAAGAATTAATTTTAGTAATATTACGGTGAATTAAGTAAAGCTAGGAGTATACGTTACGTAAATTATTATTGATCAAGTTATTATTGTGGTCTTCGCTAAATTTAGCATAATTAATATAATTAACAGATTTTATATTTTGCAGTTAAATACAATTGATATACCGAATGAGTACTAAATATGCTAAATTTCTTCTCGTGTTTTGTTTGAGAAAATATTAAAATATGATTTAGAATAAAGAAGAATTAATCTGCACGAGTGATGGTAGACTGATGGATATTCGTTTCAAATTGAAACTCTATCAAAATTATAATTTACGTAGATTACAGTTATCAAGACTCATATCTTCTAAGAATTAGGCATCTTCAACGACTGTACTTTTGTTATACTCTGCACTACAATACAATGTAATGCAAGAAAGTGTAAATAACTTATGGCTCAAGGATTTATAATTATGATATTAATACTGAACTAATGAGAGGTCACCGACACGGTTACGTTTAGTGCAAATGATACTGAACCTATAGCATTAATAAAATTTGGAATTAAACCCTTTTCTGGTTAAGTAGGGAATTTAATTTATCCGAATTTCTACCCTATTTCTAATTTTAATGGCCTTGCTTAATTTTTAAATTTCATTGCTCTTCCAACCCCGCTAGAACCCCTTAACTTCATTTTCGCATCATCTTCCGTACTTCTTGAAGATAAACAGCTTTTAGTCGGCCCACTATGGAGTTGCAATCTTTATAAAAAATGGCTGACCACCTTCCCTTCCGACGGAAATGATACAATGGCCTTTTTCAGAGAGCGCCTCTCTTTCCCGAGGTCGTTGACGTATCGCGGTTGGATGACAAATTTTGCAGAGATAAGGAGAATGTGGAAGGTAGTTGATTGATGAGCCAATGGAAGAATGGAGGTGAGAAAGGACGATCGGGAATTTTGAATGGGGAAAGGGTTTGCATCGAGGATTATCAACCTCCGATCAGGAGCTCGTCAGGGTCTGGGTGTCGATGCAATTATTCTTATGGGGGGGTTCTTCCTACCTTTAAAAAATAGAATAGGATGAAATCATGCCCAATTTAGGAGGTTTATTTTATGTATAGGTAATAGATGATGAAGAAACACTTTTTTCCAATTCGTAGGTATCAGTAGATGCAACACGACTTGGAATATTATGTTTATATAAAAACCCTATTTAGTGGATATCATTATAATGGAAGCCGTTTAGGTTTAAAGTATGTATAAAGATACAGCAAAATTAATAAATGTTCCGTCTTTAAACCTTAAGTAAACTTTTAAGTATTTGTACTCAATTAAAGAAGAATCTTTTCAGTAAAATTATAAAATTTGAAGTTTTTGGGGAAAAAAAGCTTTTTGCTTAATTATTGCTCACCATAACTAATGTAGTATTGTATATAATGATTGATAAAGGGTAGACAGTGTAATTATTATTATCTATCATTATTAAATAATGATGCTACTTCTTCATTCCTTCAGAGCACAATTCACTAATTGACACGCACTTTTAGGCACTTGACAGGCTATGTTATTATTTATTGAATAATTTAAAATTCGTTTGTATTAAAATAGGCAAAGAGATGTTTTTCTATATTGTATAAGTGTCAGTCATGATATAATTGCTATAATTTAGTCGCTCGATTGAGTCATAAAAGTGTGTCATGTCATGAAAAGCTGATTGACGTTTCAAAAACGTAGTCCAGCTCTATGAGTAACAATTCTCTCTCATAATCATGCTAGAATCTAATCCAAAATGTCCGTTAATTTTTATTGAAACAAACTACAATCCTTTGTTGTCATTGTGCGGGAATTTTAATTCAAGGCCTGTGCTTGCTTTGACTCTTCTGTTTGATGATATCGTAAATGGAACGAACGTGACTAAACAGAATATTCTTTCGCTTAAAAAGCATTAATTTCTACGTATCCTAGGAGAATAAATTTGATATGAATACGAGCGAATGTATCACAAAAACGTTAATATAAGAGCAACTAAAGCGTTTAGCTTTTATAATACTTATTCATGTAGAAGTTAAATTATTCCGATACTTTTGACTTAAATCAATTTTTTATCCTCTTTGGATATTGCTAGAAATAAACGTCAACTGATCTCGAAGTTTTGTATGATTCTGAGCCTTGAGCATTATTAAAGCATCAAAAGTGCGATGCCATAAGATTCGTTCTTATCGATGGATTCGTCGGAGCCAAACTTCCCTGAGGCAATGGATTAAATGAATTATAAACGCTAATGGACGGCGGTGTTCGTTTGTATTCGATTGACGTATTCCCAATGAGATCTCCCGCTATTGCTCACAGGTCATTAACGCCGTTTCAAAATCGAATTGCTCTCACATTCAATGCATTCGAGGTATTTTTTTAAAGAAAGAAATTAGGTCATGAGTCGCTATTTCGAAGGCATTCAAGATAAAAAATTCTGCGGGAGGATATTTTAATTTTTAATCTATCGTACGAACAGTCATTAAGGGAAGATTCGATTGAATTCAAAGAACCAATGCAATTGAGAATATAAGAAAATTATTTGTAGATATTCTTAGAAGAATTCACGAGGAAATTATGAGCGATTTTGCTGAATAAAGAACCTTTTAAGTAGTGAAATTTATTAGTATTTAATGGTAAGTTTGTTCTAGCTTTGGTGCTTAAGGAGTTACTGCTTGCAAGTAAAATATGAGGCCTCAGAAGTCTGTGTAGTACAGAATTATGTCGAGAGTAAACTGGAGAACTGAACTCGTTCATCCCACAATTTTAAAACCACCATTAATTATGCTTGCACAACTAAACGTGACGAGTGTTCGTCCCGGCAAGACCGAATTTTCCCGAGTCCAAATTTCATGCGAGTCTCAGGAAGGGAACATCTGCTGCTTTCATTCTTTCTTTTCTTCACCGAAACATCTCCAAAAACGATGCAAACGAGCAGTGATGAAAACAAATGAGTTGCCATCCTCCCTCCCCCCTACGACTCTCTTTATTCCGGCATTCCTCTCATTCTGGAACAGCGGTCCGGAAAGTTTACGTTGCTGGTCACCCTAATGTCTCATTCGGCGAGACGTGGAGTCCTCATTTAACAGCGCCGGGACGTTTGCAAAAGTTGCGGAATCTCGTTTGGACGCTCCGCGGTAGGAGGCGCCCCACGCACGTCTGTGCGAATTTCCGCATTCTTTTTTTTTGGTCGAAAAACAGAGATATGGACGCACGGTATTTTCACCCATTCTTTCTCTCTCGCGATAGCCTAGAGGTATTTATTCCGTATTATGACCCTTTTTTTTAAAACTCTACGGGAACAGCATCGCGTGAGTGGCTAGTGCTGTTTTATTAACTCACAAATTCCGTTGATGGGGAGTTGTAAATATGCGCAGAGACTTTCGGATTGCGGATTATTACTCTTCGCTGGAGTCGTATGTATCTACGAATGCTTGTACATCCCATAAAGAGTCTTATTTCAGAAGGTTTTAATGGGTTGCGTGCTCCGTGAGTTTATTTCGTTGATCTATTACACAAGTCTTTTGTCTGCGGAAAAATTGTCTATAGTCTAATATTAGCACCTTACTCCAGTATCTGTCTCTTTGATTTAGAGTACCCGCATGATCAATAAGATGAATAAAATAAATGAATTCCAACCTATTTTGTATAGTAACAGAAGATTTCAAAAATTGAAAGTGGATATTGCGTACGACTCCGTTCTTGGCTTCCATTTCCGGCGGACATGTCGTGAAAAGAACTCACCTGTTGAAGCACTTTCGAAATAATACTGCAAATATTGATTCATCGACAGTGTGAAGATTTGCGATAAACCTATAGAGATATACGATGTGTGGATTTCTTTATATATATTCTCATTCCATTTACAGCCTGTTTTAATATTTTTACCCTGGAATCATAAAGAACAATCTTGGATAATTGCATGGTACGATTAAGAACTATTTAATTACGTTCACCTTCAAAGAATTATTCATGGATTGCTGGTGTATATGATAATTATGAATTTAATTTTTATGTTATATATGGAATTAAGAGTATCATCAGAATATCTAATCAGTACGTATAAATTTTCACAATATATTCATTTATATCAAATATTATAATCCAGTTATTATCGATATATTTAATTGTTTATGCTTAGAAATGATATTAAATATAATGGGAAAATTCAATTTAATATTTATAAAAAGTTAAATAAAATCATTCGGAAATTATCCGATTACTTTTTATGAAAGGACAAATCATTCACTTTTATTTATTTAATTAAAAACCGATTCGGATGAAATTTTGCGCTTTGTTTAAATTGTAAGGAGCCTTTAAGTAGCCTAACGAATTCAGATAAAATCCGATATGTTAAGGAAGAGTTAATCGATAATTGGTAAAATATTATTTGAGAACGTATATATAAAATTATAATTAATTTCTTAATTTGTTCTTTTTTAGTCCAAATGAATTTTTATCCTCAAATTAAAAATTCAATCCAATTTGAATACGAGCGCTCTTTGATCTTTCTGCCGCTTTCTTTGGGGAAAAGCAAGTTACCGTTCACGTGCTAATTATACCCAATTATCTTTCGTTTGAAAAGGGATTGCATTTTCAACAAGCAATCAGATTTAATAACGAAATTCGATTAATTTGTAAATTCAGTTAGGTTTAAATTAATCCTCGGTCTATTTACAAATCTATTTAAGATTTAATTTCTGCAGAGTTATTTTTTCATATTAAAATGTTCCTCAAAAGGTATACTACATCCATTGGTCGAATGCATTTCTAAAATTCCTGGAATCGTGATGAGTCATCATTTACGATGTAGTTTATTGTCATAGAAAATATTTTGGTTATTACTCGAAGATGCTAGTTTAATAAGATCATCTTAGCTCATATTCTATCACTCCATTCATCAATGTATCTTTTTCTTACTCAATTTTATAAATATATTCGAACCTTATATATGGAAGAATAGAGTGTCATTGTAATCTAAATTTACGTGTCAGATTTTGAAAACTTTTAACAATAGATTTAATTTGGAGCAATTTACTATCGGAGCTTATAATAACTACTTATTTAAATGCTTAAATGCAAAAATATATCTACGCTGGTATATTTACAATCGTAAATTACGAATATAGTTACTAAATAAATAAAAAATCATATAGAAGTTTGCTAAGCATATTTGAAAGATTCAGCAATAATGATGCGCTACAGAAGATTTAACTGGAACGAAACTTTTATGATCGAATCTTATCAAACGGTTAACATTAACAACACCAACAACATTAACAACATAACCTGATCACAAATTAAATCAGGAACTATATTAGATGGGACGAACAGTAAAAATAAGTTATAAAAATATATTTTTATTTAAAACCCCAAATTTGACCACACACATCATGTATTCCGAAAACCTTGAGTTGATCAATATTTCATGAGTTTATAGTGTTCGTACGCGACTACAAGAGTTTGCTAGTGTTGATTAAAGAATTAGCAAGGAGAGGAATAAATAATTTGTAACCGCATATCGATCCTTTTGCGTAAACAACCAACGTGTTGTATTATTCATGTTGTAATGTGGTTATTTTAAATATTCTCCCTTGACCTGTAGCAGCGGAGACCAATTTCAAATGTATAATACGGATCACTCGGCTATATACTAATCATATGTAGAAAGTGCGAGGCGTGTTATGGTCTGGAATATTTTATTAGCTATTTACAATCAAATTCGATGTAAAATTCACGAAACTATTATTGGGACCAGAAATCGTTGGACGATTAAACACGAATATTATGCGCACTAACAAATATAGTAATAATATCATTATGTAATGGTTTTATAAAAGTCTCGATTTTGAAATTGGAAATAACTATTAAGGAAATAAAATTCTAAATGATTTTTACCAAAACGGCTTTACTCGAAAAATCCAGATGTAAACATTTCAAAGCTCAGAGGAATAAGAAATATTTCAAAAAGCATCCAATGTATTTAGTTAGATAGCTTTACTTTCCTAGAAACTAGTTTTAACAGATAAAAACAAGTAAAAATTATTTAAAAAAATTAAATAGTCATGAAATTGACTAATAACCAACAAAATCTTAATAACCTTCATGGTAGAATGAATAATCTATAAGCTACGTAATATTGTACTACAATCAAATACGAGAATCAAATACGTTTATCAAATAACAATATTGTTTTATATAGTTCAGCCACTATTATTTCGTGAACAGTTAGGTTCGTAGCTTTCATCTGTATATATGATATGTATTTCAAAATTTTATCAAATAACTAATTGCTTCATAACCTTCATCTTTATTGTTATCAAGCAATCATCAACAGTCGATTTAAAGTTCGAAAAGAAATAGTAAAAGGTACTAGAATTTTTCTGTTCGAGAGATCATCTAAAGTTTTGAAATTCGATATTTGAAGCTTTTCTTCCCTAACGTTTTAGGATCATAACGTATTAAAGTGCTCGGCCGATGACGCTCGTTTCGCGAAGGTACAGGAATATTAAAACACGTACAGAGTTCAGAAGTTGAGTTCGTAACGCCCGCCTTAATCGCCGCTTCCTCATTCGAGTCGTCCATGGCAACGCCCCCTTCATAGTGTTACTTCGCACAGCACTACACAATTTCGGAAAGCTGAAAATTGACTCCAAGACCGGAATCTTTAAAATCCCCTTAACTTAAACGTCTGATTCGAGTCTTCTTCCACGCGAAACTTTCCAAGGAGTTCCCTCATCCGTAATGAGAATGGAATCTCTCAGAGCTTCTTTCTCACTTACGAATTCTCCGAAAGATACAAACGAAGCGTTTCACGTCCCCGATTCCACGAATCGCGTTCTCCTTCATTATCCCTTTTCCGAAAGCCCCATTTTTATCGTCCCAATCCGCAAACGGGGGCCTCTATAAGCAAAAGAGCATGGCTCGATATCGGTAATGAGGGCGTCGTTTATTCGCGGCTTCGAACGCTGCGTTTTCGGGGATTTCGAGGGAAAAGTGGATCGGAGAAAAGGCGGAATAATGGCAGCACAGATACATGCGTCGATCGAGGTCTTTTAAAGAGTAACGTCTGTTGCTACCACGCCTTATCGCATTCTATATTCTGTCGACGAAGAGAGATCATTCTACCGTTAAAGGTATTCTTACGGAGGATGGTTTGTATTCGGTTAGGAAGAATTAGAGATATTACGATGATGATTACACTTATCGATTCGTTGAAAGGGAGGGATTTATTTTTAAATATTTTGAAATTGTTGTACGTCGTCCCATGGAAAGTCGCTAGAAGAATTCGTCTGTTTGAGTACGATAAGATTAAGCGTTCGGTTAGGGTTGGGGACAATCCTTTCCACGTATCATAGGGTACGTTAAGGAGTCAATATGAATGTATGGCATAATAGTAAATCTCATTTCAGTCAACCTCAGATACTTTAAAGATCGTAAATTTTTAACAAGATTTGCTATCGATACATTTACCCCGAATTTCAAAAGAATAATATAGTGTACGCAATTCCCTCTTTGAGAATATACCTTGAACGTTTCGGTTTATAGGTCCTTATTATAGCGTTATAGAATTTGTGTAACGTTAGCTGAATCTGAAATTTTTATTTCTCTATTAGTGATCTATCATTGACAATTATTTCACTTTACCAAATGGAATAAAATTTAATAAAATGAATTAGCGCTATCTAGAATCCAATATTTAAAAAATACAGAAACTTATCTTTAAACCTACATAGGCGAATACATTATCATTTCAAAATTATTATACTCAAAACTAAAAACCGTAACGTAAGAAACGTTCTCAGTTTTCTATTTCTTTGCGGTATTTGTATGGTAATATTATTTCTCATTAGAGATATTAATACTAGGGTACACGCGGATCTTTTCATCTCTTATCATTTATAATTATTAGTAAAAGTGGTTAAATTTTAAGAAATAATTACTTCAATTCATACGCGGAATATCACGAATAGGAAGGTTTTATTATCTTTTGGATTTTATTCCGAAATATTACTTTAAATCAAATTCAAAAATTACTCTCTCGCTCAATTAAAACGGAAAATTCAAATCTGGCACTTAAGAGATCAATTTGAAATGGTTGGCATATGATAGTGACCCTCCTTCTTTTGTTAGCTCTGATTTAAAAATTTAGAGGAAAGATATTCACTGCAGGAAAAGTGTTGCATTCTGCAATGCTGTATAATTCCGTGTGTGTACCCATAGTTGATATCTCCGGCCTTGTCCTATAACCTTTGGCTGCAGAGAAAAATCCCTCAATTGAGTTCAGTCTGTATTGGCCTTTGTCTGCAAAATGTGTTCTCAGCCTTGTTTGTGCGATAAATGGCTACCAAAACAAAAGTCCAGCGTTCAATAGAAGCGTTACATAAAGAGAGTTATTTTACCTATCCCTGCCAAAGCGGATGTTTACCTGAAAACTAACTAAAACATGCTGACTCCGAAGATATCTGCTCAGAAATCATTCTGTCAGTATATACATTTATAGGCAAACGTTGTTGTTTACATATAGACTTTGTGTACTCTATTAACGTTTAATGATTTAAGTGATGTGTTAGGATACGAATTGTATTTTTTATGACTATGCAGGGGAATTATCGGAGACGAGAAAAGGTAAATCCATGAATCCCATGGCTATAAAGAGAGCATGTAGAATATTTCAAGGCTGAATAGATCCATCATATAGATTTAACATCGTTTGAATACACTTGGTTCAAAAAGTTCCTCATCCATTGCGATTTAGGTTCTTATTAGTCATTCATTATACTCTACGTATATTATAAATTGTATGATGTATTTGTATTTTCATGTACGTTATTCGCGAGCATTCCGTAATACGAGTATCTATCCGTCTATAAAATATGTCTTGCATAAAAGTATTGCAAGGGTGCAAGTGGATTATTATTATATTTATTTATTTTTAATGCTTAATATTTTCATGCAGTATCATATCGTAGTGTAAAAGACTTAGATAAAACTATAAGAAGTCTTACACAGATTAGTTCTTTCAACTACGTAAAAATATTAACGATAAAAGTATTTTTAAGTAGAAAAATTCTAGCAATAGTAATCTCTCCTCATACTTAACTCTCTTTTTTAAATTTCTCCAACTTCTCTAATGCCTCACGATGATGCTCTTACCTCGACAATATCATTGTGAAAGCTTTCTTTGCAAACGTTTATCTCGAGGAGGATTCACTTTCCGTCTTCCTCACTCGAGCTTTTATAAAATCTCTCCTCAAACCGAGGGAGAGGAAGCCCACGAGCATAATTTGAGGCACCCACTACCGCAGAAATAGAGCATAATCGTTTCAAGTAATAGACGTTTGCATCGTTCTTTTTTAAAGACGAAGGAATGGGAACATAACGATTGAGGAGAAGATTTTGAAAGGGAAATAAAAGTGAAAATGCCATGGAGGAATCGAAACGGAAACACGAGAATAAGAAATGAATTTTGTTCGTGATGTGTAAGTGCTGATCAAACACCGAAAAGTCCTGCATCGGTCCTGCTTCATAGCAGCATGAAAATAAACGAAAAAGGGTGAAACGGGTTCAAAAAGATATGAAATGAAAGATGTTAAATTCTCTCTCTCTTTCGAAAAAGTTTTTTGGGGCAAGCGAGTTTTATTATTTTTTTTTTTAAAGGCCGAACTTTCGGGAGAAATCCGTGGGTATCACGATTTGACAGCATCGGTTTCTAGGCGACACTTCTCAATGACGTGGAGATCGCAGAAATCGTTCATTAGTCTTTATTTTAGAGATGTAGAAGGTAACTGATAGGTTTGAATGAATTGCGGAGGGAATAATAGATGCCTTTTATAGATGTGTCATATCTAAGTTTTTTTAAGAAAATTTAAGTATGAGAAGCATAGTCGTAGCGTGGCGTGGATATTCAACTTAATCTATATCAATGTTGTTAAAAGCCAAGTGGAAGATCGTGGAAGAATAATGTAATGATTCGATATAATTTTGTTAAATACTATAAAATGTCAAAAGCTATTGGTTAATTAGCATTTATTCTTAGCGCGAGCCTAACCTGAATTTTATCATTAATCATCCCTTACTGAATAAGTATAATTATAATTATCAAATAAATATAATAATAATAATAATAAAATATAGACGGAACGTAAGGATGATACAATGCATCGATTGTACGCTATTTACATTTTGTTTTATAAATACTTGAATTTTAACTTCGTACATCTATTATGTACGTTATTTTGAACCATTTAAGGTTAATTTGTCTTTTTATGTCTTTATACTTCCCATACACATGTATTGAGAAATCTTAATATGTTACTCTACCAACGATAGTAATAATTAGTAGAGTAAATAGACAGTGTTATCGTATTTCTGTCAAAATGTTTCGTTTAATTCCTTAAAATCTATGCTATGAAATCCATGCTTTAACTTAGCTCTGAGAGTCAATATTCTGCAACATAAATAATTCTTAATATATAACGGGAGAAGTTAGTAGGTGTGCAAACGATTGTGTTATGAAAGGAAGAAAAACGAGTTCAAACAAGAACTAGCTTCGAGAGAGAAAAAACTGATCGGATATCTTGTAGTTCAAACGATCAAACTACCCTTAATCACCATGTTTAATTCTGGACTTCGACTGTTTATCAGATCGAGCACTCTGATAGTGCACGTTTAGTATCGATTCAGAGTCACATATCAGGGTCAAAGGGTGAATAAGGCTAAGATTTTTACGTTCATCGATAGCTCGTGGGTAATCATGATTGACCTGTTTCACGACCGCTCGTCATTAATAAATACATCGACATCGTAACTACCGGTTTCATTAATGACGAGTTAATAATTTCCTTGTAATAACACGAAAGTTATTGCTAGTTCATATTTGAGTCACGTTAAATACTGCATATTTTGCAAAATCAATGGAATTGGCTCGTATTTACTTAACTGTTGAATAATTCATTTGAAAACTATCGAGGAAAATATATTTCAATTAATATTTGTTAAGGGTCTTACCAAATTAACTAAATTTAAAAATATTAATGTGAGATGAATTTTTATAAAATATTTGTGTGCACATACGACGATTAATTAACTGTTTCCCAGTATTCCATTAAGATTTATATTATCAACCTGTTTCAACTCTATCATACACTCGCAAAATAATTCATCTTGTCGTGATATTTTTATAATTACCTATTTATGACATTCCTGTGTATGTAGATTGTATATTTTTGTAGCTCACTTATTTATAATTAGAAATTCAAAAACAGATTCTCTCTGTATTATTAAATGAAAGAAGTCATTAAATAAATGAATTACTTTCATGAATAATAAAAATAGGAAATCAGTATAAAATACGGAAAATGTTTGTTGAAGAAAATGAAAAGATATAGATTTATTTTATTTATAATGTTAATATCGTTCATTATTAATTTTCTAATTTAAATACAAGTGACCCGATTCAACGAAAACGTCCCTAATATCCAAGTTTTTCCAATCAACTTGTTTTTGCCGTCCCCGTTTTTCCATCTAATTTTCGCGCGATACTCTCCATCGTTGCTCTAGATCTCATGATGCAGGCAAACATGGAAACGAGCCTATGCTTCATTCCTTCTCATTTAGGGGCAAAATGAAAAGAACGCAATATCTCTAGTCGTGGTGACGTATGGAGAGGATCTAGTCGGAATATAGAACGGGAGCCCCAACGATTTTCACTCAAACAGCATAGGAACGTCGTAGGGAGCCTTTGAATCCTTCATCTATGGACGGCATGTGTTACATATGACGCGCGTGCTATCGTGATATGAGGAACATTTTGGCATTACCTAGCTCTACCGCATCTACGCACGTGCGGTGCCTTACACAAGGGAACGGATATGGAATGCGATCAGTTCTTATGTCATCCAACGTATTGAAACGTGCGCATCAAGAAGTATTCAGAGGAACGAAAATGCACGTTGAATTGCTTACGTAATCATGTGCATAGATCCGAAAATTTGAGTGAATTTAAAGAATTCAGAGGAATTACCGCATTTCAATTATAATCATCAGACTCCTCATCTTATACAATTAATTTAGAATATACTTCAAGCGGATATTTATTTTGGAAGTAATCTACTATTTTCTTTTCTTAAAAGCTAAGGTATTACACAGTTATTTCGAGATAAGAAATTGTTTTTTCTAAGAAGCGAAGACCAAAATATCTTTCAAAGTAAATCACTTATTTTAGAACAAATTGCAGTTTTATCATCGAATTTTAGAGAACTCATTTGAGCGTTATCTATTTTTGTAGATTTAGGGTTCATAAGTTAAAATTTTGATTCGTGGTTCAAAAAGTTTGAAATATTTTTCTTTCTATTAACATTAAAAATTAACTTTCATTCTGCATTCATTTTCCGTCGAATCATTAAGTGATGAAAAATTCCTTATGGAATACGTTAGAAATTCGCCATAAGTTTTTAACATTTTTTAAATAAAAAGAGTGGATTTTAATTTAAATTAGATAAATGATAGAAAAAAACGATATAGATTCCATCATTTTGGTCGTAACTCCGTTTTTGGAATCCATTAGGTACAAGAAAAAATTTTCCCGTTTTTGTTCCTCCAACTGACCTAGCTTATGATGATCCTATCCGTGGAAACCATGCTCGTTTTAATATAGCATTATTGTGTTAGGAGTTTGACCTTCAAAATGAAATAGTTCGCATTGCAACGCTTCGACCTATATGAAAGCTCACATGCTAAATTCTAATACAAGCGTAATGAATCGATGACCCAAGGCTATATGCACTGAAATTCCTTCCAATTCCCCGCGACTTTCATAGCTTTGCGTGATATTCGCAATTCGAAAAGATCGTGCGGATTCTTCCGTCACTTCTCAACGACTCAATGTGCCCGCGTCAGGTTTATTTAAAGCGGTCGAGGGAGCTGATCCAGTTGGAGCGACCACGGCAGTCCGGCAGGCGTTGTTATAGCGACGTCAGATGCACGGCTGTGCCCTATTAGGCCGAGGGATTGTTTGTACGTGTCCTAGCTTCAAAGTCAAAAGCTGGTGTCCCTTAGAGGCCCCCAGGGCTTATGTTAAGGGTAGTATCCCCAGGGGACCGGAGCTATCTGCCTCGTCACTGGCTTGACACCATCAGATGCGTTTGATTTCATGTCTTTTCTAAAGTTCTCTGATTTGATGCACACGTTAGCGGTTGATGAATTTCCATCGAGCTCCGAAACAGTTTTCTTCACGTTCTGGGATCGTTTTCAAAGCGATCGCTTCTGAAGTGGGTTTGGGAGGTTAGGTAGTACGTAACCGCAGCTACAGTTTGTAAAACCTATAAGTCAAATTGGAGATGATATTTTTGATGTATTCATTTTTAAAATCTAGAGAAAATAGAAATTGACCCCTTGTATTGCTGAACGGAATATTTCTTAAAAATATAATACAAAGTTCATAAAGGTCATGCAAATTTATCACGACATTTACTAATTATACATTACGATTTGATATAATTAAATATCATTTGAATGAATAAATTTTAGCTTGTAATTGGATTTATGATTTTATTATTAATTCTCTACTTCTATATTACTATTACTAAAAATACTAAATATTAAACTATTAAATATTTTGAAGTGTAAAAGACTTAATGATACTGTATGACAAACGTACACAGCTTCAAAAATATTCTAAATCATCTTCTTTTTAAGTAGAAATATTATATTATAAAATAAAAGAGTTTTATTTCACTCACTCACTCTTTTATTTTATCAAATCAAAAGATTTAAGCGCTGTTTTATAGATATTTTGTGGTATTAAGCTATGAAATAATTGTTATAGAAATATAAACTATGATAGGTAAGAATGGGAAATTTAACAACAAAAGTCAGCAATATCTGGTAATTATATAACCAATATCTGTAAAATTTTCATTCGTAGATACGTATTTAATATGAATTTTTTCACGATGGAAAAAATACACGATCCATCGTCACTCATTCATTCTTTATTCTCCACAATTGAGAAACTGACCTGCAATGCACCACATGCGATGCATTGTTCTATGAAAAATTTTTGATATATTTTATGAAATACCGAAGGATATAGTTCCTACCCACGCTAGAAAAAGAAGAAATCAATCCAAACAGAACGTTCATAATTTTTAGACCGACGACATCAGCCGGTATCGAAATATGACGTCAGCGCAATTCCATCGTTCGTTGTCCCCCGTAAATCGAAATTCATCTCAATATCACGCGTCATTTACATCGAAAGAGGGGAATTTTTAAAAAAACGAATCCTATTGGGATCCTAATAATTAATAGACCGAAAAAAGGACGCTTTCATAAATCCGTGCGATTCCGGATGAAAATATATCGACGGGCGACGCATCCGTCCGGAAGGCAGCCGGACAAAGCGACAGACGAACGCGGTAACGTAATGAACGACCGCGAAAGGAAAAAAGACGCGGGATGTTCGAAAATGTTGCGGTATTCGAGGGTCATCGTCTCTGCGGTGGATCCGCGTTCAGCGCCGAAACAGGAAAACAATGGGGGCGATATATAAAGGGAGTAAAACCGCAGATCCATATACACGACGCATCGGCGAATATAAATATTTTCATTTCTACGGAAGAGTCGATTTTTGCGAAATTTTTTATCTAAAAGGGGTACGAACAGTGTTCCTCCATCTATCAAGTCGAACCGTTTTGTTCCTCGGGAGTGGAAGGTGGTCAAATAATACGTACGTATTGGGTCGCGGGGTTTTAAAAAAAGGACGAGAAAAAAAGGTTGTTGCGGTCGTAAGGGAATGAGAGTGGAATGTGGGGTTCAGATGGATTGGTGCGAAAGCGTTACTCTTGCCACGGGACGATGGAAGCATTAATGAGGGCATCCCTCTCGGTCTTCCGACCGCAGGCGCCGGACACCAGGAAGAAGAGGGTTATACGTGTCTATATGTCCTTTTTCCTCTCTACGTCTTTATCATTTCTAATGCTGTTACTTTTTCGTCTTCTTCTATTTCCTTTTTAATGGAGTCTTCTTTACGAATAAGGCGCCTTTAAAAAGAATATCATGCGTGTATTTCCCCATCAGTTAGTATCGGCGACTCTGATGATTTTTAAAGGCATTCACGCATTCTTTGTTTATTAGTTCATACTCTATACTTTGATATGTATTTGATGCTCATGTCTTTTAAGAGATGAATATATTTTGAATGTGACCGCATTGTATTGTAAATTCAATTTGTTATAGTTCTTGAAATTTCTCTTTTATATATTTTTTATGTATTCGAAATAACTTTCTGGCTCTGTCTTCCATGTGTCTACATTTAACGATATTTCTTTAATTTCCTTTATTTTTGCTACTTGAACAATGTGTTATTTTATATATAACGTTAAGTAACGTTATTAACGTTACACTTACTCAATTTAAAATTTTTTTTAAGAATATTTACTCAATTCGGCCTTTTTTCTACGTAACTCAATGTACTAGACTTGTATTGTACATTATATCCTTTTTATTGGTTTCGTGTACTTTTTACATGAGTTAAATATGAAATACTCTCGCAATTTTCTAATACTTAAAATTTCTATTAATCTTTTCAACTTATAACTTCACTATTTTATCCTGTAACGATAGAGCCTTTATTACACTAATATCGTCACTGTTGATTTCATTCATAATCCACCCGTAAAAGTCATGTATAAAGCTGTATTTCAGATTATAATCTATCAAAAACTATGCTTGTATTCATTCGTAAGTTTCGCAAAAGTATACACACTAGAATCTTCGTTGAAATACATCCATCTTCTGAAAATCGAGTCTTTTTCTTTTCTCAAAGCGATATCTCTTCGATATCTCCAGCCCCCATCTCTTACATCAGTTGCGATCATTCTATTTCCCACTCAGTTTATCTTTCTCGCTCTAAATTTACCCTCTCCTAATCTCTTTCTTCGACTGCTATCGCGACCCCCATCTCTCCGCTAGTAATAACCTTTTCTCAGTAATTTAATCCTCGCACCATCCACTCCTACTATTTTCTCTCCGTTCATCTGCGCCGTCATTGACCTCTGTAGGACGTTTAGGAAAGCTTTCGTTTCGTTTTGCGTTTTAATAGGACTGCGAGAGTTTACTTTGTATGGAAATTATGCAGAAAGAAAAATAGTTAATGTGGAAAGTGCACTTAGAGAATACGGCTGGAGCGGTTTAAGTAGATGAAACAGTACATTTTATTAACAGTAGAATATACGGAGAATAGATTATTATTAAAGGTGAGCTTAATGAGCTTAATAATATTGAATAGATACATAGACTATTTTTATGGATTAATGACGGAATAGTGGTTTTCTAGTTAAAACGTTTTACTCTGTTCCTTAAGCTTAAATACTTAGCAGTTTACATCGTCGAATCTTTCTTTACATTGAAAGGAATGCATTAGATATTACTGTATATACATCATCATAAATTTTACTCTATGATTAGGAATAAAATTCTCTTTTGGAATTTATATATTGTTATATTTGTAATTGTTGTATTTGGAATTAATACATGATTTTCTTATAAATCCTTATTCAACTAATATTGGCTTAATCTTAAGCATAAAGCTCTAGTACTTGTAATATTAAAGATAAATAATCATTCAAATCTTAAATATCAAGCTATACTTACATTTACAAAGCTACTAGAAAATATGCTGATTGTTAGTGGTATATTTACTGTACATATATTAATATTTGTCTTAATATTCATAAATTCCTTCAATGTCGAAGAGAAGTTATGTCTCTTAGTCTAAAGAAGTTCGTAAGCCTTTTCCCAGTAAACACGAAAACTTTCATAATTCACATTCGAGATTTTCCTCTTATCGTCTACATTGAGATGTATCGCTTATCGAGGGAAACAGCGACGCATTCGAGATACGATCTCTATCATCAATAATTAATCGTCTTTGATCGATGGAACTGTTTCATCTACACCATCCACTACGGAACTCACATTTGTTAAGAGAGCATTCCCCACGGATCAATCAATCAATCAATCGGAAGGTATAATACTTTTTTCTCTGCGCTCCAGTCTTATTTCACGTTTCAATTTGGTCCTCGCTGACGGAATCGATTCACTCTCGAGGAACGGAACAATTATAGCACGAATATTTGTTGCAAGCTTTCTTCGCTTTATTACAAAAAATCCGAATCGAGTTCGTCTCGATGGAGAAGTTCAAGAGCGATTTTTCTAAAGCGATTGTGTGTTGTTTTCCCTTTCAGGTTCCTCGGGCAACCCCGATGCGAAGCGCCTTTATGACGACCTCCTCTCCAACTACAACAAACTGGTGCGGCCCGTCGTCAACGTCACCGATGCACTCACCGTCAAAATCAAGTTGAAACTCTCGCAGCTCATAGACGTGGTGAGTGGCCTTCTTTGTTTTCCGCCCGTGGTTTTGTCGTCCCCTTCCATCGCTGTTTGTAAAGAGATTCGTCGCTCGGAGTTGACGTCTAGGGCACCTGATGAAAATTTCCGCTAATTGACTCCATGGCCGAGCAACAGATTGCTAATTTTTTCGTCTTTGAGGCGGCGAACGTGGGATTCCTTTAATCTTCAAGGAATGGGAGTGATGGATCGTGCAGGATCATTCCTCACGTGGTTAAATGATGAGGGGACGAGGTTTGGGGGTTTTCTGATTGCAGGGATGAGTGAGTAGAGTATCCAATGAAAATATAGCCTCCGTTATTGGTCAAAACTAAGTGAATTTAATGTTTAGTATCTATATTTGAGCTGCTCTTTATTCAATTTTGAGCCTGAATTTATTACCTTCATAAAAAGAAAATATTACTTATGAATCATCGGCTCGTTGGTCTAGGGGTATGATTCTCGCTTAGGGTGCGAGAGGTCCCGGGTTCAAATCCCGGACGAGCCCTTTATTTTCCATTGTAACTTGAATAATTGAAATATGTAAATATATGATATTTTACACTCCTATTCTTAAATTCTGAGTAATAATTTTCGCCCAAGTCCAAATTATCGTTGATTATCTATTCAAGATCTGGTGGGATAATTGATTGAAATGATAAATAAAAGAATGATATAGCGAATAACTTGAATGGATAGGGGTTTTAAATCATTCGTTTTAATCATCACAGATTAAATGTCCAATGGTGATTATTCTTTCGTTTTAAATGTCTATAATTTTATTCCTCTCTCCTCATTGAATTCATCTTTCACGTTGGCACCCTTGCTCCAAAGTTTTAATGCGATTCCATATCTCAGAGATGAAGAAATCGGCACCCTTAGCATCTCATGATAATTGAGTTGCCTTCTGATGATTTACAGGACTGACCCACTTTTTTCGAGGAATGAGAATTTCATCAATCGTTCAGACCTTGAGAAATCCATTATCAGCGTGTAAAAGGAAGAAACTTGAATATTAGTATCAAAGAAGGCATTTGATGTCATTACGGAAGAGGACGTTTGAGATTTTTTTGGGAATGGGAATCATTGGTACAGAAAGCAGATTGGGAATTATAGATTAGAGTATTGATTTCTAGGATTATTCGTCAATTATTTAAATTGTTGATTTTACTTCCTTTTGGGATAATGAAAGAAACTTTGAAGTTTGCAATTACATGCTAGATTCGCGAATCTAAGATTCGGATAAGAATTCACTGGAAATACGACGTATATCAATAGGATTCTTTGGCTATAGTTTGAGTTAGAGTTAGCGGTAAGGAGTTTCAGATCATAAGCTAATTGATCAAACAATTTAAGATTGTTAGAGTTTTCTCTCCTTTTAGCGAAGGAATTAGTCATGAAGTTTGAAATCCATCTCTGGATTAGTTTCTCAATCTCTTTTCGGTACGTAAGAGAAATTTTCTTCTTTTTACTTAAGATAAGATGGATAAAGATAAATAATGAAAGTTATTCTCAGATTTGCATGAAATACTACCTTAAAAATAACCTAATTTCTTAGGCGTATGAATAGCTTTCAATTACGGATATTTTGAGATTTAAATAAATACGTTTGAATAAAAAATTTTCATTTTCAATTCGTTCAGCTATAAAGTAAGAACTATCATTAGTTTAGCTTCTACTTAAGTTCGTTCAGTTTTCTTCTATTAAATCATAATAATTCTCGTATAATATTAGGATGGTTACTAATTACGTATTTTCCTTTGTATACGTGAAGAGTTCCAAATTGTTCGTCATAGTTTTCTTATGCCTACTTCATTATCAATAAAAAGTTACAATCGATGTAATAAATTCTCATTAAATAGTTCAACGATAGACATATAGGCATAAAAGTTCAGGAAACAGTTTTCCATTTATGACTAAGTCATTTAATACTCTTGAATTTGTGCCAGTTTTAAAGAGTTATCTCTATTGTCATGTAATATTGGAGGTTAAACAAGTAGGAATAACATGCGTGGAACAATGAACGGGTAAAACAAGAATTTCCGTTTGGGTCCAACGCCCCTGAATGTAATACGAACGGTTGCACGTCACCTCTTGTTCACCAGTTACGTGTGCTTAATGAATGAAGACGTGAAACCCGCTGACAGAATGCTGATTCGCTTGAATGCTAAAATCCTAGCTATGCCGTGCTCGCAATGCGAATTAGGCACACATACTAGCCACCTACATCGTAGGCTTCAATGAGTCTTTATAATGTATAATTATATCCTTTTGTCAGTGCGCAATTGTGAGCTTTCTCATTGTTTCCATGGAAACTTCTGAAATATTCTCAATTTTCATTTAAATACTTCTCCTGAGAAACATAACGTATAGTAATTATAACTTTCCCAAAGATTACACTTATTATTTATTGTTCAGTTTTCAGTTATTTAGAGATTCAGTTATTTAAATATAATAGACATTTTATTGTCTTATGGAATACAAAGATCATATTCGGGATATATAAATCGATAACAAAAATGCGTTTTATTATATTTTTCAATGAAAATATTGCGGTTTTATTTTTGACGCCTAAATAAACCTATTTCAACTTTATTTAAATCCCTTAAAGTACCAAATGTAACGTTAATATGTATATTTAATATTTGTATACTAGGTAGTTACTATTTGATGGAAACGCATGACTCCTACATAATACCACCTCAGGGATAGTACGAATCTCTTATAACGAAAACTAAAATCACGGTTACTTTCAACTGATAACACTGGGTAAGGGATGAGCCCCCTGTACGGGTCCAATGATGAGGTCGAAGCATCAGAGGAAAAGTTGCAAGGACATGAATAAAAATAGAAAAGTGAAGGGAGTAGAAAATTTGAGAGGAATTTCGACTCAAAAATATGGAGATTGTGATGTAGAAAAATTGGGGGATGATGGGATTAAAAGGAGAGGCAAGGAAGGATAAGGAGGAACATCCAAGGAATATGGAATCAAAAAGAGGACTAAATAAAGGAGAGGAAAGGATATGCGAAGAAAATTGGAGGGTTTATAATGAGGAGGAAGAAGAGGATGTGATAGAGGAAAATTTTTAGAAAATGGGAGTAACGAAAAGGAGATGAAATATGAGGAGAATTGATGGAATATCAAAGATGGGAAGGATGTGCAAAAGGACCTCTCAAGCAAAGGTTTTTATTTTAAACAAGGTTTTTGAGGCTAAGATATAATACCCTCTCAAAAAGGATACTGATTAAATTGTCATGTAGAATGATTGGTCTTTAACATAAGGAGTTGGGTCGTGATTAGGATAATGTTATATTCAAAGATTGAATATCAGAAGCTAAAACATATAATAAAGTGAGTTTGAATTCATTCCTACGTAAAGAAGATAACGTTTTTCAATCGTAAAAACATCTACATTCCGATATTTTTAATTATTCTGTCCAGTATTATATCGACCGATAACGATTTTTTACGAATAAATTGTCCTTATGAATCGATTATTCGCCAATTCCATATTCTGCTAAACTTAATTATTTGTAGAACTTGAGTTTGATGTATTTGAGAAACATCGTCTGGTTCCGCTAAAATTCTTACTCAAAGAATCAACTAGTACTTTTCGATTCGAGATCATATAATTCAGTATTTTCTCAGAAACTTTCCCAGTAGAAGTTTTTACTTCGAAAACGGATCTAAAAGTAGGAGGCTACTACATTTTTCACTGTATTTTGCCATAAATACACGGTATTCCTGTAGATTTACCAGAGAAACTTTCTGGAAAATATCAGCAAATGGAATAATGTATATTGAAAATGGAAGGTAGAATTTGTTGCCAAAGTTATCTTTTAAACATATCTATCCAGGTATTCATCCATTTTATCGAGATATTAATCCTGTTTCTTTGCAAATTTAACTATTCCTCAATTTTACATTAAGATAAATTCCCTTATTATTTGACTTATTAATAATTAACTATCTAATTACAGTTATACTAGTTAGGAGCTCCGCACCGTTCTGTGAGAGTTATTTTCTACAAGATAAAACTATGTGAGGAATTTTCCAAAATTATGATAATTTTTTCGCGAAGAAATAACAGTGCTTACTATTTTTATTATGATAAAACAGGTTCGATGAAGCCCCTTCTTGAAATGGGTTGAAGCATACACATATCGTACTTGAATAGTTGCATTGATTAAAATACGATGCTTAAAATATTCATTAAATAATTTTTACCATTACCTCATACTAGAGTATAGCGACAGCGTTTGGGACCCTCATCAAAAAGGGCTTATAGCTAAACTAGAAAATGTACAGAGGCGAGCAGCAAGATTCGTTTTGGGCAAGTATGGAAAAATGGAAAGCGTCAATAAAATGATTGAGGAACTTGGATGGGAAAAGTTAGAAGTTAGGCGTAAAAACAAAAGGTTAGGAAATATATTTAAAGCTGTGATAGGAAAGCCTTCGTTGAAGGAGTTAAATAACAGACTTCGGAAACCGGAATATCTAGGAAGAAATGATCATATACATAAAATTGCCACTCTGAAACAGAAAACGGATGTCTGTAAATATTCTTTTCTAAATCGGGGAATAGTTGAATGGAACAATTTGCCTGGAGAGTTATTGGAGCCTTTTCCTCATACTTGCAATGTATTTGTGAATAGGATTAAGAGGATTAAATAATTCTAGTTTTGTAGACCGTGTATAATAGTATTTTGTAAATATTATGTAACATTTTCTCTTTCATTGTAGTTAGTATACTTTGTTTGATGTACTGCCTTCGGGAGGTTTTGGGGGGTTTTCCTCTCGACAAGGGCGAATGCCAGGCAGCACTACTAAGTTCCCCCTTAAATATAGAGCTACCACCTGGCCTGGTGCCTATTTGTAGTTCTGATATACAATAAATAAATAAATAAATATCTTTGGAACGAAACATGATCAGATGAATGGATCACCTCAAATATGTAATTTCGAAAAATTAACGTTTTTATTTATTTATTATTGCAATTAAGACTATGATATCTAGTAAGACTAGTAGATGCCTAGAAAGGTGATAATCATCATTCTATATCATTATATTTATATAATTCTGTACTCTTATTATCTTAATATTATATAATATTCATATTAAACGTTTCTAATAGGCTTCCCTTCTAGACAGCTCTCTTAAGAGGACCTAAAATATTTCATGTACTTCATTTGCTCCGCTGAAGAAACAATGAATCCATAACAGAGTTTGAATTAGGCCCTTTTTACCATTAAAACACACCTTAAACTTTCAGCGTTCGTGGGAGATACGAGGTGCAGATAGGTTGAAGATTGCGAGAGCCACATCGGAATGTATGGAGAGAAAATTGAAATAAAGTCGGGAGATATGGAAGGCAATCAGGGGAAGGATATTCACAAAGGGAAAAGGGGGAGTGGATGGCTAAGGGGGAGAGAGGTGGGGTTTGAAAGGCAAAATATGAGAAAAGAGATCCTCCACGAAATTAAAAACTTTCAGATTTTCCTCGCGGAATTATTCTTTTCAGTGTATCTCATTAGACCGTTCCCTCTCCTCAGATAAAGGAAGAAGGAACCTCCAGTTTATCTTCCCAGTTAAAATCCTTGTTCCATCAGTGCGCATAGATCAATCCGAAGGAATTCAATCCTCTTCTCATCCGACGCACGGAATATCAAAGAGGGAGAACGCGTGCCTTTATATCCTTCTCGATTTGTTCAATTGGCCTCCGTCTAGAGGGCGCGTCATTAGTCTTCGCTATCACTTTTATAACGTAGGTTTCCCCTCACGAGCGCCAGGTCACGACCTGAATATCCACCTCCATCTTCGCAGGGACTCGTTACTCTTTTCCGAGCCTAAAAACCCTTCGCTGTGAGTTATAGGATTCCGACGTTAAGATTACATCTCTCGCGTCGCAATTAGATTATCATCCTCGTCTACTAGACTGCTTTGCTAGGGTGTACTTTTCAATCGTTCCTGGAAATCTATGAATTTTTCCGACCTCTTTCCTTCCTTCTTTTTGGGATACTTCGAAACTTCTTTAAAGTCTACGGTTCTTTTCTTAATATCCAAAGTTTAACTTCCGCACGGTCCCATTCCTTATTCAGATGTTTCGCGATCTGTTAATTTGATAAGTTTTCTATGAAGAGAATGTTTCTCTTAAAGATCCGTACAGCACGATCGTGCATTGAAAGTAGGGTATAATAATACGTCTGGTCTTAATTCTTAATGAGATATATATTGAATCGGGAAATAAAAATTACAATTTTGATCTTCTGTGACTCGTAGCTCACTTTAGAGGTATTTATACGTCTGATTAGGGTCTAAATTTTAATTGAGCGATGATTCTTTTTCACTTGATTAAGGTAAGTTATTCTTTATGCAAGAAAAGCTATGGATCCCTAGAAGAACTCTGTTTCCTCAAAATACTACTTTTTCATTTTTTTTAATGGTTAACATTTTTAACCTCATTTATCGATATTTCAAAAAAAACCCTTATTGGTATTCAGTATTTATAAATTAATTTAATAAGTATACAAAAACTTCATTTTTTCGAATTCCTTCGAATTCTTTTCCTAAAACTTTTTGCTATCTTTATTTTCTTTACTTAGCAACCTCAAGTTTCGTGATGAATCGTAATAACTTCTCAGTTGGTATTTACCATAATGGCTCCTTCCAAATGCCGATTTGAATTCGAGACGAATTCAACTTTCAGACTTAATATCTTTTTAAGGAGATTCGATGGGATTATTTCCTTCTTTTTGGGGTACAGATGGGGGATTATTCTTTTTTCCCAACGTCCCTGTGTTGTGTTGTGGGTTATTTTATTAAAGAGAAATAAGAGACCTGGAAATAATAAGACGGGGCTCAATTTACTGTATCAATAGGATGATTCTACCATTGATGGTTTGGGATCTTTGAAGATTGAATTTTAAGCTCATTATGCGGTTTCCCTCTCATAATGTGCTCAAATTTCAATCACATTCGATTATAATAAATTCTCTTGTCACATTGATTTTGCCACAACGCACAACACACGTAATATGAATGAATGAAATCATAAGATCAAGGATTCTTGTATTATTGGTTTATTGATAATAAGTTTTTAAATATCGATACAAAAGGGAAGTTTAAATTGAAATAAAATTGTTAAGTCTCTATCTTATTTACTGAACAATAATCTTAAGCTTCGATAATGATGGGGTTTTCAGTTGTAAAATGCATTTTATTTGAGAAAATATAGTCTAACATATGTTTGTATGTTTATGCATATATCTAAGATATGATTGAAAGCCAGTTAGAAGATCAGCTATCATTTATTAGGACACAAATTCCATTAAAAATCCGAAATTTATCTCCCTGTTTGTTTTACGAGCTTAATTAAGGGTATCAGTGATATAAAAATTTATCTTTAATTACTTCTGTCTAGGAAAGACTATCATGCAATAGAAATTCAAAACTCGTACACTTTATTCCTGTATTGAATGATTTTTAAATAATCTTCAAAATCACCATGATACTAAAATTTAATTCTTTTTGAGAAAATTAAGCATAATCAGCATCCATCCATACATAGGAAATTTCTTATTCTGAGAGTCGATATCAGTATCGTTGAAATGTGAGGCTTTACAAATTACCCCTTCCTTTTGAAGGAGAATGTATTACAAATATAAATAACGACTACGAAAAGGGAAAAGTTTCAAAATGGTGCTCAAGAGAAAAATCACTCGAGGGTTACAAAAAAATGAATAAAAATAAAAGTTTGGCTTCGATCATTGAGGTTCTTTTGGTAATTTACATTAGTTTTGAAAGAGGAGCAAATAAATCGGATCGAAACGCAACTCGAACAAATTTCTTTCAAATATTCGGAAAAAAATCAGTCGTTCATCATCCATAGGAAGATTTTTCTTCGCGCGAATTCAAATAAAAGGGTTAGAAGAGGAGATATTCGTTAAAAAAACGAGCTATTCATTTGAGGGCATCCGTTCAAGGCCGACGTAATTTTTTGGCAAAAACACGCCTTCCGAAAGGAAGTTTATGGGATTTCGAAGGAGAAAAATAACGGAGTCTACATTTTACGCCCATAACTTTCCTTCCTTTCATACGTACACTCAGGTCGGAAAAAATATCTGTTTCCTGAATTCTTGTGCTCGATTAATGCCCTGAAAGGGACGCAATACTCCACCGGCGCCTCCTCCCACTCCAGCGGTATCTTTCCGCTTCCTTATCTCCGCACTTGTTTCCATGGCTACGGGAATCAAAGGGCGCGACTCTCGAATGACTCATCATCTCGCTGGATTATTGTCCTTTATTCTTTCACCTTTTGCGTATGGCAGTTATGCATCGTTTCGTGAGAGTTTTAGTATATGCAAAGATCTCTCTCGAAAATCTTTAGAGAGGTGTGATTGAATGAACGATCGAAGTTTATGATGTCCTTTTTTAACTGCTACAACGCAAAATGGGCAGTTTTGGTGTTTGATTTCACTAAAGTCTCACTTCATTTACGAATTCGTGTGTTTAAGCCGAATGTATCCGAATTGTTAAGTTTTACACTACATTATTTTTCTTTAGGGATCGCAATAATTCACGCGTATGTTTTAGCTCATTTTCCAGCCTAAAATGGAATATTATTACGTAGCGCAAACATAATTGGAATCACTACGCTTCAGTTACATTCGTATTTTAACTTCAGTTTTTTGCATCAATTCAGCGCATGTTGTCTGCACCTCAATTCAGAACTTTTTCATTAATAATGAAGTGTTCAGTAGAGAATTAATTGTTTTCTGTATCTGTCAAAATAAAATATCAATAATTCATTTTTATTTAACAGAAAACATCAACAAAGAGCACGAAGCCAAACATAGTTGATGAATAGCAATTAATTTAAATCAGTTCTTAATACTTACATATCCAATTATTTAAATTAATTATCGTAACGTTTTAGTACACTAAGTTAAAAAAATATATCTTGGCCTATTATGTAAAGCTCAAAATATCGCTTTGACCGTCTTAATGTTCAAGAGAGCATGAAATGAGTCAAATATTGAGTATGAATGAGTCTCTTAGCAAAGAAATGAGTTTGGCCGAATCTTCTCTCTCGGATGCTCTTTTTTCCTCCGAAGCATTTTACTTCCGTAAATAAAACAATACATCTCCGAAATGAAGGAGGGAAATAAAGGTCGGAGTGGACAAAAAGCAACCGATTCTTTTCTCACGCATGAGATGTCAACTCCTTTCTCGTGGAAATCTCCATTCGACGCACATGGCGGGAAAATTCTTTTGTCTTTATCCCCACGAAAAGTTTTCTCTCCCCTTTTCCGAACCCCTCACCCACGAGCCACGTAATAAATTTCTTGGCGACATGCCACGCGGGTTGTCTAACCTCAATCTCTTTTCGCCCGAGATACTCTTGGTCGTGGGAATGCGGGTCCATTCCCTTGGGCGCTGGGTAGGGATCGTGGGGCTGGTCGAGTAAAAACGAACAATTTATGTAGGCGCATGTACATATACACACACTCGCGATCCCTAATCACGTTATTGGTTTTCGGAATAAGCTTCTACTATATCCTCGGCACAAATATTTCTGCTTCGGAAGAAAAGGGTGTACGTTATCTAGGATACGTATTGCAACTCAAGGAAATATATTTTCCTCATTTTTGTAAGTTATTGTGCGACAGTAACTTTCAATTTTTGTACGAAGTAATTGTTTCAGTTTGATATTTTTCGAAATGATATGACGCATCGTTGTGAATCGTATTGTACTTTTAATATCACTCTTTACGAATCATCCAGCTGGGTATATTAGTGCATACTTCGCTTTATAGTTGTTTATTAACGTATGGTATCTCGCAAATTTTGTTCGTTTTTATTCGGTAAAGTTAATGATGTCTTCTTTGATATTACGAAATGTTATTATGATAGCAATATGATAGAAAAAATTGCTAATATTCTCACATTCGTTTATGCTCATCGCATAAATGACTCTTGAAAAGCACTGCATATTTACGTTAAAATTAACTTAACCTTTTCTTTATATTATTTGATTTTTTCTCAAAGAAAATAGGCCAAATATATCAAGGTGATGCTCTGTGAGAAAGAGCGTATATTATTGTGGGATTTCTCGCATTTGAAACATACAAATATTACAGTATTTTATTGATTTTTATTCTTCGTAGCAGTTCTCTAGTGTTTATGAATTTGGAATATTAGAATGTCCATTATTTTCTTATTCATGGTAATAGCTTCGTATAAATATCAATTAATATTCTGGATATACAGGCACATTCAAATTTTAAATATAGACGTCAGAGAGATGTACTGAAAAGTAATTTTAATTTAAAGTCGTACTACTTCAAGGCACAGCTTAAATTGGCCTCTTAATTTCGTAAAAAGTTAACTACTAATCTCTTTCCACGACTCATACCCTTCAGAGAGTTTAAAGTACGTAGAGATGTATTCATCTCCCGTTTTTCAGCGAATCTATTCATTCTCGATGCAAGGCATTTTATTGTGAGCATGGAATCAGCTCCTTCTTTACAGTCACATTCCTTGCGCGTACTTCCGAAACTTGGCCAACGGAATGAGCATCGTCGTAAACGGAATGGATAGGAGAGGGAAATAAAAAGTCTCCATCAAATCAGGAAGTAAGGTCCTCGTCACGGAAAAATGACAGCGAAGCAAATACGTGTTAAGAAATAAGACGGAAAATCGAACTCAGTTCACGGAAGGGTCTTGGGGAAAAGACAGAGTGCGTATTGGGAGGCGAAGATATTCGCCGGAAAAAGAAGAGAAAAAGCGAAACAAATGAAAGTACGAGAGCGGAATAAGATAAGGGAATGTCGAGGAAACAGGATTGACGAAAATGTGATAAAGAAGGAAAACGTTGGGGAGAATCTCTCATAATGTAGATTCGAACAAGGCGGAGAAATGATAAAAGTCGGAAAAGAGTTTCCACTGAGAGATGGAGTTTGAACAAAGGTTAGACGGTTGGAATGATAAGAATGGAGATAGACGATAAGGTACTAGAGATGGAATTCGGTAAAGTTTTGCGATGGGAAAGAGAAAGTGGAATACGGGAAATCAGAAAAAATCTCTACGAGAGGATTGAAAGACAACTCGGAAGGAAGAGTTTCGTATGAAAAGGGGGAGTCACACGGGGGATGATTTTGGGACCGCATTAACTTATTTGTAGATTAATATAGGTTCTACATTAGTGACTTGGAGATAATTGGAATAACTGAGGTGTTTATACATCGAACGATTTTAAAGAACTATTTTGAGCGAATCGTAATCTGTTTTCAAGAAATTTATCGTAATTTTCAAGTTAATAGTAGATGGATTCTTAAATTCATTACGAGTAAGGTTCAAATATTTATTAATGTTGAACTATAATTTCACTTGAAAAATAAATCCATTGCTTCAAATAATATCTTGGCAGAATATGAGTAACTTTTATGAATATTTATGCAAAATTTAGGCTAGTGAATTTTTAAATTTATTAATATCATATAATATATTATAAGAGGAAAGAAAGGTTCCTGTGATTGCCAGATTATGTGAGGAAGTGATAGAGAACATGAAATTGAATAAACATTTTATAATATTATCTATCATTCGTTGGGATAATTTTATTATGTAATCACTCTCCTGTTGATATGAAAATATTCCTGTGCAACCGCTATGAATTAAACAAATTACAGTAAACTGTAACGGATACGAAATGGAACGTACTTAATCTTCTTTGATATTTATTGGTAGCATATTTCGTAACAAGTATCTTGTCTATGGAAGATGGCACAAAGAATCAATAACTCTGTCATCCGCAATAAAAATTTAAGTAGAAGGTAGGTAGAATTTAGGTAGAAATTTTTGTATTTAATACTTTTACGAGAAATTTTATGAAAGAATTATTGGACACGAGTGATTTCTTTCTAAACCTTCAAGGCCCCTGCACCACGATTGATTGCTATATAAATATGGTATGATTTGAAATGAATTTAAACTTCATACATCTTTTAAGTTCAACCATTCTAAATTCTCGATCTTAAGTGAATATCGAATATGAATGTATCACTTCTTTTTCTCTGTATCATACTCCGTGGAATAACGATGGAAAATTTATGAGATCAGTTCAGATGAAAAGGAAATCGGACAAGAAGGGGAAGAAGTTTGAAAAATTGGGAGGCGAAACACCTTTAGGCGTGGCTTAGATGAGAGGGTATGCATCGAGAGGTTGGGGGTAGGACATTAGAGATTTAGGGTAAGGCGAATATGACTTGAGAGGGCCTGAAGATTGGAAGATAGGGAGAAAAAGTATATAGGGCAAAGAGATAAGAAGAGCAACGAAGACGAAACATAAGGGCGTGATAATGGAGGAGGGAATGATGATGATGAGCTAAGTAAAGAAGACATTTAATACGTGGAAACCAGAGAGGTGGAAGGGAAAAGAGGCACCTATCTTTTCACTACTACAATAAGCACAACAGATTCGTAGGTTGGGAAATATTCTTTTTTCGCAATAGAATATGAGAAGCTCTGGCTCGGGATATCTGCACGCGTAAAATAAAATCCTTTAGGAGGCGCTAACATACAGATTCGTATTTTTTATCCACATGCGGACCCAAGGTATTGTTATGTTAGCGGCGGTAGAGATGTATCAGCTCTCTCTCTGCGTCGTGGTGTTTGTTTTCTCAAGATTGCCTTTCCATTTTTCATCGCACCTTTTATTATTACTTCCTTTCTTATCCTCTAATCTTAAACCGTCCCACGCTTTCTCTCCTGTGTCTACTCCATCCGAAAACCACTGTTTTCTACACACAAGGAGAGAGATTCCCTCCTTATCTCTTCTTGGAGGGAAACCCTTTCTCTCT
The DNA here is from genome assembly GCA_020796165.1 of Pantala flavescens. Classification (NCBI taxonomy): domain Eukaryota; kingdom Metazoa; phylum Arthropoda; class Insecta; order Odonata; family Libellulidae; genus Pantala; species Pantala flavescens. Next base: position 28,202,976 of record CM036878.1, read on the forward strand.
CATTGTTCAACATCCCTGTGCGCCTTATCTTCTCCGTAACACTCCTTCTATTTCCCTTCCCTTTTCTCTTATCTTCCAATCCCTTTCGCTCGGATTTGTTCTTTCGTTTCCCATACTGACTCTGCTGTTTCCGAAATCCATTGCCACGTTTTCACAACCTGAGTGTCGATGGATTTGATACGCAAATGGATTCTCACGAAGAAATGTGTCTACGTGTTCATTATTGGGCGTTTTTAAAGAATACATCGGGATGTTTTTTAGTAGAGGTCGTTCCGTTGACCTTGGTCGGAATTCATTTAGGGAATCTTTTAAAGAATGGGGATGAAATGAAGAATGAACAGATTTTTACATTCCTTTAACTAAAACAAGGAAGAATTTCTCCATTCAATGTGCTCCTGGATGTACCAATTGAAATTGAATTAAGTTGTGCCTAATTTACTTGCGGTGAGGTATGATTACATAAACGACTCTTTACAACAAGTAATTCTTTTCGTTCAAATATATATTACTCCTTTTCTTTCCTTTTCTGTGCTCATAATATTAATCTACGTCTGTCTTATATTGTTTGTTTACTATCCGCGAAATTATTACTATTGCATCTTTGATTGCATTATAAAGAGATCTATGTAAAATACTAATCTTATCTGAATATAAAAATACGTATAATACTGATTATGTTAACACTGTACCGTAAACTTGTGCCACTTGACTACCTCATGACTAATTATTTGACCTTCATCTTTCGCAATTTTTCACATCGTAAACAAGTGATCTATTTTTGAAAAACTGTACGACTTCTCTCCCTCTTTGAAATCTTCCTCTCTAAGCATATTTACTTATAATGGAAGATTATAACAGGAAAACTTTCCATGCCTTAACCGGAAAATCTTCTTTTGCTTTCTGTTAGGAAAGGTCGGTCCCTTTTTGGGTATCATTTTCAGCAAATGAGTTTCCTCCTTCGTTTACCCGTTCGCCTATCTTTGCTTTTCCTCCCGAATATATCAAGCGATGAATAAATGTCCTCAGATCTAAATCGTATAAAACTCATCGCGTCCAATTTACTTTGGATTCCCTTTAAATCCTTGATTATGCGAGGGATTTTAACGTTGGAAAGGGTGGGCTAAAACAGAGGAAACTGATTGGGCTCGAATTAGCTCCTTTAATCAGAGGAGGAAAACTCAAAGACGAATTTTTACTCGTCCTCGAAATTGTTTTACAATATCAATATACGAGTTTCTGTGGAAATTATCAGTATGAATGTTTTTATATTGTGTACTTCTGTGAACTTTAATCAATTAAGAAAAACATGCAGAATAAGGTGAAGAGATTAGCTTGCCTTAAGGCGGAACGTTACGCTTGAATGTAATTTAACAGGTTTATTTATATATATCTACTGGTTATTCTTGTAAACTTAGTGATATTGTAATTTTGATTATTCTTGTAACTTAAGTTATATTGTAATTTTATTTTTCTTAAACTTAATTTAATTGATAAATTTAATAGCGAAGTAGAAATCAACAGAATTTTTGATAAGTTATTGCCCTCGCAAATTTAAAATAGGATCAAATATACGGTAAAGAAAAAGTCTCTACTATTCCTTGGATTCAGAAATAGAGATATTTGCACTATGCAAAATTTAAATGTCATGTTTCAACCATCCTTAGCTTATCCTCTCCTATACTTCTTACTATCTAAATAAGTGGAAGTAAAATATGTACAAATAAATAATTATAATGAAGTGATAAACTTAAATAGAAGTGAAAAATAGCGACATGACTGGGACTCGAACCCAGGTTTCCCGCTTGCAAGTTAAAGCGTGCTTAGAAGTACTATCAAAATCCTTTCCTTATGAAGTCATAAATAATTGTATAATAAATTTATGTGATGAGAGGGATAATTTAAATTATTTTAGTTATAGAGATAAACGATTGTGAGTAACATTTACCCAATTCCTTTAAGTTTTCAGTATTGCAAACTAAATTAGAAATTTCAATAGATTATCATTAAAGGAACTGATGAAATTTCAATTAAAGCCTTCTCCCATTTTTGATTCCATTAGAGATATGATCAATACCCTTTGTCCCCAATAATGTAAATAAACCTCCGCACTTTCGCTATCGGTCTCTCCCGTATCGACCCAAAGAATTCCAATCCTTTAAAACATTTTCGCACCTCATTTACTCGTGCCCCTTTCCGAGGCTTCTTTCGGTAAAAAGGAGTTTGCCTTTAATTTGTACGAACCCTTAATTTTTGGAAACATGCCCTGAAATCATGGGAGTAGGTTCTTAATAGGTCCCATCCCAACTCCCGAAGCAAACTCCTATATCTTCTATTCTCCTTCCGCAACTCAAATCCATTTCCCCAGTTGTTGGCAACGGCGGTTCGCAGAGGGAGCTGTAGTGGGAGGCATGCATAGGAGGGAGAGATGCAATGAAAAAGGATGAGTTGTTATTGTAGGAGTCAGTGCCAGGTTCAGCTCCTTTTTCTCTATCCAACGCTATTCGTTTCCGTCTACATTTCAAGCTCTTTATGTACTCCTCAAGGTCTTTTCCTCGCTTCTTTCTCTATCGTGCCTTCTATTCGTCGTCTTCTGTTTTTTCTCTCTTCTACAAATAAACACCTCGTTTAGAGCTGCTGCGGTCACGAGGCCAATTTACCACCGACTCCAATTGTCTTGCGATGAAGAGGATGATTGTTTGATGAAAAAATGACCTAATTTTTGTGGGAATGTCTCTCCAGAGAACGGAGCAATCTACTCTCTGACAACGATTGCTAGATCAAAGGCTGTCGATTATTATCCTTAATACTTTTGATATTGCGGTAATTCCTGTTCTCGTCTGATCAATATTGATGAAAAAATGAATGGAAAAAATGTAATTTTTTTAAAATTTCACGATAAATTTTCTAAGTTTTAAATGAAATAGTTTTGGGAAGAAATTAAAATTTCATTATTTTTGATCTTAAGAAGTTCTAGTGGCCATAAGAAAGAAAGGTAAAGGAATAGAAGGAATAAACAAATAGAAGAAACATACTTCTAATGTTCAAATCTGTTAATTATGCTAAAAGTAAGGGTAAGCTCTGCAAAGATTTTTATCGGAAATATTTATTAGAGGAAAGAAACTTAGTTATGAAAATATGCATTTTTAAAGAAAAATGGTTTGGGGAAAACATTTTTGCAGATAATGCTTGCCTAACAAAGTGTTAAAGATAGAAAATAGCAAAATGGCAAAGTATCTATAGGATGGTAGTATTAAAATTTACTCAGAAAAATCTAATAAAAAAGAAGCATTACTAAATTAAATAACTCACTATCGATTTTTCTAAATTATTTTCAATACATATTTTATAATATTGTGTGATTCTGTAAAGATGAAAAAACTTATTGGAAATAGTTTTCTCGATGCTACAAAGAGAACTTACTTGTTTATTTGACGAAAGCAATAATATGTAAAATGTTGTATTACATTCAAAAGGATATTTACATCAATGTTCACTATGATTGAGCTTGCTCACTATGAAAGGTAAACGGAAATTTATTCTCCTCGTACTAGGGAACGTGAGAATCAAAGAAACTCTGGAATGTTGCCAAAGGACTTTGAGGACTATCTAATCGTAACATCGAAGTTATATAGCTTTGTAGGTAGATTGAAATTCCTCTCGATTCTTTCGTACGTTTCCGGATATTTAGGGCATTGCACTGATCTCGTTCAAGGTATTCGTTTGCAAGAGCAGATGGTTAATGTATGCATATAATCGTGTTTCATCTTTTTCTTATCATTTCAAAGCAAAATGCGACTCAGTATAATACTGATCATATAAAATCTAACTCGAAACGGAAAATTATGATTTAAATAAGTAATTTACCATCGAAGGTTCCACAACCTCTTATAATTTCTAGAAAACATTACAATAAAGCTTATGATTTTAAAAGAAACGTTTTGATTAAAGGTACTTCGTATTTCTTTAAAATTTTATTTTGTATAACAACTTCAACAATCATTTATAGAGACTTTAGTTCGAGGTTTAAAAGTTGTACAAAACCATGTAGATTGTTTAAATTGACATTAATTGACATATTTCTCCATAGATCGATAATATATTGTTTCGTGAAATGTTTTACCTTTACTGGAATGGAAACAGTACTCAAACTGTCATTGAGTTTTCAATGAAAGGTTTCCTAAAAGTAAACAATGAACTTACATTTTGTTTGATCCTTTTCTAGGAGTAGTTAGGCACGTCTGAGCCTCTCCATTAACAGTAGAGTGTGCTCCACTTAAATCTTTCCTGCACGGCTTCAAGAAAGAGGACGTGTATAATACGCTGTACACCGAGTCTTTAAAAGGAGCGGTAAAGAGAATGAGTTTAGTAAGAAGTTACGAAACTCAGCTCTTGTAACTGTAAAATCTCTAGGGATATAAAAATTAACTTTACTGCAGCTAAACCTCACAGACAAGAGACGGAGCCTTATATCACACAAACAGAAGCTGATAGTTTGCTCGTTATGTGTAAGGTTATTTTAAGTATACTCAACGGATCAGGAATATTATTATAATTTATTTTTATTATTTCCCGAGGAAAAGTTACGAGTTTGTTAGGAAAGGAGATCATATTGATGTAAATTACTCGAAAAAATCCGTATAGAAGATTAGCACTCGTTTCATTGTCATGGCACAAAACTATTCACCTTTTAGCGAAAGGAAATGAAGTTTCCATTCGAAAAATTTACCAATATTTTACTATTAGATGATAAAAATAAGAATTAACAATACCTATGAACAATATAGAATAAAGTAAAGGTGGTTGATAATTAAGTGGTATGAAAGTCGTAATTTTTCTGTTTAAATAATGTAAGAATAGTGAAATTATACAAATTACATCTTTAATATATGATCTGTGATTAAGTTGTATGATATTAATGTCGTAAATTAATATGAGAAATTTTACAATTGTAAAATCAGGAAACGTCATACAAAAATATTTGGTTTTAATTTTCATTCTCTTTCCTTGAATATATCATAATTTCGTGTAACATAGAATTAGAGTGAGAGCAATTTTTATGAAGAAACTAATGATGTTTTATTTTTTTTTCAGGTAAGTCCTTTACTCCTGAATTAACATAGCAGTTATCTTTGTAAGTAAATTCATAATCAACGTAAATATAAATTGTTCTTCACTCGAGAAACATTTACGCCTCTCCCTTCGTCTTTTATTATGGTAATATCAGGACAGAAGCGTTATTTTAAAATTATTTACCATCCACATTGTATATTCGCTGTTGCAGTTTTGGGGGATTTGTTATTAAAATATCGGTTTGAAAGGTACGTAAATGAAATTTAAGACTCTTAACGATCCTGGATTTTATGATTGCTCGAAAGATATTTTTTGTTAATATTACATCGTTTATTATGTTTTGAGTATTAAGGGATATTTTCCCGATATAGTAGTTGTTCTTGAAGATTCTCGAGTAGAATTAAGATCTTTTAATGAGAAAGTTCCAGTTTATGACTCCGTCCATTTTCTCACCATTTCGGTTAATATCTTCTCTTTAAATGGAAAAAGTAATTTGGAGTTGAACGTACACGAACGCCAAGGAAGTTGCGAGAGTAATTTTTGCAAGTCGCTACTATTTAATTATGTATGAGTTGATATTATTTAGATCCCCAATGCTCCGGAATTTATAAACTCTCAGCCCAAACTTTTTTAGGGTCAAAAGTCTTTTTATTCCCAGAACTTATTATCCTTTCCTTTTCATTGCAAACTGGCGTTTCATTTGCAAAGCGTATTCATGACTATTCTTTTCGAACAGAAAAGTTCCCTCGAGGAATCAGCGTATCCTCCTCTTCTTCTATTCCTTCCAACTCGTTTAATTTGCGTTATTATTCCCCACCACGTGCCCTCTTTCATTATTAACGTAACGATCTTCGTAAATGGGGCCATATTGAAAGAGGAGGGACCTTCATTGTTTTTATAAGGGAGAGCTGTATTTCCTCGTCCCTTACAAGTTTTTAAGGTTTATATCATGTCTCAAATTCCCAGCACGCCAGAGAGGACTCTTTTGCCCTCTTCCTCGAGAAGAGGGAGCCATGGAAGTTATGCTTTCTTTCCTTTCTTCTACTCCAGCGCCTCCGTCTTATCTTCCTCTCCTCTTTCTAGGCCCGGTTCTCCACGTAATTCGTGCTCACATCCTCCCTATCCAGCTTCATCATCTCCTTTATTCTACATCTTCGTCGCTATTTCTAAAGTATTCCCATCCCTTTCTTCTATTCTGTATCCAGTTTATGTTGTAGAATTCTTTGTTTCGTACGTTGCGAAGAAATGAGTGGATTTTCTACGAAAGTTTTCACCTAATCCACTCCTGTATATTTGTTTTGTTACCTTGTTATCCGCCTTTCCGATTTTCATCGTTTCGATCAATCATTTCCCTCTATTAGCCCCTTTCCTTCCATTCATTCTGACGATCATTTCCTCCTTAAATTTCCTCCACTTCCTCTGGTTTCTTTCCTTTCCTTTAATCGGAAATCTTTAGCACGCTAGCAAGGTTTTTGAGGGCGTCGAAACATAGCTTATCCTCCCTCACTGTTTTCTTCTTGTATTTGTTATCCTTATATTTTCTCTTTGGTTTAAGTTTGTTGTACCTATTCTAACAACATACAGAGTTCTGGCTCATGGAATCCTGACGGTTACACTTTAAAAAATTAATTACTTTCTTTCTTTTTCGACTATCCCTTATTTCCCCTTTTTCTTGCATTTTTTCTCTAATCTTTCTTCCCTCCCTTGAAACTGCGATTGCCTTTCAGACTTCCTACCCACTAATAAAAAGGAGCTTGTGTTCATGATATGGGAGTATAAGAATATCTTCAGCCACTATGCAAGTGGATTAGGCAGGAGAAAGAAGGGTGAAGGCATTATGCCCAACGGCTTTTATATGGTAGTAATTCCTCTGGTAAGATAACCAATTCATCATTATGAGATTCATTATGTACCTTAGGACCTATGTTACAACCTTTAATGTTTTTATAGAGCAGTTTGTTACATATTCGTTTATTTCTCGAATTACTTTCAGGTGTTTATTTTAGGATATGGGTATCCAGGTTTTATTAGGGACGTGAAATAACTCATTGTATGAAACTGAACGTACCTTACACTGAAATTAAAAGTCCGAAAATGTGGTAATTTATTTACTCTTAGTCGGAATTACACATAAGGTTGGTGTCTTTGTTTAAAAAAATTCACATTATCTACTTATAAGCTCTCGTTTAGAGATTAGAGGCCATCTAGAAAAATATATCTATTAAAGTAGAGCTACCTCATATAATTCTATAAGCATCTACGATTGATATTTCTATTTACCCTAGGAGGAATAATGTTTATTTCTTAATAAGGGAGAGAAATGCAACTTAAATGGTTGCTTAAACCGTATCCTTTTTATATTTCATATCCATTTATGCGGGAATAAAATTTTCGCGCTCGAAAGCGACAGCAAATTTTTGCACCTAAAGACTTGCATCATTTATCTCTTAAAGATGTGCAAGAGTTCGCGTACATCCTTTCAACATCATCCTTCGTCTCCCTTTTTCTTAGTACCCTTTTACCCCAGCTTCCGTCCTTTTTCTTCTCCGAATGCTTATTTGAAGAGGTGAGACGGAGGTGCTGTAAAGGATCCCCGGCAACAATGACTCGTTTGTCCTCTCTTCAATAATGCAAGTTTCTGCCCTTTTTCCCTCTCATCTGCACGCTTTCCCCTTTTACTATTCTTATCCCTCTCGAGCCTTGCATGTTTTCTTTTCCTCTTTCATCACCCCATCTCACGCATTCTTATTCCTGAGGTTTTTTTACTTATTCTCTCGCAGTTTATGTCACCGCAGTGTTCGACAGAAAATGGAGTTTCCCTTCCCATATTTGCTTAAATTTTTTCGGGATTGAGATGCGGAGGGGTCGTGATTTTATTCTTTGCCGTCAGAGGGGAAGAGTGTGTGTGTGTTTTAGCGTGTTTCCCGAAGGAAAGAATTCATGGTTGTTGTATCCCTTTGGGTTTGCCCTTTTGTCAAGCTCGTGAACGGCCTTTTTTGAAGCGGTCTCCTTTTTACTTCTCCGAGATATGCTTATGAAATAGGTGGGCAAATTCACTTTGGAGGAGCTCAGAATAAAGTAGTAGCCTCTGTTATCACTTCATCTCTTACTGGTCCCGTATAAAGGCTCCCGTACAATATTTTGGGACCCTCGTTGAATTGCTGAGTTGAATACACTGCAGCTTGTGTTTTCTCTTTTATATTGTTACTTACTCGTTATCATGAAATATATCTTACACTCACAGTTATGTAAGAAGTTATTTCGACGTGTTTTCAACAAGGTTTATCTTAATTTATAAAATGAAATTTAGATTAATAATATACAGCAGAATATAAGGTTTTTGCAAACTTTATGCTAAACAAGTGTTTTATGTCATGATTATGATTCCAACCTTTGAGGTTAGAACCACTTATACTGTATTGTAAATTGCAGATTAGATTAGATCATAATGAGGAAGAACAACGAAAATTATTTATTCACACTCCATATTTCAATTCCTACGTATTACTGTTGAATTTTTATCTTTACCGAATGACAAGGTAAAAAAATTCTGTTGAACAAAAACTGTGTTTTTCATCTAAAAACAGTCTTACTATTCTACATATATCATATTTCAAAAGATTGAACCAACTTGATAAGTTGAGAGAGTCGGACAAAAAAATCGATTTAGGACATGATAATGATGTTCGGTTGTATTAGTTTTCATCTATTTTTTACGTATTCGTTTTTACGTTTCGTTGAAACACAGATTTATTTACGAAGGGTATCGAGTTTTATCTTAGCTTTTCGCAGAACGTTTTGATGCCCGAAAGGAAATTACAGATCAAGTAATGGATATCCGTTTCATTAGCTCATATAGAATTGAAAAAACTCTGCGCCAGACGTATGAAACACGAAATAAACAAAATATTTCGACAGGTAGACTTCCGGGAACGCAGACTCCATTCGGATCGAAACAGCTCATTGTTCAGGAATCCTTCCTCCTACTCACCATCTTCGATCCCTCAAAAATACCTGAATATGGAAGCACTCGACCAAATTGTTTCCTTCCATCTGCGTTTCGTTCGCGTAGGAGAAGTCCCATTCCATTCTCCTCGAAAAAATACCGCATCGCCGTAAATATCTGTCGCGAAGAAGGTATTGAAATATTCGGAAGGCTGTAGACGTTTAGTCAGACTACTATAATGACTCAATTTTCCACTCAAATTTCAACTCTCTACCAAAGAATGTCGCGTGAAAGTTACCCTCCCCAAAAACTAAACAAGTATCGATGCAGAGGGTTCATCGACCTTATAAATCGCATCTTGCGTGAGCTCAGAAAGGCTACGCAGGTAGGGACGCGTGTGCATGACGCACAAGGCATTCGCAGCGGTCGAGTTCCGCCCCCGTTTCCAAAAATCTCATCGCCCCCTTCAGAAGAAGCAGCGTTTCCAAAGCCTTGTTACTCTCCCGCCTCACATTTTCCCCTAACAAGACTCCTCACAATCGTTGCCGTCGCGGCATTCTCTACAACACCCGCAAAAATCCTTTCGAACCCTAATGAAAGCAGAAGAGGAGGGAAAAAACAAAAAAAAGGTTTCGGTACAGTTGTCCCAGAAAGCGGGTCAGGGCCGTGGAATAGCACAATGAAAGAGATGTCTGGCACGGAGGGTTTCGCGAGAGACTGGTAATAGAGGTTAAAAGAAGCTTCGGGTCGAAGGAAAGACCCGCCGACACACACACACGGGGTGTAATTAGAGGGAGAGGAGGAGAGTCACATCTTTTTTTACCACGTTCGTCTCGCGTCAGATACGTGCTCGTCTTTTCATTAAATGTGGGACTGGTTTTCGTCGCAACTAATTGTTATCCGCGATATTGTTTTCGTCGGGAGATGTTTATTATGGTACACGAGAGGCTGTGTTCTGTGTTTGTTTGGGAACTCGCGCTTATCTCGTTACACGAGGTGTTCTTTTCGTTCTCGTGGTTATGTACCCTCTGTGAGACTCTAACTCGATGCTATTAGTTTTTTCGGATAGAGAGGAGGAGGGATTTTTTTTTACTCGAGGAATTTAGCATGTTTGTCTCTCCTTCGTTTAGCTTCTTATGCGGGAAATGGATGCGGGCGATCTTCCTCGGGTCTTCAAATGTTCCGACCACGCTTTGGTAATTAACGATTTTCTTCGACTGGTTCAAGATGGATTGAATTCTCATGCTTCCAAGGCGAAGTTGCTTGATTAATTCATGGAAATAATATAGTCATTTTAGTTACCTTATAAGAAGATGGCTTTGGAATCGAATGCTAATATCGTAATAATTGTAGTAATCAAAATTGCTTCCACGAAAAAAGTATATTTGAAATGAGATAAAATTTAATGAAATTGAACCCTGTGTTCATCTGTTGAATATTTAAAGCGTATAATTCATAGGAATGTAGATTTTTAAAAATTTTTACTATAACGATGATAATGGTTTCGGTCCATTAATAACAACAAACAGCTGATAAATTTTAGAAAATCCACTAATATTCGCTCACTAATTCCGCCCAAATTCGTTCAAGGAATGGAAAATTTTGCAATGCCTATTTCGAAGGATGACAGATTTTTTTCTTTAAAGAAATCGACGTGTTTTAGATACAAAAACTCATACAACTTTTGTTTCTGGAGTTATTTAAAATGGATTAATTCAGTAACTTTTTATTCAAGACCCTATTAATGGTTGAGTCTCTTTATCGATTGAATTAAATACATTCTTCGCAATTACTAGAAATTCAGAAATCGGAACTATTTAGAGATTGACAAAAAAAAGGAATGGAAGTATGTAGCTATGTAGTCAAAATAATTTTAACATTTAGTTAATGAAATTGTTTAAAACGAAGTAATTGTAAATTTAAGGAAATAATTTATCCATTAAAAGAATACGATGATCTCTAGATAGGTTATCATCATATGATATTCAGTCGACAAACAGCGCTGAATACAGGGAACACCAGCGAAGAAGGGGTTTCTCCATTTAATCAGTCTAATGCGGCGCATCTGTAGTAAATCCGGATTTAATTCTCTCTCTGCATCGATCGGGGGACACTTTGAGCGGGAAAAAGAGATTCGGAAACCGAGAGATCCGAGTTTGGCGCTAAAAGACTAAAACCGCCGAGCTCAATTAGAGTCCGGGAGGAGGGCGGTAATGAACGGAGCATCTTCAACGGAAGGATTAGTGGAGACCGAAGAGGAGGACTTCTCCAAATCCTCCGATTCGACGGCTTCTTGGAGCGAATGGATTGATATTTGCCTACCGCTGCATCGATTGTAGAAGCGCACAGGGAGGGGGGTCTCTAAAGTCTGGCGAAATGGAAAACACGTAAAGATACAAGGCACTCACGCCCACGTCGCTCTGTCTGGGCCACTCGCCTTTTCTCTCTCGTATCGCAGTAATCCTACGGATGAACGCCTCCTCACGCGTCTCCTCGGCTACGGACTTAAGGTGATGAGATGAGGTAATAGGGAAGCTAAAGCAAAAGGGAGGACGTATCGTCGTCATGGGAACTGGGTCAAACCATCGCTTTAATTTTATCAACCCCTCGTTTCTTTCTCTCTCATTGTTTAGCGTAGCCTCTCTCATGTTCCACCGCTCGTTAACTCGCCGATATTTTCTTTTTTTCCTTTCCTCGTTCTTTGTATCTCTCTCTCTCTCTGTCTTTTTTCCCGTGATTCCCAAGGCTCTTTTCTCGTATTAAGGATACCACGGAATCGCAACCTCATATGCGAATGCTTGGAGTTAAATTTTTGAATGTCAAAGATCTGTTTTTATTTTGGGATTGAGGTGTTATGATTCTATTGAAAGTGAGAGATGGATGTTTTAGAATTGCGTTTATAAGATACCTTTATTTATATTTGTGTACACTGCTGTATACATACATTCATTTTTTATACTAAGTTTGTATTTGGCATACGCTCAAACACGTATTCATAATTTAAGATTCATATAATCGGCGGCCGAGATATTGTAGAAATCCATCATAAAATAATGAGAAAGTCGTATATTTTTTCGATATTTTATCATTGTTCTAGATTCATATGCGAATTAATATTCATATATACAAATTACAGAGCTTTTTCGTGTAATTGTCACTTTCCAACTATGATTGATGTATGTAATGATACACTCCTTAAGAATCATTAGAATCAAATCGAATATATTTTTAATCACACTTACAATATCAAGGAAATGCTGTTTCGGAAGTATTTTGTAATCATTCTTGCGTCATATCTAACTATTTATAGTTTATGAATTGGTTTTACTTTTGTGCATATGGATCAAGAGTACATTTGAATTGAAGTTGAGCCTTCAGCAATCTCTTCATATCCACGCGGCATCCCTCTTTCCTTTCTATATTTTTTCACTCTCTACTACCTCTCTTAACTCTGCTTTCTAACTCATTCGGAATTTTGCGAGCTTTTGATGGGTTTCCTTCCATTTTATGCTTGTTGAATTTATCCTCATCCCTTCCTGCATGGATTTAAAGTGGCTATATACCTCGTTCCTACTAGAGCTGTTACATTTCAACAAGTTTTCGTGCCTACTCCGCGAAATCTGTTTGCTAGGATGAGAAGAAACTTCTATATCGAAAAAATAGTGTATCAATAAAACGTACTTCCGGCGCAATGAAGTTGAGATTGACCCTTTTCGTCTGCATAGTCCGTAGTTTACATTTGTTATTTTCTGTCTTACGCATAAAAAGTAAAATTTTAATGTTTTTTCAATACATCGCTAATTTCCGACGAAGGATTTTTATTTTGTTTTCTATTTATGAAAAAGTTTTTTTACCATTTTTATAAAATATATAATAGCAGAAAGAAACACAAAATCAGGAAATATTTTAGTTTGGGAAGAAAGATTTGTGGGAAGAATTATTATATTTAACAATCAACTTTCACACAAATTAACTGAATTACTTAAAGTAATTTCTGTATATTATGATAGGCTGATATTAGGATTATGTATGAAATGGTGATGCTAATTTTTTTAATTGAGAAGAATATTGTTTTATCAATTGTATTTTATGGAAAGTTCACTTAAGTTTCATAATTAATGACTTATATCTTTGCATTGAGTTACATAACGCAGTCCTAAGTTACAGAGGTTTTTAAAAGCTACTAGGGAAAAGATTGCTTTTCCAATGCAAAGTACCGCATAAGTTCATTCTTAAAGTATAAAAAACTTTTTCTACGGAGTGGGTTGTTTTCCTATTTTACTATTTCCTTCCGTAAAAGGTACCCTAAATTATCTCAGAGAGCATTTTGCGCATATCGAATCCATAGAGATATCACAGGTGTAGAGCATAAATTACCCTCTATTTTACTTTAAGCGAGTCTGAATTCGGCCTAAACACCTTTTCCGATAGCGCCGGAGACTTCTTATTTTTCCCATATCTGAAATCCTCTTACCCCACACACTCGGAATAAGTCCCACTCGTGACCGCGGAGGCAGTAATTGCTAGGCGTTTCACACTCTGACAAAGAGAAACGAAGTACTTAGGGAAAAACTCGTTATCTTCGCCCAACCGGGCACTCACGTCTCGCGTAGGATATTAGTCTTCTGGGTGACTCCGAGATGTGGGCGTCGAGAAATCGTAAAGGAAGGCGGGGAAAGGGAAAAAAAGCGGAGCACTTTTTCTCGCTTAAAGTCTCTCGCGAGTATTTTTTTTATTCACGGGAGAATCAATTTGGAAAAACCCGATACGTGGGCGACGCCGGAGCAGATGGGCGCTCACGACAGCTTTTTTTAACTCGGGAGGGATTGCGGATCCTACGGTAGCCTACGTAGTTTCAATTCGGACCGACTCTCTTCATGATATCTCCTTATCTCCACCGGAAAAGGATGCTGTTCTTCCTCCTTTTTTTATATACCCCCGGGATTCGAAGAGTGCTCCCGTGGGAAACGGTTGCACGAGGAGTGCGTGTGGAGGGGATGCAGTGGATCAGGTGCGCGCTCTTGAGTGGTATTCAGTCTCAATCGCTCGAGGTCTACGTTCCTTAACTCCGCGGCGGATTGTTTTTTCTTGCTTCCGTCGCTCGAGTGTTGTTAAATTTTTGGTGGCGTAAGAGACACGAGCTTTTGGAAAAAATCAGAGGTGGATTTTTAAGGAATCATATGGAACTTCAGAAACACGTATTTAAATTTCTAAACACTTATTGAAAAAACATTTTTTGTTTAAGTTTATGTTTTAATTTTTCATTCAATGATGTTGAAGTAAACTGTTGGCTTGTTGTAGCATTGATATCTAAGAAGATCGTCTTAAAAAATTTGTTTGTATCACAAGTAGGCCATCATGAATTGATATATGAAAGATATCTATTCTTGTCTTAAAACGTTAACGATGCTTCCTGTGTTCTTAAAGAATGAATCTTGGTTTTTTATCTGTAATGATGCTCTGTTTTTTATTAATTTTTATTTTTGTTTGGTGTTATCGATAAGTAAACAGGGAAATAAACTATTAACATTGTTCTTTTCTTTGGCAAAACAGTTTAAAATGAGATTATGGAATCAATGACCCGAAGTTCAGCTTGGATACTCGAAGAAAAATTTGGTTTGTTTAACTTTAATTGATCCAGTACAAATAAAGCACATCTATGACAACCAAAGTATTCTACCGACAGAGAGTAGTCTTTCATCCTTTCATACCTGTTTTAGTCCCATGCATCATTCATACCTTTATTTCCGGGTTTCATAGGCTATCAAAACCGTGTCCGACCTATGTATTAATAAAACCTAGAGCCCTCCCTATAAAATCACCCCTCGCGATTGCCGTTCCGAGCCATTAACCCATCAATTCGTGCTCCAGAGGTCGTCCGCCTCATTTTTCCCCACCGAAATGACTAAATTACAAGTCCCATCCCTCCGTTTTAACTACCGCCGCCCGTATAAAAAAGAGCGGGCATCCTTTTTGGTTCTTTAAACGCTCCCTACTGGGTATTAAAACATGTATGGCGGGGTGAAGACGCCATTTTCTGAGCCATTAGCTGCGTGCCGACCTCCTCCTTCTCCGACTCTATTTCCTCTTCACACTTCATGCCCTAGTGACTCGTGCTTATCAATGTGAGACTAATTTGTTTTGGGGTGGGGCATCTCGGTTGCAGCGGTAGCTCCTCATCGCGGCGTCCCCGGAAACCTCCCGAGACGCAGGGAAGGGGTGATTTCCATCGGAAGTGGAGAAAACTGTGTGGCACGCTTCCAGAGCTTAAATAAGATTCCCTTGGGAATGCAATGTATTTTAACCGGGACGAGGCGGAATGTTTCGCCCTAGAATATATACTAGGGAAGTGGCTTGGGTTATGTGCGTGTAAGGAGGATTCGGAGATATATATCTCTCGCCAGTTTCGCAACTTTAATTCAATTGGCTTGGATTTGGGAGTGGAGATAGGTTACGGGAATGTTTATCAACGGTTGAAATCGTCCCTCTGAGGGAAATTTTCGGATTTTTTAGTCTACTTCTCACCGCGAGAGTTTTATTTTACACATTTTCTCATTCAAGTCAGATTTTTATGCTAGTTTTGAGATGAGTACGCTACGAGTACGTGACGGCTTATAATCTAATCCAACGTGCGTGATGTTATTCATTTTACTATATTAATAAGTACCTATCAATTTATAGGTTTGATGTAGAATGTCATTATTATACGTCAATTACGAATATTTGGGAAACTATAGGATAGCTATTAATAATTGATTATTTTTGTCTTATTTGTTTTAATTGTATATATCGATACTTGTATGTGCTAATCCTTATGTGTATGTTCTGTTATTAATGATTAATGTAAGATATGTTATTAATATTAATGTAAGTATAATGATTTCTTTCGGGAGGTTTTGAGAGGAGGATCCACTACCGACTAGGGTAAATTCCATGCATAGTATTTAATTTCCATTTCCCCATTGAAAAGATGATTAAAAGGAGGCATATGGAATTTTAAGGATAACATTATTATCATCAATTTTATCCTGAATCTTAGGCAACCGGTAAACACGAACGGCACCTGCAGGTTGCATAACTTTACGGGGTTAACTTCAAGCAGGGTGTACTTTATATGTAATATTTATTTATTATAATAAATTCATTTAAGGGTAGAATTTAGGCTTATAATAGTTCAGTTATTAAATGATGTTATATATGTATCTGTTAATCAATCTTCCATTTCTGTGGATAAGTTAATTTTATCTAAGCCATATCAGTTCTCGGAAAAGCAGCGAATTTTACATCAACAGAATCGACGGCGAAACGGCTCTTCAGGTCAGAAACAAGTCAGATTCATTTTATCGAAGTGGTAATATCATAAAAAAGAATGATTTATCGAGTCAGATATTTTACTATTTACAAAGCTAAGGTTTGCTAGACATAATTTTAGTTTTAGAATCACTTGCAGACAACACAATTCGTGATATAATTAAAATATTTTCTTTTCTATTCGATATAATCTCAAGTTAACTACGGAGAAAGTTTTTTTTGACTTCTTAGTAGAAGGAGGATAGTTGGTTTCTTTTCAGGGGGACAGAAAAAGAAGAAAAAACTACCCACATGGATTTCCATCTCTTTCTTCCAAATTTCTTGGAAATATACTAGAGAAATTCTTTAAAGTTTCTCCTAAATTGGCCGAAATTTGAGGCTGTCCCTCAGTTTAAAAAAGAACCCGAGAGGTGTAGCTGATTTCCCCGAAGGCTACGCCTTTTTCAATTTTGTTATCCCACCAGACTCACCGAACGTTTTCCTCGTATTTTTTTCAAAGTTTTAATTAATTTATCTAATTAATTTATTACTCCTTATACCTTTTGTAAGACCTTGTTCACTTTCTCATTATATGATTTTATTTCACGGTATGAGGTCCAGGAATAAAAGGGAAATTATATAACACTTGATAAAAGTCATATTTTCGGAAGTTTCGGGGTATAGATTATTAAATACGTATGATTGACATAAAAATGAAACTTTCCTTTTATCTTTTACCACAAATATTATACATAAACCTATTTAATTATATTTTATTGTGCTTATCTATATAGTTATGTAATTTATCATACACCATGCTTTAATGCATCTAATCAAGACAGTGCAGCACTAATGTATAGTTTTAGTAGTAGTATAGAGAAGTATTATGTATATATTTATCTTTGATTTATGCATACCATACTCTAATTCATAATAACAAGATAGAGTAGTATTAATTTATTTCATATCCTCTTTAAACAAAAACTTTGTGATTTTGACTACGAGTATGTGTACGCATTAAATGATTTAGGCATATACTTTCCTCTTGATTTCACATCTAAGCTACGAATAGTATTCATTTAATAATACGAACGACATATTTATGTGGGAATTATCTGACATTAGCTCATAGTATCTTATGATTCATCCTAAAAATAGTCATATATGGAAACAAGAATATATTCAATTTTGTATAAAGATAACAACAACGTTTGCCATTCTTTCAGACATAAAAGTTTCATTTTCGAGTTCATTGTACGCGGTTGTATAATATCTCGTCGCATTGAACCAATATCTCGGGGTAAACATATTCTCGCATCATGTTTTGAATACACTTTCCAAGTCATTCGTTCTGTCCGATCTTCATATTCTTGGCACAAGTATTCCACCTCTCGATTCTATATTCTCCTTCCTCTTTGCGTCCCTACTCAGCGTATCTCTCTCTTTCCTAACGGTATTGTGTTTTAGTCCCTTATTTTCTCTGCCGCTTCTTCTTTCGCTGTCTCTCCCCTTTTCAAGAGGACAAGCTTTTGGCAGAGCTCCTCGTAAGCCCCTCAAGGGAACTTGCAGGGAAACTTTTTTGACAATTAAATGCGCAGAGGGGAAGAAACACAATCAAAGAGGGAGAAAGAGTTGCATGCGCCCCGAATACGGTTTTTCGGTTATTCCATTAACTTTCATTCGGCCACTCCCAATGCATACAGAGAAAGAAGGCGCAGAAAGTTGGTTCTCGCGATGCGTCCGTAATTTCTCTTTCTCGGAAAATATTCAGCGCCGGACCTTCTTCGCGCGGGGATCCTTTGAGGCGCGGTTTCTTTTATTCTTCGAGAGTCTTAAGTTTTTCGCACAATGGGCCTTTTTCGCCGCCGTTTGCCTTCTGAGGGAATGGCGACATCTCCCGAGGCGATAGAGAGGATATTCCTTTGCTTTCCTTTAGTCTCTTTTTGGCGCGAAGTTTGCACTGCTTCTTTGCGCGAATTTCTGCATTCGTTTGTTTGTGACTGTTTAAAGAACGTTGCCGTCCGATCAGTAGGTTTTGGCCCATTTTCCACACATCTGCGAGTGTATGAAGAGGCTCAAACTTTGGTTGTGTTAAGGGATGTAGTTTTGATGTGGTCTACATACATGAAAGGTTATAAGGGTTTACTTTTGTATAAAATTCTTTTGTAATTTGGAGGGAGATAAAAATATGAAAACGTTTAACAGGGTCAGAACTCGAAACTGGTTTACCTAGTTTAAAGTGTACACGGATTTCTGGAGTTTAAACTTCAGAAATCGATAAGAGTAAATATTGATTTTAATTAAAATTACAATCCATTTAAAAATTTATATATATTTCATTTGTCTCACTATCTATGTTAACTTAAACACTAAATGCAGTTGGATGCCATTATGGAATGTGACTTAGGAAGTCTATCATTTGTGCTACCTTAGTTGTCTTAACGAGTGTAGGATCTTTAGAGAAATGTATCAGCATTAATAGTTCTCAGGGGTTGGTTTGCTGTCGATAAATCGAAACAAAATTTCTATGTTAGATAGTAGGTATGATAGGATATAGAATCAAGGAAATCGATTATAGATTATCTTATGGGGAATTTAGTATATTTTCTATAGTAGCTTCACCCTCGTTTAATATTATTCCCAATTACATTGATGTTATTATCATGAACTCTATGAGATTCAGTTTACGAACAACTTATATTGTACTTTTTAAGTGGCAGCTATTCCAATATTTTAGGATGACTAATTTGGAAGGGATTTAGGAAATTGATTCGATTGGATAATCCCTAATTTTACTTAGGTAAATTTAGTCCAGAGATTAACCTGAATCTCTGAAACACGTCAAGATGAGCCTTACCCTCTTTCATTCAGTTAATGATATAGGTTATCATTTTGCCCGAATAATACGATGAATGGCATAAGAATTGATTTATTGTTTACCCTACGTATATTATTAATCAGCATGTTAAATGGAAATGGATAACTTTGACTTATCCGTCAATTCTATTGGAGTAATAATATTCGATATTAACGTTCCTACTTAAAAACCAAATTGCAATTGTAATGGGAAATTAATTGCAGGAAATCGATGTAATTAACAATTTATCTATTGTAATAGGTTGAATAATGCTGATATCTATTTACATGGACAAGGAACGTCATTTTCAGGTCTCCTGACACGCCCTCTCCCTAACTCACAGTTAACCCTTAGACATCACTCATTCCTTTCCCCGTCTGTTTCATTATGTTCGCGTCAGTGGGATCTTTTCATTGTATTTAAATACAATGCGGTTCGGAAAGCAAGCACTCTCTCCACCCGGGGAGGATTCTAGGTCGATTCGATTCCGGGAACTGACGTCATATACGAGA
The DNA here is from genome assembly GCA_020796165.1 of Pantala flavescens. Classification (NCBI taxonomy): domain Eukaryota; kingdom Metazoa; phylum Arthropoda; class Insecta; order Odonata; family Libellulidae; genus Pantala; species Pantala flavescens. The sequence continues at coordinate 28,222,651 of CM036878.1, forward strand.
TCTTCTGACGTAATTGATCCGCCGAGCACAAAAGGGAAAGAACGGGTGTTTTTGATGGCTCCGCTGAAACTCGGCGGAGTCGCAGATTCGGCGCGAACGCGTTGCCTTCTCAGACGCTGTTACGAAAGAGCGGGCAAAAGGTTTGTCGAAGAATGCCGGGATTATTAGCTATGGAATTTTGAGGTAGAACTAAGATTCTTTCTGCCATGCGGTTGGAGCCGAATGAGTGACGTTTAGAGACACATAGACGTGCAAAGTGATGCTTTGATTGCCCTTCCGATGGTGTAGTCAAAGTTCTTCTATGAATTTCTCTATATGAGTCTTCTATGAGTCTCTCTACCATTGAGCCCTCTCTCTAAATCAACGGCTGATGCACCTCTAACCCTTCTTCCCGTAGATATCTATCTTTTCTCCAATGATTGAGCGACAGGGGTGTTTATTCAGATAAAGGAACATGTTCGCTGCGTATGATGGGCCTTGATGGTTATGAATTCGGAATTTAGCAACCGTTCGAAATGGGTAATATGAATGGAGGCACTTGGCAAGATGATGCCGGAGATTAGGAGCTTATCTCTGTGGGTGTATCTGGACCCAGATTTCGGGTCCACCCTCGGTTTTGGGGCAGACGTATTGCCGTTCGGACGTTATCTTAATGTCCTCGGAGGTGCGAGGATCACATCAAAGCGTATGGCGACGTCGTAATCATGAATTACTGCGGGAATTGCAGCGGAGTAAATGTTTCGCCATCCAAAACTGCTTTATTGTGCGCCGCATGGCATTGAAATAGATTCGGGAGGAAATGGGCTTCGCCTCTTATGTTAGCGATTTGGAAGCGCTTTTGATTAGGGTTCGCATCTGTTCATGATTCAAATCGTGTGTATACGTACTGCTATATCGACAACATGAGCTTCAAATTCTAGTCATCTCGCGTCGCAAGAGAACTTTAACGATATGGGTTTCCTAAACAACTCCAAAGAGAATTGATTAAGTGAATGCTTAGCTCATTCGAAGATAATGAACTAGTTAGCGTTGAAGGGAAATTTCATGGTTTAAAATATATATTATGATATTGCTATACTTTTTATCACACTCATGAAATACTAAAAATTCTTTAGTTATACACCCAATCCAAAGTATGCTAATGACTAAGCCACCTAAGCGTCGAGTTGGGTATACTTGATATATTCAGTTAAATTTTTTTTATTGGAAACGTAATATTTAATATAGCATCGAGTGATAATTTTTAACTGTAAGTAGTTTATAAATTTATATTGATCCTTTCCTTATTCTCGCCTTCTTGAAAGTTATTATGCATACGTAAAAGCTGCGTAAAATCAGTAAGGATAGTGATAGTAATGAACTATCGCCTTTCAGAAACTAAGATAATAAACGACACAATTTAATACGAAATCAAGTCATTATTTTCACTAGCAGCGTCAAAACAAATTCGTTTGATCCGCTGTACGTATTCTTCTTGTGGTCATAACCATGTACATTGGTAATCATCCATTCAATCGGTGAACGACAACATGGACTCTAAACACGATTTGGAACATAACATTCGTGACCGTCGAAGTAGAATGCTCTTGCGAGTACAATCGAAGGCACATCCCCTCGCTCAGATCATTACCGCGTATTTTAATAGAAACCACCGCCTGAGGGAGGCAATCATCTCTGGGAACGGTAAAACAGCAATTGAAACGCGCACCTCGATGTTTTTTCCCTCCATCAATGGACTCCATTGTCTCTTTTCCTCATTCCTTTGTCATTTTCCGAGCGATATCCCCCTCTTTCGCCGGTGGCCAGAATCTCTTTTCACCCGTCGATCGAGTGAAAAAATGCATAAACGCTCCGTCCGTTGCGTCGTGGATACACGACGAAAATATTCGAATAACACAGCCGATGGAACAGAGTAGTCCACGAGACACGTCAAACCCTTCCTTTATGGGGATAAACTCGCGGTGGAGTAAATGGGAACGCGCCGGAACGGTTCACAATTATGCAACGGTGGACTGAGTGGAGAGGGCGCTTTAGGAGTCTCGTCGATGGACGAAGAAGTTTCGGTCCTAATGGCGAATGGACGAAGAGAAAGCTTATCGTCCATCGAACAATTCCCCGTTAACCGATGCCTCGTCTGTCCCAACGGTGGACTATACAAAACGACCGTTTTCAACGTTATTGGGCCCCTCGGAAAGATTACGGTGGATGAATAGATCGCCAACATCCGCCCGAAATCGTCGCCGTGGACTCTATCTGAATTTCTGCGGAGGAATTTTATCGCCACCGATGACTATGAGATGGCTTCATCTGTCCCTTTCTCCCTCCACTGTCACATCCGAGGGCAAACGTCGACGGGAAGTGTTGTGACTTGATTGGAGGTTGATGCGGAATTTAGTAGATTGCTGATTCGGATGGTGGGTTTAATTATCGAGTCATTCTCCATAATCGAGAAATGTTTGGAATCAGATAGGCTCGCTTTTAAGGAATAGTCACAAAGAGTTGGTATTTTGCTACTTAGAAACGTTGGCTAGAGATCGTTGTTCATTACATGAATGATCAACTAACTTCCTTTTCAAGATTTATTTACTTGAATTTTTACGTTTGATAGTAGAATTTTAAAGTTTGAGAGCTTTCAATATGATACTGTAACGGATCATTCGTAAAGAAAAATACAAGCTATTACTTATTTTGTAGGTCGAGAAGATCAATTTGAGTCAAAAATTTTTTCCGAATTATTTCGTTAAAAATAATGATGCTTATTCGTGGTTATATTCCACGGACAATTAAATTTATGATATAAAATAATTCAGAATAAATACAGGACCAATAGTTTGCTACAGCGGCGTTTGATTAAAATAGATTTGAAAGAATGAGTGATATACAAAAAAGATTTATTTCAAAGAAGAAAGGATAAAAGTGACGAATTGGTTTACATACATACATACAAGGAGAGATTTAGTTTCCATAACTGTTATTAAGTTGTCCTTTATAATAAAAATTAATCTTCGATGTACGTTACAAACGTTACGTATTTAAATACATCTCCGTTACAATAGAAATTTAGTCATATTCACTGTAAATTGTCCATGATCAGGTAATGAGTATTTGGTCAATTATTTCTTTAATCATCAATTTTTTGTGCCCTTAATTTTCTACAGACATTAAGGGTGGAACTTAAATCTCAATTAGTACAAAACACTCGTTCATTACTGTTATATTCGTGTTTTGACTTCACTTATCTCGACAAATAATCCGTTGTAAGAATAAATGTACAAAACTAATAAAGGAGGGAATCCAGCAACGCCAAAAAGCCCGCGGCAATGAATGCTAAACCAGTTAAAAGAGGCGGGAGAATGAAATGCCTCGATAAAAAAGTAAGGTTGAGAGAGAAATGGAATGTGGATATTTTACATCACAGCTGGGATAAATAATGCTCTTGCGGAATAGAGCTTAACCGAGTTCGCGGGATGGAAGAGGAAAAAAAACACCCAAATACTAGGAAGCTTTCACTCCGAAACCACTATGTCACCGTCCCTACCCCAAGCCTTCCCGTGACAAACTCTCTTCGCACGCCTCAAAAAAAATACCCCACTTTTCAAAGCGTATCTCCGTATTCGAATAAATTGCGCAAATACTGAATATTTCGGGCGTACAGAGCCATCATTCACACTCCAAATCGCATGAATATACGAATAAATTCTTTCGCGGGGCAGAAATCTTTCCATTCGGGGGTTTATGTACGTTTTATGCGCAAAATATCATCATAGGATGGCATAATGGTCCGCGAGGTTTCATACGTCTTCCGGGACTCCCATCCATCCTTCCGGGATGACAATGGACCCCTCCCAGTGAATCGTAAAGCGACCTCCTTGAGTCGATCATCTCCTTAGACCCAGAACCTATTCGCTATCAAATTCAGATGATAAAATTTTCCTTACCTTCAGCTCAATATCACTTTCGAATCGGTGTCCTTTCTCGATCCTAAAGCCATTCAATTAGCGTTATTACTATTCAATGGTAGTTTAGTATACGAAACTCCACTCGATCCAAAATATATCCGCTATCCATTCCTAGTATAGGTATGAAGGTGTTTATTTATATCCATATCAACACCAAGTGGTCTTTTCCCCACGTCTTGAGTCAGGCTGATCCTTCGCCACATTCACTGTATCAAGCCCTCCTCCGCTACCACCGCTGTCAAACCACTCCCTCCTTTTGCCTCTACATTCTCGCTGGAATCCATTCGTCTTCCCGTATTCCCAACCATTTCTCTCCCCCGCCTTTCTCCTCTTTACCGCCCTCCGTGACAAGCTGTTTTCTCTCTCCATTAGTCGTAGTATGATTATGCCGTAATACTAAGACAGGTAGCATACCAAAGCTTGATATAATTAACAAATTCTCTGTTTAGGATATGAAGAATCATTCACGATTTTGGATAGTTAAAGTACGTTAAATTTTAAAACATTACGTGATATTATTTATTAAAATTCATCGTGATTTCACCGTGTATTTGAGGTGATTTCTTTGACATTAATTCCAGTATATTTATTTCTTAAAGTATATAATATAAGGAAAAAATATACGGAAAAATGAGTAAGATATTTATCAGTCCTTCAGTCACGAGTCTTAATCACATTGTCATAGTCCTTAGTCTCACGATGGGTATCGATGTAAATATTTTCCCATCCCTTATCAACTCAACAGAAGTCTGTCAGAAGATAGATCGCGTCCCTTCGATACATACACACCTAATTAAGGCGCCAATATCGATTTTTCCTATCGAATCAATCAGCTTCTACGCATTCGCCCCACCCCACACGCACACGCTCTTTCGCATCCCTTTTTCCCTCATTCCACACCCCCACTCCTTCCTCCCCGTAACGTCACTCGCTCCACCTGAGACTGGAAGACCACTCCGTCTACTCTCCCCTTCTTTATTCTCTCGTTTGGCCACAGCTCTCGTCTGTTTTCCTCCATCTACTATATTTCCTAAAGGTTCCCTTCGAACTCTTCCTCTCTCTACTCAACGGACTCTTAATTTAGGAAATGGACTTTTTTTTTGGCCCTCATAATCGGATTCTTCTCATCCGCGAAGTCGATATTTGTTCTCGGGAGGCGTTGCGTCCCCACTTTGATTAATCATCGGGAGATTGCCCGTTGATTGATTGTCTCGCAAAAATTATTCGGCGGCCCGAAAGAAGGAAAGAGGAGATAATCGGATTTCTGGGAATATTCCGAGCGATCTTAATTATTTTTCTCTCGTCCGTAAATTAATTGCCACCTGAGAGAGATACCGTCAACTTATTCCGACCCCGCGATTCTTGATGTCGCAGCATCCTCTTCTTTTGTTGATACGCCCACCACTTTCGAATTGTATCCGTTTCTTTCGTATGTTTGTTGTCTTCGCCTTATCAGGGCTTCGTTTAAGATGAAAGGAACGTAAAAATTTTTACGACGACCAGTTTAGAAGTTGATTGTTAAATATTATGTACATAAGATAAATTAAAAACTATAAAATATAAAAGACAGAGAGATAGTAAAGGAAACCATATTGTTTAATTATTATTGTATTTAAAAGAAGGGCTTGATACTCTCGTTACTCTGACAGTAGGTGCAGAATATGTCAATATGAACTCAATAGGGAAATAAATTTACTTATACAGAGAAAAGAAAAAGGGTTTAGAAAAATTTGTTAATGTCTATTTAGATACCCTGATTGTGGCAGGAGATTTTGTCGATCGTGCATGATAACTTCAACATTTTGAAAACTTATCTTGAATTAATTTATTTCGGAATATTGTTGAAAGAATGCGTATATTAAAGTTTTATTAACTTTAAATTGACTCTTTGGCAACTATTAGAATCGTAATGGTGTATCGCCTTCGACTTTTCTAATTCGCGCACAGGTAATGAAAACGAAGTTAACGATATTTCTCGGGACCAACCAAATTTATTTCTTTTAGATCGTATTTTCTCCAGCCTTGCATCATTATCAGATTATTCCTTTCGTCTCTGGCGCATTTCAAAGCGTGAAAATTCAGATTTTTCTTATGAAATGTCAGCCGATACGGCTCTTACCTCGGCGCGTGTGATTACGAATTGCTCCGGTGTTCTTTTGATCGGATCCATTCCTTTTCAAAATTCTTTTTCTGCATAAATGTCTGCCTAAGGGGGTGCCTTAAACCTCTGATTTTTCTTCTCCCTCTTCCTTCGGTTCCCAATTCAAAGGAACGTTATAACAAAGTCGCTTCCTCCCTACTCTGATCTCCATATCTTATCAATTCACTCCCTCTTTATTTATCCCTAACCATAGAATCCCCTCAGTATTTTCAGAAGCGTACCTTTTGACCTTCTTAGCGTGAATTCATCCTTTCCCAATTCAGCCCTGTAATGGTGTTAACTTCCTGAATGTGGCAAGTGTATCGCGCAACACTTATTGCCTTCCGTCTGTTAGGTGTTAAGGTCTCAATGCTGTTTCTTTACTCGACCATGATTGGGCGTGAATCGTTATGAGGAGGGAATGAGGTAGGATGTGGATTTAGGTATCATTTAGTTGCTTACTTCAGTAGACAAGTCCGTTACGGGGAGCTATAACTGTAGATACGATAAGCGAGTCGTTTTATAAGAAAAAGAAGAGATTTTAAGGTGTGACTCTATTTAAAATCACCTGTAACCCATTAGTAGTAAAGTACTCAAAAGTAAGAATCTATTAGGTGCAAAATCTATAAAAGACCATCCCATAGCCGCTAGTATAAAAAGGTTTACCCAGTCTATGTAGAATCAAAACAAATTGATCCTTTATCCGATTCTTTAAATCAGAATATATCTATGCTTTCGTTATATATAAACGAATTTTTATATATAAACTTCTATATTTTCAAACTCAAACTGCCCGTTAATTATTATTGATCGATAATCAAGCAACACTTTTTCATCCTTTTTTAATTTTGTTCTGCAATACACATTACATTAACTCCTAATTATCTCATATTAATTTGATCCCATCATTTAAGTCAGCAAAAGCTTCAATATTTTTTTCTCAGAGTTTAAATGGATGGATGACCCTTTTTAAGAGTCAAGCGTTAAATTAGTCGATATTTCGTAGCAACTTTAAATTTGATGCATTGAAATTTCGCGAAAGTCTCAATGCACGCGGTAGAAATGGAAGCTTTCCATAATTTATGACCTTTAATGGATGCGCAGGAATTTATCAGATACGCATCAACTGTGAATGTTAAAATCTTAAAATTTATCGCCTGATTTGGAATAAATATTTTCCTTCATTAAGTAGTCACCTGTCACTTGAATATTTACATGAAAAAGAAGTAATTTTGTCTAAAACGTATTTATCTACGTGCGTATCTAGATTTAATAAATTTGAAGTAAAAAATAGATAGATTTTCTTTAATTTCATGTTAAAATCAAAGTTATACACCATTTTTATAGAAATGTTTTATAAATTACGTTGAAATGTAATGTATTGACAACGTTGGTGTTACAGATTCATTATTGTCTTTATTTTTTTAACGTTTAATTTGATTGATTGGTGAACTCTTTTTAAATATATATTGAATATTCATCAATAGTACTTTAGTTTAACATTAATTGAAATTCCGTCACAGTATATCCTAAGATTTTATCGAGTTAGTAATAAGATTGTCTAATGATCGATTAATCAACTATCGATCAACTAATATATATTTTTTGATTCATTATTTATTCAGAAAAATCTTTATGCATTCCATCGCTCATTGGACCTTGAAACTGCTTAGTGAATAGGTCGTTCTATGCTGGAGGCAGCAGATGGATAGAGGTACGCGTCAGATGATTTTGTGGGGAAAAGCGGATCGCCAGGTTCCGGTGGGTTTACCCTTCGCTCTCCCATCCTGATCACTTCTTTTCCCATTTCCATCTCGCAGATTCATTGCATTTCCGACACACGCTGCTTATCCGACTTCTATTCCCTTAGGGACATACATCCTCCTCGAAAAAAAAGGAACCCTCCCCATCTCTTACCTCCATCCCATATCTCCGTTCGCATTACGTTACTCTTTTTTTTCTCCTACGACGCTCATCTTGCTCACCTCTGCTTGACCCCTTAGAATCGTGCGCGTGTAAAGCCGTGGTTTATGAAATCCCCGCAAAATCCTGTTTCTTCTCAAACGTTTGCAGGTGAAGTGACCTCGAGTGCAGAGAACGTGTGCAGGTGAAGTGTCTCCAGCACACAAATAACATTTCTCTTGCATAAGGTTTTGCAAGCGTTGCGCTTTTTATTTGTTTTTTCTTTTCGTGCAAGGCGTTTCTGCGGAAAATACCGAGGAAGAGATTCATTAAATTCGGGTTTATTTTTCTAAGCCATGATGAAGGTTTGATATAATAATATCCAGATATATGGGGAATGTATATTATATTACTAATAGACCGACAAGGTTTCCTTTTACGTGATATATGTACTTTTCTTAAATATAGTAATTTATGAATTTTTACAAAATCAGAATTCTTGATTGATTCTTCTTTCTCGTGGCTTAATTAATTGATTGGAATTTTCAAAATGTTTGACTTATAGATTTCTATGAAAACAGTTTAGCTTTCTCACATTTGGTGTTTTTTTAGAGGTACAAATGTGTCAACATTTTATTTCAAACATCTTAAGAACTAAGTGAAGTTAAAATAAGATCACAGTTACAACTGAAATATTCTGTATTTTATAACTCGGATGTAGTTAAATTTCGTGAAAATAATATTAGACATATCAGATTCATTTTAAGGTAATGTTAGGATAAATGTACATCTTCAATCGAAGGAAATAATATTTGAAATTACTCGCTGGGACGTTTATAGGAAAACAATTTTATTGAGCTCGAATTGTTACGTCAATATTTCAACGTCTTATCATCTTTCAGGGTTAAATCTTCTACGTACATAAGCGAAGTTATCACCTCTACCTAAATTCTCACGGAAATATTCAACCGTAAAATTTTTAAAGACTCTAAGGTGACTTAAAATATGATCACTATGCACGAACAGATTCGCTCGAAGATAAAGAGACGAGTTTAATGCTTCAAGAATACGTTACGCATGAATTTTCAATTTATCGCGTTATTCAGGACATCATTTTGAGGGTAATCTTCCTCCTGCCAGTTCCTTATTCGAAAGAAGGTCCTCCTCACGCTTCCAACCTTTGCTCCTTACGTCTTCTTTTTTTTCCCTCCTTTAAATCTACGACTTTATCGCTCCCGGAGTCGTTCTCCATCTCCCACTCGGAAATATTTCCCGCACCGATTTTACCCACGTCTTATATAAAGCCACTCTTTATGTCTCGCTCGCGGGGAAAACTTTTTTTTGTCCCCTTTATAGACCTCCCTCCACACACTTCCCCCCCTCTCCTCTTCTACGGCGCCATTTTCTTTCGCTAAATAGACTTTTCCTACATCATCGCCGTATTTCTCTCTTTCTCGCCCATTCGTGAAAGTGGCGTTTCTCAATGTAAGAGGAACGTTTCCTTTATCCAGACCTTTTGTTCCGCCACTCGTATACATTGTGAACCAAAAAGGAGAGTGGCCGCGGAAAAATCCCCGGAAAAACAATGCCGCGATGCCGCAAACGACATTAATCAGGCGATGAAAGAAACAGAATTCGGTCCAGCAACAATAGCGTCCCTTCTCTCCAAAAGATGGACTTTATTAGGGCTTCCCACGCTTTCTCATCCGCGTGAGACTAATACGGAGTTGGGAAATAATCATGATTTGGTGTTTTGTTTTGCTAGCGGGACTTTTATGATTAGGAATAGGTTTCCATGGAGACTATCTTGTTGAGAGATTTAATAGAGAGATAAAAAGTAAACTTTTCTTGAACTTTCTCGAGGTATAATATATAGGATTGTTCCTAAAATTGACACTGTAACTTAGCTAAGAATGAAATAAGAATTCAGGCTTCATGTAGTTTGCATATATTTATTCAGTTCCTTTCAGTATATTAGAAAATCTGAACGTTATACAATGTATTTACAACTGAATTTAATAACTTTTATCGTATCTTAATAATTTTAAATTTTTAATCGGAGTAAGGATTTTATTTCAACTTTTTTTATTGTAAAATAGTCATAGCCCTTTAAGTAATAACAATTGCAGAGCACATATAAGAAAATTTTAGTGTTTATTCTCCGTCTATGGTTAGAATTTCTCGTATAAATATAGTTCGTATCAATGGTTATGGTTGTAATGTCTACTGAGAATATAAACATCAATAATATATTTAGTTTGAATGAGGTATTTATTTTTAATTTGGCTAATTAATTTACTATTTATCCCTTTTCAATGGCCTTCATATCATTTAAGTTTAAATTTTATTATTTTTATCTTTCATTTGTTTATGGTTATTATTACACCTATTTATAGATTTTGTAGGGCATAAGAAACATCTTTAAGCTAGTAACAGGCAAAAATATGAATAAAAATATGTCTTATTCTTCCCTACAAATTCATCATCCCATATCATGACACAATTTCTAACGCACCTGCGAAAGAAAAATATATACGAAATATATACGGTCAAGGCAAAATACTTAACGACATGTTAGGAATCTCTCCAAAAATATATAGAGCTGCATCCGGGAAATACGTCACGTCCGTTCTGAAAACGAGTCCAAGGGTAGTTTTCCTGATCTTGGAATCAAGCGGGGCTCAGCGCAGCGTGAAAAGTCAGTGGTGTTAAGCGAACTCAATGAAGAAAGATGGATGGTACGTGACGAGGTCGCTAAGGAGTTTGCAGGAATAAGACGGAAACCTCGCTGCAAACGCGAAATGCCTTCACACGTGAAACGAAGTCGCACTTCGAAATTCGTCCCGCAGTCGGTGCGGTTTGAGGAGGCCGGGAGGAGGATGCCGAAGTAAAGTGTGAATCAAGTTTTGGACAGTCCGTTGGACACGGAGGGAATTGATATCCCAGCTTCGGTAAGGAGCCTCGCGTCGCCTGAGGTTTCAGTTCTTGCGTTGCAGACCGCGCTCCCTCCCCCCTCTCCGAGTGTAGCTGGACACGGAAGGGGATGGGGTCACAGGTGTGGTGGGGTGGCAATGCTCTAACGCTCCCTCCGTAGGATTCTCACGACGGAGCAAAGTTTCTTCCACAATTTGCATGCTCACTCCCCTCGTTCGCGATACAGAACTGCTACTTTGCGGATATCTCGCCTCAGGGATGTCTTTCACAGAGCCAATGTGTTCAGAAAGTGAGTGTCATGGGAAAAATTAGGCAAAGGAAGAGTTAAATATGAGCCAAAGTCATTTTGTATGTGCGAGATAAATGCGAATTTGTCGGGCAGTATATGTTTGTGAGTTAATTTAACTCAAATTTACCTTATGATAAGGTTATTATATTGTAAATATGTAAATGCTAATTTACTTCATGATCCATATCTACGCATCATTATGTGATCTATTTTATTTAGATGTATTTATCGAATTTAGCGGATATAAAATATAAATATTGAAAAAAATGTGGGAAGGCTCTATTAGGGAATAAAAAAGACTTCTTGTAACATATATAAGTGAACCAAATAATGTATATGGCCTAATATTTTGCAATGAGGTTTTAAAGCTTGATATTTATGTTTATCATAGCATTAAACTTTGAAAAGCAGTATAATGTAACTCCATTTTCACACACCTGATTTTATTTGCATTTAAAACAGTTACGATTGTTACGACGCTTCTCCTTAGTAAATTATTATCATTAAAAACTTTCCAGCCAAGTAATTTTATCTTTGAGCTATTTAATACCAATTCTGTAATTTTCAACTTGAGATGCCCATTCCGGTATCAGTTTTGTTGCTTTCTGATGTGTTGCACTTATCCTGTCGTTATCTGGAAGTGGGTTAATACGACCACTTCCCGCTAAGATGTCGATTATCCATAGGATAAAGGTTCCTCGCCTAAACATCGTGGTTATCACCCTACTACAATATGCTGGTAATCATCTTCATTCCGAGACGTTCAGGTGCGGGCTGTAAAGGATGTGCGTAAAGACCCAATAACGCTCTGCGGGTGGGAACCCGGAAGCCACATAATGCCCCGGAAAGGCATCATTCAATCCACGGAGAGATAAGGGAATCATTTCCCATAGATTATGGTTCAAATTGACCCGCGTTCGAAGATAATGGCAGGAATCGACTCGGAGGTGAGAAATGCTGTCTTAGAGGAGAGTTCATTTATCGGTGGAGCGGCATGGAAGTCAAGATGTACGAGGAATAATGGAATGATGGCCGAAGGGGGTTAAGGAGAAAGGATAGTTGGGAAGTAGGTGAGGGAGGACAGGAGATCTCCCGTGGGGAGAAGGCAGTTTGCGAAGCGGGTCACGTCTTGGCCCCCGGGGAGGAGTGCAATCGATGTCAAACCGTTTCAATCCATTCTTCGCGAGATTCCCTTTAGACAATTCTTTGCGACACATGCGAGATTTTTTATGAGGAAGGTGACGCATCCGTTTGTAAGAAATAAGGCTTTCCGAAACGAGTTTGTTTACATGCGACGAATAGGAGTCAGAGCGTTTAAAGCTTCCTGCAGCGGTGGCTTGTTATGACTGTTGTTGCGCATTAGTTCGTTTTTCTTTCCTTTTTTTCCTTTATTTTTTTTTTAGATTCTGTACTTTTCTTGTGCTTTATGATCAAAGAAATTTATGTTATGACTTTTTAGCTACGATCAGTTTATTATAACTTTAATTCTCGTTAAGTGAATTATTGAAATGTAGCTTTCAGAGTATGTGGTTCCAAGGTGGTGCAGAATGTAACGATGATGATAATGGACTTTATTTGGCCAAATATGATCTTGATTGTAAGAGAATCCGCAGAAGACAGTTAATTTCTTAAATTATAGATGAATCGATGAATCAATGGAAATTATACAAACATTTCATTGTTATATCCTTGGTATTTTAATTGTTCATCAATATTCATTCATTATTTTATTAATTGTATTGGCAAATTCATAGATATACCCATAAATATATTCAAATAAAACGCATAATAGCAACGTTTAAATACCATAGAAGATCGACTACATTCCAACGTTTCAATTTATCTTCAGTATTTTTAAATTTCTTTTCAATATTCCACATTCAATCTATTTACGGTGTTTAATCTACGGTTTTATTAGTTCCCGAAGTGCACTAATTCCCTCAGAATCTAACCCATGGCCCATTAACTTTGAAAGAATGCGCGCTATGCCCATCATATTAAATCAGGCAGTAACGGGAGTTCTTTTGCCTAAGGGACTCCATAAAGCACGATACTAAATATTGTATACGCTCTCATCGAGGTCAAAGTTAGCGACTCCCGGGAGATTCGGTAACCACGCATTCCGGCTACGAGAAGCTGTAGTATATAAGATGCGCGGTAGAGAACGAAAGAGTGTTTTTCAAGATGCGTATTTCGTACCTAATAGAGAGCACATCTCGGCCATTCATGGAGAAGGAGGGTTAGAAAGGGTATAGTTAGAGCTAGAAGTTCCGAATTACACGCGATACTCCCCATTTACGGGGAGAGCTTTCTAATACCTTCCGGAAAAGCCCTTATCCCGTGCTCCCTCCACATTCTTCTTCCCTTTCAGCCAACCCTTTCAGGCCTCCAACCCCTTCTTCCGCCCATTCTCCCTTCTTTTTTTTCGGGGAGACCCATTCCTGCACGCTCGATATTTTCATCCCCGGATTCGAAGGCGGCACAGTTTTTTCCCTTTGCGTTTCGTCTTCACTTCTTCGGTCCGAAGAGAGAGGGCGTGAAGGAGGCAAATAATTGATGAGCAGAGTGCGTAAGGTAGGTGGGAGTCTCTCCCCTGATGAAAGCCCACCACCCTTCGGCCCCATCATCCGACGGCATTCCGTCTCTAGGGAAGTTAACGAGAAAGGGATGCCATTCGTAGGGAAAAACTTCGATGGCGATTTTTTCGCACGTGTTTTTTTTCCGCCCTCGTTTTCCCCTCCGTTTCTTTTCTCTACTTCTCTCCTATGATTCTTCTCGAGCTCTCTTTTCGCTCGCGTTTCCCTTTTTTGCATATGGGAACGTGATGTTCTCTGGGAAGGATTCTGTCTGGCTGCGATTCTGGATCTATTCACTGCGAGAGGTGGGCGTTTTCAGATGGTATTGAGGAGAATTTTCGAAATCGAGGATTTTGTTGTATTATATAGTTACAAGGGTAGGTGTATGAATGAAGCTACCAGATAAATCGGCTTCGGCCTGTTTCGGCTTCATTAATGTAGAATATCTCAAGGATTGTTACATCATGATGAAATTCTTTTATTTATTGTATGTTTCATACCTCATTACCTCAGCTGCAGGTTTGGTGTTGGAATGTGGCAAACCCTAAATAGTGAGATTATTAATAATGAGAGAGTCGAGCTCGGTTCCATATATTTTTAGTTTCAGTAATATAGAATTAGATAGATAGATATTATATACTACATTCAGAGCACAGCTAGATTCTGGCAAATTTTAATTTTCATTCAATTAAGGTTTAGTATTTTTAGCTTGAAATGAATTTTATTCTAGATCTTCGGATTAGATAATTATTTTAAATCTTTCGATTCTTCAGTTCACGGTGTAACGTCAGAGTCAGTGAATAAGAAGTAAAGATAAACTTTCAAAATCACATGTTATTTATGTTGGTATAATATCACATGAAATTAGTACTTGTACCATCGCATGCCAGATTTAATCTTCTTGATGACCAACTAATTAATGAAACTTCTGAAGATTGTCTCGTAAAATTTTCCGTTAGATATAGAGAGGATGCTTAATTTACGTAAAGCTGACTTAAATGCGAACAAAATAGTTACAAATCCGTCCATCGTAAGTTTTCCAATTAATTTGCCATTCATCGCTTCGTCACATGTCCAAAGTTGCGGAGAAACACTGACTGACCCAGTCTTCACGCTCAGTGCCTCTGGCTGCCTCTACTTACGCAGAAAATGGATTATTGGATCCTCTAGTTATCTAGAGTTGTGATGCTACTCTCGCGGTTCGAAGTTTGTTCGAGTTCTCTATGCTTCAAGTCTTGCTATGCCACTTTCGTTCAGTTCAGATGCAAAAGTTCAGAGATATTGATTGGATAAGATACACCTAGATAATTGCCTTCAACAGTGAATTCCTTCGAAATTGCGATCCAAGTTGACTCGTATCTCGTAGGTCGATGTGCGGGACAGATTTCATTGCTGAAACAACGTTTCATTCACTCTAATTGATATAAATTTGAATCGCTTATCAAAAGGAGCCGAGTCTTATTCCTACATCTCTAAGAGATAGAGTTCTTCATTATTTTTTCTCCAATATTTAATTTTTGTCTACTCTTCGCTTTATTAAAATTTTACATGAATATTCCAAACAAAAACTGTCTCACTCTACCCACTTCGTACAATACTCATCTTCATCTTGATCCTACTTATTTTTGTTTGCTGTATCTCATTGTATGTATTAATAGCTTTAATTACTATATGAAATTTTTCAAACATTTTCATATACAAGATTCAACGATTCAGTATTCTTTCTATATATTGTAACATCTTGAACTATTGTGAGAAACATTATAAATGGCATGATTCCTCTTATTTTCTGAAAATATGAGACTTCAAATATTTTCAACCCTTAAAATGAAAGATTTTTTGTTTTTTAAAGCATTTAAAATGATTTAAAAAGCACTATTAATATTTTAATCTATTCTCATGCGAATAATTTATCAAACCATCTCAAGTAGAATTTACTTATTTTACTCTGTTATCTTGAATTCATGAGTATTGTATCACGTATCTTTCAAAAGAATGGAAAGGGAAAACTTGTGATTTCATCCTTCTCGTTATTGAATACGTTTGAAAGAATTCGGAATATATAAACCGCCTCACTTTCGTCTCAATATGACATTTAAAGTCTCAGGGTAAGGTTAAAGACCCGTGCATGACGTTAAAAGTCAACTGATGATATAAGACACAAAGGAAAGCAAAATAAAAGGAAACGATGAGTAGTATTCAAAAGATGACAAACGATTCGGCAATGGAATTGAAATGATGAGAGGGCCTGAGAAGAAAAGTTGTTCTTTTAAAAGAAAGAGGAACGTCTCCGAATTCGGAACGCATAAATTTGGCAGTTGAGGAAGTAAAGAAGACCGGAATGAGAACAGAAAAGGAAACAGTAGTGTAAATATTATTAGAATATCTATTCTTCTTTATTATATTATTGGAAATACTATGATTTTATCAGGAATATATTTCAGAATACTTTATCCTAAATAATTGATAGAAACTTATGTATTGGGAAAATGAAATCACATATAATTTTAGGAGATTTTTTATTTGAAACTCAATGCTTTGGTGATTTGCAGAAACAAAAATGGGATTCTTATTTTAAAAAATAAACAACTGGAGAATCACAGGAATGATGTCACAACATATGATTTTCACCTGTCTCTTATAAGTACGTATCTCAATCATTTTCAAACTCCTCCATCTTGGACAGACGTTTAACACCTTTGTGAGAGTATATCTTTTTCTAATACAGTTAATTAGAGCACTTTAGAAAAACTAAAGAGCTATTGAATGAAATACAATGCAAGCTGTGGCAGACAAATAAAAAGTACTTAATTTCCATTTCATAATTTAAATTTAACAGCTAGATTAAGCAATCTCCAGATAATAAATCTTCCAGACGAACTCACTTTTCTGTCAAAGAAATACTTGTAAAGTGCAACAAAACTAGCTCATAAAAATCTGTTGGAATGAGCATTCAAATATGATTCATTGTTTTCATTTTATTCTTGCTTATTTTATTCACACCTTGTCGCGAAATAAAACATATAGGCCGCGTAAGCGAAACAAACGGAGAGAATCCAGCGCAGATAAAGGACGACTCTCGCAGTCGGAAGAAACGTCCTTTGAGCGGCGCCAAGGAAATTAAGGAATCGCAGGGGAAGCGCTGATGGAAGAGAAGATTGCTTTTGTTTACTTGGCCCTCTCTCGGGTGTGTGAGGGGAAGAACGCTTTGCATGACTCCGTTGACGAAGGAGGGGTCATGGACGGAAATGCAAAAGGGTTATCTCAAGACAGGGAGTCAGGTGTAGACGAAAGAGCGGAGAAATCTCGATACGGAATAGGTTTCCGACGATCGTTTAACCACCCTAGAAACGTTTACCTGTGCGATGTTTGAGATACGCCCGTTTTTTTATTAATATTGTACAATTTGACCTAAATTATCATTGGGGACAAGGAATTCTGATTTCGACGGAATAATTAAATGAAAGATATGTTAAAATCTCAATAAGTACTGCGATGATAAGTCTATTATTTTAGTGTTAACCTCCAACCTATAAATTGAGGTATCGGATAGGTATATAGGGCGATGCAAAATTTTAAAAATCCATTTTAAGGACACGACATTTTTTCAATAAATTCTAATGAAGTAATGTATAAATAAAATATTATTCACTTGAAATTATAAGTAACTACATTCGAAAATTATTAAATGTTCTTTGGAGTCAAACTAGAGAAACTGCGAGCATGAATAGAAAGATTTCTCCCGAAAGAAAAGTAAAAAAATTCCAAGGTGATTGAATGTGGTAGTATTCAATATTTAGCAATCCATCATAAAATGAAAGCCAATTGGAAGAGCTTTTGAAATTTTTTTAACTCCAGAATTTAAATCCTTATGTTACGAGAGAAAATATTTGAGATGGAAATGAAAAAAGATCTCGTTTTATTATAATTTAGACAAAACTCAAACCATATATGAAAATGAAAATATCACATCCATATAAATAAAGCCTTCATTCGTAAGCAACGTACGATAAAACGCTTTGCTGCACGATTTAATTTCAAACTGGGTTAGTCTCACGAGGAGGAATAAATAAAACACTATTGGATTGGAAGGGCAGGAGATGAATAACCGACGAGAGGAGAGTTCATTTATTGATGGTCTCCTTATTTCAAAGGCCTTTTGAAGAAGAAAGAGAGGGTGAAGATTCTTATGCAGGAATAACAGGAAGAAATGAAGTTCGGAAAAGGGAGAGAGAGCGTGAGAAATCCAGAGCATTTGGTTCCTATTTTGAGAAGGGAAGTGAGACTGAGGAGACCGTGGCGTTGTTTGAATGCCGGATCACACATATAGGCTTAAAAGTGGAGGAGTGTTCCCTCTTCATTCCCCAGGAGAGTGGACGGGAAGAAAAATAGGACGTCCGTCCCTCCGATGTTGCTGTTTCGGATGGAAGAAGTGTTAAGGAAGAAGAAGTGAAGGGGCGGAATGAGGATTGACGTTGGAAGGGCAGGTGGAAAGAATTCGGTTAATCGTACGAGAGCGGTAGAACAATCGAAGGAGGAGAGAGTATCTCGCTCATTCGACTAACGGACAGAGAGGTTTTTGGTTTCCAGGGTGACTCACAAATGGGTGTTTCAAGGGATTCTCCCCACCAAAGGTATTCTCGATTCCACTCTAATTGAATGCTTTCCTAACGTTTATTCGCAGTGCGTTTTTTTACGGAAATGTTTTATTTACGATATTTTCTGGGAAGGATTTGGATGCCGGTCTTATATTAAATTGCAAGTGATACGTGGATTAATAAAAAAGATAATTTAAATCTTTTTTCTAATACTATCATGTTATTGTTATTGATGTAGCGAATGGATAGTCAATCAGTAAAGTTTTCGCTTGTTTTTTTCCAAGGAATAATTTTATATAAGCATTTAGAAAGTAATGCGCTACTTTGAGTTGATATTATTCCAAAAATAAATTCAACCAGGGCTTTAGTCCTTCACTCAAAAGACCTGTTCGTTTTGCGTAACGGATTATCTGAGTAATGAACTAAATTGGAAATAATTCCACTTCAATAGTTTCAAAATGGTCATTGTCTTCAGATGTTAGCTGAACGCGCGATAATACTTTTTTCCTCCAAAGACGACTATGCAAAGGAGTTCGATAGCCGATATTCCGATAGATTTGAGTAGGAATTAACTAGTTTTTGTATAAACACCCAAAGTTTCGGATTCAAATACTCGTTAAAATATATGAAATATGTAGAATGTTATTTATATCAAGTGTTATAAAATTGCAATAAATGAATTCGATAGTTGAAAATTCTTATTTACATTTTAATAAAATTGAATTATAATTTAATTAAAGTTCGATTTATATAATGGATAAATAGGAAATTAATTCTTCTATAGGTTTCAGTTGACCTACGTATCTTCAGTAGATAAAAAAATTGAGTTTTTAAATCAGGTCATATTTCTTCGCTCACTTATTACAATTCTTCCAAAGTATGTTACCATCGAAATTTCAATCAGATCATCCATCCGTCATTCCATCTTTCACGACCAAGAAAAGTCGCCGGATTCTAAGGAGCGTAGGAAATTCGGTTTTAAACTTATTAGTCCGAGTAAAAAAGAGGTCAAGAGAGAGACGAATTTCATTACAAACTCCCAATTCGATTTTCAAAACGGTCCTCCCATTTCCAATTCATAAATCAAGTCTCTTTTTGTCCTTCTATCTGGGTTACGCGTCACAAACAATCTCTCGACACGTGACGGACCAAATCCCAATCGCTTTTGCACCATTTCTTAGCTTCCTGTTCATAAATCCATCCGACGTGACTATTCAAGCCCCAATTCCGGACGCGTCACGAGAAAAAAAAACACACACACCAATTTAGTTCGGACAATGCTCGACTTTTTGACTCCACTAAATTGGCCGATTCATCCCCAATCGAGCGTTTGAATACTAATCCGCTTTCCGGCAATTTATCATTCCTCGGAACTCGCTCCGTAACTATGGAGACGGCGTACTGCTAGTAATGTCGTATTCGTATTCGGAGGTTGGTTAGTTAAGGATCGGTTACCCTTTACACGTCTTTCCAGACGCACGCCTCGGCGACTGTCTCTCTCTCCTTCCGAGAGATACGACGACGTAGGGTAGTGGAGAGGAAATGGGCTGAAAAGGGGATATTTTCGGGATTCGCGTAACGACCGCGTACATCTTCTCGCCGTGTCTCCTCGCACCTCCGAGGCTTAAACTCTCCCGACTTGAGCAATGGGAGGGAAAGGTGGGGTCGAGACAATGGAGGGTGAACGAAAAAAAGAGGAAAGGTTATGGCATTTAAAGGAAGCCTCGCAATTTCGTCAGACGGTGTCCCTCTCCACGTTTTGTGACACTACCACTGTAGTGTATATCCACTCTTTTCTCTAGGTGAAGTATGGATTTTTTTGATTTACCGTAAGCTGTTCTAAACGGATGATAATTAGCTACGTTTGCCCCTAAATGCTGAGATTGGATTAAAGAAATAATGGGATTGGGAAATCGAGGCTTATGAGAATGTACAATAGAAGCAAAGAATGAGCGTATGTTTAATCAGAATTCATATTCATTTGGGACTAAAATTAAGAGATGTAGTAATAATTTTGTTCTCGATATTAACTCCCATTATATATATTATAGGTTTTAGTTGTAATTTTTTGTAGAAGAAATTAATGAGCTAAAGAGAAATATGGATAAAATATGGAAAGAGAATTTCAAACATGAGAATCGTACGATTTTTTTTAATCGTGGACATTAAGTATAGTAAAAATATATAGAGGATAGGTCAAAAATATAGAAAAAAGAACCTGACTCTAAGGATAAAATAATAATTTGGATATTCAGATTCTGTTATACATAAATAGTTTGAGAATTCAGAATTGTATTAGTATTCGTACTGAAAGAAAAGAAAAACATTACATTAAATATAGGATTTTAAGCAGTGACATTTTTACGCAATGTAAAGGCATGGGAAATGTATTCAAACGGTATTTGATTTTGTATTTTGAATTTAGATTGTGCAAAAATACGATTATAAATTTCATTATCCCTCTCGGATTTAATATACATATAAATATGTATATATGCACGTCCAAGAGGACGGGAATCAGGAGTGCGTTTACTGTTCTCTATTGAAGCGAGCGTCAAAATGAAAACAACATGCTTTCACTTACCGGAAAACAATCGCGCGAAGCTGTTTTTTAACCCCTGAATACCATCTCTCTCTAGAAAGGATTCGAATGTAAAATGAATGGTGAAATTCGGAAATTCGTTAAACGCCCCTAAATCTGCATCGAGCAAAACTTTTTGTCCGAATTGAAAAACTTGCCCGAGATTGGTCTCGGGCAGGGTTCCAAGTACATTTGGAGGACGGCGAGGTCATCGGCGGGAGAGGGGGAGAACACTCATGCACTGCCCGGGGATCGAACCGATACATCTCACCATTGACTGGCCTTTAAATCCCCCAAGGGCATTTTAAAAACGGGCGAAAATGCATCGAACACAGTCCAGCGCGACGATGGTGTCTCGGAATATTTATTCCCTAGCAAGGACTTTTTTAACCATCTATTTTCGGTCTCCCAGGGCTCTCGTGGATTGATTGCACAGGCCTCGGAGATCTTATATTTATGAGTATGAAAATTTAGCGACCGAAATATAGCGCGGCTTGGATACAGAGGGAAATATATTGTTTCGACTATTGTTAGGGGAGTGTGTTGACGCTGCAATTTATACCTGAAGGATAAATATTCAATAGGATTTAAAGAGACGATTTTATCTGGATTTCGAGAGTGAAGGGAACGATTAATTATTCCTATTCTTCGTTAGGTCTTATGTAGGTATTAATATAGCTAATAGTTGTATTTTAGTGTATGTTATGGATTGATTTATATAAGAAATTTGCCACCGAGTTAATTATGATTGATACAGGAAAAAATAAATTTTTAAGTTTACTAAACCTTTTATATCAAAACTAAAACTATACAATAATGTTTGTTAGTGCTAAATGCGAACTATATATGTATATTATTTAGTATGGAATAGATGTAATTCATTGAATAAAAATTTAGAATATTTCAAGTGTTTTCTAACTGAACCTGAACTGATCATATACATATGTATATGCAATATTTAACAAAAATCTACGTAAAATTTCACGCAGAGATATTTTAGGCCTTTCTTTCTTTTGCTGAATTCATAATTTTCATCTTAGTGTCTAGTTATCGACATTTTATGATGCTATCAAGAGTATCCGCTACCTGAAATTAATGCGTGTATAGTCCAATTGTGAAATATGCCTTCCTATATCTAGCGTTCGATGTTAAAAGGGCCACAGCTGAGGAAATTCTCTTATTAGCCTGTACATATAAATCAAATTCTGAGGTCCCGATTGGGCTTAAAATACGACCCAAAATACGTAGTATTTATGTTTCACTCCCGGATGCCTCAATTCAGTGCTCATTGCTGCCATGCTCCGCAATGCATCCCACTATATCACTGCAACTAGTGGTTATCACGACCGATCGATGGCCTTAAATTTTCCTAAAAGCAGCGGAAACACGTATTCGAAGTATCTTCGCCGATGCAATCTCCTTTATTATATCAAAGAATTATTTCACAGTTCGTAATAAACTACTTAACCTTAAAAATACAAAAATAAATTTATTATTTACTAATATTACCTGTTTCAGTCTTGATTTAAGGATTTATGAAATGAAAAATATTTAATTTATGATTTATTTTCGGTTTTATATTGATTATTCATTATATCCAAGAGCTTAAAAAATATTTTCTCACCGTCGGAATAAGTTTAACATTTTTAAAGAATTCCGGAGTAAGATTGTTTGTCGTGAAGATGGTTCATTGATAGTCGATATTGAATGTAATAATATTATCAAATATAATAATAAATGTATTTACGTACTTACAGAAATAGAGTTTACAAATCTAACAATCTAAACAAAACTATCTAACAAAAGTAAAATATGTAGATCGTAATAAGGGACTGATAAAATTGTAATTCCTAATTGAAATGTTCTCTTGACATAATTGTTGAGTTTTGTGTTATGTTTTTGAATATTCCTCGAAAAATTAGATAATATCTAAAGAGATCTATCGCTGTATTTTAAATTTCTTTACGACAGTTTAGGTTCCTAGTTGAATCCATTTGATTAAAAATAATCACTTAAAGAGTTATAAAATTTACGATCTGAAAATCGTTGATATAAGATCTACATGTATATTCCATTAGTGACGTTTTGATATCAATCAATCATAAAAAATACTCCAACAATTAAAGTGAAATATTGATTGGGTTTTATCATATTATCAATCCGTCCTATAATTATTTCTACTTAACAATTAAAATTATGTGAAGTCAATTAGTAATAATATTCTATCAGACGTAAATAAATGTCATGAATGAGGAATTGTGCATTTTATATATAAGATATATTGGAACTATTTACCATTCCGTAACACAACAGAAAGAGTTTTGTATAGCTCCGAAGAAAAATTCCTCCTTTCCTAGCTGTGTGGATTAACCCTTTAACAGAACCTTTATGCGGACCTTAAAGCTTAACTCTCGACGATCTCAGTCACATTTCTATACGTACAGCATTCGGACTGTGGATGGATGTGTTTTAAACGTTTCCACCTCCGGTACAAAAAAAGAAGGACGAAATAAGAAAGCGAGATGGATGCAAACCTGACCCGAAGAGGAGTGGATGGGTTTTTCTTCGCCGCCGTCGAATGAGTGATAGCGCCGCGAGTGTAAAAAAAGGGAACGAAAAAAAAAGATGAGCACGGGAGAGCGAAAGAGATAGATGACACGAGGCCTATGCCGCACAGAGACAATATGCCCGTGGGAAATTAAAACAGAACCGGGAGGAAATTGACCGCGGCGTTCGCAAAGCGAGGTGGGTTCCCTCTCTCTTCACTTATCGTTGCTAATGCTCGCCTCATTATTCCTTTTCTGCGTTCAACCGCCCGCTCGACGATGGATTAACCGCTCGTGTCGGCACGATTCCCTTGCATTCTGTCCTATCTATTTCAACGTGTAAGCGTGAGGTACTTGCACGGAAGGAATAGTATTAATCCTCCCGGGAACGCGGCTTTGCTACGGTGAGATACATTGCGCTACGAAGGTATACCTGGAGGAAATTTTGATCGCTTCAGATTTGGATTCTGGATAGATGGTGCCAAAGGAAAAAGTAGTTGAATTAAATGGTTATGGTTGTTGGAGACTTATAATATGATAGATCGTGAGAATTCAAGCAAGGTTTGGAGGACTGATATATTTAGTTGTGTTCTTAAATATTTGTGTTTATGAACTTTCAAAACTGTTTAAAAGATGGGGTTTTATAGAGTAAACATTTGTTTAGAAAGGTATTACAAAATAAAATTAAAACTCTTATGAAATAGGGGGATAATAATTGCACAGTACCACCTTAAGAAAAATTTTATGTTACATTCTAGTAATAATAAATGCTAATGTTCCTCTTAAATTTTCTCTCGTCACTGTTTTTAAATGAATTTGATTATGGGTAGGCACCATCTTTAAAGTGATAGGTTTGCTATTAGAGCTCTCAAAAGTTTTAATTTTGAATTTATGTGAATATAAATATTTTAATTCCTTACTTTCAATTTAACTCGGACTTTCTATCTCTAGGCAACTTTTCATTTAGATCATCAGCGTAATATACGTTAGTATACATAAAAATATACAAAAGTAACAGAGATTCATTAATTTAAACGAATTCCGTAAACGAAATTCACTGAAGAAACCCAAGTTCACACGTGCGGCATAGAAGTCTTTGAAGATAAATTAAAGTGATATGCTTAATGAAAGAGTTCTCTTTGGACATTTGCTTGAATTTAAGGGAAGTGAATTTAGCCAGAAAATATTATGAGCTTAAAAGAATATTTTCGACCGAGATTTAGAGGTTTTCCCTGTAATCTACTCACATTCTACTTATAATGAAATCATTGATTTGTGATTGGAAGTATAGAAGATTAATTATGTATCATTTTGGCTACAAATACTATTTAATTATATAAAAATCGTAAATAATAAGGAATGATAATAAAAGTATTAGGATACTATTTACTTGATTGAATATTTTGATTAACTTCGTACTGTCTATCTACGTTTTGAAGGCTAACATTTCATTATTATTGTGTTTTATTAAGGAGGATAATGTCACTGTTTATCTTCGTGAATCTAACATTTTAAAGAGGATACTATAACGCACATTATACCAGGAACTTTACGAGATGTAAAGTCTTCTCTAGAAAATAGGTTATTAGAATATTCATACTTTTACATAAATTTATTATTATTTTTATTAATAGGATAAATGTATAAGTGTCAAAACGCATGAAAAATAATATACATCTGTTCCCGTTACCTTTTCAGTGCAATAATTTCGCTAGTCTGATAGATAAGGGAGCGTGATTTTTGGAATGCAATTCTCCAGCATTTACATTCTGTTCAGATTTTTATTCCTCCAACGAGGAAACCTTTTCTCCTTAGCCGTAAATCTCCTCCGAAAGCAGCCCAGGTGTCGGCCCCTAAATTTAGTTTACCCGCGAATCCAACCAATGTCAGCGGAACGAAATAAGCGCTGTGGTTTCGAATAAAATCCAGCGAAGGAGGGACGAGTGTAGACAAGCGAAATGAGATTGAATCTGGCAGATATGAGCTGGGATTAAGGTCCGACGATGGAATGAAACTAGTTCAGCGCAACGAAGTGTCTAACCGGAAGTCTAAGGCATCATCTCTCGCGAAACTGGATTTGTTGCCGAAGACGGAGCGATGCCTACTTTTTTTTTAAAGCGGCTTGAAAGATCAAATTTCGGAGCAAGATTGGCAGTGCGGTGTACGAGGCGTTCGTTTACTCAATTTTGCGAACTAGAAATAGATTAAGTAAGGGCATCATGCGAGGATTACACCCGCGAATAGGATATTATCGCTGGAGCAACTGTTGATTTTTTCCTACGAGAAGAGATGAATTCTACTCCGTTCGTGAACTCAGTAGGCTGGTGACGTATAAGAGATATGATTTCTTCCGCGTAGCTTTATATATTTTTTAGTTGTATTCAGCTCGTAACGTAATAACTTTACAAACTAATACAATGCTGGTGCAATGGGTGAATTCCGACATGTTCTGACGGCGAACGATCGCCCTATGCTCGACAGCAGTAGGTATAAGGTAATTATAGAAGGTGATATTTTGTAAATATTTATATCTATTTGCAGATTTAGATGTCCTCACCATTTTACGGTGAAGAAACTAAATTTAGTATGCGAAGATTGAGGTAAAACGGAGATGAAAAAGTATACCTAGCGTATAATTTTTCTTCGTTTGATTTTTTCTAAATCCCCCTATTTTTGGTAATTTTTCTTAATGATATAGGGATAATAGCTTTAATTTTCTAGTTCAAGATGATGCTAGGTTTCATCCTTATTGATCAAAAGATTATTACTTCACAAGTCTTGAATTTAACGATGTTTCGAGATTGATCGACAAAATTAAGGATTAAGGATATTAGATTAGGATAAGGATCAACCTCAAACCGTACTGTAAAACCATCAAGTACAGCTAGTTAGTTAACTAATTATGAAAATATTTCAACTCGAAACCTTTTTATCCTATTATAATATTATTTCGTTTTAAATATATGTACTATTATCGTATTTTGCATCTCAGGTTGGTTAAATTGATATTTATTTGAGTTCGGAGTAGAATTTCTCCGAAGGTATTCGATACTATGTTACGATTGTATTGCTTTTTGTGATGCTATATTTATTATCACTAACTTTCTCCTATACATTCCCTTAAGGGTTCGGTATTTATAGTAAACCTCGCGAGAGATTCTCCATTTCGATTCAATTCGGACGCCATTTACGTAAACAGAAAACGTCGCGGAATTTCCCTGAGGTCGAAGGGGATTTTCAATTCTTATCCAGCAGACGTCACTCCAGACGCGGAGGGCATTCATCACCCGCGGCATATTTTTTTTATTTCATCGCCGGTCCCCTCCCTTCCCCCGAAAGCTTTTTAAGCGAATTTGTTTCTGACACCTCGTCGCGTACTTCTCTCCTTCCGGAATAAAAAATTTCCCTTTTCGCACCTTTACCCATCTTCGTGTCCATTTTTCACAGTCCCACTTTAGGCGCCGAAAGGTCGAACGTCCAATTGATCGCGAGTTTAGAAGTGGGGTCTCCCGCTGTCCCAGTGGCACCCATCCTCTCTCGGGGCCCTCGCTAATGCAGGCATGAGAGAGTGACACGATGAGAGGGATCGATTTTTTTCCCTCTCTCTCTCTCGGACTCTCAAAGCAAGGCTCCTTCTTTTACCCGCATAACGTCGCAATTTGTAAGGCAGTCCCGACCAACCTCCTTTTTTTCTCCTGGAATGAAAGGGGTGAAGATCCCTCCAGGCGAATGCAGGTGCGCTTTTTGAAAAGTAGCTTTTTGATGTGGGCAAAAGGGATTGTGCGGTGAAGGATATGGTAAAGGAGGAGAGGAGGACACTCGCACTAGGAGGATGGGTTTTTTTCTTGAAGCATTAATTGTCGCTCGGAGGGGTCGTCAGATGGGGTTTCTTCGTTTGACCTGTGGACTCGGCCGATGGACGGATGACTAGAATGGGATTGTTTTGTTTTGAGAGTTGTGCGTTCTTGTTGGATGCTGTTGTGTTCGGTTTCTTTAAGGATTTTCAAATTTGTGGTCATTCTCTTTCTTTTGACAGTTCCTTATCTTAATTGTCGTAAAAACGATAATGTGGACACACTTATTGAATAGAATTCGAACATTGAAATTTATTTCATTCTTATATAAAACTTCTTCCTTATCAGGTTCGAAAACATGGACTCAGTTGGAAAGGTATCGGCTATAAATAGTCTTTAAAATCCGATAAACGGATATTAAACTAAATCAGAGATCTTTAGAGTTAATCGTAAGTTTTAATTAGTTAGTTAATGTATTTAGCATATTTTTATATGTTCAAAGTGTTTTGAAAATAACCTTATTCTTATGAATGATAGTAAGTCATTATTGGTTGGAAATGAATGAGATATTTGTGAATAACTTTGAGGATATTTATAATATTATATTAAAACTATTCCACTTTAATTTGCTCAAATTTCCATTTATTATCACCAGCTACTATTTCTCCATACGAAATGGATAGTCATATAGAAATATAGATCATGAAGTAATTTTGTGGCTTATTCTTATCGGCCATCCCGTTTATAGTAAATCTTAATTCGGAATTTCGTGACTTTTCTCGTCATTTCAGAATATCAAACTGTATATAATACGTAATTTTACCATGATTAACAATCTTATAATTTTCTCAGTTCTTCCACATTTAATGATGCTATTTTTGAATCTATTTTACCTCAAACGACGTGATCAACCGAGTCAGAGATGCACCCATTAATACTTAACTCGCCTTTATAAAAGCTCCATTAATTCGTTTTTAATGCATCATTCATCTATATATCTCATAACTCATCACACTACTCTGAACTGAATGGATACATACACACATACGATTTGACATAGAAAATTCACCGCTCGAGGCCACAGCTCATATTCCCTCCTGACGCATCCGATGCCCATATCTTCCCGCCGAGAACACCATTCAATGCGCCAATTCCCTTATTTGTCCAAGGATTCATGCATCATCGCACCACTCCAAGTATCCCATCAAAAGGGGGCAATTACGTTATCACGCGCCCGCCTTTTTTATTACCCATAAACCCCCGGCCGAAGGAGCCTCAATAATGGAGAAGGCAGTAAAGAACCTCGCGGTGATTGATGCCGCCGTGGAAAGGTTTCCTCGGCGATACAGTCGGTCATTAGGAGGCGTCGTTAGGGAGAGCGACTTAGGGACAAACGATCGAAAATTCAGGGATATCGACTATGGGAAGCGAAGGTTCGATATCCGACGAAATGAAGCACGCGTTCCTTTTCAGTCACGGAGTCGCTCGCGACGGCCGCAAAGAAAACTCTAAGAAAAAGTCGGAAAGGAAGCAATTTCTCTTTGGCAGAAGTTCGGCAACGGATGCTCGTTAAGAAGAGATGGAGTTAGAGGAACGATTCGGAAGTGTTCGATGGGAAGTGGAATTCTTCACCTTCACCATCGGTTGCGGAGAAAGTTTTATCAACTATGTTCTTTCCCTCTGAGAAGTTCGGTGTTCCATTGAGCGCGAACTTGTAACTCTATGGCAACCACGAAACTTGTCAAGGTGATCGTTTCCACGGATTGATCCTTAACTTTGATCGATCATGTTTTTGTCGAAGTTCTAGTCGTAAACGAATTTGGAAAGAATACGGCTTATCACGGAGATGTAGTAGTTAGGATTCTTTTCGAGTTTTCAAATAGTGTTTGGGTAAGATTTTTTTTTTCAATCTTTAGGGTAAAATTTTTAGAAAAAACATTCGTCTCTATTCTTAAACTTTAAGTATTTAATGGCAGTGGTTTGGATGAAATTAAAAAATAATCCATGAAAATAATATCTCATAAATATAAAAAATATCTGCAAAGAATGGTGAATGGAATCATTTCAGTTAGAAAAAAATATCCATGTATCTGAGTAAGCATCTGTTTCAAACTGAAGGCTTTTTAAAACGATATTTGCCTTATCTAATCCTTTCATATTTTTCGTTAAATTAGAGGCTTTCTCGGGTATTTTACTATCATTATTATTCCATAAAATACTAACAGTTAAAATACTCTCTGAATCGTTAAAAAAATCAATTAATATCTGCTCAGGAATTTGGGAAGACTTATATAGACAACTTTTTATTCTACAGTGCGGTAAATATTTTAATGAGAATAATTTTCTTTAACTATGAACATTTTTTTCATTTCATACTGGTTTCATTTCACAATCTTCCAAAATAAGTTTTCACTTTTTTTATTAATGTTTCCGTATGAGATTTGTTTTTTGACTTAAAAAAATATAACAGAATTTAGACCTTGTTAATTATCTTTGCAATTTCCTCATAAAGGAGTGAACCTAGCAAAATTAGCCTCTTTGCCTTTCATTGGCCTTCTAGACCCCATGCAATTCCTTTATCAACTTTAGAAAAGGTTCAGTATATAAGTCCCTAAGAAATTGAAGGACGACCATGAAATATATTTTATGACCAAGGGTTTGCTGTAGCCACAAATAATCCTCATCCAAGAGTACGGTCAGTTCACAGGTGACGCAGCACTCGACCCAGTTATTCTCCTTTGATTTCCCGAGTACAGAGCTTGCACTAATTCTTATGAAAGCTCTATAATGGGGTATGAGCTCTAGACTTAGATTATTAAATTTTTAGCTCAATATCGTTCCTTCCCTCTGTCACAATTCGAGCCGAATTTTAGTGCCTATATCTTGGTTGGTATGAACTCTCATGGCTTCGCTTTTCAATGAATAAAACCTTAGTTTTTCTCGTAAGCTAATATGAATTATCTTCTTTTGTCTTCTTTTCCACTTCTAAAACAGTTATTTGATCATTCCCATGTTTAGAAAATATTGAACCTTGGTTTCGACACCTCCAATCTAAAGCACAATTTTTTCAAACTATTGAGTGAATGAATCATTAAATAAAAACCTTTAGTTCATTTGATTGATATTCAATTATGATGTATGATGAATTTATATACGAGTCTGATTTTGATAAGATGATTATCGATGCAGAATGTTTAGGTAAAATGAATCAGCGATAAGGTAAACCAAATGAGGAATAAAAACATATCTCCTAATTTATAATTTGTTCTTGTGTTTTTGGAACTATTTTTCAGTAATTATTTATATATAACGTATAAATAGTTCAAATATTTAACTAATTTTAATTAATTCATATATTATTTATAAAATAAGGCACAACCTTAGTCTTTAATATATCTACGTTATTGTATATATTCTCGAAAAAAATTAGTGTTGAATTTGGAGTATTTCTTAAAAAAGAAATGAAGTGAATTTGCTGAAAGGGAAAGTTTTCATTTTTGATATTAGCTGAAAAATCGTTAAAATTATCACAACATTTTCGAACACTTTAATTTAAAAAGATTATTATTATTAAAGTATTAAAATAAAATTTGCGTAAAAAAGATCATACAAAAAGTGGAGTGTAGCAGCAAGTAGGAACGATTCGAAGATCCTTGGATCGGAAACGTGTCTATCACAGCCGTAAACATTCTACACAAAATGACAATCACTCAATTGAAAAGGGATTCGAATTCGATAAATAAAGTGAAAAACGTAATGTTGATGGAGTAGGGAGGCAATTCGGATGACCGTGTCGTAAAAATTCTCTTTAATTCCCAATTGATACGATGAGAGAAATAGGTTTCGCTTGGATAAATTATTTGCTTTATACTCAAATCCGCAATTTATTTAAAAAATAATGGAATTTTTGCGAATGACAGACGAAGATGAAGGGATTAGAGTAAAAGGTTTCGATTTGGCACGTGCATTTGTGGAAATCATGCAAAATAGGAAAGTGAATTGAGATTTGAATGTTTGTTATACTTACAGATACACATTGGAAGACACACTAAATGTTGAATTTTCAGATAAAGTCATTTGAAGTTATTCAAGTTGTCTCTCTTGTAACGTAGGGTTTAATGTAATTAAATTTTCTACATATTAATAGCTATTATATCTATGCCAATATTATAATGATTGCGTATCATCTAACTCCTGTTATTTCCATAATGGTACGACGACATTGTTTTGCAGTAAGTCAGGCTTTGTGGCGTATTAGGAAGAAACGATGGAAGCGGTTTTCAAATCCCTAGCGATTGGGATAGGGCTTTATATTTCATCCTGAATTGAAACCAATCAAAGCTGCGTGGAAGGTTTTCGCGAACTAGATTGTGAGAGGTTATCTAGAGAGAAATTCCGAGTGGAAATTGGACGCACGTGCAGCAACTGTGGATTTTGAAACGAAGGGCGTTGTGGGAACGCTTAGGGTAAGCTAGTTATTAGGAATAGGTTTTGTGGAATATAGATGCGGAATTGAAGGGAAATGTTCGCTTTCGAGATAAATGTAGGGAAATGTACGAAGTCATTGGTCATGAAAATATGGAAATCGGTGAAAGGTAGTGGATTTGTCTGAATTTGAAGTGGCTGAATATATGAATCTAGGTTTGAAAAGAATATTAGGTTCTACCTCGAATAATTTCAAGTATGTTGTACATTTAAATGTTGTAAATTTAAATTAAATGAGCGATGAGATCGCAGCTCGAGCTTATATAATAATAAGATTATTAGGGGAAGACAGGGAAGTTTGGAAACATCTAAATTATTCAGTGAAAATTAAATTAAATAGAGAATGAACCACTGTACGTAATGAAATTCAGCTATATCACTCTACTATTTAAATTTAACTGAAGTACTTTATGGCTTCCTTTAGAATAAGATTAAATTTAAGTTTAATGTGAAATCGTGAGTTTTGTTTAAAACTGAGCTTCTGTTGACCTTTCTGTTTCAATATTGCCGCAATATCTCCATTCACTTTTACTTTTCACGATTCCCGAATCACCCTCAAACCTGGAACCCATGGAAAAATTCATAGGGGCGGATGTTTGCGCTCTTAAAGTGGCCAGAATTTTCGCTCCCTCGTTACTCGAAGGGCAAACGGATACAAAAAAAGGCCCACGTGGCGGCGGCGGGGTTTAATCTCATTTGCGGAAAGAAAACAGAAAGGCGATTTCCTTTCTAGCGCGCATCCCCCGGATTATCAACACCGCCTTTCCCTTCGGACCGAAATGAAATAACCACGGGACCTCTTATTCGGTAATCTATAGAGAGGCCTTCATAGGCGAAAACATTCTCTTATTTACACCTCCATTAGCGAGTCCTAAAAATTCGTGCCGGAGAATAAAGAGTAGTGGAGAAGGTCAACGAGGCGAGGAGGTAAGGAGTTGGTTTGAGGGCGGTTCTTTTTTAAGGCGGTCCAAAGGTTTGGAAGGACCACCGAAACTGGCGTTTTATATCCCTCTTTCCAGCTCGTTTGACAAACGCCCTATCAAGGGAAGAAGTGCAAACCCACGGCGTCGTTTGCGTGTGTTTAATCCGGCTGCGGTTGGACTAAGGTCCGAAATAAAACGGAGAAAGTGTTTTTTTTTCGTAAGGAAGGAGTTTGTGATTCAAGGTAGTGCGTTAGTAAGGTGAAGGAAAGGAGAAGTGGTGCCGGGTGAAAATGCGCGCCCGAGTGACCTTTTCCAGCAATAATTTTTGAGAATGCATGTTCAGAGAATGAAATATTCATATTCGGGAGATTTTTGGAGGTTCTCAAAAGGAGTGGGTTACGTTTACATAAAATTGCTGTGCTCTCTTTCTTTCCCACGGTCCGGCTCGAGTAGGAATGGGTGTTTTAAGCTAAGAGGCTGAGAATTTCTTTGCTTTCATCTCAGGTTCAAGCTAACTGAGAAATCAAATTGTCAAAGATAAATTTTCTGTGAAAGAGTCCGTTTTATTGAAGAGTGAGAGTAATGATTTTGCCAGTTTTTCTTGCGTAATATTACGGTTAACATTTTAGAATAAGATTATTTTATCCTACATGATACGTTTCAGTAAATGCATATTGACCTTTACTGATCTTAGAAGATTAATGATTAGCTTTATAAAAAGATTCATACTGCTAAAATTAATTTAGAATACGTTTTGGTAATTAAATTCTCTGAAACACCCACTGCAGGATATTTGGTTGAAATGAGTCAGATGAATCGGTTAATATAATCAACGATTTTTGTCAAGCAGAATTTCCATGGCATCAAAGGAAAAATATACCGATCTTTATTCCTTCACATTTATATTATTTTGGATACATCGTTTTAAAAGTGAATAAAGTTAAGCTGCATTAAGTGTTTAAATGAAAATATCATGATAAAGACCTTTACTTGTTTGAATCTCATTCCTTTATTTTTTATTATTCCATAATAATAATTATTGTTATTGATTTTTTGTTTACATAATTATAATAATGTTTGTCTTTCAACTCGTATTTGTTTCATATATATTTAATCGATCTGTAATACATACCTTTCGTAGAAATGCTAATATGAATTAAGAATCTTTTCCCAAAAACTCATCATCATCAACAAAAAATTGAACTGTAAGTTTTAAATACGATATTTGCTCCACATTTCGCCAACAGGGCTGAAGATTCAATGATAACATATTAATTTTGAGTTGCACTTTTACGTCATCCTTCCTCATCTTCTTCTACATCGTTCTAATCTTTAGCAGCGGGAGAGGCACTTTGATTAGAGACGAAGCCGTATGAAATAACCGTTCGAGAAGAGGATCGATTCCGCTTTAATCTCGCTGTAGTTCCGAGTTAATCTGTTGCCGCAGCTGCGACGGGAATCTTTGAAATGGAGTTTCGATCACGCACTCCCTCTTCGAATTATCTAGGCAATTGACGCTGCGAAGAGCGTTCGCTACTTTCCCAAGAGATTAGCACCGGATTCCGTAAACGATTTCGAAAATGGGAATGTAAATATGTCCTTTCGGCTTGTTCAAGATTAAAAGATTCGGCATCCCCGCAGGCTGGTTTTGATCAGACAGCCAGCGGATGTGGATTTACATATGTCGCTTTTCTCTCGCGATCAAAAGCATTACTGGGTGGTCAGCAGGGATTTGGAATGTCAGTTTTTCTTTTGGCAAGTATTCGAACGCGAGGCTTTGTTTCCTTTGGAAATAATTTACAAAAATACTTATTCCATATTTTAACCACATATGTCTATGATAGATCTAAATATATTTATAGATATAGATCTATATATATATTTACATATTTTAGATAAGCGAAGGAGAATTAATGAAGTGCTCTCAGTCAGTTTACTATTTTAGTTCTCTATAGTATTGATATCTTTATTTTTTTAAAATCTATCAAATCCTTACAAGTTCATCTAAAAACATACTTTTATATTGTAAAGGTTAACGAAAGTTTGAAATGTTTATATTCACAATTGTAGAATTTTGGTTCCAAATTTAATATTTCAAAGTTTCAGTTCTTAATCGTAAGTGTATTAGTAAGAATCTTTTTATCGAAATTTATATACCGAATAACCTCTTCTATTTCAGAAAGTAGCAGTTTATGATTTGTATACAGTAGTTGAGTAACACGTAATTATACTCTTTCATTCGTTTACCATTTATTTCCCTTGGATAGAAAAAATACCTCACGACTATCATTCCTGAAATATATTTCTGTTATTCAATCGTAAGCTAACAAATTACATTCCCCCTCTAGGCTTGCAATAGGCGTATTATTATTAAAGTATATTTAAATTTAAATAGTCTAAACATAGAGTCAAGGATTATACTAGTAGAATTATTGATGCGAAACAATTCCATTTTATAAATGTCATGAATTATACATATAATATTATTCATAAGAGATAGTGTAATTTTATAAATGTCGGTCGTTATATTGCCATGTGTTTTACGAATTGAATTATCAAACTCCATCCATCCTTCGGCATCCGTCTCTTGTCTTTCCGCCCAATTTCCAACTCACGCCGTTTATTTCCCAAAGGCACAGAGAGAGATTCTCCCTTTCCTCCAAAGCGCCGTTAGATATTTTTTCAAGAGGTTGCAAGTGGCGAAGTGGAGGAATCGTAAAGCGTGGGAGCAATAGCTGACGAAGTGGACTCTGGAAGTTAAGTGAGTAAGGTTTTTATTTATATTGCGGTGAGATAGTCCGCTGTGGAAAGGGAAAGGCCACGGAGAGGTGAAAGGGGAGAGGTGAAAATCCACCGTAGATGGTAGCCTAGGTGGTTGAAAGATGAAGAGGGAATTAAGAAAAACAAACCGAATTTGAAGTTGGGATGGATGTAAACAAAGAAAAGAGATATTAAGTTTATGAAAGGAATTAAGCAGGAAGATAAATGGATTTTTTTCCTTACGATGGAAGACTAACGCTGTTTCTAGGTCAAGTCATTAGATTATATTAGGAATTGAGCGTATCTGAGAGAGAGGTAAACATCCTATTGATACTAAATGTACGAATCTACGAATCAAGTATTTTGCTCAGAGATTATCGAAACGTTTCCTTTATCAACTGATGATAGCTTTTTCTTTTCTTAAGCTTCTATATCCGTTCTTAGCTGACAATCGAAAGGGTATTTTGTGAGTTAACGTTCTAAAACGGCTATGAAAGGAAGGTTATGTCGTCGATAAAAACGGGAAATAAAAAGAAAATATACGGAATCATGTTAATGATAGGATGAAAGATTTTTGCTACTGTGTCCAGTTCTGTGAGGAGGATCAACGGGAAATTTTAACTGTGGAACGTAAAAGTTTTATGTCGAAGGTAAGCACTGGAATTCGGGAAATCAAGTGAGTAGCGTGTTTGTCATTTGTAAAAGGTTGACTAAGGTCCCTAGGTTCCTAGAGAAAGTAGATACTACAGTTTATTACGCAGGAAATTTTAGAAAAAATACGCTTGAATGATGTATTTAGAAAAAAATGAAAAGAGAAAGTGA
Source organism: Pantala flavescens (assembly GCA_020796165.1). NCBI lineage: Eukaryota > Metazoa > Arthropoda > Insecta > Odonata > Libellulidae > Pantala > Pantala flavescens. The sequence continues at coordinate 28,258,960 of CM036878.1, forward strand.
TACGAAATTGGAAGAAGAAACTTCAATAATATTTTCCTTCCAACATTCCAGTCTTTGTGATTGGCAGTTTATTAATTTCTGCAGGAACAAGGATGGATGAAAATGATTTATTGGTTATCTTCTAAGGTATCTCCTATACTCAATTGTCTTCACGATGTGTGAAGTGAAAGATAGAAATGAGGAAGATGAAGAAGGAGGTTTGAAAGGGCAAGTGATATGGTTTGAAGTATCCCACGAGGAAATGCCCCATGAAAGAATTCCAGACAATATCTCTCTTTCACTCATCTCTACCTTTTTTATTTCCCGAAAGGGAAGACCCCTTCCATGAGATGAGGACTTCGACGCTCTAATCCACATCCTCTTACCTTTCATCGAAGGCTGTAAAATACCAAACTGCCACGATACCCCTTACTCTCACCTTTTCTTCGGATGTTTGAATTAGGTTCACGTCTTTTTATTTCCACGGGGATGGGGACGTAATGGCTGTAAGATGGTGTAAAGAGCTCCTAAAATCCCCACCCATTCCGGACCAAGGATCCGGTGTTAGCATTCCTTCCGGATGCATGCAGAATGCCAAGAATGCTTTTTCCCGGACGAATTTTACATTGTTGAAATCGGGCAGCAAATTTATGTGATTTACTTAACCAGAGTTACACTAAAATCGCAGAAGTTTTTGACAAAGGGATTCTTTAAAAATATGTTCTTATTTCTTGCTGGTACATCTTATTTCTCTATCAGTATTAAAATAGGAGACGTATGCTATTTTTGAGGACTTTTTTGAGAAAATAAGGGTATTATATAAAAGATGCACGTCAATATTCGAGTTATCTGAGGGGTACAATCTAAAAGTAGGTGAAGAGGTCGGATCTTCACTTTGGTGGAATTGTATGTACCGTTCCTTCTGAGTAATCATACTTTACTGACGTATTATACGTAATATTTCTTCGGATAATTATAACAATCTTGAAATAATAGGTATGGAGGTGGAACCAAATCATGATTTGGTTCATCAATATACAGCTTAACTTCTTGGATCGTGACGATTTAAAACATATTTGTAAAATATTACTAATATGTGTCGCTAAAATGAGTGAAATACTCAAAAAGTTATTCTATTTCATTCTTAGCTTTTTCTTATTTGGTTTTTTAAGTTATTCTTTAGATTTTGATTTTTCTTTAAATTATTCTTCAGATTTTGATTTTTATGATATGTTTAGCAGTTATCCATTACCGTTCCTCTGTCATTCAGTGAGGTTTAACGACTCAACTCTTAAATCCTACTTAAATCTCAGCGTACTACTATGACTTATAGGCATTCATTATTCGTTCGTGCATGATTATGCAATCGTATTCGAGTAGGCACTTCCACTTGCTCTAAATGCTTCAAATCAAAGTGGTTAGAAATCGATCGACCTTGTTCACATCCGTGCATAACTATTATGATCCCTCGTCTTTTATTAGACTTTGAAAACTGCCTAGGTTTCGTTACTTTGATCCCAATAGTCTTTAATTAGCATATTTATTACCTCCTTTCTCCTCACCCCACTTCGCAGGGGGTGTCCCTTTTTCAAAGGGGAGGAGGAAATCCTTGGGATCTTTCCACAGCCTCCTTGTCAGGGAGCCACTCTTGTGTGGGTGGAATGAGAGGTGAAAGGGCTTAGGAGAAATAGAGTTTCCTGTGGAAAGAGTTGTTTTCTAAAAGGATGAAGAATGTGAAAGAATTCGAAAGTGATGGAGAGCCGAAGGAACAAGGAAGTGATGAAAATGTGCTTCCCGTATCTCGACGGTGATTCGACAGCTGCTTTGTACCTTTCTGTGTATTCTTATGTTGCGTGTTTCTGCTTTGTGAGGTCGAAATGTCCCCACACCGAAAGAAAAAAATTAAGTGAGGAATTCGTATATTTATAAAGGGTTCCTTTTTGTATTATAATTTGAAAATCAAGCTTGGTTGACGTTTTCGTTCGAGTGCTTTCAATCAAATATCTCGTCGTGTTTTTTAGCTCAAGGGGAAATGTTTTGAAGGATTTCCGGGAATTTTCGTTATCTAATCGTGTTTTTTGATAATGGAATTTTGAATATTATTTTGTAAATTAATTGGAAGATAAATCTTTTTCCTATATTGGCGGATAAATTATGAGTTTTCTTAGAATAAAGGATTGGTAAAATACTTATCATTGTGAGGATATTGTCAATTAAATTAGGCTCCATTTTATTCAAGCATCTCTTTTCTTTTTCTTATTTTATTTCTTCATTTCTTGAGGTTCCTTCGTTATTCTATTCTTAGATAAATCTTCATTTTTAAGAATTTACCATAGCAGAAAATTATTATTTGAGATTTTCTCGAAAATTTAAATAAATGGGAGGGTGAGATTAAGAATGAAAGAAGAGATTATATTATTAGTCTATTCATTTACTCAGCCAATTGTTACATTCATCCAAAGCTCTTAGTTTTAAAGTTCTCAAAATTTACTTGCTTATTTGATGAATTGTGAATTCGAAAAATGCGTTTATATAGTTAGCGAAACCTTTGACAAATGTTTCTTATCTACGATTATTTTTATTATTTAAATACAGTCTGATAATAATTCCGAATTCGAACTCTAACCTCCGTAGGTTTATAGCGCGTTGATCAAATATGTTCTGGAAGCGGATAAAGTGCCGTCGAATTCTCTAGCCAATCAGTCGAGAGGGACTCATTTGGGGAAGAACGGAAAAAGTTAATAAAAGAGCCTTCCATGAATCGAGCACTTTCACGAAATCTAAACAAGGAGGATTCATTTGTGGCCTTAAAGATTGGCCCAAAAAAATTTTCCCTTTTTTATCACCGCATTTACTCTCTTCGTTTATTTCTTTCTATAAAAAGAATTTTATTTTCAACATATTTTTATACTCCTAAATTTTGCACTTAAACTTTTGATGTATTTTTTATTCCAGATAGTATTTCTCGTTGTTTGCAAAATAACATTTTTCCAGTCTCAAAATCTTAGTTCCTTCTACAATAGTTCTTTTTCTCTGTTATAAATAGTATAAAAATCAATTTGAATCTCATACGTACATAAATATTATTTATCTTTTTACCTCTAACAAGAACCCCCATTATTCTATGAGGTAGGCAGTATACGATTACATGTTATATGCTATGTAAATGTAAATTAATCATCTTCCATATAGATAGATTTTTATAAAAACATTCGTGAATTACATATTAATTCTGGAAGATTACCAAGTGTTCGAGAAGCTTAAGTTAAATTTTTAGGTTAATAGTGCAAGTATAGGTCATAGCAAGTAAAATATGTTCATTGCAGAATAGTACAGTTCTTTGGTATCGTAATTTTAACTCATGTACAGTTTTTATTTGATACTTACCTGCATCTTGCTTGTAAGTCGTTTAAAACTAAAAGAATATTTCTCTCCTTGTAATCGTAAAAGATTTGCATATTTTTCCTCTTTCATGCATTATAACTACAAGATCATAAAACATTCAGTGCGCTAAGTATACACACGATTTTATTTCTCTTCCTTCTTCAAGGATACTTTTCATCGCATCTCAAGAACTTAAACATTTATTGAATGATAAAAGTGAAATTTTTATATCATGTAACACTTTCATCTGATGAAAAATTTGAACAACCCATGTTTGAACGGATTCAAATAATATCCACTCAAAATATTTTCATCATTTGCAATTCACTTTTATTTATAAAATCATTTCGCATCCTGATTATCCATACATTTACCCGAAGCTCACTCACCTCCTCCATCCTCCTTCCATTCTTCCCTTTGCCCTCCTTTCCTAAGACTTCACCGCATCTTCTCAAGTCCTCATTTTACCGGTTTATTGCCGCTTTTCAAGTAAGTTCTCCAACCCCTTTATCCTACCTCATCCCCATCACTGAATTATTCCTTCATGAGCCACAAGAAAGGGGTGGACATCGGAGACCGCACGGAATTAAAGACGGACTGCACAAACGCCGAGCCAACGAACGGGAGATGCGTCTCTGTTTAAAGGCTTATCATCCATGGGAAATCGCGAATTTATGATCATACACTGCCCTGATTTAGCTGGATATTTCTTTATAATCATTATAACCCATATATAGAATTATATTGATGTAGATTTTGAAATTTATTGTTTATTTTTACCTCAAGCGTGTTCTTTAAATGTGGCGAATGATCCTGTCTGAACTGTCGACCATCCACGAATCGAGCTTTTATTCATTTAAGATATCGCTTTCACACTATTTGTGATTTGGGATTTCAAGGATATTGGGCTCTATTATCATCGCTATGGTACGTGGAACATTAGGCTGCTTTGTTAGTTAATTAGGCCGCGTGTAAAATCGTCGAATCGCCATTAAATGAGCTATTATCTGCGTTAAAATAATTGCACATGGAAGATGAGAAACAGAAAAAAATTTAATTGCTATTTTTATTTAGGTTTTCGAACTTATGTTCTATTATCACCTCATTTGGATTATGAACTTCGAGAAATAATAAGTATAATATTAAAACGTATCAACAAACTCTATTTAATGTTTGTCTTCCCCTAAAAGCGTGAGTAAAACATTAAGTTGTTATAGTGACAAATTACGGCGTATGTAAAGCTATCTCTCTATAGAATAAAGTGCTTTTAGATTTTCCGTGTCTCTAATCTTTCCCAGCTAGCTGCGAACTGGTTTCCACGGTTGAATGCATCCTGTTGAGTATGCAACCTTTAAAGCGTATATGTAGTGCATTTAAAGCACATTTCAGGATACTTTGATTATTGCTGCGAGATATATTCGATTTCCCAATCTTTTTTGTGTGTCGACTACATGCATGAAATCAAACGCGGAAGGACCGTAAAGCCTGAATCAGATGTTATCATCAACTGCGGTGAATCCGAATATTTTTACCTCCTCTCGCCCGCTTTGTGCACCTCTGAATGCAATGCTGCCGTGTGCGGAAAATGCTGGCAGTCGATGAAATATGCCTTAACGACGGAACGTAAAGTAGGAATGCGTTCATGCGCTACAATGTACCTACCACTCTGTTGAGAGGACTCAAAATAAGGCTGACTGGTAGGAAATCGATAGAGTATCCTCCATTTACAATCATTGCATTCAGCAACTGCGATATGACTGACCCTGAATTTTAGATTGTGGAGTTTCATGTGTCATAACAAAAATTTGTGTCAATTTACGTAGATTATTTCTCTTATAAAATCCCTTTAAAAGATTGAAGAGTTTATAATATATTCATCAGCTTTAATTCTTTAATGAATTAATATCTAACAATTTTCTCTGAAAGATTTTTGATTGATTTTGATAATAGAAGTATATATTTTTCCATCATAAAGTGGGCATATATGAACTCTAATAGTCCAGAGCAGTGAAAAAAGAAGAACTAGAAGCGTATGCATACGTGCGCATACCTTACTTCTGATCATACAGACTAATCACTATATGATTCCTTGTTTTGTAAAAAACAGCTTTTGAGCAAAGAAAACATAAAACTTACTAGCATCCACTACTGAGAATTAAAATCTTGTTGATATAATCGCTTGTTTTCCTATTTATCATCAGCACCAACATCATATATACGTTACTTATAATATAATTACGTTATACTTTTATTTACGAGAAATAGAGGAATCCTTATGGATGTTAGAACAATGTGATATAGAATGGGAAAAGCAAATTACTAGCATTTAGCATTGTTATCTGAGCAGCATTAAAAATCTTTTAGATAATTGTAATTATCTACAGAAGTACAGGAGAAGGCATTGAAGTAATTAAGAGCTAATTCTTATAGAATATATAAATATAGGAAACAGATAGAAAAGAAGAATGAAATGCTTATTTGAAAGGATAGGAGAAGGAATATTTGTTTTCCAAGCTTCTAGAAAGTCAAAGAAGGATGCGAAAGATGATATACGATCAGAGGGAAAAAATTGGGGAATCGCAGTCTTAATTATGGTCTTCACCCTTCCCCACCTCACCTTCGGATCCTTTTCTGCTTCACTCATTGGACCCATAATGCGGGTCAGAAAAACTAGGCGTATATACCTCCTACGGGAAGAACCTTCTACTGCGTCACCAATTTGATAAATTTAACAAAATAAAAAATAATTATACGAATTGACATTTATTAGTAAGCTTCTATGTCGATCTCTCTGATTTAATTGACATTGTTAAGTAAACATCAAGAATATTTTCCTCTTAAAAAATAAATTAAGTAGTTTAAGATGTTTCTGTCTATTATCTTGATATTTTGTTGACATTTATTTCTCTTCGGTATTTATTTTATTATTGATCTCGGTATTTTATTGGCAATGATATCCTTTTGGTATAAAGTTTTGCCTTCTTTAATCTCCGAATACAGAATTTCTCCAACCGTTAGCATTACTCTTTCCTCTCCGAATCGACTTTTAGAAACACCCGAGGAATTCCATTTGACCGCACCCTTAGCGAGATCAACGTCTCCTCGACCTGCAATTTGGCTTTCCGTCCGCCATTAGAGGACATAAATCATCCTCTGTTTTCTCGATTCGTTGAGGGTTCTTCTGAAAGGGGCCGAAAAAAAGAGCCGTTTGTAAATCCACCGTTTCCAAGGCAAAGGTTCGGGAATTCTCGCATTTCGTTCGTTGAGTACACTTAACTCTCGGGAGGCGGTAATTAACGATGTCTTTTAAGCTAAGAAAACTCTACCACTTACTTCATCATACTTGAATATTGGGTGCAAATGGAGTAAAAAATACACCCTATTATTATCGGTATATAATTATGGCGATGCGTAAAATAAATGAACGTAAAAATCTGATATATAATTGTAATTACCAAAATCAGAAATAACTTCCTGTATTTTCTTTTTCGATCAATTAATTACACCCGCTCATAAAAAGCAACAAATCCTGTTTGAGGAGTATTTAACGTGAGTTCTTTTGTTAAATACGATCTTCTATATTGAGTTTTTTTCTTCAGGGTGTGTAGGATTTAATTTATGGTCTTTTCATGATTGACCTTGCTTCAAAACATTTATCTTTACTGGTAAAATAACGTACATATGTTTTCTTTGGTGCTGTAAAGAATTCGTCTCGTAATATAACGTCCTTTTAATTTTAATGGCCAATGTTGCACTTTAAGATCTAAGTCCTTAAATACCCCAAATTTTATGTTTATTTTAAAATGGTAAGGTATGTAACCTAATTTGTAAAACATAACTGTTTTACTATGAATTTAATGTACTGATACACTTTTAATTCTTTTATTTAATTTTTATACAATTTTTGGATGATTATCATATTTCAAAATATTGTGTAATTTGATTTAGGAGAACTGTATTCTAATTGCCTGTAAACAGTACAGTAAGGAAAACACAAGGCTAATTAACCTCCGATTCATAGAAATAATGGTCGAAAAGACGCTCTCTGTGATGTACATGGAGAATTATTTGGAGTGAGATGATATTAAAGGAATATTTTAATATGAGGGTATTATATGTACGTTTTATTGGTGATAGGATCGTTGTGTATTCCTAATTAGTGATTTAAATTCACGTTAGATGCACCTATCGATTGTTGTCACCCATTGAGGAAGAAGGCTTCTGCATCTTTTTCATCACAAGAACCGAATTCACACATCGTTGGAGGGACATAGCACCTTCCATCCATTGCTCATTGAAATGCAAATTATTTGTAGATGTTGTTCATTGTATGCTTTACACCAATCGTTCGAGCGGGATTAAATGTCAACATACGAGCGTAGCAAATCTACACTCCTTGTTTTTCATCAACATGGTAATCCAGAATTAAAATTTCAATTTAAAAATTTTCAAAGAATTTTGTATCTTCTTCTGAACCTAGGTTGTCCAAACTAAAGACTGTATTATCTTTACATGATTTTCCCTATATCTTACTGAGCAATAGACTATTTAACAGCAGCTTTATGAATTCAAAAGCATAATAATGTTGTGATATAATTTTACTTTTTATTTCAATGTTTAATATGTCGACTATATCTACAAAATTCTTAATTGAGCGATAGAATATATTTTTTTGGTAAATTTCAAATTTATCTTATTCTTCTTGATTTAATTCTTCTGATAATTTAAAATGTCTTAAAAAATTAAAAAGTTAATGTTATAGTATCAACATGATAACAATAGCCCTCACCAAATCACAAGTATTCAGCTTTTGTTTCACCTGAGCATCACTTTAGCTGATATCCATTGATATGTGTATTTTACCATTCCTTCTCCAGCACATGAGAGAACTGCCATATTACCTGAATTCTCCGATGTTGGGAATACGAGATTCATACCCGGTGGAACCTTTTTCAAAACTAGATTAGGACTCTATCCATTGGTATTTACCCTGAAATAATACAAATTCATGATGAACTGTGCCATTAATCATTTATACCATGTTGAAAGATTGCCTGATTAAAATTTATGAACCCCTACCGATTTGTAAGAATGACGCGGTGGGGAGAACAGTTCCACAATTAATCCCTCTCGGGCACGTAGGAATAATCAATTATTACCACCTCTTCAGTCAGATGGAAATAACATTCAAGCAAATAAATTTTACCCTCAAGTAGATTCGGTTTATTTTATATTGGACGTTTATTTATTATAATGGAAGAACATTGAGCTTTTAATCTCTTTAAGCACGATCAATGTTTTGATTATGTCATATTACGAGTAATTCTATAAAATCAAACATTAATGATGAATGTCTATACATCAAAAAAGTTCAGAGATCCGGCTTATAAGTTAATACTCTTATCTTTAATTTTCAATTTACCTTTAATACAGCACGGTTTTGTAAAATCAAAATCCTGCCTTCTCTATAAAATCATTACTCATCGCAGTTTCACAACACTTTTCTATCATTATTGATAATCTTCCTTTATCCTTTTTTAGTATAAGACTCCAGTAAGAGCGAGTTGGGAAATTTTAGCCCACGATAATCTTATTATGCATTCCTAAGCCTCAAATTACCTCTATGAATTAATCTACTCATATAAAGTCCGGGCGCATTAATATTGATACCGAATTGAGAGCAGTTTATAGAAGCAACGATCATCATATCAATGACGGATACCCCCAGCTTACCCAAAGATAAACGTTCAATATAGACCAACCCTTTCTAGCCGAATAAATCATCCATAGGATGCAAGGCCCAAAATCCTCTCAGTTCATCACTTCTTTGTTGTGGGCAGGTAAAGCGAGGTAATAGAAAGCAGATTAACCAGGGATTCTCTCATTTGGGCATTGTGTCGCTTTACATGGACGATACAAGAGGAAGATCAACAATGGGAGTCATGGTGATTCCAACTCCGCTCTCAAAACGAACAGAAATTTATTCGATTTCAGCTGCGGAGGACAATTGCATTCATCCTCGGGACGGAGGAAGGGCGACAAGAGTGAGGGACGATGGGTAATGGGCAAGAGGAATGAGTTCTTCCGAAGTCATTAGAAAATAGGGGTCCCATAGGAAGACCTTGAGGGACGTCATTCCAGCGGTGCGCATCTGTAAAGACGATCTATCGGCCGACGCTTGGGGTTAATTAATAGAGATCGACTGCTCTAGGAATAGAGGATTTGCATGGAAGAGTCGCAGAAGGTTGAAAAAGGAGTGATGTCGATGTCGATGCATCAGTTGAATGGATGATAACGGCACAATCCGATCCCTTGCGGTTAATACCTCAATGCGCTTTCCTTCGCGTCCTTGTTTTTCAGGATGCATTTTAAATGGAACCGCTCTCTGATCAAAGGTTTCCACGTCCTTTGACGCGTTCTGGAGTTACTTTGATCCTTAAAGGGTTTCGTCCCCATAATCTTTCATTTGTTTATCAATCGAATATCAATGAAAAGTTATAAAGCATATGAAATTTGAAAACTCTAAAATTTGTAATTTAAGTTGTAAGGTTAGTTTATGGTTAAAAGAGGAGCTTATGTAGGAACTATTGTATGAAGGGAATACTGTAATTATTTAAACATTTAAAAATCAATTTTCTCAGAAAGGTTTTCATTATCAGGTTCATTTTAGGGAAAATTAATTCCATAAGAAATTAGCTCAATTTTGCCATGTGATTTGAGGATATCGCTGCAACCAACATCTAAATTAGCGCATTAATATTTTGGTAAAATTAGGGGATGAAGAATAGAGTGATTGGGTATAATGAATCTTTCTTAATTAGAAATTTTGATGACTCTCGGTGAAATAAAAATCTTGCGAATTAGATGAACTAAGATGCGAAAACTTACGTATAACTTACGTAAAACGTATTTACGTCACTTTTTCTTTGATTTGAAAATTTGTTGTTGTTGTTATCTTTTTAGGATTTTAGGTACTTCAACATCTATGGTTAATTTTCGCCATTTTCCTATTTAATATTAAAGAGGTATTTAAATACTTCAAAGTTCGGACGATATATGGTCTTAAGTCCTTATTATTCACAGAAACATGGTTATTTTATTGTTAACGGGTTTTGAAATAGTAAAGTAATATAATAACTTTCAAATATGCCATTTTAAATTCTTCAGTTCTATTTTCAGTCTTATTTTTTCGCACCATCGAATTATTTTTATATTTCACAGTATCGATTTTTTCATTTCAAATAATTAATAATTGATTATCAAACGAAAATATTTTAATACTGTCATTAATTAGGAATTTTAAACTCAGTTTTTATTTTCCAAACTTAATCTCCAATCCGCAGCGAGAAAGTAAAACTTGGAATCTCTTTAGAAATTAGCGAACCGCTCGGAAAACGACGATGGCTTCAAAGTTTTCAAAGGGCTAATCATAGAAGTCATTAGGGACATTAATCCATTTAGGCCAGATTGGAACGTGTGAAGAAAGGTACAAGTATCGGGATATTTCTACCAAATCGCTCCCTTTGGAGAGAGAGAGAGATCGTTTTGAATCCATTAGCAGCTGTTTTTACCTCATTGGGGAATGAGAGGAAGAAGGGCCAGAAATTAGCTGGAAGAGTTTCAGGTCTAAGAGATTTCTCCATAATCGCCTCAATGGAGAAGATTTTATTGGACAAGAGAGAGAACGAGGCATTACGAGAATTGCAGCGATGCCCTTGTTTTGCGGAGGGTATCGGTCCGTGCGATTTCCTCGGATTGCTTAACAAGTAGCTGGCCAATTAACTAAACGAGCGTCTCGTAATATCCCCTCTTCATCCTACATATATCACTCTCTCACCTAGCGATTTGTAACCGAGGGAGCATCTCATACAGCAACCACTGAGGGGCATGTAACTAGTAGTAGCTCGGGACTTAAATTCCAAACTACCTGCACACCGTTCGGAATGAGTAAGTAGATCGATTTAATCTGTTGGTGAGAATCATTCCATTTTGTGGATGCTTTCCGATGGTGGAATTTTATCTTTAATGTTACTTTCTTACACATTATTACTATCTCAATTTTGAGTCCAATTTGTGATTCGATTTGTGTTTAGCGACGAAAGTTTTTGAACTATCACAATCTTCTTAGACTTTGGCTTTTTCTGCGAATGAGTTTCTATTAGAAAAAGAACTTATTTTGAAGATTTTTCTTCCTTCAGACTTGGTGTTAACTTCGAATAAGAGCCATCAATATGAAGACTCAAAGATATTGAAATATTCTGCGAAGTGAACGGCTAAAATTTACGTAAAAACTAGGGCTATTAAAGGAAGAGATAAATTTTTATTTTGCTAAATTTGAAATATGATAGAATAAAAGTAAAACAATTTATGATATGACGCTCAAGCATTTCATAAAGACGCCAAGTGAATTATTTCCCATATAATCATACGATTGGATAGCCATTAGCTGATGAAATTTTTACGATTCAATTTTACAGCCGAATCTTCGCATCCGGCAGATTTGCGAGCTTCCTTTCCAACTTTTCTTTTTTCGGTTTCTTATTCGTCACGCTAATCCTTTGGAATGTTTTTCTTAATGGGCGGAATACAAAAGTTTGAAAACGCCGCTTAACGACGAAGTGAAAGTGAGTTTGAGTGAAGAGGATGCAAAGACGTAGCGATAACGAGAGTGAAAGGGTTTATTTTTCGATTGTATAAAGTTCGTCAAGAGACTTTACGGGCAATAGAGGAATAGGATGATAAGGGAGAGAACGATTTCAGCACCATCTGGCGATACACGTTTTGGAAAATAAAAACATCGTTAGGGCGCGTAGTGGGTAAAACATCGTGGGAAAAAAAGAAATTTGCTATCTTCCGTTCCGTGAGAGAATCACCGATAAAAACAAAGACTCGGTTTCCATGGTGCTGTAAAAACGTGTTGATCGAGTAGACGATTATTACGATACAGCACATGGAAGCTGAAAGGAGTTAATTTATAATTTTTAGAGGATGATATAGAATCTGAATATGCAACTTGACCATTTAAGAGAATCCTGATGCGTTCGAGACTTTTTAAATGATGAATTTCTATTCCTTCACCGGTGATGGGGTCAGAAAAAAAGGCTAATTCGTTTCAAAGCCGAACTTTTTATTTGGACGTATTACGGTGGCAAACAGAGCTCTCAAGAAGGAGTAATATTCCGAATAGAAATTTTTAACGACCCCCATTAAAAACATCGCGCTCAAGAGTGAGTAAAATTCGGAATAGAACTTTTACGTAGTTACAATAAAAAAACGGCGAAAAGAAGTCTGAATTTTCGGGAGAGATGTATGAAAGAAATAACGGGTTGGATTACCGAGAGCGTTTTATTATCTTTTCATAGTCACGGCTATATCTTACTTTCAGAAGCTGGGATTAAAGGAAAGGCCTCCTATTCTTTTATACAGAGGACTTTTATGTATCTGTAAATGTGAGGCCATTGCCATACATCCCTAGGATAGTCCATCCAACACTATCCCGAGCAATGAAGGAAAATAAAGAGAGTGCGTAATTAGATTTTTGGAAGAGTGGAATTTTATTCCATCTCGTAAAAAATAATGATGTCACTTTCACTCGAGTCTCATTGTGGCTGTCCTTTTTTAGAATGGGAGGAGAGTCTTTCGTTATTTATGTTTTAATCAGCTATTAATTATCTCCTTACGGCTGGATACTGCGCCTTTTGAGAATGGTTATTCCCTCCAATGGACCGTGATATCAGTAGGACGCAATATGTGCCGAGACGTACGGAGCAATTTGCGTTACGAGCTACGGTTTTTAGTTTTCGTATTACGTGACCTTTTTTATACCCTTTCTTGTTCTACTAAAAATCGAGATGACGCAAAATTAAACTGCGTATCAAATATGCCACGTCTACGCAAAATTTTAAAAATAGATTTATCGGGAAAATTAATGATCTTAGAAAGATGGATCAAACGTGTCGCTATTTCATCTGCTTTCAGAATGAGTGTAAGCTTTGTTTACATTTGAAATCTCTAATAAGATTCAAGTAGTTAACTCTAATGATGGTATCTCATTTACGATTTGATGGTTTTCTGTTTTTATATGCTTAACACTGGTTTAATGTCTTAGATTTTTATTGGTAAATGCTTAAGCCATTTATTGATACAAAATTCATTACAAAAAATGCTTTTCTATTACTTAAATTCGGACGAAACAACTATTTTTAACAAATATCACACCCGAACGAGTACAATGCATATGAGAATTAATATTATTATTATAATTGATGAAATCTCTATGTGAAGTAGGTGTTGATAATTCATGTTTCTTCTGTTTGAATTTGCGAAAATAATCCGCAGTATTTTCCTCAACGATTCACCAAAATAAATTGTTAACAATTTCTTTATTACGTAAAAATAAGCCAGAAAATAACAGCCTATTTTTCTCAAGTTAGTATCTCTATCAATTTTATAGATCAATAAAACTTCTATTGCCCAAAAATACTTAAAAGTATAGTCGATATTTCTCTAGATCTCTTCTCAAGGAACTCACTGCATTATCGAGCGTCGAATTCATGCAGAAGGTACGAAGTCACCCGTTGATAATCAAAACACTGGAGAGGGCGTGAAAAAACTCGAAAGAAAGAGGAATGCAAAGCTAAGATAAGCAAACGAGAGGAGAGCTGAGTAAGGGAAGAGAGATAAGGCCGGAGAGAAGGAAATGTAGGCGTTAGCAGAGGAAAAGATGAAGAAGGGAAAAGAGGAGAGAAAAAAAGGATGAGGAGGAAGAAATGTTGGGAAAAGATGGTGAGAGATGACGTGCCCAAGAGGAAGGAAATGGCGTTGCGATAGTGGATGCATGAAGACGCTCCTCACGGAAATGAGTGAGAGTGACGAGTGGAAGATCGAGGAGGTGGTGAAGAGCGTCAAAGGGACGTTTGACGGAGGCCCTCGAAGGAGACTTCGGAAGCCGCACGCGTTGGAGTCTAATTGTGGCTGTGCCGCTCATCAAATTCCAACACATCTCCCCCTTCATCCCCCACGTGGCGTTTATGGCAATGAGTTAATAATGGCCTTTGCAACACCGCCTGCTTCGTACTCGGTTCTTGTCGGTTTTTGCGTTTAAATATTCATATTCCTAAGTACCCTAAGTAAGGAGGTTGTGGTGTGTTCAAGGGGGTGCAAAACACTGCTTGTACGTGTGTTTTTCTTCCCTACATTATCGCTGATGGATCTCGGAAAGAATAAACCACTGAAGTCAGTCGTCCTAGCATCTATTTCTCTTGTTTACGTAAAATATCCTATACGGAGTGCTTTTCTAACCCATGATTATTAATTATAATTCGCGAAAAGAATGAATTATTAACGCAACGTATTCTAGCATCGATGCTTCTTGTTTGAAAACATAATCATATCGTTTACTTTTTGTCGTGGCACTTAATAACAAAACGTATCGCATCCTATTCTTCCCCAAGATATCCTAGATTCTCGCTTCGTGCCCATCGGATCCCACATTTCACGAATGGAACTTAATTGATGTGAAATTTTTTCCAGAATTCGCTTCAAATCTCTATATCTCTACATTTCCAAATGACTACTTTTCTTTTTCGTTGATCCAGATGATTTATCCAGAAACTCTGACTTCAAGGCGTAAGTGATTTTGTTTTTAGAATTTTGCGCGATTCTAATGAAATCATGTATGAGCTTCATTTGATAGTGGTAAAGTAAGTAAATATATATAGATAAAGTAGAATAGATGACTAATAACTTCAAACTTCTTAGCTCCATGTATTGATTTTTATATATTAATATATAATATATTTAATTATACATCAATCCTCTCATTATTATTCATAGGGTTGATAGCTGGCTTATTAGGCTAAGATAATTGATTTTACTTCTCAGTAGACAAAATATGATTACAGAAAAATATTTTCCCTATAACGCTAATTAAAATATTTTCTAAACTTAAGTTATATCGAGCTCCCAGGGACGCGAAGTTTGCTGTTGACCTACTGCCACATGACCTTTTCGAAAACATCCTACAGCAACAGAAATCGATATTAAGCTGTAATTTATCAAATCTATCAACTTCGTGTTCTTATCATTTACTAGGTATAGATATAGAAGTATACGTCACTTCCACGAAGTCAAGTATTATAAGGCGTAACCTAGAGACCGTTACGTGATGGTTTTGGCATTTTTTTAAAGGAGCATATACATGCATCAACAGGGCTCTTGATGCCTTCGGTCCCAAGATAAGAGCGCAGTATCTCCGGAGAGAAAACATCTTCCCCAAACACATGCCATGAAGCCTATCGCCTCCCTTCCCCGAATATCGCCGCATCTAATCAGAGCAGTAACCGCCCCATATCTCGGACCAACGCTAGTCCCTAAATGAAACGTTACAAAACCTCAAATCATCCCCAAAATGACCTTTCAACAACCGCTTTCGGGCATCATCACCGAGGGTAATCTAAGGCCGCCAAATCTCTTCGGCAGTTTCCCGCACATCGTTCCTTATCCGAAGCGATTCTTATCGTCAGGAGAGCAGCATCCCGGGGCGTTCCTCCTACAAGTCGCTGACATCCTGCCCGCCCACACCGCATCACGTAGCCCGAGCGGAAACGCCGTGTTTGAGCACCATTTTTCGCCCATTATCGAAGCCGCGCTCGAACTAAGTCGACCTCTCAAGAGAGGGGATCTTTATTAGGGAGGGAATTAATCGCGGGCGAGCACGGAATTTTGTCTCGTGTTTCCGCTTCGTTTATCTCCTATCCGCACCACGCAAGCCACGGCCCATCCCACCCCCTCTGTCGGCCCTGCCCTTCCGGTTTCGCAGAATCCGCGCTGCAGCAGTGCCTGCACTACGAAATTAATTGCCCTTCTCGTTCACGAGTGCGTCCTTTTCGGTTCTTCCCGCAGTCCTAATCCGGGCGCTTTGATCGAGTTCATTTCCTGTCCCCGTTTAATGTCTGTCCCAGAGCGGTCCTCGAGAGCATTAAGCTGTCTTTAGTCGTAGATAAGATCGAGAGGGCAGGAAGTGGCAGCTGTTTTCCACTATTTAGGTCCCGCTCATTAGTGTGCGTTATATATAATGCGTGTTTGTTTGCTTACAGTACGCGAAAGAGTGTCTCACTGAGATTTCAATATCTTTTTAGATTATTATAATTCCTGATTATGGTCAGAATATAAAAACTACCGAAAGCAATTTTACTTAAAAATTTTATGACTTGAGTCGAGAATTACCCTCATGACTTGAATATCAGATACAACCAGAATCTTTGTTAATTAAGTGATCATTGATTAAAATCTAATCCGCAAATGTCATAAATTCTTTTATAGGTGAAAATCACTTTTAATTCAGTGCACTATAATTTAAATATATAAATTTATAAATAAATATTTCTATGTATATTAAACTGCACGTAACAAAAATTCCAATAGATACACCTACATATAATAGAACGTAATTATTTAATTATAACATATATACTAGAAACATCTTAAATTTTTATAGTCAGAATAAAAAAAACGTTAATGCTATGGTCAGAAAAAAATAACATCTTAAAAGCTAGCAAAAGTGATAATTATGAGCATTTCTAATATTGAAGATTTTTAATATATCGGTTTCGTTTAATTGATCCATAGTTATATTCAGATACATTCGAAAATCGAAGAGATAAATGTTTGTAAATATTAGATTGCGTAGTGCAACGGTGTGTTTACACTTGTGGAGTGGATATTGAATCCTTAGGAAGTTACAAAGGATTTTTCTACCGAAGAAGTTACAATGGGAAAAACAGAAAGGTCATGGAATATTGAGGGGATAACTTTTCTTTGCGATAAGAGAGAGAAAGCGAACTTAGAAAAGCATTATCTCAGAAGAGAAACATGGCCAAAAGGATGATGGAGGACTAGTCTGTGAAAGCGTGGGGAAGATATCAGATGAGCATGTTTTTTGTATAATGACACCAGATAGACACTCCAATCTCAATGGCTGTCAGAATAAACATTTTATGCCGAAGCAAAATAGGAAGGATATTCTCAAGAGACTTCGTGTTATTGTACAATACATTCTAGCGAATAGTTTTTGCTAAATGTTATTTCTTAAGTATCATCCATTCTATTTCATATGAAGAATATCTCGGTAGTTGCTGTTATGATTCTTTTTCGTTACAGTTAAGATGATTACAGAGATATTTTTGTGTAAGAACGGTAATATATTTGTAGAACTAGCTTTTAGATTCCTTATAGTACTTTATTCACTCAATCAGTGTCATATAATAACTTGAAATAAATATGAAAGTACATTTCAAAACCATTTTAATGCTAATATATTCAACAGAGGTATCCATTTGGAATGATCAAGAACTTTATGATTATAGTGTCACCGCTTGCTTAAGTTTTCGCAAATTAATTGGTCCCGATTGTGGTATTAGCTTAATTTTGGAAAAGTGTCTTTCTTGATATAAAGAATGAGAACTTCTTTCTTAAATCCTTCATTGAGAAATGGTATAAGGATACTCTTCTTAGAAGAGTGATTCTCAGAAACTCTTTAAAGATGACCAAAACAAATGTTTAATTCTGGTAACTAACTTATCAGTAGTTTACGTAATAGCATATTGATGAGAAAGACCGATGCAAGAGTAATCTTGAGCTTTGCATAAATTGCCTATTATTCTTCAGGTAAAAGAAATAAATAAAACACTCCACCAAATTGTTTAATCCGTCAAATTCTACCAGCTACTACAACAATCAGCTTGCACCTGTTTATCTTATTATTATCCAATCCTAGCTGAGGATTAATAACAAAGAAATAAATTTGTAATATTCTTAAGGTTTAGGCGATTTCTCCTTTGTGTTCATACGTATCCCTTCTTATCCTCATCCCCTTCCTTCTATGGATCCTCCTTGCTCATCCAACTGCTCATTCCATCTCTACGGTAGCCTCAACTTAAGGTTAATGCCGTCTAACCTCTCCCTTGTATACCATCATACTTTGCTCACATTCTCCTAAATACCCTCTTAACTTTTCCCACCTGTTTTCTTTCCACTCCCTCCCTCATACTTCCCTTTGTCACGCCTTATTCCTCTCTTCTTCGTTGGCATTCCTTCGCAGGGACTCTATCCCCTTCCATTTATCACCCTCTTTTCGGGGCGCCCAAGTTCTCTGCCTTCTTCCCTCCACTTTGATCCCCATTCCATACTTCCTGATTCCTTGGGAAACATTACACGTAGAGTCGAAAGTTTCCAACTACTTGCGAGGCTGGTTTGTCGGCAAATGTTTCGCCTGCGGGACCTTTCGTCGAAATAGGAATTAGTCCGCTGTAATTATATTCTGTCTGTGGGTGGTTTTGAGGGGCGCCGAATTAATTGCTGTGCGTTCGGTGGTCCAAACTCGGGTGGGAATAATTATTTCCTTGCGTACCGAATCGTTTGCAAATAAGCTCACGTTTCACGTTCCTACGTCCGTAAAAGTGAATTGTTGGTTTTTATAGCATTCACTACGTTGATCAACTCTCAATTAGGGTGATATGAATGAGAGTATTTGTTCGTGGTGCAATGAGATGTGAGGTGAAATGGGTGTAAGGTATCACCAATTCCTCATAAGCGAGACTGACCTTTACGGATATATATAGATAAATATATATATTATAAAATATTAAAAAATACGAGAAAAGGTCAACACTTAAATCGTTCTGTTATTAATGATATTAGTAACACGATTTGACTTGGTTCATTATCTTAAAATACCCTTAATGAATAATTATGTGTGGATAATAATTAGCTTACAACTTCTTTATGCATATATCTGTATTATTTATTTGGAATTCAATCGGTTTAAAATGATCCGTTGGATTTGTATTTAAATAAAAGGATAGTTTTTCTGTTCGCTAATAAAAATCGTTAATTGGGCTTAGAATAAAACCACACTAGCTGTTATTCATCACATTAATGACACATGATAACACAGGATTATCATCTATACTTGTAAATAAAAGAGATTTGAATGAATCTACTTATTACTAAGAGATTTCAGGTGAACTACATCATTTGTATTCAACCGTTAAATGGCATGAATTTTATATTAACAGTCGATTTTTAAAGCAAGATTCACTACAGAGCATAGAGATAACATTATTATAAATCGATTTTAATTCTTCACTGATTCCGATTGTTTTCTGAATCACGGATGATTTTACGATGGAAGATGAGGTCACTTACTTAAAGGTACTTCCATCAAGCTGCGCACAAGTTAGAAATTTATTTTATTCTCGTAGTTGGCCGTCTCTTTCTCTCTCGTCCTTTTTAGATTAGTTTTAATGAAACATGGAAGGGAATTGTGTAAACCAATGAGAGAGGTTTAATTCAACCAATATCGCTGAATAATGGACACTCCGTGGACATTAGTTGGCTAAGGAGAAGTCTTAGCGTTGTAAATTGAATTTTCGGCCAAAAACGTCTCTCTGCCCTTTAATTTTTATGTCTCCCCAACTTAAATACTTTCCTAGTCTCCATCGTCTAAATCGTCCTTTCTCTTTATTTGCTTGTCTTTTTTACGCACACTGCCCTCTCTCAAGTTCTTTCTCATTTCCTCTATCCCAAGCGACCATCCTCTAACGACTCTTTTCCCCATCACTTTCTTCTTTTTTCCTTTCTCGTATTTCTTAGCGGAGGTGGTTTTCCCCTTCACAACTCCTTTTTCCCCCTATTTTTTCTCTTTTTTCTGAGGTGTTCAACTTTGACCCACGTCCCAACCGCTCGACCTCGAAAACAGTCTGTCAAACGAAACCAAGATCTCGTTTCACATTAACAACCCTCGCGTCGAATGAAAACGTCAATTTTGAGAAAAGGCAATATCTCTATTTTCACCTTTACGCCATAGTCGTCCATCGTGCGTTACGATCCGTGGAAATTTTTAAGCAATAATGACTACAATAGGTAATTTAAAATCACCACGATTAGAAAAGCCTAGGTGCTTTGTAGCAAAATAGCCTTTTCAGATTAAAAATGGGAATGAAACTCAACATAAGAAATACAATCAGTTGTTATGTTTTAAAACTGTAACTGTTAATAATTTTAATGATTTTAACTTTTTTATGAACAGAATCCACGAAATTTATATACTCTTTGTGTTGGCGTCAGATTTAGAAAAGAAACCTTCGCTTTCATGGATCTGAAAGGATAGCTGATATTTCATCTCTCTTGCTATTTTCTTCAGGTGAAAATGTTCTTATTTTTGTGACCAACTTGACATTTGCTGCAGAAATCAATAGAGGTTCTATATAAATCGGATGTTTTTTCAAACGTTCGTATAGGATTCGTATAATAATCTATACATGATGTATAGATTATTGTTTTTATTTAGTTATTATTTAGATGATGTTTCCGTAAGTAGAAAAAGAATTATCTCATTTAGTTAATGTCCTTCTCGTAGAGAATTTAAGCAATAAACGTTAGTTTATTCCTCTAGAAGAACATTATTATATAAAAATGTTTGAAATGTAGTAGGATATAATCAATTTCCTTATTAATAACCCTTGATTCTCACTACGATTCGTGATTCCAGTAATTCTCCATTTTACTCTCGACTGTGGTTTATTTGAGGAAATGGAAACCATTCATCTATTTTCTCCCGGAAAGCGCCTCCTATTTCCCTTTGTATAATCCTAAACCTTCTATAACTCGACTTATCAATGGAGTTATCACGAATTCTAATCTTTCCGGAACATCTTTATCCTTAGTAATTGCTCGGATATAATTCAAAGGAAATTTTGAGTCATTTCTTCTTGAAAATTGATCCAGATAATAAAGTAGTTGAAATGTGTGAGACTAATAGATGTGTATAATAATCGGTACTCTTAAAACCGTAAGAGGAATAAACTTAAAATGCACTTCATTCTCAATAGAAGAGGTCATTGGGGCTAAAATATGCTAATTTCATCAATAAACTACCTCCTAATTACCTTATTGGACGTAACAGGATTATTCTTGCGAAAACTTTAACATGAAAAAGTAAACAACGCGGTGATACATATACTAAAAACTCAAAATAGGAGTAACGATAAGTAAGGATATACATCTTTCTCTGCTATCTTTTCTCACCACGCCCAAATCAAATTCGTATTGAAATTATCATTATTCAAACGAATCGCATGTGGTGTAATCTTTTTGGGTTCATAAAATACGAAATTCGTAGCTATAAATATAAAAAGAGGGCATCTTTTATTCCAACATCGAAGGAGTATAAAACAGTAGATCTTTCAACACATTCATGTATGCATTTGTACGCAATCAAAAACAGAAAACTCTGGGGATACATTTGGGGAAAGAGCAAAGGGACTAAAATCTCGTCGGAAAGAATTTCCATCCCAAATAATTTCTCGTTAGACATTTCCCTTTTGCCGGATTCCCCCTCAAAGAGATGGATGGCACGTTCGCCCCTCCACACTCTTTATATACAGAGCTATCTTTATGCTTCCCGATCGATATCTGCATCGTGTTCCGATCGACCGTCGCCCATTCCTTAATAAAATTGTAGAGAAAATTGCAGAATGTAAAGCTCGGTCTATTGGGCCGTTGCTATGGAAGGGCTGGTTATTTATCGTGTATCCCTTCGGTCTCCAAGGTTCTCGATCGCTTTTTATTTTCTAACATATCTCGCCTTTTTATTTTTACTCTTTGCGTTCCACTTCCGCCATCTCACTCTGCCCAAGGGGTCTCATGTCCATTCATCCCTCTCCGAAGGGCTCCCTTCATGAAGCACGCAAATTACGTCCTTCATCTCACAGCTATCTCACTTTTTTTGGGATGCTCGTAAAACTTCTAGAGCGATATCTTTAGAATGGCTGATGTGTTTTGCAGTATAAGGAAATTACCCATGTGTATTTTTGGGTTATTTTTTGCTTAATTGAATTTCTTAAATGGTGATGAGATTAGATGAAGTACTTATGATGCTTAATTTCTATTTCGAGTAAGACTTTCATTAAAAAGATTTTCTTTATAATTACTACCCTTTCTTAATAACTACACCCCCTGCCACACGCCGAAAAGCGGCTTGCAGTGTACTTATGTTGATGTAGATGTACTCCTGATGTGGAGTGGACGTAGAATTTCATGTGTTCCAATTTCAATGAAGCAGTAAAAATCTGAAAAAGACGGTTTATTTGAATAAAAAAGCATTGAGCTAAAGAATGGAATTGTTTTACTATTAAAAAGGTTACGCTCAATATTAATAGTACCGCATGCGAACGGTAAACATTACAGTCCTGTATTCGCATTCGCATATTTTTTAAAATGTGGATCTACGATTTATAGCGTTTATATATATTCGTATGTATTAGTATATATGGTATTAGTATTGATTTTTAGAATTAACTTTTTTATATGAATGTGTATACCGTACTTCATAATCCATTAATTTATTTGATATCCGTAATTGATGATAAACATTTGAAGCTTAATGTAATTGAGTATTTTATATCATACGCTCAAAATAAAATTATATTTTATGTAAAATATTAATAATATTTTCTCTTTATTTGCAGGTAAGTCGGCGTTAAATCCTATTTATAATCTTTAAAGGAAAGGAGTGGATATTTGAGGGTAAATACCAATTCTTTGTTAATATTACCTTAGCTACAAAACAACAGACTAACGATATTAGCAACACGATTTAAATTACATCTTTAAAGACGCTATTGCTTCATCCAGACATAAGCATTTAATCTTCCGCATGCATTTCCTATTTCCTCGTTACATTCGAAGCTTGACCCCGTATTCAGCGGATCGTGAGCTTATGAAATATTTCATTTGCATCGCAATCGCGTGACTGCGGTTATTTCACGGCGTTTCTTAAGAGACGTCGAGATTTATGCAGATTCCTCTTTTGTATCTCACTCCCTTAAGGCGTCACAAGGAATTTTGGATTTCATCGGTCACATTTCAAGAAACGCGATGGAGCGAAATACATATTTTCCCAGTGTACGTATAAAAGTAAGCGGCGAACGCCTCGTATTTCACGCTATTCTCCGAAGAGGATCAACTCCTCTAAATTATTCCCAATCCGGAATTGAATCAGGTTTCAAAATTTTATGGCTTCGGAATTCGCGCAGAAGGGAAAAAGGAGAGACGAAGGAGAAATAGGAGAAAAGGGGGGAAATGGATGGAGAGATACGTGGACACATGCTCAGCATCTTTGGATTTAGAGAGGATCAGCGATAGGTTAAGGCTGCTTGTTTCTGCTCCGAATGTTTCCAGAGTTTCTTCTTTTTTCTCACCCTCTCGGTATTCCGTCCACTTTTTCCTAGACCTTCGACTTAAATTCATCCTTTCTCTCCGTGTTCCTTCTTCGCGCGAGACGCCCTTCTCTTTTTTTTGCAGCGCCATCATAAAATTCCCATACGCACGGTTTCTCGTCTTCGGCAAAAAGAGTAGTTTGGAATGGCACAACCCCACGCTTTCCACGCTTTATTTCGCATGGATTTTGTGCGTGGTATCTTTTGCGAGAATTGAGGTAATGATTCGGGGTTTGGGAGCGAGGTAATTACGAATATCTTTGCCTCAACATTCTTTAACGAACTCATTACCGAAGAAGCAGTTTAAGAGAAGCAATTGAATTTTTCATTTCAAATTTAAGTATATTTCATGCTTAGAATATGAGGTTTTGAGTTTTATAGGTTATAGCCAAGTTTGTATGGGTTATTTAAATTTACCGAGTCCTTAGATATGTATGATACTTGTGTGCAGATTCCAATTAAAGGAAAATTTAAAGGGGCAAAACATTCATTTTAAGATGAAGAATCAGTCTCAGTATTAATCTGTCCATGTAAATACGATAAATTGTTTTCATTTTTATAAACTCTATCGTGGATGGCCGCACTTCGTGGAAAAACATTCTAAATACGAAGTACTTATTTTTCCTATTTTGTTTTCATTTTGACATTATTCTCCAAAAGACTCAATTTCCTCTGGGTTGTAATATGGGAAATTACTGGTTGGTGGTATATTAGCAATTTCATATTCGCAATTAGTTTAAAAACAATTATTCCGTGGTTAAGTACGCTTGATCGTTATTCTTATCAGTTATCCGAGGGCTTACGAGAGATTTGCTCGTGAAAATAATAGAATTACAGCAAATATATAAGAATAATTTACTATCTCATATATTCGAGTTCCTCCGCTGTTTCAAAAGTTACACATTTAATTACACGTTTATAGGTGAAACATCCTTACAATCACTAAATTTAGGGCACAAATTCCACATTTCCGCCCGTAAACCATCCGAGAACTCATCAAAACGTTTTCTGGAGAGGTCAGGCAACGCATTCTCGCGCTCCAATTGCACCCTTTCTCCATTACACGCCCCAGCAATTCCTATAACTCATACTCTTAATTAATAGTTGATGGGCGAAACAGCTTTAGCATTAACTCCTATTGGGTGGGTTCAGAGGGTCATTTTAATTACCCCTAATGGACCACCGGCATCCCGAAACCGCCACATCCTAATTAGAGCGTATGCAGTGACACGAGGCAGTCCATCCCGATGTTCCGTCGTAATTCGCAATAAACGACCTTCTTTTCCTGTTTATCCCATCTGAAGGATGTCATAAATGGGTACCAGATGAGGAGTACGTGATGAAAAGATGATAAATTTATTCCGAGGGTATTTATTTCTTCCATCGCCTTATCCTCCCTTTTGGAATTTCGCGCGGAGAAAAACATGCTAATCCTCTTCCGAAACATCCACTTGGATCTTCCATTTTCGGGGCGCCTCCATTTCCTTTCATGCCAACATCTTCTCATCACGTGAATCTTGAGCGCATTTCTCGTCTCCTCCGATCTCCGGAGCCGAAGGGTTTTCGCCACGAATCGAGCGATATCCCTTGATGTGGCTCGGCCGATGATGTTTCCGCCGCGGCAGGAATTTCCATCCGACGAAGGATATCCATTCCTCTACCCCTCTCGGTTATTTAAGAAGGGGTACCGCGATATATTTTACGGGTCGAATTCCCCGTCTCGGTGAGATTGGATGCGGTTCGTGCTTCCTGTTGATACGTCTCTTGCGAATGCGGAGTGATGGGTGATTCGATATCCACGCTTTGAGATGTGATAATTAAGGACGGAGTCGGATTTGGTTGTAGTATTTCAGCATCGTATTATTGTTATATTAAACATTCTCTGAAGAAGATAAGGATATTGTTGAATATATATTTGAGGATTCAAATCTCTCATCTGCTTTCATATATTTTGAGATGAGATAGTTTGATGACAAAAATAGAGACGCTTGAAGTTTGTAATGCTTTCATTGCTTTATTTCATTAAAATACAGTATATGAATATATGCTTCTCTTTTTAAGTATGTCACCAATTTATTAAAAATGAACGTACTATTATGATGTATTTCATGAACTGTTTTCGATGTATAACATAGCTTTTCGTATGAATAAACATTAAAAGAGCTTTAGAAGTATGTAATTACATAAATGCCTTGCTATTTTACTTCGTAACTTATATGAATGTATGATAGTAAGGTACGCTATGTATTTTTTACATTTTATTCTGTGTGTGGAGGGATACTACGCATATTTCTTTATACTTTCATCATCATATATTCTTTAGCTAAATATTATCACTTTTGTCTATGATAGCAAAAGGAATATAGTATGAATATATTTTTTTCAATTTATTTCAACTCCAAAATTTAAAGGATGTTAAATTTTGTTAAATTAATCATTTTGTGCAATACATAAGAAAACTTACAGCAATACCAAGGTCTATACAGGTGTTTAGAGACTAAAATATTGTTAACAAATCCGATTAAACCGTTTGTAAAGCATTTACGGGAAAACTTATAGATATCGTGAATTAAAAACCAAATGAAGCTAGCACAACGACGAGTTTGAGATCAGTAATACTCCTCCCCTCCGAAATTGGTGACCCCTGGATGTGATTTGTTATTTATTTTAAAGTTTATCCCATTTTGCTCAGAAGAACACGGAAAAGTTGTGCGAGAACTTATATAGAATCCAAAGTGTTGAAACGTCAAACTTCAGCTAATGACTTTTGATTGATGTTATTCTTTAACTCGTAAAATCCGATTACAATTTATGACAAGTCAATTACCCGGAAGTTATTTTATCCGTTTAATACGAGCATAATTGGTTGATATATTAATTTAAGCACATTTTCAGTTAAGAAATCAATTTTATTGGTTCAAAATTTTTTTCCGTCATCAAAGATGTATATTTCAATCGCTTAATGAAGAAGTAATTAGCTGTCAAGGAAAATTCCTTAATTAAGGTATCTTCGAATATAAAGGTCGTGTTTTAATCTAAACCACAAAATGAAATGGTACAAGAAAAGGCGAAAATTTTGTGATTGATATATCTCTTTTATCTCATTTATGGCAAAAATATGTAAGTTAATCATGCTCATGCTGAGAGAGAAATTGAACGTAAAACTTCCTTAATGATCTTAAGTTATTCTCTCTTATAAATGCTCTTGAAAATTATATTCTTCGTTGTTCTCTCACATATACATATACGACTAAGATCTTAAAGGCTCTTCCATCTTAGATTAATGGTAAACATACTTTTTACATTAATCTCGATAACATTAACGAATTGTTTCATATTTGCCCAAATATAATATTTCGTGTTATTAAAATTAAAATTCGATGTTAAGGAAATATTATGTTTCGCATATAAATTTATATAAGGACGGTAAGATATCTGGTAATCAGTTTCCCATGAGAATTTAATTATTTAAAAGCTTCCTTTCTATTTTCAAGTATATTTCAAAAAACGATTTCATAGGCAACAGTTTAAAGAAGAAAAATGTATTAATATGACTTCTCATAGTATGTTAACTATCTCTATTATTTATTATATTTTAGAATTGTATTCTATCGTTTATTATATATTTAATAATGGTCAGTTAGGACCAAACAGCTTAAATAATTACATCCAATTGGGAGAAAAATATCCATTAAGAGCATCGATTAAACAATCTAGAAACCATAAAAATCTCGGTAACCCTCGGAATTTTCGGAGGGAACTAATCGCTCGGAATTTATTTCCTTTCTCTTGTTTCATTCCTTCCATCCGATTGGATTCATCCTTTCTTTGCTTAATGAGCATGTCAAGGATTTGCCGAGGATTAATACGGATATAAGGTAGGGAAAAGGGTTCTCTTAGAATCCAAAGAAAAGCCATTCCTTATTAGCTCCGTCCAATCATCGCTCAGAAGAGAAATTTCCGAGCGAAGGATGGTACAAATTGAAGATAAAATATAATTCGAAACATTCAGTTGGAATTCCTATGGGATCGAATGGAATAGGAGATTCTGATTGGAGGAAAGTGGTTATTAGGCAGAAGATGGTGGAAGTGATTTTCAAAATGCAGAGAAAAAGAGCAGTTGATGTAATGGGGTTTTTTATTGATCAGGGCGCTCCGTATTATCGTCATTATTATAGATCTAGGAAAGAAGAGAGGGCTTTTATTTTCCTACGGAATTCTAAGGGATATTAAATCTAGCGTAATTAAGATAGATGTAAGAGTTTAATTTTTAATGGACTTAAATTGATGTTATTCCATTTTCAAAGGCTTGAATTTCCTTGTGTTATTTTTGTGAGAATGAGATCACTTTTAGGGGTAAGGCAGGAGAGAGAAGAATCACAAATGTTATCGATTGTAATGTATTTCGATTTATAGCATAAAAAGATACGTGATGGTTTTCAACTCTATTTTTAAGAAAGGTAATTGAAAAATGTAATTCTTCGATGTTTGTTGATTTGGAAATGTTTCAGTCTCCGAATTGTTTTAAAATAAATTATTGGCTGCTAATTGTTGTTCCCTTTTTCACCCTGGATAGAAATTTCCGATAAAATTATTCTTCTTTGGACGTGATCTGCGTTTTTGCTACTATTTCAAATTTCACATTATTTCGCATGTTATCAATGTTTCAAATCAAATCGTGGAGATTTTTATTTGTAGATCGAATAGATTTTATCTAAGGTATCTTAAAGCATTTAGGAAAAGAAGTTTAAACTGTGATTATCATCACAAATTACTGTTAAAGGATATGGATGCTTTTTAATTTCAAAGTAAATATGTGGCAATATCTAGCTTTGATTTTATCGAAATACCATATTTAAGGTTCTGGTAAGGAAAAATATGGGATTGATCGATATAAAGACATAGTTGTTCAGCAGGATATTATTATATTAGGAACTTAGGAAAGCGCAAAGAAGTGATGGGGCAACGTGCGTCACAGGACGAAGAAAGGAAGTGGCGAGGGACGAAGGCGGAGTAGATATCGATGTTTGGAATTAAAGTTCGTTCGAAGGAAATTTTAGGTAACGGACCTTTCACCCATTGGCCGATGAAGAATGGAAAAGAGGCACCGTAAACGCATATAAGCGGTGATCGATCTCGGAAGGGAGAGCGAGTGCTGTCCGTAATTCACAAAAGGAATATTAATCGTTCATAGAACGAAAGTGGGGGGTCTTCTTTGTTCGAGAGATTTTCAGACGAGGACAAAAGATAGAGAAAGAAAAGGGAATGGTTTTTGAGGAAAGAATGGACGTTTAGTCGTTATGAAAGTTGCCGATAAAATATTCTACGCTCTGCTCGTTTTTAGTCTACTCAACCTCCAATCCTTTTACTTGTCGGAAGATTAAATGAAAACTTTCTTTTTAATGAATACCGAATAAAATCCATTTCGTTTCGGAATTGGACGATTCCCTAATTTATCGTTGAATCTTATTATCTGCTGGATTAATATGAACGTTATTTATCGTATTGCTTGTATATGATCGATATTTATCAAGTATTTGTGATTATTTTTATGTATTACGTAATTATTATATTATTCCAATGCATATCATCAATTTTATGATTCTTCAATATTTAGGGTATTAAGGGTATTTTTCTTAATTTATTGTAGATATTAATACAGCTCCAATAATCAAACGTAAATTTCTATCTGGACAAATAAGATTTATGTAGGATTTAATTTAAAAGGAACAGCTATTTCAGTAATTTAATTAATTAATGAAATATATGGACATTTATACTATACATTATATTACGTATTATGTAAAATATTAAATTACGTAAATGAAAGTAAGGAAGTATTTGACCTTATGATTACCAAGATCTTCGTCATACCTTACTGAGTACTATCTTAGTCTCTCCTTGGGCATTTAGAAAAAAAGTAGACATTATCATATATCATACGTTTTATTTGTCCCAGCAAAAGCGTCGAAGAACATCATTTAGATAAGAACTCGAACAAAGAGTGAAACTTCGTAATGGGGGCCGAAAACAGAGTCGAACAGAAAGTCCGCCACTGAATGAACATTGTCGTGGAAATTGGTCGCGATGGAAACGTAACGCAAACGATAGCTCGGACTTCCAATTCGGCTCCTGAAATCACTCGCGAGGGCGTAAGAGAGAGGGCAGATAAGAGTGGCTTAAGCGCCGTATGATGAGAGCGAAACAGCGCTGGATGGGCCATCGAAGCAAATGGGAAATTCGGAAGGAGAGATAATCGTTGGACCATTATTCACCCGTTAGATAGGGTGGGGCGGATGTGGAAACGGACGGAAATACGGAGGAAAAGGCGTTTCCCTCGCGTTCATACATCCCATATTATTTTATCGCGTGTCCGAGGGAGGGAAAGTTATCTGCCCGAAAAAGATTAGGGATGGCGCACTCCCATGGGCTCCCAAGGAAGAGTTAAAAGTTTCGACGGAGATTGTGGCTGCAAAGGGATTGATGAAAGTTCAGAATGCGGTCGAGGGAAAAACACGAGCTGATGCTCATCCGAGCTGCCGAAAAGGGGTTTTCAACGGGAAAGAATATGGAGGTTTTAACGCTTTTTTGGTGGGGTGATCGTATCCCTCGATATACGTAGAAACAATCCGATGGAGGTTACGCATCGAGAATCAGATTGTTGTGGTGAAAGCTTAGAGTTCAAGGGCTGATGATGAGTCGTGGGTGTATGTAGCTTTGTTTTCGTGAATGAAATTGAATGATTTCGTTAATTATCATGGTTTATTATCATGCTCAAACGTGTTCTTGTTTTGTTTGGATTTTGAATACATGGTTTTAGAAAATTAAGGACGTTCTTCGTCCGAATGAACTAGAATTTCCGAAAAAAATATTCGGAATTTATGCTACTTTGAGAATTTGGATTATTAGAAATAGACCTTTAGGATTTTAAATTTTATCTGTGAGAATTGTGAGCGTAAATGGGCAAATCAAGTTCATAGTATTGTCTTTCGTTTTTCCGAGATAATAAATTTTTCTTTCGACTGTTGTTAGGATAGCCTTGAAGATTAAATGCGCTATTGTCCATTCTGTTTAAGTATATGTTAATGTACTTTGGTAAAGAAACGAGTGAATTTAAGTACAAAATTAGTTTTTCATTTTGCAAATCAATGATATTACTAAAAATATAGTATATATTCTACTATAGTGATATATTTAAAATGTTTTTACAACTACTAACGTTTAATTTTATATCGGTAGAAGGATTTCTATGATAAATTTGATGAATTAATATAAAATGTATGATTTAAAACATTCTTTATTAGTTCGAATTAGTTTCATTTGATATAGCTCTATGATTGCTTGCTATTTTTTAGGTATATCCAAATGCAAAATAAAAAAAAGTATGTTAAATAAAGCGTGGTGAACAAGGTATTTTGATAGTCTGGGTGGTGATAGTAATCCATGGCTTTGTAAAAATAATAGGTATATACTATTAAAAGGTAAACAGTTTCAAATTATACATAGATACATACATGGGTCTTTATTAGGCGAAATTATAGCCTACGGGAGGAACTGTAATACTAGCTTAGTGGATTAAAATTTGTTTTGTGTAATATAAGGATAATAGTATTCAGCTTTAAATGATTAAAATAGATTAAATATACAAGCAAATTTTGGCCAAATTTTCTAAATCGCTTGAAAATACTGTTTTCCTAATGACTAAAGCATTTTCAGAAATTTTTTAGTTTTCGATGAATAGCGAAAAAGGTATTGCTGGTCACAGACCACAAAATAAAAAGAAACATCGAGTAATTAAAGGCGACTAGAAAAATGTTTAAATATGTGATTTGATTAACGTTTCAGGCAATTTTTCTAGAAAAAATTTAGAAAGGTTTTGAAGAGAAAAATGGAGAGGAGATAAGTATTCATGTTTATTAAAATAAATATAAATAACTACTCAAACGGAAATATGGTTTCAAACCAAAACAATTTCTGTAAAATTCAATAGAAAGCATGAGGCAAAATTACTCCATCTTCTTTATATTTTACTAATTAATTTGTTTATCTAATATTTGACTTAAAATTAGTTCGACTAAATTTTTACACTTTAAAGGTTGATAGAATAATGAAAATGAAATTTTTTCTAATGTAATCACAAAATCAAAAATATCGTCGTTCAATTAAATATAGTATAAATTCAATTTTTAGAAGTTCAATGAAGGTAGTTGAGTAAAGTAAATTAATACTAAGAAGATAATTTCAAAGAACTTCTGATGAAGTGTAACTCAGTATCGATGACCTCAAAATGACTTCTTTGTAAGTCCAATTTTACAAAATCGAGCTTTCTCTATCTAACCCTCTTATGTTTTCTCAGGGAATTGAAAAGCGTAAAGGTTCGAGTATGGGGATCGGAATAAAAGTCCTTTATAAATTGCCCCGAGAATTTTAAACCATTTAGTTTGATAGAGGCCCTCTATCTAGGCAGGAAGAGTGACCTTAACCGGAGGTTGAAATAATGAAGAGAAGAGGCCAATAGATCTCGAGAGAGATTGTGGCGGTGAAGTTTTCAAATGAGAGAGTCAGGTGCTGCATTATTAAACTTCACTCCCATTTATTGGTTCTGCGGACAGAAAGTTGGAGGAATGGCCTTGCATGGGAACGGGCGGATGGAGGGTTTTTAGATGAGGAATTTCAAAGTGAGGCCCAAGGTAAGAAAGGGAGAGTAGTTTTTATTTAATCTTGCTTCCACTCGCTTCTTCTTCCATTTCCCAACTTGTACCCTCTTCCACACCCGTAATTCATCGCTCCAATCCTTTTGTATTGCTAATCAGCTCGTACTCCGTGTTTTCATTTGCGAATCTACAGTCGTGCATAATTTTGTGATGAGTGCCGCAAGGACTAGTTCTTGGACCTCTCGGTCAGAAAATTTTCGCGGAGTTAGTCTCAGCGTTGGCTATTAGCATAAATCAACAAGTCGATAGAGATCTGTCTATAATGTGGTAGGAATTACCTACCCCTTTTTTACTCGCCGGTTTCATTTGGTTGAATAGTTTAGTGTTTTGGTCAACCGTAAGTGTGGAAGTGTTTTCTTTTTAGAGAAAGTATACTTCAGTGGCCGAACTTGCAGGAAGGATTAATTTAATTTCTTTGTTTTTGCTGGTAGACGAATTCTTGAAACGTACAGCTACTGCATGATTTAGCCATGGCTTCTGTTCGAAAACAACGCGTGGGGTTTCCAGGGGTAAACAGAAGAATTTAAACTATGAAGGCTTGATTAAAATGGAAAATGTTTGTAATGCTTTATTTTTCCTTGATGTTTTCTAAATTTGCGGTTCGCCATGCAGAAATTAATTTCAAGGCCAACTGTAAACCGCGTGACCATCTTTGTCATTTCATATACATTTTATGTTTTGTTTTTTACATTCCGCAAAATATTTGGACTGATGACCTCCTTTTCACATTATTAATTAAAAATTTTCAACTCTTTTCTTCATTTCCATTATACGTTGAAATGCCCTTATACATACTGAAATGTACATTTCTATACATGACTTTATCAAGAATAATTGTTTTTGGTACAACTGTCATAAATGAATGATATCGAGTTTATTTATCAAGCATTGAAATTAATTGTGGATATCTTTGTCTGATAAAAATGTTTTTGACATTTTATTAAACATTTATGCAAATAATTTTATTACTTTTTGTTTTATAGACATTAAAATAAAAATAAATTTCGAGTCTTTTCAGATTTCGTCGTATTATAAATTGTTTAATCCTAGTATATTCAGGAAACAAAATGGATTACTAAAAACCTGTAAACGAGATACTTCAAGTCTCTAAATTTAATGACTGTGAACAACTGCAAAGCACGAAAGTACATCTCACCTTCAAATAATAACTTAAAGTATATTATGAAGAAATATGAATTTTCATTCTTTTGAATGCAAATGAATTCAATATTTATTTCATTCTACCCTGAATATTTCATGTTCTTGAACAAGAACTCTCATTAAAATTCTCCTTGTTAATAACTCTCTTTGCATATCTGTATTTATACTTGAATCTGTTTCATAGCGAACACAAAGTTTTATTTTACTTCAAGAAATAAAACTTATTTTCCTTCTGTTATTTAATGTCGAATATAAAAAAAAATCTACAAAGCTCGAATAATATCGCACATGAGACGTAAATAAGTAATGAGGAAATAATAAGGAGTTTAATCGACATATTTAGTGCATCTTTAGGGCTTCTCATAAGTAAAGCTAAACCACAATCAATCGCAAAATTCAAAGGCGTTTATATTTAATCTATCTTCCATCCTTCTCGATATTTGATTTCCATAAACGCTTTTAGATTCCTCGGGATCTGAAATTCACTCCCTCACCTTTCCACGTCTTTTGTCTCCGCTTTTCTACGTTGTTTCTTTTCAATCCTCCATCTAAAAGAGGCATCCCTTGAGCGACCTTCGGAATCTATTTTACGGTGAGTGGCCTTCCGTTTTGTTCCTCTCCCAATATTCGCTTTTCACCTCGAGCTCTCTCAGTTTGCTCTACCGCCGATATTTTTATTCTCGTCATCATCATTTCATTCCAACTTTAATCTATACTTCTCAGTCGTATAATTATTCTCCCTTTCCCAGAGGTTATATTTCTCCGAGGGTTATGTAATTATCGGTGATGCGTCAGTTTATATTGCTGTTTGTTTCCGATCCTTTGCTTTCGGATAAGCTGCATCTGTCACGCGCGATTTGCCTTTAACGAATCAAGCAATTTACTCGCAATCAACAGAAATAGATGGATTTGATGAACATGCGGATTGTAATTTGTATTTATACTAATGGAATCTCTTTTCTGTTTTGCCATATGATGTTGTACATACTATTGAAGTTAGATAATTAGAGAATGATTTACACATATGATTATTTTATTGAAATGATATTTCTCCCTACCTCATGACCAGATAACTGATTCATTAACTCGATATGGGTTTTATAAATTAAATATAGCAAGAAAAGGGTAGAAATTATGAACTCAAATCAATTTATAATATTAAATGTTTATACCATAGCATTATTCTTCTTAATGTGTTTCTATGTATTATTTTACTTGAATTATGATCCTGGGTATTTAAGTTCGCGCACATTAGTACTATGAGAAAAGATTTCTATATTCATTTGTGAGTAAGGGCGTATGGAAATTGTAATTGAATTTATAAAAAAGACATGCGTAATTTTAATTTATTTTAAAACTTTCACAATCAATATTTTATAATTCAAGATAGATATACCCTTCTATTTATAACGGTTTGATGTTTTAGAAAGATATTAAACCAAAGATTTGTAGTCTATTAATTAATCAAGTCCGTTAAAAGTAAGACAAACAGAAAACAGTGACTAAGAATTGAGTCTGTTACTTAAAAAACCTTATTGATTTAATTTGATTTGATCTAAATTTGATACCCTCATAAATAGAGATATTGTTTCTTGCACATTATTACATATAAATGAACTTTAATTATAGGTTAACTTTATCACTTCATAACCAAATTTTTTACTGTTTAGAATAATTTGCATAATTTTATATGCTGTTCAACCTTTAATAGATTTAAAAACAAGATCTTTTGGGAGTAAAACAGATTGTAGCATTACTCAAAAATAGTTTTTGTTGCCGAAGGTTTCGTCGAATACGTAATCCAAGCCCAAAACTAATTGCTCCGAGATTTTTCTTTCGCTGAAGCCGCAATCTCCTTCATCGGCGAGCAGGGGTACTGTTTCAGATAATCGTTCGAGGGAAAACCCCTCGAAATATCAAGGGAAACTTTGTATTCCAACGAGTTCGCCGAAAGCCCAAATGAGAGCCACGATGGGGGATATCATTCCCTTCTTTAAGGTGGCCAATATCCATAGGTATCGGAAAAAATAAACGTCTTTAAGATCATGTTTCCCCACGGGCAACCGAAGCAACAATCGGGTAGGGGGGCTAAACGACCAGCTGTAGGCGAAAACCCAATCTCCCATAAATAGTGAGCGAATAAGGGAGAGGTAGGTGGCAGCTCTTTGAAATACAACCCCTTTGCTCCATTGTACTCTTGAGTTTTTTTCCTCTTTACCGAAGGCGCGTGTCACTGCCATTCGCACGGCTCTCGCATGCTGCTGTAGCGTTCCGACGTCTTGGAAACATCGATGGAAGGCTCAATCTCCGCCCATATCACTTTGTTGTTCCCGATACCACGTCTCTCTCCTTTACCGTATCCACAGTAACTGAGGGGGTGTGTTTTCGGCTTTGAAATTTTCGGAAGATTGCTTTTTCGTCGAATGTCTTTTGTATGAGGTAGACTTTGTGTTTTTTAATACGTTACTGGTGACATTTTATTGATCCAGCCATATTAATAAATCTCGTTTTGGGACAAATCAAAGGCTGGAATATTATTTGTGTTTTGACGTTTCTCATAGGGAAAGCATTCCGATAAGTACCTGAGACTATATGCATACGTTTTGTTTATGACTAATGTGACTGGTGAAAAATACATTCGGATATCGATTTTCATTCTTTTTCTTAATTCTTTTTAAGTCTCTTTTCTCTATTTTGTCTCTGTGACTCTGTGCTGAGCTTAAAATGATATTGAAATATTTAGATTAAAATTTAACTAAGTTTACGCTAACCCTTTAACTCAATCCACATTAAAGTATTAGGGTAATCGATCAAGGTAAAAGCCTTTCTACTTTAATCGTGTTCATATACTGTTTTCTCTACGGCTATTTTAATTTGGAAAAGAATTGAATTCGACCGGAGCTTAATAATAATGTGCACTTTTTGGTCAAGTGAAAGATAAATGTTTAATCCTCCTCGGTATTTATATGCATAATCTAGAGTTGCAAGAACTTCCTCATTTTGTCACATAATTAGTAACGTATGAGTTCATTATTATAATTAAAGTTTTCCTCATTTATATAAATCATTAGTTTCACAGAATTACCAGATTCATAGATACATTTTTTCTGTATTATTGATCATAACTCTTGCTTTGTCTGACAATGAGATCGATAATCAGTTGTGAAAGAAGTACATATCCGACCGATTAGCTATATTTTAACATTAAATCTCTACGAAATGTTTTGCTTATGGCTTCCGTATAAAGATCTGCTGTAAATAAAGCTCAGAATGAAACGCTACTCATAAAACACAGCGAATGTATCGTAACATTCTACGTAGCGGGGAAGCGAATCCAAACACTCCATTCCCCACACAGCGTTGATGAAACGGAAGATTCATTAATCACCGGCGAAGAACGCGTGCTTCGTCACGGTTATGACACACCCCCCCACGAGCGGTGACTGGCACGTACCAGTTAACTTCAGAGACGCGTTATTTATTCGGAAATTCGTACATTTCCCTCGTTTCATTTTTTTTCCGGAAAACGAAAACCTTCGTCGGCCGCAGTCACGAGCAGAGTCGGTCAACGATTGCCGGAAAAATAAATAAACAAAAGGAAAGAGGGCTCGACCTATTTCAAACGAAAGCCGCAACTGCCGAAAAGAAATCCGCGCGTCGTTCTTCATTTTAGAAAAAATCCCGCATCTCTCGCATTTTAATTAAACTTGCTGCAAAAACTCTCTCTCCCGCGGAGTGTACGGACAGGATATCCATAGCCAATGTGCGAGATAGGCGTTCGAACGGATCTAGGTAAGGAGGGGAGATTCGCATGCCTGTCGGGGGGGTTCGCTTTGGCCCGGATACCACGGGAGGGAATGTGGGGAGAGGTAATAAAGACGGGGGTTCGTAAAAGGGTTTTCTGGGAATATGAGGAATAGAAAGTGGGTTTATGTGGAGAGGGGGCGGGAAGGGTGGACTCCCGAGCCCCGGGGGACTGTGAAGGAGGCTGGGCTTATAGAGGGAGGGGATTTTTTTTAAGGGGGCTGACAAAGAAGAGGCAGAGCGGAGGGGAAATTAAGGAGGAAAGATGGAAGGAGCTAAGGAAAGCGGTAATGAGAGAATCGAGAAGGGAAAGTAGAATGAGGGGAGAGAGAATGGGATAAAGATATGTAGAAAGGAGTGTGATAAAATATGATGTAGAGAGTTGGGGAAAGGAGAAAGAAGAAAGCAATAAGAGGAAGAAGGAATGAGGAAGAATTTTTGCTGGGAATTTTGAATAATATTATTATAGATACTTCATTTAATGTGAAGGTACGAAGAAATTTAACCCTTTAATTCTTGATACTTGATATCTGAGGTGACGGATTTGGAGAATGTAAGATAGAATTTATTGGAGAAAGGTGAGAAAAAATTGAGGAATAAAAAGTGAGAATCAAATAAAGAAAGAGAATAATAATATTAATAATAATAATAACTACAGTGATAGTATAAAATAATTTGATTCTCGATAAATCAAAAATATCGCAAAGCGTTAAAAATTATTTTTTTCCGAATGCTCTCAAAGAATATGTTGAGGAAACAGGGGGTCTTAATTAATCATTTAAGTTTCAAGGATAATTATAACGAAGGTGAAACACAGTTAAACAGAATGGATAAATAGCAACATGACTGGGACTCGAACCCATGTCCGCCCGATATATAACATAAAAAAAACAGAAGTAAATTTCACTCCGCGAGAAGAGCACTCTATATGGTGCTAATTAAAAAAATTCTTCTCGTCAATTATTTGGAATTAGGCAGTTTGTGACCTACATTTGACATATTGCATATTGGGTGTTGATAAACGCAGTAATATCATGAATCAGTATTTCATATTCTGTTAGTTTATTTATCATAATTATCGTTTAATCAGTAAAAGACACACAACAAGGGTAAAACAGAAAATACAGGATTTCAAACGTTTGTCATAACTTAAAAATTTGATAAGTTAAAATTTGACTTACATCGTAATTAAATTAACCATTGAAAAACATATTAAGGAGGCGAAAGATTGATTGCTAACAAAAATATTATAAGAATGAAGTATCTCATTTAATTAAAGATAAGATAACGTAGGAGTGATGAAGGGAAAGAACTGGAGTGGAGATTATAAGATGAAAGAAGTTGCTAAAGATAAAAGGGTTAAGAAGCGAGTGAAATGTTCGACGGGATAAAGTAATAAGACAAAGAGAGGACTCTGTTGCTTAAAAAAGAGAATATCAAAGGAATTCGTCTTGGCCTTGATCCGTAATTAAAGACTTCTAAGTGATTCATTGAGAATAAGACATTCAAAAGAGAACAATGGGCTTAAAAATCATTTTTGGCTTAAATTTATTTCTGTAGCATAGAAAGGATATTTAGGGAGAGAATGAAGTGCTAGAAGACTATACATTGCTCTTTTCCTCGCGGAATTGTATTAAAATAATTCTCAGATCATTTAATTAGAATTCAGTTTCTTCAGTATCTTTCAAGTAGGAACTATTGTTTCTAGCACAAAGTTAAAGTTTGTTAATATAGGTTTAAAGGATTTCAAGGTGATTTTATTTTCACAGAAGAAATTTCCATGTTAGAGTAGGAACATCATAACATTATTCGCTCAGCTGAATTTTCTAATTTTCTGCATATTCTATTTTTAGAATGTGTTGTTAATATGAGTTTTATCATGACCGGAAAATATTAGATGAAATTTTTAGATATTTATAGAAGTATGACAACCAAACTTTATCACTCATTATAAAACTAGTTTAAAAGAATAATTCTATTATTTCTGCGAGAGATTATTCTCGATAACTCTCATGACGTATATCAAGTCAGATTATAAGGATCTATGTTTGAACTGAATATATATTATAATGTTATTAACTTATTCTGAATTGACCTTGATTGAGCTCTATATTGAATCAGTTTATTATGACGTATTGTCATATATAACTTGTTAAGAATGTAAGTGAAATTGCACGAATATAGATGGACGTGGCTCAAATAACAAGTATCTATCTTATTGTATCAAATTGTCTTATTATCCTTGCAGCTCAGCCTTTTCAGATCAGATCAACTCCTTGTACGTTTCGTAGCTACTCACTCAATATGCACATTTCGAAAACGACCGTTGGATTTCGTTAGCGATAAACAAAATCACACCAATTTTCGGAATGGATTCGGAGGCACAACCTTCCGTTGATTCCGCGATCTTAATTGATGAAGAATCGCTCGCAAAAAGTTTATTCCCTCGGGTGGAAGAACTTCTTCGTAAATAATAAGCTCATCGGGATGAGGGAAACTCGGATGGGGGAGAGTCAGGGGTCGCTATAGGAAATCCTTTAGCTCCACATGGAAATAAGAATTCTAATGGAAGAAGAGGATGAATCCCTTTTTATGGGACGATGTTCTTACAACTCCTCATTCTCCCCTCTCCTTCCGCCCATTCCGCCATTCATATCGCCCCTCGTTTCGCAATTCGTCCATTCCCATGTTTTGTAACGTTTCCTTTATCCTTTCCGACTCTTCCTAAACTATTTATCATTCGTCCTCTTTCATCTCTTTTTGGCTCCTTTCTCTCTCTCGTTCTTTTCTAATCCCCTCAGCTTTCCCTTATTTATGTCAATTTCTTCCTCCTCAAATTCATATTGCTTTTTGAATCTTCGTCCCGAATTTAATCCCATTCTTTCCTTTGGAGTATACGCAGTCGTTCCGACTCCAATTCCCACTCCTTTTCTTCGGAACCATCACTCTCTCCTGTCCGTTCCTCTATCCGACCTCGAAATATTTACGAGGAAGAAGAAGCATGGCTCGGATGTATGACCTGTTTTCTTCTCATGGGTTTGCTGTTTATATATATGTTGAAACGACGTTCTGACGACATTGCGTAGAGTTATATGTATCAATCGTCCTTGGCTTTGCGTTAAGGATTAGACCTAGAAGCATCAAAAGGATGAAATTTTTTATTATTATTATAATATATTAAAAACTCCATCATTTCGTATAGTAATCATTTGTATTATAATCAGTATTGTACCATGAAACGAGCAAGGAAGGAAGACGCTGCGTATGTTAGAGCTCTTGATTGCTATTAAAGATGAAGCTTGCATCAATTGAATTTGATTACTAACTGAAAGCTGGAGTTTATTTTTTGCACAATTAATTTTCCAAAAATTTTGTCGTGTTTGTCGGTCAATAGGAGTAGACCCGTTTTAACCTACGTATATGGATAATTTTCGCTATAAGTCCGCCTGAAGTATTCAATCATGTATAGTAATCAATTCTCTAATTGAATTAGTCTTCTATCATCATTCTGTGATTTCTCTCATTGTTAAGAGATGATCGCATTTTTATTGTGTATTGATAATTAGATAGA
This sequence comes from Pantala flavescens, assembly GCA_020796165.1. Taxonomy (NCBI): domain Eukaryota; kingdom Metazoa; phylum Arthropoda; class Insecta; order Odonata; family Libellulidae; genus Pantala; species Pantala flavescens. The sequence goes on from CM036878.1 coordinate 28,299,852, forward strand.
ATTAACAAACTGTCTTTTTTTCTTTTCTACTGCTCTAAAGTTATCACATCGGACGTGGTATTAAGTACGTGCATTATTAGTTCCGTGTATTTACTCACATTTCAATGAATTTTCAATCGTTACATTTTATGTTTATTGCTTCAGTGTTGTGCATTACTTATGATTGTGACTTTAGGGAAGTTACGATAAAAATACAATAAAAGTAAAAAAGATATCGGACGAATATCCATTACAGACGAGAGATTATAATGGATTATCGACACACCTCTATGGAAATGTAATCTTCTTACATAAGCTGGTGTAATCGATTTATTTTTTGTTCCATCAAAATGATATGCAGGATATGAGTTGAGAAATTAGACAAATTGCTCTATAAATGGAAATTATATAGATGTATTACAATTTTCATCGGATGAATAACTGAATTCACAGAAGGATTGAGCGGAAGGGTTTGACTTGAAATAGTCTCCGTTCGTCCTTTATGATTGCCATTTTATTTTATACAAATCAATATAAAGCTGAATGTTTAGTGTCATTATAAATGCTCCAGATTGGGTCAGGCTAAGGACTTTCATCTCGGATATTGTTTGTTTAATTCACAACATTCGTGTTTCATGTTTGGGGACGCGAAATCCATTTGTGCGAAGTGAGACTTTATCGGAAGGAATGGGGATTGAGCGGTGGGTGTGGCTTCAGGGGTTAATAGGGCAGAGGGTCTTTCCTTCGTCGTACATAAAAAGAGGAACATTGGATATGATGCGGAGGGTCCCTCGTATGTTGTGAATTGGATGGGAGGAAAATAAAGACGGGAGATGGTGGTATTTTAGATGGTGGATTTTCTTTATAAGAGCACGGATTTATTTTGAGTCAAGAGCCTAAAATGAATTCATACTTCAAGAGAATCTACTTTGAATTTATACCGGCTTATATTGTCTTGAATGGTGTTGATTTTTTTAAATTCGTCGTCAAATTTTATGAGATATAATAAATTGGATATAAAACTTTAATAGTATACCTTGCAGTACGTACGAAGTAGAAATGAATTTATATTGTCCCAAGAGTGAAATCGCAATGTTTTTATGATTGTTAAACAGGTTTTTTATTACTATACATCCTGTACTATTTTTAATTGAGTGATTTAGGATGTAAATTACGGCATGAATTTTGTTTTTTTTATTTGAATGCTAAGGATTTTGCTCACTTTATGCTACTAGAATAATTATTTATAAACATGCTCATTTTTTATTTTGCCTCTTCGCCTTTTATTTTTGAATTAGACTCATATAAATTTACATTTGAATATCACTTAGAGAAAATTTCACGCTGAGAATTTTTATAAACAAACATAGTTCATATAGTAGTAAATCCTACTGCGTGTATTCATCCATAATAATTATCGCCAAATAATAATAAGTAGATTGCGCCACATTTTCAGAATTGATGCTTGTTTGAACCAATGGAAATATAAATAAAGACTCAGAATGGTTTGAGTTCATCCATTTTCCTCATTTCTATTCGGGAATCGGTATCCAGCTTATTTCGCACTGAAGTCAAAGTGAATGTCATTTATATTTTCTCTCTTCGCAACGTGGCTATTAGAGTAGAAGCATCATTTTCCCTCGAGTTACAGTGAACATTAACGGCTTTTCAAACGTCAAATTTTTCCATCTTATTTGTTCCGACAGAAGCACTAGTTTCATGCAGATTGTTCGGATTAGATCTTCATCGCGAGTATGTTTCCTTTGAATCGTGCCGTTTGACCGTAACTCAAACAGACTTTATCTCACTCATCGCGCAAAAACTAGAATCGCCTAGGTGAAGCACGCCACACTCTCCAGCGTTTGTTCACACCCATAATTTTATCTACTAGAAAAATCTAGTGCAGGATTCTTTGTAGCACACGCTATGTTAGCATGATTAATAGAAGCTTCTTCATTCACTTTTGAACCGAAAATGCGATTAAACTGATTCGTGTAGAGCATGTAAATTAATGAAGGTGTATGTTATTGAAAATGAAGATAAAATTTTATTTATTTGTATCTCTATTCGCAAAAGTAAACATTTTGATATGCTTTGATACTGCTCGAGAGGTAAGATATATTTTATCTAATTAATAATAAAGGGTAAAATTGAAACGTCGTATAGACTAAACGCACTAAAAATAATCATATCGAAGCCAAATGAAATAACATCTTTTTAAGAATATAATGAATCAGAATACAGTGTAGCAAGATAAAATGAAAAGTAAGTAACAAGTGTAATAAAGAAGAAGCGGTTGTGAGTTATAGCGTAGCGCCGCAAACAATTGGCTATGCTGCTGATTAAAATTCCATTTTACAGTCTAAATTCTTAGTGTTATAAGATCTCTATATTGATTTTAACATAATTGGTATATTTAGCTTGATATATATTCTACAGGAATCTAAGCAATTAAGGTTTTAATCGCTTGTTTTCATTAAAATCTTTAAATTTGACTATAATTATGAAATAAGGATACTTATAATGATTCCCTAAAGTTGATGTTCATTTAGGATGCACATAATCTTAGGATCAGTTGATACAACAATTTACTTGAGTCTTTACGTAGAATACATATCATTTTTCTTAAGTTTGCCCCATGGTACTTAAACCGCTTTATACCACGCTTTAATTGACGCCGTTACTCTATCGCGCGATAAAGCTATTATCAACGTATATCATCACTCGCGATATATTTCCTATTCCTAAACAGTAGAGAGTACCTCCTCAAGGGAACACGCATCAATTTATCGAATTTCCTAGAAGAAAAACTCTATCTCGCCTCAGTTCCGATTAAACCCTCGGAATTCCCGGTATCGGATTTCTTTAAAGAGGCTCAAAGCCGGTACGTGTGCGCCTGTTTCTTCCACTCGGCAGCCCACCAACATATTCCCCGAGTGAGAAATGCTTTTGGAGGCTCACCTTTGCATGCCTTCGACCTTTACGACGGCATGTCTTGGAACCGCCTTTCCATAGAGGCATGCCCCACCCAGGAAACAATTTTCCCCGACAACAGACGTAACGCGGATTCGAGACGCCTTCGGTAGAATTAAGGAAGGAATTACGTTTAATTTGGGGAATGCGGAACTTTGATACGCGTTCTCATTCCCAGCGCATACTATTTATTGCATTTCGGCGGTCGGATTATTGCCTTCACCGAGCCATTTAATTTTATGCGTCCCTCTGTCGGAGGGAGCCCCAAATGCTTGCCATTTTGCGGACGGAACGATGCTGTTCAAGGGCTCTTATGGTGACCCGTTAAGATATCTGATGACGTGATTCACGTACGGGAGTGAGAACAATGGAAGACGAAATGGGTTTTGGATCGGTCTGTGACTATATATGGGGAGGATTAGACTTATCTTCGTGTGTACATAAATCCGTTGTAATAAACATTCAGATTTTCCGTAGATGAGCTGTTATAGTAGAATGTTCGTTTTCAATTCATGTAAACATACTCGTTTGGATCTTTGATAGTTCTTGAGCGTATCCTTCGTCCCTGTTAACGATATGTTGGGGTGCTTATCTTCCCATACATAGTTTTTCTCATAAACTGGAATTCAACTCAATTGAAAAGGACAATGTGGTGTTCCTCATAATCTATATTATCATTGGGCTTCTTTTTATATAACTAAAGGAGTAAAATCCTCTCGAAAGTAATGCTTATAAAAGAATTGTCTTCAGTAAAACGTCAAAAAATTCAATCGAAATTTTGAATGTGAAAATAGAGTTAATAGTTTGCTTAAGAAAACATTTCTATATCTGTTTTGGTACATTTTTGCAGTATATTTCCTTAGGAGAGGAAATAGGGGAATTATAATAGTTTATGAATAAAATTTTTAACATCCTGCTATTATTAAAACACACCATTCGTCATTAATTTAAGAGTAGGTTTATAATTTTTAAGATTAGGATATTAGATAAAAAAGTACAGATCTATTTCAAAAACACTAATCTACGGCGGCTAGTACGACTAATCCTGATCGGAATAGAATTGGATGAGAAGAGAAGTGTCTTTCAAGGATCAACCCTTCTCTAATTCTCTACTACGAGTATCTTTTGTTAACGACAATTAAGAAGGGAGTAAGGATTAAGAGATAGGAAGAGAATCGAGGTATTTATACTCCAGTACTCAATTATTAGAAGACGTTTAAGCTAGAGATTTCCGACGTCTTGTGAAACTACGGATTTTAATTCCATCAGTATACAGCGAAAGAATTGCGAACAAGGATTATAACCTAATTAGGAAAAAATTTGCTTCTGTATCACACGTTTCGGAGGATATGCATTCAGCGCTCGGCTCACTTTGTACTTCGATATAAGAGATCGATTAATCGAATCGGTACAAAGTCGTAAGCAACCGAATTCGCACGCAATATCCACGATCGCGAGACCTTTTAGAGAATATAAGAGTATTTGAATGCAAAGGAAAGAGCGCCATTTCCGTTTTATTTACCGTTTCCGACCTTTCAAACGCTGTTTTTCTTTTCCCTTTCGCGGATATTTCTGAAAATCTCTTTTTTGAGCGTAGCGAGTTTTATTATTTTTTGCGAAGGCGAGAAAGAACTCCTTTCGGAAGTACAAAAGGAGAATCGGTGGAGGAAATGGCGACAAAAGAGAGTTCAAGATGAAGAGAATGATGCGATTGCCAGAGGCTGAAAAAATCAGAAAAATGAATTACAAGGAGGGCAAATGAGAAGAAAAGGTTGACTTAATTCTGGAAAATTGGAGTAATTACTGGATATCGGGCGAGAGAGTAGACCTCCGCTCGCTTTCTATCCAGAGGGAAAAGTCTACCTTTTCTAATCGGAATCAGGGATTAATTTTGAAGTGCATCGGAAAAGTAATCGCAATTTTTATGTAAGTTCATAGTTGTTACGTCTTTTGATATCCCAGTGTTTTCTGCGTTACCTATCAATTTTTCTCTCTGGTTTAGTAAACAATTGACTTCTATAGGAGAATATACTATAATCAATCGTGAAACTTGATTGGCCATTGCGTCATGGAAATTATCAATAGCTTTTGTTACGAAAATTCTGATTAGAACTCGATGAAATAATTATTAATGCTGTCCAAATATCATTGCTTTACGTTGCTGAGTGAATTAAATATTTTATATTGGTTAAGAGTGGAAAATGGTCTTCTTAAATAAAGTTACTTTAAGAAAACCCCGAACCTTGTTTTTGAAATCATATACTCGTCTTAAATATCATAGAGGTTAAGGTTTCCTCCAATTTTAATACATCTTGTCCTTTAGAAGAATTAATTTTTCTGGCTTGAATTACTGATCATAATTATCGAGTTATATTTTTTATAAAGATAGATATTGGTAGGATTATATTACTTATCATTTCTTTGCATTAGAATAAAGATAAATCGTATTGACTTAAGGTAATTATAGATACTGACCATTAACTGACTGCCGTTAACCACTAATTGAAAATCACATTACTAATTAAGGGCTCTGTTAAGTCAACTACCATCTAAGTTGTTTTTATCTTTGGCGATATGAAATATATGAATAAGGATAACATTTTGCTTGTAATGCAAGTCTAAATTAATGTTCTCTTGGCTATTCGTGAATAAAATTTGATTTTGAGTGAACTAATATTCACTACCGAAAGTAAGATAAATGGCTTATTAATGCTCATGTCTTTCTAATTTACACAGTAAACTTTTAGCCGTTTTTATTAATGAATATTTTTAATTCAGTGAATCATTTAGTCTATTTCTTAAGCTAACCAAACGAAAATATCGTCCGTCTTAATTAAGCGGGAAATTGCCAGGTGAAAAATCCGAACCTTTTTAAAGGAAGAAACCGCTTTGAAAAGATCTTCATAAATTATATAAATTTTCGCAAAAACGGAATAAAAATTCTTCACGCCACTCTCCTCTAACCATGCTCTGATTTTTCCCTTCCTCCGAATCAAATTTTTTCCTCATCTTCTTCTCCACGTAGCTTCTTCACCATCCTCAACTTGGTTCCCCAAGGAGTAGCGCGGTCCGGCCAAAGTTGCGAACGCCGTGGGCTTCCCAAAGAAGACGATAATGGGTTCGAAATAAAAGAGAACGAAAGAGTAACCACAGAAGTTGGCGGGATGAGTAGCGATGGAAGGGAAGTAACGAAGGAAAGGAGATGATGAGGTGGCGATTGTTGCAGGAGTTTCTAAGGGGGGAGAGGGCAAGGTTCCCTTTCCACGTTTCCCCCAGGGGTAGAAGGCATTGAAAGCTAACTGCCCGAGAAGAGTCGCAAAAACTCTCGGAATTTCTCCTCCACCAGAGGTCTATGAGATCTCGCAAATGAATAAACCGCGCGGTGGGATAAATGTCGGACGCGAAAATCGGTCCAAAATATTTGGGTTCGCTCGTTGCCATGGGAATCTTAACGAAGCGAAGCTATTTTCATAGGGATGTCGGTCGTTAGGTTACCGAATCGCGTTCTCCGGAAGGAGGAAAAAGGAAGGCGAAGTCTGTCTGTTTGCAAAGAAAAGCCAACGGAGGACAATTTATAGGGACGGGAGATCAAAGCGCAGGACTACAGCTGCTGGTGAAAGACCTCATTTTTACATTTTGATTGAAGTAGAAAGGGACCGGGGAACTTTATTATGGAAATCTTTGCTTCTTTTACTATCTGCATTAAACGGGAGGACGGGAGTAAGAGATTTTCGTCTCCGTCTACGAAATTTCAGGGCGGATTTTATACACTCTCTGTTGTGGTTTACGTACTTTAAAGTTAGTAGTGCTTTTCGGGTTTGAGAAACGCAATGACAATTGAATTCACGATGATTTTCAGCTATACCTCGCGATATAAGTAGCGGAAGCTTTTGATGGTCTAATTCACTTTCTTTTACCAATATTCGGTTCCGTAGATGATGAATATAAAATGAACGAATGTGATGAATGAAAGTGGAGAATTCATCTATCATAAAACGCTTAATATATCTAGTTCTCCATATATATTAAACCATGATTTTCATTATATAATGACTTAATACTAAAACAGGGTTGGATGGTGAAGAGAAAAATAGCTCTCTCAATAAATTTGAAATGAATAGAGAATTTATTATACCAAGTTCTCGGGGTAAAAGTAACCTTTATGCGAATAAGGTAAGCAACTAGAAAATTCCCAGGATTCTACGGACATGATTTTTTTTAATTCGGCAATTGGGGAATTCGAGTTCGAGTCCCGGTCGTGTCAGACCTCTTCTCCGTCCATGATATCCACGTACTCAAATTTACTAAGTCACGTGGTAGTATAATTTTAAAATAAAGTTTTAAAATAGTTTTAAAAGAAAACATTTTCATGCTCTTAATGAATTTAAAGCAATTTTAAGTGGAAATCTGTTCATTTAAACACTCTTCACTATTCAAACGAGTCAAGTAAACACTTATTTAGTAGTAGAGATCACATTCCTTGGATTATATATATTTTATGAACAGTATGGTGTAATTCCCAACAAATTACATTACTAAATTATTCATCAAACTTCGTAATATTAAGCAATTTACAGAATAACTATATAATTTATTATTGAATAGATTTTTAATTTTATTAATAATTCTATCATTAATTATTTAATAGGCAATCATTTCTCAAATAATATCAATATTAGTAATAAAGGATTATAATAGGAATATATTTCGTGAAAGTAGTCGTCGATTAATCGCATAGCACCATTTTTTCATTCGATACTCTCGGAGAATTAATGTTTTACAATAGAAGACATAAAATTGACCATTTCCGAAATATTTTTATTTATTTCGCGTTTTAAAAATGGAAAATTTTGCACGAAACAGTGTTACACGATTATATTATAATCTCTCTTTTATTTATTGGATTAATGACTCTCGCGCGTTTTGGGAATTAAAAACAAGTTTTGAGCAGATTTCGATTCGGCACCTGTGAGCGATGGAGAGAAAATAACATTTGAATAATGTCATTCATTCGGTTAGCGCTTCTTTTGCGCTCTAGGCTTAATTCGGTTTTATTGCGAGCGATAGAAAATAGAGAAGCTAGAGGAAAAAAAACTTCGTTTTCCACCAAAGGGAATAACGTTACGGGCTTAAAACGCTACGGTACACCTCTTTGCTGGGGATTTCTTTTTGGCACGAAATGAAGACCTTCTAATGATTGTCCGGAGAGACGTGTAAAGAAATGGAGACAGGTGCTCCAAATAGGTTTATTTGAGGCTTGATTCAGAACACTCCTTTATTTTATCTCACTGAAATGGATGAAAGAAATGAATAATTCTATTCGCGTGGGGTGAAAAGGCATCATATTTATGGGATGAAAAGTTGCACTCTTGCCAAATATTTGCAGCTAAATAATACTGTTGGAAGTATTACTCATCTATGAATGTCGCGTGCAATTACTATTAATGCTAAATTATAACAAAATTGTAAATAATTATTCAAGAATATCTTTTAGCTGAATGGCTTCGAAGTGCAGAAGTTGCCTTGGATAATGAAGTGAAGGATGGTTATGGAAATGATTTGGATTCAATAATTGGTAGAATGTTTCTTTAGAAAGAGAAGTGCAAAAGTAATTGTGATTTCTTTCAAAAATATTGTTGGATTGTCAATGGAGAAAAAAGGAGAGGGATATTATAAAAGAATAATGACTTTTGGGATAGATTTGGGAGATGCGCAAAAGAGTGAACCGCGGAGAAATCGATGGACAAGTAAAGCGCTTTTGAAGGAGGGCAATGGATTGGAGAGGAGAATTAGATTAGAGTACGGGTAAGAAATTATAGAGCTAGAGAACACTCGGTTCGCCTGAACATTAAAGAGAACAATTTGGTGCGAAGTTTTGATCTGTTGGCCGATTCCATAAAAGTATTTCAGCAATGGAATCCTTTATTTACCCGAAACAAATGAAAACCGACCGCCCTTTTGATGCACGAGTAATCTTCGCACAATGCACGAACTTGTTGGTGAAATAGGAGTTCATTTCAGGGAATGGAGTGCCTTACAACTTCTGATGTTAATCTAGATATTTTTCTTCACGAAAAGGAAGGAAAATTACTCGGGAATAAAAGCGGTAGCTAATTTGATATAATGAGTAACGATTGCCAATAAAAGGAAAACTAATAATCCTCTAATTCACGAAAAGTATTCTCAATTGATAAATGGCCTTTAAACAGCTTACGATGAAGTTAACTTAATATTAGCTTTTTATGAAATTAAAGACTTTAACCATTTTTATTATTTGTCAATGAAATGATAATTAGAGAGATAAGATTGTGATGATGACTGCTGATCAAACAGTAAGATCAATAGTATGTATTTAAGGAGACGTGTGTGATCTATATGAATTGATTTCAAGATCATTTAATTTGTATGTATAAAAATTGAATCCTTGATTTAAATAGAGATATTGTTTTTTCTCTTGATTGTACGTGATCGCACGTAATGTTCAGAAAACATTTGGAAGAATTTTTGGTTAAGGATGTCAATAGAATCGTTCATTATTAAAACATCTGTATTTATGTTAAATAGAAGAGAAAAATAGCGACATGACTATTTTTCACTTCTGTTTAACATTATGAAAAATGCACGCTTTAACATGCTAAGAAATACATCCAAAATTCTTTCCTTATCTGTATTTATATTTAACATTCAGAATTATTTTAGCTTTTATAAATAGAAATATCTAAGAGTGTGGATAATGGCCTTGTTCACTGATATTTTTATAGATATCTGAACTAGCTCATGCAAGAAGAACATTGTGTAAACTTTTTCATCCTGCAGCTTTTTTGATTATTTTTTCTTTCGTCTGTCTCACAATCGTGTAGTAAATTGAGCTGAAAAGATAGCACGGAAATAAGATTCTGCCACTAAGTGGCGAAAGACTGCACGCCCTGCAAAAAGTGCAGTTTTTTCACTTTGCAGGTCAACTTAAAGTGGTGTTATTAGCTCTTATCCGATTTATATAGTGTCTCTTTCACGAGCTCATATTTGTCCAGATGCAGGTTTTTATTACGAGTGGAAATATATGGTTGCATTTTCAGTTAACCTATTGTTTATTGTAGTACCTTTTTTGTCGCAATAGTCATGATGGTTCAATTTAGAGATTATATGAATTGAAGAATGAAATAATGTTTGTAATGTATGAATGATAATGAATAATGTAATTAAACTTGCGCATAGTTTTTTGTGATCCCAAAATTCATACTATGAACGAGTCCATTAAATTTATTATTAACTATTAAAAGTCAATTCAAACTATCATAACATTTCATATAAATTAATAATTCATTCAAAAGATGTAACTTAAAACCCAATAAAAGCCGTCGCCATCGGAACCAGTTTCCATTATCATAAAGAAAAGTCTAGTGTGTTTATTTTTTCTTTCAATACGGAATATACGAATAACGAGCTTTATCGAAATTTTTGCTACGGTATCTTCTAGTTTTATCGAAATTTTTGCAGCCATGCTTTCGAGGGACCTAAAAACTATCCCGAAATTTTCTACTTGGAAAAAGATTCATATCCCCGAAATGTGGGTCAGGAAAGGCTCCATGAAGAGGGTACGTAGAAGGGGAGGAAAATTTACACAATCTTGGAGAATGCCGCGTTACAAATCACCTCCTTGCACTTTGACATTGCCTCCTTATCTCTGATCCTCGCTCATCTTTCTTCCACCGCCCATTCCGCAATCTCTCCACCCCACGGCCATTTATTTGCATCGTCACTTTTATCTTCTCCTTATTTCCCTATATCTTTCCAAACAACCCTCTCCTCCATCAGATTCTTGAACCCTTCTAGATTCCCAACCTTAGATTTACTTTCTCCCTCCCGAACATATAGATGGGGTGGCCATGGAGGAGTCTATTCGTATAAGCGCAGAAATATATCTTCTGGTAGATGCCCCGTTTGTTCGAGTGACATGGACATCGTGAGTGTTATTTGTAGTCGAAGAGAGATTCAGTGCCCTTCATGAAGAAGTGGAAAGATGAAGACGTATCTCTACTAAACGTGACTTTAGAATATGATATAGATGCAGTCTTAAGAATTTTCTGAAATTGATTTTGTTTAGTTTGATATGTACGTGATTCCGTAAGTCGCTGCGGTATAATGCCAATATGATTGAAGTAAATATAATACGTATCTCCTTATCATATACTGTACTATTTTACGTAAAATTTATTCGTGTTTATTCATTCTGAATGATGTTCGTCATTTACTTATGTCTGTTCTTATCTTAATTATTTAAAAATTTAAGAGCATTCTTCTACGTACTATTTCCTTCAAATAATTAATAACGTCTGATGATAAATGTATATTATTTTTCTAAATATTCTGATCCTTTTAGTAAATTTAGGTAAATTGAAGTAGCACGATATTGTTAAGTTGCGAATTGAATGCCAAGTAACCTGATCTGTAACTGAAATGATGAATTAAGACTAGTTGTCATGTTAAAAAAAGATACAAAGGCTTATTGATCTCTTAGTATATCACAATAACAATTATAAGGAAAGAATAGGTCAAGTAAGGAATTGGTCGGAACTTTACATCAAAACAAAAATAATTTAAAAAGAAAAGGGGCACGATTAGCTTATGGGAAAAATTTGGAATCAGTACTCACAGAACATTCCATGTCCGTTTTTCGTAAGAATATAATCTCAGAAATATTTTGCGTACGATAACATTTCTCTTTATCCTGAAGAATATTCTTAAAAATCTATCGATAACAAATGGTACTTAATTTTTCCAACCATCGTCCTAGAGATAAACTACGAAGAAAGAATAATAGAGATAGGAGTCATATCTTCGTGAACATAAAACCGCCATAAATTACCGTCTCATTGCAGCGGTGGCTTTCGTCGCCGTAAGCAACGTCGCGACGCCCTAAACCGCAGACTCTGGGAAAGCGATCCGAGGAAAAGTTCTCCCAACGAAGGGAGAAACGAATCTAACACAAACACACCGGAATAAGACCGACTTAGTGCCTACTTTCTCTTACACCGAGTTTTAAAGAAAGTCTCCTTTCTTCCCAAACATTTTCACTTCACAAGGTGCGGCAGAAATAACAGCCATCGCCGTTCTCTTAAGGGAGGAAAAATTTGAAGGGAATAAAACGGAACGAGGAGGGGAAACGGTGGGACCTCCTTTCAGAAACGGGGCTGTTGAAGGAGATCCCTCGGAAAACGCGTACGAAGATCGATCCGCCGTGGTGCGTGGCCCTTTCACGCGGAACCCAAATGAGTGGCACGCTCGGTAGGGTTTATCTGCTCCATCCGCCGTAATGGGCAGGAGAGAAACCGGGTAAAGCGGGTGGAAACACCGCCGAGACAAATGCGTAAATGCTGGAAAAATTACGCGTGGAAAGTAGTGGAGGTTCTGGTGGAGGAACGCGATCAAATGGAGCGAGGAGAAAGTGTCAAGTTTTCTCCTTCGAAAAAAGGGTTTAGGCTATTGATGTAATGGGATCGGCTCGGGGTAGATTGATGGAATGAGGTGGAAAATTAATTGGAGTCGATTTTACGAATTGCGGTCTATAAAAAGCGGTATTGCGAGGAGTAGGGGGGAATAGGGCAATTATAAATGAGGGTATGGGTGATTAATGACGATGAATGCTGAGTTTGGGTACGGGATGGAATGAGGTAATTGGAGGTGAGAATATGGACTTTAAGGACTTTTGGTAGAGTTTAAGAATCTCAAGGAACGGGTAATTGCCATTTATGTTAGTTGACTTGTCTTATGATTCGATATCAAATAATATTAAAATTGAAGTATTAATAATGATCATGGATAGGCTATATATGTATTTATATAATTAGATATATAAGATGCGTTTAAAGTTACGGAAAACGGTAAATGAAAAACGACATTTATAACCGCACCACTGTAACTATAATAATATATGTGTAGACTTATGTTTACCGTTTGAAATGGATTCCTAACACAAAGTCTCGTCCGAACCGATTGATAGTTACATGGAAGTTTAAAAAAATTGAATCTATTGACAAAATCCTCTGTAGAAAGCTTTAACTGATATGAATATATTAGTAATATGCATTCAAAACAATAAAACTTTTTCGAATTCAGAATAATTCACTTTTATTGTAACTTTTTTTATCCAGAAGAATTGGTCTTCATGATTATAAACTTCATTTATTTCAAATAAGAAGCTCATCTATTTTGAAAGTTAATGATACTAAATCAATAATGTATAAAAAGTTTGCAAAAATTAATTTCACGAATGTAACAATGCCGCAACTAGCAAGTTAGATTGAGAGCAATGCGCATAAACTCCAACTTCCTCAGGTGATTGTATAGAAGGGTCTATTTATAGACACTGAAGATAGGGGTCACTTCGAGGAAAAATAGTGCACTAGATAATCGAAGGAAGATAGGAAAAGGTGTGTGGTGGCGGAGGAAAGAGTAACTAATGAGGTAGCGCACGGGAGGTCGCAGAAATGAATTCTCAGGGTGAATATACGGGGTGGGACTACTTAAGGCATAGAACGTGAAAGATGGGACAGAATGAACACGTGAACTGTGCACGCTCAGGAGAAAAACACGGATGTGAGTTTTCCCTCGGACAGGTTTGGTTTATGAGAAAACGGAAGGCAAGGGGAGCAAGAGGGGTTCCCTGTGGTACTCCTGACCCGTGACCCTTTGTGGGAGACCTCGTGACGTTTTCTCCCCTGCTCTTTAAAAAAACCCTCGTCACAGCACGCTTCTCTTGGGACCTTTGAACCCTGAGAAAGTATGAGACATGCACACGTGCTCATCTCGGTTCTTTTTGTATTTTTTAACCAATCAGATCCCTCAGAATTCGGTTGGGAATTGAATGATTATATTCATTTCTAAATGTCAAGAGGTAGGCTTAACGTATCTGAATGAATGTTAATCAACCTGTTTTGGGATTCATTTCCTTGCCATTCTCAATACAAAAAGAAGTAAGAATAATTCATCAACAGATAATGAATAAAATATTTATTTAACAAAAAGTAAAAGCAATAAAAATAAACGACATATAATGATGCTTTGAAGTAGATATCAGTTCATGACTTTTTCATCATGTAATTTTCGGTTAGTAGCTTTCAATCATATACACTCAAAGGAGCTCGATAAACTATGAAGATTTTTTAAGTCGGTATTTTTTCGGAATTACTTTATGATTCTCCATGAAATTGATGACCAACGATATTTCATTTCCATTCTTAAGGCAATATTTAAAATTTAATACCTTATAATTTTAATTAATTATCATATTATTACCTAATATAAATCCAAAAAATTTGTTTCTGATTGGCAACTAAGCTTTTAACGTGACCTTTAAACTCATAATGCCAAGTATTCAGGATGTTTCTTTATATTTGCCATTTTTGTTGGAATATTCTCCATCTTCCGGGCATCACTGGAATCAAGAAAGCGTGCTAATTGGTTAACTTTGTCGGACAGGATTAAAATTTCATGAGAGCATAAGGGTTGTTTATCCAACCCGTAGACGCAGCAGTTTTTCACAAAAAAGGTGTTGTTTTTTCGTTTTTGTAGAGGCAAATTTCATAAGGATGTTCTCTTGTGGATCTCAAGAGTAACTTCCAAAAAGGGTTCGGAATCGATAAAAGGTTTTTTTCTTTAAAGGCTCTTTGAAAGAATGGGAAAATAGTAGCCTTCTTTTGATCGGCTTCATATCGAGAAGGAAGAACTGACACGTTCATTTAAAGTTTTACGTTTAATCCAGTGAAAGGGCAACTTGCCTTTGATCGTCTCATGGCGAGCGATAAGAGGAAAGCGTCAATGCCACCTCCTTATCGATGAAGATCGGATCTCCCTTTTGAAACCACATGCTATTTATATTCACCATTCTTTTACGGTTTCATTACGTAACCTAGTTAATTATGTTTTAGTGAAGGTGTAGTTTTACCAAGATTACGTATGACCGATAGCATAGTTCATTCTTGATCAATTGTACTCTTGGTCCTTTCTCCATTGCAGACGACACTTGTGAAAAAATTTAAATTGACGATGCTTTTTCCGAATAACTCTTCCACCAATGAATCCAAAAAATCAAAGGATAAGTCATCAGTCATAAGATTTATAGGCTCTCGTCAAAATACTTGAAATTTAGTTCAGTTATTAAAACGATGCCATGGAGATGAAATTATTGCACTGGGCTTGAAGTGACAGAAGTCTAAAATTGATTTTCTCTCATAAAATTATGTCCTAAAATTCTTTGTTTTTTCGAAATTAATATAAACTTATCGAAACTGATTCTGAAATAAGTGGTTTTGATTTTATTTAACCATAAATGTTATTAATTAATTAAGTAAATAAACAAAGGTCTTCTGAAGTTGAAATTCTTTCAAGGAAACTTGATTAAGGTTATTCTCCTTAATTGTGGAATCTCTATTACAATTCAGGTTCAGTTTAAACGTCGAAAGAAACTATTCGAAGTAGAAGAGTCAGTTACCTATTTATGACGAAAAAATTATGGCAGTTGATTGAAAAGTTTTATTGAATTAATATCGCTATGAAGTTCATGTAATTTTACGTATTATGTAAATGATATTTAATCAGACGCTGTTGATTACAAAGTTATTCATTTTCTCGTAAAAGCGTGATTAAATCAAATTAAGGCGGAGAAAAACTCGTATTATTTCCTAGTAGTTTAAAACACATACATTTCCGGCGAGTATACGCTCTCGTAGAAAAATAAAAGCTTTACGCTACACTTCAAATTCTGTAGAAAAAATATTCCGCCGCAAGAAGTCGAGTTACACCGCTCATCGCCTCGCGGCGTTCAACCTCGAATCTTTCGCAGCCGCTTTTAAGGTCACGCAATTATTCAACCCGAGGCACTTTAACATCGGAATTTCCAACTCGCTCGGATCAATCTCGTAGGATATCTTTCCGGCCATCCACGGAGAGGAGGGCGGTAAAAATCAATGGATGGGAAATGAGTGCGAACGGGAGAGAGAGCCCCCTTAGGGGGATAGCAAAGAAGGAAATGGATGGTAATAAGTTTAGGGAGCGAAAGAACTTTTCTATTCGAGTGGGGGTGTGGAGGGGGGCCGCCGGGGAGAAAGAGGTGTAGGTAGGGTTAATTAGCGAGCGTCTGAATGAAAGGAGGAGGGTAAAAGAAGGGGCATTTTAAGGGGGTTTTTGGCTTGTTTCGTGGGAAATCTGGGCGCGGATGGATGCGCCATGGGATTGTCCCCACGGGAAATAGGATGCGTTTCCATTACTGCCTACTTCCTTCCCTCCCGAGATTGTTTTTACTCGCAAATGGCCGTAACATTCAGAGCCACTTGGCCTCCTCGTCTCCGGGTTACAAACACTCTGCTTAACGAGTCTCAGTTGGCGTGTCGGCACAACGAGAATTGCGTGCTTTTTTGCCTAGCAATTTTTGTCTCCAGCTTTTTTTGAGCGTTGGCGTGACAGTTTTTAATATACGAGAGCCCGCTTAAGATGCTCTCTCAGACGGCTTTTTGGCGGAGATGTTAAAAATTTGTTTCTCTATCTTGGAGGAATACGTGTGACCCATTTAAAGCTATGCAAAAGCTTAAGAGAATCGTTTTGTTAAGTTTCATCGCTACGAGGGATCAGCTATGTATCTGTTCCTTAAATACCCGTAGGAGTAGATTGGAAATTCCGGAAGATTTTTCAATAGTCGTTCGGAAGTTGTTGAATAACTAGGAGGAGAATTTCGCATCGGAATTTCCTGTTTATTTTCGAACTTTGCCTATGAGATTATGGGGTCTCCCTAGGTGGAGATTCTGTAGTGATTGTACGTATTAACTACTGTTTTGATGCAAGGCCTTAAATAAGCTGCATGGTATATCATCCGCTTCTTGAGAAAGCAGGAAGTGGCTCGTGCATAAATAAGTAATTATAGACATGACTTTTAAGATATTTTGTGCAATAATATTCCGTCTACTATTATATTAATATGGAAATAAATTCTTCTCGCCTAAAACTAAAAGATAAAGATTAAACCAATAAAATAGAATGATTTAAAAATGTTGTTAAATTACATTTAATGATTGTGCATTCATACACTAAAGTATTTACCTGTGTTTATGATGAAATATTGTTTTCAGTTGAGTTTCCTTAAATTAAACTTAGGTCTCCGATATATATCACGTATGCTTATGTTTCTCAAACTTAGTACCAGTACGACTCGTTTTCTTTTGAATCAGCTGCTCTTGCTTTAAATTCTGATTATTTTACTTAAAAATCTGTGACGGTTGTGAATCTACTCTTCAAAATTTCAAATATAATCATTCTTTAAGTCAAGAATCGCAACAAATCGTAGGATATCTTTCCCTGAATGTGGACTTGATTGAATGTTCAAACACAAGCCCAGCGTAAACAAACCCCGTGGCAACGAAACCGAGAAGATGTTGGGAGGGATCCGAAACTTCGGCTTAAATAATAAATATTTATGAGTGTGCCTTGCGACCTATCAAGGGTTATGCGGAAGCCACGATGCCATAGCGATCCTGTCTCGGAGATGTCAAGACTCCGGATGACTCTCATTTATGGAACGAGATTCCGCGATTACCTTGTCCAATTAAAGGACGTACGGAGAGATTATTCTCAGAGTATAATATTGGATTGCAGCTTTATGACGTTTCATTTAATATCCATTCTCATTAAATCAGTATGACTAAATCTTGACATAAGGTAAAATAGTCTCGTAAAGTTTTATTGAAGCAAGTAGTCAAAGGAATAATATATCAGTCATTAGGAGCCTGAGGAATTAAATAATCTAGAAATTTATCCGTTTACTTTCTATCTTTAGGTTGATTGTTTAATAAAAATTCAATTAAATAATTTCATGAAATTATGGTATTGGATACATGGAACACTATGAAATTTAACCAGATCTCACTAGAACAGTTTGATTTTAAATGATTTTCATTTCAACATTAAAGAAGCATACATTAAAAGATGAAATTCGTTTCAACTATCTTTAAAGTAGGAGTAAATTTTCCATGTAACTTAGGAGTAAAAGTTATATATTACAAGTTAATTGTAGTACTATCACACTTTTTTTAAGAGGATCTTTTAAAAATGTCAAAGACGCCAAATTATTTATATTTTTGTAAAATATTTTAGAATATAAAGGGGAAAATCGAATGATAAAGAACAATGAGTATTTAATCATGTAGTTGTTCTTGTAGTGTATCTCATTCAGTACAAGGAGACTGAATGCTTATTATGCTATTTATATTAGTTGACGAGTAATTTATAAATAAGGGATTTAAAGTTCATAAAGAAATAGTAAATTATTTTCAATTATTAATAAATTTCAAATAATTTAATGAAATTTTTAACATCTGGGAAGGAAGGAATATCTCATTCAGATAGAACGTAATGGTAGAGTTAAAATCATCCTTATATCGGTTTTATTATAAAGACTCAATTTTACCACTATTCCCAAGATTCACCACGCCGAAGGAATTATAAATGAAAAACCACTATATAAGACTCGGATGCAAGCGATGCTTTATTATGTGTAAAACAAATCTTGCTGCCAAGATATAAAACCAGATTTTCCCTTGATATTCCGAGAGAGAAATGGATTTTCATTTAAAACACTCCGTAGATGTACGATACGTCTCTCTAGCGAGCAATTTACTGATATTACACGGATGTTTCGTATTTTATACGGAGTGTTCGATGGAGGAAGTGAGTGTGGCGTACCCTATTTAGTAGTTTAGGGACGCTAAAAAGAAATGAATCGTCAACAGAATTTATTGCTCTCTAGAGGAAGAGATAGATGGGATAAAATACACCCTGGAAATATATAAGACTTAGATAAGGGATGTCGGAAAATGGGAGATGAACGGAAAAGGAGATAAAAGAGATTTGAATTAAAATAAGTTTGGAGGAATAGATGCATGTTGAACCATTGATAAAGTTATAGGAAAGAAGCGAACGATATTTCGAAAGATTTGCATTGAGGTCAGCGATTTTCATGAGACTCTGATATTAAGTTGAATTTCAGTTTCTTACATTTGATTGTTAGTATATTTATCGTGTTTATTCGAAAATCTGAAATTTTCGATCAATCGAAATTAGCTCAATCTGATTAGGGAAGGAATCATAAGTAAAGAATGTCTTCCTTACTGTATATGTCGAGGATAGTTATGAGAGTTTTAAATTTTTAACAGTCTCTTCATGACTTTATATTCTAATATGCCTCATCTGATGCGATTGAATTCATTCTAACAAATTTAATAATATTGCACATATTATCTTTAATCATATCACTCTTCAGGTTAAATTTATCGATTCACACATTTGAATCTATTATTAAATATCAATTATTTCTCTATCTTTGATTGAAATATGTTTATTTCTATAATTCTCTAAGCAAAATAATATTATAATCATATTTAAATAAGAGCCAAATTTTGGACGACTCAATACATTTAATTGTAGAAAATAAATAAGATTTTCTAGAAAATAATCCTTTTTCACTTCTAATGAATTTATTTTTTTCCACAATTTACTTATTTTGATTCCATAAAATTTTTTCACATTCCAACGTACATATTCACCTCACTCCATACCTTCCTTACAAATGCGGTTCCCCGTTGTCAGTCGAGCAAAATCTCTTCCCACCAGGATTCCAATCAGTAAGCTACACTCATGCAATCTAATGAAAGCACCTTTATATTGCACACTAAGGGTATACGTGGTACACCGCCGATTACGAACGCCATCAGGAAATCGAGATTTCTTTCGGTTTAATACACGCTAACGGATAGAAAATATACCATCGAGTTCCTTTATTGGGAAAACGATCGGCGCGGATTCCCTCACTCGAGATCCGCAAAATGGATATCGTTTCGAAAAAACCTTAATCAAAGCGCTGTTTTGGGCGTCTGAGGGAAGAAGCGGAGGAATATTTATCCGACTGCCTCTTTCGGGGGAACGGCGGGTTAGAAGTTTCGCCGTTGGGAAGTAGTCATCGAATATTGAAGTCTCATGTGTGGAGGCTGAATACATAAACGGGCTATAGGGGAAAGGTCGCTATGGCGCCACACGAAGGAGAGGGAATGGCGGGAAGATAGCGAGAGAGAAAAATCGAGTTTCACCATGTTTGCCATACCGTTTGGTTCCGATGTGGCGGTTTCGAAGAGGCGATAGGGAGTAACGGAGAAAAACCGTCTGCTTCCGCTTTTTCGCGAACGATCTCTCTAGATTTTCTCGTACTTCCACGGCACGTGGTGGGCGCCATATTGGTTTACCAACCAAGCGACGCAGCTGCCATCTACGAAGTGCGCCAGGTGCACTTCTATGTTTTGCGGAGGCGGGACAGCGTTGGATGTGCGTGAAATTCGGAAGGAAAGTAACACAGTGAAGAAGACGAAGTGATGAAAGGAAACGAAAGGGGGAAAGGATGATAAGTTTGGTGTAAGTCAGAAGAAAGATTGCTGGATTCGTAGAATTTTCTTTGAAATCCCGGAATGGTTGTTCTTCATACGTGTACATTTCATTACACTACTTCATCGTCAGTGTAAACCGGAAGAGGATTATAACTCTACGTTAATCTTTCAATTTTTTTCTCATAAACCGTTTTTCCAATTTAGGTAATTCTTTTTTACTTACATAGCCTATTTTAGGAATGGCTAGAGAAGTAAATGAACAGGGAAGTGAAATTTGATTGACTGAAATGAAATATTCATTTAAGTCGATCAATAAATTTTTACCATTCATAATCGCCACTTAATAACAAATTCTCATTCACTTATTTTCTAAATATGAAAATGATTATCACTAATAGTATCTTTGATTCATAATGGATAACATTAGGAAGAAGCTCAATTAATTTTACTTGCTTATTTCCTTCTTGATTCGTATATGCTTTATGAATAATTTCAGATTTCCCTTATAAGATTTTTGTATCTGTCAAGTAGAGATGGATGGAAGGTACACACAATGAATTTACAAAATCATTTTCTTTTTTCCGACCTCTTATTCATATCTGACACTGATAAATGATGAACGATTTATTATTTAAATTCATAATTTTTTGAGGTTTCGATGCATTTTTATTACAAGTTTGTCCATATTTTAGCATACTAGACTATGCACATTGGTTTTTACTTGTACACAACCGATCTTGATAAATATTGTATGCAAAGGTAATGAATAGATAATGAGATTTCGTAGTAGATCTATTCTTATTTTTCATATTCCCATGCCTTCATTTTCAACTTCAATGGACGATACTTTTCGAAATTTCAATTTTAATTCAATGATAGTAGATAATATTGCAAGTGAAGATAAGAATAGATAGATTTTAAACCATGATTCAGCGTATGCCGTATAGGCAGCGCCCTTAAAGGTGAAAAATTAGCGATTCCAAGTGATAGAAAACTTAAATTTGCAGCTTAAACGTTATCGTATCCATCCTGATTGAATTTCAACGAGAGATCAACTTAGGCGTTTTAAGAGACCGTTAAACTTTTTGAGATGAATTCAGCGATTAGAGAAGGGAGGATATCTTTGGCTCAATCCGCCCGCGGGGCAAGTTCAATATCAAGCATCTTCCATATCTCTTTAATACGTCCTTTCTCTTTTCCTTCGGATATCCATTTTCCTGGAATCCACTATCCACAGACCCTCTTCGCAATCCAAAAAATCGAAGGAAAATGTTTCATCGCATTTTTCCCACTTTACCCTTGACCACTCTTTCTCTTCGCCTTTCTTTCTACGCCAACCTCTATTCTTTGGTTACCTAGCATGTTTGTCCAAGCGTTTTCGTCCATATTTGTGTACCTTCTCTTACACCTCCTCCAATGATCATCCTACGATTCATTTCTTTAAATATGTTCTTTGAAAACAGTGCTTGTGATCTTTTTTGGTATTTAATTGCTACAATACGAGGTAGATATGAAATCGAGACGTAATATCTACTAAGTATTCAATGAAAAGTTTATTACAAGTATAATGTACCATATTTGTTTAAATGAATACAAAATTAGATCTTTTTAATTTCCGGTGATATTTTAGGCCTTATAGCCTTGTAGTATAATGATAGTTATATTAATACTGAATTTATTAAATATAATTTTACTTTTCTACACAAAAAATATTCATCTATTGATAATCCACGACGTACTAAATTGAAATATAGTAAAATAGGTGTCAACGATAGATAATTTTTTATATTTTACCATAAAAATATCTGTTTTTCTTCATAATCATTGATAAATAAAGTTCTAGTTATAATCAAGATCTATTGCAATTGCGCCATCAAAATTTATTTCACATCGAGTATATTATAATTCGTACTTGTTTTACGTTTTTATTTGAATTTAAACTCTTTATTATATCGGGATTTGTTTCAAAATTTTTATTTTATTACGGTTAAGAATTTTACTTTAAAGCTTTTTATTCATTCTAGATGGATAGGTAATTTTGTAAGTTCTTCTTTCTTTTTATCTTAGGAGTATGAATGACCTTTCCACCAATTTTAATATCTCTTCATGAAAAGTTGTAAGAATATCTCACGGGTGGATATTAAAACTTATATCCATTTCTGCGAAAGTCGTTAATCTCATTCTATGTAAACAACCGCTTAGTCGGCCAGCTTTATGTTTCACATTTTCATCTCCTGCTAGAGCATCCTTTAATGTTTTATAAGGCCTGTCAAAGATTTAAATTTGTTTGCCGTCTTGGGAATCCTAAATTTTATTTTCATTTTTCTCTCAGTCTTTGCATCTCTCACTTCTTTTTTGCAACTATTTCAGCATTTAAATTTAGGTTTTATATCTCTTTTTATGTGATTCCATTAGAAATTTAACTGGCAGTAAGGATGGAACATGTTTATTTAGTAGACATTTACATCTCCGATTCAATTTAAAGCCTTCTAATTGTATTTCTCCCACTTGAAACACTGAAAACCTTATCACAATAAACTTTTTATAACTTCGTCAAGATACCCGTTACGCGGGAATGAAATTTGCTTCACCGTTCGTTTTACGAATCTGCTTTTCCTCAATTTTGTCTATCTGGAATTAGTTCTCTGCCTACCATTTACTCTCTAGTGTAACCCTTTATCTCGCCCGGAGGAATCGTTCTCTAATCGTAATCTAGCGAGACACGAAACTTTCCAAACGATTCTTAATTATCTTAGTTCTATTTGATCTGATGAAAAATTCACGAACATTTTCCCAAATTTTCTTCTATTTGAACAAAAGACGTTATAATTTCGGTTTAATTCGGAAGGCATTGGTAAACATTAGAACTTTAATAGTACCTAAGGATCTAGCTATAATATTTAGAATGGTACCTAAAAACATATATTTTCCCAAAAAACTTAAAGAATAAATTACATTAAATGAATCCAAAAATTCAATTTTAAAATTAGAAGTATATGTCAAATAAATAATAAAACAATATCTCACATCTTATTGAACTAATCAGAACTATCAAGAGTGGATCAATCAAGTGTATGTTATTTATTAGATCTATTTATCAAATAGGTATCCTAGAAATATGTAACTGGAATCGCCGCTAATTAATATAATTCGTATTACCATTAAGGAACGTTATTTGTTCCTATTTATTTGTGTTCCTTCAAATGTATTGAAATTATGAATTGTTTATTCAATCATTCCTACATTACAAACGAATAATTAAGAATTTCTATATTTTTACCATCCCCTAGTAATTTTGACTATTCAACGTAAAAGAAAAAAAAATTGATGAATAAAAAGACATAATTTTCCCTTAATTTCAAAGATAATGGAGCTTTAAAGGATACTGTAGAGCTAACGCGAGAATATTCCTAAGTATTTCCTTAATATTAATCAATTCAAAATATCAGGGTTTCCCTTGGTTTCCAGAGCAATCTAAATTTAAGCACTTAACTACTAAATCATCCGAGTCAGAGACGGTATCTCGCTCATCCTCAAACCGTGCGATATTCTTCAATATAAAGTTCCGACTGTCCAAAGCGGAATCCTATCTGAAGGCCTCATCTTCCGTAGGCCTTCTTCCCGCCTTTCACTATATCCCCTCACGCACTCACCTTTCCAATCTACCGGTTCACAGTGAAACGTGCACAGTCCCTTTGGGATCGGATACGAGTTGCCTCGAGAGATTTCCTTAGTGACTGTTATAGGGCTGCTTAGTGATATTTTAAAGCAAAGAGTGGGGGAACGGCCTATCGTTCCATTCCCCTCGGGATGAATAGAATAAGATGGCCTCTTAAAACGGGTGAAATACCGAAACAGAACAGGAGTTAATCTTGGATGCGTTGGAAGTTAGCTTCTTGAACTTTGTCCCCTTTTACGTCATTGACTAAAAATTGAACTTTGTAAAAGAAGTTGTATAAATAAGAATAAATAAGTAAGTTAATTGTTAATATCTAATAGCGGTTTTGTGCATATTCCCTTAATTAATATCCCGTTTTCTGATTAACTTTTCAAACTGATTGCAAATCTTTAAATTATTTACGTATTAAATATGATAGAAAATATTTTGTAAGGAAAAGCTCTCTGATAGTCGAAGAAACTTATATATTTATCTTTGGTCATCTAAAATTTAAAAATGAATTCATTATTTTTATGAAACATCTTGAATTCGATATTTTGATTTAATTATAATCATAAAAATCACTTTAATCTCGAGAAATTTCACTCACCTCAACCTCAAAAAGTTACCGTATAAACGGTGTGGCAGTATGTGCTTATTATGAGTCTATCAACGACAATGGAAAATTGCTGTTGACACCTCAGGAATTTCCAGATATTAAGTTTGGTTTAGCAATACCTTTACCATTTCCATAATAAATTCGTGCATTGAATTTTCAAAATTACTTTATTATATTCATTTCTATATATTCGATAAGACGATGAAAAAAGTATGAAATAGATTCAGTGGAAGGGATTTGGGATAGGAATATATTCACCGCATTTCCTCTATCCTCACACACTTCCCCTTATCTTTTTCCATCTCCTTCTTTGGACCCCAATCATGAGGACGGAACGCTTTTCTATGCATGGCTCTCCTTTTTTCAACCGTTTCCCATCTGAATTTCATTATTCATGGTCAGAGGATACCTGCCCATACACTCGATCTGCCTTCAGTAGACGGTTGAGAGACAATCACCTCTCACGTGTTGTTCTCTTGATTTGGGATAGTGCGCCTTAATCTACTCTCTATTCCGGTCATTCCTCGCCATTTTCCACCTCCTTGACCACCCTTTTTTCTATTTCTATGTCATCATTTGATTTCCACAGGATTAAATTCCCCACCTTCCGTCTCAGCCTCTTTTTCATCTCGATTCGAAACTCACACATCTTTCGATTGCTGGTTTTAAACCTGTCGAGAATACCTAATTCAACAAATTTATTTTTGAAATGTTTTTCGTTATGCTATTCCGTTAATAGGTTTATTACTCAGTTGATACGAAACTACGTTGAAATGTAGTTCCGTGTGTATTGGTGAAATATATTTACTCCTTACCACTTAAAATTGAGTTTGTTTTCCTTGTGATAAAAATTCGCATTTTTATTCATCTGTACTTTTTAGTTAAAATTTTCTTAGCTTATGATTTAAATTTAGTCTGATCTTTCATATTTAACATAAACGATATTTTGCTGAGAAAATTCAACTTCTTAGCCATCATAGTTCTTATCAATTCTTTTGCTCAACTAATTTTTTATTATAGAAAATAAATGTGAACTTTCTTTCTTTTTTCTATTATTGCAAATCGACTCTCTTCCAAATAACGGTACAGAACTGATTTTAATAACTTCATCCTTTTATATATGTATAATCCGTGCTAGTTAACATTTGCTCTAATTTCCTCCAAGTTTCTTGTACAATCGTCACTTCTTGTGCACTAAATCTTTTTCCTTATCTCCCGCCAATTCTGCTGTTCAGCAATTTTTCCTCATTCCTTTCGTACATATACATTCCTTTTCAGTATAAATATATGTATATCCTCGTTTTCGTTCAACCTCTCATAGAATTCACCCTTTCTTATACCACCCATATCTTCCCTTTCTTTGCCAAGTTCTGATCCCGACTGCGTCTTATGAACTCCACTTTTTCCACCAATTTTTTACTGACAGAGCTTATTTTTTCCGTAATCATTTCCAATTTGAGGCTTCTTCCATCTTGCTGCAGTTTTTTCCTCGTGTTTGTTCCTTTTACATGAAGATCTGCAATCTTGGACACCATCCAAGGCCTCGTGCGATGTTTACCCTTTTATATGAATGTTCGATTTTGCCCTCTATTTCAATTCGTTTGAATGTTCCTACCAATTCCACAGCTATGCTGCAAAGTTTTTGATATACCAGTTCCTCATGTTCTCTTTCAGGAGTAGATTTATTCATATCTTCAATATTATATTTTCTTTTTCTATTTTCAATTTTTATTGCTCATGTTCTATCTAACCTCATTCTTACTGTTTCCTGTTTTCCTTACCAGCTTTAGGATTGATATATCGGTGCAAATATTATCTCTCTCTTCATTCTTTTTTGTTCGTATGAATATACTTCAGACTTTACAATGAGCTCTTTGTCTTCCATAAAATCTATCGAGCGTCTTATTTATTATATTCAGTTTTATCGCTTCACGGAATATAGTAATTATTTAGGATTTTTGTTGATTGATGGACGATTTTTGTCATCTTGTATATTCATTTGAATCAATAAATCTCCGAGATATATCATATTTACTCATTAATACAATATTTTGCAATTTATCTAACAATTTACCTAGTTTCATATATTTTAATTTATCTTTTTATGATGATTCTCTTACTTTATGGCAATTAAAGGTTAAGGATAAAATGCATGATTTTTTTCTAAATCCAAATGCAATGGTTTTGGTTCTACATATTTTAATTCTGGACATGTCAATGATATACACGGTGAAATGTTAAATTATTATCATCGAAATATACATGACTACTTGAAGAATGATAGATCATACATATACGTATAGGTGGGTGGATATTAATATCAGTGTAACTTATGGTCGCTATTCTTTAGTTGTTACAAATTCTCTCTTCGCCTAAATTTTTTGACCAGAAACCCATCCCATCAGTTAGATGTTAGATCTCTCTCCTTTTACTTCTCCAATCCCTCCTTTCCTTGTTTACTGTACCCACTACAACTTGGCTTTCCTCCATATAACCTCCCTTTTTCCTCTCCGACCTTTTCCCTATAACTCTTTGGTCTCTCTTCCACATTTTAATCATTTTGGTCCTTTTTTATTTATTATTAACTTATTTTCGTCGAATTTTTTGCGATTCTCTATTAAGTTTCCTTCAATTCATCCTTTGGGGGTGGACAAGTTGTAACCACTAGCATTTTCCACATTTCCTATTACTCGAGTGTTCATGAGATATACAATGTACTAGGATGACTTACGGCGTGCGGGATAAATGGTCATAAGTTGAATTTCCTTTTGGATGTTTATAGGAAATAGTATATCCTACAGATTATGAAGACGCAACCCACTATGCTCAAATGATATTTTGTAGAATAACCCCCAGGATACAATACCAGAAATTCTTTTTCGATATTGTAGTTTTAAAATATAAATGAAAAGTCTGCTGCTAGGGATTTATTTCTGTTACAGTACATATAATAAGATCGTTTAATTAACATAAAAAGCTACTTTTACGATAATTTATACGTAATTTTTTATATACCAGCTATATGGTATGTGCCAGCTTTTGTACATATGGAGAACAGGTGTCACGCGAAATATCCGAACCGAAATGTGCGAACAGTTTTTCATTTCCAATTATATTTATTTTACTTTAACAAATACAGATAATGGGTGCAAAAAAATTCTCATGAGAAAATATAGCAGCTGAAACTTCACATACTAACTACTCCATGATTTATATTAAAGAGTTAAAATTATGTATCGAAATATGCTTTGAAAATTATGAATATTGCATGATTTCCAAATGATAGTTTTTCATATTATATCAATTAATGATAAGGGGAGTACTAGTTTCAAATACATTTTATATAATAAATCTGTAGCCTTTTCTAATTTTTCATATTGTTTGAATTATATTTTCTATAAAAAGTTATTTTTTGAATTTTTAAGTCAGACATACTGATAACAACTATAGATTCTAATATGAATGAAGCAGAATAATGGATATCATTCAACCTTACAGAAATAGTTTTGAAATTTCTCCCGTTAAAAATATCACATCTAAAGGAATATTATACTTCGACATGCTGAGAACTTTATTGGATCCATACAATTGATTTGCAAATATAGTTGTTAATCATTCTGAATAAAATTGAATCGTGCTCTCTATCCCATAAATGCTTATAATTTATTCTGTATGCAGCTACGCATCCAATGCGTAACGTTTGTACAAATAAACTTCTCTTGCTCTGACGCAGTCACGCTACATTTTTTATATTCGGCCGCGTCTACTTTTTTGAAAAATGAACAGCCGCTTATTACTCCATGCGTCGTGGATAAAGAGCGGTATATTTATTCAAGCGCTGACCATATAGAAAGTTTTGAGCTAGAATCTCAAACCAGAACTCGAATAAAATGAAAATAGAGCGTAGAAAAAGCGTGTGCAATTTTTCTCCCAAAACTTATTGTTAGCTACAAAAAATGCGATTGTACATCAAGTTTGAACTCAGGATCCCATCCACAGGAATTCATTTTTCTTTCGTGATACACGTCGGCTCGTAGAGGGACAAATTTACATTTAAAAATACAAATGAAAGAGCAAGAATACAAATAAATAACGGTCTAGTTGACCTGGAATTATTCTCTACTACTTTCGTGCCGATCGATTTTAATACAACTACCAATTTATTCTTCTGGAGGTGCGTGTGGAGAGAGTATTTAATCAAAGAAAATATTATCGTTTCAGTTCAACTTTTAATCTCAACCATCGAAATTCGTATGATTACTATACGTTATTTCGATATTTAACAATGCGGTTCATGATTTTAAAATATATTAATCCAATCTACAACATGCCACTTTGGATTTTTAGTACGCTAAATATTGATTGAAAAATTTGAATTGAAGCTGAAAAATGATTCCAAGTTATCTAAACAACCATTAATTGTACATTTGACTGTATTTAGCTCCATCATCATCGTTGAGTTTCATCTTTACATCCATCAATAGAACCGTGTTTCAGTTTATAGTTTCTTTGACTTTTTCATTTCCATTTATTCTTTCGCATTTTTCAATATTCGCCTTTTAAAGCGACAATTTCCTTTAACACTTTCATTTGGAGATAGCCACTCAAAATGAAGGACTGTACTAAAAATCTCGATCACTCAATCAGAAATGGAATAAGGACTAGTAAAATCTGGTACTTTCACTCTGTTTCCGATCTTTACCGCTTCATCCGGGCGCAGATATTTTCCAACACTTTTCAGACGACACAGAGAAATCATTAAGGAACGGATTCCCTTTTCCGCAGCCAAAAAGAGGATGGCAAATTAATCTCGTTAAAAATGGGAAACCGTTACAAAAACATCGGGACAAAAAACACCGAAAAGAGAGGGAAAAAAATTATATAAAGAGCCGTAAATAATTGGAAACGGTGCAGCGCTTTGGGGATTCCTTCCACACGAGCGGAGGAACAAAGGAGGAGGCGAAGCAGATGGGAAGAACTCGAGCGAAACACCTTATTATATTCATCTGAACGCAATAAAGCGACAGAACATCGATGTATCGTCAGGACGAGGAAAAATGGCGCGAGAGTGAAAGGATCCTTACGAGTGCTGACCTCGTCCGCATTCCCAGGGTCCGCTAATGTGTTTCCCCCCACACCCCTTCCCCGCCGTGTGTGTGGATATAAAAAAGAAGGAAAAAGACAAAGAGGGCATCCCATTCCGCTTCATAAAAGATTTCCACTGTTTTTATCCCACGACCCTTCTCCTCCCCGGGCAAGTTGATTCAGACCTCTGATAAGTGGCCGAGAGGTTTTTGGGAACTGTTAGAGACGTCCCTTTTGCAGAACGTGCGTAGACTGTGCACACCCAAGGAGTGCGTGTGTCTTTATATGGGTGTCGTCCTCCGATGAGGAGTAACTTTCCCTCTCGATGTCCAGCGGGTCGGAAGGACGTGGAGGATGCGGTGTAGAGAAGAGGTTTTTTTTATACGCCACCACACCTCTCGGGGCGTTTATTTTTGGTAGGATTGCGCTCTATCGCAATTGAATACGGGCGATTTGTGGTAGATAAACTATGTTTTTGGGACTAAGGATCTAATTGGTTACGGCGGTTTCTTGATTCTGAGAGTGTTACGCAAGAACTGTTTGGGATTCGCAGCTAGATGGGTGTTCAAGCTTTAAGGTGATTGGGTGAATTCCTAAATGGGTTCTACAAAAAGGAACCGATAGGCATAAACTGAAATACATATCGGGCTATTTCGAAAGAAATATGTTACTATTTTTTTCTGTTATACTGAAATTAAATATCTTATTTATGATTTATTTAAACCCCATATGCAATAAAAAGTTTATATAATTATACATATATTTCGGAATATAATCATTTTAGAATCGATATCTGATCTATGATTCGATGCTTAATTTATCAATTACCTAAGCAAATTTAATTTAAATTCATAAATACATGATCAAAAAGCGATTTGAAATAACGAATGAAAGAGTATTTTTTAATTACTCGACATTACTGGTAATGTATGAAGGCTAACAACGCGAATATGGGCGTTAAAGTGCCCCATCTAGTCAACAACAACGCAAATAGAAATTTCCGTCGTAATTGAATTTTTAGTCTGCGAGCTCACGGGAATATCCACCGGATAGCACCATTAGAAAATTAAAGAGCTTAATCTAACGTATGAAGGGATCATACAGGCCTATATTCTGCATAAGGAAAATTATGCGACACGATCAACAACAGCGCGGCTGGGCAATGCATATTCAAGCCGCCAGATATCCTCCATCACATCCCGCTATTTGCATCACAGGACGTCAGGAGTTTATTTACCCTGTTTCCAGCATGCATGGACCATCGGGTCTAGATAAGGAACGTCCTATGAACCTATGTCATCTACTTAAAAGGCCTCCATTTTGCACAGGTCGGATGAAATAAAGGGTTTAATTTTTCATTCCCCGGAATCTTTCCGCCTGCATCCACATGCGGTCGCTATGGATGCCGCATCCCTTTCCGAGGATCGTCTGAGATATTTATGCTCGGATTTCGGGAAGTATGGTGGCCGTCAAAGGTACCGATGATGCTTTTACTACCACCTGCGGGTTATCCATAGGAAGTGCAAATGTACAGACAGAGTACCGCGGCTGACCCCTTTCCACCTCCGGGCAAAAGAGGTTTTTTAAAGCCGATCAACTGTTTAAAATTTCACCGCGTAACGTCCAGACGTCCGATGTTTCGCTAATGGAAAACCGAGCGCGAATTTGCGAAAACCTATTCACTCGGTTTTTTGCAAAGCGATTTTAGTTCGATCGAGAGAGATTGAATTTAAATCGGCCGAGAGTGATTAACTAAAACCTCGTCCTTTTTTTTTGTCGGCCTAGGTTGCGCGAGTGAAAATCAAATTTTTTTCCATCGCGCTTTCGGTTTAAATAGGCGCTTTTAGGTGTTGATTTTTGAGGATATGAACGTCACGCCTGATTTCTTTTATTGTCAATGATGCTTGTGAAATACTCTTAGAGGATATAGATTTACTTGGATTGCTTTAAAATTACTCATTAAATATTAACGTAACAATTCGATTTAGGGTTAAACTCTAGAATATTTTGATAACTTAATAAACTTTCATTCTCAATGTATTTGGATAACACCTAAATTTGATATACTTCACTGCTTTACAAGTTAATAATATTTGAACATTTTAAAATTATCCCTTTAATCTTCAATTCAAGTAATGAAATACCGTTATACATTTAGTATTAAAAATATGAAGAAATTTTTGCTTAAAAAAAGAACCTAAATGGCTTATTATACATTATTTATTTAACTTAATAACACATCGTTATACACACGATGCTTATTACAAAAATTTAAATACTAGCTTTGAGTCTATTTCTAAGGACTCATAGTCCATATATATAATGTACTATATATTTGATTCGATTTTATTTGACGAATATAATTAATATATATGGTTTACAAGTTAAATATTTTTTCTCATCGGACCCAATCGTATATCAATATGTTATTCATGAGGTTTTGGCCTGCAGAACAGTCTTGCGGTTACGCAACGTGTATTTTTTGAAATTCATAACCGTTCTAGTCATTTTACAAGCATTCCAGAAATAATATAATAATAATAACCCATTTAATTTTCCCCCTTCTCCTCGAAAATCACCAAACAACCTCATTTTTCCTCATAATTCCTTTGACGAAAAAAGTTTTCCCGACCAAACCGCGCGAGTGTATTCCATCGGAATTAATTCTGCGGAAGGGAAAAAAAGTTTCCCGTAGCGTGGATTGATCGGTGGCGGCGGTGAAAGAGGGGGCAGTTTATCTGCGCATTGGCCCAATCGGAGGCACTCTTTCGATTCCCGGGAAGCACGTGAAAGGAAGATACAGCGAAAGGAGTGGTGCAGAAGAGAGCGGAATACGAGGGGTTTCCTTCGGCGCGAGAGCTTTCTTCTGTCCGGCAAAAGGCGCTACCCGGAAAGATGTGATGGATCACCGAGGAACTTAAATGGATGACGCATTGGCGCCTAAAGAAGACGCAGAAGGGCTTTCGGAATGAAATGAAACCATACTAACTTCAATCGCTCACTCCTTATTACCTGCTCAGCAGGGGATTCCTTTTCGGCAACAGAACTCAACGTCATAGTCTGCATCTTTTTGTAAGCCTTCGTCGATAAAAGTCTTAGCGGTGAACACCTTCATCTCAGACTGTTAGTCGTACGAGAAATAGGTAATGCTTTCATCTCCGGGGATTGGGTGTAGAAATGATCAAAAGCTAATTGGATTTATGTACGTACTAGTGTAATTGATACTTGTTTACGTAGCAATGTAATATATTTTCGTAGATTATTAAGAATAAAAATAAGCTTTAGTAAATATGGAAATAATAATACTAAAATAATAAAGGGAAATAACTAACTAACTAAAACTTATATAACGTGCCTTTTAAAAGCTAGTATAAACTTAACAAAAGAACAACTACTGAAAAACCTTTTTTTTCCTTATTCAGCTCATTCATTGCGTTCGTTTACACCTGTATTTAAATTAAACGGACGCTGAATTTTAACTTAAGTGGTATTCGAAACTGTGAAATCATTTTTCATTTTAATGGTTATGGCCTCGATTTCTCATCCGCACTCATTTATATTTATTCCATCATAATCTAAATGTACATTTTCTACTTTTCGTTGTAGGTATTTCTCATATATCAACCAATATTCGTTTCTAATGCAGATGACTGCGGACATTATTGCATATTTGGTTTCAATAGGCCGACGATAATTTGAAAATATTACTTTTAATCGCCGTAACAACAATGGAAATTCGCGCGTAAAATTTCGGTCAATATTCCTTTGTTTTGATAATAAGAAAACACGACGTTTTTTTCGATTAGAACAATGCTTTCAAAATGGGTCATCGGGTTGAAATTTTATGTTCCTATGAATTTTTGTGAAGTGAAATTAGTATTCATAACATTACTCATCGTAAAATAGTCGCCATTTAATAATGCACGACGATAAATTCATTAGCAAAAGTATTTGGCTGGCGTAATATTAATTCTGATCTTGTTTAATTACCTATACGCTGCACATATACTTAATTATAATTAACCGTAGTTTTGTTTATCCTAAAAATTAATGTTCCTTCATTAGTGAAAATAATTATTATGCATTATCACGTACGGAAAGAAGAATTGTCTTTTGAAATATTTTTATAATTTCGTAATTAATCTAAAATGTGTAAAAATGTGTGCAATTTCAGTATCTGTTAACTACGAGTTTGTACACAGAGAAGAAATTGACGCGCGTCATCATAAAATTTTCTACATATCTTAAAATTTGATCATCTCAAAAAATGTCAACATATTTGGTCGTTTATTAAATTTTTATGTATTTTTTCTTTGAATTCAACGGTTTCATTTCCTATAACTTACTGTTATCAACCCCTCATATTACATCGAGATTATTTATAGATTATAAATTTAAACATTGTACATAATAAACATTATTTTTTCCTTGAGACCAAATACATGAATTTAAATTTATATCGTCTTTGTACCCACTGATACTTGAAATCTAAATGATAAATGGCACTCGGCGATGTTGGTGCGGAGTGACTAACGTCCTAAGTAGGCCTGGTTCAAAGAGCAGTCGGTGCACCTTGTTGCCAGCTGGCACTGTGTTTACTCTAATGCATACAAATATCAAACACCCCGGAGACAGAAGCGCACACACATAAGGGTCGCCGTTCGGTAAATAATAAATCGCTCGAACAGCAACTTTAGGACTGAAAAGTATTTGGGCGGGAATCGGAGAAAGCAAGATCTAGAGAACCGTCAGCAATCCATTCCGAGAATTTTTCCCTTCCTCTCGAGATGTATTAAGACACATTGAGAGGTCCGAAAGAAAGATTGATCGAGAGCGGCATGTGCTGGATGGCTCTCTCCTTTTTCTTTTTATCCATACGTTATTCCTCTTTTCTTTCACCCGAGGTGCTAAGATTTGAACCACGCCAAGGGATTTGGGTCGAGAGCGCGAACTTTAACGGCCTTTCGCTGTCAAGTGGTCCGTGGATTCAGGAAATAAGGATGGAACAGAAGACGCACGAAAAGGAGAAGTGGGAAAACGTGAGAGAGTTTTGGAACCTCTTATTTTTTCGTCGCCCAGAAATTACGGCGAGGAAGACAAAAAAGATGGGATTTTTTCCGCTACGTATCGTCTTTATTGCTCCATCGATTCGGATCGAAATTTACGGCCCATTCTATGATTTTACGCTTCTCTTCGGAGTTCTCCGGGCGAAATGGCCCGTTCTGCCGAAACGGCCGGCGGATTGTGTTATTGCCGGATGGAAATGTTCCCGGTTCAATTGTGGTCGCATATTGAGTGGTGGCATCTCCGTTTATAAGCGGCGAATGCTCATGGAGCGTCGGAGGAAGAGGGGAGTTCTGATCCTTTGGGGGAAACGCAATGCAGATATTGTTATTTAAAGGTTGTGGTCCTAGAACGTGACCGTGAGGATTATAGGGTGATGATAAGGAGGTTGTTTGTGATGATTTTGCACCAAGTATTATGTAATTATTTATATTTTTGATGTTAAATTGTCGCGATTAGGTCGTTGAACTGGAACAGCTGTTGACAATAAAATCTTCGGCGATTAATATTTTCCTTATTCATTGCACATGCGAATTATTTCCAAATATATTAAAGGTTTTTTTAAAGTTGGTTGCACAATGCTTATTTCTTAGCTCTTAAAACGAGTCATTTATTCAGAGACTTATATGGAAATAAGTGGATATATTTCTTGAGGTAAAAGGTTTAATTTATCTATTTTTTCATGCTGTGCTTATAGTCTACATTCACGCATCACTGAACTAAATAAATCGGGTTGGATAAATGATTATCTGTAATAGTAATAAAATCATTTTATTTTACTCTTATGGAAGCTTTCCTCTTTGGTATTTTTCAGGATATTTTTAATGAGCATTTCCTACATTTAGAAATACATTAACTATTTTAGATTTAGACAAATTTTTTGTTTATTTAAAAATATCAGTTATACCAAGCGCACCAATGTAGTACTCTAAAGCCAATATTTTTTATATATTCTCTGTGTATTGGTAACTTTCCACTAACGCTGCATTACATTAGTTGAATGTTAGAAATCAAATCCTCATAACAATTGAGAGAGAGTGGCATTGTTACACAGTAGTATCCCTGGTTTCAATGCTACAGCAGAGCATATACTTTTAGGGTTTCCTTTTTTGTCTCCCTCACAAAATCACACTTGGAAGCTCTCTTTCGAATGGAGTTGCCATGAGACCATTCCCACTCAAATTGCATCGACGCCTTCCGTCAAATTTCTGCGTGAACAGAGATTCCCACAGGATTTTTCCGAGTGCACATTTTTGTCATTCGCAGAAAAAGGCGCATTTTTCGTCACCTCATTTGCCTTTCGGAGTGCATTCCCTCATCCCTTTCAAATGCTCCATGGGATTCCATCTCTAGAGAGTTGAAGCCAATTCTTTCCTCAAAATCCTGTCTCCTTCCTCAAAACTCTCTCCATATTGACGCCAAGGTTAGCACCTTTCGATAAATTTCCCGTTGAGTATATCGAACGGATGCGTAAAGTTTACCTTTATTAATGCTTCGTAATTTGAGCTTCCTTTATAAATCAATTGTGAAAGTCTAGACGAAAAATAATTACAAATAAGATGTCGAAAATTATAAATGAGAAGGATCGTATTAAAGATATTTCTTTACTTTCTTTTATGGCAATCCATCTTCATCCATCATCGATTCTATCGCTTTTTATCGAGGTAGAGTACAAAATACTATAGGATAATCTTATTTTTCATTATTCTCACTTTAAAAGAAAGGTTTATTCATGTACAGATAACATTTAGGAGCTGGATCAGAAGGTCATTTTACGAAAATAGACGTAACAAGGGAATAAGTATTGAATAATGAATATTGAAAGAAGACGCAGTTTTCTTGGATATGTTTTTCCTCTTAATATTTTGTTTCGGCGATAGTATTTTCAAGTTTATTTCAGTTAGTTTCGTTTGTATTCTCTCAGGAGTTTTACGATGAAAAATATTGGGAAATATCATTTTCTTTTATCGTGTACATGGTAAACTGAACTTTTGGCAGTTCATATATTTCTTCACGTATAATTTTTTTTATTTTTGTTCCCTTTTTCTAATTTTTATTTACTCATCTTTTAAACATCCTTATTAAAGTCATAAATTTATATTTTTCTGATTATTTAACCAGAGGTCATATTTTCAGTTTCCCATTACAGAATTTGCTACTTATAGAAATATTTATTATTATTGCCAAACTGTAGTAATGTCTAAACGGATGGAGTAAATGAGATTTTAAAGTATTTAATTAAAGCTTCGTTAAAGATCCCAGAGGTCTTTTCATGAGTAGAAATAAAAGACAATTTTGCGAACGAAAATGAAATGTCTCTTCAACTATTCTTTTTCCTTCGTCCTTTTTTATGCAGTATCAAAAGTAGGTAAGGAACATTTCGTCTCTCTTTTCATGAGCTTCTGTCTGTTTCAACAAAGTACCTAAATTGTTTTCTTTGTTTTTCTCAGACAGTTTGTTCCATTGCTTTAGAGTATGGAACGTCTACATATCCTCTACCGGAGAATGGATTGCTTTTTTACATTTACTTTGTAATTAACCTGGAATTTATGTAGAATGACGTGCTGCAGAAGAGTTTTAGGATAATTATATCCTCCCTTATAACG
Organism: Pantala flavescens; assembly: GCA_020796165.1. Classification (NCBI taxonomy): domain Eukaryota; kingdom Metazoa; phylum Arthropoda; class Insecta; order Odonata; family Libellulidae; genus Pantala; species Pantala flavescens. The sequence continues at coordinate 28,337,256 of CM036878.1, forward strand.
TCTTTACCTCAGGGGATAAGTCGTTAAAATCCAGTGCACATTTGAATGAATGCAAGATATAACAGACGCGAAAATAGTCTGACAGGCTCTAGATTGCTTTGATAAATTCTCAAGAACACGATGTACAAATGTTTATGTCACATCGAATACCATCTTAGTCTCATCTAAAAGTCCAGAAAATTGTTCTCAAAATATCTTTTGTGGAAAACTTAATTTAAAATTAAAAACTTGAAGTTATGAAGGTACTGCAATATTGACTGTGACAAGTTACTATTTTGATTATAAAGTAGACAGACTTTATACAAGAGTGAATGTAAATGCATATCACGCCTTTTAAGAAATGAATAGCCGATTCACTATTTTCTTAGAGAATTATAGGATTTTTTTCAAAACATATTCTTATTTTACATATCATCATGTAGTTGTATCATTTTCGTAGTTAATTAGTGTACATGTTTAATATTACTTGTTTATCATAATTTTTATTCAAAGTTAGTGGTTGACAAAATAGTTGCAGCTGGAAATACCATTTTCTTAATATTAATGGAAAAATGGAGTAGGAAATAAATTTTTGATAATAACTTATAACTCCGAATGAAAATCTTAATGATTATATCACCCCCAATATAAAGGAAGGCCTTTATAATTTCTGTACTTGGCCTTAGGTCGTTATTAAGTATCACAGAAACCAAAGAAAATTTTTTCAATGAGTTATGAGGTACTTATTGTTTAAAAATATAGATTCTTTTCTTGTTACTACATTTTTACTATAATATTCTAATACCTATCTCACAATATATTTAGACTAACAGTATCGTAGCAGGAGAATATATTTATATATTAGAAGATTTAAAATGAACTGTAAATTTAGGTACATAAGAAGGTAAAGTAGCAGCACTGGGAGATGGCATAATCGTGTTAATAAATTTGGCTGGTAATTTATTTAATCTTGGAGAGCAACTCTCTTGGAACAGCCCCGTGTAAAAAATATTACTCTCCTTACTTTCATACAGAGGAGTAATTCTAGAAGGACCATGACGCCTCATTACGTTTCCGGCTCTGGTAAAAATTCCACCTTCCACTTTCTCCCTGCATTATCGCTGCCTAGCAACGATGCGCGGTGGTTAAATTACCTCATAATTTTCACTTATTTCACCGCGGAATTCGCTCTCGGCAGTCCACTCAGAAAATCTCTTCCCATAGTTTTTCATTCCCAGCAGCAGCCTGCGGTGGATGCAATAGTTTACAGCAAGGTGCTTTTCTATTTGATACCGAAACGCAGTGCATGTGTATCTATCACTATGATATATTAACTATCCCAAAAGTATCCTTAAATGTCTTCATTTGCGAATCTTTTTGTAGAATTATATTGTTGATAAATATGTTATAATTTTATTTGTCAGTCGAGTTACACATATCAAAGAAAATAAGTGTATAAAGGATTGAAAGCCTTATAAACTTAATAACCTTATAGCTACAGGAATATATTGAGAGTGTTATATAGTATAATATTTAGCAGTGGTCTTTCTAGTTTAAAAAGAATGATACGGTGTGTAGTCGTTATATTTTAATGCAAAAAGAAACTCAATTAATCCGATAGTCTTTTTAGTTTCATACCCATTTATCGACCTTATTTTATTACTGAATCCAAATCGTTCAACGTTAGCATCTAAATTATACTTCAATTCTATTAGTCTGAAGATAAAATAAAACGCTAAGACTGTTTATAAAGGTTTTATTTACTCCTAAGCCTTGAAAATTTATATTAAATTCATCATTCGTTCATTATAATAATGTAAACTTAATGATTCTATCCAATAGATGTCGGTACAGTTTATGAATATACCTCAATTCTCCCAATTTTGTGCAAGGATACACTCTGTTCTTTTGATAGCTACCAACGTCTTCCCAAATTTCTTTCAGCTCTTTTCTCAAAATTTTTCTTAATATTAGACTTACTATAATCTCGAAGTATACCTTCCTTCTCATTCCTCTTCATTATCTCTTCTTCTAAGGAACCTAAAAATATTCCGAAAGAGAACAAAAATCTTTCTCGCCCACCCATTATAGTTATCGTAAGTAAACTTTCACCTTATATATACAACGATGCATTTTTAGAAATACCCTGGCACGGATTAATTACTCCGCTAAAGAAAACTCGACCTTTTCAGCTTACCAAACTTTCCTCGCTAGTATTTCCGCGTCTGCATACATAGCACACCGGTTGCCATAGCGTCGTCTGAATCCCGTATTTTTCCCGTGCCACGGTTCAAAGGCCTCCCTCATTTGCGTCCGACAAAAGGAGTCGCGAAAAGGACGATTCCCGTGGGAAAACGTACTTAATTCCGGAGAGATCGCTTTTTCTTGTCCGTCGTCGAAGGGGATAATTGCAGTCGACCCTTTCTCCCGCCGCGGTTTTTTCCCGAATCAATTTCGCCTGAATTTTCAATTAATGGCCGTCATTAAGGTCGAACGGTTTGCGGGCCTCCGGGAGCGTCTTCTTTAAACGCCCTGAAAATACCTTTTTAAAGCGGAGAGGAACGTTTCCAATGGGGTAAGAGCTATCTATTCGAAGAGTGTGTTTTTCAAATGGCGTAGATTGGGTTTCTCTGTAAGGTGTTGATGTGATGCATTGTTAGAACTCGGAATGGGATTTTCAACTCACGATTATGTGGAATCCTTGAGAATTGAGGGTTGCGTGAGGTTTCTAAGAAGAGACTTTTGTTTGAGTCTTCATCGCATTTGAAGGAAAGGTTTTTGTGATATTTTTACTGTTGAAATTTATTGGCTAAGAATATTTTTCTACTAAAATTTCGCGATATTTAATGGATTATATTTATTATTATTTTATATGTATTTATGTCTATACAGGTTGAAAAATACACATACAAAATACGTATTACATTACGTAGTGTATTACATAGTATACCTATAATTATAATAATAATAATAATATCTATATGACTACAACGTCTATCTTTACTGTAGAATCATCCCTTTAGAGACTTGGAAAATGTTCAGCGTTATTGCTGAATGAATAGGTCATTTACCTTGTAATAGGGAGTTGGCTTGAGTTTGTCACTTTAACTTCTTCACAAACAGTTTAAGTTTTCCAGATATACATCTCTGTACCATATCCTAAGAGCTAATCGTTAATTAACATACATACACTTAAAATACAGAAACTAACAACGAACGATGTACGATTGAATTTTACACTGGATAATTATTATATGAGGTGGATATGGAAAATGAAAACCTTCTGTTTTCAATTGATACTCATGCATTTCCAATCCTTAAAAGAAAGAAAGAGAGATCCACAACTGTCTCCGAATCCTGATTAGTTTCCGAAAGCGATCGTTTTTCTAGACGGCATCTAAGATGAGTTGAACTTTAAGGCGATGGAGATGCAACACAGATTATCGATTCCATACCGATTCTCCACAGGAGCATCTCCGCAGAACAATAAGGGAAAGTTTCTCATCGAATCCGACGTTAAACTTTAGGCCGCCTTTCACCGTGCACTAGGAGAAGGCGATAACACGCCAAAGCGTTCGTTCCAGACGTCAAATTCCGGAGCTTTCATAATCAGGAGCATAAATCCAATTACCTCGGCGGTTTTAGACGTTGCTCCGTTTGATTTGACATTTTCCCAAACAAACCTTAAGGGAGAATCTGTTCCCAATCCCTTACTCTTCCACGCTCCGATCACCTTTTCAGACGTACCATCTCTTTCCACGCCTTTCTTTCGCCTCGATACCCCCTGCAGCCTCAATCAATCGCTTCAACTTCCAAAGGGTTTTCATCCCCAACACACTCCCGGGCGATGGGAAGGAAATCCCCGGCGAAAGGCGGTGGAAATCGGTGGGAAAGAGGTACGAACGGCATCGGTAAAAACACCGCGAGGTAAGAACCGAAGGCGGCGGTTCGTTCGCAGGTTTTTCCTTCGGGAAAAGGTTCGCAAAAATTGCCGATTTCGTTTTTTTTAGTGGGTCGATGGCGTCGGCAAAAGAGTTTGCTGACCAAAGGGAGAGGTTCGCCGGAGAATGGAAATTAAAAGTCCCGCTTTTTATTCCGTAATCAATGGGGATTTTTTTATTCCGCGAACAAGAGGCCTTTGTTACGCGGAGCCTTTGTTCTAGGAAACGGAGATAAAATTATTTTTCGATCTGAGGAAGGCTTTATCTCGCATCTTGTGGCGAGCCTTGGCTATTTGTTGACTGCGACGACTTAAAATTAATTGGCGCTTTGATGACTTCCTTACCTGAGTGTTACGTAACTCGTGTATGTTTGATTGGTAGGGAGCTATTCATGAGGAGGGTTGGCGTATTGGTTGGTAGGGAACGTATTTTAATTCCGCCGTAAGAGCTCTTTGTTTTTAAATACAGTTAGTGAATGCATTGCATATCGTATGTATGCATATAGAAGCTATCTCACGAATTCTCTCAATTATATTTCCTTTTTTCTTCTTTAAACTAGCTCTGGATTTATTACGCTCTAGATTAAAAATTACGTTACATAGAAACCTTAGTGAGGTGAAATAAGTTTATAAATTTATTCAATTACATTCAAATTCAACTGATATATTTACTTTTATGATTGAATTTTTCCTAGTGAAGCCTCAACAGTTAATTTTCTGTGGAAATTTACAAAGTTGTTTTTATTACTATGGCATTCCACGAAGTCACGCCTTCTCACATTGATTTCATTCTCAACAGTTAAATTTAAATAACATTGTTTCATGATTTTATTACATATAATTACATGAAGGTCGGTAATGGAATTGATTTTCTTATATATACTGCCATGTCTTGTGCTACTTGATTGTTACGATCGATTTTTTCATTAACATATGAATAAATTTAATAAATGTGTACCGATAAATAAAAAGAAGAAATGTACTCTTTCTTAAGGTATTCATTATATGGTAGATTATTGATGTAATTTAATCTTGTAACTTTTTTCCTGCAAATCCTTGTCCGATATATTACAATCTACAACCACTTTAGAGCCAAAAATGGCTATTTGTACAATTTTAAAGCGGAAAAATGAAATGTATTCCCGAAGGTGGACTCTCTCACTGATTACTTTTTCATCAAGAATTAATTTCTTTCCCTTACAGAGTCGGCAAACCCTTTTCCCAACCTCTTTCGACTCCTCTAATTAGATTTGGATGAATGCCCTCAGGCTTCTAAGAATTTCATCTCGACTGGAAACTATCTCGGTTTTAGGTACAACTTCGTAGAACCCTCCAAATTTCTGTGCGGCAAATATTATTTCTTAATTCTACCGCAAAGAATCTTAAGTTTGGGGCTGTGTTAAATTGTATGGTGCCCGAAGCGCTTTCTATCGTGATTCAGAGACATTAACGCTATTACGATTTACTTTATTGGGTAATTGATCATATTAATTCGTCATTACCGTAGTTACGAAGGTTCTTTCAGTTAAAAACAATTTACCAAAGAGTATAAGTGAGAATTATCATCAATAATCGATGTACATAGAACAATGTAAATTCAAAACGTTTTCGTCCATGAAATAATAAGTAATTTTCAAGGAAACAGTTTAATGTAAGCAATAGAAGACTAATATTAATTTTATGTTACACAATATTGAGATAAACTTTGACTGAATACCAATAATAAACTTCTAATACTCCTATGATAGAGCAAAACATTACAAAGATATATTTGCACCCTTAATATCCAATAATAATAGTTGAGGAATTTTTTGTGATATTTTTTCCGTTTATCACATTCATTTGAGACTACGATTATAGTTCAGATTACATTCGAATTATGATCTTAAACCTATTACATTTACCGCAATTTCTTCATAAATGCGTATCGTGAATTAGAGACATATGTGCGCGTGAGTAATACACACGACGCGCAACGCTGTTGAATCGGTCAGTGGCATCTCTATCAAATATGATGGATCGGAAATGGGAACAGACGATGATCTGGCGATTAGGCGTGTGGTTGATGAATGACGTCACAGGAGACATCCTTACCTCGGCCATGGGGTTTCGCGTCTTGAACGGGGCTTAAGTAGAAGATCCGTCATCCCCTGCGATTAAAAGCTGTAACTGAGCGGGATTTGAAAAAAGAATGGCCGCTCCATTTATAACTCTTCGCCAATGAAGGGAGATTCAAAGATTAACATTTTCAGGGACAAATGATGATTTTTCTCCCGTGCCATTTCTTTTTTTTTACTTTTCAAGACTCGCTTCGACATAGATCGATTATCGATGTTTTTTATCCTCGGGTCATATTTACGAAGGACGTCAACTTGTCAGGTTCAAATCCGTAGTTTTTACCCTTTGAAATATCATTTAAATGTCGAATTTATCCGTGACGGTTTCTTAAATTTTGTTCTTGTGAGGCTTTGGTAAAATATGAGGGAAGGAAATATTCATCCGGGTTGAAAGAAACGAATGAATGATGAAATTTTAGGTAGATTTGTCGAGGAATCCATGAAATTTTAATTGTTCCGTTTCAGGTACCTCTATCTCTTTCTACTTAATAATTGTAATATTCTTCACTTTAAAGTATTATTCTTTATCACAAATATGTGCTTATGAAAATTACTTCAAGGATCCCATCCGTGTAAGGCAAATCTATCCTCTAAGGAGTTCTTTCGTTCAAATTTTGGATGCCCTGAATACAATGTATTTGTATAAGTGAAATGACATAATTAGAGCAGTTAAATGTTTACTATGAAAAGCTATAAACGCATATATTCGCTTACGGATAAATATGAATATTTATTGCCATACATAAGTAGCAAAATAAAAGTACACGAGGCTAATTTATTTATAAGAGGATTTTTCGCGCTGTTTTGTACTTTTCTGGATATGTTGAGTAGCTATCTCAAGAAATGCTTCGATTGTGTTTCCTGTTTTTCCAAAAGAAATTGTAAACTGTGTTTGAAATATAAAAGACCACATTAACGGTGGATGAAAATAGACGGTTAAAGGATAAAATTTATAATATTTATTTTTTAATTTCTGTCAGTCTGCTTGTTGATTTTAATAAGAGAAATATGCCCTGAGAAATTACGGTGTGTATGAATATTTGAATGGCAAAGTAATCTCAGCTAAAGCGGCCGGAATCCTTAGACTACGATTCACGAAAACAAAGGAATCGTTTATTTACCAACATTTCTCTAGGTCACAAATTCTCGGGTAACAAACGACTTAGGAACCACCATTTTTCTTGTCTGCATCAGTTTGTTGTACGTTTCTCTCCCTGCAAGAATTCTCACTCCACGACGTATATTAACATCGCGCGGATTACGTACATCTCTCCTTGCGTTCAAATAAGAACGCCTCGGGGCACACGACTGATCCCACGGTGGGAAGACGACAGCAATTTAATTCCCCCGAGACATGCATCGAGAATTACTGCAGGATTTTATGAACGACAATAAGCGGAAGGCGATGAAATACGAGCGGAGAAGTTATGCATAAAACGAGAGCAGTTAATGGAAAAGCTAAGGAAAATTGGTTGCAGTTGAGGCAAAGGCCGCGGATTAGGGAGGGGTTTTCTAAGGAAAAATCATGTTTAAGGTATAAGGAAGCTGTGCGGGAAGTCGCTTCCGATTATCGAGGAGACGTGCGTGTTTCTCGAGTTGCTAGGGGAAGATGACGACTGCTCCGGAGGATGGGATTGGAGGATGTAAGATTCCCTCATCCGCTTTCATAAATTTTTAGGCCCCTGACGAGGGTCAAGTGATGGAAGGGAGCAGATGTGAATAGCGATAAACATGCGTTGGTATGTATGGTTATTTCAGGGAAATATAAGGTCCTCTGATTTATTTTGCTGAATTTTCTTTTTGTTATTCAGAAAATCGTTACTGCAAAAGAGTTAAGTATTGATATCTTCGTAGGATTTTGCATAATGTAAGTTACATTTATACATCCAATGGCTATTCGATATGTTTTAGTTCATATAATCATGAATTGTAAACGAATCTGAGACAAAAGACGTTTTCTTAATCAAACTGTAGTCTGCTCATTTATCTAGGTCTGTGCTTTAAATTGCTTGAAGGAATCATCGATTGATGAAGCATTCATGAACATTCATATCATAAAGGAACAAGAATAGATAAATAGGCAAATTTCGAAATGTTTTGTTCGTTCAATTAGATGACCTATCATGATTTTACCTAGTTTAAAGTTAATTTTGATAATGATTTCTTCCTTGGCAAACCGTGTTGACATTTTAATTATTTCTTTAAAACAGGAGAGCTTTAACATTCCTGTCGGGCTTGCTTCATAAGGAATAGATTGTAAATAATGTAGGTTGCTAGTTCGTTCTTTATTTCCTAACGGACTAAACCATCGAGCCATTATACTAAAATTTGGACACTTATTTCACCGCAGTAAGAAAAAGTTAAATTACTACTATTCGCTTAAAAAACTTAGCAGCAAGAGGAAGAGTGAAGCAAAAGCACATTAGACATTTGAGCACCTTGTATATTCTGTGCTTTGGTGAATATTAGAAAATAGGAAAGAAAGTGAAAGATACCCAACAGAAGTTAAAATGTGTAAAATTTTAAGTTAGGAGGAACTCAGTACTTCATTATTACCATTCAACACCATCTCTACTCACTAGAGTCTAAGTTTCTAGTCCATCCTTTCTAACCAAATCCAATTTTCACCGAAGCGACGGGGCTGTCTCCGAAAACTTTCGCCAAAGCGGATTTTGCATTTCACATCGGGTGTATGGTTAAGTAGATTCTTATTTATAAATTTATTCCGAAAAATTCGGGCCATAGATTCCCTTCTGTGAGAGGCGATAGCGTGTTTCGTGGCGAACTAAGGAAGAGGCGTTCCACGCAAAGGATAGGAAAAAAGGAGAGGAAGATAAGGAATAAGAAGTTCTGAAGCTCGGATTATTGGAAAAGAGGAAGAGAGAGTCTCTTGGAATGGAATTTAAAATTTCAAGGCAGAGAATAATATCCGTGGATAGGGAAATGAGGGGTGGAGTGGGGGATTATTGTATCGAGGCGGGAAAGAGGAAGAAGTAACGCCTTTCAAAACCAAGATTAGAAAAAGGGAATGTAATGGATTGTATGGCTGAATTTTAACCGAAAACGGAGGATTTATCTCTCAAAAGAAGAACACGCGTGCCGGAAACGTTTTCGGGGATATCTCATTTTCATTTACTGCGGAGTAAAAGTTTTTGGGGGAGATTACGGTCTGTTGGAGTCTAACTTTCTTTGTTTCCATTCTTGAGTACTAAAGAAGAAAAACAGAATCCTTTTGGAGGTAGGAAATTCCGCGTTTACCACGTGTTCAAAGGTAAAAGATCTTTCGCTCTTACCAAATTATCATTAAACTTGACATGAAAAAAAATTGTTTTTTCCTTCCTTAGAAATGAAATAGCTGGAAAAATTAAGTTTTAATAGAAAAATTCTCGGAAATCTTCATTAGGAGTTAATTGATTCTCAAAATCGGTACCTTATATGATATCAGAGAATGAATTGCCTAAAATTTGTAAATTATTTAGTATTAAAATCATACCTAAGTCTTAATTTTCATTCATAACGGTAACTTAACATATAATAAATATTTGGATATGAAGTAATGTTGTCATGCATTTATTCATAATCTGATATCTCTAAATTATACTTTATTAAGTCAAACGATGAATATGAAAATCGACGAAAATATATTATAATAGAACAAAACGATATTCAGCACAAAGGGTGGAGCTTATTTTACAAGTACATAGCATATGAAGTTTGTAGTCTAACTCTTATTTTTCAACTCCTAAAAAAGCATAAGCTTTAGATCAGAATTAAGGAAATCCAAGGAAATTATATAAGGATATATGAAGGTCTTAAGATAAAAATATAAATTATGAACAAATGAAATCAATATTAGAAGGCGTGACTTCGTGGAAAGCCATAATATGATGAAATCTTTGTAATTTTCACTAAAAATTTGATTTACTCACAATGAAGCAATTGAGTTCCTCCTCTTGCAAACTTGAATGATAGATACTTAGGAGTTAACGAGGAGTTATACAAATATGGAGAAAACCTCAAAAGCACATTGAATCATGCATTTCCTTTTTTAGCTCGTTAAATTAATAGATTCGGAGTTTAGTGAAGAGTGTATCGTCCACTTTGACTAAAGTAAATTGAAACATCAAAATGCCAAAAAAATACTTACCATGATTAACACAAGAGGAACTGCTTCCATTAAATTATTCGTAAACACTGAATAATAAATCGAAATTAATGCGTATATTTCGATATTTGACATTATTACCACTGGATGAACACATTAATTCCGCCCCGTACTTTTAACGACTCCTCCTACTGATTCTACGAGGGATTTTCAAACAGCTGTTTCGCTCTTTTTATTTCCGTGTTAATCTGGTAGCTTCGTGACTCTAATCGATTGTTCACACAATTTTTCTTTCCGATGGATATACAATACGCGTTCCACGCTGGAGCTGCGTATTTTTTCACCGACGAGAGTGCGACATTCATTCCGAACATATCTCTATGAAGTCACGATAAAACGGACCCAAATGTTCATCCCGTCGATTAAATTAATTAAAGGGGATGATGATAAATATTTAATCCGTGGAAACGATGTATTTATCCATCGAAGTGAATTTATCTCCCGCGTAATATTTCACGTCCTGTCACCTGAGTGTGGAGAGTCGATAAAAATGCTTTTAATCTCCGAATTTTTTCTCCCGATGATTAATTCGCACATGCTAATGGAACGGTAATATATAAATTTACGCATGTTGATTAAACTCATGACACTATCCACAGCGCTTAATTTACGGTACAGTTCGTATTTTTATCTTCATAAGTTCTGTTAGCATTAAATTTTGGAAAATTTTCAAAAGATATTTTTTATCTTCATTCGTGACCTATCTACGAAAACTAAAGGGAGAAAGAATGTAATATTTCTTGCATTTTATGAATGATCGACTTCTAATCTTTGTTGTTCTTCAATTAGAACAAGCATTCCAAGGATAATATATTGATCTACCTCAAGGTTAGATTTAGAAAAATGACCTTAGATTTTGAAAAATGAAACCAAGATCATCTTACCTTTTAAGGTTAACATAATCATTGCATGTATTTCAAAAGAAAGATTTTCGTCACTTCTAAAATTCTGCGGGCAGTGATAAAACTATGGTAAATTTTTAAAGGAACATTTTAAGCTTTACAGCTATATGTGGTTAAATATTTTCTTATGTGAAAACCTGTTTGAAGAGAGGTTAATTTTTGATTAACAATATCCGTTGCTATGGAGGTATTATAGTCACTTCTAACTACTGTATTATGATATTCGTAGTTCTAACTAAATCACAACATTAAAAACGAAAACATCCTCTGGTTATATGAAATAGTGCTTGTCTTGGGCCTCCCACAGAAAGTGTTGGAGTTTCTAAATTCTCTGGAATCTCAGAAGAAGCAAAGGAAAATCTAAGAGAGGGAAGGATAATTTCAACTCGAGCTCTATTTTACGGGAGGAAAAGGTGAATGCATGCCGTCGAGTGTCCCAAACTCTGCTCAGCGCTGATAAGCCGGAGGGGGCGGGTGAAATCCCAAGTGACGACTTGGACCACCACCTGAATGCAAATTGTGGTCTATAGAGGAGAGTAGCAGTCTGAAGGATTTGTGGAGGGATTGATTGGAAGAAGAGGGTTGCGGAATTAATTGAAGGATCTTGAAGGAGAATGGAATTAGTATCGCATCTTGAAACATCATCAGATTTCGGTAAACCTCTGTTTAGCAACGTGCTCCTAAATAACTAGTCTCAGATGATGCACTTTGGTTATCCTCTTGTAACAATGTTGCTTTAAACGAAACGAGTTTATGCTTCGTAGATCGTGATAGTGATATTTGGATTTGAATCGCGTTTCGCTCAAAATTGAGGCACATCAGTTATGGATATCTTGATATCAGAAATTCATCAAAATCTCTCGTAATTATTACCATTGGATGATAAAATTTAATTCATAAGAAGAATTGAGAACTCGGCTGTTATTTCCTTATTTAGAAATCAAATAATTGCCTTTAAAACCCTAATTCTCACACTTTTTACTGTGTATAAATATACAACAGACGTTTAAGAATATCCTAACACGTTGCTTTTCTATTTTCTTACAACGATTACTTGATTGTATCTATAATTAATGAATGGCCATTTCCAAATTTACCTATATCGTGCGGCAATTTATCGCAATTCCAAACAATCGGGCCTATCGGAATGTATGGTATAAGATAAAACATGAGGAATCGCATCGGTTATCATGACCACTCGAAATCTCTTTCGAGTCTTACAATATCTATTGTCGTCCGATTCCATGGAGACTAATTTACGTTTCGTCGTGCAATTATTTCAACTGTATTGTTTACGACCGCAGCTGTGGGATCGTATCTGAGAACGAAGGAGGCTGCCGAGTGCTGCTGCAGCGAATCAAATATTTCATCTCAGCTCCGTGTAATAGGTTTGCCAAAGTAACTGCGGAAAAAAAGGACTTGAATTGGCGAGATCTGCGATGAAAAATGGCGAATCGAGAAGAGGCGAGCGAAAATAAATGGAAGCCAATACACATTTATTTATGTTAGAGGGAAGAGGAAAATGTCACCCAGTTTAATGCTCCCACGACGCTTTATGGCTATATATCCTCAAGACGCCTGCAGACTTTTATATCCTCAGAAAAGGTCGCGAGTGGATGTACTTCGAGTAGTGTATGGCGGTTATGATAAGTTTAAGCTTTTTCAATGATACGCAATTAGAATAATAAAAATTAAAAGTGTAATTTAGATGAAATTTTGGCCGCATTTCGGGAAAAGACATAGAAATGATAAAAAGAGACTCAGTTATATCTGCTAATATAACGTTATTTTCGTCACTTAATGATTATGATATAACGCAGGTTTTTCGAAACGATATTTTCTCCTTTCGTTTGAAACGTGTTTCGATGACGTTAAAATGGATTAAAAATTATCTAATTTGTATATAAAAATTTAAATATTAAGGATTAAGATCGTGGTATGACATTTTCTCTACTATCACAATCGTAATACAGCTGAGGGAAATTAGAAAATATGGTTCAAGGAAAAGAAAGCATTGGAAACCTCGAAGCAATAAAAGGACAACACATCTCCGTTATTTGTCCGGACGTGGGGAATGCCGGGAAGGTTTGTATTGGAAAGGAAATCAAGGGGAGATTTGCGGATTGAGAAGAGAAATAATGGAGCTTGGCATTTGATGTTCAGGAAGGTTGTTCGTGAATATTGGTATGGTTATAGAAAGGCAAAATTCTTTTGATGCATAGATGTGATTGATTTCCGAAAGAAATGGAGGGCAGGAAGTTACTTAATTAACATAGAGATTTATTTTATTCTTTTTCAGAATCGTCGTAAGTGTAAGCCATTTATTTATAGAGAAGTAGGAATTTTCCGGAATCAGAGATTTTTCCGTCGTGTAATGGTAGCATATTAATTTTCCCCCTTGATTAAATGATTTTCTCCTTTATGATAATGTTTCTAAAGAATCTCTCAGAAATGTATTTTTAAAACCCTCAATCATCTGCATATCGCTGCATGAATGAGTATTTCATAATTTTATACTCAGAAGAACTAATTTCCCATCCTCCCTTCAAAACCTGCGCACGTGTGGGGCTAATTAAGAATCTTCTCCTTCGGTGGGAGCTCTTCAAGCGTGAAATCTCTCTCTCCCTTCAACTTAATATCAAAATCTTATTGTTACCTTTTGAGAACCAGAAACCCTCAGAATGCTTAAATTCCCTCTTTCTTTGGTGTTTCTTTACTGTCTCTATAAGAAAGGAACTCGTAAATCAGTAAAATTATTGCTGAATTAATAACAAATGTTTCAAAATGATAGTTTATCTATAGCGGAGGATATAGTTATTTTTATAGATATTAAAACAAAAAGATCCGGATGAAATTGAATAATGAAATGAAATAATTTTATTTCACCAAAATATATTATAATTTCTCACTTGTTCCGAAAGTCCTGTAGCTACTTATCAACGTTCGTTTTCATTATAATACCACAAGTATTTTTTCCTTATTAATCATTTAAGATCTGTATGCCCACTATTACGGATGAACCAATTCTCATCTCACAAATTTTGGTTTAAAAATATTAGGATCAAATTTCAGACATTATTTTTACAAACGAATAAAGAACTTTGAATAATTTCTCGCTTTATATTTTCTACCTTTTCACCATTATTTTCCGAGTACACGAACTCCATCACTGAAAGTGCTAATAAAGGAACGAACTGAAAACCGCACGTCTCCACACCCTATAATAGAACGGGGACTCGCTTCCGTAACAATTGATCGTCCTCCGGCAAACAGACGAAACCAGTTTTGCGTGTCACGAAGTCCCTCCGATGACGAATGTAGGTTCGCACCCATCGAAACGGACTCATCCTTTTAATGAGCACTCAATGCGTCGGAAGTCTTTCACGGGGATGAGATGGATTCGTCAAGACGTCTCCTTAGTTACGTCAACGACTCTCCAGCCCAACTAATGTCTCCATTTAAATGTTCCGTCATGAATCCGTTTCTGGAATCGGAAATAAAGACGCCACCTTCGGAATTGGATACGCACCGGTTGACGAAGGAGGGGACGTTTTACCCGGAAGAAATTATGCCGAAGAATGAAAGGGATTGACGGGATACAATGGAACCCCCGATGCTACGGTTACTCGCACCCTCTGCTAAAACGCGTCCCCCTCTCTCCCCGCGTTCATTAATCAGTCGGGTTAATAGAATTGTCCGCGGCTCCTCGTCTCAGCGCTAAATTAACGTTCGTATGAGCGTTACGATTGCCGCATTGATAGATACGGAGAGAAAAAGCTTTCATCTCGAGATACGCGTGTTATTTCTAGAACGTGGAAGCTTACGAAACTGCATGTAATGGCTAATAGGGTTTATTTAGAGAGGAGCGAATAATATGCCGTTCGTAACGCCCGCGTTGAGTCAAACAGAACTAGGAGCCGATGGAATTGAATGATTCAATGTTCTAGACGCTTCTATGTCGTCTCCCATTCATTGAGTTCAACCTCCGATATCCATTTACGCAGTCTATTGCCAGAAATGCGATGAATTGTACATATATTCGTCTTCCGGTACAGGTAGCAAAGAATTATAACTCCCATCCAATACTGTCTCAATCTTGTTTCACGCGTGTTATGATACGAAAGCGACTTTAGGTGTTAGGAATGCGAAATGGTGACGGTAATTAAAGACTATCCTTATACCGGAGTACTGCAGCAAGGTGTTACTCTAAGAGTCATTGTATCTACGTATTTCACGGAAATGTTCCAATTACTGCTTTTTCTCATATATGAAAGGTGGAGGAAGTTACTTAGTAGTTACCCTGATTGTTATTTAGTATGGATTACGTCAATTCTATTTGTATATCTCTTGATTGCAAAAGATTGAGGGAGTAAATTTCAAACTATTTTCTCAAACTGAATATTTCTCATAGCAGAGGAAGTTAAAGGTACGTTTAAAGAAACTTACTCATTTATTTGCTAATTTAACTCTTATATTTGTTAGAAATAATGTACATATTTCTCAAAAGGCCTGAAAGAAAAACTAAATGATTTTTACTTTCCGTTATATATAATAGTAGAAATTAATTTACTCAAAATTAAAAAATCTCACGAAATGTTAAGAAGGATATTCCATAAACTTTGAGAATACTCTCTAAGAATTATTCTGTGAATGTTCATCCACTGATAATACATTAAAGGTACATTTTAGGCACTTGAATGAAGAACTGCTTGTATTACAATATCCCCAAAAATACGATCATCATGAACACGAAGAAGTTTTACTGAAGACTACTCTAAATACCCATTCAGTCAAATATTATACACCCTCAGTACTCAATCCTCAAAATGAGTATCACATTTTCATGAAGTGAGCTATAATTTAATTAACGTAGTTCACTTCACTTAGCAACGAATTTAAACAGTCAATCGCGCGCATTAAATAGCCATCTTGGATTTTTTATTCTTCGGAGGGTTCTGGAAAGTGACGGGTATTTTTTTCATTCATAACCGAGCTCCATTCTTCTACTTTCCCGACTTTATTCTTTCCTTTCTTTCATCAAGCCATTCTTTTGTCTCGATCGTTTCATTTCGCCCGTCGATATTACTTCTCCTCCGGCGATCGTCTTTTGGTATTTCGTCGAATCTCTTGGACAAGATCTAATAGGATTCCTGCCCTTTATTTCTTTTTTGCCATAAAGAAAAGTCGGGACTTATTGTATCACCATCCTCATAACGTAGGGTTTCAGGACATATTTATATATATTGATACATTTTTGCCATATTTTATTTAATATTAAAGTTGAACGTTTTGCGGTATTTTAGGTTTTATTATACGAGAAAGTCTTGTAATGATAAAAATTATTATACTATACGTAACAATAAATTTAAATCAGAACGTATTCAAGAAAATATAGTTTTAGTTGCCAATCCTCGGAAGAAAATAATGGCATAGTTGGTGCTTTAAAACTCCTTTAATTAATAAATTGATCCAAAGATATGTTTTTGAATGTTTTATTGATTGTAGTTTTATTAGATTTCATCTTTGATTTAAATTGTCCCGTTTGAAATAAAATTTTGGTTCTTCCTCAAACAATCAATATTTACTTCTAAATTTACTAGCTGCGGAACAAATTTATTGACTTTATAGCTATACATTTTATATTTAGAAATGTATACGAAAGAGAGGAACAAAATTTGCAAATTGCTACGTATTTGTAGATAGAAAAATTTAAAACTATTGTGAGGCAATTGTGGCGTAAAGATGACGAAATATTCAAAAAATACATATATTAAGTTAGTTATTTATATAAATGAGCTTAATCTTCAGATAAATGGACTAAAATTATGTAGAAATTGCAATCTTGAAAATTTTAAAATTGAATCAAACGCTAATTTAAACTAGCATCATCATCTTTTTTTACGAGTTCTAAAATGGAGCATCCTAGAGCTTTTGCGAGGATATGCTACCTGTTAAACTACCCTCCTCCAACAGGAGATATTTTTAATTCCCCGCAGCTATCATTAAACCATTTGTCAACAAGGACTTCCTACTTTTCTCATTCATCCATTGTTGTTTCCCGCGTAAAGTAATCTACGCTGATCACGATGACGGATTAGGCCGCATTCATTCGCTCATCCAATACTACGGCCTATTTTCATTCTAATCGCGCTTACCTAAGGCTAAGGAGGAGTTCTCAAATTAAAAGAAGTGGAGGAGTGGGGGCGGACGCCAAACTTTCATTTCGTTCGCCTCAGGGAATAGCCCGCTTTTGCGAGGGAATGTGGATTTCATATTCATGGGTGTATTTGGAGATAATCACTTTGAAAAGTGGAATCCTCTGATATACATTTCGCTGCCGATGGAGTTTTCGATCGAATATGAGCATTTTGGATCGAAAAAATCATTCCTTTGCTGTGCTCCTTGTTTTTAGCCGTGGACATCGTCGTTTCGGTATCTGCAAATTGTGAATGGATAAGAAATTTGTCTTTTCTCAAGTTAGGTTAAAATGAAACTTATATGTTTTGTCTATACTTCTAGTGAGTTGATTTTCAATACAATTTATCATGTAGAACCTTACTTCTTGGCTAGAGATACTATACAAATTATTCATCATGCTGTTAAGTAAATATCTGTATGGTTTTAAAAGACATATTGTACATAAACTCAAATTTGTTGATTTATGATCATATTTTACTCTACATTTCATTTTGCCATATGTTACATAGTTGCGACAAAATTTTTTAAATGGATGAAGAGATCTCTGAGAGAATTTCCTATTTGATTTCATATAAATAATAAATCAAACTGAAATTTAATTAAACTTATTTCTCTCATTTTAAGAGAAATGTCGTTCTACGAGTACGCCCTGAAACGATTGAATTACATTAAGTAATTGATCCTTTATAACTTATGTTTCCAAAAATGAATAATGAAGAAAATTATAATGTATATTCTATCACAAGAAGTTAAATTAGGTTAAGGTTAAAAAATATATTTCGAATGAAGAATATCTGCCTTTAACTTATCTTTGAATGCTAAAGTTTTTGTTTCCAGATTCAAGCGCGGATGTGATTCCTTGCATATGAACTTGTAGTCCAATTGCTTGATTTTGCTCATCTGTGAAAGTTTCTTATAATGATTCTAAGTTGATTTCTTATTTAATTATTGCAGTACTAACTTATTAATAAAAAAGTC
This sequence comes from Pantala flavescens, assembly GCA_020796165.1. Lineage (NCBI taxonomy): Eukaryota > Metazoa > Arthropoda > Insecta > Odonata > Libellulidae > Pantala > Pantala flavescens. The sequence goes on from CM036878.1 coordinate 28,355,535, forward strand.
CTTATAATTATATCTATAGCAATGTTGTCGTTAAATTCGGGAATATAACGGAAAAACGGGAGACCCTAGGGAAACCAACCAAAAATGGGCCAGACCCTTAATGGATGCCTTAAATAAATCAACCATTCATAACAGCCCATGGTGCACAAAATTTCCCGCATTATTAGAAGCATGAATGTTATAGGAAGCAATATCGAAGCGGCGCACTCCAGAATCACTCCCGTTATCTGCAAATTAACATCGGCGGCGAATTGGAGCGCGCGATTCCATTGTTTACGTAACCCCGCGTTGTAATACACGACGAAAACCCATTTTCTTGCTACGGCGAGCGTGTAGAAACGCATTAATTGCCAACCGCAGAATGCCCTCCTCTCTCTCTCACCATTCCGATACTCCGCCGTCATCGGAACGGACGTCGCCGATACCGGAAGTGGGCTCGGCCGACCCAAATTAGGTCCAGCGCACGAGCGGCCGTTTAGTATATGACGGTTGCCAAGGGTAATGGGAGCTCAATCATGCAGACTCGTGGGGTACGGACGGCGCATGTCAGCGTGTTTCTTTTTTTCGGAATTCGTTCCTCGGTCCCCGGCGTGATCTCGCGTGATTGCCTGATTTCCGTAGGGACGAAATGCAATCGGTCGCTCCCTTCAATCAACCTTCGCCAGTCACCAGAGGAGCTATCCACAGCCGAGGTGCCGCTGGAAAAATCGTATGGAAAGCTCCAATCTTAGGAGGCAAAGGGGCACGAAATATTGTCGACGCAAGCTTACATCTCATCTACGATGCGAGAGGTGTTTATTTTGTGTAGAATTTTGTTCGGATACATTCTCGAACGTTTTCGTAATAGAAATGAAAGATTTTCCAATAACGTGGAGCAAGTTTTGTGGAGTGAATATGCGAAGGATTCTCAAAATACTGATTGCATTATAGTTTGAAGAGATTTAAGGGACATGATCTTCTGTTTTATATAAAATACACCTTTTTTGTCGCGAACAAGGTGTGTTATTGCAATTTAACTAATGATGAATTATCAAATAATATCCTCTTGAAAAATAATAACATAAATATAGAATTACTTTTGGCTTTGCATTATACAGTTTTTCTCTAAACTAATTTAACCAACAGAGATTCGATTTCTATGCTTCGTCAATGGATTTGTAAGACTTTTTATTTCAAAGCAGTGATAATTTGAACTTTCTGAAATATGTCGCTTAAAATGAGTAAAATTATCCTTTTAATTAAATGCTTTGTATCAACTTTAAATTTTAGGTATGCTGAAATGTAGTTTTGGCAATTTTAAACTACTCAGAAGTAAAAAATTAACTATCTTGAGCGATAATTTTAATCTTATATAACTCTTAGATAACTTATTCATTATTGCTGAAATTAAAAGTACAATATTCTGGAGGAAGTTAAAAGAGTGTTGGTAGTTAATTAATTACTATTTATTTGTGAATAATGAAGCTACAAGTATACAACTAGTTACTATAAGTAATAAATATGGAAACAGAATCACGCTCACATACAAGGACATCTCTCGGAATCGTCTTTCCCTAAAATGCCCTATTCCTATTGAACATCCCTCGAATGATCCGCTTCGCTATAATTATATTTATATGTGTGAAATGTACAGTCGTATCACGAATTCCATTTGCTCCTAATTCCTTATTTGTAAATGGGAGATCAATATCCTTTCGCCACTTAATGCATCGGCGAGCGTCCCTTAAAGGTTTGTTTATTATTGTGAGTGGATATGTTTGCGGAGGAGATGTGCACGCTTGAGGTATCGGACTCGGTTGTTTTCGTTCGCCATTTCGATCGGAAACAATGACGGAGCGTATCTTTGGATGAGTATTTCTCAGAAGTTACTCTTGAAATTTCCTCATATCCCATAGATGTTCTTTAATCGCCCGGAATTGAAGTCTAATGCCGATTGACATAAGAGTGACAATGACCTAACTAGAGTCAGAATACTGCACTGCATTGAATATATTATTGTGTCAATTTAATGATATGTATCAAAAAATTTCCTATGTATAAATTTACGGTCCAAATAACTAAATAATAACTGTAGTTTCTTTGAAATGGAACTATTTAAATGAGTCTTTTTGGGTGACATATCTTCAATAACTAAATATAGAGTCAGATTGATTCCAAGTATACAAATTTCCCTTTTATTTTGCACAATTATGTATCATTTTATTTTGATATTGTGTATTACAAACATATTCTAAACTTAATTTTCATGTGTGGATTTTAACGTCATTTTAACATACATTTTCTTCTTCTTCTTACAGAATTTGAAGAATCAGATTATGACGACCAACTTGTGGGTGGAGCAGGTAAGCAATATCTTTCAACACATATGTTATTAGTACATTTAGATGTAATAATAACTTGAATAGTTTTTCCTATGCGCGTATACAATTTAATGTATATAATAAAGTGGCGTATAACAGCTAAAATTCATATAAAAATTAGTATCGTAAATTAAGTCACTTCCTTCAATTTATTTCACGATTAAATTGTTGGGCATAATTTGTTTTAATGTTAGCATGTCAATGACATTCCGCTATCTTCCATTGGATCTCCCAAGAGTACACAACCCATATTAAAACGCCCATTTTCCACGTAAAGAGATGTTAATCTCATAAAGCTTATCCGAAATGTTTAACGAGCGTAGAAACATTGGGGGAACTCGTGTTATTCTATTTGAATGTCGCGTAATAGGAACAAGCGTGCGGATTCGCCGTATAATGGCTCGAGCCTATTGTAGCAAAGGAGTTTTCCCCACAGAGCGACTGGCTTGAACTTAGTCGAGGGCGAACTTTCAACTTTCTCCCAAACAATCGCGTTTTGTGAAAGGAATCCACAATTGCACCCCTCCGCCTTACCTTTTACCTCGTTTCAAAAGACCGTGGTAACCCAGCCGACTAGCGTACCGTTTTCCCCTCCGTTTCCATGGCTACCTTATAAACGCATAAATTGGAAAATTAGAGGCGTGATAATTTTCGTCTTCCATTCGTTGGAACGTCGTCTTAGTTGAATCACTCGACATTTAACTCGATTGTTTAATAGCACGATCTGCTTCCCATGAATCGGTTAGGTTTGCTCTTTCGCAGACGTTAAGTACAGAATAGTCTCTACCAAGTTGAATGGATTAGAGCAATGTGGGCATTTTAGAGTTAATAGAAGGGTTAACAGTTCAAATATCTACATGTTTCTGTTAAATTTCGGAAAATTAGGGAATTATGTTACATGCCCACTTAATATTTTTTCTCACAAATTCATAATAAAATTGGGATAAAATTTTATATTCGTTTAATAACGTTTTAATATTTATTTTGTTATTGAAATGTTTATTACAGTATTTATTTATTGTGAGTATTGTGACTTAATAATAATTAATCTCCAAATTTGTATCAAGAGGCGTTCATGAATTATTTATAATTGTGTGCAATTAAATTGCATCGTTCTTATTCCTGAAAGTTATTTAAACTATAACCATGAAATGTAAATTGATATACTAATAGATTATCAATTAGTAATATAATATTGTCAAACTTTTTGTTGTGCCTTAATTACGGAAGATACAAAATGTAGACCAAGTTATAAATTAGGTTGATCAGATGGTGTATAAAGGACCACTCATTAGCTTGTAAACACAGTAATTTATTTTAATATAAAGAAAAGTTTCCATATATATCGTGCGAAGCGCTCATAGAAAACTAAATAATCACTGTTTCACACTTTTTACTGATTTTTTGCTTTTGAATCAATTAACATATATTGTTATAGCTATAATTTATAAAACCTATGTTATATGAACTAAAATATCCAAAAATATCAGTCTTTTTTAGAAGAGATGAAATTCCTCCCAGATTGTAGTCCAAAGCATAATTAAATACTATACAATAGATATCGCGGTGATTTCTATGTTCAACACAGAAGCCAAGCGGAAGTATACTCAAGTAAAAAATCCTATTGAAATCTAAATCCCTAATCAATGTCAGAGTGTCGAGCGTTTGCGAAAGGTTCACCGGCATCGTTTGAGGTGGAGTTAGTAAGCTTTGGCAACGGAAACGGACAAGACCTCATCCATTCCTCTTATTACCTACGAGCAGATTAAACACGGCTGGTTAGTCGAGATAAAACTCGCCAAGAATATCAAGAGGGAACGGCATCTAGAGGGGCAATTGTTCCAGCCGTTTGCACGAAATATGGTCTCCTTTCTCCGCTTCTTACAAACGGGTCCTAGGTGAGGTAAACTAGCTGCTCCGTATAAAAGGGAGCTCGAATGCTAACGAGGGAGGTATTCACTCCCTTCCTCCGCTTATTTACCCCGTTATTCCCGTGGAGATTGAGGTAGTCGACCGTGCATTCGCAAAGGGTGGGGTTCCGACGGGATTGTCTCTAAGTGCGTTCGCAGATCCTCGTTTAAACCCTTCTTAACCCTTAATATCACGTTCAGTTTCTAACTAGATATCGTTCGAACGTTCCTTATCGGAAAATGGAATACGAGTAGCGGTAATATAGGAGCATGGGATGAACGTGCAAGTAGGTTTAAAGGGCTCGTTTTATTTGCATCATTCTACAAAAGCGTGAGTTAATAGGGGTTGTTCTCTAATTTACTAATTGCAAGTGAATAGCAAAAGTGAAGGCCTATTATCTAACTTGCTTACTCCATTTAATAATTGGTAATTGAAGACTATTTTTATTGTAATGAAGGGATTTCTTTTCACTTAAATATACTATCAGGAATAAGTTCACATAAAATTTAAATATATTAGAATTAGAGAATTAAAATAATACTTACACCTTTATTCGCATCATTGGAAGCTAATAATTTTACTTTATCGAATGAGTACAGAAAGTTATTTTTTGGTTCATGTCCATTTTAATTATTAATTCACCCTTTTATTATTTGTTTATTTTATCATGATTTTACTTCAAATGGTAATAATGTAATGTTCTCAAAATTATTTATGCATTAGAGATGCTTTTTGGAAATTGTATCCAGCATCTTAGGAAAGGAAATTTAAAGTCAAACAAGGGTTCATGAATCTTAATTTATTTCATTTAAGTTACTTCGGGGTACACAAAATTCATCTTCGATAAAGGAGTTAAAACAAATAGAAGTAAATGTATAATCTATCTAAATTGCCTCTATTTTCCCTAATTTATGTCAAAATAGTCTTATTACAATTGTCACAGTGTGCGCTAATTGAGTCCGTTGTCTGTGATACATCAACTCAATTGGGTAAGCAAATAAACAATAAATCGAGTTGTGGAAGTATAAAAATATGACTCAGTGCAATAGACTCGTCGCTTCAGAAAAAAGAAATAGTGGAGATAACGACTGGATTGGAGGGGAGAGATTGATCGATTCCCTCAATTCATGGGGTAATTAGCCCAACTGAGTGATTTATCTACAGCTTTGATAGATTAAAGCAGGATCTGCAAATAGCTGTCAAAAATCTAACAGGCGAAAAACAGAAGGTGTGCATCATCGGATAGTGTACATACCAACGTAGTGAATCTTACTACATACTTAGTTATTTGTATATCTATTTCGGACTGTAATTTCAAAAATGGTTGTCGTTTATATTTTTACAATAACGGAAATTACGGTAAAATCCTATCCATGCGTTCACATGCCATACAGATGAAAAAATCGAAAGCTTATTATTTAAGTTATAAAGTTGAAAACTATTTATGATATTTTGCAATGAATCTATCTACTTACGTTCTAGATATTTATATTTTCCACTATTATATGCATTATAAAAATAAGTAATATCCTGAATACCTTTAATTCGGCCAACCATTACCTCTGAGTGCATCTATCTCCCTATTTATCTATAATATAGTGAACTGAACACCTTTCACCTAAGAAACGTTCACCTTCAATCGACTAAAAAAAGGGGGAAATTTAAAATTAACCGAAAACAAGAGCAGCATGCAGATGAGTGGAATTAGTCCATTCTTGGAGAATAATTCGACTTAATCCTATCTTCTTAGAGGCTTCAGGAGATTCCGTAGCATAACAAAAAAGGGCAGTTGGAGCTTCTCTAGGGTTTTTCCACCGGAGAAAAACAACCGCTAGTCGGTTGGGCCCGACAACAGCCAGCATGAGTGGTAATGCCCATAAGTCGGCGTAAAATACAAAGAGAATTAGTATTTCAACTAAAAACACGTCGGAAGACGGCAAAACAGTAATTAAGGAGGAGGAGGAGGGACCCTGAAAAAATTTGTAAATAAGTGAATAGTTTGGGAGGGAAATTGGGTGGTTTTTCTTCGGAAAGGGGAGATAATTATTCCGCTCTAGAAGAAGAAGGGAAAACGGCTTTCGATAAACGTTTAAGCTGTAAGAAAAAGTCTTTGTAATGAGAGTGTGCCAGATGCTTTTTTATCAGATGAACTTAATATGTTTACCCAGTTTTGTCAGAGGTGGTATTGATTTTCGATTATTTTCAGTCAAAACAAACAAGCAAAAATTAAAATGGTGCGAATTACTATTATAAATGCACATTTTTACATAAATTTTTTCATGTTATACGACCAAAATAGAAAAGTTTGAAAATTAATATGAATCATTCCGTTTTTTCTGATAAATATGTTAACGCTAAGAATTTTTTATCTTATACTTTAAGTTTTACTTTATTTTTGTTTAGTGCATTTACTTTATACTAAGAGTAACTTTAAAATTTACGAATGAAAAGGGGTAAATATTCATGTTCTCGTAATTATAATATTGGTTTGATGTTTGAATAACTCAGAAACCTCCACAATATATGCTCAGAAATTAAATAAGGAATACTTACTCAATTGTTTATTATATTTATATAGGTACTGATTAACTGTTCATTTACTTGTACCAGACTAAAAGTATTCAATCGTAGGTTTAAACAAACATTCAAGAAGGCGTAAAGAGTGAGAAAGTAATGATTATGATATAAACAACAGTTAAAGTTATAATAAATCACAATATGTGTATGATAAAGAACTTTTCAGTTACGTGATTTTAGCCGATATACCAAACACGTTTCATTATTATTGTTTATAATCTAATTCGATTGGAAACCTTAGAAATGTCAATAGATATTTCTCAACAGTAAGGCTGATTTAGTAAATAGAATCGCTAAAGGAAATTATATCCGGAACATAATCTTGCTGAGATTTAAAATTTTTAACTGTGATTATATCAAATTCTACATGTGAGGTAACTAAAAAACAGAATTATTTATAATAATATGATAAATCATGATAGATAAATAGAAATTAACATTTCGAAATATCGTAGTAGTTTGCTAATGGTACGATTTTATCCTTTAAGGCTCAGTCGACTTTAAGAACTAACCTTATGAATATTTCTTTCGAATCAAATAAAATGATGGCTTTGGAGAGTTGATCTGGAGATCGGAACGTGAAAGATTTTGGAATAGAATGTGATTCCGTTGATTTTATATTTCCACCGTTATATATCCATCCTCGAGAATTTGGGAAGGTGATAATACGAAATTTTATTTCGATCACCGAAGGGAGAGTCCACAAAAAGCGATTCTCATCTCCCGTCGAAGGAAAAGTGAAAGGAGGCTAAATTAGAGAGAAGAAGTGAAAGGGAAAAAGGCGTCGAATGGCGCTATAGAAGACGAATCGTTGGATCGATAAATTGAATACGAATCTGAATCGTCCAATTTGACCGAGAAAAGAATAGCTGGACCGTGAAAATGTAATTCATTCTCACGTCCGTGCCTCGTTTTGAAATATAACAGATGTTATAAATGTTATAAAAAAGGGAAGGATTCAATTTGGATCTTAATAAAGTTGCAACGCAATGTTGCGATCGTTACCTTTAATATCCCTTTAAAGTCGTTCCAAATAGCTTAAGGGTTTTTGTCTCGATACTTGTAATATCTTTGTTAAGTTTGCAGATCACCATCTTCTCGTCGAGGATGTAAATTAAATCGAGTTTTTATTACACGCATTTACATCTTAAAGGAATTATTAAGCAAATATGAGGAGGGGTTATAAATATTCATGCGTTCCCCAAATATTTGATCATCAAAATTGTTTTAGATATGAGAGGTATCCTTTGGTAAGCTCAAAGGAATAAGTAGTTTTGCAATTCTAAATCTTTAGTCTGGATCGGGTGGTGAGAGAACATCGATAAAAGGGTACGCTATTAATTAAATTTAGACTTTGATTCGTCCCTTTTGAAAAGTCTCGCCGATGAAATGTTTCACTAGACCATTTAATAAACTCAACGTCATGTAGGTGACACTGAAGAGCACTCTTTTATGCCATTAAGCGAGAGATCCTTCAACGGTTACCTTTCACGAGTTCGGAGGTGAAAATTTTCAACAGATCCGCCGCTGAATTTTAATAGCGCCGCACAGAGTCTGTGATCTCATCGCATCGCAACCCCTCGTCAAAAATGTATCACGATAAATATTCAGGGCCTTTATTTTTAAATACTTCTAAACGGAGCATTGGAAGAGGGCTTCATTTTGCGGAAGGGTGCCTCAGTAAGCAATCGCTCTCCATTTGAAAGCGGCACTTTGCTTGAAGTGGTCGATTAGGGGTGAGCGTCTGACTGCACATATTAATGAGCAGCAATCTTTCAAAGGCGCGAAAAAAGACGGCCGACGGCTAAACGTAATGGTGGGAAGAAGGGGAAAAAATGACAACAGGGGAGGTGGTGAAGAAGCGGTGGAAAATTCCGACGGAGGTGATGGGAGAAAGACGTGCAAGGGTAAACGTTCCGATACCCTTCAACGCCTTTATTAGGGTAAATCCTTGGGCTCGAAATTAGTGCCCCAATAACCGTCCTCCTTTTGGAATCAACGATGGACGTAATGTGAATTAGACATGCACGGTGTTTTATCGCTCTTGTTCGTGAAGGATTCGATGCTTTACTAGCGGTTTTGGTTAACATTTTTGTTTGCTTGTTAACTTATCTAATGGATTGTTAGCTCATTATCAAATCAAACACAAATGAAAGCACTATTAAAGTTTATTTTCGTTCCAGTAGGCAAAAGCAGTTATTGTTTGACTGTATCTCGTAGATAATTTTAATTTATAGAAAATTAATCCCATGATTTAGAGCATTATCTCTTCTAATATTTTATGTTTTAATGCAATATTGTTCTCTTCTTATATGCATCATACCAAATCATTTCACAAGGATAATTAAATACTGACTAATGGACGAGCAATATATAAATATATAAAAATGCGCGCTTATATTTATATATCGTATCGGAGATTTGAATGCCAGAATTCTCCATCTATTACACAAATAATAATGCATGAACACCAATTTGATAAAGAATTTAAAGGTACTTGCAATTATATATCTAAATTCGGATAGTGAAGGATGAAGTGAAAATTTTAAACTACATGATTTTTCCAAAACACCAACCTATAATACCTGTATATATAATTTAATTCATAAACACTTTGATCTATTGCGGAAATATAAAAGTAAAAGTCTACATTTATATCGCATTAAATTTGCGATGTAAACTTTTTGTTGTTTATACATCTATCTTCTGTTGATGTTTTCTGTTCAGTATTTTTGATTACTCCTAAACCATTCTGAATCATAATTATTTAACCAAATTTTATATTTCATATAAACGAATGGTACACAACATCAGAAATAATGTGAATTTATTTATCAAATCAAACAACCAATTCCTAAAACATTATCGCTTGCTTAATAATGTTTAAATTCTTGCCTAGTATCTGGGCAATTATAACTTAATAAAATTTGGTTTGAAAGAAAGTATCGGAAAAGAGGGTTCAGACAAAAAAGGACAGGGTGGCACTTGATGTTATAACGGTCTTGGGAGAAATTAAGATACTGAGAGGTCGTTGATGATGGAAGGACTTAACTGTAGGCGTCCCACGGAAGGGGAGTTTGGTGTGGTCTTAAAGATAAAATGATATATTGCGTCGAAGTGAAGTGGTTTAGTCGCGGTGTTAATGGATGGCATTGGAGGAGGTCGTGGAGGGAAGAATGATGAGGCATGCTGGCTGGAATAAGCAATGAGACGAAATGTTCCAGACGCCAGAGTATCAAGTTAATTACGCGGAAAACAATTTACAAAAGCGCTTCATCATCAAAATGTCCGCAGAATTTATACGAGCATTGACCTATTGATTAACTATACTCTTTAAAAGGTTTATCTGCAAAATTTAGGCTAAAAATTATTTTATGTCATTCTCAGAGACGTAGGAAAAATGTATGTTTTCATCAGAAAAGAGCAATTTAGGAACCTGGTTCTATGGTGGCCTTATTTTGTGATCTTAGTGCCAACATTAGTGTATGATAGGGTTAAAGGAAGTAATCAGCAAATTTTAAAAGATTAGCAATAATATTTTTTTAATCGTAAGAATAATTGTAAGATAATAATTGTAAGAATATTGAATTTATAGCATCGTAATTTCTAATAATTTACTCGTAAAAGCCACTGTTACTCTACTGTTAACTTTTATTAATATTAACTGTGATAAATATTAATTAAATTATTGTCTACAAATGTGTAATTTTCCTTTTAATAGTCATTCTGAAAATAAGTTTTTCTTTCTCCATTAATGCAAATCGTTTCATTCGCTGATTTCTTTTAAAGTGGATAATGTATTCTGCTCCCATTTGCTAAATATTTTCATCTAGATATATATGACCAGCAAATGAGATTAGTATTTTGTAAGCGTACAAATATACTTTCACCGAGTACAATTAGAGAAATTAGTAAAAAATCTCAACGGAAGACAAGAGTATAATACAGAGTAATAGGAACATTAACTGTTGACGAGTTTAGAAAGTAGTGTACAAACACTTTTAAGGCGAAATCTTAATCTCATTGTAACGAAACCGCTCAAAGCTGCAACAGTCGCTAATTTTGTCCACAAATATTTCCACGCATTCCGTCCGTGCGTGAATCATCCTTAATTCTTTAATCCTTTGTTGGTCCAAGGGATAGGAGCGTCACAATTGTCCCTTTATCTCTTAATTTCATAAAGCGTAGAAAAGGGCCGTCGAGTTGCCTATGCGAAGTCAAAAGATCTACCCTTTTTGGAGTAAATCTTTCCCGCGGAAATAATCTTCGAATTAGGGAGCCAATTTAAAATGGGCGAATTAAAACCTAATTCCTTTATCCCAATGAGTGATAGGGCTAATTCGACAGCGGAGACGTAAGACTGAAGGATAATCGCCTACTTTCTCGGGTCAACGTCCAAAATTACAAGTTCGCTTCACGTAAAAGAGAAATTATGGGCGGAGGAGCAGATGGAAAGCTTAAGGATTAAAAAGGAGGGGAAAGTGGGGAATGAGCGGGTGGATTAGAGATTTCAGCTCGGAGCAAAAAATGTGTGGGCTGTGCGTGGGAACTGAGGTACGAAAAGGAACGTAAGGAGAGATTTGAAGAAAGAGGAGAATGTGATTATATTGTGGAAACTCTATTCGGCGTAGAGAATACGCTATAAGGTGGGTGAATTGGTATATTTTCGTACTGCAGGCAAACAAGAAGATAGGAGTTCAATTTTAGGTCTCGTTTTTTTCCTTATCGTTGCTTATCATCTAATATCATTCCCTTCTCTATGTAGTCTTATTATATCTGAGGGTTGATTGATTTTTAATAATTAATGTTATTTATTAAATTGATTACCAAAATGAACCCTAAACTAAAAGGATAGTAATAATATGATGAAATTTTTACAACTATTGTTTCTATGCAAAGTTATACAAATTAGATGAGTAGTCTTATTCTATCCACATTTGAAAGTTTGAAATAATGCGAAACACTGATATTTCCTGACTATGGGAATTTACCTTTTTCTTTATTCTAAAAAAGTCTAAACGGATATAAGTTGCCCATTTCTTGTTTCATAAAAGAAATCGTTATCCAGAAGAAAACTAAAGATATTTTTATCAAAGATGGTAAATAGACAGTTGGTGAGAATATAATCCTCAGATGTCTTTGCAAAGTGTTCAGATTGAAAAATTTCTTTTTATCATTTCCATTCTCCTTAAAATGGAAGATTGCGAGATATTGTTATCTAAAATCAATTCTGATCTCCTATATTCGTATTTTGGATATTAATTTTTCATTGAAATTGTCCAAATGGTAGTGTCATCAAATGAACGCAAAAATATGCCGATACCTAGTTGATCACTAGGAATGAAAATGTAAAAGAAATATAAGAATCTGAAAGGAAAAAGCACTGCATTATGGAGTTAAAAGAAAAGTATGTATGTCTCATTGAAAGAGAGTGAGGGAACTATAGAAAAAATCCTTGAAGAGTATGGAGTGAAAGAAATCGAAACCTTTTAAATGAGGATGATGGAAGATTCAGGTACAAAGGATCGTTAGGCTAGAGAATAGGGAATATAGAGACTAAAGAATAAAGGAAGGAGTCTAATGAAGAAAAAGAGATGGGAAATAAGCAAGTCTTATGGTATCGTAGGAGCAAGAGAGAAAAAAGGGGTAAAAGCTGAATTTAAGGATGGAAGTTGAAGAATGAAGAAAAATAATTGTGGTATATAAAAAGAGAGAGTGAAAGGAAAGACCAAGGATGGATATAGAGCAAAATTAATAGACAAAGGAGATAGAAGCAACGTAGAAAATTGCGAGGTACACTAGACAGAATTATGGCTCCATCCAGATTCGCATTATCATTCCACCATCTAGCTTTCGGTAAGATCTGAATACAAAATAGAGCAATCTACATAATTATCGTGTTCCCTCTTATCATTCGTTCGAAAAAGTTTTTCAAACGACTCTCTTACATTTTATTTTTTCCCCGTTTTTATTATGCGAACGCTGCGAAGGAAGCCATCTAAACTATGGGAGGGGGTAATTAAATTGCCTACATTCATCCGAAACCCATTACAAGGAACATATTATGGAGAGTTTAATTGGTGCTTTTTTATGTGTTTTGAAGGAGAATCACTTTAGTTATCCAAAAACAGATGTTGTGGATAGTATAAGTGATTTTAAAAACGCGTTTTGAATCAAAATTTTAACCAATGGAATAACTTTGATTCTGCTGATAGTACTAAGAATAGTGATCACTCATCTAAAGGTAAAATTGTATAATTCGCTATTTAATAATAATTTTAAATACTATAATCTGTAATTTGTGTTCGTAACCTTTTATTTTGTGGCGATGCTATTTATTAGGCGTATCGTTTAGCTACTTTTTTATTAAACATATCCACAATTATCCAAACAAAACACTAAAATGCTAACTAAATTACTACCTCTCTGTTTTTTGTTATACAGTCTTGTTTATTAAATTCATTAATTAATGCATCCTCGTGATAAAAAAGGCGTCATTATCAGTTCCTCCTTTGTTTCGCTGCCAGTCTAGAATCAGGACCAAAGAGCATTTTAAAGAAGCTTATAATAAACGCGAAACACAGCTTTAAACAGAGTCATTTCGATGTACGTTAGAACCCTTTTTAGCTCCGCAGCATAGGCTGTTATCGTAAGCGTAGCGTGAACAGCGAAAGATGTTTTAAGTCAAGAAAGGGAAGGGTCTCTGGAAACAGGTCATGTGTAGGACGAGTGGGGGTTTGTCAGCAAGAGGTTTTTAGCATGGTACTCGAAAAAGGGGGGGACGTATTTGCGGGGACATGAGGGGAAGAAGAGGGGCTGCTTCGGAACGGCCTGACCCACATAATTCACAATCGGACTCTCTCTCCACTCCCCCACTTCCGTTTCTCTCCACAACAACATCAACCACTCCCCCGTTTATTAAGATAGGATATTAACTTCTTGCCCATCCACTTCGTTAACGGAACCCCTCTGAGCCGATTATCGCCGCGTTTCGGTTCGCAATATATATCTTCTTCCCGCCGAACGGTTTTCTCTCTCGCAGTGCACGAAAAGCTCCGGTTTCCACAATTATCTCCCTCGCGTGGGTTACTCGTTAACGGTGCGTGTGTATCCCGTACGGATTTAGAACCACGCGTCTCGCTACCATTGTTGTTATTGCGAGAACAAACGGATAATCATCGCAGTTTATTTTTCGGAGATCGGATTTCGCGCCGTTTGAAGTCGTTTCACGAGGATTTGCGTATCGTAACGATCGCCGATAACGAGGGATTCGGAGAAAGTATTTTAAGGTTGGAATTTTTGTTTTCCCGTTAATCAGCCGTTAAAGAGATGGACGGTACAAGCGGATGATCCAGAATCATTCGTTTATCGTTTTTTTTGTCTCTTTTTTTTACGGTGTTTCTTTGCTTCTAGTACGCAAAGAAGCAACTTTGAAGAGTTAGGGATGCTAGGCGCCGAGTGTAGGGGTGTAGAGAGAGAGGGTAGAACGTGTGGAGATGAATGGTTGGGGTGGGATAAGCGAGAATTGTATTGTATCGTAAGGGAGGGTGGGGTTGGGTCGGAGACAAAAAAGTTGGAAAAAGATGTATCGAGGATGGGCGGAGAGGGTGTTGCTATGTAATGATGAAAAGCTGGAACAAAAAGGGACTTTTTTTTCGAGGGGAAAAGAGAAAAGAAGGGATTAAGACGAGGGAGGATAGGGGAGGGCGGTGATGAGTAGTGTGAGCGCGGTGCGGAATAGATTGGAGAACACTGCTAAGTCTTTTGTGGATGAGAATGTTTTAAGGCGTCACTCTTGGAAATGAATAGAACGTTTTAATGTTCCATCAATTATATAGCTACGTTTTCAGTGCTCAAAAGATAATTTTCCAAACTCTTTTATTTTTTCGATTATTCTAATTCCATACAAACTAAATTGCTATGAAACAGGAGAAATGATTTATGGCAAAGTAAATCTTGATTATGTAAGTGTGTCAATTAACTAGCTAAAGTACATACTATTAGTTTCCTGAGGTGTTTAAAACTTCGGGCTTGTTCGATGTCTAAGACCAGTTTGCAACTAGTTCTTTACAAAGACAAAATACATACTGAATATGTACAGAATCAACGGAGAATACAAAAATGAGTTACATATCATGTATGATTATAATTGAATGAATTTATTTCATAAAGGTTTCTAAAAATTGTTATATTTATCTCTCACCTTGATTTATTTATGGATTAAGGCTTCGATTATAAGAAAATATTAAATCATTCATTCAAATAAATTATTCCAAATAATAGAACAAAATTTATCGAGTATCCGTCCAATCCATCAGAGTAATGTTAATGAAGAATATAATTGAAACAAACAATCAACTATGTAGTCAAACAATATTTTTGCGCTATCAGGTGCTATAATTTTAATACCAAAAAATAATAAATCAAATCCTAGTTGTCACTAAGTACAAATAAACTTTATGAGGAAGATAACGCTCTCGCGCGTTCGAATTAAATCAGCACAAAAGGCTCATCAATCAAACGAAAATTTAAAAAATCCTTTTATTCGCGTTTATGTGCGGTAGAGTGATTGCTCGCAGTTCGAATGTAACTGTCGATCATCGTGTGGAAACAAAGCTCGGCGCCGTAGGGCATAGGAAAATGTTAATTAAATGCAGCGTTTTGCACGGGAAGGAAGTTTTCATAGCGGAGATGAATAGAGATTACGTACTGCAAGTAGAGCACTTCGTCATGAAGGGATTCGTAAAGCAAAACGGAGGAAGAAGGGACGGGTGAATAGCAAATTATTTCCCAGAGAGGGATACTTTTTAAATTTATTCCGAGGATGGAATTCTTAATGGAATGGGAAAAACAGGTCCGGAGCAACGGATGTGACATCCTTGCATGAGGAAATGACGAAAGAGGTGGTGATACCGGATGGCGTTGGTCGGTACGGTTCTTTTATATAAAGGGTCCATCGCCAGTTAAACTTAATCAGATCCTTTTTGGAAACATAAAGCAGCAGAACGGTACAGAGTGGAATTTAGACCAGGGAATAATTAAGAGGGAAAAAGCATTGAATCACAGCCGTTTTGGGAATAATCTACTTTTATTAACTATGCGAGGAGAAAAATAAACGATGGAGGTATGGTGGAATTAAGTTAGGAATTAGGTTTATATCCTCTATTTTTTAATAAAAATGGAATTATGATATTAATGTTATAGCTTTATTGCATGAGTACACTTAACTGTATATAATGAATAAGGATACAAAATTAGTAGCGAAATAAATTAAGGTACCTGTTTTTATTTCTGACAATTTATTTTCTGTTCAGTCATTTCATCGGTTATATTATGTTTCATCACTTAGTGACAAAGCTTTTTTTATTATTTCGTATCGCCTATGCTTGTTAGTTCTACAAATAGTTGGATTATTTTTTCTGTTCAGGGAATTGAATCTAGGTTTCTCACATTTCCCTGTAATTGGTATTGACTAATTGCAACTATTAATGGGTTAAATATCGGTGTGGAAAGTAGATGGCCCTTATAAGGTTCTTTTTAATGTAAAATTTTTACTTCTAGTTTATCTTTATTCCCGAACCTTTCGAATTTTCTATGTCAGAAATAAAGATTTAATTAAAGTCATAAGTATATCTCATAATTTTAATGAAACCGTACTAACTTAAGTCATCTGTTCTATAATGCTTACCACTCAACAAGTCAATTAAAGGCAGATTACGAAATAAGTAAGTATTATTATTTTGATAAGGTGTATAGAAAGTAATTAACAAGGGTCATTCTTTTTTTGTACTTCCATCCTGTTTCGTTAAATTCCTTTCGTTAATATCTGAAAAGTATTATTAATGTTTGGAAATACACCGTTATAATAGCTACATTAAACATAGACGTTTTTATGGATTTAGAAACATATATGGATGTGGATTTAGAAGTTATATTTTTTCCCAATAGAAAAATTGACTATAATTTTTAAAATTAGAATTCCTTAGAAATTAAAAAATGAGAAAAATAAAAAAGAATATTTAAAACATCTATGGCATATTTCTGTTCAGCATTCTCTACGTCAGATATTTCTAGTGTAACGAGACGTTTATTCTCAGGAAGCCCTGTAATTCATTTACTTCGACCGAATGCTAATCGGTTTTTCTAAGCGAGTATTGTAGTGCCGAAAATTAGCATAGAGTTGGAATACCCCCGAGTCCGTACGGGTGTAAGTTGGTCAAGAATATGGGGAAGAGAGTTCGCCATGTGTGTGTGCCTTTGGGCATCACGCTAATGGATTCGTCCTCACCCACTCCAATAACATTCTCTCCTTCCCCATTCGACCCCGCATGGCGGAATCCAGAGAAAAATATTCGACGAAATAAAAGAAAGTCGAATAAATAGAACGGAACAAAAAAGCGTATAGCGAGAGCTTGCATGCGAAGAAAAAACTGGCGGAGACAAAATAGGGTCGAGTCGTGTGTACCTACGGTGTTGACGGCCTTCATGAAGGGTGAGGCGAATCGTTGACGGATTTTTACCATTTTTCTCCCACTCAAGTAGCATGCGCCCCATCCACTCACATTCCTCGTATTTTCTAAAATTTAGTTCTGTAAAATATCTGTCACGTTTGAACCTCAATTACTCTTGGGTTAAACGTGAGCTTTGAGGTGGTTCAAAAAGAAAAATAAGGAATGTTATGGCTGGAATTCCTCTTATTTATCCTTTAATTTCGTAGAATTTAATTTAAATAAATTCGAAATCATCGTCTTATTTCTTTTGAAAGATAATCAATGCAGCAATCTAATTGGTTATTACTTAGTCTTTTTAATTGAACTTAGCTTTTTGATTATAAAATATTCTCTCTTGTTCTATTTGTTCTATGTGTTAATACTTTATTTTGTAGATTTTATCTATTTCTTTCACACCAAGTTTCCTTTATCATACATTATTTTTCTTTAATATTCGTCTCTTTTATTTTCATCTTTAAAATTATGTGCAAAAATATTCATGAAAGCTGACGGCTATGTACATTAACTTAAAGAAAATCCTTTGCTACAAATCATCGACATTTCTGTATTCAGACGCTAGTGAAGAATGTAATCCTGTAAATATTTGATTTTCGATTTACATTTACATTGTTACATATATAGGCGAGAGTTCTGATACATTCTGGCTATCAGGAGAGAGTAACTTAGACAGTTATTATTAATCTGTATCCATGCCTATACTAATCAATGTTGAATATTTTCATAATCAAATGTAAAATAGATTTTACTTCCCAAATTTGACATTAATATTCTTAACAGCTAAACGGAGCATTTTATTTTTACAAGGACTTATTTATATGTTTTAGATTTCATTAGAACTTCTTTAATTCATACGTTGACTTCAGAGTTAAATTTAGACATCACATTTTCCTCAATTTTATGCTCGTATTTTTCTGTATTGGTTCATTCACCATGATGGATTGGTCCTTTTGTAGATCACATTTCCAAGTTTTTACTTTAAAAGAGATAGTAATTTATTTAGTTGCTTTATATTTCTTTCAATCATTTAATGAATCTCGTATCTATAAAATATTCAGAAAAGAAACTCCATTTCTTATAAAAATAACTTTTGAGAGCGACAAAAATCCAAAAATAAAACCATTTTCTAGAGCTTAAAAATCATTATGCTGCCTCCTAGTTCACAACCCTACGAAGGTTGTTCTTTTGTGAAGAATCCTATGAACCTGACAAACAACGCACGTTGTAAATTAAAATATACGCACGTTGTCTCTTCGTTAGTAAAACATGTTTATTCCATTTGGCGCTCTGTTTTTATAGAATTACATTCCAACACACTCTCTGGTTTGTTGATTTTGACACATTGTTTGTGGAAATGTTATGCGTACAATTTATCGTAATCAATTTAAATCTCCTCTCATAAATGAAAATTAGATTTTTAATCGAACTACAATCTGTTAAAAGATTGTTAAAATTACAATTTTTTTTGCTTTCATTTACAATTTCATCGGTTGTTACTTTAATATTATTTCCAAATGAAATAAATTCAATAAGTTAATTTTATAGGTACATTTCTATTTCTTATGTCACTCACTTGATGGGTGTTGAGGAGAAATTAAATAAGAATGAAAATTGTATTGTAGTTGTCCATCTTTTTAATGAATATTTATATATAACGATTCTAGGAAACTTGGTTTTACTTTTAATTTTTATTCACAAACGTTTTGTCATCATGTTTTGCTTTCCTTCAGGCCTTATGTATGGTATTTTTCGGACTATAAATCCTTATCTTTGATAAAAAAATTGTGTCTAATGAACCTTATCTTTCGAAACATTTTTGATCAGTATGGGCATGGATACTCATTATTATCTTATTACTCTTTAATTCTCAAGTCTAAGTCATCAAAAATAATCTCTTTACCTACATTTTATAGTCCTTTTCTACTTCTACCCATGTAATTAATAGGGAACAGGCTTCTCTTAGAATTCTCTCGTTTACATTTAACTACATTACTTTGGAACGCATTAATATTTCATGACAATTAGGTATAGAGAAATAACGTTTTGATTAGCTTTCTCGGAAACATTTCCAGTGAGACAATCAAAGGATAAAATAGAAAATACCGAAATAAAAAATATGTAAGAAATGTATGTAGTATGGGTAGTGTATATTTCGTGTTGGTAAAAAGTTTGAATTTGAACAAAAATCATAGGTTGATCGAATTTCTATCTATCAATTGCTATAAATCCATAAGTATTATTTCTTCTTAAATGCATCTTACGGCAAAGTAACATTTCATAATGGATAGTACTTTGAATGTTTAAATTAAAGCAGAAACTTCGATATTTATTACGAGCAGTTTCATACATCCAACGCTATGGAAAATCGAAATATTGAAGCATATTTTACAAATATTCTGTCTGTAATTATATATCTTCCTCAACATATTAAAGTTGAAAACATGGATTCAATTAAGGTAATCAAATTATTCAATTAATTATCCTAACAAAGGCAAGTAATTAGCAATTTATGATAATTGACCCATTATTATATAGCTAATATTGCGTTTGAATACAGATGAGACTTCTATATCGTTGCGAATATGTATTTATTTTTATAAATGTTCCTGGAAACGGAGTTTATTGAGGTGAAATGAAAGGTGCGGATGTACGTATGTGGCGGAATGAAAGGGTAACGTATCCGGTCCAAGAACTCTTCCGTGGGACACTTCCTATAACTCGAGTTGGTATATTCACATCACAATTTAGATTGTGGTGAAATAAATTAACAAAAGAGACTGGACATGTGATACATGTATGATAGAAATATCTGCATTTCAGTCATTAGTCGACGGTTTATAATTGATATTATATGATAATGATGTTTCAATGGCGTTAAAATACTAGAGTACCTTATTAAACTGTCCATTAGGAGGAGTTGGTATGATTTATCAATGCTTATTAGGCTAGAAGTATATAATAATTATAAGAAATAGAACACTGCTGCTTTAAAAGATTTCATTGTCAAGTAAATTGATAAAGAATGTTCAATTTTTGCAGCTAATTTTGCCATTACATCTTCATATTTCTTTCACCACAATTACCTTTATTTCATCTTTTTTAATAAGGTAATATATTAAGCAGAATCTGGCTAAAATATATTTCTTTTTCAAATTGTTCAAAAATTTATCATGAATAAGTCACCCTGTTAATGTTTATAAAACTTAACTAGTTATGTAAAAACTTACTCGAGTCGTTGAACTGAGCTGAATTTAATTATTATATTATTGAATCAGTCTCTGTCCGAACTTCGCGGATAGCTATTGTTCGCATTGAGTCAAGTCAGTTCATACGATAAAGTATTATATATATCATAAGTATAATTCTCATACACCTTCAAAAGCCACTGTTAAAGTACGATTTAACGCTTTATTCATTCCTTGTAATTCTGAAAGGTCAATGATATTAAGTATAACTATACCGAGTATCAAAAACTCCTTCATTTTAACCTATTACTCTGACAGTTCAGTTTTTATGGCTCTATCCAGCTTTCGGATGTTATGGCTGGCAGGAGAGAGTAAGACAGACAGTAATTCGCAAACAATAAAACAGAAAGGATTATGGGCATATCTTTTGCAAGATTCCAAAACTTAAGTGCTCGAGGCGGAACAACTTTTATACGAGGTAATTTTACGGTTAATATAGAAATAAAGCGTAGTATAAGGTTAAAAGACCCAAGACCTTTCCTGGAAGTGAATTTGAACTCTTCCTCCTAAAGTTTCGGTAATTTTCACGAATCCTTTTTCCTTAATGATATTCCCTCTCGAGCAGCTATTTTATAAAACAAAATTCTTCAAAATTCGTTAAAAACAAAAAAAATAAACATTCTTTTACATATAATGTTCTCATTAATCAAAGAATTATAAGCAATTGTTGTGATCTCGTTGCAGAGCTACGTTATGAGCTAAAGTTCGATAAACAATTACTGGACTAATGCATTATAATTACGACGACCATCATTTTGACTCAAATAGTCATATTAAGGTATAATATGCGGATTTTGCATAAGTATAACTATCTAGGTAAAGAGATCAAGGTAAACAATATATGAAAGCTATTCTTTGTACCTCATACCTGATGATAATTCAATGAATCGAAACCACAGTAGTTGTAATTAAATTGATAAAAAATTTAATTTTCTTGGTTCAGTAAATAAAATAAGTTTTTTTTACTCTTATTCCTTACCATTCGCATTAATAAAGACATGAAAATTTCTTAACAAATTTATTCTTACGCTAAGAATGAAGCCGAGGTATGATGAAAGTTACTCTGGGATGTGTTACATTTCTTCTCACCTCAAAAAAAATTACCCAAGGTCATACTCGTGGCTGCATCGCTTGTCAAGGGAGCGTATCGCTTAAAAAACGCAGCATTCCGATGGAAAACACTCGAAGCGAATACACCGGGAGTCTCAGCGAGGGCAGAATAAATTTCAAGTGTCGTGTTTCTGAAAGCGGAGATGTAAAAGATGAGTGGGAAACATTTTATTCCGTCGGAGTAATTGTACACGTAGCTGGAAATTCGGCTACGAATGTTCCACGAAGTTAAACTTTGAGCGCAATGGGCTTCTCTCACTTGACTATGACGTTGCGAGAAAAATATTACCTCAGCTGAAAATGTACCCTTTCTCTCTCTTTGCCTCTATTTTATAGGCCTCAGACCGCATTTCCTTCCGTAAATTCCTTCAATTTACGCCATATGACACCGGAATGGAAATGTATAGAGTGGTGTTCGTTTTAACCCCATTCCGCGTCTATTCAGATATTGGCGAAGGGATGGTCCTTCTAATGGACATCGTTGGAAAGGTGTAGGGTTTAGTGTAACACATCCAGCGTCCTTTCATGAGTAGAATTAAAGGTTGTAATTTTGATAAATCCTGCTACAAAAATTACGTTACGTTTACGTTAATTTTATATTTAAATTGACAGTTCAAAATGCTGTAAAACATTTACATTGTAACAGGTTAATTTCATTAATGAGAACGGGATAGAATATTAGACAGCACATATTATTACAGCATTAGTCTTAACTTCAATATGCATTTTCAAATTTGAGTTCTGAATTACAGAAAGAAATAAAAGTTATCAGTGAACATATAACCTAAGTGGAGCAGTTAAAAATTCACAAATGATACTGAAGGTACTTCATAATTTTCGCCCGAGATATCAGCAAATGTATAATTACAAATTATATTAGTGCAATTAGATTATTTTCTTAAATATATATTAGAGATATTTTATAATGCCATGGAGATGAGATTTATTGAAGTACTAAGAATCTTAAAACTAGATCAGTAAAACGTATCTGTTTTGCTCAATCTTTATCAATCAAACGATACTAACCGCAATCAATTCACCATCTAGATACCTTTTAAGATAATACTAGTTTTCCATATCACTTTCTTCAGCTATCCAATAGCCATGTGAGAAGGAGAGCGTGTATGGAACGCCCACTCCGTATAACCCTTCCGGAAACCGTTAACACAATAATTCTCATGGTTTCAACCGATAGGCCTTTTTTTATTTCCCCAAGAGAACGAGTGAGTGAATGGCTGGGTTTGTCGTTAACTGGTATCTCGGAAGACATTTTGTCACAAAGGCCTTTTGTCGTGGTTACAGATGAAAGCCTAGTAGTTTGACGGACAGAAAAATTATACGGTGGAGAGTGATTTTTTTTTTTCAAAGCTCTTCGAATCGAGGTTTTATATTCCATTCCATTGAATTTTTGTGCGAATAACAAAAAGGAAAGCGAGTTAAGGCCTTGCTTTCTCACAGGATTTTTCTATATCTTCTCTTAGTTTGTTGACATATATTTACGTTCGTATTTATTGATACCTCATTTCTAGACTATTAATTTGGCGAATATTTTAGCACTTTCCTTTAAAACATTGTTTCTCGTTATTGATAGACATATTTCATCTCTTTTCCTCAAGATAACTATAAGTTTTTCTTTTTTTACATTATTCAATCTCTCTAGCACTATCTAGCAGCGTATACAAACAGCAAATCAGTCAAACATCAATCTTAACTCGTTGAAACCTAACTAGCCTTAGACTTTATAGCTCATTATTTATTGCCAATAATTCTTAACTTTTCAAAGATCTCATCATTTATTTTCACTTCTGGTTGTCATTTACACATACTCATAAATAGAATAATTTTATTTGTGGAATTACATTAATATTATATTTTATAAATAAATTAAACTTAATGAGCTCGGCAGATTACTTATAATTTTCCTCTCTCATCTTACTCTTCAGTCATGGTACGATTACAAGCTTCAGTGGGACCCAAGAGAATACGGTGGTGTGGAGATGCTGCATGTTCCATCAGATCACATTTGGCGTCCGGATATTGTCCTCTACAACAAGTGAGTACTATGACCAAATACTTTCGAAAGAAACAGATCGGATTTACAAAATTAAGTAGCATGTATTATATATATTTTAAAATTACAAAATTATTTGTGTTTTATTAAAATTACAAAATTACAAATTATCTGTAATATACGTGTCACGAGTTAAATACGAAAAAAATTACCGTTTTTGTTAAATTTAAATACCATACATACCATAAATCCATATTATCCTTCATCTAAAAAATTTTAGATTCTAATCAATCTTTTCACGTAGGAAAGAAATTTCCATTCTATTTTATTCTATTCAATTCTGGAAGAAGCCGCGGAAATGTCTCTTCCATACGAAAATTTTTCTTTGTATTGTTGTTTACCCAAAAGGATATTGAACAAAGTTTTATGCACCATTTCTCTGATGTGATAATTTCATTTAAGTTTCATGATATCTAGAACAAAGATTAGATTACCTTAAAGCAAGAAAACACCTTGATTCATATTGCTGGAACATATTTTAATTTCATTACAAGAATTTAAGGTTCTCATTACGATATGGAGGCAAAAGTTGCGATGTAAACAAAAGGGTAGAGGTTAGATTTTCCCCCAAAGAGATGTGACCATAACTCGTTCCTTAATAATAAAACTGTCGGGATTTGTGTATGCCCTTAAGATCTGGCGGATTCATTGTAATCTTACGAATTAATGCCTGTTTTCTCCACTTCCCACGATAAAAGCATTGTCGTTTGCCATTATCGCATCCAAGGATTACGATGCTCATACCACCGTTGCAAGATATCCTGGAGAAGTGATAAAGCTCAGAATTTAAAGGCATGATGAATGGCTTGGCTTTTCTAACGAGGTTATTGCTTATGGCGTCTTTGAATGAGGACGAATTTACGTTTTGGATTACTCGTGCAAGCAAAGATGACCCCGAGGATTAAAAGATAGGACTTAAAAATTTTCGGAAATATCTTACGATTAAAAAAAAACTCGTTTGATAGAGTTCCACTGAATCCATTTCGCACTTCCATTGAATCCTTTTGCAACGAAAATTTCCTCCGATAATTTATCTTTACTGAGGGATTACCTACCGAATGATGAAGTTAGTTCCGCATACATTTGAATCAAACACTCAGTTCCTTATCCAAACGCGTTGAAAGCAAACCAATGCTCATTAATGGAATATATATCTTGAATCCTGAAAGGCATTTGAGATAATCGTAATCATCTTATACAATTTATGAACTGAATAAGCATGAGACTGAAAGCGTTGTAATACTTAAAATAATATTGAATGATCGCTTTGCTTTTCTCCTTGCAAATTGAGTGTATTTCAAAAATTTCACTAATGAGAACTTACTTTTTGGAATACTCTTTACACGATCGTAAGGCAACTTTACGTAACTAGTAAATAGTAGTTAATTAATGTGGAAAAATTTATAAATTATTAATAATAATAAAATTATTAATACTATAAAATGAATCACATGAAACTATGCACGATCAGTTTGTGCGATTTGGATGTAAATTTTAAGCTAAAGTGAGATTTTTCCACATAACTGAAACTCGAACCCAGAACCCCTACTTTCTATTTTTTTTTAAGAAATTTGTCCGAGCACCAGGTTTTTCTTCCCCTCTGTCTAACGTTATAGACTGGTTTGCAGAGTATTTTTCTAGATATGCATATTAATATATAAATAACCTATATATGGATTTAATGCATTGTTGCATGCATCCTTTTATTGCTTGAGTTTATTTCGTTAATCGAAAAAGTCTTCGATGAATTTATTTTGAATAAGTGTTATTTTAATATATTATATGAAGTAAAAAATTTGGATATGGTAGGTCGGTTTAACTTGAGTACATTTTATCTTTGAGTTTCGTAAAAATATCTGGAAGCTTGTAAGAATGATATTTCGCCATTCCCTCCTACTAAACTTCAGGTACGTAGGTACTCCATTACTTAGCGAGCGTGGATTTTTTTATCGATAGAGTACTCAACAAAACAAACATCGAGTCACCGTCACTTTCTGCCCCACCGACTCATCCGAATGAAGACTTTCCAACTAATCGACTTCAACCCAATGCGCGCTTTCTTTTTTGACTTTCGGTAGTGAATCGAGGAAGGCACTGTTGCCCGCGAAGGACATCGACGCTTCCACACACCGCACTTTTTGTCTCCTCACGTATGATGTCGCTCCTCCATTTTTAACGTCACCATTGTGTTTCTGCACCACCACTCTCACCCGAATCCTATTCAATAGCGAAAAAGCTTCAATATCCAAACAATGAAGAGCTCCTTCCACTGCGCCCTTGTCCTTCTTTTCTACCTGAACATCTTTCTCTCGCATCTTCTCTTACCTATTTGCGTAGCATCCTCTTCAGCGTAGTCATATCTAGATCTCTACTAAGATACGAGGGGAATAATAATATCGTATACAAATCAAAATACGTAAGCATTTTCTTTCATTTGATTAATTTTGTTTGTTATTTTACCTCGTCATGTATCATGAAATTTAAGTTTTAGAATTAATGCTAAAGACGGAATAGTTCACATTACTTTTTTTCGGCATCTATAGTTGAAATAAAATGGATTTGCTTCTCTGTTGAACTTCATTCTCACTATTTCTTAAATCTTTCTTTAGCTTGAATTTCACGGAAGGAGTTTTGTGGAAATCCATTTGAAAAATACACATACGATCACTTCTTATTCTTTCTTTAGCTTATTTTCCAATGTTTTAGTGTTTTTTCAGAAGTTACAGCCCCTCCTATATTTGGTTAAGAATGATGATGTATATAGAAAATACAGGTTCAAAGTTGAATTATTCTTGGCAACGGCTCTTTTCAAAAAGTCTACTATCTTTAAGTAACCAGTGCTTTTTTTAAACTTATGTATAGGTGACTTTATTTTCTAAAATTTTCAATACTCTTTCTTCACTGAATCCAATACTTGCCTTACCGTTTGACTTTCCGCTTTTTCAGCCGCTGCTATTGAATCCGTTTGCTCCCATTTTTCCGCACAAATAACTTATATTCCGCGGAGAGTATCAACGCCATCAAGATAATTCCCACTACTTTTCCGGCCCCTCTTCAACGAGTGACGCTATGGTCTTCCAATTCATCTTCCAAATGAAAAATATCGTCTTCTCTCCCAAATTTTCCTTCTCTTTATTCCTCTACAATTTTTCGATCCGCCTACTCCTACGACTCTTCGCCGTCCTTTTATTTCGGGAAGTGATCGACCGTGAACTTGGCGTCGTCCCTTCGCGAATCAATGTGCCGAAGCGAAGGCTGAGATATGAAAAAAGTTGCCATTGTTCTCTGGAATGCGATATCCAAGTGCTCGGCTGGATGCGTCGGCCTTCCTCCTTCTATCGAGTTTGACTCGGCAAACATTATCGGTGGCGTTCTCCAGTTTTTGGACGGGTGACCTATATTCTGCCGTTCTCCACAGTTTCTTTTCCAGCCATTTCCCCGTTCGAGAGACGGTTTTAATTTCGTTGAAGGAGAAACGGTGCGATGTCGAGTTGCCCAGTTGATGCGACCTTTACGAAACTTCGTCCAAGTTTTTTTTTATTTTTATCGTTTTTTGAGCATCTCATGGTACTCTTGAGGAAGAGAGGGTTTCCAAACGTTAATAGAATGAGGTTGAGTTGCTTTTTCCTTTACAGTTGGCGTATCGTATAGTTTATTAATGCTTTTAAGTGTTGCAGTGAAGAAATTTGGTGTGTGGTCAGGGAGTAGGTTGGAGTAAATATGCTAGCGGTCTGTTTTTTCTCA
The DNA here is from genome assembly GCA_020796165.1 of Pantala flavescens. NCBI lineage: Eukaryota > Metazoa > Arthropoda > Insecta > Odonata > Libellulidae > Pantala > Pantala flavescens. The sequence goes on from CM036878.1 coordinate 28,383,061, forward strand.
AAAAAGGGGGAAAACGTTATGAAAACCTTCTATTGAATGTGAATAGAGTACAATAAGCTGTAAGATAGAAGGGTAATAGCTTAATTAATTTTGTTCTTGAACTTATTTCAAAGTAAAGAAGTGTTAACTTTAAGTAGAGGGAGTATTGTAGTCTCAAATGGTTCGATTAGATATTGCTCTGAGCCTAAATATGGGAAGGATTTATTTAAGAAACGATATATTTGTTTTAAAGAAGTATTTTTTGAGCCCAACTTTGTAACTATTCATTGATTTCAGTTCTCAAATTTAAAAATGATGACTCATTTAGTAAACGTCTTTTAATACAATGAATGAATGATGATGCTTATTTACGTCTATTTGGAAATTATTGTACGTGTAAAGTTTTCGATAAACTGTAAAACGTTTTTGTCTTTCCTTCTAGAAGTAGATGAATTATTGTTAACTAGATTTGTGATTGAAAAGCTCTATTTGAAATGAAAATCTCTTTCTTAAAAGGTGTTAGAAAATATACAAATTTAAATGAAGGTTGGTTGATACTTACAAACGCTTAAGTTCATCGTGCCCCTTAATTTGTAAATGAGAGAAATTCATTCACCTTTTTCATAACACAGTTACTCAACTACGTAAATTCTTTATTTTGATCTACCGTTCTGCTAAAAGTTTCTTTTTATTTCATTCACGTCATATTATTCTATTTCTCAATCTCCCTAAAATAATGAAGGTTGTGAAAAGTGTTTCATTCGTGTATCTCTAAATGTCGCGGGGTTGAAAGCTTTCGGAATACATCCACATCCCCTCCACCGCTGCTTTTTTTTATTTTCTCCGATACGTGCGTCGCCAGTGAATCCACACTGTTTTTATCTCTCGTGAAGGCAGATGCTGTGACGCGTGTCATCTATCGAGAGCGTTGAAGTCACCTGCTCCACGTGCAAGAGTGGGATTTTTTTCTCGAGAGCGACCTTGTCACTCATGCAAACGCTTCGTTAGTTTCATCAGTTCCTCGATAGCTAAGATAAGCACGAGAGGAATTGTAGACGTCGTCCCAAATAGAACGGGAGTACGGTACCACCAACCGAGTTGATTTAAAATTTACAAATTTCGAGTCGAAATTCAGAATCCAATTCATACCATTCTTTAGTTTCTCATTGTAAGCGAATGGGTTTCAATTTAAAACTGATCAACATACGTTCAATCTCAAATATAAATGTGGAATTAGGTCGTATTAATGTTCAACTTTAAGTTTTTCCTTTAATTGACCAATCTTACTTTAAATTGTCCAAATCACTTCTTATATTCAGTTCATGAAAATGGAATAGTTTTGATTCGTTTAAATCCAAAATCTTAGATTGATATTATTATTTAGTATTTTAATAACTAACCTTTTTGTGACGTCTTTTAGTATTGAATGCGAATTTAAATGAACATACCGATTTTCTGATAACTTCCATTGATTACTCTAAGAGGTAAAAAAGATCGAATTTCATGTAATAATATTCGTTTTTGTTGCTTTTACTTTTATATTTTTGAAAACTATTGGCTTGCTGAGCAACAAGGTGTCTTTTTGCCATTTAAAATATATTTTTACTATCAATTATTTTTTATTTTTATGATTTTATATTATCAGCAGATATTGAATACCATGAACAGCTTTATGAACTTTAATATGATAAAAATTAGTTTAAACAGGTAATAAGCGGTTATTAATAGCGGTGTAATGTTTAAGTAGTTATTTTCAAGTATTATCATCGAAACATAATGATATTTATTCCTCGTATTCTCAATAATCCTTCCCACTACTTGTACATCGCCAAAACTTTTCCGAAGCCATCGCGGTCCAATCTGAATTGCAGATATGTCGCTGGATTAGAAACTCGTGGTCCCGCTGCATCTCCATCTATGGCTCTATCATCAGCGGCATTCCCATTCTTCCGCAAACAGCGAGTGGCCTTCCGCGTACTATCGGACTTCGGAATCCGGAACGAGCGGGTGTGCATTTGCGGGATAGTGTTTTTATTTACATCGGATACACCATGAATATGCAGCGAATTAAGGAGGGACGGGGATTTGAAAATTGGAGCCTCCTTAATAACCTCCTTTCATTATTCATGGATGCATAACCGAACTCTTTTTTTTTTATACATCCCCGCGAAGCCGCCTTCTCCGTTATTCTTTTATGCATTATTTCGAACCCGAGTTTCCTATTTTCCCGTTCGAATGTCTTCGGCGGATTTCCGATGCTCTTTTGTCTGCTTGAAAATCCTCCCGCCATTTATTTATCCGCATACGGTTCCTGTAATTCGTGCGACATTCGCGACCCGATCGGCTTTTTGTCTCCCCGTCTTATTGGCTTGTTTGCTCATAACCCATCCTCCCTTGTTCCGAGTGCACCGAATAAGTTGTTTTTTTTCCTGAGTGAGCGGAAAGTCTCTTTTGTCTTGTCATCGCTTATCATTTCCTCCGCACAACAAGAGCGCATGCAAATTAAGTAGTTGAGGCTGAGGAATATATTAATGTTTCTAGCTGATCTAAAAGGATTCGTCCACGTACAAATTTTAATTGAAGAATGTGACATTGGGTGTATCCACTGATCATCGGGAGTGTTTCACAATTTATATTTAATTTCATCATTCCATATATCTCCGATATTAACGATGTGCAATGATAAACATTGGATTAGTCCCTCTAAGATGATAACATTTTTGAAGAGTAATTTCATTTTATCCTCAATAGATGTTAAAAGATTTACGTTCATGTAGAACAAATTTCAAGTTAGCTTCATTCGCGTGATCTGTCTACTTATTCTTAGGATAATTTTCAATCAAAGCGCTGTTATAGGGTAAAAATCCAAAATAATTTTGAATTTTACAATTTTGATGTGGCATAATATTTTTTAAACAGAGGTTATTTGTATTATAGTTAATAGCATTTTAAGCATTGTTCTATGAAGGGAAAGTTTTGGAAGCATTTAGAATTTGAGTGTGTGCATGAGCATTAGATGAATCTACTACCCATCTTAGCGTCAGTTCAGGTTCATCTGCTGCTGAAAATCTCAATTGAGAAACTACGCAATCGAAGGTTACGAATATTCTAACAGCAATATAATATTCTTGGACGCGTAATCTAAACAGAGTAGACTTAAATAATGTAAAATCTTTAAGCATATAAATGCACATATTATATCGATATTATACTTTTACTTGTGTATAAATACTCAATTGTATCGCAAGATATTTCAGTACGTTAACCCTTATCGTAATATAATACAGCCTTCCTAGATCAGTTGTGGATACTAAGAATAACGAGCGAAACAGTTAAGTAATCTGGAGAAATTTTAACTGATAAAACTTATGCGATAACATTACTTGGTTATTAGAGGGACACAGCGATAATCTTCATCCACGGAAAAGAATAGCATAAATGAACAGACTAAAAAAAAAATACAATGCTGTTTTTTATTTCCGTTTTAACAGCACCACTTTGCGCGTAGTTGGAGAGAGAGACATCTGCGCCCCGAAAGTAATTCGCGCAGCACTCCCATCGCATTTTCGCAAACCGTACGAGGTCTCCGTTTGAATGCAGAATTTATGCCACCGAGTTATTTTCGGGGCGCACTTTTCATTGCGTCGCACCACTTAAACCTTATCTTAGCGTATATTTCTAATCTTCGGGTCGACGGAGAGAAAGGAAGAAAAAATGAAGGGAAGTTTCCGTCGCGGTGTCCGGGACTGGGAGCGGAAATGGTCGCGTTGCCGTAACCGGAAACCCACGCTCTTTCTACGTCTTCCCCTGCGAAAAAGGGAAAGAGGAGGGAGAGTAAAGTTTGGACCTTGGTGCGATAATCCAGCCATTCTGCGTCACAAACGGAAGAGGCTTATCCAGAATTCGCTCCTTTTTACGTTACGCCCATGTGCACTCGTTCCGTCGAATAGTTTACGTATCTAAAGCGGGCGAAGAGATTAGGGCGAGCCATTTATTTCATATCGCACTCTTTTTTGGTGTAATTTTCGTGAATTTTTTTAAAGAACACCGTTTTTAATGATTCCAAGTCTTTGCTAATTCGATGAAATATGATAATATATAGCATATATTCAATTATTATATCTTATGATAAATGTTGATACTATTGTAATTTCTATTGGCACTTTGTGGAGATTATCCATAATTGTTGGGAAAATTCAATGTTTATGTCCTTAGAATATATACAATGATCCCTTTTTTATTAATTAGTTAATTTAAAACTGAAAGTTCAGATTTTAGCTTAAAATACCTGTATGTAATTTGTATCAATTGATTAAAATAGTAGGTAAATTTTACTTTTTCATTTATGTTTACTTCACTCCTAATTTCACTGAATGTGAAGAGATGTTGGTGGATATCTTTCATTTCGTAGACTTATATTTAACGAGGTCCAAATAATGGTCGATAAAAGTTTCTTAAAATTATCGAGCAGTAATTTTTTAACACACTGAATATAGATTATAATAATTATTGTATATTAAATATTTTAATACAATTATCTGTAACATCATTCGAATGTGAAAAATAAGATAAACAGCAAATAATCAACATATTTCATTCTAAAATAAGGTAATATTTAGCGTTATTGTTGATTCGTGTACTTTAACGCCCCTAATTTCCATCTTGTAATTTTTAATTACTTGTCATATTTATCGGAAAGCAAGCCAGCAAGTGAACCAATTAAGTTAAAAAATATCATTCTATTCCATATCATCTCGCAAATACGATGCGTTGATCCGAAGTTTTCTTCGGCGGGAAATGGTTCGCCGAATGTCATGTTCGACTCATGAAATATTAAAAACGTCCAAAGAGTTCGATATCAGCAAGGAACGCGACATAAAATATTACTGCATCCCGCGAAATGACGAGGGAGTGAAATTTTAGCGAACTGAGATGACGTTTCCATAACTCTCTTCCCCCATTCAAAGCACGAACGTATCAAGAAGTTTGAAATATTAATGGCACCGGATTTATTGGAGTGGCGAATTATAGCGTGTGTCGGATACTCAAACCGGTCTTCGTTTATTAAAAGATCGGGGGGCTTATTCAAAGGTTTGCCGGACTCAATAAGCTTTTACGCTCCCGGTTTTGATCCCACTGTTAAGAATCTTTTATACAGCCTTATAAACCGAGATATTGCCTCTGAATTCTCTCGTCTGTCCTCTTTGAGAAAATTTTCTGCGAAATGCAGTTCAAGATTAATTCGGCCCTTCTTTTCCTCGCTATTTTTATGCCGAGGGAAAAACGTATTTTCTTTGTATGGAATCCATACTTCCGCTTTCTTGTTCGCTTTTAATTTGCTTTCAATATGAGATATATTTTTAATTTCCAGATTCTTGATAATGAGCTGTATATGTTCCTTGGTCGTGATTAGGCCTTACGTTGCAAAACCATCATACGGAACTTAAAAGAAAAGAGAAAGGAGGAAAATGAAACTTGGCTTGGAAGAAAAGTAGAAAATGGTTTAAATATAAGTAAACTGCTAAGTCTGGCATTCTAAGTCTTTTTACGAATGTTATCTTTAAAACATCACTTTTTAACGAATCCAACAAAAACGCTACATGATAAGGCAATCAATGAAAATGAAAAATCTCCCGGAGGAACTCTCTACTCTAACCCGAAATAATTATTTTAAGGCCTAATTCATATCTTTGGCAATTAATCCTCTCCCGTGTTGATTATTAGGCTTACATTCAAAATTCAAATGTGAGTTTCACAACAATATTTAAAGTTGTGAAAATATTTATAATTTCACACAATATCGGAGTATCTTTGCACTCGGAAGCTATAAAAAAATTATTGGACAAGTCTATTGGTGAAAAAAAGCAAGGAAACAGCGACGTAACTGCTCACGAATTCCGGATAGCACAATCCGATGCGGAAGTCAAATACGATTCGAATCACACAATCTGTTCGGAGATCAGAATTAACTCTTTTTCCTCATTCCAACCCTTACGATACGTGCTCCATTTTAACCCGCCCCCATTCGTTTTACACCAGCAATCTTCTTTAGTCATGCTACTTTGCGTTCACGATGTCACCATCTCTTTCCGCTGCATATTTTCCTTCACCGCCTCACATCACCTTTTCCAAACTCCGGAAACGGGAAATTTCCTTCAAGGAATCTCATTTTCTCTCTGAAGCTTATTTTTTAAACTCCGCACCATCTTTCTCCTCCCTCGGTCGGTTAACCACGCTTCTTTCTTTCTCGCTTTTTCTAATTTTTTACTCTGTGAAAAATCACGTTCTTTAGCGCATTTACTTGCGGTGCGCCGCATCACACTTTCTGCAATCCCTGTGCACATGACCTTACGATGCTCTCTCATTACCTTTTGTACTCGCCCATTAACAGTTCTGTGTTTGTACGAAGTAGAATATTATTGATTGTGTTTTACGAAATTCGAAATGTTATAGAATGGAATCCTATAACATTCATATAATTCTATAAACATTTCCCTAATAAACAAGAATATAATGGGGAGCTTATTTTTAAAATGAAAATAAAATTCAAGTGATGTGTTTCATTCAATTTTTACCAAAAACTAAATTTAGCTGTTCGGCTTCTTTCACATAATGTCATGGAATATTATTTCTAAAATAATTGATAATTAATTTAAATCATAATTTTAAATAGAGAACTCGAATTGTTAATTTGGTATTAAAACTACAATTCAATCATTATTTCGCCCCAGGAAACTTCCTAACGCTCTTTGTTCTGAGGTTATTTTGAAATTACGGAAAACTTGTTGTAGTTGTTGATTCATAAACTAAATATTTAATCTATTCTATATTCTGAGAGAGAAGTAATCGAGGATATTAATGGAATAATGTTAAGGAATATATTGATACAATAAAATGGATTAACATCACGTTCTAACCTCTCTTTTGCTCAGGTTGTCTTTATGCTGTTTTAATCATTTAGAGTTCAAAAACCATAATTTCTCAAGGGACAGATAAAACGTAAATCAAATATCTCAGATGGGGTGATAAAAATCGCTTAAGTTGTAAAAAAAATTACTCATTGAATTTCCAAACTGAGTTAAAATAAGGAACTCAAATTACCGTTGCATTTTGGATAAAAGCATACGAGTGCTCGATAATTAGATTTTTTTCTCACTTGCGGAAGCATTTACAATGAGTCCATTTGCCTCATGGAACCATAATTAAATTAGCATGCATATCGAATGGCCCTGAAAGAGTTGGATTTTTTTTTCGGCTTCATAAGATGTGAATTAGTCACAACAAAGTAGTGACCTTTTTCTAGACTTAATGGAGCATTTTGTTTCATGTACATTTCTTCATAGTTTTTGAGGAAGCAAACTGTCTTGGCTTATGATACTGTGATCATAAAATGGAAGTAATTCCGGACTCAGCTTGAAGATCTTCTCTCGGAATGCGATAGAAATAGCTCTATTTTTCCCTTTTTTATAGGTTTTATGGTAGCTATCCGAGGATCCAATGCTATAGCTATATAAAATGAAAGTCTCCTTTGAAAATAGGAAGTGTTTCCAATGTTTTAGTTTCAGAAGTCTCGCTATCATCCTTTTTTTCCCTCACAGAGAACAAATTTATTGCCCTTGAAACAAAAAATCCACTTGGAGATTAAATCGGATAATTTTTTGTCAAAAGAAGAAACTAGTGTTTTGCAAAAACGTATCGTATCGAGTTGAATGTTTTATCGATATTAAAAAGAAGCTGAATCGAACCTTTGGGTTTACGTTACTTTGATGTTACCTAAAAAAATCGAACAAAACGGCAAATATACCTTTCTGAATGGTCATGAATGACATAATGCCTATGTCCTGCACTACTTTATATATTCCTCGTTATATTATTTACACGTATTATACTATTACTAGCTATAGTATAAAATATTATTCATCTCTTTTTTCATCTTATCTTAAATAATTTAGGAAAATAATAGCATGGTTAGGCCAAAATGCTGTTTAAGCTACACTTGTAATTATTGTACAAAGACACCCCCTTATTGGTTGAAGTATTTTTCATGTTTTCTTCGAACAAACTATGTCTTAGATTCCTTAATTCTGGAATGATTCAATTGCATTAGTAATCTAACGGATGTGGGATACAATAACCGATTAGAGATCTCTGTAATTAAGAGTCAATATCGGGCTCAGTAGTTTTTTCCGCAGAACTTCAACGGATTAAACCAATAATCAGAGTTTTTTATCGATGGAATACTTCACAGAATTAAAATCCGTACAAATACTGGCAAGAATTAATTTGGCAAATCCTGTTGGTAGTCCCTTTCCAACTAATTAAATTGCTATTCCAACAAACGCCTTCGATACATCGAACACCGATTTTTCTTGTAAAACCAGACCGATGCTAATTCAGCGTCCATTCATGTCCAGAAAAAGAGACAAATGTTAATTTGGCTGTGACTTTTTTGTTTGGACGTTCAATGAATCACAAGCACCATGTTTCGGATTAGTATGTGCAGAGAAGTTCGATTTCGTTTAGTATACGAATGTTTTGCTGTTAAAGTTGATTTGATTATCTGATGTACCGTATTTAACTCTTAAGGAAAGGGATGGTTATTATTTCCTATCCAGCAATTCGGTATCCACAATGTATAAAAAGCATTAACTCATTTAAATAAACTCATAAAATAAAATTTAAATATAAGTTGTAGTAATAAGTATAAAAGTTATTACATTTTTATTGTAAAATATACAAATATTTTTTTTATACTTTATTGGAAACTTACGGCGTATAAGAAAGCAGATGCCCTTAAAATATCTCTCTTCGAATCGTAAATTTTTAGCTTATTGAGTATCGTTTTAAATTAAATACTGAATAAAAGAAACAATTTTGAAAATTTATTTTGAGAAAGAAAATGAATTAGGTTTTGGGAACCTGTTCGAGAAGAGAAAAATTGAGAGAGACTTCTACATTCTCTGGAAAAATGTTCGTGACGTTATCGAGGAGCTGTTTTGATCATTTTGTCACTACTTAATAGTCAAGAGGTTAGATTTGCATCAACTATTCAAGGGTTTTCGAAAAATTCGCGAGAACGGTGTATTCAGGACGAACGAAGTTTTTTGCCATCTAAGAAGTGAGGCAGCGTTTTGCGTCGATTTTAGCAAGAGTGGTTGCACGTTGACTCGGATGATATATTGACCGTATGAAGATGCTGTAACGGCGCGAGGAACGTTTTGTCATCACAGCTTAGGAGTTTCCCATTTTGCAAACGTTCTTCACTCCTATTGGACTTGAATGCACTCGGGGAGCGTGTTTTCAAGTTGAGAGATGACACGGGATCATATTTGAGAACGTGATCTTGCGTGAGAAATCATACCTGTGCTACGGAACATTTGAATGAAACCTCTGCTTCTGCTGAAGGAGCGTATGAATGTCTCTTCACTTGAAATGCTCTTTCCGAAACTAACTCGTCAACGTGACATCCGTAGGTTAGTGAAGTAGGTCTTAAAGCTAACCAAGTGCTATGTTTATGAACTAAACATGGGAACGTTTTGCAATGTACACGAGGTGGTTATATGGTTGTACGGTTGAGATATGATTTCCTGAACTTCTTTAAATGGAACTAAACGTCGGGCTTACAATTATATTTTTACTAGCGATCACTAGTTTTATTCTAAAAGAAATTAATCAAGATTATTATTTGGAAACTAAGAATTGAAAATAATTTATCTTTATTGATTTATAAATATTATTATATTTTTACTTTATATGTAAAAAATATATGCATATATATTATATAGGACAGATATAAATTCATGTTACAAACTTTTATTAAGATCAACTGTCCTGCCAATTATTTCTTTTTAAATAAGACATGAACTATAGGTCATAATATATTTGGTGCTAATAGTCACGTAGAATACTAAAGAATAAACTTTTCCAGGAGTAAGATGCTTGAAAAATAATTATTATTTTATAACATAATGAATATTACGAGTATATAGTTATATTCAATGAAATTATATTTCTAATGATTATTTCAGCGGGAGAATTTATTGGGTGTATAAACTATCATACAAAGGAGAAACTTGTTAGATGAACATTTACTATAGAAAATAAGGTACTGGCTATAGTCAAATTTGTGGTTTAAGGACTTTGGAAACTAGATTTCGTAATACTCGGGGAACATTTGATTGGATCACACGGTTACCTTGTTAATTAAAGCGGACGCTTATAAGATATTGGAACATCAAGGGCATCGCATCAATGGCTTTGTAAGTAAACAAAAGGGGTAATCCATCTAGAATAGCGTCCAACACCCTTTTCCACTCACTCCAAAACAGACTGCATGGCCATGAGGTAGGATGTGATTTATTCTGCAGAGGAACGCCCCCAACCGCTCGCTCCTTTTCTTCTCCGGCAATCGCTTCGAGTGATGCTTTACCACTGTTCTTGTGGTATTCGCTCTGTTTCCCACACAAGCGTCGATACCCTCTCTCTAAATCGCAACCCTTTGGTTAAATCCCTTTGCTGCGCTAAAGATTGCCAATCAAGGGATAATTGCAACCTCGGTTTATTTAGGGCATTTAAACGCAATCCGAATCGAATTAATTGCAGCGTTAAACGATTGCTAATTTTGTTGCATTTTCCTAAGTGTAAAGAAGTTTAAGTTAAGTGTGTTCTTGTGAGACTTAAGGGACCAAAAAGAGTTTGTAGTAACAATGCATAAAGCCATCTCTAGTTATAAAATTAGATTTGATTAAAGATAATCTATGAGGAGGAGATCAAAGATATAATATATGACATAGGAAACTGTGAAGTTTTTGAAGTACTACGATAAGATTATAATTACTATAAATATTTCATGTTTTGAAACTGTTGTTTTTTGATACATTATTTATTCTATATTATGACTTAACCGTAGTCTTATTTTACAAAAAATTAGAGTTTTTACTCTTTATTTGATACATCTGATTATTTGACCTCAAAATTATTTACTGGTATTCTTTTCTTCTTCTTCATGAAGTTTATTGATAATGCGTGTATTAGAACTTTCAAACTTCGTTGATAGAGAAATTACTTCTAAATTTGCTGGAGCTATCTAGAATTCATTTACTGGGAGGGAGTTATTTTCATAATTCATTTCCATTCACACTAATTATCATAGTAATAATATAATAATAACATTATTCTCATATCTTTTTTATATCGGTATTATAATGAATGAAATGAAAATTATCAGAGCTAGGTATAGTATTCTTACGTATTTTGCAAATATAATCGCTACTCTTCCGTGATTCGAATTTAAAAAAGCTATTTTATTCTGCTACGTCATGGAATATACTAACAATGGGGTGATTTTCTATGGGTGCCATTGATGGGAAAGATCTCTAGGAGATTCATAAACCACGCAAATTGCAATCCCTTCAACTCCTCATCTTAAGAGAGAAGGCAACAGTTTGGACCGGACCTTCATTTCCCCTCCGACGTAGATCTCTCGAAAGCAAATAAGGAAGGATTGGGAGACATCTTCTTCCTTCTGATGCAGACGATCTTTCGTAATTTAGTCTCTAATGAGAGGAACTCCAGCCACAAATCCGGTCCTGAGATTTTGCCTTCGAAGTTTCTTCGTTGGCTTTAAAAGAGAAGCAATTTCAGCACGAATTAACGTGAACTCAAATATTTCTATCAAGAGATGAGATTTACTCATATTTAAGAAGTTAAACACGGAATGAATAGTTATTTTGAATGCAAGGAGATGATTGCAGTTAAAGTCAAATAAGAAGAAGTCTCTCCGTAGGATCAGAAAGATATTGATGCTCGAATTAATAAGTGTTGAAATATGTTTTAGAGCTCACAAGTTTCAGACATAAATTTAGTTATAAAGAAATCTCATTATAACAGTTTTCCTTTAATTCATATATATTTTACAAATATATAGTATTCATTCAATTAAGGGACGATTTTTGATGAGTAATATTTTCGAATTTATAATGAAAAAACAATATTTAAATTGATTTTCCAAGCTATGAAAATTTTCTCTGAAATATATGTTGTTCCAGTTGTCAGCGAGTCAGCATTTCCATAAATTTTTGCCTCTTCTCATATATTTTCCTAATAAATTTCGGAAGTCTTTTGTAAAGACAAATGAAAAGCATGTGCTACTTGTCATGTTGATTTGCGTTTCTAATTTATGACTCTAGTAATAACGAAATTGGTCCTTATAAAAAGTGTAGAATGAATATTATTATATTTCTTAATAAAGTGATATTATAAATTTATATATATTTACTGATAATGGCTTTTTATATTTTTATTTTGGTAATAAGCTTTGGGTGTAATGAGGTTTTGTCTTCCAACAAATAAAAAAACATGAGTCAATTATATATTTATCATTAATGTGCACCTATAAGAAGGGTCAGATCTTTTGAATATATTATTTAACCAAGAACTTTTGAACTGAGAAAGAATATAATTATCTCTGAATTAGGAGCGATGAACTGAAAAATGAGATTCTATAATTTTTAAAACGTGTTCAAAATTTATTCTCTGCTGAAACCGTACCTTTCTTACCTTTAAGGCTGAGCTCTTTTTTACTGAGGCAATTGTAATTGCACGATAATGATTATAAATTATGTTTTGAAGAATAAATTTGTTAATACCCATTGGTATAACTGTTATTGCCTAAATTACATTTATGTACTAACGTTTATATCAACACTCATGAGAAGACATCGATTCTGATATTATTTAACATAATTTGTGATCGATATGAACAATTCCACCAACAGTGGATATGTTTTTAAATGAATATTTATGCACCAAAACACTATAATTCGAACTTTTTAATTTTTTTCTTATTATTACGATTTCTTTCGAACATTAAATTAAACTTAAACATTAAAACTTCCTTCCTCTTTTTTTCTATTACTACGTAAAACTTTGTAAGATGAATAGAAATGATCATTTTCGTAATTACATTACAAGAATAAAATAAGATTATGTAAATTAAATGAAATACTTTGTGATATCAGAATAATGTAAAAAATAAGTAGTTGACCCAGAATAACTTAAATGTTTCCTGACCATGTTATATCGTATATTATTTTGAACTGTTAAAGAATCACCAAAGAAATGTTGAAAGTACAGTTTTTAAGCCAAATTTACCATAAAGCAATCTTAAACTCTTCTAGTCCAAATGAATTATGAACCTTTTTACTCATTTCCTACCAGCTCCAGAGTTAATGACCCTATTCCAGATTCCTATCTCTAGCGTTTAGGAGCTTTTAATTCTCCATTCCAAAGACCGTATCAATTTTTATCAGTATTCCCAATGGGTCTTCCTGAATAAGCATCTGTAAATGGAGAATTCGTAAAGTGGATATAGAGGGGAGTTGTATAGATGAGAGTAATTTAAGTTACATAAGTGTATACATTCATCTTTAACGACAACTCCTAACTAATGAATTGTGATGCGACCGCATGAAACGGACTAAGTTAAGCCTTCCGGACACAGCATATCTCTCGGTTCTCTGCGACGGTGGCGGTCTCTTTTTCTAATGGGAATCCTACAAAACCCATTAGCGAGCTGCGTTAATGATCGCTTTTTTACACTTCTTTTTTCGCGGTCCCATCTTCGCCGCTTCCTCCGCGGCCTATTTCCAATTTCCTCGGAAGAGTAGTTATCCGACGCGACAGGGCAGAGTGGCATTCTTTCGCGATAGCGGAATTTTTTTTATCCCTGTTTCCGTGAAACCTACCTAAATGCTGCATTCCTAACCATACAGTTTGCGTTTTTCGTCCTAATTGAACGCCTTTTGTTTTTTCCTTTTGCCCCAGGAGGAGATGTAGCGGATACATAGTTCATATCTAACTAATAAAAATGTAGTTTCACTCATAAGAGAGAACTTTAGCGAAGTACGCGAATATGAGGCAAACTTCATAAAAGCATCAGCGGAAATGAGGTAGGGCATATTCAGTGCATACCTTGACAATGAAATTCCGTAAATGCATTCCAAAATGCTTAACAATGAGTTTGTATGTCCTGGTTTACTATCTTCTCTCATAAATTTTATTCCAAATTATCTCTTGAATTTCCATTCTCGCAAATAGGAAAATTTTAACTCATTCTTCCAATACGTAAGATAATACGATTAACACCTTTTTATATTTTTGATCGCGTCGGGAAAGTAAGGGATTCTCCATAAATTTTCCATTGATAGATTCTCCGGAGATTACAAATCATAACACAACCCAAGTTTTTATTTAAAAGGGCCGTAAAATATTCTCATAAACTTTCTGTCAATAATATTGACGGACATTAACATTGTCACAAAATTTCTATCAATTGCATCCTGAAGATTATGCTACCTGCAATACACAACTGTATCGCATGTTGCATACTTTTGCGGCGCTAAAATTTTATGCTACCTCTCGTTCTCTAGTTACGATCGTTGGTGTATACACATTTACATGTTCTCGATTACAGAGTATTTAATGAAACGATTTTAAGATAGAAAATTTATGATTATATTGTATTATGACGTATTCTATGGGACGACGAAGTGTTCATTTTCTTTATCGTGGTCTAAAGGAATAGGAAATGTGAATGATGAAGAATATCTAATATTCGGAATACCACTTTATTATTCTTACTGAATAATTAAAAATTGAATAACTTAAAGTGAAAGGGAAGATTTAATGCCTGCTCTTCTGTTTTTGTTTTTAAAATTCTCGTTATCGTACAAACGAGTAACTTTCATCGAGTGTCTCTCTCCGTTTTGTATTTGAATTATCTTTGCAAATAAAATTTAAAAAAAATCACAATACATGTATCGACTATTCATACAAATATAACGGATAAAATTTTTGTGAATGAGTTACGATTGTGAATTAATTGTTGAATATTATATAGAGTGTATGTCTAAATAAGCTGTAATTAAAATTATTCAAGCATGAAGATGATGATGATGTATTAAATAAATTTTAATTTAAAACCTAAATTTTAAACATGAATAAAGTTGAATCAAAAAAGGTTACTCATATAAGTTGACGTATTAGTCTAACAAGGATAACTATTACCCGACGAATTATTGATGATTATATCCTCTTCTCCTTTCAGTGCCGATGGGAATTTTGAGGTGACCCTGGCGACAAAGGCGACCCTCAACTACACGGGACGGGTGGAGTGGAAACCTCCTGCCATCTACAAGTCATCATGTGAAATAGACGTCGAATACTTCCCTTTTGATGAGCAAACTTGCGTGATGAAATTTGGTTCCTGGACATACGACGGTTTTCAGGTAAATGACCCAATTAGCTATTCACCGCTTTCAATGGATAGGATCCATGGCTGTGCGTTACGGTCTATCAAATACTATAATAAGGAAAAATAATTAAATAATATGGGATACAGCACGGATGATTAATGTATATATTTATATTATCATTGAATTTTATTGAATTAGACCCAACGTTATAAATGTGCATCGGCTCGATCAGAAATGAATTGAAATTCTTCATAGAGTGACTCGCAACGGAAGGTAGTCACTAAGAAAAATATATACACATGTATAATATTTAATTAATTATAATATATATTATTTATGAAAATAAAAGTAAAAATTAAAATAATGGTGGTACGTAATTTCTGTTGAATATCAAAATCATTAACCAAAGAGGCATTATACTTTTTTTAGCGTAATTTCTGAAGAATATGAACGTCAAATAAATAAATTGAATTTTTAATGTTCCAAATTTGTACTAAGTATCCAGCATATAGTCGTAGAATTTTTTAGACAAATTGCAGCAAATAGATCAGAGCAAAGAAATGACGTTAATAAATAGTATCATTAAAGGGTATTTCGGTTGCTAAGATCATTTCGTATATCTATTCCCGTATTGTTCTCTCAGATTTAACCGTGTCACGCACTTAACTATTTAGGCACCCATAAAGATAGCAATCTAACGAAAAAGAGTACGTAAAACTCTCATACATCAAACAAAGTCGATATAAAAACTGCGAATATTACACTTTTTGTTAATTAAATCCTCTCCTTCAAACTTTGCACCATAGAAGTAGAACTACAGTTTCTAATTTTCTATCGCAATTTTTTTTCTTCGCCTCTCTTCCTATTTATACTATGTTTTGCTCGTTAAACAACATTTTCCCTCGACAAATCCCTTTCTCCTTTAAGCATACCTCCGGCAGAAATTTCTTTTGCCTCGAAATCTATCGAAAAACGAATGCTCATTTACTCTCTTTCCTTATCTTTTTCTGCGGAACCGCCCTTTCGCTCCACAACTTCACTTTATCAAAAGGGAAAAAAACGCACTCTCGGTTCGCGGACTCCTGAGATTAAATTCTCGTAAAATTACACATCCAAAAAGGGGGCTCGAGATTGTGCGTGCGAGGGAACGAATGGAAAAGTCACCGAATGGCTTTTGGGAGAGTTTTTGGACGGTTCCTGATCGAGAATATCGCGGTTTGATGCGTTCGAAAAGTCGTAACCAATGCCTCCGATAAGGCGTTCCGATTTCGTAAATTTGCGATTCAGCGGTTATCTTAAGGGCTGAGGTCTAATCGGGAGGTAAGAAGAGAAGGCTGCGTGTTGTTGGATGATGAAGCAACTGGTATTAGTATTTTAAATGCACTGAATATTTAACTATATAATGACCAAATAACATATACAAATCTTTCTATTCAGGTTACTCTGGTGAAATTTTCTGTATTTTAAATTTCTCGTCAATATTTGCGTAAGAACGTAAGCCTCGGAAAATTATCCAGAATTGGACAGAAAAAATTTTACCTAAGATTTTTAGCGGTTCGAATTTAGTCGATCTACTTTAATTTTGATTTTTTTATTTATGGTTAATTAGATATAGGAGGGCAAACCAATTGTGTGGAGCTGAAATTGGGTAGGAAATTTCTCTCACGGTCGAAATTAATTCATTCAAATGAATAATTTTTATCGGTAGGGGAACTAAATCAAGGAATGAAATCTAAACCATCTCTTTCAAGATTTTATATTAACTGAGATGCGGATTAAGATTTTAAGTTCTAAAAATTTCCTCCCCGACAAATCGTTGACCAATGAGAATAGATATTGAACTAATTTTTAAACCGTTAATTGATCAACACTTTTCTTTAGCTTTTCATTTATCAAAAATTATCTTGTGAGATAAATAATGAAGAAGGTTTCCAGAAAATCCCGGTTTTAGTTTCATTCCTTCAAGGTTACTTGATAATATTTCGTTAGTATAATTAATAATATTCAAGGAACGGAACTTAGAGAAGTAAATGGATTGAGGGATTTACAGTATAGCCTTACATTAGCCGTAATGAAGAGAAATAGGATGATCATAGTACTCTAAGAAATAGGTATTTAGGTACACCGGTGGAGTTTTGCTATGGGTCGGAGTTTGAAACGGAATAAAGTGGGTTCATTAGTAAGATGCAGGAAGTATCAGGTGTTGTAGAAGTTGTGTTAGAGAAGCATATCTGTAAGTCTGTGCTTATTCTGGCTTAAGTAAGCGAATGGGATAATACGCTATTAATTTCTAGGCCAAAGTACAGGAAGGGAAGGAAATTATTAAACTATCTCCGTTCTCCATCTTTATTATTTCTAACTCTGAATTCCCTTTACGAGTGATAATATTTTCATAGAAAGTGTACTCTCTTAAGGTAACAAAAACCTATATAAACTTCAAACTGCATAAAAAGGGAAATTAAGGTTCTTCGTAAGAAAATACTAAAAGAGGGCATACGTTCAGCATTGTGTTTTTCTTTTACGTGGCTTGAAAGATATTATCCGATGACAAACCGGAATGAGTTGACTTTTATGGGTATAATAAGTTAAGATTTCACATTATCAGTAAATATAAAGGATATATATATATACAAAAACGATCAAGGCCGTAGTGCTGTGATTTGGCTTGTAAAAGCAACATAATGTACTATAGGACTTCCTGAAATTTTGCTTCCTTCCGGTGCAATAAGATATAAAATTAAGAGGATAGAAATGTACAGAGCATTCAAACACGTATTCGTCTTTTGGCACAACCGTCAACCTCCCATTTAAATTTAAACCAGTGAAAAACTCATTTAACGTTTCCTAAAATTTCAACGATGTTTGCTAATATGTACTCATATGATGATATAGCCAACTTTTCGCGGCGCTAAAGGAAGGAAGTTAGCAAACTTTTATAAGGACTGCCTGATAGTAAAAAGACATAACAAGTGTGTAGAAGCTTTGGTTAAGAAATTTTTTTTTGATATCCTCCCTATGCCTACTGACATATCGTTTTACAAAAGTATGCAAGAAACAATGTTACTTACAATATAATTGTCAAAGTAAAAATTTAAATGAAAATTTCAGTTATTTATCAATTATTCATTGATTAATTAAAGCGTTTCGCTAAATTAGTTCGAACTGACTGTGAATAATGAAAGACTTAAGCGCAGAATAATGGAACTTCTTTGACTCAAATACAATCAATCTCTCCTAATATCAGTGCTTCAATGCACTTCATCGTTTGTAAATTCTTTTGAGAAGCTTCAACTAACTATCCTGGGAAAATTGAATTCTACTCCGCTTAAACAACGTATTTAATTTTATTGTGTAGAAATTCTTCATCCCTTTAAAAAAAAACGATTTTCCATAGAAGTACTTCACTTTTTACATTCATAAATATTATAATTTGGTGATAAAATACCAATCAAAATTTAATATTATGGGTGTATAAAATTTTGAGGTAGTATGTAACATACGCAATTTTCTCAGTAACACATTTAGTGGGAAATTAGCTCTCTTGAACTGTTGGTTGCGACGAAAATCTAGTGTATATTAATTTCTAAAGTTCGAAGCGACTCAATCTTGTTTCAGAGAGCAAGCAGAGCGTAAATGTTCTCCACTTCTTCCTTTTATTTCATCATATTCCCTCTATGTGTACAATTCATCCTCACTCAATTCTCTAGCGCAAAAGACCAGAAAGAAAAACACACGAGTCTCTCTTATTGCGAACCTGTCCTCGGTGGAGGTCTCCCAAGAATGCAGTGTGCGTCAGAAAGAGATTTCCCTACCGTAAAAGAGACTTCTGATAGCGGAACACTAATGAGAATTTTAGGATCCGAGATGAGGGAGCAATAAGGAACTGCGGGCTGTAAGACAATGATTAGCTGTGGGAGAAATACCGAGTAACAATTTCTTTCGAGTCTTTATGAGAAGAATTTGCGAGGAAGAAAGATGAGGATGTATAGAGAATGGCAGCTTTCTAGGAAATTAAATTACTTTCGAAACGATGAAGACTGTGGCGTAAAAGTGGTGGTGGCCATACGCAAAGAGCAGAAGCGGCAATGAATTTTTTTTTCATCTTCAGCTTCTTTCTAAATGGATTCACAGAGCAGTACTTAGTTTGGGGATCGATAAAAGACTCTTGAAATGTATTTTTGCTTCGAAAAGAAACACAAAAAGTAATAATGTAGTGAAAGAAGAAGGTTTTCCGGGGAAAAAGTTTTCCGCGACCAGAGTACGAAGGAGAAATGAGAGCAAAATTTCGTGTTTCTGCTTTCTTATTTGGAATAAAGAATATTATTTCCGTTCCTTATACATTGATTATCTGGAAAGCCGTTCCCTTTCTTTTACATATATTTATATATATAATTTTCCCCTTTATATATTACTTGTTATTCCAGAATTTGCCGTATGCATCTTGCAAATTAATAACGTTTCCGATTTCACATACTTCTCGCTATATTCCTTTCTATCTATAAACTTGCAACATAAGGTTAATTGTCTCAAAGAATGTATTTAATTTATTTTTGAAACTTCAGAGAAATAGTGCAATATTTTCTACCATTTAATTTTTTTCTGTTTTTCGAGGAGTTATGATTTTCAAATCGAAGTTATTATAAGTTTATTTCTTCAAAAATATTATATCAAAATCGAGATTTTTCAAGTATTACTTTTAACTATTAATAAAATAGCATCCCGCATGTACCTTCTCTGTCAAAAATTTAATCCGGCGAGTTTATAAACTCAAGCCAATAAAACCTGGCTGTTAAGCATTTTAAATATTAAGTTGTAATTCAGACTTTAATAAAATCGTAATAATAGGCATAAGCGCATGCAAGTAGAAAATAATATCTTCAACCTCAGAATTCAGAATGTCTCGATATCTTATTAATGATTTTTTGGATACGATTCTTGAAATATTTTAACTGGTCAAAAAATTATCGGAAAGATACAATTGTATACCCATAATACGTTAATTTCTGAATGGTTGAGCTTTGGCGCTTGGACATAATACACGAATTTAATATTTTTCCCACATTACGAAAAATGTTAACTTTATGTTCTGGAGCTAAAGAAAACAAACTGAATTTTTGCAGATAAGTTAGGTGAGATAAGATCGGCTTATCTATTCCAATATAGACTGAGGTATAGACCCTGAAGAAAAACACAGCTATTAGACCTATATCAAGATATATGTGAGATAAAGGTCGGAAAAACACAGTAGATTTAATCTCAATCGATTTTAAATAACGTTCAATACAGCTTTCTTTATTGTAGATAAACTAGAGAAGCATAAAGCATAGCCTGATAATAGTCAATGGGGCGGAGCAGTTTCTTTATGATAAAACTCTGAGATAGAATAAAAAACCACGCATAAGTTAATAATAAAACCCAAGTTGGAGTTTCATTTGAATATTAGTAATTGCTTTTTAAATTTAGGAGAATACGAAACGTTTTCACACGCACGAGTAGATTATGTTCGAAGTTACTCTTATAATAAATTACTGGGAGGTTTAAATAAATGTTCAATTTCAACGGAGATTAAATTTGCCATTAGTTTCTTTTTTGCGGCTTCCTTGTTTAGGAATTTACTTGTCTAGTATTTGATGTATATAATATTATGTAGACTTTCAGTAGAGAAAGTAGCACTGAAACGTTAGGTTAGCGAACTCACTGCTTATATATTAATTACAGGATGAGGTAACCCAGATTCATATCTCATCTACCTCATCATAATTTCTTTAAACCACAGCACTATGTCCTGTCTCTACGTTGAACAGCTGTTTCGGCGTAAAATCTTTCCGTTAATGAAACTTTTTTCTTCTCTTATTAGCTCTCTATAATGAGTCATTCAGTTAATATCAACGACCCAGACATGTGGTGATCAATTTTTTAATTTTCTTAAGCATGAGTCATCTCATATGACCGAAATATTCCTTCCGATGTTTCAATTAAAATGCCATGAACATAAGCCAAACGCTCTGGCTGTAAAATGCCCTTGAATCGATATCCTTTTTTTACCTTCCATTAAAACGTGGTATATTGAGAAATCATACCCAGATGAGCTGAACTTCATCTGATCTCAGATCCTTTGGATAATTAAAACGTGTTTATTATATGTAACATATCTGTAACTTTAGAGGATATTAAATCATCGACTCCAATTTTTATAAGATGCTCTTCAATACTTGAGTTCCACAAATTGAGAGCACTAATTTTTACTTACATTGATACATTTATGTAGGGGAGTTTGTAGTTTCCATTTGCAGTAAGTTAACTGTTTCCGTTAATTATATTTTCTCTGTTTCGAATTAAGGTGCTTGAAAAGATAAATATCTTTATTAAATTGTAGATATGTTAGATTTATAAAAATTAGATAAAAATCTTACCCAATTAATTATTTTCTTTTTAAAGAAATAACTTTTTTTAAATCTTTGAATATTTCAATCGTCAAACTATACATGTATTTAATTCTGAAGAAGAATTACGCGATGATAGTTACTATAGAAGTCAACTCAACTTACGATTTGAGTGAGAGAAAATCCTTAAATTTCCTAATCATTCTTCTCAGATAATTCCATTCCATCATTTCTAAATTGGAAGTTTTAGAATTCATAATCTAACAAAATATAAATATTTAAATATTAATTATATTACAATTTTCCAGCAATTAATTTTCCTACCCTGGGTAAGAACAAATCTCACCCTAATATAATAACGATCATCCGGTGCCAACTTTCAGAAAATGAAAATCGGAATTTTACGAGAACTAGTATTTATTAGCGCTCCTATCCTTTTTCAAATATTAGCACGCTCCGAATATTTCCTTCCGTTCGTGGCAAAATAACGCGAAACTTCCCTTTCTCAAGTTCCGCAAAGTCCTTTGTCTGCATGTCTATCCGCAGAGGAGAGACAAAACGATTGCGAATTAAAAGAAAGAGAAAGGGAGATTTTCTTTGGGAAAGTTTCGAGAAATGCGGGGAGCAGAAGAGGTTGACAAAGGGTCACGTGCCTTTCTCACAAACACGCACACGAGGTCGGCTTTGGGGCCTTAATGCGTGACTAGAAGATAGACGTGCGTAATGAATAAAGCGAGATGGGAAGGATCTGACGGAAGATGGCAGAGACGGATACAAACGGAGCTCATCTCAAATGAAATTAAAGCCGCCTCTTCAGCTCCCTTTGTTTCTCACTTTGAGCGAGTTTTAAAGTTGTGCGTATTATGAAAGATACTCGTGGATGAATATAACCTCAGAAACATATTATTATATAAAATTCAGATTAGCATATTTTTGCTTAATTTCGTTCGATAAAAGTCTTAACCACTTGATTGTATAAATATGAAGCTCTCTGCTAGGGATAGACTGGTAAAATTAAATGAAGTTTCAAGTTCGAAGAGTTTTTTTTAAAGTAACTGATAATTATGTATGCGTAGCACTTACTATTCTGAGGTACTTAAGTGAGTATGAAAAAGACAAATTACGGTTTCTTTGATGTAAATTTCCCAGGGGTCCTAAGCTGATCACTTTTTAAAAACAAACAACCTTAGAAGACATTATTTGCGTATATTTAATGGCTAATTAGTATTTTAGAAAGTACATGTATTTACCTTCGATTAAAATATTTACAGGGAAATTTTGTGGAGTTCGGCTTATAATTACATCAATAAGACATATTGGTGGATTTTCTACCCAATTCTCTAATATAGACTATATTTAAGAAAGTACGTGGAGAGATCTATAAAATTGTTTACCTTCTTTGAACTTGCATGAAAGAGAAACCATTAAAGAGTCCTAGTCAGTAAATCTGATGTCATAGTAATTCTCTCCCAAAATAAATTGATTTCTTCTATGAGTTACTCATACCGAATCTTATCTCTTGCAGGTTGATCTCAGGCATATAGATGAAGTAAAGGGTTCCAATGTGGTAGAAATCGGCGTGGACCTTTCAGAATTCTACACTTCCGTGGAGTGGGACATCCTAGAGGTTCCTGCCGTGAGGTAAGTATTGAACTATCTGGTCAATTTATTCCATACAGATGGTGTAATAGCTTCCATATTCGTTTATCATCCGATTACTCCTTTTCTATTGAACTCAATATGAGGAAGAGTTTGATGAAGTGGTGTGTAACGAGCGGTTTCATGAAGATATTATTTGTTAATGCATAACCTATAGTAGAGAAACTCGAGTTTTTCCAAAAGATGTTGGTTTACTTATACGATACACAACGTTACTCTCTCTCTCCCACTACATTAGAATGTTTTCCGAAGGAATGTTTACGCGGCCGAAGATCAAAACGTAATAAGCATCTCTTTTTGTGGAATGCTAGAGAATTCCGTGGACCTCGGTTTATAGCTCGAGCCCATCGTGTTTCACACTCGGTGGACAGCTTTAGCGAGATTCATATTTATTCGGGAAATAAAAGCGATCCCTTAAAGGCTTTTCGAGGTTTACTTTTTATTGGAGGCATCGTTCAGCGGCCTTTATGCGCGGGGACGTAAAAATTTCACCTTTCTTCCCTTCTCATAATTTTATTATTTTTCCGAGGAAAATTTTCTCCACCCCTTTTTCTCGTGCGAAAGAATTCGCGCCTTTTCAGAAAGGAGACTCAAGATGGTGGAATTTTTACTGGATTATGCGATGAAAGGATCCTAGACGCTCCCCTCTGAAAGGGCTATATAAAGAAAAGAGTGATTTCCTTCCCTTTCTCACCTAAGAAGCAATTTCGTGCATATTTTAACGCGAACGAGGATTATAAGATGGCATTCCGCTCAAGGGGAAGAAATTTTTCAAAGCTCATGAAAGCAAATATTATTTCTATTCTTTTCAGTTCACTTCTTTGATATCATAGCTATTCGCATAATTTCGTATATCAAGTGCACGCAATGACGCAATGAAATTGTAAGTGACTCATTAACAAAATATATTCAAAATAGAAATATAAAAATGTTAAGTATTTAGACTTTGAAACATCTTGCATGAATAAGCTCAAGTTTATGGAATGGAGGCCAAATTAAAGATAATAAAAATGTTTGTAGCTTTCACACAACATGTATGTAGACTAAATGAAGACCATAATATTATATATATAGATTTTGGATTAAAATTTTTTCTTGCTTTTATAGAGTACATAGACTTTAAAAGACTCGTTTGAATTATTATTTATATTGTATTATTCAAGTTTAATGAGGGTTTTGTGTACACAAGAAGGGTTATATTTTAAATCTGAAAAACATGAGATGGAATCGATTCTTAGTTCGGGAAAATGATATATTTACTATGATCTACTTTCTATGGGAAAGTAAAATGTAGAAAAATAATGATATAATTAATTTCAGTTTATTATTATCTCATTTATATGTAAATTGTTTTTCATTTATCTTACCATTTTAATTTTCAATTACTCGATTAAACAAATTACTGTTCTATTAAATTTTTATGGTACGAGAACTGCTTAGAGCGAAGGGGAATTTATCTTAAAATTTGAACTGTACATAAAGTTTAACTTGTTTATGTGAAATAATTGATAAAACATCATCTAGGGTTCAGATATAAGACGCAAAGTTTCTTCTTTTCTGATTTTAGCTCTCTTTATGCGACATTATATGTCAGTACTAAATAAATTTTATAGTATTCACATATAGATTACTAAATCTGATTTTAGTACCATTTAATTACCTATCTCGTAGCCATGAAATTTCGATGTCTCTCAAAAATATGAGATTCCATCCTGTTAATTTCCCGAACATTTCGAATTACCACTCATCCTCTTCACAATCCCACACTTTATCGTGTTCCGTCTCCCGAGAGTGGGTTAGCGCAAGGATTTTTAATCGCAAATATACGTCGTCTGAGGTATTAAAGTCCCAACCCCCATTCGCACGTAATCCAAAGCCCTCTTTCGATTCCTCCCCCATCCCTTAAGGGCGACCACACATTCCCATCTCCATCAACCCGCAGAGACAACCAATGACCCTGTCTCCCGCACCACTCGGTTTAATAACCGTAATTTAATGGCGGCGATACGGAGTCATTAAAGCACTCGAGTGCTACTGTCGCCGCTGATCGCTCCCATTTCGTTTCTTTCCAGCAGAGGGCAGGTCGGGAGGTGAAAAAAAGGACCTCGACTGGGAAGGGATTGAGATTATGGGCGTTACGGGCGTCGTTTGAGTTTCGGTCGCGGATTTGGGCACAGGAATGTTTCAAGGGTGGGAAAATGGCACCGTTATACGGTGTAGATGTAGAAATGACGGTGGGTTAATCGAGGAAGGGGTTGGGAAAGAGATGCTAGTTGTAGACGACTCGCTCCGTTATTGTTATGGCGTGCAAATGCGGGAAATGCTGTTAAGACACTGTTAAGTACACGTTAGCTGTGTATTTAATAGAGCTGAGTGAAACCTAGAATCAAGTTAGCGACTTGAGAAGTACACCTTGAGGAATTGATGTCGAATCAAGACGAATTTTCATTATACTCAACATAATATAATTTATATAATTAAACCTAACATGAACAATTTTTTAAAATTTTTCCTGAGGATGAATTATTCATAATTGAAAAATACACTTAAATTCGGAATAAATTGAGGCTGAGTTTCAGAGCTGAATCTCTTGCATTCCTCATTAGTTCAAGAACACTCATTTAGCTCGATAATTAGAGGAAAAACTTCGATCTTGTCCAATATGCAAATTATTTTTAATTCAATCATTGTTTTTTAATGGAAAAGGTTAATAAATACTTCTTAAAGACTTTGTTAACTGGAAAGTTTAATATACGGCATAAAGCTAACATTTTTTCTTAAAAATTAAATATAAATGTAAAATTCATTCGGACATTTGCTTTCAGCATTACTATTACTTATAGTATCTGCATAAATTAAGAATAGTAAAGTAAGAAGTTAAGGATGAAATTAAATAGATGCATCATTAATATTGAAGAGAGTGAACTGAATTTATTCAAGTCGTCAATACAGCAATTCAAGGAAAACAGCAGGCAAAAGATTTAGTGCAAAATTCGACCGTTTCTTGGCGATGCTGGGGAAGAGTCCCTTATCTGTTAGCTCAGGGAAATTCGTCATGCAAGATCTCTCTCAGAGAGGAGGTAAATTAACTGGTGATTACTTCGCAATGACGACGACTTGATAGAATCTGTTTCCTTTGGTAAATGGGTTCGGAGTGAAAAGAAACATCTTCATTACCACCTACGTCGTTTGTCTTATCTTAATTGACCTATATCTTAACGAAATGCGGGATTCGTCGCTTGAGGAAATGCATCATTTATCGCCGGAAGACAGTTTATCAAGCGGTTGGTCGCAGCGCATCTCTTCTTCATGGTGGCGTTCATAGCTTTTTCAACGTTCTAGACTCACAAGGTTTAACTCTTCTTATCGTAGAAGTGATCTCTGTCGCCATGGAAGATGCTACTGTCTAAAATATTAAGCCCAACTTCAACATGAAATGGCTGGCTTTCTGGGAACTTGCTCAAACTTTATGTTTTAATGTTGTTCGTATCATATCATAGAACTTCCACGAAACGAGTACAGATAAGAAGTTCACGGATTGCTTTTCATCTCGTGATTTTCTCGTCTCAAGTCGTCAAATGGTTAATGAAAGGGAATAAAAATATCTCTTTAGGACGAATGAGAAAGTTCTAAAATATATCTCTAAAGATTTGGCCTGTTAAAGGCTATATTTAGGAAAGAAATCCCTACAAATCTATGATATAATCTTCTTTTTAATTTAAAAACATTTAATTGTTCCCATTCTTAATTGAAAACTCTGTAACTAAAAAATATTCTTAAATATTTTAATATAAATATTATATAGATATGAGTTACAAGTAAAAAATACTCCAATATTATCTGGAGGAGATTTTTATATCATCTGTTATCACCTATTTCGTGCATTTTCATCCGTATTTTTTATAAAGTTAATTTTTTTTCGTACATTTGAGTTAAATCTGTAATTTAATTTTATAGGTTTTGACGTATATTTCTCATTTAAGTTATCTAAGATGCGTAGCTTCTTACTGTGCTGAATAATTCGACAATTAAGATACCAAACATCCTGAGATTAATTTTTTAACATTTCTTTATTTTTATCCACCATTCATACCATTTTTATATTTTAATCCACCGTACATTCTCTTATCCTATATATTTGAAATATTAAGAATAAATATGCAAATCGAGATGTATTGGGAACACTCTCATACGTATATATCATATTGCTCTTACAATAAACACTGGATTCAGTAGGTAAAGGTAATTGATGGATAAAGCATATTTTAAAAAGTATGTTACGATTTAAGTCCTACGTTTTTTAGCAGATCTTACTGGAGAGAGTAAGAAAGTAAAATTATTTTAATCCTAATGCAAAAATCCTCACTAAAGCTACTAGTTGTTACTCATCCGTAAGGAGATTCAAGTTACTCTTCAGACCAGAATCTCTTGATAGGTAAGGGTTTCTTAATATTTAATTGAAAAACTGCATTTGTAAAGGGTATGATAATAATCAGAAATATTTCTCTCATTACCCTTTTAATTCTTTTGACCGATTCACCGATTTCCCCCAGAGTCAAATTTCCAGTCGATTCTTTTTTAAATCAAAAACCTCGTCCGTACTTAAAAAAGAGGGGAATAGAAGGTCATAAATAAACGGTAATTGTAGTTACAAGAACTGGACTCCCCCGAGATCTCCATATATAGCAGTGCACTCGTAGCAGCTATCATACAGCAACACACCGGTCCGCAAAGGATACCCTGGGGAACACCAATTACGTGGAATGAAATGGAGTGCGAGTTTTTCCGTGGCTAACGAGTGGTTTGCGGGAAGAATTAGTAGGATTTCATCTCTGAGTCGTCCTTTAGCCGTCCTCACGGGAGCAAGGGAATCAAACTGGGGCGCGACCCCAAGGTTAGCAGAAGGCTGATTTCAAATGAGTCTCATCTACTCTCGGACTCCATTTAAACCCTCCCCACGACACCTCCTTGCATTCGCCGCTCCCTTGAGACACAGAGAGGGGAGGGATTTCAAGAGACACGACATCCCTTCCAAACCCATCTCTCTCTCGAATATGCCTTCTACATCCCATGCACTCTCTCCCTTCATATATACCTTGAGATTAGATTCCTTTTATTTTTGGACATCGTTGCTATGGACACCACGAAGCAAGCGAATTCCATAGAGGGATGTATCTATTGCTACCTGGATTATTTTTAGTCTAACGAGTACAATCAAAAAGTACAATCAGTATGATTTATTAAGCAAACATTTCACATGTTAGTGGAATGTTTCTTGACGTAGAAATATAAGTCAATTACGTGATTATTTGCACAAAAAGTTAATATTCTATGAGCCTCTGAATAAAAATAGTCTCGTTTGGGAACAATAAAATACAGAGCCACTTAATTTCTATCACGTGATTTATGATTTTCAATTGGTTAATATAAATGACGTAGCTGTATGTTATACTTAGAGTATAATATAATTTTGGCCATACATTCGCAATTTTACACTCATATTCGTTTCATTTATTCCGAATTCACCAACAGAAACAATTTTGAATGCGAACTAATGTCTCTTGAAGTATTTATTTACTTCCTTATGAGGAAACTTTCTCATTGAACGGATTTTGCATGTTTACTTAAAGGAGACTCTGTTCTTTTATAGGGGAA
Source organism: Pantala flavescens (assembly GCA_020796165.1). NCBI lineage: Eukaryota > Metazoa > Arthropoda > Insecta > Odonata > Libellulidae > Pantala > Pantala flavescens. Next base: position 28,411,991 of record CM036878.1, read on the forward strand.
TAGAGTAGACACTAGAATAAATGAGTTATAGAGTCTCACTCCATTTTCTCATCTATTTCGAGAACCCATCCTTTTCTCGTATCTTTTTGTCATTTCCATTCTGTCATCATTTCCTTCTCTCATTCTTACCTTTTTCAGAAATACGATTTCAGGTCTCGTTGACTTTCCCTACATTATGAATATTTATTCGACGTATTCTCTGTATGAAATCCGTGACTTATTTCTCGTGGATGATTAAGCACGTGAGAGATGGAGCTCCCCCACGGGCCAAGGTTAATATCCTGTCCTATGCAAAATTCATCCTACGTAGAGATGAAATTGCGTCATGATAGATTCAAAGAGAAAGGGAAACGTTTAAAGTGATTGAAATTCCTCCAGAAATACCTCTCTCACTTGGTAAAAAAGAAAAACGATTTCTATTACATTGAGCTTTAAAAGGGTTCCTTAATTGTAGGTTGTGGCCTGTTACGTATCTTGATTTATTTTTATTCAACTCGTCTTCATGCTGACTTAAAAAGGGAGAGTCGTTTGTCCAGTGGAGAATTGGAGCTCATGTGTAATTCAAGACTTGCAGTAGCTTTTCTTCTTTCCGAGCAAGGAATATAATACGGATTAGTTTGTTTACTTCTTACGAATTGTAACATGCTGTATTTATGTATCTAGAGATAGTTATATACAGATATATGTTAACCCAAGCTCTATTCCAGTGCTGTTGATTTTTATGCGTTATTTTATATTTTGGTATGAGTAGCTTAATAGAATTTGTATCGTAAAACTCAAGTATTATAATAACTCAAGTTTATATTCGTAAAGATCTATATTATAATTTAAAAAGTTTAATATTCTCATGAGCCTCCTTATGAATATTATATGTATTAGTTAGAATTTGACGGAAGTCCAACATGGATTACTTTCGTTCTCAGAAAAACAGTTTAAGCAATTTATAGTAAAAGAAAAAATTCTTTCAGTAACACTATCAATTCACGGTAGTTGATTAATTTAATAACGTAGATATTTCTACTTAATTATACTTTACGTTGTTTGTTTTGGTTTTAAGTTATTATTTGCTCACCTATTTTCAATTTAATGGTGATATATCCACAAAATTTAAGCCTTTTTTTGTTTTACTTTGTCTCACTAATTCAATTGCGGATCCATCGAATCGTTCATACGGTCGGGAGACTTTTATGACGGTCTGTATTTCTTATCTCAATGGGGTGTGCCCTTAATTGGGCCAACTTACGGCATTCATTTATCACGATAAGGGCTCATCTCTCCACCAGATAGGTAGGATACTCATTATCGGCACAATTATACCGATAGCACCATCACTCTCGCGTAATAGCATCCTTATCGGAGATCGAAGATGTGAAAATGACAACTCTATCGAGGCGTGTAATACTATCTCCCCCCTGATGTCTTTACATGTCCGACCTCCAAACCATTCAATGAGTGTTTATGCTCATAGATGTAACACCCGATAAACATACACATATGCGCACCCATCCTTTAGAGGGTGAAGCAAACTGCGTTCGAAACTTTGAACGGAATATACCTTTCGAGATTATTTTGCAATCAGTTCGCAGCGCAGCTCGATTCGTTCCCAAACTTCCAATTCTTATCGGCTTTTGTGCGAGAGGCGCTTTCGATAATCCAAGTAGTAATCTCCACCGGAGAACTTTCATGCGATAAGAAAACGCCTTCTGAAGCAGATCCTGAAATGCGTGATAAAAATACTGCGTCTAAAGAGCGCTATTTTCCCCTCCGAATACCTATAGCGATAAGGACTCTCACACGAAGATTCCTGTAAAGTTTCAGATATCTTTTCAATATGTACTTTATGGAATACGTTTAGCGTCGGTTTCAATCTATAAGAGCAACTTCTCAGTTCTTTTTGAGCTTTGAATAACCAAGATATCCATTGTTCTTTCGTAAAATAAGAGAATTTTAGTCGTTCTGAAAATCGATGGAAAAAGTAAAATGGTTTAGTTGCAATTTATTTTTGCACGTTTATAGCTTGCCATTTTTCTTATCAACGACATAGAAGTCATGATGGGGAGAATCTTTGAAAAGGAATCTTTATTCAAAGACAATAGAGGAAAGATTTCAGTGCCCTATCTCAGTTTCAAGGACAGCTATTTCGTATTATACTCTATGTATTTGATTATTCCTTCAATTATGTACGAATAACAGCTTTACTATTATACTTTGAGAATAAAATATATATTTTTGTTCATGATACGATTTAGAAAACACACCACAAAAATATAGGAATTCAACGCGATCCTATAATCCAATCTAATATAATTAAAAGTCAATATTAATTGCATTTTATATTTGATGAAAGTAAACAGAACTCATTGCTTTATAACAATATCACTCATTACATTGGCATTCATCTTTTTGGTACAATGTGGGAACATAAAGGAAGAATCAGAAACCACTCAGCGTTTTCTCGAGGACACGAGCACTATTACGCGGTAACGTGTTCACCGTAAACCTTCAAATGAGCTCCAATACGTCAAAGACGAGCTAATCATGCAAGTGGAAATGATAATCAGCATTCCATTTATACCTCGTGAGAACCGGACAGGTACTAGAGTGGTTCTCGTGAGACCTTCACCGCACTCCATCTCAGTTGGTAACCACATGGCAATCCCAGACAATCCATCCGTTCTTGAGACTGTCTAGTGTGAGAATAAGTGGCTCTGATTGGGCATCCGATCGCCTTACTTGTCCCCCTTTCACACACGATTGTTCCCGTTTTACTCCGGCAAACATCCTAAGTAGCTCTTCACGGTTTCATCTCGGAGATTTTGGCGGTGCAATTCGGAACTCTTTTTCGTGGCCGAGAGAGAATTCGTCGTCAGCGGGACGGAGTTACGAAACGAGCGACGGACACGAAGCGACAAAAAAGAGCAATCGAGTCCCTGTGTTTGGATCCGTGCGATTTTCTTTGAGAGCTTCTACGACGTACTAAAAACCGTTTTATTTCATATGAGCTATTTTTGGCGCATAGATTGACTGCTAAGCTTCCGAAGATGGTAAGCATTGTATGAAAATAGCAATTTAAATGCTTTAGAAATCGACCGGTATAAGATAATGATGCATTTTGAGTAACGTGCTACTGTTAAATGCCGATGAAATGAGGATATGGAATGAGTTGATGAGAAAAGGTTGAACCATATTCGTGTGGCAATAAATACTATTGTATAAATAGTAAAGTTTTCCTTTTTCCTTATTTTTATAACGCATAATCACCACAAATACATTACCAAGCCTGTTTTTGTAATGGTTTAAGTAGAAGAGCGAACCATAAGAGCTTTTATTTGTGTATACGGTTATCTATGGCTAAGATTATTAAGGGTAAAAATAAAGCTCTCTTATCGTATATGAAACTCCTTTTAACAAGATTAGTTCTTTATTATGCAATATGAACTTATACATTTCCTATGATATCATAATTATTATATATCCCGTGTCATAGTATAACAAATCGCTGCTGATTTTCATAGCTCATTTATTCATATGGTATTTTAAAGTAAAATATCAGTCCTTGAGCTTCGTGATCTGATTTCGATGTACTATGGAAACAGAGACCCGTCAAACAACAATACTCTAAGTTTTCAATACATCCGTCTACTACTAGTGACGAGAGTATTCAAGTTACTTCAATGATGAATTCATTCCTATGTAATTACGAGCCGTAATTCGTATCCTTAGAATTATCCCCCTTTGAGATCAAAGTTCCCCTTTCTCTATCCATCATTCCCATGGAAAAGAAAACAATTAGGAGGTCAAGCGTATGTAATTAAGCCGCTCTGTTTTTCCTGATTACTCAGCTTCCTTTCGGATTTGAAACGCGGTCTAGACTCTGATTGTGGCTCTCTCGAGAGAAAAAGGAATAGTTTAGAAAAGAGGTAACGCCTTCATTTGTGGCGTGGCTGATTCATAAGGGACTTCTAACTGAGAAACCTTCTTTGAGTTCTATGAGAAATTACTTTTTTCCTCATTCATCTTATCCTACAAGGCTCTGTTGTCAAAGCAGGTGTGATATTTCCCTCTTTGAGAATGATTAGAAGTATCGTAGTTAATGTTAAACTGGTATTTATGATGAAAAATTTTCATATCAATAGCGACTTAAATGGGGAGATTAATATAATGGTGAACTTTTAACTCTGGAATTGAAATATACCAACGTTCATACTTGGATTCATAACGGCATCAATAAACAAATACGATGATATTTTTTGAATTAACATAAAATCATGTACATAAGGATAAAAAAGAGGATATCAACTAATTTATGTTTATCATGATCCATGTATATCATAAAACGCATAAAATGTGTTTTAATAAAATAATATGCTGACATTCTCTTACTCTTTATCTTAAAGCTTTTTTTTATCGAGGGAAAGTCACTCAGTGTTGTTACATCTATGCATGACAGTCGGGCTCACATTCATTCCGTCCTTGTACTTAACTTTGAGAATCGTAAGCCTAACCACGATGACCTCTTTATTCCATAAACATCGACTTAGCGGCAGAAAGAGAACAACATGAGCGCATAAAAAGACACGAGTCCTCTGAACAATTAAAACACACATTCAGCATACGATAACAGAGCGTGGGCGATGCAAGGGAAGGATCAAACGACACAAAAAAGCGACTGCAGCGGGCACGTTCGCCCGTACAAAGGGCATCGGGAGAAGAAGGGAAGACATTTCAGGAGATAAAAGAGATGCATAAAGCGACCAGCTCCACCTACACATACCGCGGCGCCATCTGCCCATCTTTCTGCCCTTTATACAGGTCCCAGCACGTGTGTGTAAGCGGCCGGCCTTCAGGGGCGCCGCAGCCACACATCCCTCGGCCACAATTGCAGGCCCCGGTGTCTTTATCATTGTCGGCGGAGGAAAAAAGGAAACCGTGGAGGAACGGGCGAATGTATGGAGGTCTCCGTTTTGGAGTCGTGCCTCCCTCAAACCTCTGTTCAAACAGTCTCCCTTTCATAAAGAGGTCGGAGCATATGGCTCGACCAGCGGTCAGAGGCGACCTGTTTGCCTTTACCAGCTTCCGCTCGCCGCTGCGAATTTCGCCCGAGGATATTTATCGCCGCGAGGTTTTTCGGTGTTAATCCTGTGTAAAGTGATAGAACACGCGATTTTCTTTGGCGTCTTGTGCCGATGATTAAGCGCGGGCAGAAGGGGGTGGAAATATACAAGGGATGTGTAGCGGTCGTCGATCCGGGTTCTGCTACGTTTTCGTTGTGTTTTACGGATGAGTTATATCCATAAATCTTAGACTTTGGCTCTCGTTATTGCTTCGTGAATGAAATAAATACGAGGGTTGCTAACGTGTACTTAGGACTTACGACTTAAGCAGGGATTTTTGGTTCTATCGTGCCCTTAGTGTGCATTTCGTTTCTAGCTAAGAATTGAGGTATCTTTTGCTATGTATGGGATCAGGTGGGAACTGAGCTGCATAATTCCAGGCGTAAATAAATTTTTTTTTGTAAATATAATGGAAGTTTTACGTTGATGATTCATAGAATAATAATAATAAAACAATAACGAAATAAATTTACATCAGTTTTGTATTAAGTCCATCATTTATCGTAAACATAACTTCTCAGCCTAAAAAACATTCAAATAAAATATATCATTCATTTATTTCTTTTTTAATCACGTTTGAGGCATATGAATACACTAAAATGTTTTTTTTGTTCCGTTGTCACGTAAGTTTGTATTTATATTCAGAATCAAATAATACCAATATTAAAAGACAAAATACGGTTTACTTTTATTTTAAGTATGTATAATGAGTTGATACAAATTTTATTTAAATGTAAATTTATAGTTTGAAAATAAATGGAAAATACAGGATAAGAATAATAAAGTTTGAATTACTGGAATCCAGAGGCAAAGTGGGAAACGCTGCGTAAATTGAAAGAAGATCTTGACCTTTCTCTTGCTCTAGTTTTCACTTCACGGAGAGGATGTATATGTGTCCTAGCACCGAAACCTGCTTAATACTAAAATAGCCGCATAATGTGCAAACCACTCCCTAACTCTTGTACACCTCCAGAGATTCCCAGCAACGTCCAACTCGGCCTTCTCCCGGTGTCACGTGGGCCGAGATTAAAAACTTCTCCTTCGATCTGAGACGGGGAAATGGCTCTCATTAATACGCTTCGCAACTTTGACCTGTTTACCGCGTGATCCCGAACAGAGTGGCCGGACGTGACTTAGTTATGAGGCCCTGCGAGAGAGAGGCGGGGGCTTAACCACGATTCGTGACACCAGCAGTTGGCGCGTCTCGCAGACCGCACTGGCTTCACGCTGCCGAAATATCATCGCTCACTGAAACAGCAGAAGTTTGAAGCGCGCTTTTTACTTCGCAGTTCTGTCGAAAGAATGCGCTCTTGTCGAAATGCGAGTCTTGCAATGTGGTTTCGTAGAAGTAGTGGTTAAGAAACTCCGCTCAAAAATACGGAAGGATCGAGTTCAGTACAGTTCCATAGCTGACATCTACGTAAATTCACTCGGAGAAGTCATATGGATAAAGAAGCTGATAAAAATGATTACCCGATGAGACAAGATTATTGTTGAATATTAGGGATTATTGGTTTAGACCGGCGTGATTTAACACACATTTCAAATTCTATACATTTTAAATTGGTAAACAAGTAGCAGATTTAGCCTTCTATCTCAATAAGACATGAAATGAGGAAGCATATTTATTTGTTATTTCACTTGATATTATAAAAAGTTGACAGTGGAACTATTTTTTCTCCCAGTATCATTATATTATATGTTGTTGAACTTTTGTTTCGTTATCAGCTAAAGGGAAATAATCATACCCTAAATTTAGTGAGAGTGCTTTTTATGAAGATTAGTTTTCTCACAGACAATAATTTCTCAATTTTACGTCTGGACTGCGATTATTAAATTTATGTTTGAAATTCTTAAGTGATATCTATTCAAATTTATTTTCCAGTTTATTCCCGTTTATTCTAAGCAATAAAATTTATGGACATAAAAATTTTAAAATGCTCAGAATTTTATAGCTCGGAAAAATCCCTTCGCGTTCATATTTATGCGTTTCCGATAGAAACGAAAAATTAGTCATAGGATGTTATTTTATGCTCAGAGACTTTCCTGATTACTGATCTCTTATGATTTTCTTTGCAGAAACGAAAAATTCTACACGTGCTGCGACGAACCTTACCTGGACATCACCTTCAACATAACGATGCGGAGGAAGACGCTGTTTTACACTGTTAACCTCATCATTCCATGCATGGGTATCTCGTTCCTTACTGTTCTAGTGTTCTACTTGCCATCAGACAGCGGGGAGAAGGTAAGTATTCGTTAGCTACATTCCAAGCTTCGGGTGACATCGTAAAATTTACATCTCATTGCAAATATTTTCCATGACTTCTGTAGATACATAAATGAAAATTTCAATATGTACAGTTTCCTACTATCCCACTATTTTATTGCAATTAATTTTTGATACCATATTATTCGGAAATTGTTGGGTATTTTTATCTTGCCTTACTAGAATGTTAATAAACTAAAATTAACTTTTAATTTCTAGTGTTATTTCTTTAGAATTTAGGTTTTAAAATTTTGATAGATTCAGAGTTTACATTCATAACTTAATTTAAAAGATATTTCTATCTTTTTCAAGGATAGAATTTCTTACTAAGAAGTAGTGCAAGAAAAAGTATTTCAAACTTTGGGTTAAATTAGAGTATAATGCTATACTGTTCATTGTTTCAAAGTATTTTGCTCAAAGCTTAATAAGAGTGTAAATTAAAGGTTCAAGTAATATATTATTCCCTTCACGATGGATCTAAATATATAATATTTGATGGATCATGACATGAATTTGGTATTTACTCTCAACAAAGGAGGACAAAAAGTTCTGCTATATTATTTCGGATTGCATACGTCTCGAAATGCAGGAAGACTCCTATTTTTAACTCGCATGGTAATTGGCATCTGGCGCCACGATTCATTTTTTCACAATCGTTCTCCGCTGTAGTTTTGGAATCAAGGAAACAAAAAACTCGGAAGCACTTGAGAAGGGACTGTATAGAACGAGCACGTTCGCATATAATTACTATGCACGGGAGCTTCATTGTTCCGCTAAGTGGATCGGCGTACCACTGAAAATTTTCGAAACATTTCATTCTCAAGGTCTGCTCATGATAATACTCTGAAGCACCCACGTTTCGAGGGACACGAATCTTCGTTAAGTTCGATATTCAGGGATTGACGTGGGCGTGTTTCATTCCTTTTTTAGTTTCGATGCAAAATGTAATTGCTCCCTTAATTTCCACCCACGGATAATGAATGTGTAATACATGGGGAGATGTGATATTAACGCTATTCATATTTATGGAGGAATGCGCAGTAAGGATTTTTTTCAGCACGAAATTTCGGAGTGGGTAATTTTGTAACTGGGTGATGAGGAAACTGCTCGTTGGAATATTAAATGTCTATTATAAATTCATGTCAATAAATTTATGGTGACAGTATTATATTTAATTATAGATGGATGAGTACTTTTTATTTATTTGCCTATAAAGTTTCCTTAGATGGGTGAGTACTTTCTGAATTTTTTCTTATAAAGTTCTCTTGTGAAGAAAAAAGGAATTTCGCGTGATGTAATATTTCTCATTATATCAATCCCTTCATCCTTTCCTTTTTTACTATATTTCCTTCACCCATCCATCACTATCCTTTCTATTGTAAAAACTAAACTATTCCTCGGAGACGTGGTATCACTTTATATTATCATTATATCTTTCTGATGATAATGATATACAATTCTAGTCTATGAGAATAATATTTAGAATATTTGCAGACAAAAACGTGAATAATTTTTCCATTTCCAATTCTATTTATTTATCATTTATTAGGGCTCCAAAAATAGATATGAATCAAAAGTAAAACAAAAGGAAGTTCACTTTGGAAAATTATGAATCATGCATTATTTAACCAGGAAAGGTTCGTCCACCAATCTTGCAGTGAAGATCTCTTACTTTTAATTTTGATTCTTTTCCTAATTGAATCAATAGCTTCCTAACAATGCATTCAGTAAAAGGGAAAAAATCGTATATGACCTGCATTCATAATTCATAACAATTGATGCTGGTAAGGATTTGAATGAAAAACATACTAACGATGCATTTTGTAGCATGAGTAGTGTTCTAATTCAAGGGGGACCGGATAGAATGCTTCCTAAAAAAATACCGTTCTGCTCTTATAGGAGATACGTCCCGACATCTCTGCTTACACATCTCCTTCTTGTCCGTCAACACCGAGAGTTTTTTCCCTTGTCCCAACCATTGGATTAATGAACTACGGAGATAGCATCCTCATGACAACCGCAAGAGCATCGTTCGTCCGGTTACTCAAACCACTTATTCGTTCCATATCCCCACCGCTTTTTTCTCCCCCACTGTCGCCCCATACGTTGCTGCTTCCCAGAATCCCCTCTTTCATCATCTACCTCACTCCATTAAGTTGAATTAGTGGCCTCTGTGGTCCAGGCATCATATGGCTTATTTTGCGACCACACTGTCTAAATCGAGTTATGGCACAGACTTATGGGGCGCTATCAGGAATTATGATTCGGCGAGGTAAGGCGCAGGTATAAGAAGAATCCGGATATGTTATTGCGATACTTAAACACTAAATTATCTCTGGTTGAAGGTGGGAATAGGGACTTATGTGGCTGCTGGAGTGGGAGGAAAGGAAGGGAAATATGTTCATTTTATTAAGGCTGGTAAATTTTTATGATTTTTATGATACATTTCTTTTTTATTTAATTTCTTCTGTTGATATATCAAACTTTTTTAGTCGTATGTAATACTTACGTATATAGAGCACATATTTTCAGAATAAAGGATGTGGTACTGATCTCAGAAATGATAATGTTTCATGTGTGATTTATTAGTGGATATCGTCAATTTTAGTTTCTTAGAAATTTGAATGGTTCTGTTCAAAAAAAATTATTTCGATAAACTGCAATGGATAGTATTTAATAGATTCAAATCTTGACTTCAGCATTAGAATGAATATAATTTTTAATCTCAATCTAATTCTATCAGTTCCCAAAAGAATTTATTTATTACTGTGAAAATTTGATTTAATCCAAATTCTCATAGTAATTGACTTCTTGGGAAGCTTCAAATGTTATGAGTATCAAACCGCTAGATTGAGAGGAAAGGAAAGATACCTGTTTGGGAATAAGAGCCTTATGAATATAAGATAAATAAACATAGATATCCCGTCAAATAAGTGTACATCCAAAGAAAGATCACTGGAGCTGTATTTGTTGAGGTCTGTGATAAAGTAATTATAAGTTTTTACAAAGAAGCTAAGTCACAGCTACTAAAACTTCAAGATTTTATTAAGAATATGGAAAAGGTAAGAAATCCTCTGAAACAATAATTAATAAACATTAAATTCAAAGTAGTAAAGAAATTTTGAGTTGTAATCGCATCTATACGTTGAACATAAATTATACGCGAGTCGCAGATAGTGACTCACATCCTCCTAAAATAAGCCAAATTATCGTCACAAATTTTTGGTGTAGCTATGAAAAAAAATTCGAAAAATTCCTTTTACAACTCAACCCGTCATATATTCGCGCACCCTAACGCGACCCTCGTAATGTTTACGTCCTGCAACTCTAGAAATGGAGCGAAAACACCGTAAGCACAATTCTAGGTCGAAACGTGTTACACGTAACTTTTAAATAACCTCTCTCACATCGAAAAAAAAGAAACCCCGACGGAGAAACGGCACATCGCAACGGGCGAGGTAGACCGATACGGATTCGCCTAATTGAAGTTTTTAACGGACCCGCAAAACGGTTAATAAGTTCGGAATCTTTCCCGTAATCATCGCCTTTTTTCCCGACGCAAGGTTGCTACCGACTAGGACCCCCTCTTCCGGCGAGGGTTTCGCAATTATCTCCCATAATGAGAGTTTACGTACACCTCGAAAACATCCTTAGCACGGCACCCAGTAATTATGGTTTATAATAGCGGGGGATCGCGACAGAGGGCGCCGTGCAAACAAGATTCCTCGACCTTTATTAAAAGTTAAACGGGGTTGCACGGAATAATTTTGGACACAAAAGGGGGCTGACAAATTCCCGGCAACGCACCGGTCGTTCGGGCGGTGAATATTTTATGATTATCCGGGAAATTCCGTCCACGCCTCTCGTTCGCGGTTTTCATAACATTGTCCTCTCCATTATTATCCAGCCAAGTTTCGTCGTTCACTTGTTTTCGGTGTTTTTTTTTCTGCGGCGGGTTTTTCCCTTTTTGTCTTCGGCCATCGATCCGCTTCTTCGAACGTAAATCCGCCTTCTTTTCTTCTCATTAACTCCCCCAAAAAACGACCGCAGCGGAGAAACTTCTGCATTTTCACCTCACATTTTTCAATCCAAGGGTTATGGGTTTCCAAGTCGTGTTTGCGGCTTTTTTACGAAGGTGTTGCTTGTATCGCTCAAGAATTAGTGCGTGGTTATAGATTTTTTAGGAAAGGAAGCAATGGTAAGCACGCAATGTGACACTTGAATTGGTCGAAGTTTTGTTGAACTTTTTGCTCCCCCTTTTGTTATCAAATTTTTAAATCTGTAAACTTTCAGTATCATGATTGCACAGTTTTATATTAATCGTTAAAGTCTGTTGCCAGGCAACAATATACATTTCCGAACTTTCAATTTTAATTTGTAAAATTTTACTAATCATAAATAAGATTGATAGTATTATTATATTTATTTAATCTTTTTCATAATCATTATCTGAGGGTGTCCTGATGTATGTTAGTTAAAATAGGTTGAAAATACGCTCGATTTATGATATAATAATGTATAAACGTTGTATACAAACGATTAGATCGTATATATCATATAATTGTTTGTGAGTTCAGTATCCGAAAAAAGTGTATTGAGTTCAATTGTCAATATGGAATATCTAGTTATATATATCTTTGGAAATATAAATTTTGAAGATAAGATTATCACTTATCTAGAAAAAGTAGCATTTCAAGATGTAACTAATCACTTGGTTTTCAAAACTCAAAGAACTTTTGATACTCTTTTCGTCTTTATAGAATCTAATGTATCTTCACACGCAATGCTAGAACTATAAATCGAAAGCGTCCTAAGACTTTTACAGTCTGACTTCCTATGCTCTCATCTGAATGTTTATTTAATCAACGATCTCAATGGGATGAAAACCTAGCAATTTTCCTCAGTACCAAATATAACACAACGCCCAAATTTTTATAACAGTTGCGTAACGACGTAGAGCCTCCGTTATCCCTAACGAAGGATGATGCTCGAAATTGTTCGCGGCGTCAGTGAGCGGAAGGCGACGGACGCCAACTACGGGACGTTAATTCAGTACAAATATCAGCTCTCGTTACGGTGCTATCTTTTCGACACTTTTTGAAGTACGAGACTTTTTTATTTTTATGCGCCCGCATTCCGTGCGGTTTCATAACACACGCGCGCGGCGTAAAAACGCTCGTCAAAAAATCCTCCTCGCTCACCTTTAAGGGCGTCGCACGCTCCGATAAGTAGTACTAATTGAGCACTGCAGGTGGCGCCCGATTTTTTCAAAGGTTTATACCTCCGCAACAGCTATCCTTAATTATGATCGCTGCAACACCTGTCCCGATTTTTTTAATGACCCACCCTAACTGACCCCTGACCTAAAAGCGGATATAAAAAAGGGTGGCGTTTGGAAGAGGACAATCGCGGAAACGTATTAATTCGGCTCTCGGGAATATATGTATAGCGACGTTGGTAAAAAAAGCACGCGTTTTTGCGCTAATTAGCCAGACATCGGGGAGTCGTAATGTAAAGGATTTGATTCGGAACGATTTCGGAGTTATGTGGAGGACATAAATTCTGCTCGTTGCTCGAAACATTGGCGTTTATTAAAGGCTTATATCGTACGAGTGTTGGAAATGTTTTATTTTGTTTGAGTTTTTCGGTAAAATTTAAATATTAATAGTAAACTTTATACATATTTATCTTTTAAAGTAATATTAGTGATTCAAATTATCTACTAAAATATCTTCTAGTTCAAAGGAAAAGATAGCAGTTCATTTAGTCCTTGGTAAAGTATACTATTTTCAAAGAAAATTATTTGGAAAATGAAATTTGTTTGCTATTTGATGACTCCAATTTTTTCGTGCTTTCTTCTCTTTTTGGGTAATAGCCTAGTATTATTACAATTTCTGTGTGGTATTTATAATTCCCAGAATATTTAATCAAACATTTTCACTGAAATAGGTACTGTTAGCAATATTATCATATAGATGTATATTTCGTAACTTAATGACTCTAATATTCTACAATTATTTGATATCATTCATTAGCATAAATGAAACGAGATATTGGATTGTACACCTAAAATTTTTTACATTTTATTCAAGTGAAATCTTTCCTAGAACGTATTTTTTTAATTATAAAGTTCACATTTGCTGGATTTACTTAACTCTCAACTTTAGTTCAGGGAAATAAATTTTCGGTATCTCGAAAATTCCTTCATAGAATTGTTTCATATATTATAAAAGTTTAAATTTGGTCATTCCTTCTTGGAAGAGTTGAATCTAAAATATTAATGGAGTTGTTATATAAGTAATAGTATTAATAAAGGTAATGTACATTTTCATTCACAATGTAAAATTATATTTACAATTTGCATGATGGTATACGTATTTTCGAGATATACACGATGTTCTGAAGCTAAAGACGGTCTGAGAACAACAGTTATATAAAAAAAACTAAATTCATAGAACCTACATACACCTACGACCTCGAAGCTTTAGTATCGTTACATTTTAAATAATAAAGACCGACATATTCCTACTATTATCTTAATAATATTTCATAAAGTGAATATGAAATGAAACAAACTGCGATGAATACTCATATAAAGTGATTCTCCCAATTTCGAAGATACCCTTCAGAGGATCTCTTGTGAAAAGGTCAAAGGTGTCCCTCAAAAGGTGAGAGATTGGGAGAGAATGCCATCATTTTGACGTTATGTAAGTTACAGGTTTGATGAGAGAAAGTGGAGAGAAAAGCCGTAATGAGAGGAGAAAAGGTTCGCAATAACCGAAACGAAAAATGAAAGAGACGAATGTCCTCAGAACAAATTAAAAGGGCTTTATTGTGAATATTTTGTAGAAATAGAGATATCCTACGTCTCATTTTGATTGTATTAACTGTGATCACGCTGGAACTAACTAAGCAAAGTTTTCGTCTCTGGAGTTCGTATTGTATAGTTCAGTAACATTCTAACTCATTGTTAAAACATTATTTTAGTGATTATCAGTAAAGGATAACTTGTAACTATATGTTATTTTATGAGTAGAACGATATCTCCGATCTGAATGTCCCTTCAGGGTCATTATCGAGTTTAAATATACTTACATTTTCATTAACCTGCGTCGTTTAAATCTTAAGAAAAGTCCCTTTTTATACTACAAAGAATTCTAAATTTATATTCCATATTTTACCAAAATATATAACTATATATTTTATGTATGTTCTTCATCAGAGGAAACAAACAGTCAATGGGTTATAGGAACAAAAGGTGAGGAAATTTTCGTTTCAATTCAATTTACTACTTATAATTTAATTTAATTACTTAATTCACAAAATAAAATCAAATCAAATCCTTGGAGTTAAAAAAAGGAACAGAATTTAACATTGAATTGTGTGAATGTTTGGAAGATGGTCTTCTTCTAGACTTCTCGAGTCTATATATTACACGAAGTATATAGACTCGAGAAGAAGGTGCATAAGCAGTGTGGCTACCGCATACGGTTTCAGGTGTTGCTAGGTTAGTCATAAGTAACTAGGGTACGATGCTCCTATGATGGAGGTCTGATTACCGAAGGGAGTGAGCACTCCCAGCTGATCCGCCCCACTGAATGCGGCCCGCAAACTCTTTCGGAGGCGAGGGTCCTACAAATCAAACAGAGCGAGAGTCAAGAGAGGTTGAGGGTCGCACGCCCCTAGGATAAGCACGGAAGGGACTGGTGCACACATAAGCCAATTGATTGTCAAAACAGCCCAAGTGACGGACTCTTCTTTGAAGGTGTTTTATGGGAAGAAGAAGCACTGACCTCTATTTTTCAAGTTCGATCTCGTTTAGAGGTTTAGAAGAATTTAAAGATTAAAATTCCTTGTAATGGGCGATTAATATTCGTTGTGATGGACACCTCGATAAAATATGTTATATATTAATGTTTAAAGCTGCCTCTTTTATTATTTTAGGGATGTAATTTCTAATCAGTATACTAAAATATACACTGGAAAATTAGATTTCTTACCATGTGATTTTTTGTAGGATCAGTTTGACTTTAATATAGTATGTCTCAATTATTACATCTAAAAGTTTTATTATTGAAATATGGATATTTTCATTCAATTACGTAGTTTCCAATACATTTGTATTTCTTGGAGACGTCATTTAAAGAATCATAAAAAATTATGGAGAATTATTTTAGGAAAGTTTGGCTAAATTGGATAAAACGAATATTACGTTTCGGAAAAGTCGTATTTTCTCTTAAATTTGAACATTTTATTGAATGAACATTCCTTTTCTATATCATTGTAAAGGTATGGCAGATATTCCACGTAATTTTTCCAAAGAATTTTATCTATTAATTTATAAAATCTTAAAAGAATTATGGATATTGAGTTTTAAATTAATACTAAACCATTCAAATTTTCATCGTTTTATCACTAATGAGTGTTAGAATAAGAGGGAAAGCTGAACGTTTTTAGAAATTTTATTATAATATACGTATCTTTCGTACGTATATTGTACCCAATTAATTGAAGCTAGAAAAGTAATTGTTTCTAATTCGTAGGTAAAGAGTTAATTCATTGACTGTCCTCGATAGAGATTATACAAAAAAGTATAAAAGTGGACTAAGAGTAACCAAACATCTATATCGTACCGCAGTAAAATCGAGACATAAAAAATAACCGATAAAAAACAACGAGACGGTGTGGTAAAGAAATGATCACCTAGAAGCGGGAGCATGGAAATACGCTCTGAGTTACAGCCGACAAATATTTATCCTCTTGAAATATGGATAGTGCGGAGTTTGTCAAGTTACGCCTCCGCACGGAGAACCTTCTCGCATCGGAATCCTCTTTAAACTTCACTCTGACGCCACTCAATTCTTTCGGCCACTTTAATCCATTTACTTTCACTTGTCGAGAGCTTATCCGGACCAAAAGCATCGGAAGGTCAGAAGAAGTTGGGACATTCCCCTTCTTCGGGAGTTGTCACCACTTTAGGCAAAGGCATTATGCAAATGGGACTTGCAGGAAATCGTGCGCTCGGTACATCGTAAACAAAAGAAGTATTTTCCCCGTTTTCTTCCTTTCTCCCTTTGTTTTTCGCGAAATTAATGCCGTCTCCGAATGAAATACACCTTTGGTTAACGAGCGCCTTGGAATTAATCTCCCTTTCACTTCATTCCTTTGATTTCAATTCCTTACGGAGGAGTATATTTCTTCGACCTCGCCCTCGATTCAAGGGTCATTTAACTCCTTCTCTAGTATATCTTTTTTACATTGTTATCGGAATTGTTTTTCTAACTCGTGTTCGTTTTCCACTCAAAGGTCAGCTTGTCCATCTCCATCCTGCTGTCGCTCACTGTGTTCTTCTTGCTGCTGGCTGAGATCATTCCGCCTACGTCATTAGTGGTTCCGTTACTAGGGAAATTTGTGCTCTTCACCATGATATTGGACACGTTCAGGTAAGTCCGTGGTTCGAATCCCGGGGAGGAGGTAAAACTTTGATTTAATAGATTATTTGTTATTTTTTAAGAAATTAAATTGTATCTATTTCATGCTTTATGATGAAATCTTTATTCAAATATATTTTAATGTATAAATACATTCACTAGTTGTCTTTGGCTTTCGTTTATCCTATGTACAACAATATTTAATCAGTTAGCCATTTTTCAATCTTAATTACACAAACATTTGCAATTTAATCATCTTGCTCAGTCTAGATCTGATACAGTATTTATCTTACATATTACCTTTTTCAGAACTTCTGAAATACTAATGCAATAATTAATCGATTTTAAGTTACTGATGTACCGATTTTCTCTAATTATTTAATTCAATGCCGCACAATACAAGATGATTTTAATTGATAAAGAATAATTATCTTCACAAGAGTAATAATATTGTCGAAGAAGTTTTTTTTTCTTCCCATGAAAGTGATTTTATGATGGTTATGAAATTTTATTTGTGTATATTATAAGCATACTCTGCTCATATTTACGCTGAAATCTGCTCCTTGGAGGCTGGGGTTATTTCGCTAAAAAGTTTAACATTTAATCATTTAAATTGTAAAAAAAGAATCCAATATGCGATTTTCATACATACTAACATTTGTTCGTTAAAATAATAATATAAGAATAATAATATTCAAAAGAATTGTATATTTTAAAACTGAATATTACCATTTTAAAAATTCTAAATGCATAATTTAGACGACTTAAAATGATTTATTCATCAAACTCTATCATAGCAATGGATTGGTTTGCAAATTTATTTAAAGTCATCGCATTTATTTACAGTCTCATCTCCAGCAGATATTCCGCAATACGATTCCTTCCGTTGGAAGGAAATCTCTCCAGCATTTCGCGCCCTCCATTTGCAAGTAAATGACACGTTTATTGGAGGGCTCCATTTAACACGCCTCCCTTTTCCAAGCGAATTTTTTCAATGGAATAAATCACATTTTTTCGGAGATTTATCGCTTTCATAATTTCGGGATAAAATATCCCGCCCGTTTTTTCTCGGTCTAATAAATAATTTTCCCTTTTCCGACAGTATCTGCGTGACGGTTGTGGTTCTGAACGTCCACTTCCGGTCGCCGCAGACACACACCATGGCCCCTTGGGTGAAGCGGGTCTTCATCCACATCCTGCCTCGGCTCCTCGTCATGCGGAGGCCACAGTATCCATTCGACAAAAGGAGGTTAGACTGCAGCGACGTACAGATGTCGCGGCGCTACACATAACTAAATTTTTAATGAATTTCGTTACAGAGGGTGAAGTACCGTACGTCGGAAGGCATGGGGATGTTTGGTGGTAGTGTGTTACTCAATAATTTATGGCGATTTAAAAAATTTGCGACGCTTGATTAATCAACTTTTATGCCAGCGCAAAAAGACAGGATTAAACTTCAAATAGTGATTCTTATTTTTCGTTTATTTAACACGATTTGCACGATTCGGAATATTTGGAGAATAAAAACGAACACAAGAATATTATTGGGTATAATAGCAATATAAATTATTATTTAATGAAATTTTTGGCTACTTCATATTTCTCTAACAAATTAATAAAATAATTTGTATTATTCATTATATTAACTCATTTTAAATGGAATGTCTATAGTAGTAGAAATAATCCGGAATTCTTTCCCACAGCATGAAACAACTAAAAATAGATCGCTCTATTCGTTTGGCGATATTCGATTTTATGCTATGCTCGTATTTCAAGGCCAGATAATTCCCTTGCGTTCCGCTTTACTCTGTGAAATACTGAACTCTATATTTTAGTACTTCTATTTAAAATGCACGTAATCTATATCTTACGCTTCAATACCTCGAAGCGACGCCACTCTAAGATTCACGAAAACAGGAAATAATGTTTTCCGTTCTCTTTATTGCATCCAAAACTCCGCTATTTGGAAACATATCCGTCGTCATTACGAATTCACGAAGATTGAGTTGCAGCGTAACTTTCGATGCATGGGAGACCACATCCGAGCCACATTCGCTGTACGAAAACCAGTCACAATACATAGGCCGATGCTATAAAAAATTTCGTTATAGTATTTGCATGGATATTCTTCTATTAAAAATTATACGAAGAAATATAAAGAAATAATAATGATCATAATAATAAGAAATAATAATAATCAGGCGTTGCTTTATTGCAGGATATGAATATAAACCTGTCTTTGGTGGTATTTTTACTCCATAAAATGATCTATAAACATGAATGATTTCCATTGGAAATTATTAAGTTTTTATTATTCTTATTTATAAATATAGTTATAATGGAATCCTTTAGAAATGTACATTTCGGAGATATTAGAGGAAAAAAAGAAAAATATTCTGTCTTCAAATTATAATGGTATCAATACGTTTTCTGTTATAGGGAATTTAATTACAAAACAATTTATTTTTGTGAAATCCTATTCACCTTTTACATCGATTCGTTTCAGAGATTTTCCCGAAATAGATTGTTTATTTTCAGTTGCTCATTCCCTGTCAACTCTGGATTTCTGCACTGAATAGGCTTCGTATAAAAATCCATTCCTTCCATTTCATTCACCATTCGCGTGACGCTTCACGGATCTAAACGTATCAAAACACACGTTCACGAAAGTGACTGCTCACCTTTGTACCTATCATCGGAAATAACGAAAAAAGAATTCAATCCCAAAAAATCCCGACGATTTGAGAGAACCATAAATCCCAAATGAAATTCAAAACGTTTCGTTTCCATATTTAAAAAGAAAGTGACAACACACCCGAACGCAATCTCTTCGCAAACGCACAGCGCTTTTCATTTGTTTCGGCCGCAAAAATTAACTATCGATTGAGCATATTAAACGGGAGATGGACGGAACTTCCTTTCGAACTCTTTCCCCTGTGAAGTGGTCGTCAACCTCTTGAATATTTCATGGGCGTCTGCGAATCGACGCCTTTGGCCATCGCCCGCCTCAGTCGCCACTTTCGAATCACCCTTTCTTTCCCATTGAGGACGAATGTTAAACAGCGGAATATTCATTGGTGTGGTTTTTACGGCCTTCCAGTCTTTTGCCCGCCGTTTATAGGAAATGCGGCTCGACTCCGAAACGGAGTTTATTTCCGGGAGACGCTCTATAGAGATATGCCCCGTCTTTTTTTTATGGTGCTGGCTAACTCGAGCGGCTTGTTTGCTGCATTAAATTTTTGCAGATTCGATTCACGATTAAAGGCTGAAAAATTGAAATTGCGTTCTTGCGAATTGATATGTTGTTTCTTTAATCGATTCTATATTTAAGCGCACTCAGTCCAATTAAAGATGAAGTCGCGTAATGGAACAAACTTGCATTCTTTTGTTCATATATACGTACATAATTTTGAGTGACTCCCGAATGTTCTGTTTTCTTCGTACGTGTTAATGAAACAGGGCACAATCGCTGAAAATGTTGGTGCTAAAAATTTTTGTTAATTACAATAAAGCGAAAACGGTTTGAATAATTACTTATGTAATTTACAGAATAATAAGTATTATTAGAAATTATTTTGGTAAATTTTAATTGAATGCCATTGTAAATTACCTGAAATCTGGCTTTAATAAATAACATGAAAAGAAGCTTGTTGTTGTGATGTTTATACTCAGGATATATACAGTTTATTGATCTTTGTGAAGGAGGCAAAATCCTAAAATCAGAATATATTTTATAAAATGTAGATTTTTTAACTATTTTATTGTTCTTCACGATGAGTGTTTCCAAAAATTAAATAATTAGAACAATTCAAAATTATGGTTTAATATGAAAAAGATACTAGAATTTGACTTCAAATTTTTTTTTACGAGCTACTTAAGAATCTTTCCAAATTAGTTAAATTCATTCGAATGTCTCTGAATATTTATAATAATGTAATTGGATATTTATCTCGAAAATTTTATTTATTTTGTCCTCATTTCTGCCAACTTGTTTTTAAAAGATAAAAAAATAAAATCTTTCATCAATGGTTACACATAATAATACTAAATAAATATAATGATATAATACACTATGAGACTTTCAAACTATTACTATAATCCTTCGAGAAAAGATACCATATTTGAGAAGTGTATGTTTCCTCATAATATGCCTGTATACCAAACTCTCTCTTCTGCTTTTCCAGCCTCGTGGCCAACACTCACCGCATCATGGTTCGTACTTGCAACGGTTTGGAACTCCGCGACCCCTCTTACTACTCGGATTCGGCGGGCGCGGCGGGGGCAGCCGGTTCCTCCACGAGCGGCGGAGATATAGCAGGCCTACCTCCCCTCTCCGCGCCCACCTCCGCCACCGAGCTGTTTCCTGGGGGCAGCAGCACCTCCTCCCGCATTCCGCCCCCAGCACACATCCTCGCCCACCGACACAGGGACTATTCCCCTCCGCGGAGGTCAGTCCCTGATTACTCGGCCAGCTCCGACACGGTTGTTGGAACACCGGAAGGGAGGTACCTAACGACAATACCATTCTTTCTGCACGGCTAGTTAGGGTCTATAGGAAGAACGAAAGATGCACGCAAAAGTATCTGGGTAATGTATTTAGTGGGTGTAGGTTTGGACCCAGGGTGTGATGCTGAATGCAGAAAAAGATGTAATGATTTATTTTTAGAATTAATCCAAATTTACTCCCTTTTAATTAGAATAGCAGTTGGAGTAGATGATACCATATAATGTAGTTGAAGTTTTTTTATAATCTTGCGTAGTTTATATGCTAAGAAAATCTAGATACATTAAGTCCGATGGAGTCGTATAATGATGGCTATCATATTGTTCATATACTCATTATATTTGCATAGACTGATGATATATCTCAATGAAATTAAGTTTTCTTATATTTCTTAGAGTAGATTAAGGTGAATGGCATCGATATAATACACAAATAGATCCTTAAAGTAATAAATATAAAAGTTCTGCATTAAATTTCTGATTAAAACAGTTTAATGAATTTTTAGGTTTTATTAAATGAAATTATTAAAAATTTCTAACTCATTAACCTCTTAATTCAATATTAGTCATTTATGTTTCTCTTTTTGAAATAAAAATTAATTTTCGGTAATTTATATATCTATTCCGTAATATATTTCATGCCTTATAAAGTTCATAGATATTAGCTACTAAGGATACCAGTTTGATGATGTAGATAAGATTCCTAGATAAAATGTAAAAATCGATAAGTTTCTCTTGTCAATGATATCGATAGATTTCTTTCCTTTTCTTATTATAATTACTCTCTTTATTATTATATATAGGTAGATAAGTAGATGAGCATTATAGTTTATAAGCATGATTATAATTAGAGTATTTAAATATCATTCAAAATTTTAAGAACAAAATAACACTAAATACAATTTTAGATTTCATATAGAAACTACACTGAAATCTAATGAACTAAATAATCATATCTAAATAATGAGAGTTCCTTGGATAAGTATTTTGAATAGACCAATGATATCTTCTCTTTATTTATGAGTGGCTGTATATTCCACGTCCATTCAAAAGATGCAACTAATTATCATCGTACAGGAATTAAAAAGCCAGGAATACAGTAAAACAATGAATTTTCTATGATGCTTCAGTCAATTACTTATGTAAATACTCGAAAACCATAAAACATTCTGTAGATCTTAATGAAACGTACCCCCAAATTCCTGTTCTTATAAATCTCTCTTAAACTAATCCTCATTTGTTGAGGTGATTTATGCTCTTAAAGTTAACCATTTCCGAACATAATCTTGCAAATCCTCGAACGGAAGGAGCTTAATTGCTAATCAATATAGATCACTACAGTCTCCATTAACTCTTTCCTCTCAAACTCTTAACGTGATTGGTGGTTGATCCACGTGTCAAGACTTTTGCCTCCCGTTAAACCCCCGAATCCGCACTTCCCCTCTTCGCTTATTTATTGTGCCTCTTTTACTCGCCATCCCCTCAAAGTGGCTGTATTTTTCTTCTCAAGTATTCTCAGGAATTCAATATCCTCAACCGCAAAGTCACATCTTTTCTTCTTTAGCCTGTCGATTTATGTTTCTGAATCGCCCTCAACTTACATTCAGTTTGTAGTAGTTTTACATCCTCTTCATTTATATTTTAATTGTAAATAAACCGGAAAAACGGATTGTATATTTATTGAAATATCTCAAAGGGAAAATATTAGTCAAATGGGGCACAATATTAACGAAGGATTAATTATCATACCTTTAAAATGATTTTGTAGAAACCTGTTGTACAAACACTAATTTGATTTAAAATTAACCAAGTAGGGAGCAAAGTATATAATCTAATTTGAGCAAAACTCATTCAGAAGAAATTTTAGACAGCTTAAGATATTTGCTATCACTCACCACTACTACGGCAGATAAATTCAATTCAGACCAAATTGTTTCTTGTTGAATTCAATTAAGAAAATCATTTGGATCATGCTTCCTCTGCGAACTTTTATTTGTATTTAATGTGAACAATTCCATTTGAGTATAATTCTTAATCCATATATAAGTCGAAACCCGAGTCATATATAATTAAATTAAGGGAATATCATTAGGAAAAATAGCCTGGCATTGAAAATTTCCGAGTTCTGACCCTCCTAATTCAGGGAGAATCAAATGTAATTAAATTTACAGTGTTTCAATATCTCCGTAAAACCTTCTTAATTTTCAAGCATCCAATCAGCCCCCATTCACCAATTTTCTTTCCTAATTTCCTGCCCCCGGCTGTCACCTCTTCCTTTATCCCTTCCACCCCTTCATTTCCCTTCCAAGGGGAAGTTTGTTAACTTTTAATTCCTCGATACATATAGCTTCCCTTTCTTTCCTCAACTTTCATCTTCTCAGAATCTTTCAGGATTAATTTGATACACGTTCTCCATTTAAGCAATTCTACGGATGAGTGATTCTTTGATTAGTCGCTATAAATTATCCATCCAGTTTAATACTTCCTTCCATAAAACGATACTATAATTACTTGAATGTTTGATGATGATATTACTTTTGTAATAAAGGTAATACTCCAAAGTTTATCGCATTAATATACCATAATATTATTTTGAATGCGCATAATTATTTTGAGATATAAAGCAGCTGGAATGCTTTTACAAGAAAAATCTTATATATATCTCTATTTTTTTCTATATCTCCGTTTTTAGTAATTTACCTATTAAATTAATGCCCAATAAGTTTTTCTTAAATCGTTCCACCTCGAAACTTTTCTACAGTAGCGTGAAGGATGAATTTAAAGAAACCCTCTCTCATTCGTATTTAAGTCACGTAATCCAATAGGAGCAGGATTTATTCCTAAGACATTACGTGACCCCAAGAGGTACGCTTATAGAAAGTGTATGTATGGAAGGCTTTAGATTTGAAGCCAGGGGAAAGTGATTAAGTCTGTAGCACTAGGGATGCTTATTTGATTTCAGATTCAAGGATTGAGCTTCAGTAATATTCCAGAAAGGCTGATGATATTTTTTAAGAATATTTGAAAATTCTATTAAATATATTCATAAAAATAATAGTTAGTTTATTGATTCCATAGATAAAAATGATCAAATGAGGGGCTATATTTAGTAATAATTTTGGATTAATTACCAAACTTTTCCTAGGAAATGAACACATAAGCCGCAAAATGTTTCTTACTAAGATAAAGAAATTGTGATGTATATAATATATCAATTCAAATAACTTATATATCAACTTTAGGTCTTTTGAATAAAAGATAACCAAATGTTTGTGAAATCATCCTGAATCACTAACTCTACATTTCAAATTATTATATAGACTTCATATTTATTAGGATATTTTGAGTATACTTTAACCATCTAATAATTTGAGTAAACTTCTATTAAAGTTTAAATGTAATTTACACTTTAAATTTGATGCAATTGACTGAAAGAAATTATGAAGCAGCATTTTACCAAAGCTATAATGCAAGAAAAGATTTCGATTGGAATGGAATTTAGGATTAAAGTATCCTCTACTTTCCATCTATTACTAATGTGCCAAAAATATTTTTCGTTAAAAAATGTCAAGCTTCGTTTCATTTTATATGAAACGAATATTGATTCTTGACTAAAATTATATTATTAATTTAACAATATGTTATTTTATTAAACAATTCGTTCAATTAATCAAGAAAAATGATTTTTATAAACAAAAGTAAAAAATATCTCCTTTTACTTATAATTTAATATTCAACAGTGGACATAAAATTATCATTATTTTAAATAAGCATACTCTCCTTTGACAGCAATGAAATTGCAATTAGAGTCAATCACTAAATTAAAATAGATTTCAATTTCCATATTACTCTTTCCACTGCAAATAATCGTATTTTCTTTATTTTTATCGAATGCTAATGCTATAACAACTGAGTATATCCGCAATCCTACTATTTCAAAGTATTGTTACAGTCTTTTTTGTTAATTTTTATCTTCACTGATATTATTTAATATTTTACAAAAATATTCAATCTGTGGATCTATGTTCATCTGATATTCTATTCAGTCTCTAGAACTCTACCGTGAGTGGTTGAAATCAGGAATTGGTTTTATATAATGAATGGTATTGGATATTGGTTAATAATTATCATCAATAATATTATCATATATTCCAGGTATCAAATTCAGGTCAGGGTTAGAAAATCGAAAGTCATTTCTATATATTGATAACTTAATGTATAATCATATAAGTGATCTTTAGTTATTAGTACAAGTATATTTTACATTGACTTTTCGATCAGCAAACTGTTTTTTTTACATCCTAAAACTTATTTGTAGAAAGCAAATTAAAATTCTTTTGTTATGGACAAAACAACTAATATTTGCTTTGATTTTAATAGTTTAATAACTGTATTTGCTCTTTTGAATCATATATGGCACACCGACACTTCAGCGTCCCTTATTAGGACTTGATAATTCTCTTACTTAAATTTATTAGTTTATTTAGTTAGTTATCCATTTTCTCTGAAAACATTCAAACATTGAATCTGAGGGATCAAGTAGAGTGATGCTTATGAACTTCTTAAATAATTAATTACTCGCCTTCAAATGTTTTCTTCTTTAATTTTTATGTAACATTCTATCAGTCGTTGTATATGTAATTCCCTCACAATTTAAAGGAATTCCGAAATGACTAACTAGATATTTCGAAGTACATCTCTGCAAGAAATGAACCTCCCTCAAATGAACAGAACAAACAACATCTTTCATAAATCACCTTCGTTTTATTGCCAGTTCAGACAAGCAACATCCTCTCCCAAAGATCCCACAATTCCACCGGTGTTAGCATCAAGTAACACATCCACAGCGGGCAAACAATCTCTTTATCCTCAGATCGAGTTGATAGTCGGTTCCATTGGAGGAATTCCAGTTTTTGCATCTCTGCCGCTCTTCTATGTCAAACATCAAACGCATCGGGACGTTTGAATAGAGAGGTCTACCGCGCCTTTCTTCTGCTGCCCTGCCCCTTGAGGCACTCCCTCCCTCCAACCCCTTCCCCCGCGTGAGATACGACCCTGTATGTTCCTCGCTCCTCCGCGAGGCAGCGCTGTCCGTCGCCCTCTGAAGGGGATTCGAATGGACCGATCGTTAGGCGGAGGCAGCGCCGTCAAGGCGTTCTCCTCGGTGGCATTGGGAAGCGAGGGAAAAAGTTGAAGGTTGATATTCACGCTTTCTATTTTACCCTAATAGTTTTAGAGTCTTTGATTGCAGTTGAAAACGACACGCGTCGACGATTGTATCTCGAACGCGCGACACGACTGATGAATTGCAAGGAGCGATGTCGCGTATTAAGGTGTTTTTCTCTAAGGATGAGCGGAGAGATGCGATACCCTTCCCGTCAACGAATGACTCCTTTGTTAGGATGCGTTTGTCATTCATTGGAAGCGAAAAAGTGTACTCTGTTCACAGAGGGAATCAGGTCGAGTGTTTGGTTATTCCTACCTGTTTATTTATGCAGATATATGAATCAGAATAATCAGGAAACAAAGCATAGAGTTCTGTATATTATTAATATCTTTTTAAGCAATGCCTACCTGCCACGTTTGATGACGTATGAAAAAGGTCTGATCAGAATTATTAAAGAATTTAAAAACTTTAGTTTCAAGTCAGAGCTGAAACACTTTTGATGCCATATTACTTAGATTGTTTTCAATTTCATCTTATTGTACTAAATGTAAAGTAGTTCCTTTGAAATACATATTTGCATATTGAACATTGAGCTTTTGTCATCTCTCAATCTGTAATAACTTATGTATCATCTCACTTTATAAGCTAAATTATTCAAGAGTATTTTCATCAAAATTTTTTGATGGAAATATCAATTTTGTATGGTGAGAATTTAATTCTTGAGTATTCAGGAACATGAGATATATTTTGGGATAGAATGCGTTGAGTTTGTGCAGTTAATCTTACATTTAAAATTTTTATTTAAAGTATGATATTCTCATGATAGTGTTGTAATCAAGTAAGAATAAGGCCCCGCAAGAGTTAGATGGATTAAATGTTAGATAAAAGAAATTCTTAGTTTTGAAATACCCTTGGTATGTTTTATTTGATAAGCATATAAAGGAAGTCAAAGAAAACTTTTATTAGCGTTTTCTCAAGGATGAAATATAATGTAAGCTAGATATCTTGATGGAGAGTTTTTACTTGAATGTACGAAAAGGATTCAATTCTAGTTGCCCACGTCTTTTTTTCCGACATTGGAACTCATTCCTCAAGTCCCCTTCAACCGTTCCTCGCTCCCACTCTCTCCATCCGAGTGGATATGCGAACATGAAAAAAAAGGCGTAGAATAAAATACGAACTTTTTTTCCACCATCTTGCAGCGAGATCGTTCATAGTCTCTTACGGAGCCGTTTCTTACCCACAAAGGAGCCGCTGCTCCACGGAGAAGTGCCCCTGGAGGAATGCGATGATATGCAACTTGCAGATCAAAAATGTAGCAAAGAGTTGCGTGCACCACAGGATACTACCCCAAGGGGCTCGGAGCATGTTTCCGTCAACATAATGCGATAAGGAAGTCTCCTTGCATGAGAATCGCCTAAAAGGACGTGGGGTATTTGGATGTCACACAATTCAGCAACGGGAGCATTATAGAAGGGGGAGGAGTGTCTGGAGTGAGACTAGAGGGGCGCGAGTAGATATAGTGGAGCTCATTATGTCGGAAAATTGCAATCTGAAAAACGTTTTTGCACTCTGAGAGGGAAGAGTAAAGATTTGACTGCTTCTTTCTTCTCATGCTCGAGAGTACAATGAGAATGTTTCACGTTGATATTCCCTTGGAAAAGAAGTGGGAGGATGAGCGATTAAGTTCAAGGTTAGGGTTTTAAACGGTTTTCTACTCACGTGAAACTAGAATTTGTTTTGATGGAAGAGAGTGATATAAATACTTTTAAGCGCGTATCATTTCATAAAAAGGGTCATTGAATAATAAAATATTTAATGAAAAATTTATAGCTCTTTAAATTAGGGCAATATTGTGTGTTATACACTATATCACTTTGATGAAATTTTGTCGCTTTAAATTTAAGTATATGGAGGTTTTATCGGTATCAATAGGTTAAATGTCAGAAATACAGTATTTTAATACTTTCTATATAAAATTTATGAATTATATTTTCTCTAAAAGGAGCAAAATAATTTCCAGTTTATTTTCGTGGAAGTTTTTCTACTAGAATTTATTAATTTATTTTTTAAACTCCTCTCATCATATCATACCAGTATATTTTATTTCAGACAGTTGAAGATATGCTCTAAAACCAAGGATTAATAATTTATAGCTTATAGTTTATCTCCAACGTCCTGCGGTGTAACCATGTGCATTATACTCGTATTTATCTCAGAATCTGCTAATATTTTTTGGAAAAGATAAGGTAAAGGGAACAAAAATGTCTTTTCAGTATTCTGGAATTTATAGGTATCATCCTACACGAAAATAATATGACGTGGGTAGTTTTGAAGTGTAATACAAGGAAATACGTAGTGTGATTATCCCTAATTAAACTCCCATCCATGAATTTTCGTCTGATATAGTGCAAACCCATATGTTCGAGAAGGTTAGACGAAGTGGAGGATTAACTTACGTCATCATTTCCGATTACATCCGGAGATATGTATGCGCATAGGGTGGGGATGAAGATAAACTCTAGGGAAGAGGGAGAAAAGGAGAAAGGGTATGTTTTTGGA
This sequence comes from Pantala flavescens, assembly GCA_020796165.1. Classification (NCBI taxonomy): domain Eukaryota; kingdom Metazoa; phylum Arthropoda; class Insecta; order Odonata; family Libellulidae; genus Pantala; species Pantala flavescens. The sequence continues at coordinate 28,441,037 of CM036878.1, forward strand.
GAATTTCGTGAGAGGACCCGAGACTCCGTGGGGCGATTAGGAGTGGTCCCAGAAGTAGCCTCTAGGGGCGCTAGGAGCGGACCAGAGATAACGCGGGATGTATATACAAGTCTGGAGTAAATGGGAGTCATGAGAGGTCGGCTCCCTTCCGGCATCTCTCCACGGAGGCAAGTGGGTGATGGAATATTGTTCCTTCCCTTTCCACATCCGCATCTCATCACACTCTCGCCCTTTTTCACTCCAAACAATGCGCGTCCCGTATCACTCGGAGCCTTCTTCGTGCACACCATACGTTACCAGGGTAACTTCAGTTTCGTAGGAAGTATCGAAGTGCGTCCATAGAAAGATAAGTCTCAATAAACTAGCCGTACTTCGGATCCATAGATGGAAGGAACACTCCAAACAGACGAGAGTAAAATTTCTCGGAAACGTTTCTCGAGGGTGTTATGGACCGATATCGGGTGAAAAAACAAGGTTTCATAGCCGGATATTTTGATAGCTTTCGGGTTACTTCTGGCTATCTAGCGTAGAAAATAATGCTCGTAAATTTTGACCGACGGTTCTCTTGGATGGCATTACCTGTCCCATGCTTTTGAGATGCGAGATCTACGATCGCAATTTTTATTGATCGTTCCTGGATCTACTTCTTTTTGCAAAACCTTTCGTAATGTTTTGCATGTCTTTTCGCATAAGTGTCGTTTCCTTTTATAGATCGTGAATCTGAAATCACTCGTAAATATCTTGCGGTGTAGGGAAGTTTTCAGTGCATATGTTTGGATGGAATTATGTATGTATGTATGGATGTATGAAGCCGATGAATGAATACATTTGAGGATGAATTTGTTTAGGCTTCTTTGATTTTGATATTTTAGAGATTCGTGTTCGTTACCTACTTCAAATCAATATGTCTCTCTTCTCTGAATATTAAAAATATGCTGGAGTTTATTGGTACTATATCACTAATTATATGCATACAGCTGCAGGTATATTTTACAAAGAAAGATAAATTTTATTCGGATGTTACTGATGTCTATCTTAAATTCATTGGTTAAAATCATTGAAAACATATCTTAGCATTTTAATTCTTTTTTCAATGTAACTAAATACTTCTAACTCTTATATATTTATATATGAGAGAATGCAATGTATATTTGCAGAATCTTGTGGAAATCTATCTTTCTTAGATAATTAAAAGTAGCTTTTCAGAGGAAACTCTCGTTCAATAATGATTTTTTTCATAAATAAAGCCATAGAAAAATGTGAAAGGATTTTGCATCAGTGTGCATTTTGTTCTATTACCATTCGTATAATGAGATACTCAACATATTTATCTGATCATAAATTTCACCCTAAACTTCCTAACAGTTTACTTGTTCTACATGTAAGTGTTGTGTATACCATAAAATGTATTTTCAGTAATGTTGAATTCTAAATAACTTATGTTAGCAACGCTTTTTGTCTGTAGTTCTGTGGATCTACTTAACAATAGTGTATGAGTAATGGAGGTTGGGCACGAAAGTGCCATATATTTCTCCATTCAAATTCTCAAGGTCCTTCCCACTTTCCCCGGACCAAACGAGGTTTTCACTCATTTATTGTTCCGTATGGACATACTCTCATGCTGCATATCCACCTCTGGAAAACAGACCCTCTCTCTTTCCTTCTGGTGACCCTGTCTGCGAATAAACTCTTGCCCATTTCCCCATGGCTTTGCCTTCGTTCCGCCAGTAGGGCACTGACCACAGCGGTCATCACTTCCACCCTTCAATTAACCCTCGAGGAATTCAAGAGGGTTTTGAGTAAGATTAGGAGGAGAAAGTCTCGGTATAGTCCTACGGTGGTATGCAAAGGGTGGAGGTCAAAGGGAATTTCTTCTCGACTATCTTCACTACGTCGCCAAAGTATAAACTTGGATCTATTCCTTTGAGAATATCCTACGGGAAATATTCGACACGACCCCCCACTCCCTTCTCAGTGGAAGTTTCTTATCGCTGACATTCTTCCAAGGCCCCACATTCTCCTCTATTTTCTGTCTCTACAGCGATTATCACATTCTTCTCCATCCTCGAATAATTTTCCACATCTCTCTCTACTTGCAATTAAGTCTCCTTTATTAAGCACTTATGCTGTGAGTCTTTATTCGAACTCTCCTTGCTTTACAATAAGATCTCTTCCTAAAGATTGAGTAGTACCATATTTTCCACATGTACTTCTACATTTTCCTTTTGCATAAGCTGAACTATCTATCATGAATTTATTTATTTCCCTGCATTAATTCTTTAAATTCATCATCGTACGGTTAATTATCATCGTTTACTGAATTCTTTTGTGGAAATGAAAGAAATGCTTTATGAAATAAATATTAAAACACTAATACCCATTACTTTACGATAAATTTTGAGTTTTCATTCGAAATTAATTAAACTTGTACTGATTCGGATAGTGTATAATTTAAATATAAAAGATTAGTTTCTACCTTTTTTATTATTGTCATCACAGGATAGAATGTAGTATGGTTAGTGTCACATTCTGAAAGACAATTTTTAGTTCATTACCGTACCAAACTGATCTTATTTTTTTAGGCTTGTGGATTCTTAATTTTAAAATTATTTCAGGGAAGAACTATCAAAATATTCCATTTTTTACTTGCTATAAATTTTATTCATATTACTGTATTTTTTCTAATTGATGTTAACACATTAGAGATTTCTCATTTTTTATTTAGATTTTTGAAACAGTCCCATGACCGCTTTGTTAATGAATACAGTCCCATCCAATTTAATTCTCCCATTTACAGTATCACGTTCAAAATGTAACATTTTTACAAACCTCTTTCGACGTCATCTAGTCAAGACTGTCCTAGTTAGATGATGGACTGCTCCATAGCATTTTGCCATTGTTTCATGGATGTGTATCTCATACACTGAAATTTCCATTCCCATATATCTCATCTCTATTAATTCGACCCACTCCCTTCGACCTTCATTGTACGGCCTTCCTTTCTTCTCATGCTTTGAAACTGCTATCCCACTCCACCGCGTGTTCTCTCTTCTTTTCTTTACAAGACGCGTTGCTCATTTCCATTGATATGCGCTACTCTAATAGAAGCCGTAGTTGTCCTAGCAGTAAGAGGATTGGATGTCCATCTCATGCAGGTTCATCCTAAACATCCCTTGCATATTATTGCTGAGAGAGTAAAAGCGCTTGGTATGTATTGAAAATGATATTTAATTCATTAGACGATAATGAATAACCGTTGATTGATCTACGACTGTTTAAATTTTAAAAATTACCTATCATCAGAAGAGATTCCATTAAGAAAATAACTGGAGCAAAGCAGAAGAATTATAGTTGGAGAATAATAGCCCATCGAAAACAATTTCAGTTTTTATTTAGGTTTAAATCTACGAAGTATCGAAAGTTTACATTTATGTGATAATGATGTAAATCAGAGCTATTTTAAACACATCACCCATTTAGTTTCCTTCAATGATTCTATAGTTTCAAAAGATCTTTTCTTTTCACACCTTACATATCATATTCAAACGTAGTAAACGTAAAATATAAATATCGAATACATTCCTTTCTTATTTTTTATTATTCATATTTAGAGGCTAAGTTATTCCGTATCATGCGCTATTAACTTTAAAATAAATTCGAATTGCTGTACTTTTGATCTAAAAATTAACGGAAAATATAAAATATTTCTTTCTTTCATGAGTCAGTATTTGAATTTCTACTAGTCTTTTATCTGCTTCACTGCCTTTTTATTTCTATTCAGCCAACTTGTTTTTCCTTTCATTCTGCCTTCCTCTATGATATGATATATTCCTTTCCACTCTTGGAAAATTGCTTTCCTTTGTGACCCCATCACCTCAAGCGATTTCTATTTAAATGCCTTTCTTCCCTTTTCAAATTCTTACTTTATCTCAAGCATCTCCTCAAACAAGTGTATTCCATTATGTCCCTCCTCAATATTTGTCGCAATGACGTCTTAATTTCATTATATATAGCCGTATTGCCATTTCAGCTCTTTCTTTGAGTCCATCCTCCTAAGATTTGATAACATTCAGCTTCCTTTCCTTAAAAACGTTCACATTCAATGCAATCTATCTCAACTACTTGTTCCTCTTATTCCTCATTGATATACAACATTCTTTGTCAAAATACAATTGAAATCAATATAACCTATTATTTAGAATCGTTTCGTAGTTTTGCACATCATTAATCTATCCTCGAATTAACATAGCACAAATCAATCTCATATTCAAATCTATATCTTATCTTTAATACGATCTACATCTTTAAATTAACTCTTGTTTATTTATCTCGTTTTAGATAAACCCAAAATAACAGATTGATAATTCCTCTTGAGAATAGATAGCTTTCGATATAATTCGTTTCTACAATCTTCTCCGTTTTCATTCCCAACTTTAATCTTGTCTCGTTGATGATCTTTCACGATATTCCCGAGGAATGACAGAAATATAATTAAAGGCGAGCAAACATACTTTGGCAATATTTCTGCCGAATACATAGCGAACTTTGTGTCAAACTTTCTTCTGTTTGCTCCAGAGATCCTCGCTCTTGAAGCACGCTTAGTCTTTTTCCTTTCTTTGTACGCCCTAGAAAAAACTTATAATTTTTATTCTCCTTGATCCAATGCCTCGAGGCTGGTTGGAAGTTTTACAAGATTTCTCACTCGCGTTACTCCGTTCGAAGTTTCATATCTCGATAGTTACACGCAGTTTACATTTTATTCAATTTTTACTCGCTCCGTTCCCACGACTAGTGTCTTTCTATGTTCTCCATTCACTCCCAAAGAAAGAGAGTGATAGGGAAGAACTGATTTGGGATATCTTCGTGAGATCCCGACTCTAAGGGTTTTTATTGTAATCTATTGAATACTTATAATTGTTTGTTGATCTTTAAATACATTTTTTATGGCATTTGATCATTACTCTTTAAAGGTTTTTATTTTGTTACAACTTTTCTTATACTATCGCTTTGCTCATTAAAGTTCAATAATTAATGATTTAACTGATTATATATTATATCTATAAATTAAATTTCGTTCTTGTTATTCACTGAAGAGGAATTGTCGATTCACGTATTTAATTACTTTATGCAAATCTTACATTGTTCGAGTAATTTGCATCATCCTCCTATTTCATTTTTCCTCTTCGTTAATTAATTTCATTCTTTCCTCATTCAATTGTGTCCTCCTCTAAGTTGAATGAAGGATTGAGACACGATTTCCAGCCAGCTGAATCTACGAGAGCGTTACGCGTCGCCTATACAATGACATCCTCCGAAACCTGTGCTTTCTATCTAGATGCGAAATTGTCTTCGTGTAGGGGAACCTCAAGTGTTCATTAGATATAATTGAGGGATGCACAATCCCCAGCGACGCAATTTTCAGTTTGAGGATTTTAACGTTGCACATTGTGTTGACATGTCTGTGGGTAAAAAGCCAGACGCGTACGTACTGGAAGATCGCATGCATATATTACGTCACTCATAATTTTGTTACAGAGGTCGTACAAAAGAATAAATTATCTTACGCGGTAAGGTTACTTTAATATACCTGAATCATAAAGGTTATTTATATGTATCTATCTTTTAACGACATTGTATTTTCTTTAAAGAGACGTGTTTCAGTGAATGAGTTCAGAAAATCCTTATATCTGGTAAGGTAACGTAGCTACAGTATCGTAGCAACTTCTCGCCAATTTTTATCGATACGGAATAGTTATTGAGCTATTATATGGTGTATTTTATATTTAAATACGATTATAGAAAGACTCTTTAAGTTTAAGGACTCTTTTCGATAATTGTGAACGTTAAAAAAAACGTCTAGTGATGATTTTTTGAGGAAATGGGAATGAATGGCTCGAAATTTATATCAGTTAAATTCTCCATCATATTTGATATAATAATTACCACAAATTTTATAAAGTAAAATTGTATATTCTTTATAATGTGTGACTTTAATTTCTCATAGTGGAATTTTTTTTTGAATTATTTCATATCCGATACATTTAACCAGTATCCTCGTAACGTGTAATAGTAAATGGTAACTTTCAAGATATCCTTTGATGAGATAATAATAATTCTTTTTTATTGTGATAATTCCTTAGTGTTAACTAATTAGGGATGAATACAGGATCTTATTCACTGTAACAGAAAATCATGACATATTGACAGACTTCTTCAGTTAAATTTCATCAATCTAACTTCTTCCAGAGGGCAACATCCCGGCAGATTTCGAGTCAAATTTCTTCCACGACCCAGCCTTCTTATACTCCAGTACGATACTCCAGTAATCCTAACCGAACCCACGTTAACTAAGCCATTCCATCTTGTATAGGCGTAGTAGCGAACGCACGAATTAGATCTTTTCCCTACGCCGTTGATTTAGACCTCGAGAGGACGGGATTTAAGTTTCCCGGCCGTTCCCTTATCGCGTCTTCCATTAACGTGTTCTTGTGTGTCTCCGGAAAGGCATTCATCCGAGACGCCGTCGCAGTGGAATTAGTCTGAAGACGAGCTGCTGAGTGAGAGTACGTTAACCCGAGCTATTTCCGTCTCTTTTCAAGGAAGAGACGCTGAAAGGTTGCATCTCCTCGCAGCTTTACTTCCTCAGGGATTCTTTAAAAATAATAGGGTCAAGCAAACATTTAGGGGCATCCTAGATGCAAACAATCGATGGGTTAGGCCCAGATTTTAAGCCAACGATGATATAACACCGTAGAAGGGAAAGGTACCCTATTAATCTCAGACACGATTTAAATGGTTATCTCGTAAATGAAAATGTCACGATTGCGATTAAGAATGTTATTGGGTTTTTAATTTGAGGAAGTAAAGGGGAGGCAAGGCCGATAATATAATTACTCCATTTGAATCTGTTAAAATATAATTCAAAGAATGAAGTTGTGATAGTTTTAGTGGAATTATTATATTATCAAATGTAATCACAACCATTTTCAAGAAGTGGTTTGCTATTTTAATTCGTTGATGTAAAACTTGTTTAAATTTTCTCGTAGAACACACATATAATGACGGTGTTTATTAATTAGGTGACAGTTTTAACTATTTTCCTCATGCCAGTTCTAGCGTGATTTATGTGTAGAGTAATTTATTCACACAAAACATGAATGTATTCTTTTCTTGAAGGCATTACTAACTTGAAAGTTATGAAGCTAAGAGCAAACTTCGTTGCTAGGAAAATTACATAATCGCCTACTATTTATAGCTATGTTTTTATTCATTTACGTATTAATTCTCGCAAATGACTCTCAATACACATTTCCTTATGAAAACTGTTTACGGAGAATCTCTCCTTGCAGGAAGTATTCGCATCCATCTAAGCGTATACCTTACTCCTGCGGTTTTAACGTTTTCCTTCTAGATATTACCCTCATTTCTCGGTAGCTTCTAAAGCCTGGATAACTCTGAAATGTATAACTGTAGCATAATATGCATCCTTTATGAGAATTTCCCGGGATTCAGTGCTTTTCCGAGCACAATCCCTGCACGCGTTACGGTAGACATCGCATGAGTATTAAAACCCGAGCATGGAAAGCAGTCGAAAGAGAATAATTAAGCTGTGTTTTCAAGCATGCAGCAGTCGCTGCGAGAAAGGTATGTTTGGAGCAGAGAAAAAAGAATCAATTCGCAGTACGGAGAAGTGAAACAAGTGACTGATTAAGCGCGTTTCTTCTTCTGTTCCTAACACACTTCACAGAAGTGGCGGATTTGATTATCCGAACATATTACCAGGATTTCAAAGTAATATAATACCTCCGTCTCTCTGTGAGTAATTCTAGATGAGGATAAGTTTGCTCTAAGAGGAAAACTCTCCGCTCGTTTGTGAACTATTAAGTACGCAAAGATTTCATTTAGTTACCACACGTGTCATTGTTAAAGCTTTATTCATCATCTTCACATAAGTTATGAAGTAACTCAGTGCGCTCCAGATGAAACTTTGGGTTGCATCATAGGTTAACTAGATTTATCTTTCTACTCAGACAATGAATTTGTACGTCTAAGTATTTTCCGCTGATCTTATTAAATCTATCAGGAAGGGATATATTAGAATAATAGGTAAACCATTGTATTAAGTTCAGAATGCATGAATAAACGTTACGACTAAAGACTAAAACTCTAATATTAGGGCGATTTCTAACACGATAAGAATTAGCTTTGTCATTTTCAAATGAGCTTTTTTGTTTGAGTCCACATTAGTAATAAATTTAACGATGTTTTACAGGAGAATCAGTTAAAATCACGACTTTTTTACTCAGTGAATACGTCTAAAAAATCTTTTTATATGAAGAGCTATTTCAGGCAGGATATGGTGAAACTTATACAAATCGGTCTCCTACTGTTACAGTTATACATCTAATGATATGTGTCTTTAATACCATTGACAAAGTGACAAGAATTGATTTAATCAATGCAGTGAGCTTTTTATTAATTCTTTCTTAGAAGTACAATTAAAATATATTTTTGGAAATATCTAAAAGATTTCTCAACTCAAACTCGAGTAAAATTTAAATAAACATATGATAAATTTCAAAGCCTTAACAAAGTTTCACTATCAACTTTAGTTTTCTGTTGCCATCATCTATTTTTCCAAATCATTAGCCAATTTATGATATCAGTAATTCAAAAGAATTTTCATACCAAAAGGAAACAATAGATTACTGTCAATGTTACACTCTTTTATAGTAAAGTTCCTCGGCCGTTGAAATCACCATACGTAAGATCGTCTCCAAACGCAACATTTGCTTGTAATCGCAGCTTTTTTCCTCATCTTTCCCAGAGATCTGATGTCCTTATGTTCGGTCATCATTCGCAGGGATCTGATGGACCCGGTGAGCCTAATAGGGAGTGGGTGCCGCATCCACGGCTCCGCTCCGCCCCTTCTCCACGAGGACAGCTTCCTTGGCTCGGCAGCGGCGGCTGCGGCAGTGGCTGCAGCTGCGGCCGCCGCTGCCGCTGCAGCAGCCGCAGCCGCGGCGGCAGCGGAGGAGGAGGAGGCGGAGGAGGCAGAGAGGCGAAGGAAGCAGAGGGGATCCCCGGATTCGATGGGGGCGATGGGCCTGCACAGGAGGAGGGACTTGGAAAAGGGGACGCCCACGGACGAGGACGAAGAGGACGTGTTGAGCTGTGGCGGAGTGGAGACACCGGGAAACGGGGACGCTAGGCCCCCTCCGCCCCCGCCGCCGGCCCAGGTGTGCGGGGGCGGGAGCACTAGAAGACGCCGCCTGCACCACTGGCACCACTGTCCAGAACTGCACAAGGCCATAGATGGGGTGCGGTTCATCGCAGACCACACCAAGAGGGAGGAGGATTCGACGAGGGTATGCTAATTTTCATGGGTTTTCTTATGACGATAGTATTTTGGTATCGTTACATTTCCTCTTCCTGTATTGGAAGCTATGAGAATGAATACGATACATTAAAACTAAAAATGATATGAATGGGATTTTTCCATTAAAATCTGTAATATACTAAATTTACGTTTTCCTATTTGTAGATTAACCAAACACAAATTAAAATTCTTGTAATGATAATTATAAGTAAGTTTAGTGGCTTAATGAAGATTTAGCAAGTAACAAATATTAATAAAGTGCTCTTTTTGAATTCTACCCCATTATTATCTTATGTAATTAATATTCTTTCCATGGATTTTCAATATAGTATTATATTTCATTATAGATCTATGGAGATGAATTGTTTTTTAAATTCAAACTGTTGGTAGAATAATTGTTATTAGTCGTTATATCTAATAATTATTACATATTATTTCTAAAAAATATATTATTGCTCTTTATTAATATCAATTATCATACATACTATAATGTATTATCTTATTTACATAGGCGCTCTATTTACTTTAAATCGTTATCTTCCATAGTCAAGGAGTTATAAAGAAAGTAAAGCAAGGATTTTGAAAAATAATGGAAAAGAATTAAATTTTACTTTCTAAAGTCAATCAAAGGATAATTCAATGCCAAGAACATCTTTGAGTAATTAAAGAAAACGTCAATTCTATCAACTTCATATTAATTCTTGTTGATTGCTCTCAAAATAAAAAATGAAGGAAAGATGTTAATCGTATCCCTAGTTTCTTTCCTTTCTTTATATTTAAATTAATTAACGAGGAACTTACCACGTTGCACGTGGGCGAAAGCCAAACTTCGATCTAATCCATTCCTATCGTAAGCCGTCATATGACGTGCTTGAGCGCGTTAAGCACAATATTGACAGGGCGCCTTAGGTCATCAGCTTCGGTTAACAAACTTTGTGTCACAGGTGAAGGAGGATTGGAAGTACGTGGCCATGGTGCTGGATCGCCTCTTCCTCTGGATTTTCACCCTCGCCGTGTTGGTGGGCACCGCCGGAATAATCCTCCAGGCGCCCACACTCTACGACGACCGCATTCCGATCGACGTACGCCTCTCGGAAATAGCCTCCACGACGGCCAAACCGCACATCGCCACTGGACTGTAGTTGACATCCCCGGCGGGGGACTGTTGGTACGACTCCTATCCCCAGCCATCCAAGCCCCACTCGCGCACCCACTGCCACAGAGAAGAGACAACCTGCACGCGAATCGATTTACAACGCCTCTTCTTGGCTCAAATTGGGACCATCGCTCACTGTTACTGCTTAGGAAACGATCCGTAGGAAAATACTGAAAAAGTCAGGCAGAAAGGGAGAGAGAGAATAAGTAAAAAAAATTAAAAATTAAAAACACCCTTAGTTTGAAAATTGGCGAGAGCAATCGATTCTTCTGACGGATCGTGTCGATAGTTCAATATTATTGATAATGCGATATATCGAGGGATCTATTTTACATACTGATCGATCTCGATGTACCGTATATATCGATTAAAATGTATGTATCGATTAAGATCGATAGATCGATTTACGGATCTATCGATACGAGTCCGAAAAGAATCGATTGCTATCGACGTCGATCGTTTAGGAAAGGTAGCATTAAATAAAATTAACTATTCAAAGAGGAGACAGTCGCATCGGGTTTTAGTCTCGTCGCAGGTATTGGTGCGCTAGAAAATTAAGTCGAGAGAGAGAACAAAGAACGAACGTAATGCGAAATTTCGCGGAACGGAGAGCAGGGACGATGGTCTCTCTCCTATCCCAAGTTCGAGAGCGTCATCCACACCTCCGTGTTCCTTTCATCTCTTCGACTTGGAAAAAGACGGCCTCGAGTCGGGGCCGCGTGCGACGGATCGTTCCAGCGAGGTCATCGGTGCTTTGGAGTCGCAAGTTCGCGCAATTTTCCGATGTCAATTATCCTAATCGTGTGGGGTAAAGGAGTGGGGAGAGGCGTCGACGCATGGACATGGACAACGTGCGATACGCCCCTGCCGGACAATTCATAGCTAAAAAAACATCCCTCTCGTGGGGAATAGAGTTATTTAATGTGTGTTTAGGCTGCTCGGGAGGGAAACGAATATAGACGTTCTACAAGGGTTCGTCGTTTGGTGTCTCGGTGTAACGGACGCCAAGGAAAAGGTTGCACTAATTAATAGACTTTTTTAAATCGATGTTAACGATCACTGTGTAGACGTATGGATTCGAATCGACGCTCGTGTCTCGGGGTTTGTGGCTTCGAATGCTTCGCTCAGTGGAGTAATGACTTCCTATGTCTCAAGTTGTCTCAATATTCGTCAAAAGAATATACAAAGGCTGGTTTCTGGTTTGAGGGTCTCCTACGATCATCTTTTTTGCCTACTGAATTACTTAAATGAAAAATTTAGCTTGTCTTACTTGATTAAGTTCTTTGCTTGGCGTAATAGAAACACGCCCAAAAATATTGGATCTATAATCAACTTCAATAAGCGCTGAGCGTTGATTATTCCACCTAAATTTCATTGAGGTCAATACGCAAAATTACTAATCTGGTTCATTGGTTCATCTTTTTTCAAATCGACTCGGTCAAAGTCGCGCAATCGTCATCCATTTCCTAAAAATCACACTAAACTGAGGTCTACGAAAAGAGACGTAATATCAGATTCAACCCACACTCTTCTATTCTCAGGACATTTCACTCGGTTTATAAACTTTCAAGTTCTCCCTACTGGGAAATTTGCCAGGTCTTTATGGAAACTTTCCTCGATAAATGGTAATATTATCATAGCGTAAAAGAGGAGCAAAAAGTGGAACTTGTACTGTTTGCGAAGGACTCTTTTGGTAGTCAGTCTTAATTTTTTATTAAAGATTACCCGAGAACTTTAGAAAATACAGGATATTGAAGCGTATCGGAATGAATGTGTAAAGATCGTGATGTGCTTTTTTATCATAACTTTACAGAAAGATCTGCAGTCTTTATGATTGCTTTCGATGAGAAAATACCTTATATTCTTTCTTAGCAGAACCTTTCTTCTTTTGAATCCTGTGGGATCCAGACGAAATTATTCCTACGCGAATAAAATTTTCTCGCATCTCCATTTATGTTCACAGCAATTCAATGCCCAAGAGGAAGCAAAAATATAATCCCCTTTGTTTCGGAAAATGATCGCGTGGAATATTTATGGAACAAAAGAACAAACAGCTTGCACTGGAGCATTGAGAAATTAAATGATCCAGCTCCAGTAATTGTACGAATGCTTCCAGACCATGCAACCATTGAAAATCGGAAAGTTCTGCCGTAATGTAGGTTACGCCCGAGGATAAAAAAAATGTTGTTCCGCTCATTTTATAGATCGAGCCTGCGGTGGGTCGTAAATGGGGAATCATCTCGCAGACCCGCCGGGATCGTCGCAAACCGCTCCGACATCCTTTTAAACATGCCACTCAGACGAAAAAAAGAGACAACATAAAAACGTTTAAGAAATGGATTCGCGAATTCAGAGGAGATCTTCCCATCTCGTTTTTTTTTCCGACGGTCCCTCAGCATTCCTCCATCGTTCGAAATTAAGCTCTCGAAAAGTTTTATGACGCATCGCAAAAAAGGGACAGGAAACTTTTGGATTTCTTTTCGACGGATCGAGCTGTGCGGGACAGAGACGATCGGTCTATCTCAGAACTCGTTTTTTTTTCTTTTTTTTTTGAGGAGATGAAATGGAGAAGTAAGAGATCTGAGGAACTCGTGGTCTGGGAGTGGATGTGGTTATGGAAATGAGTCGATATCCTCTCAAGAATTCCCAATTTTAAATAATTTTTCGAAGTGGAGGATTTGGAGGATTAACTTCCCGGAGATGGGATTCAATATTTAGTTCAAGTTTTTTTCGTAATTCAAGGCCGCACTCTTTGAATTAGTTTCGTTATAAAGTTTAAGTTTATGGAGTTATCAATATGTAATTGAGATTCATCTGAGTACTAGTTAATCGCGTATAGGTTGAAAAATTATAATTTGAGTATATGGAATAATTAAAAGACAACTATAAAATATCTTCTACTGCACAAATAATTTTTAAACAATGGTTATGGTTTTCATAAATTTTATCTATCGCTAATGATACCAACGGATTAGAAATGAATTGTCCAAAATGCATAAACGAATCTTTTCAAAGTCAACCTTTTCTATTGGGATATTACGACTCAAATCATGAGAAATCAACGATTCAGTCAGCACCTTCCTTTAATAGGAACACCAATCTACCGGAAGTGAAAATACACTTCGCTTCATGTTCATCCCTCACGGTAGAAATTTTACTTCGAATAAATTTCGGTATTAAAGTTTTACCTTCAGCCACTTCAGAGATGCGACCTTCCAAGTCGTGTGTGTCGCTCTCCGAGATGCCTGTTTCTCTTAGCGTGATGACAGGAATAACCTCTCCCTGTGCACGTTCGCCACACACATACGAGCGAAAAAAGAAAGAAGATATCCCTCTAGAGCAGTTGAGCACGCTCAAGATGCGAGAGGCGGTCCTCGAGGAACGCGTTTACTACCACCAGAGGTCTTGCAAAAGAAATATCATGTGCAGAGAAGAGAAGAAATGAAATGGAAAGCGGAAGGGTCGAAATTTTTTTGCCCTCGAGTTCACGACACTTACTTCCTTCTCACCTCGCATCGCGAGTATTTTTCGAATCTACGCGAGAAAGCGCTACCACAGAATTTGTAAGAAATGCTCCTGAAACACGGATCGGGCGAAGGAAAGTATTTCCCCGACGGAAGAGAAAAAACGCGTACGGAAGGTTTCATTCCCCTTGATTCGAGCTCATTTTTTTTACATCGCTACGGTTCTGTACGATTCTTCACTTTATTTCGGAGAGCGTTGAAACATTTTTCTTTTCAACGTTACTTTGAACTTTGTTATTTCTATTCATGAATGTTTCTGAATAGTGGAGAATCAGTCTTTTGAAATTTTTTCCTTCCCCATAAGTCTGCTGTAAGATTTAGGAGAGTCGTGGCGGTTCCCTGAAATATTTTGTTACATCTTTGATCGTCTTTTACAATTACAGAATTAAATTGCTTTGTGAGAATATGGGGAAGAGAAGCGTAGTATAATTTACTTGCCTATGTAAGAAGACGAAATTTTATTCCTGTCATGATTTGATACCTATTTCTAAGCTATAGAAAGTCTATAAATGAATTAATATTTGTTATCCTCCTTGTAAACATTTCTGTCTAATAGTAAACCATCAATTTTTTAGTTCAAAATTCAAATATGCAACTCTATCGTCTCCCGAACCAACTTAACATTCTGAATTGGCACATACATGAGCAATTCCCTTCGCAGTAAAGGATTCATCGACTTAATGCTGAGGAAGAAACATTTATAAGCGTGCTCGTTTGAGCCGTTTCCTATTTTAAAGTACACCCCTAAATACGATTTCCAGAGAGAAATTAGTAAATGAAATATTTATGAGGTTTTTTTTCATTCACGGAACAAATTCGAATTATAAATTTCGTGAATAGATTCCGCGAGTCATAGTAATATCAAAATGTAGGTCAATACGTATTATCGCAAATCGCAAAAAAGTTCTTCTTCGCAAAAAACGTTCGTTGCAGCCTTAAAATGTCATCGGATTCGAAATGAGAAGGATCGCCGTAGATTATCAAAAGTTCTCGGCAATAATGAAGGAAAAGTTTTTAACCCAGGCATCCATAATTCCGAATTTTCACTTCCTTTCGGACGCAATTAAAGTTAGCAACGGAATTCCTGTAGGAGAGTATCTCCTGCCATCGGGAAAAGTTTCTCGTCGGCACCGAGGCGATTTTATCCAAGAAAATGTTCTTGTTGCTACGTTATTCTCACGTACATAAACATTCTCTCTCCACTTTCCTTTCAAACTCTAGCTCGCTCCAAAGAAAAAGACCCATTCCGGAATGAGAAAACTGACATCGTACGTCCGAAGTACTCGAGAGCTCGGTGTGTTGTTTCTCTAAACACTTCTCTAAGATGTTTTAAGTATGATCACTCTGTTCTAGTTGTTAGTTATTGATCGTTATGAAAATATTCCATATTCGGTGCATTAAATTTTTTCCAAAATTTACAAAAGCTCCTTACGAAGTTATTCTGGTTCAATCATTTCTTCTTCTCTAACACGTTGCAAAGAAAGTAATTTTCGGGTTTATTTAGTTTTTTTTTTATCGAATGACCCAAATTTTGAATTGGTATCTTTAAAGTTCTCGGTTTCGTTATTCTTACCTCTTTTTGAGTTTTTTTCAAAGTTTTGAGCCACATTTTCGTGTTTTACATCAGCAGAGAGTCTTTGATTGAGTTATCGATCTTCCTTTCCTTAGATCTTTCTAGAAAATTTTTCGTATTCACTGCTTGCAATCATTGTTAGCTCTCCAACTGCCAAAATGTTTAGAAAATTCAATCGTATTTATTTGTCGAAATATTTTTTATATCAATTCCTAAAATTTTATTTTTTAGTTTTTTTTAAGAAGAATCCAGTTCAATAATAATAATAAGATTTGAGATACTCTATCTTCTTACATAACCCTTTTAATCGCTATCCTCCATTAAGACCCTGAGAAACCTAACCCTTCCTTATGATCCATTGAACTTCGCATTTCATTTTTATGTACATTTATATCCATATTTATAGCTTTCCAACATGTAACTACAAAAATTATCTTTTCGTCATTAATTTCATCAATATCTGATCATCTATACCTACTATAATTCTTCGTTACGTCAGTACACCACTGATGCACCAAATAATTGCATATGCAAGCCATAGGCAATAACTGAAAAATATTACAATTTACCTTTACAAATAATGTCACTGATTTACTTGAATTACAGTTACGTCATAAGTGTATGACAATTTTTCATCTAAGATCAATCGTTTGGGATGGAAATTAACATCTTTCGCTGAAAGAATGATCCTGGAGTCCCTCATGAATGGTCACTTGCGACCAAGAAAACAGCCTTTTTGAATAAGTTTAATACAAGGAGAGCCGAATAATGATTTTCTTCTCATGTCTTATGGTGCTTGAAGTGATACGTCATTGGGCGAATGAATTCGAAGATACTTTAATAAAATAACGCGAATGACCGGGCGCGAGTTTTGGTGTCGCGGGAGCTTATGGTACTAAAGTGTGCAATAAGAAGGTAAACAGAATGAACGGACGAAGAAAAGGAAAACTACTGAGGGTAGGAGAAGATACGCAATATCAAAATACAATAGCTTAAGTGTGTGTTCAGAGACTTGATTGTTCCAAAGTAGAGCCCTCCACTTTTATAAGTACCGTAAGTTATTCCGCAACCCTTTGAAACTTTGCCTATAATACTTGCAGCGTTTCTGAAGCTGAGCTTTCAAAAGAGGGACACAAAAGTGCAAGAAAAAGTATCCGAACTTGTTTCATGGACTTATCTCATTTTAAAAAATAAACTAAGAAAATGTTTGCATAAACAGCGGATGATTAGGATTGATCCTGAACACGTCAAGGCTGTGGATCTACGTTCCATTACTTTTAGAACGATAAAAATATCCTCGAGCCAGCGAAACGATGAATATATAGTGATTTGAAATTACGATATGTAAAAAATATCGCTATAACGGAGGGCGGATATATTTCCATGGAGGGTCACTTGATCGAAAGATAAACTATTTCCGTAAAAATTTAATACCTTTATCACTTCGAATCCTCTTTCTTGACCCTTACGGAGAATAATATCCTGGGGCAGGATTAAGGGAGAGAGTTGTGTGTGTATCGAGTCAGCTACGTAAACGAAGGATGTCGTCTTAGTACATGAACATATTTTGTTCAATGTACGCTTAGATTGGGATGGGACAAAAGTTTACTTTGTTACTCATCTCTCCATGGTGTTAGTGATCTTCCATGTTGTACATGTCCTATCTGATGTATGTTTTAACTCCTCCTTGGCTCTTACGGAGGTGTAAAGGAGATACTCTCGTAGAAAATACCTCCTTCATGTCAGAGGACCCTCCACGTTAACAATCGCTTGAAAAAAGCGTAATCGTTTCGCGAGAAAATAAATCAATTCCTTGAACGTTCCTTCAGAAATGCAATGAGACAAAGAAGTGTGAGCTGTTGAATTTTTCTAAGAGATTTTAAAAAAAAAGATTAAAAATGAAAAGGATGCTATTAGTGAGTTTTTATCGAAGTGTTTGTTATAGAGGGAGTTGTTTGTGAGCCCATTATGTGTACCTTATTGACTTTAAAGGATAGAAAAGGTGCACATAAAACATTCCGAGGATTTAGAATCGGGCCAATTAGGGATAATATTTAAAATTGAGACCAAGGTGTTCGAATACTTACGTCAGAGAACTCTATTTCTTTTCAACACTGCAGGGAAAGTTTACAAATAAACGAACACCCTTATAATTTATACATTGCTCACTTCTGAATTAGAATTAAATGTAATGTACGATTGGAGGATATAAAGAATTAACGTTTCAGGAGATGAAAACTTATGAAGCATATATAGATACATTTCTATGCAAAGATATTGTTAAAGAGGTTGTTGAAAAGAAGAATGCATCGGAAAGGATGTATTTGTTTGTTTACATTGGTCCTTTTGATCGCTGTTGATTTCTTAAGGATGAGGGGAGATGGTAGATAGGTAAATATTGAAGAATAATAACAGAATATTGTGCTCTGGATTCGGGTAAATAGCCTTACTCTTCCTGGAAGAAGGTGTGAAAATTGTTAAAAGTGGATAAATACTTGTGGGAGTGCTCGGTGAAATGCATGTAGGTGCAGTGGTCTTCAAGGGAGAGATACTTGTGAGAATAAGTGTTGTTTGTTTTTCTATAAACAAAATTAGTGCAGAAGAGTGTGAATTGTTTTCCTACCCCTGACGTTTCCTGGTTGTAAAAAAAAGACGACTGGTCAGCGGTTGTTTTAATCTCCTACGAAAAAAAAACTATGCATAACAAAATATAGGTATAGATCGTCAAAGGAAAATAATATGGCATACTAATGTTCTTTATTCAGAGGTAGTGATTATTCATCCATCTTTTTAAAAAAAATGTCACGGACAGATCAAGCAGATGCACTATGAAAAAAAGAAGCTTCATGTTCACACACACATTTAAACATGACAACGAACACTTGATTCATCTCTGTCTTTCTATCTTAATCTTTCTCTGTATCAATCTCTCTTCCGCCGTCAGTCATTAAAATAGCGCGATGCGACACACGATTTTCTTTTGTTTCCCCGCCGTCACTTCATCCCTCTCTTCCCGCTTCGATCAAAGAGGCTCTCATCAAAATCATCGGTGAAAGTAACGAAGAATCTGAAGACATATCCTTTTTGATTTATTCCCTCGTTCCGCTCGTTGTTGCCTGTCCCCCTAACGGCAGGACGTCGAACCAAACGTCCGCCATCTTGTTCACATCGTCGCTACCATTTGTAAACAAAGTGTACTCATATAAAAAAATACCGCAGATATTGTGGTTCACACGAAGAACATTGCCCGAACACGAGGGCGACCTATTTTTTTCGATGCATCTCTGATTCACCCACTTTGACACAAGTTTTTATTTTTGAGTTTGATCTGCCCAACGTATTTTAAAAGAACGAATTTTAAAGAAACATATTATATTCCATTGTAACTAACAAATAAAATGATTTTTGTAAATTGCCAAAATAAATATTCCACTCTCCTTTTCTCAGCTAATTTTAAATTTGTAAAATAAATCTCGATAATCTATCTAACCTTCTGAAACCCTTCCTCCCTCTCCTAACATTTACCCATCCCCAAAAAGTAATTGCTAACCATGAATACTATTATAATAACTTTCTAAAAAAATTGTAGCTAAATTACCTGCATCTGATGAAAACCACCTGCTTACTTAAATGGAAAGGTAAGATGAACGAATAAAATATTTTATATAAATACCTCCATCTCAATTTCAATTAACAGGCCTGTAAAAAATGTTAAATGAAATAAATTCAGTTTTGATCCTCCAAACCACACGCACAAACAAGATAAATGACTAATGTATGGTTTTGGAAATTTTAAAAGCATTTTTTCAGGAATTTGCATAAAGATTAATATCAAGGTATTATTTCTGGAGTGAAATGCATCAAAATGGAAGAGAATTTGAGGGGCAAAAATATGCCCTTAATAAAAGGTATGGAGTAATTTATCCTCTCAGATACTCACGAAATCTTTTACTGATGAATAACAATAAATATGTATTGAATTAAATGTATGTAAAAATTGATATCGATGGGAATGTGGTCGATTGTTTTTTATTTCCTGATCAAAATTCATTACTTGCTGCATAGTCATTCAAATATGTTCCTGTTGTGTGGAACAACTGTTGATGTTGCACATTGTTTGATGTGTATGAGTGAAAGGGTATTTGTGTGCGTGAGAATTTGATTAATTATTTAGCGAAATATCAAGTGGTGTTACGCATTATTCAATTCACAATCGACTACAGTTGGCCACCATAATTGTGGGAATAAAACATAAAAATTTACTTCACTGATTTGAGGTGCAAAGTGTTGAAATATTTCATTTAATTCAACTTGTCAATAAAATCTTCCTGCTTTGTATTTGAGCAGTTTACATCAACTTAATTCGTGAATACTCTATTCAATGAAAGAGAAGAGAACTTGAACGATGAACGATCCTAACGGAATAAAAAGCTTTATAAGTTCGAGCCACGCACCATCTGATTAACATTAAACATTCATCGCGTGGTGCCTTGCTTATTAAATATCAAACAGAATCTTTCCATTGTCTCGAACAGACTCAAAAGTGAAAATTCTCGCCGGTGACGTCAAGGCATTGTTTGACCGAGTCCATGAGTTCGGCATTAGTATTTCAGTAGAGAAATGAAAGCCCGACGTGCGTTCAAAGCACTCATCAAAAGGGAATTAATGTTCCTGTTTATTTTAAGGGCCGCTAATTGGCTTTCATTAAGAATTAAACGAACCTTAAAATCCGGCCGAACTGGTTGTTTAATTCAACTCAACGATGATTTCGAGAGAAGTTTAAGGTAAAAGAGGAAGACTTTGAGGTAAGATGTGTGTACAAATGTACCGGCACATGTAATGCTAAGCGTTCAATAACTATGATGTGAAATAAAGAGAGAAAGTTCCCTGATTGTGGTGTCGTTAATGTCGAAGGGAGCACCTGCAGCAACTGTTTTCGTTGAAAGCGCATTACCGAAGCTGCACCGTTGAATGGATTCCCAATTAGCCTTTGGCGCAAATTAAATTTAGGAAATCCAGTGAATGGGTTTCCCGTTTCCCAAATTACTCACAACTGTCTGCGGCCATTGACAAATGCCTCGGATATCTATGAATGCACTAAATTAGGAGTAAAACTAAAAGAAAAATAATTTTACACAAAAATACGGGACTTTGTTGTGGGAGCAAAAGTTAATTCAACCGTTAATTTTTCAATTGTGATATCTTAGTGTCAAAAAATCCTGAAAAATTTTATATTATTCGAAGAAATTTCATTTTTAAAGTTTTAAGTGGGATCTGTGTAAATCGTAATGAAATTGGAATGGATTTTAGTAATCCAAGTTCAGTGGTTTCTAGCTCTTTCTAGATTCTGTGTATCATCTTCGGAATGCGTACACGTATCATTTTCCATTCAAGATATAACGGAACTTAGGTTCAATTTTGGAAGTGAATTCCGTTAACCTTATATAAAATACTGAATTACTGCATCATTTAATAATGTAAAAACCCTTTTTAATTCTTAAAAATCACCACATTGAATATTAGTGGGTAGAAGCTAAGATTGTATGCGTCATGAAGAAATATATCGATGTTTCATCAGATTTTCTTTATCCATTCAGTTTCATTTAATATATATACGAGGAAATGCATTTGAATGGATTCAAAAAGATTCTCATCTTCCTTTTCATTTAATCCTAGACGATATCTTAACAAATATATCGTTCAATAAAAACCATACTTTTATCGTTTTTGAGCTTAAAGATGAGAATAAAATAGATCAAAACGTTTCTTAGCAGCCACTAACGATCGAACTTCTTGTTCTGCAAAATATGCTTAGGTATATTATTATCTACGAGTCTAAATGTATATCTTTTTTTCCTTACTTCTTATGATCTGGGTATGTTTAATTTCAGTTATAATTTCTGAGTCCTTATTTTAAGCAAAATTAAAGATTTTAACTATTTATTCAGTTACTTTAGCTATAAATATATTATTCATTTTCCTTATACCAATTGTAATGTCCTTCTCTCCCTCACTCATGTATTTTTTTTAATTTCAAGAAACTTAGAGAAATTCTCTTATGAGTTTGTAAATATTATTTTACGTAATCACCTTACTGCACACGAAAGTTCAGGTTCAATTTGTCAGCTTTATCAGTGTATTGCATTATCCATACAGTTTTGAAATATAATGAGCACAAAGTTTTAATAGAGAATCTTCATTTGCACATGTTATAGTTAAGAATACTTTTAATAGATCACCTTAATTTTAAATAAAGTTCATACTTATTTAAATCTTAAGCAGTATATTAACATCCATTTTATTTTCATTTGTAGAATACAATTATGTTTGAGTAATACTAATGCAATTATTGTCTGATGATTACATATAGGGCATATATGAAGATAAAATAATATTAGTTCTCGTAAAATTACTTTCCAAAGTGCTAAAATATTTAATAAACAAGAATTCGTTTCGTATTCATGGTAAATTTAGATAGTAAACAGGAAGTGATTTTGTGAGCGAGTGTGTAGCCATTCATATTTCAGTGAGCAGTAATGACGCAAATCCAGTTGGCTCTATTTCTTATCGGAAATCTCTCGCCGTGATGACGTCAATTGCTCTCGGTACAACGTTTAAGAGAATCGGCGGAAAAACAAGGTACGCGTAGCTACGATTAGAGCTCATTTAGCTACCTCTTTAAACAAGACTCGGTCCTAATCAATGTCACTGCAATGGTAGTTGGGGAAAATGAGGTTTGCTTGAAGTCATCTCGTCGAGAATTTGGGTCAGCTCAACATATTGCATTCGATGGTGCTGAAACCTTTGCAGGTTGGTAGCGATTCACGAGAGAAAACTAATTTCGTCAATGGGATATCACAGAGCATAACTCTTCATCTAATTGAACTAGAAGGGGAATGAATGTATATAATATAATACTCATGATTTGAAGATCATTAAAAACTTTCTTTGAATTGAAATGTACACTTTTGAAGTTGGTAATGAACGAATAATTTCGTACTTCAAAACCAAAATTATGTTTAATCATCACGATTATCCATACTTAAAATATTAAAAGTAAAAGTTATTATTAACATTATAGAACCAGGAAGCACATACGTTTTGAAATAGCGAAGCTATTTTTAATATTAAATATTTTTTTAACACCGACAAACATCTATTGTTTAATATAAAAGGCTCCCCAATATATTGAGCTATTCTTTTCTCGGGCCTTAATACGTTTCTAAGAATGACATTAATTCATCAATCTTGCCTCAGGCTTTCACCTGGAGGAGTTTTATTCATGCCTGGATCGATACTTAGGATATGAAAGTGTCCGTGATATTTCGTGGGAAAGAACCGGTTGCTTCTTCAATATTCACGATCTCTATTAAGCTCATATCAGAGTGGCAGTTCGAATCCATCGGCGATTATTAATCATCTTCAGTTATATTCAAATTCAATCACTGGATTTTAGTGCGATTGAATACGAAAAAAACTTTCAGCGTGAAAATGCGAGTGGAAATTTCCGGCTAATGGAAATCACGACACGTGCATTAAAATGCCTTGGAATAGATTTATCGTAAGAGATATCTTCTTTATTGTTCTGTACACACGCTTTAACCATGATGCATCACTGGTTTATTTATTAAGTATCAATTATATGAGATGAATCACGCGATAATTATTCTTATTTATGTCCAAAACAACGTTTCTAAGGCCTTCATGAAATCCTATTAGGAGTTAAAATCTCAATCTCGTAAGCTATCCATCTCTTGATAGTGTTTGTAAAGTTGCCTCTAAAATGGTAGCTTATAGTGACAACGTTTTGCTTTTGCAGCCCTCCTAGGGTCGAAATTTAAACTCCTTACAGCTCTCTGGTTCTTTATGTACTGCTATTATAGGTATTTGTTTTAGGCTAATTTTATTCTATGAAAAGTTCTCCACCATAAATTACTTAAATCGGGTAAAAAAATTCGAAAATATATATACGAAATATTTTATCTTTCATTAAGTACCGGTAGATTGCTTTAACTTCATTTCTTAAAACATACTCTTTTAAATATAGTTGGAATATTTTCTGGTGTTCAAATACCATAATATTTATGATTCCTTTAGAAGTAATGGTTTCTAATTCATTATTTCTAATTACTTTATATATTTCATTACTCACTAAATTTAATTCCCTTTAATAATGATGAAAAATTGTCTGAAAAATGAAAAGTTCTAAAGGAAATTTAAAACGATGTACTAAAACATTTGCATAGATCCAATCCGATAAATATGTTTTATTATTATATGGATCACAATCGATGATTGCAAATCATTTAAATATACAAAAGAGAATCGAATGTTTAACAAATATATACGTGTATTACGTATTCAAATGTTGATGAAAATTTCTCAAAATATTTTGTTTAATTTGTAATTTAAACTACAATTTAATGAGATGGAATTGCGGAGAAAAAGATTTAAACACTCCCTCCTTCGACTTTGAATCATAATCGACTTTATACGTCAATATACCAATCGAAGTTTCAACGACTTTCAGATGTTTTCAAATACCGGCTTTATCAGTCGATAGTAGCATATGTTTCTCGTTATTAATTACAATTCTTTCAGGTACATGTCCAAAATTAAAATATTCGCTGAAGTCCTAATGAACGCCTATGCTAAAGAGCATCCACGATCCCTAATGAGACCCGTTGTAGAGACATGTAATCCTTTGTGTTGGCTCTCACTCCAATTACTTGTCTTGAAGGAACCACGGTAAGGAAAAAATCCAGTTGTACTGTTATTCTTTTCATGTGACACAAGACTCTTTTTGTCAGATATTCGGAAAAACGCAGTTTGGAAAACTTCATTTATAATGATTAAAAAGATGATAGTAATGTACTCATTAGTATAAAAACCGCAAAATATCATCTTCTATTAAACTCTATTTAACAATTAGTGTTGGTATTATGTTACGGTTTTATTAATATTTTGACTTTTGATCTTGAATATTTTCTACGATGTTGTCAAATTCTAACTATGCTTGTGTAAGTGTATTCCTGGCATATATTTTGACTAGAAAATCCTAGCTTATTAAGTTCGGAGGGATAAAAAAGGATAGAAAAATGTCTTTTATTATAGACTTACAGTTTGACATTTATCTTCCTAGATTTTGCTAACAAGCAGATTGCATTATCGCATACGTTGTAACATACTTTTTGAGGTCACTTCTATTTTTTTATCCTTGATAGATATTGTTCCTTGATATAGAAATACTGCAGTTCTAAGTACATTATGTACAATCAAGGTTTATTTAGCAGGTAGCAAAATTAAAGAATTACCGAAAGAAAATATGTTAAACGATCCAATAGGCTGATATTAATTTCCAATTCAAATGGAAGGAAATTGTGATCAATCGCTTTCGTGATAGACCTAAGCTAATTCACTATATCTCACATCTCAGAATATTAAGTACTGTCGAAGGAGAAAGACAACCATCAGTCTCCTGGCTCAGAATATAGAGAATAAAAAAATAATGCTTTATGTTAGGAATTATCCTCATTATATTTTAGATATAGCCTAATCATACTGCATACATTTAAAAAAAATTCATCTTCTAGACAAAAAAACTCTTATTTAGTAAGAATAACTATCAATGATGATCTAAGTTGGGGAAATAAAATTATAAAAATATGCATAAAATCACTACCTTGATATGTTTTAGAATAATCATGATCATAAAAACCTTTTTTCTTGACTTTTATTTGACGTGGTTAATGATTCTAAGTTTCCTTTTGTCTGTATTACTATTATCCTATCCGTATACAAGTACATTAAAAGCTTACGTAACTATCAAATTATTTCAAGAAAGGGATTCAACATCCCTTGATAAAAAGAACTAGATAACTACTATTGGAGTCATTCGCCCCTTAAATCTCAAGCGTATATTTCCCTTAAAGAAAATCCTTAGCCTCCGCCTATTCTTGTTATAACATCCTCATCTCTTCCACTCAAAAATCGTCCGTATTAACCAAAAAATCTGTTGCTATGCACTTATAAACAGAAGGAGTCTTTAATAGCTTGGGATGGAGAGGGTCAAAAAACGAAACTCTAGAGAGTGATCATCCCCTTACGGGAGAGAGATGAAAGGGTTCGCTCTGTGGCCGTCGATTTGGAAACAGACGAGGAGGAGTCAACGACTCGTCTTTGGCGGCTCCGAGTGGTTCTCGTTAGCGGAAAATAAGTGCTCCACCGTGTCAAGGTCTGATCACACAAAAAGGGAAAAGAGCACACGAAGGCTTCTGCCAGTACCTCAAGAGTGACAAATACCAGTAAAAGGCGCTCTGTATGCGGTAGAACGGCATTGGAATGCAGCCGAGAGCTTTCGGGATCCTAGTCGTCAGCGCCTCTTTATTGTCATCAGGGCTCTTTCATCCACGCACCTATTCGTCCTTATTTCAGAGATGCAGCGGTTCCAAAGGAACTCTACTCCAAAAGCACCGAATTCCGAAAATACATCCACCAGTTCGCTACCGAAATCACCCAAAACTCGCTCCCATTCTCCATGACTACCGATGCGAAATTCAACGAGGAAATAGGAATGTTATATCATCAACTAGTTCGAATTTTGTGGTGGTTCTGCAAACAGGTGTATCCACGATGTTTGATTTGCATTCGTTGGCCTAAAAAACGTTTTGTAAGCGCTGGAATGGAGTATAATGACCTCTGATGAAACTTTATTCAGGGTTTGTTTCCGATGAGATGTCGAAATGATTTCAATACCCCTGAGTTTAGTGAAACGTCTTCTTTAATTTTAAAACCCAATACTATGAATCACGAAACCTTTAAAATTTCAGCTAATTTTTTTTTTTTGCTGCAACTTTTTGATCTGAAATCAATTAATATGTTTTTTTTAGGGATTGAAAAGAAAACACAGCATTTATCAGCCCAGTTTATTAATAAAAATTAGAAGAACGTAACTATTTTGTACATCTTTCATTCATTTTACCATATGATTAATTATTTTATTATTATTCGCAAACAATAATTGGTGAAGCAACTCGATCTGTGTATAAATATTCAATTAGTAATATTTATTATTCTTATGAATACGATACTCCAACAATGTAATTGTTATCATTCAAATGAATCTTTCGTAGCTAATGTAATTTCTCAGTAATCTCAAATGTCATGACGGATAAACCAAATGATTGCAATAAATAAGTTATATCTATTATTAACTAAGTTATCATTCAATAAGTTTAATGTTTAAAATATTTCTTTTTCTCTTATCCTTTTTTTCATTTAAAGTACTTCTTAATTATTCAGAAAGATCTAAAGAAGAATTTTTTGATATCAATATTCCGAAATTATCTCGATTTCATTAAAAAATTTAACTATTTTTTTTTATATTGATCTATTGTTGATCAAATATCAGGTGCGAAATCTTAATAGTATTTTCATCAATTATTCGGTTCGTATTGTTGCATAGCTATATTACACCAGGTATCCGAATCCACATTGAGTAAATCTGAGATATCGTCATAAACCTTCCACTACACTCTAAATCCCCCCTTTATCGTCATCACCACCTCAGTTACGCTCGCCCACGTTGACCGTCGCAGACCTCAGAAACAGCCGTAAATACGTGCAGTTCGCATTGCGCCTAGTAAGCAACTGGCGCGAGAAACGGACGCGAAATACCTATAAAAGGCAAGGACGGGAAAGTAATTCTAGTGTCGAAGGAGAGGAGGGGATATCCGTTATCGAGGACGGAGGCATTTTTCGACCCTCAATGGGAGCGAAGTTGGACAGGAGGTCAAACGGTTGACTGGTGTCGTTGCCGTAGAAGCACGATTCGTTCGCGAAGGGGGCGTAATTTTTCATCCGTGGCCCCAAACGCCCTTTGTTTCGCGTCTCCTTGCATACCTGCCGTATTCTTTCCGCCTGTCTTTTGTTCCCTCGGCTCCCATTCCGCGGAAGATACATGACGATCGAGTCCCGCTCCTTTTGTCTCTCTACGCGATTGTGGAATCGGAGAAGTACTATATCAAGGGAGAGGGCGTCTGGAGCTACGTGTCCCGGCTCTGCGACTACTATCGTGTTTTTTTTATTTTTATTTTTGGAAGGCCTTCTCCCGAACGACGTGGGATTGCACCTCGTCCCGCTCGGATGACGACGTGAGTGAGAATTTCTTTATATATTTTTGTTGCCCCGTTTGATCTGCCCGTTTGAGTATTTGACCGATTGATTTGACGCGAGAGCACGGCGCTGTGAAAGGGGCGGTATTGCTTGTGTTTGAATAGGTCTAATACTCCTTTCACTCGATAAGACTAGACCACTTATGTGCGAAACGGGATTGATAGGTAGAATTTGCTTCGAGTAATTGCGTGTTTAAGAGAATCTACTTATTTATATTATTATTATTATTGAAAGTCCTCCACTAACTAAATGAAGCAATAAATGTTACGATAAGCATTAATTTTTGTGTTTTCACAGTGAAACAAAATAATTACTAGGCAATTCTTTAAAGAAATTTGTCCGAATCAGTATAATATCGCTGATGTTACTTACTCTTACTTATTTTCCTCATTTTTAGAAAGTTCTTCCTTCTAACTGAAGCAATACGAAATATTCCGCTTAAAGGTATTCCTTTTTAGGGAAATTCTTTGCTTATCATCTAGCGTGTGTCCAAGGCGAAAGAAATATAGAAATATAATCACACAAGTCTTCAAATAGTATTACCAGGTGGAACTGAAAGACTTTTCTTCTCACGTGTTTAGATAGATCAATTATTTAAACAGAAAATCCTAAAAAATCAGCCATCAGTCCTTTACATCTTCGAAAGTTAATTTGAAGCACGGTTTATCACATTAGATATAGAATATCTCTCAATTTTTTCCGGAAATTACGTAAACGTAAAGTCCCTTAAGGCTCCACGAAAAAAATACAGCCGTCAGATTGCAATCCTGACACTCCGGACGGATTAAACAATCGAAACACATATGCGTAACTAAACATTGCCGCGTATCCATAAAACTGTCTCAAAAAAAAAGAAAGCATTGTTTTCCCGATGACGTCCCAAACTGAACGCGTAGATGGAGAGACAACCGACACGGAAAGATCCTCCGTACGTGCATCGTTTGCGTCGGGAGTGGGATACGTGTGCTGGAAAAAAACGCTATTGACGAGAAATCCCATTCTCTGTCCACGGAAAATAATAAAATCTCGTCAAATTACGGCGCTTTACATGAACCGTGAGCACTCGTGGTAGCTCGTTATTTCCGCGTCAGGGGGCGAAATGGGAAGACAAAAGGAGGGAAAATCATCGAATAAAACGCCTCCGTAGTCTCCTGAAAGGGATAGGGGGGAGGCAAAATAAGCCCTTCAAAAACGGAGATTATCATTATTCTCATAATGAAACTATTGAGATGCGGGCGTTTTCACCGGTACGTTGGGTTTTCCGAAGTGACCTGGTTTCCCGATTTTTCTGGTACCCCTAAAGGTGCCCCTGTTGGCCGTTCGACCCTTTGTTTTAATAGCGGTTTGCGTACGTATACTCTTTAACTTAGGGACAATGCGTTGATATTTTTAAAGTTGGGCTGGGATTAGATCATAAACTGCGTTCCGTTTTATATTCTCTACTTAATTAAATAAGAATCAACTTTGGAGATTATCAATTCTGTATTTATTATGTACGAGATTTTAAAATTTTCAACTTGTAATTCATTAGAAAATTTTCTCCATCCAAGTTAAATAAATCTGTTTATTTATTGCGATTTACGATAGTGATATTAATATTATTTACCAACTTTGAATCATTATTTATAGTCCAGTCATTGGAGGGCAAGTAAGTAATAATTTTTCGAACACCATAGTTCTATTTGATAGTAAAGAGGACATCCGGTAAGATTCTTATTTCTATAGAAATAAATTCTGAGGTATAATAGATTGACGAGATTCATAAAATGTATCGGAACTATTATAACTGAAAAAGTATTCTTTTTCCTAATATCTTACCAGATTAACGAATGGTTTTTTATAGCTAGGTAACGATATCTATGATAAGAATACTTTTCGAATTCTTATCAACTATTCACTACATAAATATATATGATAAATATGAAAAGAAGAAAATGTTTCAAATTTAACTGCACCATTTGGTAGCTTGTTCTCCCTTTAACTGTAAACTCATTACTATTATCTACATTAGATATCAGATACTGAGAGATAGGAATATTGCCTTAATTGCCTGAATGTCCCTTATTCCCTTTCAATATCCACCAGAAATTCATTCGTATGGCAGTAACGGCATCTAAGAATCCATAAACATTCATAAATCCATCACAAACACAAACGCAACCAATTCCTCCTCCGCAGCGGGTAAACTCAAAACAACGGTAAAATATACGACACATGTAAATAACATCACCGACTGGAGCGCGTGCACAAGTGCGGGGGCGGGACTCAAAAAGCTGCCGTGATGGATAAGGGCCCCCGTGATAACAACCCACGCCCCCTTTCCTGCCGTCCGAGCATTTTTATCCCTCGTCATTTTCCGCCCACGCGGCCCGTAATCCACCCCTGCAGAGCCATCCAGTATATAGACATTCGCGCTTGTTCCAACCCTTTCCTTCCCCTACCCATTGTGCTAACCTCTCCTCCTCGACACACAACCGATGCCGAATTAGGGCATCGGGCTCTGCGCAAGCCAAGCTCGCAAAGAACAGAGGCACTGCAGGTGAAGGACTTTTCATACCACGTTCCTATTCTTCCATCTCTTGCATATAGTTTCCCCATTTCACTTCGCTAACATTTTTAAGCGCGTTCCATCGCCGGGTTGCTAAGGGGGGTTTTGTCTTAAGGCCTTCGTGGAAGGGGGTTTTAGAGCCCTTCAACCCGTAGTTCCCTCTCCTTACATGGCCCCTTCAACGGGTATCGTACTTCTCTCCCCAGCGGAAGGTATTTTACACCGCAGGGTATCGCCAATCTCTCGCGTAGCACTCCGATGCGTTACTTCCAGCTGGATTCTCGTCTTCGATCAGCTGGAAAATTCTCACGTACACGTTGATGTAGAGGTTGCATCGTGACGTCTGAGAAGCCACTCACGTCTCGATACGAAAGATTGAGAGAGGGCTGGTGAGATGGGAATGGATATTGAGTGAGAAATGGATGCCGAGAACAATGGATGAGATGAAATATAACACTAAGAAGAGGAATATATTTATAATCAATATAACATGGAAAAATAAATTAATTTCAAAGAAGAGAATTATTGCCTCGAGAAAATAACTGAAGTACATATGATGATAATACATTAGTTTAAATAGGAATCTTTGACTGCGATCTGGTTTATTTCTTTTCCTGTTTAATTTTATAAGCATTACATAATTGTTTCTAAGAATGCATTCGATTTTAACACCTATTGATAACTGGAATATTTACATAATTAAATACATTATGTTAGTATTCGAGGAAAGAACTAATGAACTTTTCGCTGGAGTAGTATTTATAAAGAAATTTGAATTTAAACTAAAACATCTAAGACGGTAAATTCGGTTGTATAGTAGTTTGGATATAACTATTATATTCTTGGAAACTTTCGATAGACCGTCTGAATACGATATTTGTTAGTACCGATGATCAGTGAAAGTCTATAGGATATGGAGTGTGATAATTTTGATATTGGGCTGAAGAGAGAGATGATGAGAAGCACTTGAGAGAAGTACTCAAAGAGAACCATTTCGTCCTCAAACGGTTTCACATTGATTTCGAGCGTTTGATCGTTTCCTGCATTCGCACCTCAGCCGCCAATTTCCACGAACCATGTGATATATGCCCTCGAAAACTTAACACTGTTTCATTCAAGTGAGCGTTGGGAATGGATTGAAGTAAGAACGTGCGAATCATTTGCCTACGATAGATATAAGATGTTCTGCCACATTCAGCGTGATAACTACAAAATGAAATTAAAGTTTGATGATGAGAATTTCAACTCACTTGGTTGCATTCTCAAAGTATCTAACATATGCATACATCCCCGTTTAAAGTCTAGTATTCTATTTCGAATCATCGATATTATCACTATTACTTAATTACCTCTACGATTCTTAAATGATTATTTGTGAAAGAAATAGAATGTATCATGAATAATAAAATAAGGTGAAGAAAAGAGTGATTAAAAGAAGTTAAGACTTTTTTTATTTAAAGTCCATATAAATAACCTGCATGATTTTGATTTTTTGATTGAATTTTAAGAGTAAAAGTTTTGCAAGTCACGAAGAAACTCAAATTTTATTTCTTAGAAAGGAATCGTATTTACAGATGATATGGACTCAATAGGAAAACTTTTAATTAAGTAGAAACTACAAACTGTGCCTAGAATTATAAGCAAAATTTTCTAGGTACATATAAACCTCGATTCAAATGTTGTATTTGCTATTTAGTTAACGGTACATTACATCCCTCCCATTAACACGCCGAAAAGTGGATTGCGTAATACTACTTAGATATATGTGAAAACTAAGAGATGTCTCCCACTACCTCTTCATTCTTGTTTTGTGGAATAAAAGCTCTAGGAACCGAAGCTGTACGAACGGCAACTTTACTCTGTTGACTTTAGGAACTTCGCGATGAGATATGAAGACAAGTTTCTTCAGATGGAAAGCTTAATGCAGAGTAAGTGCTACTGCTGAATTCTTACTACGTTTCGTATGTGGTGATGCAACTCGGAACTTCGCAGCTGCTATATTTTCAAGTCATCGCAGCACTATGGATAGGAAGCGGTGTAGGAATTAAATTCGTCTCGAAAATTATGCTCCATTTAATAACTCTTGACTTGACGTAGACCGTAAGTCCTTTATGGAGTATTCATAGAAGCGCTTTTACATTCTATGTACATTTATGTGTACATCATGACTTGCAAGAAGCGGTTCTATGCAGAAGTGTACATAGTCTATTAACAGTTTATTAAGGACGGAGTTCCATTAGATTGGTTAGAGTTTACATTTATGATTACATAAATGACTTGCGAGTTGTTTTACTATGCAAAAGTGCACATTCATAGTCTATTAACGGATTATTTAGGGTTCAAGGCCAACAGATAGGTCTGAGTTTTTTGTTTGAACATATATTCAGATTTAAAGAAACGTAACATAAAGTCCAGGAGAAGTTTTATAATTCTATACTGATTATTTCAATGACACGAATATCACGAAACAAGAAGTTCCGATAGGTCTTTGATTCTTTCTTTGAGTCCTTCATCTTCTGGAACAGATATATCCCACATAAAAACAGTGAGAGGTCTCTTTTTTCCCATCCTAATTCTCAGTTCTCTAGATCCTCCACTCTCTATATTGTTGATGGAGAGAGTCCTCATCCGGTATAACGATCTCTATCGAGGGTTTCATCTGAGTTTAAGCACTGATGACGTAGCCGTCAGTCAATCTTTCCCCTCCGCTATTCTTCGTAAGATTCACATCCTGCGAGAGATGTCTCCAAGAATTTAACATCCACAGTCTCGAGTCATCTTCTTCTTTTGAGAACCACCATTTCCTGATAAGATTCGTCGATCGGGATTTTCCCTGGAATCTCCCCTTAAAAATCCTCTCGATTTAGCATACTTCCTACACCCTTCCAAGATTCCATCTGTTAACGTCTTAGGATCATTACAAGGATGAAAAAAACTTGCGGTGAAGGCAATTTTCCATTAACATTCTTCTCCATACGGTGACACCCAAATTTTCGGTTCGACGAACCTTATGCTTCGGTCCACTGTATTCGAAGCAATCGCTGTGAGAAATCGCTCAATTAAAATTTTTGTTACGGAATTTTGAGTCAGAATTCGATCGACCTTATACAAGCTTATAAAATAAAAATACCTCTTATAAAAGTTTGCGGTGCATAAAATTCATCCCGTTTGAACCCGATTTCAATATTCGAGAGGTGCTTTTTTGGGTATAGTAGACCTGTAATACCATATTCTATTTTTCTAGGACCGTCAGAAGTTCAATTTAGATTTTGGGATTGATATTTATCCATGTTATTTTTATTAAAACTATTTGCTATTTGAAATAATTCATCCTCTCTCTTAAGGTTTACTGAAAAGAGGGTAATATTTTCTTTCTTCTAGAAATGTTTATTTTTGTACGAATATGTTATATTATATGTCACGTCTATAAATATTTCGAAATATCTAATCATTTATTCAGTTTATATATTTCAAGAGCCACGTAATAGGTTAACAACATAATTTGAAAGATACGCAAAAGAAATGAGAAAAATGCATTTGTGGATTCGTTTATTTTATGGATTTATCCTGTAGTGGTACACAATATAAAGGCTAAGAAACTCTCGATATCATTAAATATACACATAAAGACGAACAAGCATACGTGCAAGACTATTGGATGTTATAGATGAGTGGATAGTGATACGTTATTGATGATGTATCCTGGTGTTAGACGTTGATGATAAAATTCTAGGTAAAAATTGACTCAAGATTTGTATTTTCATTTTGAAGATATAAAATTACTGAAATTCTTTGAAAAATTTTACTCGAGGTACTTTTTACCAACGTAAAAATCAGCTACATTGTTGGCGCGAAGTGGACGATTCCCATATTTCCATATTAAAGCAGAAACATACCAAATGATAATATTAACATAGATGAATTTGGGGGAAGGATTTCATACAGAAAAATTTGCAGTTAAATATGCGATACTAAAACGCTAAACATAAGAGTACTCTTCGCTCAATGGATTCACCTCAACGAACGCTCGATAGGATTTAAATTCGATTGAAAATACCTCTGCTCCCCTCAACCTTTCGTGATATCCTCGTCGAGAGACTCGTATATTTCACGCTCTTATACGGCCATCACCCGATATTCCAGCGATCCTCACGGTGTCGGAACGAGATTGAAAATATAGAGGCAATCAAGGGCCGCTTTCTCCCATCCTAGAGATCCCATCGCCCCAAACACGGCAGAGAAGAATCAATCGGGAACCTGTAAAAAGAAAAAAATAGCAGCAAAAAAAACCCGAAGTCCTTGGATACTCCCGGTATCCAAACAAAACCGAAGCGAAATTCTTCGGCAATGCAATCGCCTCTCACTTTTCCTTTCACCTCTCAAAGCATTTCAACCTTTCGGATGGTTCGTGACCCAGTCCTATTTCGAAACGTCACACCGAACGCTAATTAATCAGCTGACTTGCCACTAGATCCTCGTGTGCCTTCGAAATCTCCATCCCTAGTTTCCCTTTTCAACGTTTCCTATCCATGATTTTGGCTCTCTTTCCATTTCGTACAAAAAGCGTAGAGCATTTCGCAGCGCGTTTATCAATTGTTTATCTCTCTCCCTTCGCACAGAAACGGTTACGAAACGATAGCGTAACGGATTAATATCGAATCGGAACTTAAGAATCTTTTTATTATAAAAACGTACCGCCGCGAATATCGGACATTTTTTCCAGACGAATTAATTAATAATTCAATGGTGCCGGGGAATTGGAGTAGCGAAGGTTTTATTTATTTTTTAGGGACTATTTTTTCCATCGGCGGATATATTAATACGAAAATTCGTTCGAGGGATTTTTTTCTCTAGGTCCAATTTGTGCGCTGATTGGTTTCTCTCGAAGGAAATCACTTCTGCTGTATTTTTTAGAAATTTTTCGAATCGAGAAATGCTTTGACCGTTCCGAAAGTTTCTGTCAGAGTGTTAAAATGGGATTGTGATAAATTTTGGGTGGCGGATATAAAGTGGCCCTTGACAATTTATCTAGAGTGACCCAGAAGTTCAAAAACTTGAAAGTGGTAGGAGAATTGGTTTTCTATTTAATTCGATCAATTTTTTCTACGTACAGAGTTGTTACCTTTCTATTAAATTATGGAGTATTATAAGATTAAGTTTAATCGAATCAGCTTAATTTAATCTTTTGTTTCGGCAAAAATTAGAATTAAAAGGTATTGAAATGTCTCCGTTGCTTACATAGTTATGAAAACAATTTTTTTGATTGATTCAAAATTTTTGCACTTTCTTTTCGTTCAAGAAGTATTCTAATTTCCTTTAATGATTATATATCTATTAAGACTTTTTAATATATTGGTTACTTCTAATATTTTTTGCGATATAAATTAAAGTTTACATATTTATTGAGAGTGCAAATTTTATACAAGAGAATAAAAAAATTCATACGTATGAGCCATTAACTCACTCTGAAATATAAGATAAAGAAAAAAATGTTTCATTAACGTAAATTGTTTGTATCGTTAAATTGTGAAAGAAGATTTAAACGTTAGAATGGTCTCTACCTAGTGCTATTATCAATAAAGTATCATTCATTCCTCATTTACTTTTTACTATATGTCACCTATTATTAGCTAAATTTAGATAAATAAGCGATGTATTACTATTTTTCTAAATGAATATATATACGTGGGACGTTCTAATATCGTTTCATAGAATTAACATGTATTTCCTGTCCACCAAAATAATCTGTTATGTGACATTTACCACATATATATAGTTAAAAAAATATAAAGTTCACAAAGTGTTATATATTTACCTCAGTATTAAATATTTGAAAAGATAAAATTAAGGAAGAAATTCAACAGTCACTACAATTTAAAGATACTATTTTTTAGAGTTAAGTGATTATCATATGACATATTGTATAAATCTATAACGAATAATAACACTTTCTAGAGTAATCTAAGGCAAACTTATCCATTTATTTTGACGAAATTTCAAAATTCCATTACAATGAATTTATGGCCCTCACCTCCTCCGTTTGAACCAGTTAAAAAAGAAGAATCGTGCCAATGCATTGAGTCCATTCCTTAGTCCATCCACTGTCTCTTTCCGAGTTCCAATTGAAGTTCATTCATCCGAGTCTAAAATTGTTTCACCCCATTCGAATTGCTCCAATTTCAAACTGCCTTCGGGGAGAATTGATTGACAATAAGTGAAGATAAACTCTTGCAACGTGCAATCTCTTTGAAAACTTTATGGGAGAGCGGTGATTCTTACTCTCCAAGAGTTCCCGCGAGGTATCTGCCGAGATAAGTTGTCCCGTAGCAAGCGGCGAAGTTTAGAGAAGATAAAAGCTACAACCAAGAGATATTTTTCATCTCACTTCGAGATTAGGAAATAAATTGAAAAACTTTCGCGTAACTGGAGGATATGCGAGCACTGGTAATAGCATTCTGTCAGATTCCTTCGTGTTATTAGGCATAGAATTGAATACCTCTTCCGTAAGAAATGCCCCATTTACAGTCCTGAGTAGTCCTTTTGCCATTTGCGTTTTTCATCGTTAAAAATAGGCTTACTTTATCCTCCCCGAATCCGGCTTCACGTAATTTGCGCCAACTCATGAAACGGTTATTTCTACTTGGGCTTCATAGCTAATAAATATCATATGAGCTTCATAATTTTTTAAAAGATAGATAGTAACTCAATTTCCGTCCACTGATTTTTAAAAATTATCGAACGATTTCGAATATATATTTAAGTGAAGAAGTGTACCTGAACTTGCAAATGCAATTGATACTTTTTGTCATGTTTTTATTCATACCGAAGCGCTTAAATTATGTCAGGAGCGATTTTCAAAGTAAATTTGAGGTATATTATAGGTGCTCATATATTAATAAGGCTGTAATTTAACAAATTTTATCTTACTGATTCTTTTATCAACAAAGAAGCACTAGTTTACCCATTTTCAAGCTCTTTAGATCGTTCCTTAGTGTTAAGTATCGGTGACTGTCTTACCATGTAAACCATACACATATGTTAAGTAAAAGTGTAGTAATATCTATTATCCAAAGAAAACATGCAAAAAAGGTTTTTCTTTTAATATACCCGGATAAGTAATCTACAATTCAAATAATTTAGACGCCATTTCAGATGGTTTAAATGATTATGAGCCCTCAAATAACCAAATCCCTTTCATTTAATACACATGATTTTTTTCCTCGACTAATACTAATGATAAGCCTTTGCATCACCACGGTTTAATACATAACGTCAAATGCATGCAATCGGTAGCCATTCCCAAAATATTGAAGCACAACCTCTCCTTCACAACTTAAAGGTTGCGTCGAAATTCTTTAAAAATCTAGGATTCACACCCCGTGAGAAACATTACGCCGAGCCTAATTCCCTTCAAAGTGGGACGAAATCCTACGGAATTCGGGACGGTCATCTACGATTTTTATTCCGCTCCCTTGATTTTGCTCTATCTCAGCAAAACCCTCCCCTCCTAAAACTTCTTATTTTCCGATTTCCTCGAATTGACGACCTCCCCTTCAACTTCACATCCGTAACCCCAGAGGAAAGTCTTCTTTCTCTATCCCTTCAATCACCCCTTCTCTTTTCTCCACCCCACCCCTTCATCCCTCCCCCTCCAACCCCTTCCACCCCATCTCAATCAGCGCTAATCAATCGGCGAGGTGGAATTCGCCATCAGTTATCCCCCCAAGAGATGGGGAACCCCACGGGAATAATGGGACGAGCTCTCTCGCCTTTTTTTACCTCCTTCTCTCCTTGTTTTCGATGCTCCTTTTTTTCGCTAGTTCCTCTCCTCGCCACGTCATAGTCGCGGAGCTGCGGAGGCGGTGGGGGTGAGCAGATGCATCGATATGGCCTACATTGGGTTACAACGCTCCAAAGATTCTCTTCTCAAACTCTCACGGTTGGGTGTCAAGATGCGAAATGAAGGATTCCTTCTTTTTCTATTCGAAAACTCGTGATTTTTTGCGAGAAAATTTTCTGAATGAAGTTGTTGGAATCGTGTTCATTCGATTGTTTAAAGTCGCTTCTGCTGTATAACCATTTATGCAGAGACCTTTCACAGATATTCTTAGAGACTTCGTTAGATACATTTGCGATATTGGTGAAGGGAGCAGCTAAGTCAAAATACTAACCGGAAAGTAAGTGATTAGGATTCGAATCCCAATCATTTTGCGAAATTTCAGTATTTTTTTAACTGCTATGTATCCGGTGGCACGATTTACGCCGCAAAACATTTTTTTTTACCCTGACCACAGTTGCAAGATTGTGTAACACGAGGATTGGTCATTCTTGTAAGATTTTGCGTATTCATAATATTGTCTTCATTAAGGGGGGAAAATTAATAAAAACAGATCGTTTTTACATTGAATCTTGCAAATAATTACAAACGATTGCACTCCAGATAGAAAAAATCCGATTCATCATAACAACCACTATTATTTCAAGCATTATCACACTTCAGCTCCCAAAAGTGATGCGAAAGCATGTATATTTTCAAACATCCGTCTATTTTGTAAAAAATCAATATGCCATTTCTACGATGATAATTTCAATGTTAAATGTATGAAACTTACTTTATAAGAATTGCCTTTCTTATGGAGTTATATTTACCCAAGCATCATTTTGAAGAATAAAAATTCATTGGTGAGCATATTTGTCATTTGAATATATCGATAAATCAATTTGAAATGATCTTTACCATGACTTCCACAATTTTCAAAGACTTAGAACAACTAAAAGGCTTTCAGTCAAAAGGGTGATCTATCTTCGATAAAGCATAGAGAAACGATGAAACGTGTTTTTTTAACGACTTGAATTGTGCGTAGCTGAATGAAACGAAAAGATCTTCAAGAGATGGATGAGACAGGACAGCCGTGACCAACTGACCGTATGATTGAAGATAAGTACTCCAAGTCGGGTTTTATCTCTTCTGGTCCATGAAAGAGATCTAATGCACGACCATTTCTTCATTCTCCACGTATCATTTTCTTTCATAGGTCGTTCGAACCAAAAGCAATCGCCATAAAAAAATAAAAGACCATTATCCAGCGGTGAAGACGTTCTTCGACTCCAAAAAAGAAAATAAAAAGAGTAAATTTTCCCTTGCGATCACGTAAAGAACGTTTTCGTCGCTAAATTTTTAAAATCCACTCAAAATCTAGCACGCTTTCTCCGTGCTATTCGCGCTGTCATCCGCAAAATGATTAAAACATACGACGGAAACGGAGCCGAAGTTACCATGGGTGGGTTTAGAAGACTTCCGCTAATGAATTAAGATTGTGATGTTACGAGTGAGAAAAAGCAGTCTTGGATCGCTGCTGGAGTCATTTCAGTCTGGAGCTCATTCGAAATTCAAATTGGCCCATCTAGATATAAATCTTTTTCGTTCTACACGATGGTAGGATAAGAAGCCGGGCCTTTTCTATTAGCCTTAAATCTAGACTTAATGTTTTCGAAATAGCTGCTTCTTCTATTTGTCGAATGAACTGCTGGCAATATGCTTTGAATTTTCGCTCTCCCTTGATAAAATCGCATTAGGGTCATTTGTGCTGTCGTGCATTTGATTTCGTGATTAAATTTTTATTTTTCTATCACTTCATTTTCAAAATATGTTTTTCATAAATCATTTCCTCACATTTTCTGCTATAATATACCTGTATCTTTGAAATGAAATTTAAAATATACAATTTATCAGTGATTAATCAATAATTAATTATAATGATAAAATATAAATAAAAATACAGATAAATAATAAGAATGAACTTAATTAAAATCATTTTACATAAGTAGATAACTTATACGTAAAGAATACCCCTTTGAAATAAGATTTGGAGGACTATAAAGGTAAAAATCGTATGTGATTCAAGATATTAGGATATAAATATTCATAATAACATATTTTATAGAGATTCTTAATGATATCGTAAAACTGAACTCCCCTCTTGCATTTACTTACTCGGAGCATAAATCATATGTTAGTTTTAGCACCGAAGCACATGGAGGGCACACCAAGGTACTTCTACGCGTATATAATGAATGTATGTTTATTGTTATGACTATAGATGGGTAATATTTCGCCAGTAATAATAACTAGAAAGTATTTCTTCATTGTTTTTCCACCCCGAAAAGCCCTACCGAATTTCAGTAGCGTCACCTAATAACACAAATATCCTACACATATGCGCCTCGCGAGATTGAAATTTGGAAAGCGAAAATAAATCCATGCATAATGCGCACCGGAAGCCGCTCGCGGCGCCTCTAGGGATGCATCCGGCGAACTATTCAATCCGCTCCCCGAAAATACGTGCCTAATGCATCGGCACCCATTCACAGGAGTAATTCCCGTACGACTTTTACGCTCCGTCTTACCGTGGAAAAATCACAACGCGGAGGAGCATTATAGCGTAGTTTTTATCAGCATAAAAAAAACCGATGGCCTGTCTCTCTCCATCACGTTCCTTCATTGGGTTCCATTCGACCCACTTACACGCGGTGCAACCCTTCGCGAGTAATTCGGAACGGTGAGGGAAAGAAAAGCGTCTCCCGTTTCCATCACAGAGGGCACCACCGCATTGTGTGGAGGCTTGTATCGACCCCTCCTCCCCCACGCCCCCTCCCTTACAGCTCACTCTCTACACTTCCGCATCCTCCGAAAATATCCATAAAAAAGCGAGTGTTGTAAGTATACTGCTATTGCTTGGGGGGTCATCGTAGAATTACTCGTACCCCAGGTTGTTCTTTTTCACCTCCTTCTTGCTTATGCTGCATGCTTAGTAAAAACATCATCTTTTTACGCACACAAAACTGAAGTGGAATCCAAAAATGACGACCCTGTGAATAATGAGCTCCAAATTATATATTTATCATATTTGTTTGAGATTCCTGCCCCGCTTCGCAGTAGATTACACAACAAAAAATAAATTACGTAAATTCTTAAGAATGTATAACACGAAGGGAGAAGCTTCCCTGCATGATAAATTCGGATATATTTGAAAACAGGGGTGATCACAAATAAAGAAACGTAGCCCTAAGGGAGAGAAAATTTGGAATACAAAAACTTTATCGAGCCTCTTTTTACTATCAGGAGTGTTGAAGTGCTAAAATTGGAACATTTCAAACGCCATTTTTTACGATGAGGTGAAGCTAAACTCGGAATATATTGGGAAAAGGGATTTTTGATAGTCAGAGACGAGAGAAATAATATCGTGAATGCGAAAAAAATCGCAAAATTGCAGAAAAAAGAACAATTTTATTTGACTTTGTATTGAAGGTGAGATTTTTTTAATGTACATGAAAAGAGCAGGATAATAACTCAATGCATTCATGCCACCATTTAGCAGACCATCGTCAATAATTACCTTTAAAAGTGAGGCACACCAAGAGATTACAGTATCGAATCATTCAGGGAAACTTTGAATTGAAAGACTATGAACTAAGTACAGCATTATCCTTCGGCTTTTTAGAACGTATACTTCTTTCATATCTTTCGGAAAGTGCTGTTTTCCCAGTCGTTTAGGGCTGTTCAAACTCCCCTCTGTGTATCTCCTTCTAGTAGAATGGGCCCATTTTGTAGGAGAAGAAACTAACCTCTTTTTATCCCCATTCTCTTCCCCGAATTCCGAAGATTTCAGCATAAATTTCTCTCATTAAGAGCGGGGGATGGAATTCTTAATTCTGATAAGGGC
This sequence comes from Pantala flavescens, assembly GCA_020796165.1. NCBI lineage: Eukaryota > Metazoa > Arthropoda > Insecta > Odonata > Libellulidae > Pantala > Pantala flavescens. Next base: position 28,483,114 of record CM036878.1, read on the forward strand.
GCGACCTACTTTTCGAAACGGGATACCTTGGATGCTGGATCCTTTAATATCTCAGCACTTCTTTTCTGAGCGGATGAATGCGCCAGTGTCTACTTTTACTCCATCTAATATCTTGTGTATTTTTAATATTGTCGCGATGCGAAGGATGTTTTTTTGTGGGGGGGTGATAAGGAGTGGCGGGTGTCCCATTTTGAGGAGCCCATCCTAATATTTTGGCGCATTCCACTTCGAGTGTTGCTAAGGGTTACGTTACCTTACTTGGAATTTTGTTTCTCAGCGATTCCATATCTTCTGTCTAGGTCAACTTCGTTGCTTTTTTCTTGACTCCTCTCCAACGAAAGGCATACTTACCTTTCAAAATGATGAATGAAGATCGATAAATACTAAAATAGAAATCCAACCTTTTATCTTTAAGTTGAATTTTCCCGTTACGCTATTCAATGTACAAACTATTCATTTTATTACGAACGAAATTCCTTGCGACGGATAATACAATTATCTTAATATCTAGTATAACTTAATGAACTAGTAACTATTATTTGATATATTAAAAATTTTAAAAGATTTAATTACGTCAATTAAAATTACCTGTTGCCTCTAAAATTGACTCGATTTAATGTTAACTTTTAACAATTTATAATGAAAGGAAAAGCTGGGTTTATAAGATGAACTTAAGGTTCTTAAGACTACATAATCTTTATATGAATAGATATTTATTAATGTTTCCCATTTTGTACAGAATTAAGAAGAAAATATGCACTTCTGAAGCTTATTAATACTTACTATTGTTTCGTAGGAAATCCAAGAACTATCATCGAAACATACAAATTGCACTGAATGTGTTAATTATTGTCATTCAACTTTTACTAGTTCTTTTTTACAACATCCTCGAAATAATAAAATACTAAATATTACATGATACTGATAATAATTAGTATCCCTCAAATAAACTCTCGTAATTGGTGAAATATAAAATTCTCACCAATGTGTGCATGCGTTGTAAATACGTAAATGTAAATAACTCCGATCAAATCAAGTTATTAATGACATTAAATGCAGTCTCACAATGAAATGACTTTTGGGGGCCTATTCTAGATCCACTCTCTCTTCGACAAAAAGATCCTCACATTTTTATTTACCTCATCAAACACTCTCGTCTCATTCGGAACACAAACATCTCGTAGATTCAATGGAGACCGAAATCTTCTTCTGCCCTTCGACGTGTAACCAATGAATCCACGAGGGAACACGCGATTCACTCGCATAGAAAATGCGGAAACTCTCGGCGCTTCACACTCCAGCGACCACCCAACTCACACTGCATCCTTACGTTTACCCACAACGCCCCCCCGAGAGAGACACGTCCACCTAAGGTCAATTTTAGGAGCCAACAATCTGCAGCGAAAGAGTTAATCCCGTTTAAAAAAAAGATTCACCCGTTTCACAAGAGAATTTATCTCCCACGGGTCCATTTTATTGGGTTAAAAACCTTTAAAAATATCCCCTCCGCATGTGCATATCAACTCGCGCTAATGTAGTTACGACTAAGAGAATTTTTAAAAAGAGACAAATAGAAACGGCCGTCATCCCGCGAGGACATCCGCCTCTAATAAACTTAATATCACACGGGGGAGAGAGGTTAAAAAAAAGCAAGCGAACGTCCTTTCTAATTAAGACGCAAATCTTGCCCCACTTTCTAATCCCCTTTAAAAACTCGACTCCTTTATTGGGCGCACCTTGCTCGCTTTTCTCACGTGCACAATATCGTCCTCTTCTTTTGCCCTTCTCCGAAACTTGGCAACTCGCCCACGGAGCCACTCGCTATTGATTCCCCCTTTCTCTCTCATTTTCGCACGATTCCCACTTACGTTTTATTAGGGCGTGCTGTTTTCCCGTTGCGTGTCCCGCCCTCGTCCGATCTTCTTCCCCCGCTCATTGTCACGGACCACGTTCGTTAACTTTGGTCGTTCGCGCGGATTTCTTTTTTCGGTTATGTAGTCCGTCTCTGTGTATAGATCCGTAGAGTAATCCCATGAAGTGTTTAGATGTATATAACCTGGATGATTGAGCATATACTATTTTTATGGCATCATAATGGATCTTAAAGTATTGCTTCCTGACCTGAAGATGACGTGACTCGTCGATACCTAGGTCGCAAATAAATCGTTACATTGGTACGGGTATAAGAGTTTTGTTTCATTTACAGTTTGGTTTAAGTATTTAAAGTTCAATTATTTAAAAGACCCCCAAAAGGTATAAGAGATGTATCTATTCTGAAATGGAAAATCTCAGTTTTACTCTACACTGCTTTTTACATCGTTTAAATTTATACATTAGGTAAAATGTTAATATTAAGAATTTAATACCTATTTCTTCATTTAACTTAATTTAAAAGTAATACTTAAGGGGAATACGGGTACATAAGTTGTAATAAAAGTGAAATTAACAAAGAAAACGATGTGCTGTTGTGTTTTTGTATCATGAAAGAAATATAGCAAAATATGTAACGATTGCTGGTCATATTTCTAGAGAATTAACCTTGCATTCCTACTGTGAATGGCGGATAGTTCAATCACAGCAGATTAATTCTTTGTATTTGTTTCTTTGTTGTTCATTTAAGTATAAGAATTATTATTAAGCTTATAATTCTATCGGATTTTATTTCGTTTTCATCATAGACTTTTTATTGGGCAATGTGAATGTAATAGAATGGTATGATTTTCTTTAATGTAGTTATTTTTACGAATCTTTGTTAAAAATTGCTATCAACCAGAAAGTAAACTGGATAAGAGTAATACTTATTTAATAAAGAATTTAAATAATGCTAAACTGTACCATTAAACATATTTAGATTTGTCTCCTGCGTATTAAACTCCTTTTTGTAGGTATTAAAATGGGCTCATATTTTGATCATAATATAAAGTTCGCATTGGTAACGCTTGTAAGTAAATTATGTTAAAATTCGCCTGAAATACCATTTATTTTTCTTTGTAATATATTGAAGTTGACTAGTCGTTGCTGATATTCCATATTTCTATGAAGGATAATTCATTCTTGTCATCTTCGTTTCTCTCTACGTCTTCTTTAATCCTATCTTTTTCTATCTTACTGAAGGTTTTGAAGTGCGTTGGCATTTTTCTTCAAAAGAATGCATTTTTATGGAGCAATATTGAAGTTTAATGGATTAAATTCATAGTGCCCAATACCTCTACGATCAAATTTCTTTATTATTATCCGCTCTAGTTGTTGCATTCGAAATCAGATAACTCTAACCTTTTGCTAACTCATGAAAAATAAACACGACTATTTACACGATGATAAAGTTATTTTTAGGTGCGGTAGGTAATCAATGATTGAAAGACTACTTAGATAAGCAGTTTGTCATTGAAATGTCGGTGATTTATTCGCATTCTCTACGTTAATCAGACATTTTCCTATTAAAACCTAGAACAATATTCCCATATTGTCTAATCCACGAAACGATTAGCATAAGATAATCTTCCTCTCAATAGGTAAAATGGAAGATAAGACTTTTTAGTCCAAATTTCGCCTAAAGACCTATGTATGTATGTATGAAAATAGCGAAAAAAAACTTCTGTTAGCTATTCGAATTAAAGAGTTTCATCAGTTTTCTCCGGGCATCAGACGAATTGCAGACGCTTCACTTATAATATCCCAAATATATGTATGTCTTTAAACATATAAACCTGTGATACGGGGTAAAATTAAGTCTAGTAAGTTATCGAACCTCACGCTTTTAAAAACTTCTTCCCTAACACGAAAAAGATCGTCTCACTTTATAATTGAATGGATCGCTAAATACTCTCTCTAAATTTAAAAAAAATATTCGGCATAATAATATGAAAATAATACCGCCTCAAAATACAGACGAATATAATGTAATACGGAACAGTTTAAACGCCCACTAGCACAAATGGGTTGCCGCATTCGAGGGGCAATGCCCCAGCCGACCTTTTTAAATAGAATTTTTAATGCGACGGAGCTATATTTATTTGTACAATCCTGCACCGAACGAAAGTCGCTCTTCCTCTTTAACAAAATCTCCGCTTTCACCCACTCTCTTCCATCATTCAACCCCATTCCTCTCTTTTATACATCGCCACTTTCCTCTCTCTCAATCTTTCTCCCCTTCTTTGTTCTACGTTTCATATTTCCCGTGCATTCCATCCATTCACACCGACTTCATTCTCGCCTTTCCCATAATACCACATTCCCTTTTCTTCACCCCTCACATCCGCGCAATACAACTTCTCAATTTTCTGACCCCACTCTTTGCAGTCTCTCCCGAAATATTTCTGCCCTCCGGCGTCATACTCTCCCTTCTGTCTCCCTTCGTTATTATATTTATTTTTCCGTCCATTACTTAGGGGAGGTAGGAAGCGATTTTGGGCGTGATATCGCCATAAAACAGATAAAAGATCCTTTTGTTCCGCGTGTATTTCTCTTCCGGGCTTCGTCTCGAATCATTTGACCCTTTTAAGGAAGGAGGTGGAGGTCTCTCCAATATTCTCGTTTGTCAACGTCTCTTCTTGAAGTTTTTCTCGTCCCGTGCGTCGTCTTCTTCGTCAGCCGTGACGAGCGCGGTCGATTCATCACGGCCGAGATGTGTTTACAGCAGTGCTCTTCCCTCCTAAAGAAGGGTATTTCCCATCTTCGGATTCATTTATAGAATGGGGCTGAAATGTGTCGAATCTACTCTACTTTTACGGAGACCTTTTAACCTCACGTCGATTGGGAGATTTTTCAAAATCATCAACCCCCTCCCCCCCAGTGTTCTCGAGGTTTCTAGAAGAAAACTCGGCTTTAGCGGGGAAACGAAAACTGCGTCTCAATGGCGATACGGAAGCCCGCACTGAATGAGTTGGTTTCGTCAAATGCGTAGCCCATTTGCTCTTACACTTGAATTTTTTTGGTTACCAACACTATGTACGCTGAGTTGAGTTGCTTCAGAGGTCAATGGCTAATGACTCACTCCTCCTAGATAAAGGTACCTCCGTTATCCTTAACGATTTGAGCTGTGAGATAAGTTCCGTAATGTTTATGAGTAATATCATCTCGTTTACTGTATACCGCTGAAAAGTAGATATAATAGTATGATTCCAAGAACTATCGCACGTACTTTGATGCATTCATGTTGAAATGGCGTTATAAACTCACAATCCGTTGTTAGACAGAATTTTCCAGTCGATATTACGACATTAAGATGGAAAACTTACATGAGTTTCGACTTAACTGCAATACGTGTAATGTAATTGCAATAGCATCTTGTTGTAGTTATTGCGTTGATCGAGATATTTTTTGATTTAAAGCTCTGTGACAATGGCTGTACCTTAATTATCTACTAAATGTTATAAGATCAGTTAAAAAATAATTTTTTGAATTTATTTCGCTTTAGTATTGTCTATTTTGCCAATTCATGGCTTTGAAATATTCCGCCTTAAGTGCGCACGTGAATTCCTAATTTGCATATTCCCTATGAATTTATGTGAATTTTTCTCTATGAATATATATTAACTATTTCCTATAAATGAATACGAATATGAATGAATATATCTATGAATAGACATCGATTATTTCTTTTTACATCCTGTTTGCTGAATTTAAACTTATTTGGAGTATCAGTGGAAGGAAGCAATTTTGGAAAAGAGATTAAAAAAAAACTCCCGACCGCCGTGAAATGCCGTGTGAGTGAGTGCATTTTGCGATACGAACATATTGTGGAATTGTAGCAAATTTTCCGCAATGTCAACAAAAGAGATGCTTCTGTGCGATGCAATGAAAGCGGAAATTGATATTGCACAGCGAATGCTTGCTCAAGTTGACGCCGAAATCAATCATTCTCATTGAACGCATTTGTTTGGAGAGTTGTGCAAATTTCGAGCTCAATTTCTGAGAGACAAATGTCAAAAGTTACGGATTTCCTGTTCCGGGTTTCGAAAAAAAATTATGGCTCCGTTTTCCATCGAAATCTGTCATTGCACTCGGAAACGAGTTTAAACGAATGGCGGCAATTATTTAATCGCACCCCGACGACCGGAGAGAAATTGAAATTCGAAACAAAAGTGGTAGATATATATTGAAACGAAGCGAATGCTTTCGAATTTTATCAATTTTAAATATTTAACAGTTTTTTCTCTACAGAATCAATTTTTTCTTGTTTCTGTCTGTATAAGTTATCGATATATTTGGATTTATATAAGTTCGAAAGAAATCTCCGTAATTGAATGTAATCGCAAGTAAAGTATTCAATAAAATATAATAATATATTTCTATTAAATTTCTGTTATTATAATCTATTAATATCATAAGAAATATTATAAGGAGGAGTATGATAATTTTCTATATAATTGCAATTCATATATATCTATTTTTGTACCCAATAATAGCTATTATTATTTATTTATTCATATTCACATATAGTAATCACTCCATCAATCTATGAAAAATCAGATTTCAATAAATTAGAATATTTGCATATGCGAATTTACGTAATATATATACAAATTGCATTCGCCCTTTTTAAATGCTTTATGTAATGACTGGAATACGATGACAAGGCCAAGAAAACGTCATCAAATAATGCCTCCCTTTAATCTTCAATTCCGCAGCACTAAAAATTATCCTCCACTTAATCCTCCTTAAACTTTCGAAAGGAAATTACGAGACGGCAATTCATGGGGACAGTCCTCGCAAAGTAAAGCGATTCATCTTTCGGAGATTTGGAATTTACTGGTATTCCTCGCTCTTAAAAAACGAGGTGCCTTGCCAAATTCCACTCCACGGACGAGCCATCGGTCGAAGAAATGTACATTTTCGGTTCCTTTTCCATCGCCGGCGATCCTTGCCAGAGAAGACTGGATCATTTAAGGAGATCCGGGCTTAATTCAAATCGCAATGAGATGGGGTCACAATGAATCACTCGGATGGATATAAAAGGCGGTGGTCAGGGGCGAAATGTTTATAAGAGAGACTTCATTCTCTTGCCAGAAATAGAGCCTCGACCCGGAGCGAATATATTTTTCGTAGAAAATGCTGAAGTTAGCCTCCATGAGGTCCTTTAGCCAGAGATTTCATTCCACATGAAAGACGCCGTATAACACCCCTCCCGCCCACTAACTCCTTTTAAGTTTTAAGTTATGGCTTTTCATGTGTTGCATCCGCCGTTTTTATTCTGTGGGCATCGTAGGCGAAAAGATCTTTATTTATAATGAAGCCTCCCTCTCCACCCAAAGCGATCTTTATTCATCATTTTCATCGCGGAAATAGGACGATATTTTACTGTAATCATTGCAATCATACGTAGTGCGGTAGTCATGTCCATGAATCCCCTAGGAAGAACGTAATTCTTATGGGAAAAATAATTCGCACTATAACAATATATTCGCACTAATAGTAGCACTATTTATTTAAACACTCAGTATTTTGAATCGAGCTGAAAGAGTACAACAAAATATTCTTTCTATTTATCCATCGATCAAATAAACAATTTTTGCACACAAGAACGTTATAAAATAAAAAATCATATTTCATTTCATTTCCAAAGCCTTAGTAGTATCCTTTTATACCAATGTACATTTCAAATACCCGTAATAAGAATCAAAGCATTTCTTCTAAACCTGAATCTCATACCTGTAAAGCAATTTGTTTTCTAGATCAAATTTTTGTACCTTTGATACATTTTACGCTACTATGCATAAGTATTTACATACATAACTAATTATAAATGTCTTTCTAAATTTATTATTGTCGTATAAACTTACATAACAGTACGTAAAGTATTTATGCTTATATTTAAGAGTTTCTGGACATATTGCAACTAACCGAATTCGCTTTAACTATCTCTGACACATGTAAACCTAACTTCCTGCTCAGCTATTGACTTGAAAGTTAGACTACGTATTTAAATTGAAATAGAGAAACTGGATTCGGAAAACGCAAAGAATCGAGTACATGGTGATCATTGGACGGTTATTGATTATTAAGGGTCAATATAAACGAATCCAATATCCCTTTGGGCTTTGCAAGCCGTTTGCCTTCCTCAACCACGATGATAGACAGTATTGAATGGTTCAATCCCTCCACCAGACACGTTGCAATATCTCTCTCTGTTATTTGCGATATGCCGTGTTACTGCAAACTTGTTTCGAGCGTTTAATCACGAGATAATGCTTTGGAAAAATCCTAATCCCCTCACAACCGGAGTATCGCAAACCAAATAGGATACGATATATCCTTGTACCTTTCATATTTTCCGTACATAAAGTATTTATCCTTATATTTACTCACCCTATCCTCCGATTACTCGAAATAAATATCGTGAGGAAAGAAATGTTTTCCTTTTAGTACTTGTTTGTGGTAAAATGTGAAATAAAATGGTACCGAAGTAGCATTATTTTTTTAAAGCACCGTATAAATAAGATTTATGCACAAAATTATTTGCAGAACTAGAAGGATTACAATACTCCTCATTAATTCAATTAATTACTTTGTATTTCATTTTTAATCCAGTTACTTATGATATATAGGCTATTTTCTTTAATATAAACTGTAATAACGCAGATTATAATTTAGACTTCAAATACGACTTTAGAAATAATGAAGAATATAATTTATACTTACCCTTCAAAATCGTAACTGAGATTCAGTTCACAAATAACGAGAATAACCTACACTTTTTTCAAAGGTATTTTATGGGATAATCAGTGTAATATTTTTCATTAGATATGCGTCTGATAAGACAAAAAAATTTCGTATTCATCATTAGTTAATATACCTTCTATAGATTGATCATTAAGCATTTACGAGATATTAGGATAAACTATTTTATACATCGACAATTTTAGTCCTACAAACAGAGAATTCGTTGGGTAATATAAACACACGTATACATTTACTCAACAAACTTATGAGTTAGTAAACAGAGTCCACACAAACCTCACACCACGCAACGCAGCAACGTACAAATTAAGGTTTTTAAAAACCTGAGAATAATATCATTTTTTCCGAAAAACATCGCGCTGGTCCGGAAGGATCCGGCAGAGCAAACGACGGTCGCATTAAGAATCTCGTTTCATCACATCTAACCGTGGGAATTAAAGGCCACTTCACACCCGTCCACGGAGACGAGGGATATTTCGGCCTCGTTGTTTACCTTCGAGTGCACGTCGGAACGATTTCGCTTCCCGGGAGTTAACTCGCGCCGAAGAATCTTTTGCCGCCTCTTGGACCTCTCTTCGGAGTGGATGCAGCTGGCAGGGACCGCATTGCGCTCCAGCAGTTCGGAAATTTGCATTCGTTTCGACATCCCGTCCGTAGAGGGCATGGTCGCGAGATCCCGGAATGGGGTCACGTGACGAAGCCCACCGGAAAAAAAAGAAGGGCGGAAATCGCGTCGTTCTGCGATAAACCGTAAAAAATACGCACTTTTTCGCCGTTCACAGAGACAGATGTCGTCATCACGATGAATTCTCAAAAGTGATGTAAAAAAAATTATAGTTTTTTCTTCGCGTATAAAAGCGCTGCTCTCAAAATATGTATGCGGTGCTCTGTAAAGTTATCTCGCGGTCGTTGATTTGTCACAGGATTCGCACTCATCCTTCGCGGGGATATAAATTAGATTTCCATCGTAAAGAAAGGAATTTTTCCATGCCTGGTTCTTGGCGAAGGATTGAGGGAGCAAAAAGGAGCGAGTTTGGACTTCCCCTTGGGAATTTTTTCCTTTGGATGATGTGTCTTGGCTTCTGAACAAGACCGCGGAATGCATTATTGGTATGGACCGTTTTGTTTCGAATTTAACCCAAGTGTCTTTTCGATAAATATATTACTTCTTGAATATTCTGTACGATTATTCTCCTTTAAAAAAACTGGTATTTTATTAGTTATTTTTGTTAGAGTACATTGCCATCTGATATTTGTGTAATCGATTGGTAGAATCGGTTATTTTCCGCGAACGACGTGTGAAAATAATTGATAAGGAAAATAGTCTCGGGGCATGCACTCCCTGCCACACGCCGAAAGGTAGGATATTTATACAGCTATAGACATATTTATTTGACAAGTTATAAAAGTTTTAATTATTAATCAGCTTGAAGTAGAATCAAATTGAAATGAAGTAAATTGAAACCTCTCGATTTTTTTACTCTTTTATTTCACGATCTTAAGATAAACATAACTGTATTAAAAAGCTTTTAAATTAAAACTTTGACTAAGAAGTTTTAATATTTTTCTTGCTTGTTTCTTCCTATTAAAAAGAATGGAACTCCTCCTTCCGTTTTGAGAGATTACGTTCCAAAATTTCCACTATGAGAAGATAAACAACTGATTTTTAAGGAAAAATAAGCGAAGGATTCAGGGCGAAAAGCTATGGATGAGAAATAGATATTCTGGAGGCTTTTCCAGAACAGAACGAAACTTCCCAGTCACACGGAATTACATTTGTTCTTTTATTGATGTTGATTCAATATCAACGTCTATCAGATCTATAAAGTAATCAGATGCTAGTTATTCTTTGAATCTAAAGATTGCTTCTTCTATTTTATGCCGAAAGAACACTAAACAGTTTCTAGTTATGCCAATTTTAGACACGTTTTATTCGATGAAATTAATTAAAGTGATAAATTGCAAGTGTAACAATGTGTATTAATAAATGCTGGTCTTGTTTTGAGATGAGGTAGAGTATATGAAAAGATGATACCCTACCTAAGGAAGTAGCAGCTTATGTAGAAGCGAGAATTTTGAGTTTGAGGATTCTAATTGCTTTTTGGAGATTCTCCAACGACAAGGGGATACGTGGTCGTATGAATAAATGACAATAGTTATGAACATAATTTAGTTGGTAATAATCAAATCCCAGAAAAGCTTTTGTCGAGTTCATTAGGAAGGAATTGAACAAATATGGTGGGGAGCGAAAGCAATTTTTATTTCTTGCACACCATCCGAGAGATTACGCCTGCACCGCGAGAGAATAATTTCTATCGATGATTCTCACGTACTAGAATTGAATTAGCATGAGCATCCATTCATTTGTGCAGGGATTGCACGCGTCTGGAGTAAAATATTCCGAACACCTATTGGGAGCACAGATTGCGTCACGTTTTGTGCTCGACATCCAATTCGAGCGCATTATTCTCCATTATCTAAACAATCTAGTCGCTACGGAGAGTCGAACACTCATCCCGTGAAAATCCATGTTACTACGGGGTCATTAATCAGATTATTGGGACAGCTACAGCGAGTCCTAATCTTACTTTGGCATCCTCTGAACCACCCTTGTTGTCGAATGTGAATTAATGAGCAAGTCTGCTCTTTTATCCTTTCCTTCGATGAAACACGTTTAATTGATTTTGCAGTTTCCATCGCGATATGTTTGATCTGCATAAATCAATTCCACGTCAATTACCGATTCTGTCGCGCCGATCCGCCCAACGTGTCGTTCACTGTTTTTATTTCTTATGACGGCGGTGACTATTTGGAAATAGCACGGACGTTAGGTAATCTATAATATAAATGTGTCTAAATAATGTCCAATGCATATTCATAGCCATTATAAATAATAACATATATTTTAGGTCGATAGATGACGAGATTTAAAAGGACGATAACGAGAAATATCTCTTTATTATCGTGAACAACAGTTATTAGAGAATTGAATCTAATGGAACAATCATTTGCGTAATGCATAACGTAATTTTATAATGAAGTTTGATGTTTATTTCCTTCATAGCCAACAAATTACTTTATCATTACGAAGTCATTATTATATTATTTCCGTATCATATTATGTCCTTCTAGTATCACATATTTCAACAATAAGACCTATTCAAATGAATATTAATACAAAGAAAAATACGTAAATTTGGTTGATATTTGCTGTTTTGAATGCTTGCAAGGTATATTTCTAATGGCTTATATATGATATATGAGGACTTGAAATGTTTAAAATGAGTTAAAATTTCAAATCCATCAATAGAAAATAAACTTTTCTTTGATAAAGATAGCGAACTGCTTACTCTAACTTAAAGTTTCTTTTGAAGGAGAAATAAACGAAACTAAAAGCAAGAAATAAAAGAAAGCTTCTCTTACCTTGTCTAGTACAATCAATTTGTACCTTACCACCTTCTCAACAGAGCAGTTCAACTCCACGGATAATTAATTTTTAAGTGATTGCACTGCTTTTTGGAATGATTGTGGGAAAACTGACCTTTAATGGTCATGACTAGATGCGTTAAAGGATTTGGGGGCCAGTGAAGGTTATAAAAGGTTAGAAGGAAAAGATTGAGGGAAGTCTGAGAAGATAAGATTGAGTCCTACGAGGGCTGTCAAAATATACGGATGAGAAGTTTTCCGTCTGAGATGCGGGCGGACAATGGAACTCCGAATCGTCTCTCACACAAAATCTCATTCCGTGCACATCCACTCATGTGGCTAAAAGACAATTCAGTTAATTTAGAACACACTTATTTGCCTAACTGTAAGCTAATTGGTCTATTTTCAAGGAAATCCAACAATGATCATATAGTGTTAATTTCCCCATTGCTAGCTTTTACTGGGTTAAAGCTCTATTGATTTTAGATGAAAAGATTTTGATGAAAAATTCACTCTATCATTAATTTCTTGTCTGAACAATGCATTCATTAAATTATATATTTAAAACATTTCATCGATTGATCATAATGAAAATAAGCGTTTAAATTACTCATTTACTTTTAATACTTATTAAAAACAAAAGACTACGTCTGAAAATCATCTTCAGAACTGTTTTCCTCGTTTTATATGATTACATACATACCTTTCAAATTTTTTGATATAATATGTTATTTATTCTTGGCTATAGGATATTTGTTTAACAGACTTTCCATTTAGTTTCACTTTTAAGAATAGATTTCCCCAAAAAAGAAAACACGATCGAAAATTTCCAAATGTATTCAGTTTATCAGAAGTTTCAAGTTTCCGAATAAAATTACCCTTAAAAGGTCAAACAAGGACACTGTATGGTTGATATTGAACATAACATATTTTTCAACTCATAAGAAATATTTCCTGACATTTTAACGCTAAAGAACTCATTCCCATTTTTTCGTCACTTTTTCATTGAAATATTGTTTCGTATGGGTAGTGTATTTGGTAGTAACAAATGAAATACAACTTACAGTGAAATAATATAAATTACGTACATTGCATATAAATTTATATAATATGTTGTGCAGTATTAAAAATTAATTAATAGAATATTTCTGTTACAAAAAATGTTTGAATATTCTTAATGAACCCAATCTCCTTAAACATCTTTATACCCTCTTCAACGAGGATGACTCTATCTTACGTAAACATTGTCCCTCCTAATTATTTCTTCAGCTCAGATCCTATATCCGCTAATGGAAATTGTATAGTGCGTCTTAATTGACCCTTGAAGCAAGAAACCGCCCATTCTATCCTCGTGATCTCGAGGAAGTCACGTTTTTAGCACGATCATCCACGATCTGTCAATATTCGCCCACTTCTTATGTCTTATTTCCTCTCTTTTTTATCGATTCCTCAGTATCTCGTTCGAGGAAGGACGAAAGGAATTCGAAGAGGTCGCTGTAAAATAAGGGAGTCGTAAAAACATTCAAAGCAAAAAGAACGAAAGGCTTTTTCCTCGATAAATTTGAAAAAGGCGATGTAAAGGTAAGAGAAATAAATATAAATGAACGCGAGGCGTTTCTGAAAGCGCAGTTGGAATAAAGGCATCTGTGGATGTGTCGCTTTACGGAAAGAACAAAAACCTTGGAATTCGTCTGAATATGGTAAACTGACGGATGGTTTTATTTCCTTCGCTCACTCGATCATATCCGCTTTTCTTTCATATTCAATTCATAAGAGAGAGTCTTGGCTGACGGCACTATATCCTGAGAGATTTCTGCGCAAGAAAACTAGAGAAGGAATTCATGTCCGCATACGATATACACCGCGCTCTCGTGATACGGTATTCAAATAGGATGATATATGAATATTACATGGAGCAATTTTATAAATTCACCTTAATTTTGCTAATGTTTTACAAAATAAAAATATACATTTAGATGTAGCCATTTTCAGGAGAGCTCAGAGTTTTCTTCAATTACTTTTTGGATATTTCTTTCCAGTTCTTTCTTTTACAATATATCTTGCTTCTTCTATAAACACTTAAGTAACTTAAGTTTGAATTACTTTTACATTTTTCATTTAGTCTAAAAATAAAATAATCAAATCAAATAATTGTTTAGGCATGGAGGAATGAGATTAAAGACACGTATTATTAGATACATACATGTATCTAATAATATATACGTATATTAGATACATACATGTATCTAATAATATATACGTATATTAGATACATACATGTATCTAATAATACGTATCTCATATACTTAAAGTTAGGTTGTATTATTTGTTATTATAAAACTTTGTGAGATTTTATATATATTGTTGATTTATTGATTATAAATTATTGATCAAACTGAAATATGAATTAATTTGAGAAGATTTTCATCCCATTGTCAAAATAAAATTTGAATAAATAAAAGATGACAATAATTAGCTCAAAGGAAAATATTACATTTTTAGCTATAAAGTTATTAAAATAAATTCAAAATTTTAAATGTTATGTCATAATATTCCATAATAATTTTCTTCTTTCTTAATTTCTTCCGAAATAAAAAATCAAGTAATTTTTAATCTCTTTTGAATGTTCTCTATTTATCTAGAATATGTATTTATATTTTTATATTAATCATGAACTTAATATTAAGTGCGGCATTAAATCAAATACATCTATATTAAAAAGATGAACACAATTATATCTTCAAATATCATCCTGTCTTATTTTATACACTTTTAAAGGTTCATATGCATATAAAAAATTCCTTGAAATCCGTATGTGTAATATGAAATTTTATGGATGTATTCATGTATTGACTTTGATTAAATTATCACATCTTAGGATAAAGGTAAAGATGAATGAACAGAAGTCGTTTATATTTTTTACTAAATATGTCTCTATCTATTTACTTTTAATCGAAGAAGATGTTTACCTGAAACAAAAAGAAGAAAGCTATAAGCTTCATAATCATTCCAATAATCCCCATCCTCTATAAAAAACTGATTCTCTGCATTTTTTCTTTCGCGTTCAGATTGTTCAACGTATCATCTCGCGGAAGGGGAAAACGAGCGAGGATTAAACAAGGGGCGGGTCGAGAGAAATCCGAGTTTTCCCGCACCAATTCCGAAATGAAAACCCATCTGAAGCCATTTGCACAGCTCCCATTTATGCAACGGAAAGCCTTCCTTTTAATAAATCCGTTAAGTAGATAGAAGAAACCCACCCCTCTCCAACATGCACTCCCGGAAATGCCTGGAATGAAAGCACATGTCCTTTTCCATTAGGAACTAAAATGCTTAAGCGTCCCGTTTTACTGGTGTGTGTTCTCGGATGCAATTTACTCCCGCGACGAGGGAATCCTTAAAAGTTCCTCCGTCCTAATTCAAAAGGTCCGTGGGTATATATTTCAAAGAGGCCTGCATAATAAATAATGGAAGTAACCGGAAAGAGCGTCGTGTATAATTACCGGGGGCGATGCACGTACCCATCCGTCCCTCTCCGCATTCTTCCACTCGCGAGCGAATTTTTCATACGCTAACCCTATGCGGAGATATCCCTTTAAAAAAAAAAGAAAATCTCTTTTCGTATCGTGGGGAAAACAATGCTTACGGTGGCACCGAACGCAAAATACTTTCAGCGCGATTCCT
The DNA here is from genome assembly GCA_020796165.1 of Pantala flavescens. Taxonomy (NCBI): domain Eukaryota; kingdom Metazoa; phylum Arthropoda; class Insecta; order Odonata; family Libellulidae; genus Pantala; species Pantala flavescens. Next base: position 28,498,903 of record CM036878.1, read on the forward strand.
GTATATTTTCCCGGACTTAATTTCTCCCTTCTTTTTTTTTCGGGCGCGTATATATGCTCCGTCATAAATTAATCTTCTTCGTCGACTAATCCAATTCATTTCACTGTTTAGCGTTACTTTCGCTGCCACGAGTTAAAAGTGAGCTCTTTCTTTAATTCACGCGGAGAATCGGGAAATGTGAGCGGAATGATTTGAGACACGAAAACAAAGGGTGTGTTTTAAATAAAAAAACGTGAATAAGGAGCGCATGAAGAATGTTTTTAGGAGGAATTTATTGTACAAAAATGAATAGAATTTATGTTTGTAATATAAACGCGGAGATTTCAATCCGGAATCTAATTGATTGTCCTTGAATTGTCTAATAGAAAAAGCTTTCATTTAGATAAAATGTTAGAAATTAAACCAAATTAGACTATATTTTATAGACTGAAAACTATTTTTAAAATATAAGAGCATAATTTTTTACATTTTAATTGTAGATTTCATCATGTATCTATCAGTCATACCCAAAAGAATGGCATACACTAATATAAATAATGAAATCAATATTAGAAGGCGTGACTTCGGGGAAAGCCGTAGTATAATGAAAAAACTTTGTAATTTCCACAGAAAATTTGCTTTACTAGCGACCGGTATCGCAATTTAAAGAAGATGTAATTTAAAATTACGAAACCAGTCGCTAGTAAAGCAAATTTTCTTTGGCATGTACAAATTTTTTTCCAATATAATAAAAACTAACTAAGTCTGATAAAAATACTGACTCCAGTATATATTCCTTATATATTATTCAATTATTTTCATGATCGATGGGCTTGTGAATTTTAAATGTCTTAAAGTCATTTATTACTCATTAATATTTACAAATCAGTGCAATAGATTAAACGAAAAAGGGAAGTTTTAAATCACAATAACTGAACCTCTAAAATATCTTTTAAAAAGTAAAAAAATTAACTCGATATTTTTATGAGCCTCCAACCTTCGTATATATTAATATCTACCTGTTCTTTACAGCATATACGTTCAGTTTCACACAAACGTTACCGCACTCTTGCGCATGATAGACAGCTCGATCCACCCCCCAAAAACCCAGCACCCATCCAACCTACGATTTTTCTTTCCTTCCTCGTCACTACTCCCGAACTTCGTGGGAATTTCTTAATTACGTACTCTCCCACTTGCAGTTTTTCCTTCCTTTTCCCATCACTCACCCCCCTCTCCCGTACCTCATCCGTATAACCCCCCACCTCCCCTCCAAAATCCAACCCCTCCCCTTCCGATGGCAAGGGCTGCAGGAGACGCTGAAGAATGTGGCGTCACCACCACTTGCTCTGTCACCCGTCTCCACCTTTCCAAACCCCTTTTAGAGACCGGAAATATAGTGTCCTACTTCCATATGGAAGCGGAGTGTGTGTAACGGCCTAAAGGGGAAGATAAACCAAAAAGATTCGTGGAGAAAACAAAATCGAATAGATAAGAGTGAGTGCGGTGGTGGAAAGCTTATGGATTGGCCGGGGGAAACGGTTTGAAACGTATGGTATAGGGGAATGCAGTGGAGGTATTAGAAGTGACAGCGGGTGGAAGTGTTTGGGGAGAAACTGAGATTGTAGATAGAGGGCGTAAAGAAAGACCTTTCGGGTTGTGGCCATCCAATGGAATGCATGACGCACGATGGGATTTTTGGGCACGTGCTGCGTAACAATGGTACAAACTCCCGTTTAGGAATCATGATAGATGTATGGGCAGCGTGAGCACGTACGTTTACTAAGTATTAGTAGAGCTAATTGAATTCTCGTTTTCTCCAGCCATAGCTATCAATTTCGATGTTTAACGCTGCGGTAATGTATTCAGTATACTTGCATGGTTTCTCAGGCTGCATTCTTGAAGCTATCGATTACTGTACAAGTACTCATTTCCTCTTAGCTTCAGAGGTTTCTCTGTAATATATCTGTGATTTCACCTCATGTTGAACCGAGTCTTCAACGATATGGAATGATCTTTTGACTTTACGTTTTGAAGCCCCAAATTAATTTAAAAGAATTTTCGATGTGATCTACTGCAGGAACTAATAGTTCAATAAACTATTGATATTTAATCAGAGGTTTTTAGGAGCTTATATAATTCATTGCTACATTTAGGGTAGCTGATTATCGAAAGTTTGTAGATATTCATTCGTTTGTAGGTAGGTATTCATTGGCTGGATTAGAGGTACTCAACTTTCAATATACAAGAGCGACTAAGTAATAGATAATATATAATGAACAGTTTTTTGGTAATATCATTCTTTATTTAATTTATTATATGCATGATGTTTTATAAAATGTAAAAAGTAAGGATTCATTAATTATCAAATCTCATACCGTCCACATTGTAAAACAATGTCCCCATTTATTCTCAGAAGTGTGATTTCTTCCTTCACTATGATATTAATCGAAAATAAGACAATACGACACTGAAAAATGTCTCTGAGCATCCAATTTATACTTATTTGCTTTAATATTAAACAAGGATATTTAACCCTTATTCTAAATATAAATGAGATTCAGCAATTCGTATCTTATTAAATAAAAATGATTTCTTTCGAATAAAATACACTTTTTATGTTGTAAACATATGATAAGAAGATAAATTTCGAATACTGTTTTTATTAAATCATTCAGATTCTCATAATCATTTGAATTAAAACAAAAATTACGGAAATTGCAAGTAATTAAAAGGCATTATTTCTGTGCTGGGCTAATTATTTAGCCGCAGGTGTCTAGGACGAGCTTTTAGAGAGAATTATTCAATAAATTAACTTATCTTCTTTGAAAATGAATTAATAAAATATTTTGACTTTTTAGCACAACCGATTTGAGTTGAATGTATTTCTCTAATGCCATACATATTTTTTTAAAAACGATTTTTATCAGAAAACTGATGTCAAATATTTTAATTCTTCTTCTTGATAATCAATCTTACGTTATTTATTAAAGATTTAGCAATATTTCGCTATTCATTGTTAAATTTAATGATCTCTCTTAACAAGGAAATACCTTGCAGTTTAAATAAATTTTAGCTAATTTTTTTAATTATAAAAGTACAATTTTAATCTAATATGACTGACGGAAAAATACATTTCTTTTTAAAAAACATTTTTGAGTAATTATTTTTCGTTTATAGACATTTTGGTCTAGCATATTTCATGATCAATCTAAGGATATTCATACCTCTCGTTTCGTGAATTGAGTGAAACATTCGTCACACAAATAGGTTTCCCATTTCCCCTTGAAGGAACATTGCCTGTCCTTTATGCAGTCTACGTGTAGCGCTTTGCAACTGCTACACCGTGTTTGAGTGTCTATCCGAATTTCAACGCATCAATCGTGGATTCTTCCACTCGTGGAACGAAGTTGGCGCCGTCCAAGTGGTGTCGTTTTGAAAGGGACTGCACTTGACTCATTCGAGTGCTACTTTGATGAAGTATTTACGACACGAACAGAAAGCGACTGTGCTTACTAGATACCGCGAAAAGCATTTTTTAGTCAGGAGCTCTCGGTGGTGGAGACTATACGATCTAGATTTATGGTTGAGGTTTTTTAATCACACGAAAGAGTGGTGGATTTTTTGAAAGATTTCGAACGTTTAGCGAGGAATTATCATATTTCATTGACAGTGTTAGAAGGAGATATTTTATCGCTATTCGTTGTTGGAGTGTAAATAAATTGAGAGTACAAAAGAAAGAATGATTACCTTTGTTACAATAAAATTTCACATCTCATTATAATTGCTTTATTATATTATAACAAATTGAAATTGAACTAAATTTTGTTAAAATATATAGAAAACCTATATATACGTGTAAATAAATGTTTTAAAAATACATTTTCTCAAACAGTATACACGTATAAGAATGATAGGCTTACAGCTCAGAAAATAATTATTTATTTTTAACTCCTAAAATCGAATTGCTTTTGAATGTAAAACAGTATTCGTAATAAAATATTTCTAATTTATGATTTTGAACTTAAATCTTGGTTGTTTACAATTTAAATTTTAGTTCTTAAAATGTATCATTACGTAATTATAATTGAATATTGTTGGAGATTAAATCTTTCTGTACAACCTTATTATTGAACACCGTTCATTGATGATGAAAAGATTTCTACACCTCACTTCTTTTTTCACTCGAAAGCGTGAATGGATTTATAGAAAAATATGAAAGATAAATTACGGAAAGAGATGAGCCATGATGAAGTGACTTCCCACGCATAGAGAAAAGAAATGAAAATTACGAATATTAACTTTCAAAAATGGCAGCTGTTTTCACTCGTATATGAAAGATGAATAGCTGGAATGACGTAGGTAGCATCACGTGACACTCTTTCCCTAGGATTGCCATTTTTCATCCTTCGTCACGTCATAGGTTCCACGCCATTCGTAGCCACCAGGGTATCAAGTGCTCGTCGAGAAAAGCCGAGGATATTCTACTTAATAACGAAGACCCCAGCGATACGGGGAGTTTTTTTAACTATCCATAAATAAGCCTTCTACGATAATATTCACGAAAAAGTCTTATCGTGCAGAGACCAAGTTCGCTGATACTTCAAGACTTTAAAAACGATATTTTTCAGGATGAACGATATTTCGAGACTCGTCGTTTTTAGGCGGGAAAATCCTAGGCGTATTCTCCATAAAATCCTTGGGCGAAATCCCTTTCTAGCCTACTTTCGCGAAATATGGGAAAGTAGTTGCTAGGATATTGGAAATCTGTTTACGCTGGAGTGTGTGTTTGTGAGCGGCCTTCATCGTTTCTCTTCTTGAGTGACGCTAAGCAGCGATGCCAAGTTACCGTCAACTAGTTTGGATGCTTTATTTACTTACGTAAATCCAAGGCTTAAGTACGACGATACAGAATCCAATCTAATTTAATCCTATGGCACCTTCGTTATTTGCCTATCGATGTGTGTATCGATGTGCCTGAGGGTGTGTAAAATATATTTTTTAATGAAAAATAAATTTTAAATTTATTATTTAAATTTCCGGAAATTTTTCTTTTTATAATTTATAATTTCTCGTTCTAAAAAGAAGAATTCTTTGCTCATTAATGAAGTGTTTTACATAGTTAAGAGGTAACGTTGACGATTAATACGTTGAATATTAATAAAACTTTAAAATGTATCTAAAAATTCGATGATTGTCTGTCTTTTATCCTAGCCTTGCAAATTAATAAATAAAATAATAATTAAATCATAAATAAATATGAGAATATGTATTTTCGTATAATATAACGCATTTGACTCGTGTAGTTTAATTTGAATTTTAAAAAACAGAAAATTCAAAGGCCGTTTGCAATAGATGGAAATCTCTTCACCACGGATTATTATAATGTGAAAGAGGAAGATCTACGCATTCCAAAGTTGAGTATTCTAATCAAAAATTCTCTTCTGAAAATCCTGCGCTTTTCCTTAAACACCATACACTATTATAACATGTAATATAAAAATATGGTGAAAGGTATTTAAATATAATTATATAATGAGCCTTCAATTCTATTCTCCCCCCTAGTTTCACCTTGTGAGAAGTTCATCTCAACTCCCTCTTGTCTTCGTCACTCGACAATTACTCATTCGTATTCATCTTTCATCAAATCCCTTGTGTTATCCTTTCTGAATTTCTCCTTACGTCATTCCCTTTGCTTCCCACTCACGTTCCCTTTCTTTTTTTGCACCTCTTTTCTTCCTTAATTAAATATCTTCTCACCATCTGTTTTACTGAGTACACCCGCACAACTATTTTCGAGATGGTGAATTGCATACGGAATGATCAGTTGTAATTTATAGAAAAAAGGTAAGAGAAAACATTTAAATACATATCTTTTAACGTTTTCATGGTTTCTACAGTGAGCTCTAAGCTTTGCGTTAAAGGGAAAACACATTACTTTTTGCTCGTAATAACTAGTTTTATCAATATTATCCTTGATCAGAGAATATTTCATAGTATGTATACGCTTAAACTTATGAGAGGTACTCCTCTTTCCCTCATTCGGTGAAAACTATTTAAAATAATAATTTATAATAAGTTATATTCCTCTATACCGCATTCAAATGAATAGCGAAACAGTAGTTTTATTATATTACTACTATGGATTGATAATTGATTGAAATATCTCCTTGAAGTCTTTCACTTATTTTGTCATTTTTACTTTTCTCCAAGGTTCTTAAAAACTAATCACAACATTTTGTTTTAAATTGATCAATACGCCGAATTGCATTTATTATTAATTTTTCAACCTCTATGGATCAGTATGAAATTAATTTTAATTGATATTCAAAATCTTATTCGAGAATCTAACAAACTTCACATTCTACTTGATTTTATTATTTTTCGGGATGAGATAAATTCCTCCGCCATAATACAAACAGATTAAATGTTCCCATTTTAAAGGATCAGTAATAACATTCATAAAGGCAACTCCTTTCTAGCTATCAATCCATCAGAAGCGTGCTACTTATTGATTAGATAGGCTAGGTTCATCTCTCTAGTCCGCAAACTTTTTAATCCAATTCCCACTGTTCTGTAGGCCATCATTTTTCTCGAGCTCCTTTTAAACCGGTAGAATCTCCTTCTTTCCCCTAAATTATTTACCTTTCGTATCCCTTTATGTTTCCTAATGAAAGGCTGCCTTAATTTATCTCAATTTAAACCTTATTTACGACTCGATCCCAAGTAAACCTCCTTTCTTACCCAGATTACGCTTAGATTTTGTCTTTATTCTCACTACTGGTTTTATGCCTCCCGAAGACAAGAAAATTTCATGTTCTACATATAATATAATGATTTCATTTTTGAGATGAGATTATGTATTTTAGGATGGAAAGAATTTATCAATATAATAATCAATATTTATACATATATACTTACTTTCTGTAAATTTTAATACGAAATCATTTTTTGATGCTAATTAATACGTATTGGTCTGATAATAACCCACTCATTCGTCATTTTAGACACTGCGTTTAGGAATCTGGACGGTTTTTCCTAAACCATCATCTTTTAATCTGATGAAATCCTTCTTTCCGCCTTTATAAAGAATTCAATTATTAGGGAATCAAAATTTTGAAGGATATTTGATTATCCCCTATGGAGTTTTAAAGGGTATGGGAATTCAAGAAGACTAAATTTTTAATTGTCGATTCAATGTTCAACAAACTACAATATTTGACATAGGTCTTCATGAGTAAATAGATTTAAAGGTATCTTAGACGAGTCGTTTCAAGAACTCGTTATTTGCTTGAACTGTACGTGACAATGATATCTTAGAAGATTAGACTGTACTGGGTGTACCCCTTTCCGCACACCATAAAACGATTTGCAGGTTGTATATTAGATTATAATATTTAGAAATTTCTCACTATAAAAATGCGATAGCAAGAAATGGGATAGGAGCAAATTTTCAACCCTACAGATTCCCTTTAAAATGTTCTATCCGTTATTCGATGCCTTGTTCATGAGATGATAAAGTTCAAATTTCAGTATAAGATAATTTCTTAATATATTCTTTCAATTTCATTTATTATGTTTTTCCTATTTCTTATGTTTTTCCTATTTCTTATCATTCACTGATTTCGAGAACAACTCTAGTTGATACCCTGAGTGCCTAAAAGTATTGATAGAGTAAAAGTAGGAAAATTAATTAAAACCTCCTAAAACTTAATATTATAATGTGTCTCATATAAGAAGGTAACAATCAAGGTAGAAAGATGTACTTTCTTTAAAATCACTTGTTATGGATATATCTCTAATGAATACGAGCTAAGAGAGTTCTTGCTTTGGAAAGGGGAACAAGTGCTTCCAACATACTAAGCAAACACGTAAATGAATAGACTGATATATTCCTTATGAGTTAATTTAAGAATGAGAAAAGAACGAATGATCATACATACTACTTTAACATACCTAAAAGCATGCAGCTGGACAATCAGACTACGAGTTTCTGCAGATGACTACTCCTTTTCTCATTCTAACCATACTTTTGCCCGAACCTTCTTTAAGCCATTCTTATCTTCAGTTCCCTCTTTGGAATTATTCTCTCCACTTCCAACACCCTAAAGGAGCTTTTTCAATCAGAAGGTCTCTCTCACGAGACCACCTGACCCCTTAAAGCAGCCGCGTGTTATTTTAATCTCGCTTTTCATCTCTTTCACCTTTCTCCCAATCTTCCTCCCTATTCATACAATTTCAACTGCTCATTTCTTTCCATTGTTTCCCTGTTTCCATAGAAACGCCCATCGATAGTTCTCTGTTAAACGCTTCGATTTATAATTCCTATCGCGCTAAATAAGATAGCGTTTAAATACGAGATGGAAAGTAGATCCCGAGGGATATTGATCTGAATGGATCAAAGCGCATAGCGCAGAGGTGCGGCGTTCGGTCCGTGCTCACAGAATGGATGCGCTCCTTTGTGATATTCTTCCAAATGAGAGGGAAATCAAAGTTACTCGATTGCTCTATATAGATAGTCAATGATGCAATATTACGGCCATTGTACTATTAGTGTGTTTTAAGAGGAATGTTACCAAGTATTTGAGAAGTATTTTCTTAAGTTTAAATACGGGATCTTTAAATTAGATGTTCTTGTGTGATTCAATACTAATTAAACTTATGTTAGAGCAACAAATGTAATATGTATTGAGTATACTTTAAAAGTCTTTTTATCTATGATGAGAATAAAATTTCTATTTTCAAATAACTATCATTGTAATCTTTCTTCTAGGTAAATTTAAAATAAAGCTTTAAGAATCTCGTTGAAATTGAATCCCATTTAGACTGGAGCAATGTAATTAAATTATTCCATAGGATTTCATGAATCATTTAAAGATCAATGTGCCCAAATTTCATAGACGTTAGTCATTCTGAATATTTAAATATGGCGAATCCTTTCATTGCTAATGAGTAGATATTTAGGATAAATTATTATAGTAGTATTGAACAAGGTAATTTAACAAGTAATAGCTTAGAAATTTTTATTTTTATTTCATAAACCATAATACTATTACTAGATTATATTACCTGTACTTTATTACTAGGCGTGTCTTATATTTACTATTATGAAACGTTCTTTATAAAATACCTAAGGGAAGAAAATGAGCCTCCATTCATGTTTACGAGGTCATTCTACACAGCTTTTACTTCTTGATACTCCATTGCAATAATTACCTAATGTATTTAGCTCTCTTTAACTTTATCAAGGTTGAGCTTCATTTAATATTAAATCCCACTAACTTCCTACATTTTCAATTTACTAGCGCTTGAGATGTAAAATGTACATTACCTGGCGCCTAATGGCATCATAAATTCCAGGACATTTCTCTTTATTTCTACAAAGATTTACGATAAGTTTTATGGAGGAAAAAAAGATTTCGTTTTAGCTGATCTTTCTAAACTTTCCCTATCTTCTTTTATTTTCTCTCGAATCATTAGCTTCTGTTCTCTCACTCTCTGGAGATTACCGCATTTAGGGTGATGATAATTTAGAATTGTTCTTATGGTGTTATATTTATCATCATCATGATACTTATGAGGTGTTTTAGCGCTTTTACTCATCTACACATTTTAGAGTTTACACTTAGGTAAATGAATCTTACTTTCAATCAATTAAACGGAAATAAAGGGGATGTAGTTCAATTCTACTCTATATCTAAGGTCAAAATCCTTCAATTAGTTTAATGTAGTTAATGTTAGTTTAATGCACCCAATACATAATGGTATTAGTAAAATAGCACCAGGAATCTGTTCCATTCTTTTAATTTCAAATTGCTGTCTATTTAGATCCCTTCTAAACTCATTTTTTCGTTTGAATTTCTTTCCAGAAAATTATATGGAGTATAGTAATATATATTAACTTATTGAACAGTAACTAAGTATCATTTCCATTTAATTGATTAGCGACAATTTTTCTTTCACATACGGTAATTAAAAAAATCACCTAATCCTATATGAACATTCATTGGTTGGTACGATATTTAAGTATTGATACAGACAAGTATGTACTTTTTCCGTATATGAACGAATGAATTCCGAGAAATATATAGATTTTAGTAATTTATAATTAAAAAAGGTGTACTAACTTACTGCTAAGAATTAAAGCCAGTTTTTTATATTTCTGTAATATTGTAAAATATTATAAGTTTTATAACAATTTGTATTATGGCTACCTGTATGAGAACCGTGGCAATGAAGAGTTTCGCTAATGGAAAGCATTTACTTATCTCTAATATCCTCCCTAAAATCTGAGAGTGACTGCTTTGGTTAGTAAATTGATTCTTTAAGGTCTATTATGATGTGTTGTAAATCATTCAAAGTGTTTAACACGCTTGGTTCATTGCATAATTTTATTTTGCATTTAAGCAATACTTACGTTTAGTATACTCGTATAGTAAGTTAATGATATCAAAGCTATTGCACCGTGAGTGGTAGCCTGTGTATATGCAGTATAGGAATGTAACGAAGGATAAAAGGGTCGTGTTAAACAAGGAAAAAGGAGTTATCGAGAGGGAGCCAAAGAGGAAGGGAAAAAATTGGGCGTGGCAAGAGTGGGAAGGAGGAGGGAAATATGCGGGCACGAAAAATATTTGGTTAAAGGTTTTAGGGGAGTGCGAAAACTATGGGATCGGCGCGAAGATGGGAGCCTTTGATGAAGAATCGCCGGAAGAGGGCAAAAGATGAGAGTGCTGCTGCTTCTTGGGAGTTTTCGTGGGAGGGAAGTTTTTGGGGTCGGAAAAAATGGTTATTGGCGTGGATGTTTGCGCGGACGGAAGGATGGTAGGAATTTCCACGGCGATTTTTCTCCTCGGCAATGACAAATTCCTCGCCTAAAAGAGTGGGTAACTTAAGGCTGAAATTTTTTAATATCCCTCCTCAAGGCGAGTCGTGTTCTAGATGTCGTACCATATGCATGGATAATGCACCCATACATATCGCTCTGTACGGAACGGTCGATTATGTTCTCGAGGCATCGTACGTTTTCGGAATCGCTGGACATAAGGGTTATGACGCATCCATTCAATATCCTCCGAAGAGAAGGGAGTTACGTTGAGATCGTTTTCTGTGTAGTTATCCCTTGATCTATGGAATACTTTTCTTTTTAATAAGGGACTATTGTTTACTTGTTTATGTTCTTTCTCGGGTCGAATTGTGTTGCTTTATAGTTATTGATGATGTAAAATAACTACAATTCTTTATTTCTTATTCAATAAAGTGAGATGTGTATAGAGCTATCGTTCTGTAGTTATCTGAGATCGCTACGCACTCATTGTCAGTAAAAGTAATGTGTCTCTTGATTGTTAATTAAGAAAATGATCACAAACCTTAAATATTACTCGATTTAAAGAGTGTATTTCTGATAAATAGAAATTGATAGATTAAAGATTCTCTTGGTAATAAATACTGTTTAGAAGGACCAAATTTTTTGATACGCAATCAAAGAATTTACATTTACTAAGGTAAAAGGTTTTTAATTATCGTAAGTTTTTTTTTGAATATCAGATGATGATTAACAGTTTGGCTTAGGTTTCTTTGAATCTTATTTTTGATATAAATATGATTAATAAAAGGCAAAATTACTTGTGCTTTTTTATCTTTTGAGGAAGATGAGAAAATATATCGAGAGAGAAAGTTTATTTAATTATTCACAGTTATTTGTAATTGGATGAAGTTATTGCTATTTCATAAAAAAACAAATAGTGAGATCCCAACTGGTATTATTTTTTGTGATGATAATCTTTTAGATCAGTTTCATTTTCAATAAATAACATTTTAAAAATTATTTTTGAATATTTCAATGGATATTTAAAAGAGGCAAATAACCTGCTATGCAACTAAAGTTGAAATGAATCAATTTTTATAAACCTATTTTCTTATCTGGATTTTGTGACCTATTCATATAATTATACTTAAATGCCGTTATATACGCGAAATAAAGGCTAAATGTTCTGTTCTGTCGTTTAATTTCTTTTAACTCAAACCAAAGTATCTCTTGTAATAGTGCCTTCGTACCTTAATTAGCCTCCCTCACATAAATAAGCACATAGTCATAGGATAGGGTTTCAGTAAGGTAGCTTCGAACAATTTATTCTAAATACCCTAATTAACCCTCCTGACATAGGTAAAATGGTTCATATGAAGAGTGTCCGTTAAGGAGTTATAAACAATTTACTTTTAACACACTCAATGAAGATAAAATTCCAAAGCAACGCATATTTAAATATCGAAACTCAGGTATCGTTTACGTAAAACCGTTATCGTTGATGAAATTAATTAAGAAAAAATTCCGAAATGATGCGTAACTAAACACTTTCCTCTTTCGAGTGGAAGCATCCGAGGAATTCGAAACTCTGAAATTGGGCAAAAGATGCCGAAATGGGAACGCCGAGTATAAAGTGCCCACGAACGGAACATCGCGGAATAAAAAAAAGAGGGAAACTTTCATGAATTCTTTCTCGCGGAAAGCACCTCTTTAATTATGAAAACCCTATAAGGAGAAGGCCATCATTTGGGTGGGAAGGGGCAAATCGGCGAAGAGGACAACGATGGGCGATAAAGAAACGCATTTACGTTAGATTTCCATTAGAAATGCAGGAGTTGGAGAGAAAGAGGGCATTGGCGACGTGGTAAAAGAAGGAATGGGTTCATAAAGTGCCATAGACGCTTTACGATGAGGAGTTTAGGGGAATGCTGCTAAAGGCGGCCATATTGTCATTGGCGCTGTAAAGAGGAGGAGGGATTGTAGCAAAGAAGACATGGGATACAAGAGAGGAATGATAGTCGAAGTATTTAGAGGAAGCCAATTCTTTGTCTCTTTCGCAACACGGTTGAACCCGAAGCGGCGTTGGATAAGGAGGAGAACGAGTTTCTTTTTACTGACTTAAACAATGATACAGACATCGAATCTGGGCTTCGAGGTCTATTATTTTATTTAAATTTTATTATATTCTATAAATCCCTTTTCATCACTAAAAATTATGCTGGGTAATATTCTCACGTACTTTACGGATGAATTAAAATTTCATGTAACTTATTGTTTGATCCTTTGCTGAGGTGGTAATACTTTTCAATCCTTACCTCTTTTAATCACATTTTCACGGCATTAAAATCACTGTTACAAGAGAAATATATTATGAAGAATTTGGAAAGTAAAAAGGATGAAGTTCTTGTCTTTTAAAATCAATCGATGAAAATAATAGACACTTAATGGACGAGTAATTAATTTTTGTCCACAGAATTATCATAAGTTAAACTTTTAAGTTGATTTAGCACGAATTATACATATAAATCACTTTTGTGTAAGATAATTTTGAAAGCTAAGCTAAACATTTGAAACGAAACAATGAATAGTATGACGTAAGTAAATTAAGTGAAATGTGTATGAATGTCATAATTACTACATTGATAGACCAAGTTCCTTTCATTGACAATTTATAGTAGTTTCCATAATGAAGGAGTAAATTGGAATTCTTTTCTGAAAAACGTACAATCTTTTACAAATTTTCAGTTCTCGTCTTCATCCAAAAACCGGTCATAAGAGGAGAGTGTTTCATTACGGTCTAATAGTTGAGTTTTAGCTCTTCATAGCCTAATATTAGCATTATATTTTTAATGCTCTAAATCAAAATCTTAGTTTAATGTTCATTCGTATCCTTTTCAGTAAAAAAAGTATTAGAATTAATCTAAAATATTTTCGTAATTAGAGAGTTACATATGTGCTCCTTACAAAGATATTCATGTCTCATTTAAAAGGTACAAGCATCATTCTCATACCTCTCAACCTTCCACTTTTGTCATAATTTTCTTAGAATAAATCCCAAAATGCTGCTCTTATCTTGGAATTTAAAGCAATTTGATTTATCGTAAAGGGTTGTGATTTTTACCGCAATTCAAGTGGAAATGCAGCAAATTAGCATCGCCCATAATGATCTTCAGAAAGCATTGGCTATAATGTGAAGGACACGCGGTGCTCCCTTACGTGCTTCGCTGTTCGTCATTCTGAAGGTCATGAATCTCTACTTTAAGAGATGGCGTCACTGGAAATAATGCTAGCATCAGCTGTTTTCAGCGACGAGACTTCATGAACTCCTCTTTATGGGTCTCAGCAACTTTAAGATGGAAGGCTTATCCATCTTCTCTCTCCACTTGGTTCTTTCCTACACTCTTATTCCGTTACAGACTTCGGAAAATAATTCGCCTAATTCTAACATCAAAATAACTACCGTAAGTTTTACTGCTTTCTCAAAATAATAAGTACATTTGCACTTATTGTTAGCGATAAACATAGTGGTGTGAGAATGACTAATTGATTAGCAGTTCGTTTAAGTTCATACTGAGTATAACTTTGCATATAGTCTTCACATTGATACTCTTAATTTTCGTGCTGTTTTTCATTCTGAATCATAATTTACGTATTTTTACCAATTTATTGGTTTTTCTGATCGAAGTTGAACCAATTCTTATGCGATTTGATAATTTTAAGAAGGAAATTTTATTAGTATATTATCTTTAAATGAAACAGATTTCAGCAATAAAACTGAACAACGATTATTATAACTATCGTTTATAGTGAATGTGAATAAACGAAAACTCGTTTGTCTTTCCTTTGAAAATTAGTTTTCAGTATATGACTAGCTCAGTAATTTCGTCGATCATTCTGAAGATAAGTAACATAGTGAGGGCCAAAATATTATTGAATATAATGAAGTGGGTTTAATCTGTGTAGCCTATGCAATTTTTGTTAGTTTAAAGGCGTATTCCATTTGTTTTAAAATTAATTATTGTTCATCTATGAAAAGAGTGTAGCAGAATTGGATTCATAAAAAAATAGTAAAGTAAAACCTTAACTTTAAATTTCTTATACGTCATTTTGATATTTTAACGTATTTTGCAATAAATTTGGACGGAATAATTTTACTACGTATATAAATACACCTGAACACAATTTTCTCTACTTTCCATTGTTTGCTTATAAAATGAATTATTCTTGATAAAAGTACCATTCAAGTATTATCAAATATGACACAAATATATCATAATGAAGTTACAAAACATAGATAATTGTAATTATGCTAACATTTTATCTATTAATTTAAATATTAAATAAATAAACCTACTAAGAAAGACAATATTTCCAAATATCTATTTGCTAACCTATTTTTAGAGGCCTTAGTCCATCAAAAGCACAGCGATAAAAGCGTCAAAATGATCGGATTTTCGAAACTCTCCCAAAAAGGTAATCCCATGGGAATGTAGTGGATGTTGACCAACTGAAGTTACGTAAAAATAATCCAGGTAAGTTCGCTGGGGTTTGAGGAATAGACCAACCGTGTCTTCATTAAACGTGGCCTGCATTGCTTGTAAACCCCTCCCTTTGGGAATCGGATGAGTGATGCAGGTCAACTTGGTCACCTCCGTTTTTAACGTTTGAGTAAGTGGGTCATCCAACTTGATTCACAGACTTATTTTTAAAGTCCTTTCCGAGATAAAGTGAGAGTTGAGTTTATGGGTCTCTTTCTTATCAACACTGTGTTTCACTATGAACATCTAAACTTAAAATTTAGGCTTTATTTCACCTACTTTAGTACTATAGCTGAATTTTTGTTCGAATTTATGTAAACTGCATCGAAAATTCATTTTTCTTTATTGCTTATTTTTCCACGAATTCGTCTCTTTGGCTATTCTTAAAAAAAGTTTATCATTCCATTAGTTCATCAGTAGCTGTAATAAAGATTAGAATATGTACAGAATATTGTAAATATAGGTAAGGTCATATATGTAAGTTTAAAGGAAGCAATCTCTAATTTCCCATCAGAATTAGTGTGTTTGAATGATAAAATACACCTTTAAGTGCTTCTCTTTGGCAATATGTATGGTATTAGGTCTTTAATTATCCTTTAAAAATCTTTTTAGATATTTAAGGTAAAATACTACTTTCGCTCACAAAAACTATTAAGAATTAGAGATGTACAAGATCTAAAGAATTAACGTTGATGTTAAAGAAAACGTCTTACAGGGGATGGCGGCGTATTCATAATCAATTAAATCATCATTCATTAATTATTATTAAACTCAATTCTCATAACCCTTTTCTTTCTTAACAAAAATTGTTTGAAAAAATTGCAATCTTTCCTCATACGATATGGATCTGATCACAAGTTGGAACATACAGGTATTATTAAACGAAACCAATTCTTAAG
This sequence comes from Pantala flavescens, assembly GCA_020796165.1. NCBI lineage: Eukaryota > Metazoa > Arthropoda > Insecta > Odonata > Libellulidae > Pantala > Pantala flavescens. Next base: position 28,515,123 of record CM036878.1, read on the forward strand.
GTACCATCGTCAGAAAAATTTAATTCGCAAAAAAGAGCATCCTAACTTATGAATAATTAAGTGGGTGTATCTCGCATGGCATTTTTGTGCCCTGAAGTAAAAAGGGATTGATCGGATGTTTGAGTCAACGAAACATTCGACTTTTAGCGCACGAACTGTAGTCGATAATCTCTCCCCCTCTCTTCCTCTTGTCCTGAAAAGAGAATCTCTCTGAAGCGGTTTTTCGGGTCTAAAATAGAGCGTGGGCGTTGGGGTCATTCCATTTTCTCACGTGGTGTTATATTACGTCAGAGTAAAAGGAGCAGAGGCTGCAAAGTTGGTGACGATGGAGGTGGGGAGGCGTCTTCTGGGAAAGAGCTCTTTTTATAAGCATCGACCCAAAGGGCCTCCTGCGTTACGGAGGCCAAAGAGGTAGTTTATGAACGAGTTATAGCTAATCATGCCCTCTATCGACGTGTCCTGTCCACACGCTTAGGAACGCTCACGAGGGAACTGCTCGTACCAAGTTAGACGTGTAAAGAGATACGAGTGGATGGGTGTGCATTACGAAAAGTTTGCTGTGACAGAATCAAAAGATCTATTTCTCTTTTCAACAACATTGTATATTGTTGTGTTTTATCGAATACTTGTACGTGCTTCTATATCCTAATTAAAAACAGTGTCGACGTAATATATTACCCGATCCTATTGAAGGAATCCTTAATGAATATAATTCTTTTCTGCAGATATCAAAATGAAGTAATATAGTAGAGTAATATAATCAAAGAAATCCAAGACATGATTTTATTAAATGCATTATTTTTCTGCTTTTATTGTTTCTATCGGTAATAAGGAGTAATTCACTTTACCAATTTCAAAAAGTATCTAAGAATATAATAATGAATTCAAAGGGAAATGACATATTGTTGCCCTTAACTTTTCTTATATTCTATGAGGATTAAAAAAACTACTAGAACCTTAGTAATGAAAATAATTTGTATTAATTTACATCTTTTTAAATAAAACCAGAAACTTGAATTTTCAATAGAAATTTAAATCCCAAATTATTTTTTATATTGGAAAAGTGAAGGATCGAACGTGTACATTTGGAATGTAAAAATAAATACAATTTTACGGAAAGATAAGCTATCTCACATCTCTTTTGTTTGGAAACCTCAATGTGCTCAAGTGAAAATACGTTTTTAAACAGGATGCAAGGCTTTTTCAGCTAAATCTTGAGATAGAGCTCGAACACAATTTGTTTTTGTTTAGCGTTCAACGGAATGGCTGAGTTATTTGAGAATTGATCAGTGAAGTGAAGTTTCTGATAAATTATATATATAAATTTCCTAAAATAAAGAAAATATTTTCGGATTAAAAAAATAAAACGAAGATTAAGATAAATTGCCTTGTATCCTCAGAAAAAAGCTTCGATTCCCTGAGCATGGGAAAAATGTAGCCAATTCAGGAGGGTTTGAAATAAAATGAATATGAATAGATGAATGAATCATCGATGAAAAGTGAATGAACATAAAGAAAAATTGTCAACTGAAATGCGTAAGAGCTATAGACATGTATTTTATTTAAATTGAACTTTAATATCTACACAGATAGATTTATAGAGTAATTTGTTTCTATTTTCAGTTCTCAAGAGCTTTTTTTAATTATAAAAGTGTATGAAAAATTTATTATAAGTTCTACTTGGACCTACTGATTAATTACTGAATATTTCTTGCTACTGCATCTCAGGTTTTGCGGTGAATTCTTTCAATATATAGACCTTATGGTTTATGTATTTTAATATCCCTTCCCTGTTGCTTTTCCGAATAGAATACCGAGTGTATCTTGTATCGAAGGATCGAGTTCACTTTCACTTTTCCGTATCAACTGAAGGAATCAAAGATTTTTAGAAATTCAATAATCTTCCTCCTCAAGATGAAATCTGTGGGTACCAAACTTTTACTCTATTCCTCCAATTTTTGTAGAGAAATTCCGAAAAAGTATGGGAAGGAGTTTTAAATATTTTGTCACGTGAGCCATTGATGAACGAAATGGAGAAAGATTAGACTCTACTAATGGATGAATATAACGCTATCTCATATTGAGATGAGTCTTTGATCTGTTCCTAAGCAGAGATCTGATTGATGACAATAGAAATATATTGGATTATGGGGTGATTCAAAAAGCAGTGATAGAATATATTGATAAATGAAGTTGAATGATTAACAATACGTCTCATGAGATTATTAGACTATGAGCTTGATAAAATGGTAGTTATGTAGACTATTTGTTATTTCTTACTCTTAAATTATTTTGATATCATGAATTGCATTACATTGATAACCAGCAAAAAGACTCAGTAATTAAATAAATCGATACGTGTTTTGTATTTGTTAGCTTCTTTTATCTCAATCCGATATTTATAATATTCTTTTGATCTCAAAGAAAATTTTAACATGAACTTTCAAGTAATGGGTTCATTGACTCCATGAGAAGTCGAATGCAATCCTCTTCTGCGATTAATATACCTCTGCAATGAATCAGTTTGGATACGGAAAGAGTGAAAGCACGAGAGTGATTGATTCAATCCATTATTCGTAGTCCAAGGAATCACCGACTATAATCCCCTTTCAACACACGGAGGTCCATGAACGGATTCCTAAGTCTACGAACCTCGGTTCGGTCCTTTGCAAGACTATTAGTAGGAGACGTAAACCACTTAAGAACTGTAATTCGCGCGAGAAGCATTGCCGCTTTTCCATGCATGTTGAAGGTGGACTTTAACACCCTAGGTATCCACTCCATTACTACAAGACATAATAGAACGCCGTTAAGGCTTCTTCATTCAAGGATCCCACGCTTCCAAGTTCCAAAAAGGCTTGATTAATGTCTGCACCGACGGATTCTCTTCCTGTCTTCAATACGAATGTTCGTTAATTGTTCGTTCTCATACTGCTTAAATGCTCTCATGGGTTTTGGGCCCATTCTCTCGAAGCTGACATTAAATTACAGATTTCAATAGCGAGTGTAAGGGTAGAATAATTGCTCCAAAAGGATTTGACACTTCTACATTGAACGAATGAAAATGGAAGTGTTCGGATGAGTAGAAGTAATTACAGTTCCTTTTCTGTCCTTCCTTTGAAATCTCTAAGATTTATTGAGGGAAATGAATGTCTGTTGCGTGTTTGCATTGAAGGAATACACTGAACTTGATTTTTTTCTTGTTATTCTGTGAGGCATTACATAATACTGATCTACCATATTCGTGCCTAGATCTATTTTTGTGACTCTAAAAAATTATATTTTGGAGAACTTCCATATTTCTCGAGTTTTTTCCAGGAGAAAAAAACTGGAGATAGTATACTCTAGTAGTATGATAAAACCATAAGTTCTATTAAAATTACCATATTTCACCATTTAGATTTTTAAAGAATGTGATTTACAGTTGTTTTAATTTTAAATAAAACAATATTCAAAATTTTGGCAGTTAATTATTTAAGCGTTATGCTACTCTAAGAATGTGGTACAGTTAACTGAAACGAGTAGATCAAATCAATGCTTATAATCTTATTTTAGAAAGAAAACAGGAATATAATTCAACAATAAATGAGTGTAAAAACGTCTGAAACAATTGCCTTGTCATAACCATTTATCTCACTCCAGTTAATTATCAGTTACTCAATGGTTTCTTTTTCATTTTCAGCCGAGTTTAATGCTATTGGTTGTAAACCTTATCTTGAAATATTAAACAGCTAAAGAATTGCAACTGCTAACTTGATTCCCGCGATAATCAAAGCAAGCGCCGAGAACTTGACTGTATACAGAGAAAAAGAAGAGCATCAATTTTAAAACCGTTTCAAATTGTGTTCATTACGAGCAATCCGCGGCAAAGGCCCTATAGAAGGGAAATCATTTCTCATCATCCATTCACCGTCTTTTTGTGTCAGGTCAGCGACCGCCGTCCTCTTCAATGCGATATTCCGCACCTATTCTTTTTTTTTCGAATCTTTTTCGGGTATTTTTATAGCCTCGTTGATGTAACAGCGAAACTTCAATTTCCGGGTGCTGAGAAAATACTTTGATGTTCTTTTATAACGTGCTAAAAACTGACGTAAAACAGAAAAATGTGATGATTTTATGGCTCTAAGAGGAGGAGGCGCTCCTTTTATAACTTCGTTACGGGAGTCGGCCGCATCTCGCCTTTAATTAAAAAAAGAATTCGCAGCGAAGGGAGGGATCATCTCGTGGGGTTATCAGATAACCTGATTACTAGTTTTATCGCTGCGAATAGTTTTAAAGGAAAATTCTAAAAGGTTAACATCTTCGTTAAGTTGCCTACCTCTTTATACTCACTAATTCGGGTTAATCTTTTCCGTGAATGATGCCTGAACGCTACTAATTACTGTTTTACGCAGCGAATGATTTGAGGTGAATTTTTTGTCTAAAACTTTGAGTTATAATAAAGTTTTAAAAAACATTTATGAATAAAACAGGGATAGGGCTATTGGAAAAAAGGATCACATCCTTTCATAAAAATGTTGTTCTATAAAGAGGTTAATGGGAGATGTATGCATACATAAAAGTAAACGATTACTTCGGTACTGTTAAAAGTTTTAATTTAAAAGATGATGTAGAAGCTGAAAAATTATATAGTTTAAGATTCCTTTCGTAAACTGATGAAAAAGAGCTATAAAATATTATTTTTGAATTTTTATATAAGTTGATCCTCTTGGTAAAATTTTGCCTTATTACACCAAGAGATATCACTTAACAATTGTTGCTCTAAAACGCTACTTACGCAATTGTATTCAGGTTCGAGATCGTGAATATAAGCTCCGTTTACTTCAACTAGAATTCGGAGAGAAATTATAAAAGAAATAATGGTATTTTTTTGGCCTACAACCAAACATTAATGCCTCTTCATGGAAGTAAAGAAGTGCAATATAGAATTATAGATAATAATTGCGGTTACACAAAAGTAAAGTTTTGGTTGTACGATGTTGTGATTTTGAAAATTCTCCGATTTATTAATAAGGTACATTTGAGAGCATTTAAATCTTATCACCAACTCGCCTAAGAGATTCTCATCGACTCATCCGAATTCTCAGCGATGAATTGACAAAATATCACATTAGAAACTGAAACAACTGATAAATACGTACGATGATATCTGTACGATAAATTTCGAAAACCCTTATGGATAAACGGCAACGCAAAAATAGAAAAAAAATCTACGAATAAAAGTACTAAAGAATTCCACATTCTGTAACACTCGGGCTTTATTTCAATCCTGCATCTGTTAATTATATAGACACAAATCATTCGTAATTAATTGGAAACAAAGGCACAAGCCTTGCTTATTCCCTCTGTTGGCTTTAGGCTGAAAGAGGGGACTATAATTGAGCAGAAAAAGGGGGGGGATATAGTGGGCAAACAGAAGGGAAAATCTCCCATAATTTGATAGGGAACGAGATCTGGTAAAGAAGGAGAAATATACGAAACGAGGGAAAACGGGCGGACATCAGCGGAAAGGAATTGGAGAGGGAAAGACTCCCGCACTTTTTTCCCATCCGAATCTTCCGAAAGTCATTCTCCTCTGCAAAGTGGAGACTGGTCGTCATCAGGGCTCTCCGAGATCTTCATTATCGAATTCCCTGTGCTGAAATAGGGCACCGGAGTGGGTAATGTTGCAGATGGTACAGGAGTCTGCGGCGTGGGAAAGAGGGCGGGGTATGATAGAAGGCGGAAAATTGGATTGGGTTCCTTGGATACCATTCAAAGTCCCTCGGTTTGCTCAAGACCTAAAAGCTCGGGATTGGAGGTGTTATTAAAGGAGGGAATGAGAGGTGCACGGAAGACTTTCGGAATACGGGTCTACTATCGGTTAAGTTTGGAGTTTGTGGTGGCAGCGGCGATTTCTTTTCTCGGAATGAATTCTTAAAGATCCGTACAAATGAAGCTCTCAGGGCGTGAAAAGAGTAGACTTGTAGTTTAGAAGACTTCCGGATTCCTTATTGGACGACGACGCGAATGTTTTTGTTTACAACGCCTTCGGAATTTCGGAGGGATTTCTCTTACGGTGAGGCTACGGGGGAATGCATTTCTGTGGGACATTTAATTTCCTTGCGAATTTTATGAAGGCAGAAAGCGCGCGAGAGGGTATTTTGTCAGTGAGAGATTTTAAGGAAGGATTCAATTTGTTGGTAAGAAAAAGAATTATCCACATTTTAGGACTTCGTAAAAATTTTAAAAATTATTTTGAGTAGGGTTCTTTTCTTTTACCATGAATTTGAATGAGACAATGTTGAGTAAATTATCAGAAAGCGTTCTTTGTGAATAGTTTTGAAAATATATTTATGTAATTGATTGATGTTCAAGATGCAGTTTTAAAATTTTTAATATCAAATCTTTTATTAGCGATGGATAATTCAATGGTCACAAATTAGAAATATTAGTTAAAACTAACTTTGTAATATTAGTTAAAACTAACTTTGTAATATTAGTTAAATTAACTTTGTACTTTGAGTTATTTTTTTACCACAACTGTTTATATCCAGTCATTCATTTTATGAGAAATTACCATACATTTTTAATACCAAATTAATTGTATTATATCATACATGTATAACATAATTATATACGTCAAGATGTATTACGCATTTAAAACTGTTAGTTTTACTCATGATGAAATGTTATCAAGACTTGAGAATTAGGACTTCCTAAATCTCTACCTAATTTCTTATTCAGAACGCCGACTTCATAATAGAATGAAGCCGTTATATCCATGAAAAACGGTTTCTATTGTTAAAAGATTAAGTGGCGTTGATAAGTTAAGTGATAACGTTAGTGCTCCAGTAGTAAAACACATTCCGAACGACCGAAACTTCTGTTAATGCTCTACTTACTGTCATTGCATTTGAATGGGGTCGATTCAATTTGGGTTAAGACCTATACTTTGTTCGGTTTAACGTCATTTCGGTCAAGTTTTCTAGCACCGGAAGTCTACAAATTTCAGTCAATCCCCATTATCCTTCAAAAAGGAGGAATTCTCTCTCTTATCATTGTTACCCTTTGCAATGTCCAACTTCGAATGAATCTTCCGAGGGCAGTGTTTCCTTTTTGGAATAATCAACTGAGGGACGACGCCCGAAAAGAAAATACCTCATTTGAAAGCCGGCGAAGTTCTGGGCATTGACTTGAGCCTGCATTCAGAAAGTTTTCCGTTTGACCGGCGCTTGAGAGAGGAGAAATACATTGAGCTTTTGAAACCATCCTCTTCCATAAAATTCATCTCCAGTTCTTTCGTGATTCTCCTAATTTTGAATTCAGATTCAAGACTATAATAGTTTAGCATTTGAAGTCGCATATCATTTCTTAAGTTTCCTAAATTTGGGTGTTCGTAAATGAGACAAAGATTACTTTTGCGATCTTAGAGATCTTGAAGGAGAAATTATTATAGTGTACGTATTTTAGTTTAGTAAAAGAAAAGCTCGATAACACTTTGATTTGATATTTTAATCATTTCAAAATAGAGTTATTTATAGTAGTAAGTAGAATTCTAGTATTCATCGATCTTTGAGAAGATACCTTATGAAAAAATTAAAAGGAAAATATCCTTCTTAAGTACAGAATTATTTGTTAATCATTTTCATCTTTTCTCAACTATAAACAGTAAATTCTCTTTATTTGGTGTGCTTTAATATCATAATGGCAAAGACCATAGCTTTTTTAGTATCAGTTTTACAAACGGTAAGTAATTTCACTTACGCTCAATATATTTGAGTTTCCGTAAAGCTTTTACTGACGATTTAATTCTTGAGAGTAAATATTGCCGTAACCTTCTTTTACGCTTCAATGCGGATCTATAAGTTTATTTACTGTTACAACAGGTCAAATTCATAAAATCTTCCTAGGAACTTACAGGTAGTAAACTTAAGAACAATCTGTAGGCAAATCACTCGTAAATTTTTGAATTGATATGATCAGAAACCGTGCGTACAATAAATGATCGAAATGAAGCAGTCGGTTTGTTTTGGAAAAGATTTAGGTATTCACTCTGAGCATTCGTAGCCTAAGCGAAACAGAACAGCCTCCTGCATCGGTCCAAAATTACGTAAATCTCATCTCGGCCTTTGAGAGTGCAAAGACTTGTATCGGCGAAAATTCATTCTGGTCCACACAAAGGAATTGCTTTCATCAGTTTTGGACGAGTGACTCGTGCAGGTGATTGTTATGGAGCGAAAGGGAATCCCGAAACGGAGGATTGGATAGCTCTTGATAAAGGGTCGGGCGAAAAGAAAAGATATCGAAAGAATAAAGTAGATTCGATGATTACCCAAAGGAAACGAAAATGAACGGAGATGAAACGAAGAAAAACAGAGAGATACAATACTCGGAAGAGTAGCAGAGAAGAGAAACTTTTTAGTAAAGGAGAGATAATAAAAGGGCTTTGAGAAACAAGCAGCTTCCTAAAGTCTGGAATTGCTGGAGGTGGGAAAACATTGAGAAGAGTACTTATTGCACCAAAGTCTTGAACGACAAAGCTGTTTAGCTACGTTGAAAGTTTTCTTATTTGTCTTCTAATTACGGGAAGGTATTGCTTCTTAATTTGTTCTGCCTAGCATAAAATTTTCAGATAATGAAGTGTTATTAAATTGGGATAATTCGATAATTTTTCACTGATGAGAATATTTCTAACGAGAAAATGAATATATCATCATAAAATTTAATATAATAGTATTTATCATGATATTTAATATAATAAATAATTTAATGTAATTCTACTAGAAATTTATAAACAGTACTTGCTATGTATAATAGAATATAAGTAAAAATATGTTTTACAAGAGTAAAGATTTTACGATGAATCATTCATCCAAATTGAAGAACAATGAGCAACAATTAACCTGTCTAGGATATGCCAAAGGCTTTAAAGTATTACAAATGTAGTTTTGACATCCTGTGCAAGTTTTTTACATACATACATGGGACTTTATTAGGCGAAATTGGGACTAAAAAGTCCCATCTTCCATTTAACCTAAATACATTAATTTAATTAGTCAAACAATAATAGTAAAATAGAAAAAAGAGAAAAAAAAAACACAATAATACAATAATATACAATAAATAGAAAGGAATACAGATAGTTTGTTACAAAACAGTGTTCTTGATTAGTGTATACGAGATTGAATTTAACTATTGTTGATTTGTTGTTCCTGAAAAAGAAGATTATTATATTGCTTTTTAAAAGAGGAAAGTGAAGGAGAATTTTTAATTATGGAGGGAAGTGCGTTCCATTGGCTACATGCAGTAACATGAAAAGATTTATTAAATGTTTTAGATTTATGATTGGGTATTTGCATCATGCATTTGCATTTTAAGAGCCAGATCGTATTAAAAAAATCAAAAATAACATTCACAGAAAAAAACGTAGCTACTGACGTAATAAAGCTACAAAATTCGCAAAAATTTCCACTTTAAAACGCGAAAAAAAAATACAATGGAAAACCATCGAAGAAGAAAGGGAACTCTAGCGAGAGATTTCTTATAAAAGAAGCTCAAATTCCGCGACAAAGATCGAACGAAACGCCCAAAACTTTCAGGGCACCTCAACAAAAAAGGAAGAGACGAGTTCAAATCCATTTAGGTAATCAGGTTACAGTGGCAGGAGCGAGGATTTAGAAAAGTCTCACGGATGGCGATAAAAGACAAAACTGCGGTGGGAAGGCGAACCCCGCGCCTATCGGAGTAAGGAACGAGGTAAGGAAGAGCAGTGGGGAATGGAGGCTGCGGCCGCATTGCGGAGTGCATCTGTTTCGTCAAACCCACGCCAATTCGCTCCAAAAACCGCTATGGGAAATTTCTTAGGAGGAGCGAATGGGTCGCTTCCTTTTGGGTTTTCAGTCACGGAACAATCAGATTAGGGATCGGGTGAGATATTGCTTCACGCTTTCAAGAAGAACTCGCCCTTCGACGTCGGCATGGAGACGTCGCTATGGTGAGGGAATACACACACTCCTTCGAGATGAGTAAACAGAAAGGCAGCTGCTCCTTTTACTCCGAAGAGATACACTGCACTGAGCGTCTGAGGTGGATTGGAGTAATGAGACGGGAAATTAAGGTCGCAAAAAGTGGTGGAATTGCTCGCTCGAATCGAATTGCTTATTGATCTTTTAATATGAAATATTTCCCTGAATTCATTTCACAAACAGAGGATAGGAAAGATAAATTGGTGTGTGTACATTATGAAGAAAAGTTGAAGTCAGAGAAATTTATTTTATTCATCGGCATTCATGTTGTTGAATAAAAAGGATTGAATGTCAAATGATAAATATTTGTTCCTATCGAAATCATCATTATATGGTAATAATATAGTGGGTTTTGATAATAATAAAAACAACTTTGTAAATTTCCACAGAAAATTGCCTTTGTTGCTATACTAGCGTTAATAATTAAATCAATGTGAGAAGGCGTGACTTCGTGGAATGCCATAGTAATTCCACAGAAAATTTACTGTGGAAATTTACGAAGTTGTTTTTATTACTATGGCATTCCACGAAGTCACGCCTTCTCACATTGATTTCATTAGTGGGTTTTACTTCTGTTCATCAGTTATTTTAGTGCATCGCATAATAAGAATTCAAATATTCATAATAGTAGATAATCCATTAATTTACCAACACATTTACCGATGTGCTTATCACTAATTTGCTCTTCAAGTAAATTCATAAATAGGTATTGTTTTATCTAATTATCCTAGTCAATTCATATTTTCTAGTATTTTAAAGTTATTTAGTTGTATTAGTCATATTAGAACAATGTATCACAATGAAAAAGCTGTTTCCCACTTGCTGCATGAACATCACCAGCTTATAGTCTTAATCAAGATTATTAATTTTGAAATTCATGTAACTTGTCACTGCTTAACTTCAAAACTCTTACAATATTTCTTTGAAGTAGAATATTATCGAAAAAAATCTGTATCTCGAGAACAAATAATTGTGCGTCAGCTCATTTGGATCTCGTTTCCTTTCTTCCTCCGCCGGATACACGATTTTCCAAATTATCGGATGAATCGTTATCTTCGTGAGGATTAGAGCGAACTGACTAATAATTTCGGCTCGTATCTGCGATCGGAAAATATAGGTCCGTACATAAAAGGCGGTTATCTTTATGGGCTTTGTCCTGTTTGCGGCGCGGGTTTTTCATTGCCTTTCAGATCGCTTCTGAGGTGGACTGAGCCAACGTGGAAAGAAATAAGGATATCGAACTGGGAATTTGTAGGAGAAATAGTCTTATAGAGTGCCTTAACTAAAAGAAGAATACAAAGAAAGATTGCACCATCAATTGGATGAATAGGTTGTGATGAACTATCATAAGTGTTCATTTTGATAGTCAAAAAATTGGAGGATAGGTAAAGAGGTCTATGTGACCATGAAAGAGAACTAATAGTAAGATAGGAGCTAGATTTTTGATCATTTAAATCAATAACAGAAACGATAGTATTATACAGAACTACGTTTTATTTGCATTAATATTTAATAAATTTAAATGAATAGAAACAAAATAAAAGTGGGAGAGATAATATAGAATTCTGTTTATATTCAAATTTATAAAATTAAATGCTAAAAAATATATGACCATCACTAAAGAGAAGAAGGTTAGTTAATTGCTTAAATATAAGGTCAATATCTACTGAAATATTTAAAGAAACGATGATCATCTTTACAAGTCGTTATTAATAAAAACGTCGATATTTTTTTATATATTGTAGATCATAACTGAAATACCCCTAACCCCAGTTTTCGAAACTTCTAAATTTTCGGTTTTGAGATTATTCTCCAGAAATTGATTCATACTTTGCTTCAGATTTTTTTAATTTTCTATTCACTAGTTCCAACCATTTCGATGGTCATAAGGTTATAATAGCATTATTTACAAGGGCATAAAGTTTTCTTAAGCAGTATGCTATCATGTAGCAAACATTACATCGATAAAAAAAACAGCGTAGTCGAATCCTTGTTTAATAATCAGCTATCTACGCCGCATAATAAGCATCCAGATGTTGCTATAGAAACGAGCAGCTTTAATTCAAACGAAAAAGTCCAATTTCCAATAAATGAACGAAAGCAGTTTCGATCTCGTATATTTTTGATCTTCGTCGCTTTAATATTATCCTCGACTCATATTGGCCCTGGATTTAAATGGCCGAAATCAAACCAAAAATATAAAGATTAAAAAAAAGAATTTTTAATTAGTCGAGGATTTTTGAGCTAGTGCAGTGTTCCACTTCTTTCGAATTTATTCGGGTCTCCCGTTCATTTTATTCCAGTGATTAACAGTTTGCCGATTTCCGCTATAAATACGGCAATAGAAGTTAATTCTGAAAAATCCGAGCTTTACTTTCCATTCCAGTTTTTTAGAGGAAGCCTGTTTGAGCACGTTAATTAGTACACAGGAAATGTTCTAATGGCACAATTTGCGCCGAATCGGATTGCCTCATTTTTCAAGCCGAATAACGTAATTTTTCGGATTTTTGGATTTTGTTCGTATCTATAATTAAATCCATGCCTACGTGATTCATTATAGGAGTTGAATACGTAATTATATATAAAAATGAATCTTTTTTAACATCTCATTTTATTTGTACCAGAATAAAATAATATTATAAATAAAAGTAGCTTATAGTGATGGTTAAAACTGAATTCATAAGTAAGAATACCTCTCTGTAATAAATTAGTCTGTTGCGGTGATTAAGTTTTTCTAAAATAGCTCATTGCAATGCAATTAATCACATTATTAATTAGATCTACTAAGTTAAATTAATTCAATCCGTTTAAAACTTCTTCAATATTTTGATTATTGACTTTATATAATTCGCTCAAGATGTTTCCTTTTTAAAAAAGCACGCATTCCTTTGTATCTGCTAAATTTCCTCTACACTGCTTAGAAGACTAAATGCACTCCCCTTCACTTAATGTTAGAGCATTAATGAGAGATATCTTAGGATTTCATATCCCCTCAAAATCCGTAATATTTAAAACCCAGATTATCTGCGACATTTTCGGAATTTATTCCGTAACTTCAATCCGTTCCACAGCTTCCCCTCTTTCTGATTTCCTTTCACATCTACAGGTTCTTATGTGTCCTCTTTAACACACTGATGAATGATCTGCAAGTTCTCTTTCATCCAGTGGTGAATTATTTCCACTGTACTTTTAATTCCGTTCGAATCACGAATCACGTTCGGGATTTATTTTTTGAGTTTCAGCATTTTGAAGCATCACCTTTTACTCAGAGTATATGCTTTCATCTACGAAGATTATCACCACAGAAAATTTTATTTTACTACGTCAGACATTTCATTCGAATTAAGAATATTCTACTTTCAGCTATCAAGTCTACCCAATTTTTTTAGATCATTATATGACATGAATGACAGTAGTTGTCAACGAAAGGAATTTAGGATAAAATCGCTTTGAAAACCATTCACCGAGAAAATTCCAAGATATGATCATAAAAATCCCAAGTGAAAACGTACATGAATAGAGTTTGACAGATCCGGAAGTCCGTGGAGAATGTTAACCTTCATGGACGATGATACCGTGCAAAAGAAACGAACCTCCTGCCCTCGCCCACAAAGACTCCCGTTGCAGTACCTCCTGTGTGCTCTAACAAAATAGTTGAATGGGTTATGTCAACCTCTATAGAACGGAAGACATTGTAGGTAGGTACTGCTTCTGTCAGAATTTCATTCGTGTCAAATTTTTTTCGAACTTTTCCGTGCTACATTTCCTGTCACTTTGAATTCCCCCTTTGAAAATAGTGGTTTTGTAATAGTAATACGAGAATGAACTCAAATCTCTCCAATCTACAAGTACCCATTAAAGGTATAAAGGCAATCGGATCTTAATTTAAACTTTTCATCACTTTCAGTTGTTTATTTCCATGCATTCCTCGAGTTAATCACTGAATAATTCAACAAAAATGAATTAGAATGATATTCCAATAAGAAAAATCTTGGACTTAAGAATTCTTCTCTAGAATCATCTAGAATTGTTTGTAAAGATGTCCTTTATAAGACATTTTTGCCAAAAGAATCCTTTGTTACTTTCTTTGAATTATTTTTTAATAGCAGAAACTATGATATATATTTTTAATTTTCAAATGCACTAAGTACAGTGTATGGAATCTTGACGCGACTCATACAAGTAACTTTTATTCTATTTGTTAATCCTTTTACTATCCGAGCACAAACAAGGAAGCATGGACTTATAAGTATAGAGTAAAATACATACGAACGATCATACTTTATATTGATACTTGTATCGTTTACATATTTGTTTTACTGTTAATTTCTCCTATTACTTTATACATTTCCATCGTGATAATTTGCGTCAATATTTAGAATTTCACGTTGTATAATTTCCTGTTTCGAAATATTTCCTTGATTAACTAATTACAATAAAATTAAGAGCCTTATCAAATATATCTTAATTGCTTTTGTTCTCTCGCCATATTTGATTCTCCCACTTTTCTTCTCGTTCCTCATCAAAGCTTTCACCAAAGAGAATTCCTTCTCAGAGATCCTGTATTCAGCGCGTCCTCATCGCAATTCTTCCTTTTCTCTTCACACCCCATTTCGTTCAAGGGTTTGCTAATGTCGTTCAACGACCCTCTCCATCTCTTTCCCTTCTCCGGAGAGCAATTAACGTTTTAAAACCGTCAATTTTAGCGACCTCCAACAGATAAAGCGAATTCCCCTCCAAACTCCTTAAGATAACTTCCGATCGGCCATTGCGATACCCCTTCAGGAGGTGTGGCAATAAAGTGATTCGAGTTTGTTATCTTTTATCCGCGTTATGAGCTACTTAGGCTCTCAGATTGTCGTGTTGCAGATGCGGATGAGGTTTCTACAGAGAGATTGGATATGGAGACCGCCTTTCCATAATTAACGTAGTATTTATAAAAATAAATCAGGATTATTATCGAAGAAAGTAGCGTGCTTTAATTTTGATTAAATAATAATTTCAATTTAGATAGACTTAAATATATATTAAAGATAATTTCAGAAAAATATCTTCCATTTATTTTCCTTAAAATACCAATTAATTAGCCATTGAAACACGTTTTCTAGCAACAAGGTCTGTAAAAAATATCAGATGGTATATATTTTTATCATTTTTTTCTTCCAAATACTTCTTATATATCTTTTTATACTAATTTTGTGTTCGGTTCATTGAACATAACCTCATGTAATAATTCATATTATTTTACCATCAGCATGTCCAATGGTTTTATATTTTTTCTAGCTTTCCTTCTTTCAAATTCACTGTATCATCTGTCTCATTTTTCTAGTCTCCTATTCTTTGCTCGAATTCGATTCTTCATTCACCCCCTTCTGCTTTTATCCCCGATTTCTTTTCCTACAACCATCCTTGAGGTTTTCCTTCAATTATACAAATTTCATTTTTTTTGTCCATGCCTATTTTCCTTGTCTTAGCTCTTCATAACTTCTAGATCTTCTATAAAATACTTATGCTGTGTTCATTCCTGTACCTTATAAAAACGAATATACTCAATTGAAAATACATTTTTATTTATTCTTTTAGGTAAATGAACATAAAATGGATTTTATCTTCCCCTTTCATCCTTCATATTTCATAATTTCCAGTGGGGCTGAATCTTGTATTCATAAATTTGTCTTTCATGGTGTTGTATAAGATCACCAAAAAATCTCAGAAAATTATTTTTCAATCTTACCATCATAATTCGAGCGAATGCAAAATTTTGGAAGGATTTAAACATCCCCAAGTTTAAATTTCACACCCGAACAGGTTCGTAAGAGTCCTTTTATTACCTCTTTTCACAGCTCATCCTTTTCTTCTTTATCCTCGCCTCTCCTTTCCTAAATTCAGAATAGCCTATGTTCCTTTTCAAGCGACAAAGACTTATCGTTCAGTACCTTTCATCAAAGGAAACTGACGTCCTTCGCAACTCTTCTGCCGCCTCTTAAAAAGAACTTCCTTTCATCGACGAATATCCCCACTTTCACAATCTCTCCTTCATTCTCACTTCATTCCATTGATACCACCCGCACCTTTTATCAGTTGACACGCGTCACTCACCACTGGGATTCTACATTTTTCAACGGATGCGACTATCTTCTATAAATGAGTGATCCAATGTGTTGAATCCATGTACTGGTGATTGAAGAAATAGGATGAAAAAGTGAAAGTGTTGTTTCACAGGTAAAAAGACACGTGATGATTACTCGCGCTTTATTTTTCTTTGCCTTCCATACATGTGTTCTTCTTCATTCTCATATATCCACCTTCCTTTTCATTCCTTCAATTTCCTTCTCTTGGAGGCATTTCTCCTCAATATCTGTCCATCCCATTGAAGACACTTTGACTCATCTTGCCACGTATCTATCACATCAACCTCTCACACGCTTCATCTCTCCTTTTCTCATTCCTCCACCTTCTATTTACATGTCACTCTCACGAATGGTGGCACTTTATGATAAACTCATACTACATAGGGGAAGTATAGAAAGTGCGTACTTAAATAGGTAAATGAGGAAGAATTTGAAAAGTTTTCGATTTTTTTTATTTTAAAGATTACTGTCCACTTTTCTATTACTTTGTAGTTACGTTGCCAAGTTTTTATAATGCCAGAAACAAGTAAAATGAGCATATGTTCAGAGGATAAAAGAGTAATTTCTTCGTGAATTCGATCAAAAATGAACTATAATATATTTTAATATGAAAATTCGTAATATTTAGCCACATCTAACATATTTGGAATCATCACATAAAAATAACTAATTAATAACTAACGATAATTTACATGAGATAAAAATTACGGGAGAGCTTGGTTCGAATCCTTGAATACTTACGAGGAACTCGCTGATTTCAATAATCATACTAAAAATTCAATAAAAAATTAAATAAATAGATTATATCGATATCAAAGTCGATCACGGTAAGATTTTCTTCAAAATATTTCCATTTCTTGTAAAGAATAGAAACTTCTTAATTCAGATATTGATAGTGAGGTGTTGTTATTAGAACGTAATCAACTATAACTTCCTTCTCGGTACATTTACTACATTAGAAGCTAATTCATCAAAAATATATTACGAAAATATTGATTAGAGAAGCTTCTTTAAGCAACGTGACTAAAACTTAATTAAAATTGGGATATAGTATTCGAATATCTTAAATACCTCTAAGTGTTTCGAGACTAACTCCTCAACTCAATCTTCCCTCACACTTTCTTCATGGCCTCTATGTATATTCCCTTCTCCACCGCCTCCTCAAACTCATTTCCGGCGCTGAGCGGGAAGTCGAAATTTCTTCCTCTTATTCTCGGGAGACGCGCACATCTACGCCCTTCCGTCTTAAGAGTGGCTTTCCCATCAAGGCGATTGTTTTACGCTTCAATCTCTACAAGAATTTCTTTTATAATCTTCCGGAAGAGAGCAGTTTGGATGCGATATCACTCTCTTCTCACCTACAGATTATAAAAGACGGAACTGAGATGAATGGATGTTTTGAAAAAGGCGATCATTTTTTGCTTCCTCGCGATTCAAGGGAGGCACTCGAGGGTTTTGATTCACGACACTTAAATGCGAAAATTATTTCTCTATTTATTTCAAAAGGGTTTATTAAAGAGGTGACAATTAAATACAACTTTAATTTTTGATTTTTTTTCTGGAAGAAACTTTTCAATTTGTATATGCTATGTTAAAAAGAATCAGAAAGGTAAATGAATTACTTTAGTCCGATCAAAAATCTGGAATTCTGAAGTTTCACTTGAAACATGTTATCCAATTGAAAATATCATCCTACAAAGTAGATAATATGGTGTAAAAATTTCCATATCTGTTAATGAAAATAAAATCGTTATTGATAATTATTTTAAAGATAATATGCGGTAAGTTTCATGTATGGCACTAAATGTTTCTATTTTGTTCTATTTTCATAAAAATTCGAAAAGATATGTATGGGTTATAAAATTTAAATCAGTAAAGATATTTTATGATATCTTTTAGTATAATAAGAAATCGTTGTAAAATATAATATGCCATTGCCTCTGGAGGGTTGAGTGTGTTTTTTCTACGATGCTGCATGCACTATACACTACGTTAGCTGCGCTAATCACGGGATCAAATCTAAATGAATTCATTTTCCTCTTGATCCGTACGTCTAAGGGGCTAAAATAAAATAGTCTCATGATATATATGAGTTACCTAGTCACTGTATTTAATGATCGTTTTATAAGTTTTAATTTGGTGAATATGTGATAAACGAATTGAAAGAAAATAAATACGTTATAATTTTCATTACGATTGCCAAGAGAATGTAAACATATCGTAAGAATAGTTAGGTTACGGATTTCAAAGAAAAAACGGTTGAAATGCAAGGAAGAATTTTCCATTTGAAAATATACTACATATACTAGATCCTCCTGAAATACGTACTGCTGATCAGAAAAATAAATATTCGAAGATATTGAACTATCCATAAAATTCGGATTTAAAACCTAGGCATCGCAGGAATAACGTACAATGCACTGTACGATAGGCTTACGAATATCTGGGGAAATATTTAATGCATAGATTCGGAAGAAGAATTCATGGCTATTTATACATATATCTCATATATCCACTCACGAGCTCTAAGTTCATAGAGTAGAAATAAAATATTGACGGATATTTATGGTCAGGGTGCAATTTGTGGCATGCATAAATTTGATGTTTGGAACTTTGAATTTAGAGAAGAAATAAATTAGAATTCCAACTAAATAATTCCAATTAAATATTTAAAAAATTTGCTTAAGGACGTGGAAATTTATTAGCCCGAAATATTTCCTTTGTTAAACATTTTACTTGCTAATTAATAGTTAATAATAAATTTTTTAAGGAAGAATAATATCCTATTTTAGGTAAATGAGAAATGGATAGTTAAATATTTATTTTTATTTCAATTTCTAACGTTGATGAACTGTTTAAATATTTTAGACATAGTTTAGAACAAATATTTTTCATCGATCTATATCCAATATCGAATAAGAAAAGTACGCGAGCTTATTCCAATACGCAAAAAAACTAAAAAAAATCTAGAGGGATACATTTCGTATAAATTCTTTGTTCCGATTTAAAGCTATAAAAACGATATAAATTGGACCTCAGAGAAATAAAACTTAAAAGAAAAAAGGATGGAAAATTTGTTAGAGAGAAGTCCTCAAAAGCGGTTTTCGGATTCACTAAGGCATATGAAAGTCTTTCACCCACGCACAAGTCCGAGAGAAGATGCATAAAAACATGAGGAGCTTATTTTGTTCCTCCACATTGTATTCTCATCTCGAGCCGCATGACGACCTTTCCCTGTCTTATTCTTACGATGTCTCAAAGGAGACACGGTTGGCCTTTGAAGAAACTTATAAGGGGAGAGTTTTTATGATTATTCATGTTTCTTCGAAAAAGCAAGACATTTCTAAGAGAGAGCTACAAAAACCGAACTACGAGAGTACGTTTAAATAAATATGAAGTTTCTATCATTTTCTTATTAAAAATAGATTTGGTGGCTTATAAAAGTACGTATATATTTGGTGCGTTCAATTTGAAATTGAAACAAAAGGGTGCAGTTTACTTTTTATAGTGTAAGGTTATATTCATATTAAAGATATTGGAGATTTTGCAACATATCCATCCCTAATAGTATCTTACTTTTTGAGAAGTTAAGAATAGTACCTGTTTAACTTGCAAAGAACTGAATTTAATTCAAAGAATCTTTATTCCAATTCGTGAAAGTATTGCTTAGTTTTCTTTTAGTAATTTTTTAACATTATTATTTCAAGTATCATATATTATATATAAATTTTATTTCATTCTATTCAATACACTAACTATGATCGTAGTAAAAAATTTCTACTATTTATCGAAGCTAATTCTTCTCAAAAATTATTTTAAATTATTAAATACACATTTTTATTGATTCATTGACTTCTGTACTTAAATAATCATTAAGGGTCAGCAATGAATGTATAAAAATCTTACTATATTCAGGGCGGGATTTATTGTAATGATATTGATAGAATATTGCAGATTTTAAGATCCCTTTGTATTAAAGGCAGAAATCTACAAGTAAGAGATAAAAATTTTGTTCAGCAACAGTTACGGAAGATTCTACTGTTCCCAGGATGAAAATAGAGATGAAAATAGAGATAAAAACAGTTCACACGAACAATCCGATACTTTTATTCTGTTGTTCACCCTCTTAACATTTTCGTACGAATTCATTTGCTTGCCCATTTCGTGAGATGATGGACACAATTTTCTCGTTTTCATTTTCTGTTACATCCATCCTATTTGAACTCTTTCCTCTCTTTTATTTTCTCACCCTGCGGCATTCTGAAAGGCAATTTCTACGCATTTATCGCCCCTCTCCCGTCGCTTTACTTCGATTCCAAGAACTCTTTTTTTGTCTTATCTCATTTTCTTTTCCGATTCTTTTTTGTCTCCCGGCACAATATTTAACTCCCGGCCCATTCTCCTTGCTTCACTGCCTAACCCTTCCATTCTACCTTTCCTTCCTCATCAGAATCCTTCCCGTTTATTCCTGATCTCTTCTGCACTTGCTCCATATGAATTAAATTCTACCTCCAAAATTTCTCAGTGCTTACTCACTCTTTATATATAATATATGTACAGTACCGAGTACCATTACCAATCGTAATCATGCAAAATGTATAATTACCAAATAACATTCATTGATGCTTTGAGGAATTAATCAATAGTGTTTAATTTATAAGTTTGTAAAAAAGTATATTATTTCGTCAATTAAGAAACAATCATACACGTATAAGGCACACTTACAAGGAGGCCTTTAAAGTTATGTTTTTATGTATTCATTAGAGAATCGAAACTTCATGGACGTCATTGCAAATAGAACATGCTAATCATTAAGCTATAATTTTTGCTAAATAATAGAGGAATGTACTGGTAATTAGGGTAGAAAGAAAAGTCATATTCATAATTTTAAAAGTTAATTACAAGGAATTCTGGTCGTTTACCTGAAAGGTTGATCGCTATTATCACCGACCGCTATGATTGTATCTTTACAACATTATCAATATCCGTTTGATGTAACTTTAAAGTTCCCCTTGTTAGTCACTCAATAACATTTTCCAAATAATTCCATCATATTTAATATCCAGTATATATCTCTATGAAAATTCAGTAACTGTTTTCTCACAAATTTTATAATATATATTTTAGTAATATTTTAATTTATCGCTTGTTTTCGTATATATGTATATATACATTCATTCCGTTTATTTTTGTTTCGTTCGCCTATCATTATTCTTCTTCGTTTAGTCCGATTTTCCGATCGAGTCCTTCCCATTAACCATTCCTTTTATTATTCGCTCTGCCGCGTGAAAGCGAAAGAAACTGAATTCAATTTTTTTGCTTTCCAAGGCGAGGAATCTAATTAGCCGAAGTCGTTCTTTCAGTCCCGCGGCGAATTAATTTTATCGCTCATTACGGATGTTAGGATGGTCTCATTAAGACATCGAAGCTTCGCAGGATTTTTTTTTCTTCTCACAACGCCTCGCGTTTTTATATCGGGCAGCGAGAATGTTTTCTTTGAATTTCTCTCGTAATGCGGCGATGCCTTAAGATGCATCTGTATTCATTGGAGGAGGCGATCTTTAAGGGAAAAAACGTTACGATTGAATGAGTAAAAAACGAACATATTTTGTTAATTCAAGTTTTTATTGTGTTTTAAATATCAGGGCATTTAGAGTTTTTCATTTTTACTGTTCTGATGATCAAATTACAACCTGCGCAAACTATAAACAGGTTCTCTATGTACCGTTTAGTAGAAATGCTTTTTCAGTTTAATTATATCCGATAGCGAATCATAACCCGTTTATAAGGCTCGCTAATAACTCTTTGATGTCAACGTTAATGCTATTTGAAAGAAATCAAAAGCGATCTTTATATTTACCTTCCATGTTTACTCCTTTAACGATATTTATGTCTGGAATTCTTATTTTTGACTTTCAAATTGTTGTCCTTCTCATACCTGTGATAGTAAGTAGAGGATTTTCTAAAGTATAAGTTGATGGGTACCTTTTTCTGAAATATTTGATAAATACTTTTAGCTTTAACATTATTAATTTAATTTTGAATCAGTTACAAGATTTTTTCACGCATATATTGAATCAAACACTGGTTGTTTATCTATGATAATACGTCCAAATAATAATAAATTCAATGGGTCGCAAATTATCGTTTACGTTTAGGAAAACTTTAATAGAATGATACAGAATTTTAGGCATTATAGATCTTTGTGGATAAAAAGCATAAGGAAGCTTTGCTGAAATATAAATTTCTTTGTGGTTCTTAAATGTAAAACCTGAAGTGACATATAAATAGAAGAAAAATCATAGTAATTGATTAGTTTGATAGATCAAATAATTATTAAACTCTTTCAAACGTCTCCTAGTCGGTAACGTTTGTAAGGTTTGAAATTTCCAAAGGTTTAACTTTCCTCGAGACATTCCAGAGGGCAGAACATTTTTGGGGGAATTACGTCATCGTAAAAACGTACAGGATTAATGTGCAACGCGTAAGAAAGATTTAGAAAAAATTAAAATAATGGATTGATGCTTTTAGGGTGAAAATTGCACGTTGTTGAAACCCCAAGGAAAAGGAAGGAAGTAAATCAAAGAAACGATGTTAGAGGGAGCTAACGAGGAAAAATGCGGAAGAAGGGAGATTAGAGGGATGAGAAAGCAAGAATTTGGAGAAAAGATAAGAAGATAAGGGATGCGAGTTGCAACGCGTCAAAAGGGTAAGAGTGAAAAATTACGGCTGAGAAGGACTGAGGTTGACGTGGGATGGAAATGGAATGCAAATATCCGTTGTATGAAGGAGCATTTATTTGCGGGTTCCTTCTGCTCTTGGTGTCTCAAGGAGAGAGGCTTTGCTGAAGGAAACAAATTGGCTTACCGCCCTCTTTATATACCAACTTGATTTATTTTGCGAGGGAAGCGTAGAGGTGTGACAACGTCTTCTGCTTACGGTATTCCGTTCGAATTGTTGGGCTCACCTCAATGAAGGTCACGTGCTACATCACTCGGCTTTCTGCATGTATCTGCTTAGGCGATGTTTATGCAGTTCACTGCAGTGAATTTTAGGATTTATTTATAGAGCAATGGAAATGTATACTCCTTTTACGTTACCCACGGTTCTAAGATGCAGGATTGTTTACATGCTCACTTCTGACCCGTAAATATTGAACGAATGTATCAGATAACGTTTGAAAAGAGCAGTTGTAAGTATTACTACAACCTGCTTGGGATTTACGTACGGTTCGGAAGGAAAAACACGTGCAAACAGTCCCCTGGGAAGTATCGATGAGAAAATATGATAAGAGACAATATATAAATAAATCTTTTAAAGCGTATGAAGCATTTTACATTCGTAAGAATTGGCATGAGAAGTTCTCAAGTTGTGAATTTCTGTTCCGTTGCAATATTTTGATAAATTAACATTTTTCCATAATGATTTTCCGTTCAAGTTCCTTTTTAACTGTTCTTTTTTCCTAGTCGCGTTCTTTCGTTTGGAGTATGTAACCTTACGTGCTATTCCGTCATGGCATCTTTGGCATTCCACGTATTTGTGAACTATGAAAGAAGGTATGTCAAACATCATCATACCTCCTAAGGCACTAAATCTTGGATGTTTAAAGATTTCAAGTCAAATCTTTAAGTTTGTATCTTGCTACCATGTTTTACCTTTAGATACCTTCGAGTCTATAATTATGTAACATATTTGAGGTATACAAATACTTCATTAGCCATATCTGGTTTAGGGATCTTTATCGAAGTACGTGTATCGTAGTTTCAATCCCTCATCCAAAAAATATACAAAAACTAAAATATACTAATGTATCAGAATAATAAGCAAGAGAATAATTTTCACAAGCTGAATTAGAGATTAATAGTTCCATAGCTTATTATTTAGTTTATTGGATTGGTTCGATTGAATCTGTTGATTCCATTCTAAATTTTCCATTTCTTTGAGGGCGCAGCACTTACCTTGTAGTTCTCAGAAATTCGTTGTCATAGAAACTTGGGTTCTCAATATTAGACTTAATTCCTAGAAACCTAATGAAATTTTATATAAAATAACCTTGCAGCACTTAAAAAAATCACAATTAAAAGTTCATTATTGCTTGCATAAACCCAATATGTATTTCCATGAACTTGCTCTATTAATTTCCGTCCTAAGCCTAGGGCTCGAGGATAAAACCCAATAGTTCTCTCAAAGTTGATGGGACTTAAAGGGAAGTTCATGCACGTCACCAGTCAGGAACTCCGCGGCGTCGTCTGACGGATTAGGGAGTCTGATAATCACTAGTTATGGAGTCAAAGAACAGAAATATTCGAAAAGATCCATCCGCCGTTGAAGCGCACGAAGTACCATCCCTTTAGCAGATAATCTCGAGCATCTTTGGAAGTGTGGGATGAATGTGGAAGATGAAATGCGTGGGAGAAGAAGAGGGTCTTGGATCGATGGAAAAGAGGATGGTCATGGGGGAGACTTCAAAAGGACTGCAGCGTACTTCTGTTTCAGGGAATGCATGAAATTCGAGTCGGCGAAAAGATTGGGATGGCTTCTCTCGCGAGATTATGCGTCCACTGCATTGATGATTGCATGTGCAGTTGTGTAACTAGATCTCGAAACTCAGAAGGAAATTACAAGAATCTTATATCCTTCGGAACTCGATGGAAATTCGAGATGGTATAAGATTCGATATGGGATAAAGAAACGTGAGGTCAAGTAAAATATAAAATTGTAAGATACTTTATTATGTTCAAATAAAATTGTACTGGAAATTTATTGAAAAAATAAGAAACATATTAAAGTTTGCCTAAAACAACTGGTGGCTAAATTATAAATATATATCACTTTTAAATAACAACTGTGAAGAGATGGGAAATATAATCAATCAAATGATTAGATATATTCTTAAGATCGGAACATTTTCTCGTTGGTGTAGAATTATAAAGATTCTCTGCCTAAATTAAGAGCAGAAGGTAAGTAATAAACGTCTTACATTATTATCTGTCACGAACTCTACATCTTTTAAAGTTAATTCATTCCTGTAAACATTTATTTCAATTAATATCATTCTCATCCAAACAATCATTATAGCAACTATTTTACAATCATTATTTTTAATTATAAACTTGAAATTTTGATAATATATTTGATGAGTATAACGTATGACATCTTGCCAAAATTTAATTTGTAAAAATACTTGCGCAAGAAAGTTGCATTCTTCAAATATTAAAAGTGAAATGATTGAGAAATTATATTATTTTAACCTCTTATTCTTTTCAGAATTTTACCAAACTCATTTTTATAAGTTTAATTTATACAACTTTCTAAACCAATCAATCAATTCTTGAGCCATGTCGCCATCAACTTTTTCCAGTGTGATAAAGTTATTTCCTTTTATGAATGATAAATTTTACTGATAATTTGTGGGCTCAATAGATAGCGATGCATATTCGTATTTAAAATATGTGTTTTAAGCGTTTCTAATTTTCCTTTTGAGCTTCTTCATCTTTTTTCATAATTGAATATTCATAGCACGTTCATTCTTAACTTCTATTTCGCACTCGTTTAATTTGTTATATGAGCTTTATTATTGCTTCTTCGACCTTCAATTCCATTATTATCATATATTTCAATAGCTTCATACTATATTTATCTATCTATCATCAGAGCTCAATATTCTCTGCTCTTATTTATTTAACTTGCATTTATAGGACGATTACATTTTCTCCGTTTAAATTTCCAATGTTCATCAAAATGCTCTCGTTTGGACTCAAATTCATAATTATTAACAGGAAAAAAGTTACCTCCACATGTTACTAATAACTTTTTCCGTTTTTATTTTTGAAGGGACTCTTGCTTTGCTATGCAGTCTCTCTCTCACTTTCACTTATTCAGATTACGATATTCCAATTTGGCGCGTTCTAATTTCCATTTAAAATGCCCCTTTCTATCCATCCTTCTCTTCCACCGGAAACAACAACCTTTTCTCATTTAAGTTCGCCTCTCTACCTTGCTTTCCACTAAATATTCCATTCATTTTTCTTTTCATAGTAATCGAGTTCATACTCCGAAATGAATTTACAAATGAAACTGTCGCTAACGAACTAAAGACTTCAAAGAAATTGCTGAGCTGACGAAATGCGATGATATTTTTTTTATGCACGCAGTAGCCAATTACGCTAATGGGTATCGGTTGATATGACAGAGCAGTTTTATTCATTCGCTTTGGTATAAAAGGTTTGTCGTTCATCTCTTCCACCACATAATTGTGATTGCGTCCTTTTTTTTAATTTACGAACGTGTCAGGTATCTTCAAACTTTCCATTTATCCAAAACTTTCTTCGTAAAAATATATCTCTGATTCTTCTTATATTTAAGAAATTTTAATTAAGTATTATACAATAATCAGATTTTCTTTTTCGAATAATTTAAGTTAATAAGACGTCAGAAAAAGATTCGGTATAAAGAAAGAAGATCCATCATCATTTACTTCGTCTTTGATTTTTCTTTGCTTGGTCAGAATATTTTATCGTTTACATTTTTTAATCCGAGATATTAATTTTAGATCATGTTGACTTTTAACCTAATCCAATTCAACTTCTTGAAAAAACTCTCGTATTTTATCTCTAATCTTGTTTCTTATTGACTTCTATTTATTAATTTTGTTATATTTTTCCAAATAAAATGACCTTGATTTTACTTTAGTTGGTAGAAATATTCCGACTTCTTATCAATAAAAGAAAACATAATGTGATTTTGATGATTTTAATAAAATACAGAATGGAAAATAGATTTATAATGAGGTATCTACGGAATATAGTTTCTACAAATGTACACTATCAAACCTTCTTCCTTTCCTTTCCTAAGTTATGTTTATGAATAATTTATTTATATCGAATGAACAGAGGCGTATAATTTTTTATACATTGTACCTGTTTATGTAATTTTTCCACCATAAACATTCGGAAACAAAAATAGATGCAGAATATTCTACATAAAACATCATGGCTTCTTCTATATCAGACGAAACTCATTTTCGTTGAAACACACCGTTCCATTTTTCGTGGAACATTCCGTTCACAACCACTGTCTGTGATATTGACATCTTAGATGGGACGCTCTCAAAAGTGTTTCTATGCAATAGTATGAGAGCCAACACATTCAGTCTAAAAGGAAGTGCATCGGGAACAACAAAACCCATCCCATTTTCATCCCTGCAATGGAAGGCGACTTTAAGGACCAAACTTTTCACGAGTGGACCATTTCCCTTTGGACGTAATGGGATACGTTCCAGAATGTAGAATTGAAGTTGATATTTGACCGGGTAGTCATTCATATGCAATAGACTCTTTCATGTTTTCTCGTCAGAGGAGACCTACAAGCATTCTTTTTTTAATTCCTCATTTATAAACTAATTAATAAATCGATTTAATTAATGAGAGAAAGAAAATTTAGGTAATGATGACTTTAAAATATTTGACCTTTGTGCTATAAGAATACATATCATCCACAACACATGAGATCATCAATAGTTTAAAGTTAAGATACAGTACATTATAGATGAATAATGTGTATGGTATTATATAAATAAATATAAAATTCATGACCTCATCCCTTCAAGAATATTAATTAAATATACCAAAATATGAGTTTGCCATTCTTGGTTAAATTTATATTCTAGGTGGACTATATACTGTGAGAACGGGGAAATATAATAAGGGGAGAGTATATATAGATATCAATCTTATCAAATAAAGATACAACGTATATTACGATCATTAGAGGCAGGTGAAAATTGAAGAATGAAGACAGCTAATCATATAATTACACCTTCAAGTGATTAGATTTGGATAACACACAACAGAAAATTGCTCCACGTGTCACTGACATTTTTTATTACGTAACTTACTAAGAAGAGTCAAAACTTTCTTCAGTAATGTGTTTCTGAATTAAAGCTTCATTAATGTCGATATATTTTCACACCTTCTTCTAAAATTGTAGGTTTCGGTAGGCGTTTGTCTGCTTCAGTCATCCTTTTGAGATGACATTAGAGTACAAATGTACCGTTATACACGAGTTTGCTTGAAATTTACGCCGGGTGTATGTCGGAAGTGTAAAAGACAGGTTTCTCTTCACAAACTTCTCAACACGTGCGAGTTGATGAGTTATTCGTCGGCTTTTCTTCCACAGAAGCAAAACAATGAAATATTTCTCAAAAGTAGGGACTGACGGATTTTCTGCTGAGATATTTCTGCATCCGAGAATAGTCATCATTTTGTCTTCTTGCGTCCTTGAGAAAGAAAATATGCTACCATAGTGACCCAATTCAAGAAAAAATTATTAAAGTATATATAAAAAATAAATGTGTTTATAACGTATTGCATACCATTCTGAGCTTATTTAGCATAAGCATCCATCGTTGCTTAAATTATTATAAAACATATTCTTTGTAAATTATAGCCAAAATAGACTGAATTAATAAACAAGCATAAAATTCTGTTATTAAATATTATTTTCAATCGAGATTTTGATGAGCCTTAAGAAAATCAACAAAATTATTGATTAACATACGTAAGGGTATCTTATAGATATACTCTTAAAAATTTAAATTCATGTTGAAAATTTCGTCAAAACTCTACGCTTTGCAATTGGACTTAACTCATGATCTTTTAAATCTTAAATTTCAATTGTCTCATTCGAGTAATAAAGTCTTAATTTTTATTTAAATAAATTTTAAGAATATAGAAAATATCCATTGCTCAGAATCCATTAAGAATTTTTCAAGATGTCTATTAAGCAAAAAAGAATTAAAAAGTAGTTTACTCGTCGTGAGGGAGTTCTCAAAGAACTTCGATGTCTAAAACCTTTAATCACGACTCAGCATATTTTCAAACACGCCATCATCACCTTCTCGAGTGATTAATGAGCAGAGAGCACGCAGTCACGGCACGATAAATGGCCGTGAATTATACACGGTGAAAAATGAAGAAATCGACTCTGTTTATTTTCCGAAGCGAATTTCGCTCGGAATTCATTGTCGCACCGCGTGCCTTCACGCGAAGACATATCTTTCCTTCGAAGCGCTTTCTCTTCATCATCACTGCAAAAACGTGTCCTAAAGCGGTGTATCACTGTCTGCTGCACTGTTCCTTTAAAATGGTCTTTTACTCCGAAACCTAAGCTATTTCCTTCGTTTCTCGGAACACATAAATTGAATTTTCGCCTACGCAACGGCTACAACTGAGACTTTCACCGATAGGGTTCACGACGAAAATAAATGGAATTGATATTTATACTATAACAGTTCTCCTGTGATGTGTACAATATAAATAAAAATTTTTCGTAGTCTTTGGAGCCATAGCTAATATATAAAACTGAGGATTTCTCTTTCAAATATAATAAATTTAATTCCTAAGGTATTTCATCCTGCATTCGGGTAATAAAGTGATCCAGGTTTTCTAATATTATAAAACATTTTTAATTCTTTTTGTAGCCATGAAATCTTTAGGAATAAATATGACTATGACTTGAAATTCATTTCAGATCAATGATAAAACAAGGTTAATATTGTCAATTAAATACAACTATTTCATATGATTTTTTAGTACGATAGACGTTATTAGATTTGAAGAAATAGTTCTTTTTTAGAAACATGAATTTCCACCTATAATTTTTGTTCATTTTGAAAGGTTCATTGATTGATTACGTGAGTTAAAAATAATCCTCTCTCGGGTTTTGCGACTTATTTCTCTTCTTGGAGATTTCAATCAAGCAGTGACTCCTTCATGTTTGTTTTCCCTCCGAGTCACTGTGTTATTTCAAATCCAATTTCCTCTCCTGTAAGTAAGATCCAGCAACGGTACAGTTTAAGCCTTCCTTTTCAAGGCCGTTCGATAAAGTTTGAGACAGCTCTGCTACAAAGCAATCGTTTCATTTTATTGTTGCTTTCATCTTCATAATTCCACCTAATGTTCCCTTATATTTAATTAGATAATTATAATGTTCGTGGCAAAATTATAGCCGTGAGTCTTAGATTTCTTTTTTAATATCAAAGGCATTTAAGAAATATATGTCTTGAAATGGTTGTGGATGTATTACTAAATTTTTCCAAGTTAATTATTAATAACAATATTTTCCAGTTGTTTGTTTTATAGCTGAAACAGTTTTCGAGAAAAATTAAAAATCATTCAACAAACTATAGTTAAAGATTGTTTTATCTTACTATATTGACAAATGAAGAAAGAAGCATTTATTCTCTACCATCTTAATTTTATTTTTTTCAACGCAAGTTCATCATATTACAATATTTGTAAGAAAAATTTTTCTAAAATAACTTCAATCGACCTTTTCTCAACACGTATGATTTTAATATTTTTTAAAAAAATTTGTGTAAAATTAAAAAAATTTAAGTCCAATTTAGAAAAATTTATATTGTATTATGTTGCCTTGAAGCGTCTACTTCTAACAACCATCAGAATTCTTTAAAAGAAAATATCTTATCTACTTAAAATACTTAAGACACTTAAATTACGATGGGTAATAAAAGTCTAAATTAAAAAATCCTACAATTTTGGTGATTATACAACCAAAAAATCAGAAGTACAATCCCATATTGAGACCAAGTATTTATAACTGCATAGTCTCTATATATAGGCGAGATCGCATTTACGAGCAACAGAACGGAGTGTGTGCATAATAAACGGCGAATATCAAAGTAATAGAAACAATTAAATTTTATTGCTAATGGCGTCCGGGTGCAATTAAGGCGGGATGAGCGAAGGATTGGATTACCGTTTCCTGCAAACGTAGGACCCAGATTAAGGGAGCATCGGAACAGTTATTTTTCTCTTCTACTCTGCGAGCAATTCGCACAGAAGCTATCAACTCGCAATCTAATTACAAGAAGGGAATAGTCAGTCGATTTCAGTCCTTTGCCGCCAAATATGATATTTTTACGATTCTGCATCCATTCTCCCGTTAATTTTATCACTTTGAACTTAATGACGATAATTAAAGTTTCAAGATCGGAAAGGCAGTAGCGAATATGAATCTAATGAGAGAGTCTGTATCAATTAATTCTCATTCCGTAATAACCTAGTCTCCAATTAGTAGGAATAAACCGTTGACGCCGGGGAAAGGAAATAAAAATACCGACTGTAACTGAATTTCGAACACTTTTCCGGAGGATAAACGCAGGATGCAGCGTCTGTCAACGTCTGAGAAAGGTGAAATTGTCGATGTCAAACGCTATTGGTTTATTAACACCATCTCGGAAATCTTGGAAAAGTCTCGATTGATCTTAAATGAGTTAGGATTCTTTTGAGTCTGGATGTCTGGAAATTGACTTAGGAAAAGGTAATGCGGTTATGTTAGGTTGAAGTTTGCGCTGGGTTGAATTTTAATGCTTTATATATATATTACGTCAAATTTTAAGTATTTCAGCTATATGTTTAATAGATTAATTAAATACTTACATAAATTAAATATTTATTTTTTAGGAATATTAGTTAGTATAGGATCTTAATTTTTATTCATTGGATTAATACGATCTTTATATAATTGTAAGTCCCCATTCTTGTATATAATCATATCGATATTAATATAATTTCCCACATAGTATGAC
This sequence comes from Pantala flavescens, assembly GCA_020796165.1. Lineage (NCBI taxonomy): Eukaryota > Metazoa > Arthropoda > Insecta > Odonata > Libellulidae > Pantala > Pantala flavescens. Next base: position 28,546,871 of record CM036878.1, read on the forward strand.
GAAAAAATACTTCAAATTTAAATAAATATTTCCATTTAGTAATGTATTATTACCCTATTTACTAAGTATTTCTTCAGTAAATGCTAAATTTGAGAACTCACTTTTCTTAAATATTCAATCAAAACATACGTCTTCAGATACTTGAGCAAGCTGTATGTTGAGAAATGATCTCGGGCTTTCCCGGCGTAACTGATGTAGAAATGTTTCGCGGGTTTCCAACCGGGTGCAGGCTTCGGCGAGAGCCGACGTTTCGGCCACATCCTTCGTGGCCATCCTCAGGTGAAGTGGAGGTGCACGGAGACGGTGGTGTTATATATCTGAAGGGTTCGTATCCCTTTCACTTCTGCGATTGGTTGCGATCCTGTTTTGTGCTATTTTTCTTAGAATCGGTTTCCACGCATTGTTTAAACCGATACCTTTGTCCCGGTTTAAGTTGTTGTCTTCTAAGTAGATTTCTATTGCTTCCTTTGTTTTTCGTTCCCAGAACGAAGGGGCCTTCCACAGTACTTTTGTTTCCTTAAAGGAAATTTTATGTCCATTTTCTAGTGCGTGCTCAGCGATGGCTGACCTATCTGGCTGTTTTAGCCTGATGCATCGCGAGTGTTCGGATATCCTAGTGTCGATGGCTCGGCCTGTCTCTCCTATGTATGTCGCCCCGCATTCACAGGGGACGCGGTACACCCCGGGGGTCCTCAGCCCAAGCTGGTCTTTTATTCTTGTGAGGTGGGTCCCTAACTTTCTGGGGGGCAAGTGCACGGTTTTAATATTGTGTCTACCCAATATCCTCGCGATGACTCTAGACACCGGGGCGGTGTAGGGCAGATAGGCAGTAGCCGTTGGTTTTTCTTCTGGGGTTTTGTTGGTAGCGCCGCAGGCGGCCCTCTTAAGGGCGCGATTGACGTCCCTTAGTGGGTATCCGTTCTGTAGGAAGGTCGTCCTCAGGTGTTTTAATTCCTCAGGAAGACTTTCCCGATCAGACACGGAATATGCCCTATGTATAAGGGTCTTAATTACGGAATTTAATTGGGCAGGATGGTGGTGACTGCCGCCGTTCAGGTATAGGTCGGTGTGCGTCGGCTTCCGATAAACACTATGACCTAGGGTGCCGTCTGGGTGTCTTCTCAGGAGGACGTCAAGAAAAGGGAGTTGGCCGTTCTCTTCCATTTCACAGGTGAACCGAATGTTGGGATGCCTGCTGTTGAGGTGTTCAAGAAATTGGTGTAGTTTTTCTTCTCCGTGGGGCCATATTGCGAACGTGTCATCCACGTATCGGAAATAGTATAATGGCTTCCACGGTGCGGTGTTCAGCGCCTCTTCCTCGAACCGTTCCATGAAGAAATTGGCTATCGCAGGTGAGAGTGGCGATCCCATTGCCACGCCATCTGTTTGTTTGTAATACTCTCCTTTGTACAAGAAATAAGTAGAATTGAGAGTATGCCGGAAAAGATCAATCAACTTCTTGTCGAAGTGTTCTTCCAACATGATGAGCGTGTCTTTTATGGGCACCCGGGTGAAAAGAGAAACGACATCAAAACTCACCATTAAGTCTTTCGGTCCAATTTTAATACTCTTGATCTTGTTTACAAACTCCGTGGAGTTTTTAAGGTGTCGTTCATTTCTTCCCACAAATGGAGAAAGTTGTTTGGAGAGAAATTTGGCTAGGAGGTATGTGGGGGAGTTAATCGCGCTGACTATTGGTCTTAATGGAACACCTATCTTATGGATCTTCGGTAACCCATATAGTCTCGGCGGTACGGGAGCTTGTGGTAGAAGACTCCTGCATGTATCCGGTGGGAGGCCTGACATTTTGAGGAGTGAAGAGGTTTTCCTGACTATTGAGGCTGTTGGGTCGCGTTGTATACGTAGAAATGCCGGGTCGTCGAGTATGAGACGTATCTTCTCGTGGTAGGCCTCCAATTTGAGGAGGACCGTCGCATTCCCCTTGTCAGCAGGTAGGACCACGATATTTGGATTGTCCTTTAAACGTTGTAGGGCGTCCCTCTCCCCTTTAGAGATGTTGGTCTTGGGTGGTGTTGCTTTTTTCAGAACCAAGGCGATTTGACTCCTTACTTCCTCTGAGATCTCTTGAGGGAGGGATCGGATCGCGGGTTCTACTGCTCCGATGTAATTGCTGTAATTTATCGTTCTCGGTGCCGGTGCGAAGTTTAATCCTTTGGCCAGGACGGATTTGGTGTCTTTATCGATGTCTTCTCCGAGTAGGTTGATGACTATCCGGTCTTGATCCAGAGGTGTTGTTGTGGATTTGGGGGTGGATAGGCGGTCGTACTTATTGGTTTGTTTCTGAGTAGCCTTCCTCCTAAGAAGTTGTTCTTGGGCGAAGGTAGCCTTGTCGATATAATCCCAATCTCTTGAAGAAAGCACTGCTGACAGTCTGAGGTGAAGAGCGAGGAGAGACCGGGCGTTCTGGTCTAACGCGTATCTTGTGTAATGGATGCGCTCCCTCACGATAGCTGTACTCGCACGTTTGGCAATACGGTCAGCGGCCGGAGATTTAACTGGAGATTTAACACCACCCAAGACCAACATCTCTAAAGGGGAGAGGGACGCCCTACAACGTTTAAAGGACAATCCAAATATCGTGGTCCTACCTGCTGACAAGGGGAATGCGACGGTCCTCCTCAAATTGGAGGCCTACCACGAGAAGATACGTCTCATACTCGACGACCCGGCATTTCTACGTATACAACGCGACCCAACAGCCTCAATAGTCAGGAAAACCTCTTCACTCCTCAAAATGTCAGGCCTCCCACCGGATACATGCAGGAGTCTTCTACCACAAGCTCCCGTACCGCCGAGACTATATGGGTTACCGAAGATCCATAAGATAGGTGTTCCATTAAGACCAATAGTCAGCGCGATTAACTCCCCCACATACCTCCTAGCCAAATTTCTCTCCAAACAACTTTCTCCATTTGTGGGAAGAAATGAACGACACCTTAAAAACTCCACGGAGTTTGTAAACAAGATCAAGAGTATTAAAATTGGACCGAAAGACTTAATGGTGAGTTTTGATGTCGTTTCTCTTTTCACCCGGGTGCCCATAAAAGACACGCTCATCATGTTGGAAGAACACTTCGACAAGAAGTTGATTGATCTTTTCCGGCATACTCTCAATTCTACTTATTTCTTGTACAAAGGAGAGTATTACAAACAAACAGATGGCGTGGCAATGGGATCGCCACTCTCACCTGCGATAGCCAATTTCTTCATGGAACGGTTCGAGGAAGAGGCGCTGAACACCGCACCGTGGAAGCCATTATACTATTTCCGATACGTGGATGACACGTTCGCAATATGGCCCCACGGAGAAGAAAAACTACACCAATTTCTTGAACACCTCAACAGCAGGCATCCCAACATTCGGTTCACCTGTGAAATGGAAGAGAACGGCCAACTCCCTTTTCTTGACGTCCTCCTGAGAAGACACCCAGACGGCACCCTAGGTCATAGTGTTTATCGGAAGCCGACGCACACCGACCTATACCTGAACGGCGGCAGTCACCACCATCCTGCCCAATTAAATTCCGTAATTAAGACCCTTATACATAGGGCATATTCCGTGTCTGATCGGGAAAGTCTTCCTGAGGAATTAAAACACCTGAGGACGACCTTCCTACAGAACGGATACCCACTAAGGGACGTCAATCGCGCCCTTAAGAGGGCCGCCTGCGGCGCTACCAACAAAACCCCAGAAGAAAAACCAACGGCTACTGCCTATCTGCCCTACACCGCCCCGGTGTCTAGAGTCATCGCGAGGATATTGGGTAGACACAATATTAAAACCGTGCACTTGCCCCCCAGAAAGTTAGGGACCCACCTCACAAGAATAAAAGACCAGCTTGGGCTGAGGACCCCCGGGGTGTACCGCGTCCCCTGTGAATGCGGGGCGACATACATAGGAGAGACAGGCCGAGCCATCGACACTAGGATATCCGAACACTCGCGATGCATCAGGCTAAAACAGCCAGATAGGTCAGCCATCGCTGAGCACGCACTAGAAAATGGACATAAAATTTCCTTTAAGGAAACAAAAGTACTGTGGAAGGCCCCTTCGTTCTGGGAACGAAAAACAAAGGAAGCAATAGAAATCTACTTAGAAGACAACAACTTAAACCGGGACAAAGGTATCGGTTTAAACAATGCGTGGAAACCGATTCTAAGAAAAATAGCACAAAACAGGATCGCAACCAATCGCAGAAGTGAAAGGGATACGAACCCTTCAGATATATAACACCACCGTCTCCGTGCACCTCCACTTCACCTGAGGATGGCCACGAAGGATGTGGCCGAAACGTCGGCTCTCGCCGAAGCCTGCACCCGGTTGGAAACCCGCGAAACATTTCTACATCAGTTACGCCGGGAAAGCCCGAGATCATTTCTCACTTTCCTCTACGGGGAGGAAACACAGCGCAACGTCCGTTTGTTCGAGCAGTTGCGGAAGAAAAGGGCCAAACTTCTGTGCTCCTTGGCCTTTCTTCAGAGGTGCCGAGATCATAATATCATTCCTGTTTTCGCCAAGATGAGACCCCCAGTTAAATCTCCGGCCGCTGACCGTATTGCCAAACGTGCGAGTACAGCTATCGTGAGGGAGCGCATCCATTACACAAGATACGCGTTAGACCAGAACGCCCGGTCTCTCCTCGCTCTTCACCTCAGACTGTCAGCAGTGCTTTCTTCAAGAGATTGGGATTATATCGACAAGGCTACCTTCGCCCAAGAACAACTTCTTAGGAGGAAGGCTACTCAGAAACAAACCAATAAGTACGACCGCCTATCCACCCCCAAATCCACAACAACACCTCTGGATCAAGACCGGATAGTCATCAACCTACTCGGAGAAGACATCGATAAAGACACCAAATCCGTCCTGGCCAAAGGATTAAACTTCGCACCGGCACCGAGAACGATAAATTACAGCAATTACATCGGAGCAGTAGAACCCGCGATCCGATCCCTCCCTCAAGAGATCTCAGAGGAAGTAAGGAGTCAAATCGCCTTGGTTCTGAAAAAAGCAACACCACCCAAGACCAACATCTCTAAAGGGGAGAGGGACGCCCTACAACGTTTAAAGGACAATCCAAATATCGTGGTCCTACCTGCTGACAAGGGGAATGCGACGGTCCTCCTCAAATTGGAGGCCTACCACGAGAAGATACGTCTCATACTCGACGACCCGGCATTTCTACGTATACAACGCGACCCAACAGCCTCAATAGTCAGGAAAACCTCTTCACTCCTCAAAATGTCAGGCCTCCCACCGGATACATGCAGGAGTCTTCTACCACAAGCTCCCGTACCGCCGAGACTATATGGGTTACCGAAGATCCATAAGATAGGTGTTCCATTAAGACCAATAGTCAGCGCGATTAACTCCCCCACATACCTCCTAGCCAAATTTCTCTCCAAACAACTTTCTCCATTTGTGGGAAGAAATGAACGACACCTTAAAAACTCCACGGAGTTTGTAAACAAGATCAAGAGTATTAAAATTGGACCGAAAGACTTAATGGTGAGTTTTGATGTCGTTTCTCTTTTCACCCGGGTGCCCATAAAAGACACGCTCATCATGTTGGAAGAACACTTCGACAAGAAGTTGATTGATCTTTTCCGGCATACTCTCAATTCTACTTATTTCTTGTACAAAGGAGAGTATTACAAACAAACAGATGGCGTGGCAATGGGATCGCCACTCTCACCTGCGATAGCCAATTTCTTCATGGAACGGTTCGAGGAAGAGGCGCTGAACACCGCACCGTGGAAGCCATTATACTATTTCCGATACGTGGATGACACGTTCGCAATATGGCCCCACGGAGAAGAAAAACTACACCAATTTCTTGAACACCTCAACAGCAGGCATCCCAACATTCGGTTCACCTGTGAAATGGAAGAGAACGGCCAACTCCCTTTTCTTGACGTCCTCCTGAGAAGACACCCAGACGGCACCCTAGGTCATAGTGTTTATCGGAAGCCGACGCACACCGACCTATACCTGAACGGCGGCAGTCACCACCATCCTGCCCAATTAAATTCCGTAATTAAGACCCTTATACATAGGGCATATTCCGTGTCTGATCGGGAAAGTCTTCCTGAGGAATTAAAACACCTGAGGACGACCTTCCTACAGAACGGATACCCACTAAGGGACGTCAATCGCGCCCTTAAGAGGGCCGCCTGCGGCGCTACCAACAAAACCCCAGAAGAAAAACCAACGGCTACTGCCTATCTGCCCTACACCGCCCCGGTGTCTAGAGTCATCGCGAGGATATTGGGTAGACACAATATTAAAACCGTGCACTTGCCCCCCAGAAAGTTAGGGACCCACCTCACAAGAATAAAAGACCAGCTTGGGCTGAGGACCCCCGGGGTGTACCGCGTCCCCTGTGAATGCGGGGCGACATACATAGGAGAGACAGGCCGAGCCATCGACACTAGGATATCCGAACACTCGCGATGCATCAGGCTAAAACAGCCAGATAGGTCAGCCATCGCTGAGCACGCACTAGAAAATGGACATAAAATTTCCTTTAAGGAAACAAAAGTACTGTGGAAGGCCCCTTCGTTCTGGGAACGAAAAACAAAGGAAGCAATAGAAATCTACTTAGAAGACAACAACTTAAACCGGGACAAAGGTATCGGTTTAAACAATGCGTGGAAACCGATTCTAAGAAAAATAGCACAAAACAGGATCGCAACCAATCGCAGAAGTGAAAGGGATACGAACCCTTCAGATATATAACACCACCGTCTCCGTGCACCTCCACTTCACCTGAGGATGGCCACGAAGGATGTGGCCGAAACGTCGGCTCTCGCCGAAGCCTGCACCCGGTTGGAAACCCGCGAAACATTTCTACATCAGTTACGCCGGGAAAGCCCGAGATCATTTCTCACTTTCCTCTACGGGGAGGAAACACAGCGCAACGTCCGTTTGTTCGAGCAGTTGCGGAAGAAAAGGGCCAAACTTCTGTGCTCCTTGGCCTTTCTTCAGAGGTGCCGAGATCATAATATCATTCCTGTTTTCGCCAAGATGAGACCCCCAGTTAAATCTCCGGCCGCTGACCGTATTGCCAAACGTGCGAGTACAGCTATCGTGAGGGAGCGCATCCATTACACAAGATACGCGTTAGACCAGAACGCCCGGTCTCTCCTCGCTCTTCACCTCAGACTGTCAGCAGTGCTTTCTTCAAGAGATTGGGATTATATCGACAAGGCTACCTTCGCCCAAGAACAACTTCTTAGGAGGAAGGCTACTCAGAAACAAACCAATAAGTACGACCGCCTATCCACCCCCAAATCCACAACAACACCTCTGGATCAAGACCGGATAGTCATCAACCTACTCGGAGAAGACATCGATAAAGACACCAAATCCGTCCTGGCCAAAGGATTAAACTTCGCACCGGCACCGAGAACGATAAATTACAGCAATTACATCGGAGCAGTAGAACCCGCGATCCGATCCCTCCCTCAAGAGATCTCAGAGGAAGTAAGGAGTCAAATCGCCTTGGTTCTGAAAAAAGCAACACCACCCAAGACCAACATCTCTAAAGGGGAGAGGGACGCCCTACAACGTTTAAAGGACAATCCAAATATCGTGGTCCTACCTGCTGACAAGGGGAATGCGACGGTCCTCCTCAAATTGGAGGCCTACCACGAGAAGATACGTCTCATACTCGACGACCCGGCATTTCTACGTATACAACGCGACCCAACAGCCTCAATAGTCAGGAAAACCTCTTCACTCCTCAAAATGTCAGGCCTCCCACCGGATACATGCAGGAGTCTTCTACCACAAGCTCCCGTACCGCCGAGACTATATGGGTTACCGAAGATCCATAAGATAGGTGTTCCATTAAGACCAATAGTCAGCGCGATTAACTCCCCCACATACCTCCTAGCCAAATTTCTCTCCAAACAACTTTCTCCATTTGTGGGAAGAAATGAACGACACCTTAAAAACTCCACGGAGTTTGTAAACAAGATCAAGAGTATTAAAATTGGACCGAAAGACTTAATGGTGAGTTTTGATGTCGTTTCTCTTTTCACCCGGGTGCCCATAAAAGACACGCTCATCATGTTGGAAGAACACTTCGACAAGAAGTTGATTGATCTTTTCCGGCATACTCTCAATTCTACTTATTTCTTGTACAAAGGAGAGTATTACAAACAAACAGATGGCGTGGCAATGGGATCGCCACTCTCACCTGCGATAGCCAATTTCTTCATGGAACGGTTCGAGGAAGAGGCGCTGAACACCGCACCGTGGAAGCCATTATACTATTTCCGATACGTGGATGACACGTTCGCAATATGGCCCCACGGAGAAGAAAAACTACACCAATTTCTTGAACACCTCAACAGCAGGCATCCCAACATTCGGTTCACCTGTGAAATGGAAGAGAACGGCCAACTCCCTTTTCTTGACGTCCTCCTGAGAAGACACCCAGACGGCACCCTAGGTCATAGTGTTTATCGGAAGCCGACGCACACCGACCTATACCTGAACGGCGGCAGTCACCACCATCCTGCCCAATTAAATTCCGTAATTAAGACCCTTATACATAGGGCATATTCCGTGTCTGATCGGGAAAGTCTTCCTGAGGAATTAAAACACCTGAGGACGACCTTCCTACAGAACGGATACCCACTAAGGGACGTCAATCGCGCCCTTAAGAGGGCCGCCTGCGGCGCTACCAACAAAACCCCAGAAGAAAAACCAACGGCTACTGCCTATCTGCCCTACACCGCCCCGGTGTCTAGAGTCATCGCGAGGATATTGGGTAGACACAATATTAAAACCGTGCACTTGCCCCCCAGAAAGTTAGGGACCCACCTCACAAGAATAAAAGACCAGCTTGGGCTGAGGACCCCCGGGGTGTACCGCGTCCCCTGTGAATGCGGGGCGACATACATAGGAGAGACAGGCCGAGCCATCGACACTAGGATATCCGAACACTCGCGATGCATCAGGCTAAAACAGCCAGATAGGTCAGCCATCGCTGAGCACGCACTAGAAAATGGACATAAAATTTCCTTTAAGGAAACAAAAGTACTGTGGAAGGCCCCTTCGTTCTGGGAACGAAAAACAAAGGAAGCAATAGAAATCTACTTAGAAGACAACAACTTAAACCGGGACAAAGGTATCGGTTTAAACAATGCGTGGAAACCGATTCTAAGAAAAATAGCACAAAACAGGATCGCAACCAATCGCAGAAGTGAAAGGGATACGAACCCTTCAGATATATAACACCACCGTCTCCGTGCACCTCCACTTCACCTGAGGATGGCCACGAAGGATGTGGCCGAAACGTCGGCTCTCGCCGAAGCCTGCACCCGGTTGGAAACCCGCGAAACATTTCTACACAAGCTGTATGTTAATAATCGATACTCTCTCATGGTGTAAATGTCCACTGACAATGGATCGTGAAGGGTCTTAAGGAGTTGTAAACCTGAGCCTAAGTTCATGGCCACATCTAGCTCCCTTTCCCCCATTTCGTCGTCGCTATGGTTCCACTGCAAAACCCTATGTCCCCAATCTCCCAAATCTCTTTTAGCCCTCGCTACCGTTTTAATAACAAACTTCTGGTTTCTAGGGATATGGTTTGCAGGATCGTGTTTGCCTATCGCAAAGGTCCGCAGAAAATCGACCACAAAGTTTATCTTTCCGTTTGTAAATGCTAAGTTGGTGCTCGAAATTTAGAAATGTATACTTCTTTGGTAATTTTTAATGTTTAGTTGGAAATTGAATAAGCTTATGAAGTCCAGAAACTCCATTACCTCCGCATTACTTTAAAGCAAAAGAATCCAATTGAATAATTATCAATTTATGATCTAAATAAATATCATTTAGATGATGGATTTAATAATCAAATATTTAATTTATCACATGAAATAATGAAGACCGGATTTTACTAGAAAATTTATATCTAGAGAGTTTAAACTGTTTCATTATACTCCATGAAGATTTTTATTGCCACATATATTTTTCCAACCTTCTGCATTCCTTTACGCCTACATATAATCAAAATAATGAATTTCACAGGGTGTGACGAAAGAGTATCAGTAAATATGGAAACTTTTTAGTTTTAAAATATACACAAATTTTAAATATTAAACGTTAATTTGAGCGCTTTAATTTCCATTTGTATGTTTTGTAGTCCAGTTTATAATATAGTCAAAATATTATTAAAACATTGCTAAGGAGATAATTCCGATTAAAGCTTTATATCTTGGATTTGACGAAAACTTTAATCCTCCTTAATTTTTAATGATTCATGAGTTATTATTCGTGCCGCCATGGAATGCAGTCCTCAAACTCTGGGGAAGCCTTATCACTTGGCAATTCTCAGCTCCTTGTAACGTATACGACAGATAAGCCGCGAACGTAACAGTGCGATAGGGAAGCCCTTTTGAAAATCGGAAATGGACACTTTCTCCTCGAAACTTGGAAGATTTCCTCGAAGGGAAGTGTCTCAAAGAGGAGAGAGATTCCTTGAAGAAGGGAAACGAATATTCTTAAGAGAAAGAAAGAAACGAAGTTTGATAACACAAGGATAAAATGCTGCTGTAGAAACGCAAAGCTGTAAAATATAAACTCTGAATTAAAAGGAATTTATTACCGATTCATTCGTCTCCATCGAATAATCAATGATTTTTTAAAAAATTTTTATGAGGTTATAGAAAATTAAAAGAGCGCTTCGTTTTAGAGTTAAAATACTTTCATAGTGTTTTCATAGAATCAAGTTGATTCCTTTGAGATAAAAATGAATTGTCTTTTCGTCTAATAAATTTTGTCGTCTAATAAAATTAAAAACTACTAGATGAGTGATTTCGCAACAACATTCAATAATTTCAATAATGATACGTATATTCTGCTTAAACGAAGAAAACTATTTCCAGAATTAAGAGTTACGATTATGTATTAAGTTATACGTATTCATTTACGATCACATCTATCTCCATGAATAAACCGATAATGATAAAGCTACATGTAAGGTATAACAGATCAAAAACAGACTATTGGTACATTCAATTCACTAAAGATATACGGCCGTACGATAAGTTTCTATTTTTTAATCTCTTATACTTGGATCCTTTGAATTTGGTGTAAATCTCAGAGTACCTTACTCCTGGGTCTATTACCTAAATTTTTTTCTCGATATCTGATAAATTAATGTCATAGGCAATTCCCCTTACGGCTATGAATTTTCTGAATTTATGGAACGACCGAAAGCTTTTTTTACTTATCTTGTAATATTTTTAAGTAAAGGAGTTTTATCTAAGCACTTAACTTAAGTAGTTTTATATATAAGCAATTTAGGTTTACTTTTTAAGGTAACCTAGAAACACTAATAAAGGTAGCAGAAAACTTCGATGTAAAATCACGATAGAATAATGATTAAAGGGTGCGAAATACTTTGCACGGGAAATTAATTGTGGAGGTGGGAAATAAATAATAGTGGGTCAATTGAGAAGATGGGAATAGATTGGTGGGGAGAGGAAAGAAGGATGAAGATGGAGAGTGGCACAAATAAATGAATGGGAGAAGGCTTTGAGAAATAGAGCAGTTTTGCAGCGAGAAAGGGGGACAGTGGGAATGGAAGACTTAGGACATCTCCAGAAGGCCTCTTACGTTAGCTATGCGGGAGGAGAGAGAATGGAAAAGGAACCAAATGTAATGGGAAGAGAAAGAAAGGGTCGCAATAGTAAAAGAAGCTTTCATATTGATACGGATAGGGTGGATAGAGTGACAGAGTAAAAAATACTCTGTTCATATTTAAATGCATATTTACTCTCACATTTATTGATAACGAATGAGGTGCTTTCCATTAGTTCGTTTTATTAGTGTAATGTTAACGCTGCATGATAGAGAAAGTATACTTTTTAAGAATTAAATAGCAGTTCTCTACAAACTGCGAACTTTTGAATGGTATTGAAGTACTTAAGAAGAATTTTTCATCCTTTAAATACTTTTTAGATAAAACGAAATCATATTTCTAAATGCAATCACTTTATTATGAAAATGATCATTAATCAAAATCAATTAAAAATGGTATTTAGTACTTTCAATTTTTAGTTCACTGTTAATTTTTAAAAGCACTATTGTCTACAAAAATTGTCTTCAGTATAATACTGAAGACAATTTTTGTTTATAACTTTCGGCAATGGTTTTATCAGCTACTTTAAATTATAATTTCGTAAATTGTCAATAATTTTACGATTGAATTCGTGAAATGAAGCTATAAAAATCATGACAAAATTAAGTTCAATATTATGAATCCAGTTTCCAGATAATTATAATACTAAATTATAAAATATCCATAATCTACTACTTAACTTTATATTAAAATAGTAATATTTTGTTGCAGCTTATTATTTCATTTGAAATACCTTACAATTGAGGAAGTTTTGAATAACGCACTGAGGAATTTAGAGAAATTATTAACTCGTATGAATCACTCAGATGCAGGCAAAGCATTATCTTACCTTACAGCACAATTCATCACACTTCGTTAGTCACAACGTGAGTTCTCTGTTGTATGTTTCCTAAGAAACGGTACTTCAATCCATTCATCTAAGCGTAATTGTTTGCTCAAACTTTTCCTTCTCCAGCCTATTCCGAGCTAAGGAATTGCTTTGGTTGCAGCAGTAGATGAATTGGGGTTAAACTTTCAATTAGGAGCTTAGATTTAAAATTAAACGAGGGTGAATAAATTAAATGGTGGTAGAGGAAAACTTTCTACTAGTAAATTTTATCTTTAATGTCAAACACTACGAGTCTGAGATATTGGGTAACACTAATCTATTCCAGAAACCGATATTTACCTCTTTCATGTGAGGTGTCATGTAAAAATCTTCGTTGGAACTGAAACGTTACTTTTATTAAATGGGTTAATGAAATCAGTCCTTATAATAATTTTAATGCTCTTATTTTATAATGGGAAAGAATCTTGTACTCAACTGTAACTAAAAAGCATTGAAATATATAATTGCATACAGTTCATTAATTTTTGTTAACTTATTTACAATTATTGTTAGATTCAGGCTTAAAATATAAATAATTTAATCTCAGTCATTTATAAAAATATTACAATCATAATACTTGTAAGTTTTTCAGGTTCTATTGCTCTCGTATATTTTACAAACCTACTTTTTAATATATAGATATATCACTCTAATCACGATTTATGTAATTACGAATTACTATACATTCTCACCACAAACATTAATTATATTCTCCTTTCGAAAGCACGATTACTGCCATCATTAAGAGTTACTACGAACTGAAAATAACACATTTTCGATAATAATCAATACGTAAGTTACTAAGGTTTTCCGAATGCATAATTAAAGCAAAACAAAAGCAAAATAGATGACGAACTACGTTTGAAGATGCTTAGCAGCACTTTTAGGGGATGGATATTCGCGTCTAATACTTCAAATCGTAGCGACCAAGAGGATTCGAGCGAGTAACATTTCGGTAATGGAAAGTTAATCAAGAAGGCTGAGTGGGTGTATCGGGATCCTTGCGAAGTGAGAACACTCGATAAGACAGCAATTGACACGATCGGCAGCGAACGGAAAACATTTCCAACGAAGATATCGATTTATAGGAAATTGAAGGAATGACACGGACTCGGCGAACTGATAATGAAAATCAAGGGAAAAAAAGAAGAGCGGAAGGCAAATTGAAATTCTGCGAAATCCAAAGGAGCGAAGGTGAAAATGGTCCAGAAATAAATGCAGAGAAAATGAATGAAGGGGCGTTTTGGGTTATGAAAATCTAAAATTACACATATTAAAGATTTTCCCATACCTTTTTTTACCTTCAACGATGGAGTTGATTTAAAATTGATTTTTGAAAGGTGAAAGAGAGGAATGGAAAGTATGGAATGAGCAGTGGAAAGAAAAATAAGGTGAGAGGCAGTGAAAGTACGTGTGGTATCGGCGAGGGAGTAAGTGACCTCGTAAGGGACGTGCGTGGAAAAGCGGGTGTAATGTAAAAAATTCGTGCTGGGAATTCCCCGAGTAATTTCCCGGTTCCTTCGGTTGTAGCAGTTTCGGTTTATCCGTTGTCGGAAACGATTTCGGGAATTGCGTATGAGAATTTAATCCAATTTCTAGCGTTTGTCGGTCGAAAAGGTGAGGGAGAGCAAAAGGTAGTTGAAGTGGTGAGAATGATGTTGTGTATTATTTTGCATCACTGATAAGAGATGTTAATGTGGTATTTTTCCCGTTTTCCGAACATTTTATACATGATGATTTTATAGATTGATCATTTATTATTATATTAATATATTTTAATAATTTTTATATTATTTAAAAATTTTAATAAATGACTTCTGAAAAATGTAAACTTATTTTTGCTTGAAATGTATTTGATACATTTTTGATGCGCGTTGCAGTTTATTTTGAGATTTAGATTATTTTAAAGATACTCGTATTTTAATGATAGGATAATAAAAATTTAGTGAACAAAATACTTCATTATTTTACTAACTTCACAGATGAAAGCTCATAAGAATCCAATGGAAGATGATTTTGAATGAAGTTATTGACCTTATTACGGAATAAAACCGAATGATATTGTTTCTCATCCCACTGAAAGTTTTCCTTTATTATTTCATCATGAATTTCTGTTAAATATTTGCTCTTTCTAAGGTATTTTATTATCAATTCAATTTTGAATCTTTATCAATACACACGTTAAATTATAACAATCAATCAAATGCTTAATATGTATACATTCAACAACGTGGAAATTTTATTTAAACAATACATTTATAAAAAAAATATGTTACAGAGGTATTTACAGTTGGCGTTAGAAAAGCAATAAATTTTATGCTAAAATAGATTAGAGTATTGAACTAAAATTCAAATTCAGGGACATAAGAAGTTAAAGAAATGGGTTCGCCATTCCTCTTATGATTTTCTATCTTTTGTATCTCCACCTATGCGTTAAAAGATAAAAATTGGAGTATAGAATTAGTACATGAATTTTAAATTGTTGCAGTTATTTGTAAAAATATAGCTATTCTTTTTTTTATAGTGTTCATTATAGTAAAGGCTAAATTTTCAGCCTAACTGATAGAAATAATTTATTCATTTCTAATTTTTTATGAAAATTGAAAAAAAATGAAACTCGAGGATACTAAATACTCCAAAGAGAAATGGAGTTCATGGATAGCGGCACTTTCATCAACCATTTCATGTAATCTCTTTCATGGGATCACTGGGAGACGTAGGTGTGCGTACAATAGTAATGGGAGAGGTGAGAAGATGAGAGAACACGAGGTGGAAAGAACTTTCTAGCAGTGGTGTTGAAAGAGAGCGTGCACAAGAGAGGGAGACAAACAAGAAAATACTGCGTGTCCCAAGAGAGGCTCGACACGCAGAGGGGGTGAAAAGTGGAACTGAATCGCGGAACACGGGTGCAAAAGGTCATTATGAATCCAAGGTGGAGCCCCTTTCTCGAAATTAGATACTTAAGTGGAAAGAACTTAACGCGCCCTCTTGTTTTTATTTTGTGTGTCAGTGAGTTGTTGGACTCGGAGGCGAGGCAGGAATAGTGCGTATACTATTGCTGTTGAAATGGTTAGAATAGCTAAAATTCACTTTTGAAAATTTGCGCCTACATGGATATTTTCAATAAGGAAAAAACATAGTAAAAGTTCTATATTCATATCACGAGAATGTCGAAATTTGTTAGGTCTGCTGAAATTTATTCGAAAATTACGATTTTACATCTAAATTGTAATCGGATAAATTAATATTTGGTCATAACGTAAAAAATATTTTTCAGATTTAATATTTTAACTGTTTCTTTAAAGAAATTGAAACTATAAATAAAACGTATTCTTTATTCGAAGATCGATATGTTTTAAAAGATCACTGTAGTTTTTGTTATCTACAGGTGTGCTCTATTCAAAATCAACTAGTCCATTAACATTAATCACAATGTTCATCATAACAAATATTTAATCTGTGATACGTTTCCATGTAATGGCGTAACTGTTTCGGAGTTAAAATTTAACCTCTGATAAGATATTATAATTTCATAACTTTCCAATGGTACACATACATTCTGAAAATATCAATATCTAATTTAAGCTATCTATTCCACATTAATTCATAATAACATTATTATGAAATGAAGTGACTTACAACAATATAATAGGTATGTATGTATAATTTAATTAATGATCTAAAACTCTTTAGGTCTAAAATATTATTAACTATGCATAGTAAGTCTTCAAAATTTTTCAAATATACCTGAGAGGCTGCTTCAGTTGAAGTGAACAATATTGCACTTTAATGCAAAGATGGCTTGTGCTGAAATCAACGACTGCGCGAAGTGGAAGATTAAAGTGCATAGATAGAGCTCGCGTATCGTAGCAACGATTCTGTTCCCGCTTTGGTATCCGGTCGAGACCTAAGACGGGTTCACTGATTGCGAGGTGAGCTAGGTTAATAGAAACATTTGCAAGCACGATTAAACTTAATGATACCCGAAAAGCCACTCTTCGGTACTTAGTTAGAAGTAAAGTGAATTGAGTTTAGGGCATAAACCCATCCAAGATAAGACTTTCGTGTATGCCTCCGGTGAAAAGTACTTTAAGAGTCTAATCAGACGGAGTTTTGGTTGGATGAAATTTCCTGAAGAGTATGACGAATAATCATTAAAGTGAATAAGCATGGGAATAAAAAAATGTATTGTATCTAGTATGAAAAATTTTAAAAGCTTCATAGTTTTTAAGAGAGGAGTTAAAGGGCATTTTTATCATGAACAGAGATACTATTATTGCATAAAAGCAACATGTTTGCTTGACTTTACGTAACCTTTGGAAAATAAATTTATTTTGAGTTTCATAGATCGAAATGAATATATATTTATCATTCTCCTTTGATGAATGAATGCTCTTCAGCATAAATTAAAACGTAAATATAATATTATAAGGAAACGATTGATCAAAGGCTTAAAAATAAAATTCTTCAAATTTAAAATTCCAATAGAAATTTCGTCTATTTATGCCGTAAGTAAGAAACAAACTGTATATTAAAAGAATTTGAAGCATAAGTGAATACATTTTGTAAATTTTTCGCTTTCATTTCTCTAGTAAAGCATTTATTTTTTTTCAATGATCCTATTTGTTGATGTAATAATTTAGAAGTACTTGTGGATGAATATCAAATTATAAATCATTCGTAGATGTCTTTATTAATTAATACAATTTGAGTTACTAGTCCGGTGGAAATTTATAAAAAAGAAAAGTAAATTAGAAGATTTTTTAATCATTTACGTTCAGTAAATTCCTATTTAGTTGCGCTGTTTGAGAAGAGTATTACTAAATTAACAACTGGAGTGACAACAAAATTTCTCACCATGAAAATACTGAAAAAATTAAAATAACCAAGATTTTCTTTTCATTTCCAAATAAATTATAATTTTTGAACTATCAGAATCATTAAATGATTTTATCTTGTTATTAAATATTTTTATTTTTGATCATTTTATTATATAAAACACCATTTTAGATGTTCATTACACCTTTCAATTTTCCTAAGTTATTCTTCATTCCAATGACATTTTGAAACCTTTTCAATTCAACTCAAGGGAAAACAGTGCGGATCGTCGCTTTTTTTATCCCCATTTGTAATTCAAATATGTTACACGTTTCAAAATCCCTTACATGTCCTATCCATCCCAAACAATCTACTAGAAACGTCTTAAAAACCTTTATCGATTCCCGTAGACATTTCAACTCGCCTCGGTTCCATTCCATTATACGACTTAGAGATCACTCACTATTTTTCTTACGGATTTACTGCACTTTTTCAGGTTTATGATTTTTAGAATTTTCCCCCCGAGCAGTATAAATTTCTTTGTAAACAAAGTAAAAGCCTCCATTACCTTTTCACCCCCTTTAGCATCTCTACCACAGGGACAACATCAGTCACAACGCTCTTTTTATTTATTCCTCAAGATGGGCCTCCGTTTTATTCCTCTCGTAAATTTCCGATAAAGCGTGGCGACCTCTGCCGCACCTACGCGAAGCAATAAATAGAGGTAAGGGAAAAGGATGGGAAGAGAAAGAGATATAAAAAAGTAAAAGGGGAAGAATTATCAAAGATCTCTATACCTCTTCCTATAGAATTGCGAATTATGGTTACGAATATAGTAAAAGTAAATGAATGTTTCCTTATTTAAGTTCTATAGATTTCAAATACATTGAGCGTGAATTAATATCTTAAGATGTAGCTAGCGCTAAGTAGTGAGCACTTTGTCTAGAAGAGTCGATTGCTCAAGATGCTTCGTAACGGTTACAAGATCGTATGGATGAAGGCAGTTGTTATGTATTGCCTTGCTCCACCAAGAGCGTACTCAGGTATATTGCTATCCAAAGTCACGACGTACTTGACCTAGAGACCAGTCGCTCCCAGATATCTCCTTATTGAGCCTCAGATGTACGATAGCTAATTATTAATCAATGCATGAAGTCAATCATCAGAGATTTTGATATTAAAGTTGATGCATATCTATTCAAAAACTCAAGAAATAAAGAGTTTTGACATTAATCTATGATCAACTAAACTAGGAAGATAAAATTTCTAATTCTAACACTTCTCAGTTATAAATTCTTGTAAAAATATGAGAAAATACATTGTTCTTTCTTTTTTCTCAATTGATTCACCCTTTTCTTACGAAGATACTATGGCGAGAAACACCGTCTAAGAAAGACGGTGTTTTAACTCTATATTTGTTTCTATGTTCATAAAATAATAGAACTCCACTCCTAAAATTTAAGAAAAACCATCACGTTTACTAGAGTGGTGATAGAGATATCCTTCTTTCCTCTATCAACAACCACTCAAACAAACACCCCTTTCCATTCCTCAATCCACCGGTTACTTTATGTTCCTTTCCTTCCCTTATCCTTTTAGACCGAATTAGATATGACAAAAACCTTCCCATTTGTAGATGGGAAAATATATTCTATGTCCTACTCCCTTCTCGAGAAAAATATTTCCCCATCATCGTGTTGACGTAAATATCTGAGTTATACTTTACGTTGCCATTTCAAAGCGACCTAATTCTGCCATGAAGGTCGTTATTAGCGGAGTCCTAACACTAGTACGTACGGCGCATGACGCCATAGACTTCCCGTGCCTTTTGTTTGAGGCGCAAACGCTGGCGATGCGAATAAACGAGTTACGGTGCTGGATAACCTCAGAGTTTCTGTGGAGTCGGGCCCTCCAGAGACCACATTTGTATCCTCTGCGGTCTAATCGGACACTAGGCCGGGCCGAGCTAGAGGTAGCTACCTTAATTAACCTGCGGTGGAGTAGGACACCTGGGCGGAGATTACAACGCGCGGGGAGGTGGAATGTATGCGAGATCCGAGCAAGGGCTAGATTCAACTTCAGGTGCAATATAAAGCAAGAGTCTGTCCTGTGAATTATCTGTGATTTGAGACCCTCAGTACATATGTGGTATAGTCATCACTCTAAAGACTGGTTGGATACCCATTTTATCTAAAATAAACGAACAGATTTCTTTTTATGGAGAAGGTAAACAAGGAGGTTGTCGAGGTGGAGGAATATACTTGGAAGATGACTCAAGAGAATGTTTTCGCTCAAGGTAAACCTCAAACTTTTCTCATGAATGTAAATGACACACCAAGTGATAACTCATAGTTTCATTGTTTGAATAAAACTACCAAAATAGTAAATCTTCCCCTACAATAATTTATTCGTTCTCCTACAAAAATTTGTATAGAGAACGACAGGATTTGAATAAATATAATTCTTTTGAAATTCTGATTAAAATTTTGGGTGGTTTGCCGAAAATTTGGCAAATGAGATAAACACCACATAAGGGAGTATCACGCACAAGAGAGCAATCAGGAAAAATCTCATGATGATGGTTTTTTATCTGATGATGATAATACAATGGTGTTACCATGGTACTTTTATTCCTAGTCTTTGACCTAGAAACAGCTAAAGTGCATATTGGGGGCAGTAAAGTAAAGCTCATCAGACTGATGGCCTGTTTATACTTAAAGGTGAGATTACCTTCAATGAGTTTAGGTTTTGTATAACATTACCACCTTTGCATCATCCCAACCGAAGAAGGGACAATTCACGGAACCGAGAATTGTGCCTTTGATTTATCACCGAAGAGGTGAATTTTAGAAAACGGAGTTATCCAGGCATTAACCTAGAGCTTGAATAACCAAATTAAAAAAAATGATTTCAACTAATAGATGATCTAGCGTCAAGACTTATAATCAATTTCAATAGAGTAACAATCTCAGATCAAATTAATTTCAAAGCCACTAAGTTTTGAAGCAGTTAAAAACTAAAATTTAGCTATTTTTTCTTAAAACAAACATAATTAACTTAATATTTTCATTTATATCATTATAAAATTTGATTCGGTAAAGAAAGTATGATCAGTCCAGAATTCTTCCATTCAGCTCAAGTATGACCATTTAGAATTAAATTTCAAAGAACTAGGTTCTCATTTGCGTTCTACATTTTAATAATAACATTTAATATTTGCAATCAATTTCAGAGTTCTTTCATTCAGTTATAAGTACTCACTTGGTCTGCTGTGTGTTCCGTCGTCGTAACTTTGAAACACCCACCTTCGCTGTGGGTCTACGAACGAAGAAAAATACTCGAGCACCGCTGAAGTATAACTTTGATCAAACACTGCTTATTAACAACGCCCTCTTTAAAGGACGAAGAAAAAATCCCTCTCGAATCAAGATCTCGGTTTATCTTCGCTTAAAATAATAAAAGAAACCCTCGGATTGAATCGTCGTCCTCTCACAAAAAGTCGTTTCTTGGTCGAAGGGCCTCCTCAGATTCTTACTCCCTCACCCACGTACATCCTTTTTACGTCCAACAACCCTTTCTCCCACGGGAACCACTGCCCTTCAAAGGGTCCTATTTTATTCCCCTTTCTATTTATCCCCCTCCTTCCCCATCTTTCTTCTTCAAAGGGAATCCCCATTCTCTATTTCCCGAAAAGAATGGAACGCATTTCCCTCATCTTCGTCGCATGAGAGGAACAGACGGTGACGTCATACCTTTTACGTGTTTCCTCTCCGAATTCCCCCACCGCTGATTCCGCTGTTGTGCGGAAGATATAAAACGGTGTAAGGGATATATGGCAAATCGAACGCTATTGAATGGTGAGGGTTCATTGATTCGACCCACACATACTGTAGGCTAGTTTCGGGAAAACGTAGCCAAATATATAAGAATAGTTATATTTGTGTGCGGAGTTTGAAACTTCGTAAGGAGATTCTTCCATTATGATCCCTTGTAGCCGTGTTTTATTTATTTTTATGTACATAGAATTTAATGATAGATCGATCATAACAATATATAGGCGAAAATATTCAATACTCTTGTATTTATTTTCTCATATATTCGGATTGTGTTTCTGCAATTAGGATAATATAAGGAAATATAGAAATTTGGACCTATTGGATTGTGTGTATATATAAAAGTCGACCAATCGATCAACGCAGGTGTGTATTTGTTCACAAATAAATTGCGAATAACTTGAAAGAAATATTCACAAAAACGTCTTCTCTTCAGCCTTGACAAATTTATTCAAAAACATTAAATTACTGCATTTTAGATTAAAAAATACATACATATCTAACTACACTATTGGTATTACATATGCAATGTGCTACTATAAATTTTTCCTTTGTACTTTAAAGCAAGTGAATGAATTCGAAGAGAGGTTGACCCGTCCAATTAGACGTCAGATTAACACAGTGGAGGTAGGTAGGTTATCCTGACCTTGACGTCAGACAAGAAGTAACGACCATGCCGTTCATTTAGCTGTGTTCGTTCGTGGAAGGTGCATGTTTAGAGGAGTGCCATAGACTAAGTAATATATTTAATATGTAAGTAAGCTGGATTTTATATAAGAATATATTTAGTTGTAGAGTAGATGATATACAGCTTCTGTTGTTTATTAAAAGTGCTATAATCTGTTACTATTTTCAGAATGTGCTTAGTTCAACAAATGATTAGTATGGTGCATTCAGATTCTGTGAATGCTGGAAGCCCTATCGAGCAGAGAAATTTAAGTCGTGAATTTTGTGAGCAAAGCTTCCGTTATAGTCACGAGACAGTTGAAGTACACTTCCTATGAGGAGGGACGGAAATAGGTGAGTATTTATCCATACCAATCCATGGAATTCTCAAAGATATCTCAGGTTTAATTAGTTATAACAAGATAAAAGACTCTAACTCCATGTAAATAAAATTTATGAGTTTCTAAATACGTTATTTTGCGTAGCAGGACGATTGATAATTACCGGATTGGACCTTCTTTGGCAAGTAGAAGCAGTGATGGATTTCGTTTCCTTTGAGGCCTATTTACCAGGAAATTCTGACCAAAGAAGAATAAAAAGATTATGTAGGAGTAAGTTTTAGATTTAATTCTGGAAAATGATCTTACATTACCTATCTTATATCGATAGGTATAACTTGATATACATTCATATTTAAGTTTTGCAGCATAGCTGTCGTATCGTATATATTATAATATATACAGCATATACTGTAGTGGTATAACTTTCCAGGTACATCGAGTAATAATGTCAATGAGGAAAAATAGAAAAGTGACCGATCAAGGCTGCTCCATTGTTGGATGGTTTGGACCTCATTCCATCGAGTGGGTTTTGCAGCCGTTTCAGAATCTGTGTGTTGGCATCAAGCGAAGGAAGTGAAGGCATTGAAAGCATAAAACTTTGCCTGTCCACACTATGTCCTTTGATTTTCATTTGTTTGAAATAATTCACTTTGAAAGATATCATGCACAATATTTGTGATTTCAGTACTCTTTTTCTTATTTTATCGCTATGATTTCTTTCTATCCATTCACAGATTTTTGTGTGAAAATGAGTGGCATAATTCATCAAGGTGCAACGGAGCGTCAAGGAAGTGTTGGATGGAGGAGGAACGGTGAGTGTATATCAGCGGTAATCCATTGAATTCTGAAACAAATCTCAGGTTTATATATTTGCAACCAAATTATGTTAAAAAAGTTATAATTTAAAATATCTAAATCTAACCTTAGTTTCACATGGCTTGACGATTGCTGATTTTTTATAATTTTCTTCCAAATGAAAGTTGTTTTTGCATGTTTCGTGTAGTGCAACTTTCCGAAGATATACATAGTAAATATTGTGTTGATTTAAGAGAACATATTTTTAAAATATGATGATGTTAAAGTTGATAAATTAAGTAATTAAAATGAAAGTTTTTAATTATCATCCCTATTGCCGGCCTCACATTCAGACAGGCATTTTCCTGCGGAGAGGAGATAGCACCATATGTCCTTACTATCTCCCGTTATCGAGCCATGTCTGAGCAGAGTCTGATTGCCATGGATGCCATTATGTCTTACTTACAACATTCCTGTTCATGGATGCCTGATGTTTAGAATCTACACTGAAAGGGAAGGAAGCTGTTGAAGTAGTCCTAAACGTTTACCTACAATTAATTTAGGTAAATTAACTTTAAATTATTTTATAAATCTGTGATGTGGTACTGTGTCGTACGTAAAATAATCAAATGAAATTCTGTTATCAATCAACGAATGTTTATCCTGAATAATAATTCTGGGTTTTGATTCACAGGCTTTAGTGCAATGAAAACGTTGTGTAAACGGTTAGAGAGAACCATCGAGCTATTTGGAAAACTTGAGTTTCAATAAGAGTGATGGATCTCTTGAAGGTTCTTCTACCGGGAAAATGTAAACATATAAAATGTAAGTTGGTTGATGTTTTTTATTCGACATGTCGTTCGAGATATCTGTAGTTTATGTTAAAATATTATAGATTCAAATTGATTTCACGCTTAATTCTCTTGCCATATGGTGTGTAATTTTGGAATATATAAATGACTATCCAAAGTTAAACTTAATAAAAAGATCTTAGTTGTCGATTGTGTATACTTTTTTTACAATTATGCTCTCTGTGCTTCAAATTTGGCCAAATATGTATGATACACGATTCGGAATTAACATAATTAAATTTCAAAATTATATTGAGTGATTGTTTAAAAACATAGTGTTAGAAGGTAAATTAATTTAGATGTTTAGTAGTCCTGCTAGGCTGGCGATTTGCTTCAAACTTTGCAGCTAATGCACAAGATCAATTCTCAAAGCGTGCTTCTATAAACCGAAATTTTGATAATTTTATTTAAAAGAAAGACTTAATTAGTTCAATTTCAGTAGAGCACTAGTATAGTTCTAGTAAAGGACTTATAAACTTAATCTTGAGGTTTTTCTTTCCTGTGAAAATTGTACATTTTTGTAGCTGGAAAATGATTTTTAGATAACGGTAGGAATTCTTACTGCTTCATGATCTGAATTCAGTTATTTAAATTTGAGTATATTTATATAAGTGAAATATAGTTTTTTGCAAATAATTTGCGTTCTTTCGTTAATATAGTTTTCGAAATATATAATAAAGAGACTAATTGCAAAGTAGAAACAAATTAACTAGTTATTCTATATGGAGAGTGTTATTTATAATTACGTTTCGTGGAATTCTTTGTGTAACAGTTAGAATACTAAGAGGTAACGAAAATAATATCAATAACAATCCAAGGATTGAAGCTGAACATCGCTTTTCCGAAAAGTTTCTTATATTTCCTCATTCCCGAAACATACTTCGTAAAATGTATCGAATTCAGCCCAGTTTTAGAATGTTTTGTATGCTGTAAAATGTATGCGTATACTCTATCTTTGTATAATGTGGACTCATGCAGAGAAAAATGCCTTTCATTAGATTCGTTTGATGAAAAAAGTACAATGCGAAAAAGGGGGGGAACCACTTTCATTACTGATACATTTTAAGTGTTTTCACAAATTATTAACCTCCCATTGTATTATCGAAAGTACTGCTTGTGAATTATAAATGGAATGTAAGGTTCTTCCAGTTCCGTATTTTGTTGTTTTCTTTCGGTGATGCCGAATATTTTAACTTTCACCGGTTATCTATTTTAGTTTTCCAAGTGACTCACTTGAGTGAATTGTAAACGTATACATTAAAAATGTATCTTTTTATTACTTGTTTTTGTTGGAGTTGGATTAATAGAATTATTATTATAAGAGCATTAGAATATTTTTAATGTATTACGAGTTTCGCAAAGAAATTAAGTTTAGTAATATTCACTGTTACCACGTGTCGTTCTTTCTCCTCCAGCCAACAAATGACCTTTCCATATTCTTTTAGAATAATATTTTTTGCTTTCGTCTTTAACGGGTAGCTATGAGCGGAAGGTGTGATGTAGCTCCAAACCAAAGACCGTATCCAAATGATAGCAGCAACATCTTTGGAGCACTACCCTTCAACTAGTGATTTCCTTGGAATTCCTAGGTAAGGAAAAATATAAGTAGATTAGTTTTTTCTTATTGATGAGAGTAAATATACTGCAAACTTTGATTGCTATTATCGGCTAAGCTTTGTAAAGTATAGCGTTTTTTACTTTAGCGACTAAGTCAACGACAACATGATTTGCTATTAATTAGTCATGAAAGTATACTGAAATGTAGATAACATAAATAAAACTTCTATGCTCCGATGAACTGTATTTTCATTGTTAAATTTATAAGGCTCAAATATCATTTCATTATATTTTGTTTAGACGTATTTTCACCTAGAAAAAGAAAAAATAATCTCCCTCCGGAATAATATTATAAGTACTAATTTTGATTGAATTCTGTTGAACGATTCGGGCGCCTTGGGCCGCTCCGCCCCAGCGGGTTCGAGAGCTGGAAGGGGGCCTGAAGCGCCCGCAACACTAAAGTACGGGCTCGGTTCCGTTATATTTCGAAAAAATCTCCTGGGCAATTTTCGACGGCCAGAAGCTCCCGACTAGAACCGAACCCGTGAACCTCAGCGTCGCACCTAGGTGCCTCGGCCCACTCGGCCAACCGCTCGAACGGTAGAACTCGAGCAGAATTAGGCTTTGAGTAGTTCGCGAAGACCTAAGTCTACTGCGTCATCGAGCACTCTACCCTCCCCCCTATTCTGTTCGTAACCC
Organism: Pantala flavescens; assembly: GCA_020796165.1. Taxonomy (NCBI): domain Eukaryota; kingdom Metazoa; phylum Arthropoda; class Insecta; order Odonata; family Libellulidae; genus Pantala; species Pantala flavescens. Next base: position 28,572,977 of record CM036878.1, read on the forward strand.
CAACCACCGTGTCTCGGTAAACGCTTTAATCACTACAGGTTTTCGGAGGCCTTGAACTTTTAGACGTTTAACATCATTCGTTTTTCAAATAGGAAATCTCAAAAGATGTATTGAAACAGTTTTAAGAATGAGACTTTAAGAGATGATTATGGATATTTTTAAGCGTTTTTAATTCTTAATTTCGAATCACATTATTCATTTTTACTTCGTCAGACAAGGCGAGTTATTTGTTATAGCTCATGCTAGATCTCGTTATTCTCTTTTGTTTTATTACCGATCAAACATTTTAGAGAATATTATATCTTCTAGTAGATTTGCAGTTGTTATTCTCCTTTTAGCTATGAAAATTTTTATGGTTTAATAGATGTTTAATCATATCCTTCGTTTAAGCATCATTAAATATCATTACCTATTTTTAACGTTATTCATTTCGGAACATTGTTTAATTCTATTTAGGTATTTTTTGAATAAAATAAATGCGAATCCAGGTTTCTTAATTGTTTACTACCAAAAGTATCATTGATATAGACTGTACAATATTATATACATACTACCTTTCAGATTATGGAAAATGGATATCGTTAAGGGTATGGACCATGGAAAACACTACTAAGGAGTATGCAGTCAACAACAGGGTGCAAGATCCAAGGCTCATGAGAAGGTATAAATTGGAAAGTAATTGCATTCCATGTACCCGTTTAAAGTTCAATGCGTATTATAATATGGATCTCTATTTCTTTTTCAGGTAAAATATTTTCTTCCATTGGCACTAAGCTTCTCCTGCCCATTCACTTTTTTCTGTCAGCGAGATCACTTACCTGGGATATACACCGGGTCTACGACATTCGAACTACGCTTGGTCCCCCCGACGGATCGACTGAACAACAGCCCCATTGACCAACACCTTGCTTGAATAAAATTATATTTATCAGTTGTATGATTCATTGGGCGTCACTGCAAAAAATATTTTAAATGGTCATTTTAAAGTATAAGTTGTTAGGAAGAGTCCGTGAAATTATTCATCTCATAATTTTCTGTTAAAACTAAATACCGATCAAAGTTATTCATTCTCGAGACGATGATTATTATGAAATTATACACACGAAAAATAGTACTTTCTTTTATAATTCAACAAAAATCTATATTTGCTATCTACGTTCAGTTTTATTTATTTATTGGAAGAGGACTATGAGTTCGGTGGCAACTATATTCTTTTTTAAATCCCATTTCCTTAGTAACATATAATATAGTTAAAAAGATCATTACAGAGCTACATTATAAATACCTATTTATAAATGAAAAGCTGCTTGATTCTAATATCTTGTATACGATCCCTCAATCTATATAATGCGGTTCTTCTATTCATTTTTATAACTCCTCCTATGCCTCCTCCGTTTATTACATGAAGTAAATCTGCTAGTCCATTCTGCTGAATAATACAATGTTAGTAGTTCAGTATAAGTACGTTCAGTGAGTAAGTGGAAGTAATTTAATTGTGCTATTTACAGTTTTCTGAAATTGTTTTATCATAATAGCTCAAAGTATGATTTTAACCAAAATTTAATATTATCGAGATAACAATGAATTCATTTGAAATATTTATTAATATTACTAATGTCTTTTGTTTTATTTTTCGATAAAACAGTCGTTACAATTCTTAAAACAGTGGATATCGTGGTAATGTTACATTGAAGAGATTTTTTTCTTTATCAATAATTTCACTTAGCTTTTACTTGGTTTCTCACGGTATTTTTGTAAGATCCAGCAGTGAGACATATTTTAACCAATTCATATTTCCAGAATCGAAGACGTTGGTAGGTTTTTATAGTTTTAAGTAAATATCTAAGTCTATTAGAGGAGGGGGGGTTGCATACTAGAATTAAATCAGAAACGGTAGTTGTCACTTTTTTCTTCTGTTACTAATAAAAGATTTTTTTTCCAGGTATCCCCTTCCCCTCTTTCCTTTTCCCCACACCTTACAAATCCTAGAACCCCTGGTTCTTTTATACCTTCTCCACCCTGTCCTATCATCCCCCCCTTTGTACTCCTTCCATATCCTTCAACCCCCCCTTCCCTACACACCCCTCAGGTGGAGGAGGAAGGTGGTGAAGACTGGGGCGCGGGAAGCGAGGGTAGGATGCGACTATGATGATGGGACAAGTTGGTGATGAAAGACGAGAATTTTTCAAAGAAATAAAAATATAAATTATTTCAACAAGTCTTCTTTTATTGAAAACTTATTCCTACATTCCTTACATATCTGTGTCCTCTTTCGACAAGGGGGGGGGGGAGGAAGATGTACCCACGTACGTGTGGGTACATCTTTCACTGGCGTTTACTTTCTCCCGTCCCTTCACTTCCTTTTGTCAGGGTGTTACAACTGGGATATATACCGGGTCTTAAACTATTCCACTCGCTTTACCCAATGCTTGACTGAACAACATGTTGCTTGAATAAAATTGTATTTATCTGTTGAATAACTAGGCGTCACTGTCGGTGAATGAACCGCTATCTGAAGTTTACTCTCGGTACTGACGATTTACCAATGAAAGTAATTATAAATTCGACTTGAAACTGTAATTGAAGCCCCGCATAAATGAATTCAACGCGAGTCTGATTTCGTATTCTAAACTACTTAAAATAAAGTTTATATTATTTTAAAGTAATTGTAAGTATAACAATAATTTAAGAATATCATTATTGCGTGTTCTTTCCCGAAATCCTTGGGCGAATGAATGTAGGTAATTAGGGTTTGTGTTTAAAAAAAACCCTCGGATTGGATTATATACACGGACAAAATAGTATCATAAGCGTTTAGAAACACTACGTTATGAGTAATTTTATACGTAGTAGGACAGCGAAAGAAGTAATTATAAAACGATACTGAGGTTTCTATTATAATATGCATCAAACGTACACATTACAAACGACAAATTGAAAAAGCAGTTAGGAATATACTGGGGAGATATAGGATAAGACTTTGATGGAAAATATACGAAGGGTAAATGGACTAGCATATTTACTTCAGCTAAGTAAAGGAAGAAAGGCATAGGATTTGAGAAAATGAATAGATGAACCGCATTATATAAATTAAGGGGATCAGATACAAGATATTAGAATCGGCAAACTTTTCTTTTCTAAATAGGGATGTATAATGTAGCTCTGTAATGATATTTTTAATTATAATTATATGTTAATGAGGAAATGGGATTTAAGAAAGAATGTAGTTTCCATCGGACTTATTGCCCCCTTGCAATAAATAAAGAATTAAACATCAAAGCTGATATGAAATATAGATTTCTGTACAAATATAAAAGAAAGTACTATTTTTCGTGTAGATAATTTCATAATAATAATCGTTTCGTGAATATCCGATTTCATCGGTATTTAGTTTTAACAAAAAAAATAAGATTAATAATTTCACGAACTTTTCCTACCAACTCATACTTTAAACAGACTATTTAAAATATTTTTGCAGTGACGCCCAATGAATCATACAACTGATAAATATAATTTTATTCAAGCAAGATGTTGGTCAATGGAGCTGTCGATCCGTCGGGGGACGAAGCGTCAAACAGCATAGACCCGGTATATATCCCAGGTAAAAGATCTCGCTGACAGAAAGAAGTGAAGGGACGGGAGAAGCTAAGCGCCAATGGAAGAAAAATTTTACCTGAAAAAGAAAGAGAGATCCATATTATAGTAAGCATTGAACTTGCAACGTGTACATGTTATGCAATTACTTTCTAATTTATACCTTCTCGTGAGCCTTGGATCTCGCTCCCTGTTGTTGACTGCATACTCCTCAGTAGAATTTCCATGGTCCATATCCTTAACGATATACTTTTTTTCATAATCTGAAAGGCAGTATATATGTAATATTGTACAGTCTGTAATAATGATTCTTTTGGTAGTAAACAATTAAGAAACTTGTAACGAAAAATTCTAAGAGTAGAGGAACAAACATTCAGAATGATATTATTTCAAACTAATGTTTTACAGCACTAAACTAAATAAAAAGCTCTCCTTCGGTTATATTTGCTAAATTACTACAAGTTTACGATATTCATTAAACGGACGAAGATAAGGATCATAGAAATCATTATTATTTTAGTGAAAATTGGTTAATTTTATGTAAATTACGTATATCGTGAACATTCAAAGACGAGTAAAATTCGGCACCTTCTTCAAAATACGGAAATGAGCTATGTGATTTAAATTATTGGGTGAAATTTATGATATCCCTATCGAAGTAAAGATACACAATACGCGGGGATTATTAGCAAATATTTATTGCAATTATGACTCCTTCTATCGAAACCTGGAATAATACAATAAAATTGTTTACAGTTGAAAGTAAAACGATTCCTGTTTAGGTCTCGATAAATGACACTCATACCTGGATTCGCATTTATTTTATTCAAAAAATACCTAAATAGAATTAAACAATGTTCCGAAATGAATAACATTAAAAATAGATAATGATATTTAATGATGCTTAAACGAAGGGTATGATTAAACATTTATTAAACCATAAAAAAGTTCATAGCAAAAAGGAGAAAAACAACTACAAATCTACTAGAAAAAAATAAAACATCAGTAATAAATCAAAATAAAATAACAAAATCTAGCGTGAGCCATAGGCAATAAATAACACCCCTTGTCTGAAGAAATAAACATGAATAATGCCATTTGAAATTGAGAATAAACGACGTTTGAATATAACAATAATCATCCTTTCTTAAACTATTTCATATTTCATAAACTATTTTATCTTTTGAGATTTCATATCTGAAAAACGAATGATGTTAAACGTCTAAAAGTTCAAGGCCTCCGAAAACCTGTAGTGATTAAAGCGTTTACCGAGACACGGTGGTTGGGGTTACGAACAGAATAGGGGGGAGGGTAGAGTGCTCGATGACGCAGTAGACTTAGGTCTTCGCGAACTACTCAAAGCCTAATTCTGCTCGAGTTCTACCGTTCGAGCGGTTGGCCGAGTGGGCCGAGGCACCTAGGTGCGACGCTGAGGTTCACGGGTTCGGTTCTAGTCGGGAGCTTCTGGCCGTCGAAAATTGCCCAGGAGATTTTTTCGAAATATAACGGAACCGAGCCCGTACTTTAGTGTTGCGGGCGCTTCAGGCCCCCTTCCAGCTCTCGAACCCGCTGGGGCGGAGCGGCCCAAATCGCCGCAAGGCGCCCGAATCGTTCAACAGAATTCAATCAAAATTAGTACTTATAATATTATTCCGGAGGGAGATTATTTTTTCTTTTTCTAGGTGAAAATACGTCTAACCAAAATATAATGAAATGATATTTGAGCCTTATAAATTTAACAATGAAAATACAGTTCATCAGAGCATAGAAGTCATTATCCATATTTCAGGATACTTTCATGATCAATATATATTCAATCTCATCAATCTGAAAAAAAAATAAACTACTTATTTTTCCTTACCTAAGGATTCCAAGAATATCACTGGTTGAAGGGAAGTGCTCCAAAGAAGTAGCTGCTTTCACTCGGATACGGTCTTTGGTGAACTAAATTGTTGAACATCACACCTTCTGCTCACAGCTACCGATTAAAGAAAGCAAAAAATATACAAATACACGAGGAAAAATAAAGGTCATTTGTTGGTTGGAGATGCAAAAACGATAGGTGGTAACAGCGATCATTACTAAACGTAATTTCTTTGCAAAATTCGCAATACCTTAAAAATATTTCAACTACAACAAAAACATGTAATAAAAAGGTACCATTTTATTGATACGTTGTCATTTCACTCAATTGATTCACTTGGAAAACTAACATAAATGACCGGAAACGGTTAAGGCATTGGGAATCACCGAAAAAAAAACAACAAAATACGGAACCGGAATAACCATACATTCAACTAGTGATTCACAAACAGCAGTTTAATTATATGAGGGGAGGGTGTTAATAATTTGTGAAAATGCTCAAAATATATCAATAATGAAAGTGGCTCCGCCCCTTTCGCGTTGGTACTTTTTTCATCAAACGAATTCAATGAAAGGCATTTTTATCTGCTTGAGTCCATATTAACTTGTAAAAAGATAAATGATGAACTCTTATTAAAGCATTATGGACATTCAAGTAAAGATGAATTATGTTTACATATATATCTTTGAATCTAAGACTTTCCAAAAATCATAATAAACTACTCATCTCATAACTTCATCCGGCAACATACGCTACTTCATATTATGATTCGTATAACAACTGAATGTTAGTCAGTATCAGTAATTCATTTGCGTGAGTGAAATTACCGTTTCCTCCAATTAGTTTCTGAATGTAGCATTTAAACACAAATACCGATATGACCTGATGTGCAAGTAACAACTGAAACCGGATTATATGAAATTCTGAATGCAAATTATTTTCAAGAATATAGAACTGCTCGAAACATTCATCACAGTGATTTCACAGATATAAATAAATTTTAGGTCATGATCCATTAACCGTTTACTGAAGTTTGCATTGCTGCCTATAATTCAAAGGACCTTTTTTTACCGGACTTAAGGAAGTGCAATTATTCCATTGGCGTTATGGGAAGGCATAAAATATTTCTAAACCAGAAAAATATCTAAAATTTTAAACAATAGAAATGATTATCTAAATCTGTCCTCTTTATATAAATTCAATTCTATTATATTTATGATTAGGAAATATTCTTTCTGTGAAAATCAGTATACAGAAATTGGCGTTCCATGATCGGAAATGCAGATAAAAATTAATATCCAATTACAACCTTTAATAATTCATTGTTTTGTAATTTATTATTATTTATAATTTCGATATGTTAAGTATAGATTCATCTCTTGTAATATAGATAGCAAATGTTTGTAAAGAACGAGAAGCTTTGAAAAACGCTCGTCAGTGAAATATTTCGTTTCTCTTTCGCATACCAATTGACGCCGAACCAATTTTACGCCTCCGCTCTAATTTGATCGAATATAAGTTTTTTGCTCGAAATCAGTATTTAAAATTATTATTTCCCAACAAAATAACATCCTCCCAACTTCTTTATAAATTTGTTGTTATAGAACTACTCACGATTGAAAAATAAATGTAGACCTAAGATCCAAGCAGAGAGAGACTCGAATTTAACTTAATCTATCATAAATGAAATTTGTTTACATCGGTTTGGCTTTCAGCCGAAGAAATATGAAACTTTGAAAATTTAGATTGACGGGGCAAATGAAAGATATTTTTCAGTCCAGATAAATTATGGATCATTACCATTGAATGAAAATAAAATCCTTCCTAATCTTACGAGTAATTTGTTAAGTGCTAAAATGAATTATTGACTTTAAGTAAACAATAAATCAAGAATTATAGTAAGAACGCCATAAGGTATGTAGATAACCGTAATCAATATTAGCGACACATTTTTGCTAAACAAAATCAAAAACTAATTTACTTACATATATCCTTATTAATTCCTAGTAAATCACTGATGAAAAGGAAAACTCCTCAGCAGCAGCTTACACTTGCATATAGTGAACGAAAGTGTTTGATATCACATTTTCCGCTCACAGTAACCTATAGAGAAGGAAATAAACATGATATTTTAAGTGTAAGTACTACAATACGTAAAGAGAAAGAAACATAAAAAGTTCACTTTAAGAGAACGGCTCGTGGTAACAATGATCATCATCAATGTTAATTTCTAAATCAAACTATCAAAAACTTGAATATTCAAATCCAAATATTTTGCAACAAGTTGTTTCTGGGCTTCAACAAAAACAAGTAATAATAAAGTTACATTTACTAATGATGCATTTACAGTTCACTCAAGTCACTCGGGAAACAAAATAGAAAACCGGAAACAGACATTTGGCATAAACCAAAACAAAACAATGCCTGTCAAAATTAGGGAGCTGAGTGTACATTCCCTTCATGATTTACAAGCAGTACTTTTGCTTATGCAAGGGGAGGGAGTTAACGATTCATGATGTTAATGTTAACATTAATTATAATTGAATATTAAGTTATCACTAAACGCCATCTTTTGGATATCATTTTCAAAGAATCCTAAGAAGAGACATTTTATATTCATGAGGTCATATTACGTAGACTGGGAAAAATGTCAATAAACATATAAAGCAATTCGCCAATACAGTAGAGCTATTGAACAGCTATTAGGTTAATTTAATTCACATTATTTTTTCTTAAAACAAGGAGCCATTATCATTTTAATATTTAATTATGCTAATCCCGAATCGTGTATCTTACGTATTCAGTCAGATCTGAAGCAAAATGAAAATAGTTAAACAGATTATGGATAATCGACATCTATAATCTTCGAATTAACTCCATCTATTGATAAATAATTTACTATTTCCAGATTTACACGTATATAAGAGATTTAAGCGTGAAATCAAGTATGATATTTAATAAGCAACATAAACAAAAGGTATCTCAAACAAAATGACAAATAAAAAACATCAATCTTCTTATATTATATATATTTCACCTTTCCCACAGAAAAACTTCAAGTATAATAATATAAAACACCTAATTCCTTTCAAATTACTTTTCAGAGTTCACCAATCTAACAGTTACGTATGACCGAGATTTCCTTGAATATTAAAAAAAAACTTTTAGCTATTATCCATTTATATGTAGCTATATTTTGAATTTAAAAAATCTCCTAGTTTTCTTAATTTATTTACGAAAAAATTTAAACATATAATTCGCATTACAATGGAAACGATGGCTGGGATTAATGCTTAGCTACATTTATTCCTTTTACTAGGAATTGGCTCTTCATTACCACCGAAATGATAACTGCTGCATTACCTTGTTACTGTTTAATAAAGACATTTTCATTTAATATTTTAAAGACGAAATTAAAGGATTTTGAGTAATATTAATCTTCCCTATAAAAACACCTCGGCTTACAAAAGGATAAGTTAGCAGTTGTTTCTTTTAAATGCTTCTTAAGGAAAATTAAGGGTTAAATTAAATCGATATAAGATTGTGGTATAGCCTTCTTAGGTTAATTTATATTTCTCTTTTTCCGATAAAAGATTTTCTAATCTACGAAGAAGTTTATGCCATCACAATATATGCGGTTTATAATACCGTTTACTGTACGACAGGTAAACGTTGGAAAAAAATAGTAAACAATGAAGATCAGGCTCTCTCTATTTTAATTTTAAGTTTCTTATAATTATTCGGTATCACACGTTTAAACTTGTGAATTAATTTTAAAATTGAATATGTGGGTGGGGATTAATACATTAATCTTCGATAATTACACTATTTCCATATAATAACAACAGTAATGCTCAGAAAATTAAAATTCCAATTCTAGCTCCATTATCAAGCATCCATGAAACCAACACACAATAGTATTCCATTCATCTAACATCTTTCTGAAGATATCTTATGTACAAATAAATGGATTATTGCTGATATACACTCACCATTCCTAAACTATCTAACACTTCCTTAATGGTCTGATGCACACCTTGATGAATTATACCGCTCATTTTCACAAAAATATCTGTGGATGAAAAAAAAATTATTGCGATAAAATAAGAAAAAATATTTTGAATACTGAAATAATAAGTATGTTGTATGGTATCTTTCAATATATAACTAATTTCTAAATATAATTCAAAGGTAATTATTACAAACAAATGTAAATCAAAGGATATTTTGTGAATGTATTAAGTTTTTTCTTACCTTTGCTTCCTTCGTTTGACATCAACAAATGGAAATACTGAAACAGCTACAAAACACTTTCGATGGAGTGAGGTCCATACCATCCGACAATGGAGCAGCCTTGTTTGGTTACTTTTCTCTCTTTCCTCATTGAAAATATAACCTGATGTACCTGAAAAGTTATACTACTACAATATATATGCTGTATGTATTACCATATAAGACACGACAGCTAAACTTAAAAAATCAAATAAAGATTAACGTAGGTCAAGTTATACCTATCAATCTATGGTAGGTGATGTAAGATCATTTTTCAGAATGAAATCGAAAACTTACACGTACATATTCTCTCCCTTCTTTGGTTATCATTTCTCGGTAAAGAAGCCTTAAAAGAAACTGCACTTCTTGCCAATTATCCAAATATGGACCGATCCGGTACCTGAAGATCAACAGTTCTGCTAAGAAAGTTATAAAAATACACGTCGTCGAGCGATACTACGTTTAGATTAAGATATTCATCAATATTAATTTACTTAATATAGTTTGGTTCTAAATATTTAAACCCGAAATTTGTTTGAGAATTCAATGGATTAGTGCGAATAAATACTCACCGTTTTTCGTCCCTCCTGACAAATCTGTAGTACAGTCTGCTTCCACTACCTCGTGATAATAATAGCAGCAATGCTCAAATAATTCAAGACTGACATTCCGATTTTCGCAAGAACTTTGAGCAATCACAGAATTCGCTTCATGAAACTAAACACAGTCTGAAATTAGTAACCGATTTTAGCCCTTACATAGGGATAAATATACAGAATATCACCTAATCTACAACTAAATGCACACTTACATGTAATTCAGTATTCACAAAATTAATACATTGCTTCGAGAAGTCTGTAGAATTCCTCGGAACGTACACCTTCCACGAAGGATCACAGGTAACTGAACGGTATGACCGCTACTTCTCGTCTGACGTCAAGGTCAGAATAATCAGTGTTTATCTGAAGTTTAATTGAGCAAGTCAACCTCTCTTCAAATTCCTTCCTTGACCTTAAAGAAAGAAAGGAGAAATTTTATGAGGCATACGGTAACAAACAAATCTATAACTTCATTAAGTTTAACTATGGAAACAATATAACTATAAGTTATAAGAATAATTTTCAACTTATGTTCCTTCATTTCGGCTTTGAATTTTAAGAATTTCGGAAAAATCTGACACAAAACATGTTGCGAAAATAATGATCAACTATGATTTTCCACGACTTCACAATTTTGGAATGGATCATAAGGATTAAACTTCATAAATGTTAATCATTTCACATATGTGCGCAGAATCCTTGTTCAGGCTACAAAGTTCGCAGCCGACAAAGTCATTTTCGTATTTTTGACCAGCCTCTTTTAGATTCTTCACGCTATGCTGGTTACTGTGCGGCTTCTGTGGGAAGATGCTGAGTGACGAGATTTGTAGCATTAAGTACTTTGGTTGACCACATAGAAAGTCCGAGGGCCTTTTTTCCTATCCTAGAAAAAATAGGAGAGTAAAGAGTTCTGAAGTCGCTGCAAGGTATCGCTGTAAAGGATGGGAAATAAGCCCTCGCGGGTTGCGGTAAGGCGAAGATTTGTACCGCAAAGAAGTAGTGAGAATCAGGATCGAATCGGAGCTAAGATGTGGGAAATTCTAAGTTAAAAAAGGCCGTATTTCCTAAGCCAAAAAAGAGAAGAAGCGGGAATCGAAGTCATCTCTTGATGAGTATTTGGCAGATAATCTCTATGAAGGAAACGTGGAATTTTTTGAGCAGTTTTAGAGGGTATCTGTTTATCTGAAATACTTGAAATATTATGAATATTCTCCAATTCATCCATATCTTCGCTAGCGCATCAATCGAAAAGGGAGATACTATATTTTTAGAATTAATTTTTCCATCGGAGTTTCCGCTATCAAGAAATTGGCGTAAGCAAGAATCTTCGTCTTCTTCGTCAGCCTTTACAGTAATAAGTGTTGAGTCCTTCTTCAGAGACAACTAAAGCACCAAGGGACTATTACAAAAGTTGCTATATGCTGTTACTCATAAAACGGTATGAATAAATGCTTTATTTCCTTATCGATATCGTATATAGTATCGTTACTCTGCAAGAGTAAATTTCAGAAAACTAACATCCAAAAATGTATATGAACCACCGGAATTACGGCCGAAGCATATAGCAACTGCTGATATACAAGGAAACACGCATCAAGGAGAATCAACAAAACCGAACGATTCCTCGCTCAATTTCTATTTTTAATAAATCTTATTCAATATAAAATACGTTTCATCCTAATCCCGAGCATCGATCTGTAGACCATTACTTGCAATCCTTAAGAGAACACTGTGAACTTGGATATTCAGCAATTTGTAGTAGCAATATGTAGTGATGATGTTGTAGCAATTGCAATTTTCCTATGTTTTCAAAAGTCACGTTAATCATTAAGTCTTTGTCCACCAACCTAGCCATCAATCAAAAATAAATAAAAATCATCATAAAATTTTTTTCACTTTTACAGAATGTAGTTGTTCCATGATTAGCTTCACTTCTTGATTTACTGTATTTGAATTGACATCCACAAACCTTAATAGAAATGATTACACGGTCTAGGTACTGGTATTCTGCAATTATGGACAGTCCATTCCAAAAATAACACAACATCTATTATAATTCTGAATATACCCATAGACCTATATTAAGAACGCTGCTTTTATAAATCAAGGAACCGTTCACTGAATCAATGGATGGAACAAGTGGTCCACAGAATAGAGAAAGAAAAAGGGAAGGAGAAGAATACGCAAAGCACTGGGACTGAACGTAAATTCAGTGGTGTGGAAAAAGGATAGAATGAGGAAAAAGGTGCAGGTGGCGAGGAAGACAAAATAGTGGGAGAAAAGGGGACGACGTCGGGGGAAAAGAAGAAGAGAATAATAAAGTGAGGTAAGGAATAAAATAAACAAGGGTCTGAAAGAAAGAAAGAAAATAGAGATTTCCAAACGCTGCCCAAAGCAAATGCAGGAAAGGGGAGAAAAATATTCGAAAGAGAGAAAAAGATGCAACAAAGGTAAGAATGCATGGGATGTGTGGAAATAGTCTTGATTGTCAATCATTACCTCCACGGGATGTTACTATGTACTGTAAAGAGTTTAGCAACGAACAACATGAATCCTTGCTTGTTAGACTGCAGTCAATTTCTTGTCGGCAATCTGGTATATTAAGACGAGTAGCAACTTACGTGTAAGGAGAGTTGGCATGTTTAATAATTCGCGGATACCGTCATAAAGAGTCGCAATTACTAAAGGAGGTTTCGTAGATTTTTCTTAAGTTCTCAAATTAGGTTTATCAAAAGCCACATTGCAATTTATTACTTTTCTTAAATTATCTTTATTTTAATTTGCGCAGTAATTATGTAATCATGATTGGCGATGTTTGATGGTACAATATAGTTCCAATTTCCTTCCGCAATTAATAACGTTATTATTATCATATTGTAAGAATCAAATAAAGAGAACGTAAACTAAGCATGTTTGACTGAAAATTGATTCTCTGTAATAACATATAAACTGATTGAATAATTACACTGAGATAGACAATTGTAATCAACTTTAATCTGGGAAAATTTGACTTTGATACAAATGAAAATTAATCCGATCTTGGATAAGTTCAGATTAATTTTTTTAATCTCTATCTAGATATCCAATCATTCTCTAATATATAACATCGAAAAATAAGGAGCAGACTAACGAGATTTATTGTAACATTATTGTAACATGGCATACTAAAACAACGTAATCCTCAGACTATTAGCGGATATTCAGGCAGTACCAAATATGACTCCAACTTACTACTCCACTTTCACTCATTGATATAGTAACTTCAGAATATCAACCAACATTTCCGAGAGATTTTCCCAAAACGAAAGTGTTAAAACCTAGAAAAATGTTTCTCTGATGGTGATTTAGCACTTGGTTTTTTGCCCACAGAAACTGGGACATGAAATGCAACTTTCAATCCAAACATCAGTGAGAGCAGAAACTCGGAGGCGTTTATTCAAGTTAACTCTGAACACTTAGGTGTTGACTTAAAGTTGCAATTTGCTCAGAAACGAATGTGACGCCTGCAAATATTGCCACAACGCGCTCGCCACCTTCAAAGCACCCAGGGAAGACCTCTATGAATAGTGGCATTCTTTTCTGGAAACACCCGCGCATAGAATCGCTCACTAGAACACTAAGTGTTACACTGTAAACAAAAGCGAAAAGCAAAGCGGTTTATTGGATCAGATTGCTTGGATATAATTAAATCTTTCGGGATATCTTTTAAATAATGTTCAGGATCCTTTCATGAATGGTGAGTACTTTTATAGGTAGCTCATTCTTTCCAATAAATAGATATTTAGAAACATTTGTTATTGGATATATCATATACATAATTTAATGCACTACAATAGTTGCACTTTTACTTCCAGTTCTTATCATATAATATCAACCATAATATTTTAATTATGCTTTATGAAATTTTATTTGTATCAATCGAAGAACCCTTAGCTCTTAAATGTTTCAATTACACGATGAAATTCACTTATTTCGCACAATTATTCATTATGATACATTGAATATTGTTTTACCGGAAAGGAGATGGAATCTACATAAATAATAAAACTCACAAAAAAATAAAACGGTGTATTACTTATAGCTCTTTTGAAGAAATTTTCATGTTAAATCCATTGTAAGTTGAGCTAAAATACGAAAGTTAATAATTAGTAGATTTTATAATCGTATTCAGTAAAACAACTTGAAGCATAATGCTATGAAATTCAACTTAACTTTAGGGTACATATCACAAATAAATCCCCGTAATTTTTTAAAAGTATATGTATATTGCACAAATAAAATCCCCGTAATTTTTTAAAGGAGGGAAATATAGCATCTAGGGAATAACCACCCTTGCTATGTGTATATTGCCTAACACAATTTTACATATTTTATTACTGTGGTGAAATATAGGCAACCATATATATGTCTCTTCATGTATAAAACAATAAACGAACATGAATACCCGCTAACTTTCGGTATAGGGAAAGGTATTTGATATCGTACTTACGACATGAATGAAAATTCCTATTTAAGAGGGAATTTAGTACTTTCATAAAGCGAACTAGAAGTTTTTATTCTTCTTTCGCGAAAACCCCGAAATGGAGCGAATACTTTGCAAGTTTTATCGCAGGAATTCTATTCTGACAAAGATCGCTTCGTAGTTAATATGGATGAGAAAGGACGAGAGCAACTCTGATATTCTCAATAAAAACATCTTTTCATGGAAATCATCAGAAGACGAATGCAAATTTCAAGAGGAACGACAGGGTAAGAGATGGGTTCCTAGTCTGAGGATTTATCAATCATCAAAGGAGAAGTTGACAACGTGGAAGAAAGATTGCTCGTTTGACTGACCATTTATTCCTTACCGTTTTTCGGAATCTAGAACTGAGGGTGGAGGTTTGATTGATGAAGATGAGCAAGGAAGAAAAACATCAATATCGCATAACGCTCCTTCGTGTTTCTTCTCCTTGACTTTTTGAGACAAAAAACAAGAGATAAGCGTATCGATTACATAACGCTTCCTTATGAAGGAGTTGCTTGCCAAAAAAATAAAAAGGACCGTCTTCGATATAAAAGTATTCTTGTAATAACTAGTAAATGGAAATGCTATTTGTTTTTTGTGTCGATCGAGTATTACTGCAATTATGGAATGATTCCTATCTTCAACTGTTGCTTTAACTCTTTAAATAAACTGGCTCTAAATATACTTACTTACATTCTATGGACAGAAAAATCTTTGCTTTTAGGGATTAACCATGCTACGAAATTCCCAAAAATTATGCCGATATTAATTATTTTGGTGACAGAAGAATTCTATTATTCGTCTTCATCGCTTATCATACATAGCTCATACAGTGCTTGCTAAAATAGAGAGGGTTTCTTCTCTTTTCTATTTCATAGCATTTATTACTTAACAGAGGATGACTCTATATTATACAGTTAATATCAAAACGAGTAAAGAGATATTGAGATTCCTCCTGAGAGCGTTGCTTTAGTATGGTGATCAAATTTTCTGTTGAATGTTATCCCTCTTTTCCCTGTTAAGGTACACAGGTGTCGATTACAGATTTCGAAATTATTTCAAGGATGAATATAAGATTGAGGATAGAAGACATTTTGATTTACAAACTAATTAATGTAAATACTATTTAAGTGAGGTCTTTCTGTATGAGTGTTGATATGAAAATATCTTACGAAAATGTTCGTATTATTGATAAGAAATTGATAGAATATTCTCTAACCTGTAATAATAGTTTTTGTAGGTTTGGAATATTACGAGTATAATTCCTAAGGAAAGAACACCACTTTTCAAATTAGCATTCTGAATCAATTATATGAAAATGAAATATTTTATCATGATTAAGGAAAAGCATAGATTTCTTTTCAGATAGATTTTAAATAATACCAATCGTATTCAAGAATCACATGATCGGTTGTTTGCAAAATTAAGGCAAAAAACAGTTCAGCTCCATCCCATTATTCCTCCCATATTTTCCATTCTTCTAATTCGACCTCATCGTCCATCGCAGACTTTAAGTTCTGGAGACCGCATTTTACGCATTCAGAGATGTCCGACGTGGAAATGGATTGAAGAATGGTAATGGACAATTTCCTTCCAATCTCTCTCAGTAAATCCAATCAAGCAAACGGAAAAAGGGAAGTGAAATCGGAGGGAGGATTCGATCGAATCGAACACAAATAAGTGAGGGAAAAGGAATCCGCGTGGGCGAGAAGGAGCCCTCGTTCAGGGGGAGTAATAAGGCGGTAAGGCGTTTGCAGAATTAGAGAAAAACTCGCGTCCGATAGTCGTCCAAACAGAAGGTGTGGGCGTAACGGATTAAATGGAGAATTCCTCAAGTTCCTTGTACTCTATCGGCAGAGAGAGACTCCGTTTGGGAAACGCGATCGGTTAATATAAACCTTCCGGACACAGTGGACTAATCGGGAAAGAACACTTGCGCAGATTTTTTTACGACTGCGAGCACGTTTCCGAGTAATGAGCACCTCACGGACGCACGAAGAAGCGACGCAGAGTTATTTTCTTTTCTTTTTTTTCACGGACGCTGGAATTTTTTGAAAACGAGACTAAAGAGGACGGAGAGGGAGTCCTTCTCAAAAGAACTCTCGAAAAATTGGGAGGACAGCAGAGGAAATGGAATTAGAACGACAACTAAATTGGATACGTAGGTAGGGATATCTGGTAAGTTACTAAAGGAATAAGAATAAATTCTTTCAGAAAAAATCACTCGGGCGGTTCAAATAATAGAAACGAATCGACATATTGGAGGGTTTTGACTTTTTTTAATATCTACTTTATTCAATTTAAAGAGAATGTTTGGAGTAAGAGTTAAAGATAAGTGAAACCTAAGTTCTTACATTGCTGAAGTAATATTTTGACTTAGTGACAATGTAAACATTCGGAAAATATCTAAAATTATCCCAACCAGTAACACATTATTCAATTAAAGAGATATCTATCGTATCTATTAACACCAGGTGACAAAACGTATTCTTAAAAATCCGTATATTTTGACAAAAACCCTTTCTATATTTTATATTAGATCAATAAAGCTGCTTATGAATAATGAATGCACTTTCAAGTTAGTTGAAGTAGTTTTTCAACGAAAATTTATAGCCTGGGACTTTCTTACGAAGTTAATGATTTATTAATCACTTAAGAAGTAAGTAAAAGTAAAAGTTTTGGACTTCCCCGTGCTTCTTAATACTTCTCATCCTCTCCCTTCATCACAGCTATTACTCTTTCGCCTATTATTTTTTTCTCATTCTACTGCGTTATTTTCTGCGAATCTTAAAGTAAAGAGATTGCGTTAATCCAAGCCAACTCAAGGTAATAACGGAATGTTACGTCATCGAGGTTCTCTGATTAATTCGTTTACATAATTTCAATGCCACGCTAGTTATATTTGCTCTTGGCAGAGGTATGAAGGGAATGGCGGCTGGTGCATCTTTCCATTCCAGGTGTTGTTGTTGTGATTCCCACAGATGAGCGAAGCATATTTCGTCGCAATTTGTGCAATGTCAGATTGCCATTGAAACTGTCTTTGTCAGATATTGGGATTCCCTCCAAGAATGTAACCGGTCTTTTAGAGTTCTCATGAGAGGATGAAGAAAGAGACTGCACTGCATGCAGACAGTTATTAATGTATCTGGGGGATATTGCAGTTATAATTTATTTCTAATCTTTTCGTTTTTATTAATTCAGATTTATTTTTCACTGAAGAAGGGCTATGTTAAATAATAATTATTTATTATTTATGCTTAGCAACTTTTGTATGTCCTAATAATAAGCAAAAATGCTACTGGTCTATCGTAGCAAGAAAAATAGTTAATTTGAAAAATTAATTTCATAATTATACGACTAAAAAAATAACAAATAACTTATTTATTTCCTAATACCAAGCAAAAGTACCTCAGGTCTTAGTAGCGGGTCTCAACTTAGCGGGAAATAAA
This sequence comes from Pantala flavescens, assembly GCA_020796165.1. Lineage (NCBI taxonomy): Eukaryota > Metazoa > Arthropoda > Insecta > Odonata > Libellulidae > Pantala > Pantala flavescens. The sequence continues at coordinate 28,591,262 of CM036878.1, forward strand.
TAAGTTTCAATAGAATAATAGAAAATACATAATGAAATATAGTAGATTAGTATTACCAAAAAATTCTGATACAAAAATAAATAATAGATACAAATAAAACAAATCTTTTTGAACATCACTCGTATATTCATTACTCTCGATTGGCTTCTGAATCGAAAACAAATTGGCGTAAAAGATAAATAATATTGAAAGGTTAATTTAAAGAAAAATTTGGAACAATAGTAGCCCAAGGTCAATCTTAAATTAATTTAATGAATCATCCGCACAATTCGAGGGAAGAGGGATTTTCCTTGAAAGAAAAAATAAACGTTTTTCCTTCCGAAGCTCCAAAAATGGATACAAAAGAAACACATGAGCCCTTTCACTTTTGGCTTTGTTCGGCCATAAAGTCCCCTTTGGAGATTCGTGTTTTCAGTGTCTCCTGCAATACGTTTATTCTAAATTAAGAAGAGTAGCAACAGTCTGATTTATAAATGCCACTGAGATTGTAATTAATAATAGTCGTGAAACCTAAATTTGAATTGTGATTAACTCACAATGAGTTATCTACGTTACCTAAATTTGAATGGGAAAATGTTTTTTTGACGTAAATCGATATCTGGTAGGGTTTTAAATAGGAGAATGATAACAATGGACTGAAGTTAATGAAAAAATAATAACTTTTTTATTTAAATAATTCTTTTGATTTATTCTATTCTATATCTATTGATTTTCAATACATTTCAAAAAGACACTTTTATTGAGTAAATACGGAGTCAATTAACAAAATATCGAGGCTTCTTAATCACTATTCATAGATGAGAGGCATAATAACTACATGGATTCGATCTGTAATACTTTGGTAAGAGTAAAATTGAGTACTCAAGAGTGACTTCAGTGTCCTTTTATTAATTTTAAATAATGAATGAATGTTAATATTAAAATACTAAATTAATAGGTTTTATAAAATAGACGGTTAATATATTGATTTATCACCAGTTTTTTAATAGCCCCTCAATTAATCTCATAGGCATGATAAGTAGTAACTCATAATATCATCTGACGTCCTTAATATATTTGGATAGATAAATATTAGAAGTTTTTCTTATAGTATAAAGTAGCACATCAAATGACTACATGATTCCGTTGAAACATGTTTTTCTAGAGCGATTCCAAAACAAGATAGTAAACAAAGAGAAAAAGATATATATCACAATGTTCCTGACTATATACCAATATGTCCAAGAAAAATCGACCTCATTAATTCTAAAACTTTCCCGAAGAAAATACTTTCGCGTAGATTTAGAGATCGTAACAGACTAAAACGGAAACCCACTAAAAAATACGTTCCGCTACGTTAAAATGCATCGACAACCACGGAGATAAACAATCCAAACGGAACGAAAAACATCCCCTTTTCCCTCCCACGACGGCATCGGTGCATCTCCTGATTAATACCACAACCGCACTTACGGATGGCGCTAGCTGTTGGGTAAAAACTTCACAACGCGATAAATACGCATCGGAATTGTGCATCCCGTGGATTGATACGCGGACCCGCGGAGGAAGGAAAAGAGGGAACGAGGATCGACTCGGTAGGAAAAGAAGCCACGCCCCCTTCCTATATATCTCCACTCCCCCGCTACCTTTCCCCCTCCGCCCTCCCTCCACACTCCCCCTCCCCTCCCGTGGAGACCCTTCCCCACCCCCTCGCGCCCTCCCCTCCCGCCGGATCCCGCCGCCTACCACAGTCGTCTCAGTCTCGCCGAAGCCGACGGGCGAGGAGCGAAGAGGGAGAGAGACATCCGTGCGGCAAATTAAGGAGTGCGGAATGTTTCCGTGGAGGGCGATGCGTGAGTAGGAAGGGGGAGGGGAGGGGGTGTGTGTGTTTTACCGGAAGGACGGAGTCGAAGGAGGACCTCCCGAGCGGGACGATAATCATCCCCGGAGAAGGGGGTGGTACTTGCGGGACTTTTCGTTCTTGACGCACGGAGAAAGTGGTGTCGACTGCATCGCACCAGCGGAGGATTTTTCTAATCGCATTAGGAACCCGTTGTTATATTCTTAGTTGGAATAGGGTTAGGAGGTTTTTGCCGGAAGCATAGACATCTACTAGAGTCGCGGTTTTCATTTTCCAGGGGTGAATCAGTGAGATTTTTCTCGTTTGATTCCCGAAGTGAAGAAGCTCGTTTTCCATTTGATGCGCAGATTCCCTGACGGAGAGAGTGTTTTTAGTGAGTTGCTGTTTGTAAGAACGAGAATTTGCTAGTTATTTTTGCTACTGGTTAGTTGAATCCCTTTAGGTGTTTACGCTAAAAGGATTCGAATCCCAGCTTAGGATTGATAGCGCGCCATCCATGCATCATATCAAGCGACTAGCGTTGAGATCCCTCGCGAGGATTCGGTGATGGTGACGTCAAACGGTAAAGTCGACGGTGGGCAACGCCAAAGGAAAGGATAGGGGTCACTGAAGAGGGGTATATTCCTCTTCGGAAACAACTGAACGTCGCGAGATTTCGCCTCCGGGGTTTTACGAAGGTAGAGGGAGGTAGGGAACCTTGTATGCACTCGTTCCTACTCCTTGCAGTATTCAAGGGTGAACTCCCGAGGGACCGCGTCCACCCGCGCTCTGCAATTGAAACTTCGCCTCAAGGGGTATCCCCATTGTTTCACGGAAGGTGTCCACTGAGATCCTTTCTCCCTTACGTCACGTGTGCGCCTGCCGAGACGTATTAAAGAGGCTGAGAGAAACGACTTTTTCGCTAGGAAAAATCGAAAGTAAACAAGGGCGAAGCCATAGTGATAGGAATAGAATCGAAAGATATTTTTCTCAGGGTCCTTAAACAAAAACAGTAGTTCCTAATCGTGAGATTGTCCGTGTCCTTCGCAGCAATTCGTTGAATAAAAGATTAAAATTTTTAGGTGAGAAAGTTATTCTTTTCGAAACCAGCGTACCTACCGTTGAAGACCCCACAATAGTTCCCACCATATCGCTAGCGAAGGCGCTTGTTTTCCTGTTGTAAGCGCCTTGCGGTTCCCAAACGTTGTTTAGCTATCTTGTTACCGTTGTGATGTGTTAGCAACGCTCCCTGTTGAGAAGGATACTTTTTTTAACAAGTCTGCGAATCTAACGGACCTTTTCTTGGAGATGTGATTGATCCGGAAGTGTTGGTGCAAGATTTTGATTGGTCTACCATTTTTTCACGCAAGAGTTCCGCTTTCAAGCCGCTGAGACAATACCCCCGCTAGCTCCGTTTAGTAATTTTTTCAAACGCTACTAGTGAGTGACGGACTTGGTGTACGAACTGGACTAGAAGTTGCTATCCGCCTAAAGAGCTGAATGGCCGAAGGGTAGAACTGGACACAAATCATTCGAACCAAATTCACGTGAATCGTTTTTCATCGAATACTAATATCGGCCTGAATTGAACGACGAGTCCTTTTCAAATATCACGGAGACTGTTTCCCCATCTTCGAGTGTAGTTTCAAAGATAGTGGTTACCATAAATCAGGAAGTGTCATCGCCGAAGAAATTTCGAGAGGGGGCAGTCGAACCCAGCCTAGAACGATAGATGGACATGATATCCGAAGCCCGGACACACCTATACTTTCTCAGTTTCAATCCCAGAGAACTAGTGAACTGTTACCGCGAATGCTTATGAGTGCAAACGGAAGTTTCAATTGTTTGCTGGTCACTTTCGAACCCGCTTCGCCTTCGGAGGCCATTCTAGAACTTCGTATGAGTGTAAAGACAACCAGCAGTTAACACCGAGACAAACGGTTCGCCTCCATCATGGAGGTGTGCGACGAGCCGTCGGTCGCCGAGGTGCCGGCTTCGGTGTGCGTGGCCTCCGACCCTGCCTCCAGGGGCGGCGGTGTCTGCTGCCGCTCCGGCCTCTGGCTATTCGCGCTTTCGGCCCTCGCTGTCCACGGCGCAGTGGGAGGAAACCCGGACGCTAAGAGACTCTACGACGACCTGCTGTCCAACTACAATAAGTTGGTTAGGCCGGTGGTGAACACCTCGGACGTCCTCCGGGTCTGCATAAAGCTCAAGTTGTCCCAGCTCATCGACGTGGTGAGTTTACCTTTTACTCTTCTCCCCGCACGAGTGCATCCATATCGATTACCGTGGATGCTCGATGAAAGAAATGGGACGGTGTACTCGGATACCAAGAGCTTTATGGGTTCATCTCGTTAAGTTCGCTTTCTATATACGTACGTGGTTTCGTGCAGTTGCGATAGTGGCTTCGGGGGTGGAATGGAATTAACTCGGACGTGCGATGTTTTCGGTCCTTGAGGGATTTATATAAATGTTTATTCTGATGCGTAATTCAATCCGCTTGTTGAGGATCATTCGTTTTTGGAGACCGTGATTTCCTCTTAGTTTTCGTATTTATATATACTAATAAGAATTTTTGGAGCGAATTATTTGAAGAATGACATGAAAAAGAGCAAAATAATGAATATGATTTTCCTATTTATTTCGTAAAATAAAAGGTTAAATTTAAATTGTAGCAGTAAGAGATGAACATAAATTTACGTGGATATGAAAATCAATAGACTCTAAACCTGCATTCCCTGTTTCCGAAAGATGTCTCCTGTTATGTAACTTGGATGTAGTTTCTTACAAAAGCGATTCCTTTAATCATAAAATCATCAGCATAATGTACAGCAATTTAACTTTAAGCGATGTAAGAATTTTATTTTTTCTATAAAAATCTGTAAGCAATTTCCTATTTAATCTCTATATCCTAGGTGACAGTTATTCCTGATTAAAATATTGACTCTAATTTATTCATTGAAACACCCAAAAATATACATTATCGATTTTGAAATCAAACAATATTAGAATATGTTACGGCTCATTTATTTACATTCGACATTATTACTTCGTACTTTTTTCCCTCGTAATTCTGATTGAGTTTTTTCATCTCACCGGAGATAATACGTGGAGCGTGGTTACGACGAGATCAAGCTTAGAGAAATGGAAAACACTCATTTCGTATAACACGATACTTCACCTTCTCCCAACGATTCTTTAATCGACCTTTAACATTTCGTTTCTGACCGCGAATCAACTGCTACTGTATACGCGTTTCCAGGTCCCGAATTTCGACCGGAGTTTACGCGGCCCTTAAAATACACTCCGCGTACGGAACATTCGCAGAAATAGAAATCAAAGGACAAAACAGTGTTTCCCCTCCTCTTCCCTCAAACCGTTCCACTGCACTGGACGACGATCGCCTACCAGAACATCGCATCCCTGCGGATTCTGATTGATGCTGGGGTTGGGGACGAATGTGTCGTCGGCCGAGAGGGCAGTGGGGCTGTAGAACGGTGGGTGTCGGGAAGTTGGAACGAGACGGTGGGTGGGGGACTAAGGAAGGAAGAAATTGTGCAAGTTGGACCGTCTTCGAAAAAGAAGGGGGATATTTTTACAATTTTTCTCAGAAATGCCTCCTTTTCGGATGCTGTGAAAGATAACTCGCACAGAAGCTCTCTCTTCTTCGGAGTGAGTGATTTAAAAAGTTGGGGATGGTTGTAACTCATGCTCGGCTACCAGTAACTTCAGCTCTTCTTAACGTGCAATAGGTCATGTTACTAAGGAGGCACTGACCGATATACTGCCCTAGAGTGGGTGCTGATTTTGAAAACGTGCAATCTTTAGAGATTGAAGATTCTGAAATTGCTATTTTGCGATATCAAATAAGATATTATCTTAATAACTGATATTAAATAAGATAATAATTAAAAATTTTATATTACATAAGATTACTTTAATTTTATAGTTCTATCTTCAAATAAGGAAGCACTGAGTGTGTAGAATTTCGTGAAATTCTTTGAAGTAACAGTTATAGAAATGTTTGAATATCGAAATATACATAAAAACTACAATTATTTACAAGAAAAGGTAATAAATAATACAGTATACAGTATAATACAGTAGAGGCATGGAGTCATATTATTTTCACTCATCGAATTTAAAGCAAGAAAAGGAACAAAAACCCCTCATACCTTTTGCATAGGTTTCCAATCATAATTAGTCCAGATTATTTTTTGTGATATGTAGAAGTATCGAAGCTTTTCCTACTTAAATATGGGACTTTATTTAGCATAATATTATAATTTATATTTGACTTGCGACTTACAAGCGCAAAATGCTGTGTGGTTAGGTATGTCAGTCCTCTTTACTCCTAGAGTGAAGTAAATAGTCCTAAAAAAGCAATTTCCTTGAATGGATTGCATATTCGAAAATTTTACGTAATAACCTGATCATTATTTTAACAGTTTCAAAGCAGTAATCCCAACTAATGAACGAAGCTTCAATTAAAAATAAATTCGTCGCCGTCATAAGTTTTACACGTTTTACCTGAACGTTACAAAATAGTATCAATGCATTTGAAAGGATAAAAAAGAGTCGTAATAATAGTCTAACATAATAATAGTCTACTTTAAAAATTCTAATATATTGGCATTTTAAGAATTCTTAACATTAACGCATCAACTGATCATTAATGTTTCAAATTTTGCAAATAAAAATCGCTCGTAAATCTTGGCAATTGTGTTAAAATATATTTACGTAGCAATTGTCACATCGTGAAACTAAATTTAAAGCCATATGCTTGTATACCACAATCACCCTATCATCATAATAATCGAATGATAAGAGCTAATCATTTGTTTGAAAAATTACTGAATAAGGATTTATTCGGTATCATCGCATATGATTAGGAAAACCTTAACTTCCGATTAAAAGTTAATCGGACAAACGATCGTGGAATCTTGTTAAAGGTGCGTTGTGACGTATTATAAGCAGGGATGAGAATGGAGTAAATGGAGAAGGAAGTGAATGGAAGGGAGAGAGCCCAACCTCCTCCCGCATTCCAATTAATTTCAGTCACATCACCGCTTGCACATCTCGAAATGAGTGCTATCGCACGCCTCCGCTTTATATTCTCGCCTTTTAAACTTTTTGCAGTTGTTTTTCCCCCTCCCTCTCTACTCTGGAGTTGTCTGGCGTCCCACTTTTCCCAATGGGCAATATTTCAATTTCAAAAATCCACCCCCTCCCTTCTATTCCCCCTCCCCCTTCCACTCCCTCGTCACTCACCTTCCCTTTTTACAGCACATGGGTAAAATTGACTTGTGCGAAGGGTATAATTGTTTTTGCTTACGTCACTGCGTGAGAAGGAATTTAAGAATTGATATGCCCAATGTGAGACGTGAGCAGGATATAAAGAAGATATGTCGTTCAAGATACACTCTCTTCGGAATTTTTGAGGGGAGTTATTGTATCTCTCGGTTATATATACATTCGTGCTCTGATTCATGTTCCTCAGTTTCAATCTTTCCTCCTTCAATCCATTTAATAATTAATTGGAATTATGCTAGGATTTGATGAATACGAAATCAGTAATATCTAATTGAAGGTATATTTTTATACCTCTCCTTTTTCGCTCCTTAAAATTTATGCGAAGAAACATATTTTTCAATATTTTCGTATATAAAGCACATATGAAATATTGTTAAAATATCTTTCTTTTGAGATTTAATATCATTCAGGAGGATATTATAAGTGAAAAATCAGGGATAGAAATGCAATTAAAATTGTGTCTTCTATAAAACCGATTAGGAAACAGTACGAATTGAATGGTATAATTGCGTAGTTGTGTCAGAGTCAAATAATGAGATAAACAATAATTTCCTCATGAGCAAAGAGAAACTTCTGATACACCTCTGTTAAATAATTATACATTTCAATTAATCGATCAATTAATCATACTATTTAAATTTCGTTTTTATCTAAACATTACCACAGTCAGGCCTCTAATTCCGTGAACATTTAACCTTAATTGCATATTACGTGAAAATCACTTTCAATTTCTCCGTCGAAATAGAACATTGCAATGGCTTATGGATCTATCAAACAATGGGACGCCAAGAGCTAAATGCGGTCATCAATAACCTCGATTATTTAATTTTAATCGAGAGCTAACCAAAATAATTTGATTCCCCAATTGCGACGGAAATGTGGCATTTTTACGGCCGAATTGAATAATATACATTGTTCTCTCCTCGCTATTTATCGCCGATTTTAATTAAAAAACCTAATTAATCATACGGAATATGAAAGCGCGGTCCAGTTGCTACAATGAAAGCCGCAATTCTCAAATTAATTTTCGCGGAAGAGACCGAAATTTCATGGGCCACTGAGCGTAAATCAGTTTGATTCCCACATTTAGAGAGGGAATATCTATGATGAGATTTTTATGGGTTCCGTATTTTACTAGCAGATGGGATTGGAATGAGTTTTATAAAAGTTAACAAAGGTTTCGATATATCGAGATATTATTGAATCCGGTGATTCGACCTCAACTTGTGCTGTATTTACGTATTTCTGGATGACCAAGCTTCCGTAGAATCGTCACATTAAATTATTTGTTCTCTAATCAAGGATTAAAGTAATCCTTCCCAAGATTAAAGAATTAAAATTTAATCCTCATCGAAAGAGAGCTTATGGTGGGTGAGTTAAAATTTTTTTTTGTCATTTGCGGATAAAAAGCTCCTGATATCGATAAACAGTTATATTTAATGTGATTAAATATTCTGATGTCAAAAGGAATCTCCTGCTTTCTTACTGTAGAATGATGCGTCGAAGATATTCTGATGTTATTATTTTCAATCTCGAAAAAGATTAAATAATTAACTTACTATACTACATTGAGGTTTAAGAAATACTAGAAAAGAAAGTTTTGAAACATTATTTGACACAGATATAAACAAATACATGAACACAAAACGAGTGTTTGATTTCCTCCGATAAATATCTGTATTTTTTCTTTCGTTGTTGAAAATTTTTGCCTATATAACGGGTATAACGCTATATAAAGGGTAACGCGGACCCAGAATTTTACAACGCGGAAATACGAACTTTGAAGCGTAAATCAAGAATTTTACATAAAAGAAGGAGGACTAACCAAGAAAGTATGGCTAAATATCGCGAAGTTACTAAAACGTTAAATCGCAAGAAAAAGGCTGCGAAGAACAAATTCTTATACGAAATGTTAAGATTAAATGGAAGCAGTTCATTTTATAAATATATGAAACGTAGGAAGAAAAGCGAATGCGGGGTAGATGTAATAGAATTTACCGATGGTAAGATAATAACTGACAGTGCAGAAATAGCTAACGAATTTGGAAAGTATTTCTCAAGTACATATAAAGTAGCGGATCATTCACCAAAATATTTCATTTTAAGCAATAATCCTTCTACATCAAAGCTTTTTACGATAGGTTACAATGATATCCTCAAGAGAGTAAGAAAGTTAAAAAACAATAAAAGTCAGGGACCGGACGGAATAAGAAATGAAATAATTAAACTGGGAGATAGGGAAATCGTTCCTTACCTTAGAAGAATATTCCATGTATGCATTAATAATAATCAAATTCCCAAGGATTGGAAAACTGCCATAGTTGTGCCCATACTCAAAGGAGGAAAGAAAAGATCAGTTAAGAATTATAGACCGATTAGTTTAACAAGTGCTGTTTGCAAATTGTTTGAAAGAATGATTGCGGATCACTTAAAAGATTTTTGGGAAACGAATGGTTGGCTTAACGAATTCCAACACGGTTTTAGGAAGGGATATTCATGCGAGTCTCAGATGTTAAGTTTACACCAGGATCTAGTAGAAGCTCAGGATAAAGGTGAACAGGTCGATGCAATAGTGATAGATTTAGCCAAAGCGTTCGACGTTGTAGACCACGACCTTCTTATGAGAAAAATCAACGTTATGGGGTTAGACAATAGGTTGATAAAATGGATAGAATCATTTATTAAAGGCAGACATCAAAAAGTAAAAATTGGCGATTCACAATCCCCTGAAATAGATATAACGTCAGGAGTTGCTCAAGGAAGTGTGTTAGGACCATTATTATTTCTTATTTTCATAAACGACATGCCGAATGCAGTTAAATCTAGAGTCAGATTATTCGCCGATGATTGTATTATATATAGGAAAATTATAAATGAAGATGATAGCGAAAAACTACAAAAGGATCTAAATGCCTTAATTAACTGGTTAAGATCAAATAGGCTAGATATCAATTCGAGTAAATGTAGAGCCATTAGTTTTAACAAAAATAAAACAGAATACCCTTATAGTATAGGTGAATATAAAATACCGAAAGAAAACGAGGTTAAATATCTAGGGATAACTTTTAGTAGTAATCTAAAATGGAATGCGCATATAGGAAAGGTATTAATGAAAGCTAATAAAGCGCTAAATTTTGTCATACGAACACTTGGAAAATCGAGCAAGAAAGTAAAAGAGATAGCGTATAAATCGTTAGTTAGGCCGCTTTTAGAATATGGGGAGTGCTTGTGGGATCCGCATGAAGTAGGTCTCAAGAAAAGTCTTGAAAAAGTACAGAGAAGGGCAGCTAGGTTCGTCTTAGGAAGGTATGACAGGAAAGATAGTGTAACGAGGATGTTGAAAGAATTAGGATGGAAAAGTTTAGAATCTCGTAGAACAGAGAAAAGATTAACGATCTTCTTTAAAGTTTACAGGGCATCCTTCATATAAGGAACTAAGGGACAGAGTGAGTAAATCAGAGTTCTTAGGCAGACACGATCATAACTATAAATTGAATTATATGAAACAGAAAACTAATGTAAGTAAATTTTGCTTTTTAAACCGAGCAGTTGAAACATGGAATAGCTTGCCTGCAGAGGCTTTAGAGCCTTTTCCAACATCACTGAGGGGATTCAAAAAAGTTTTAAAAACGATAAGAGATTTGTGAGCTTACCGAGGACGAAAAGTAAGACGAGTAGGGGATCGCCTGATAGGGTGAAGTACGGCGGGGACTTTGTGCGCCCCGGGACCGCTACGGTAGCCGTGAAGGCCTATCAGGAACCCTGAAAAACCTTACTTGAAAACTTATTCAGTTTATTTATTGATTGATATTAATGTTAATTGTATTATTGTATTATTGACGAGGGTATTCCTCACATTTATGTTTAAATTTTGGATATTTTTCTTTTCAATTACATTTATATTATTGTGGTGATTTAAATTGGTATATATTATGTTTATGTGTATATACTGATGAATTGACTACCTGTAGTGTATAAAGTTGTACTGTAAAAACGTCGCCACCTGACTTAACGTCTGACTGCGACGGTTTTGTATAATAAAATAATATAAATAGGGAAATGAGTTCACATCCATGATTGTAGAAATGGACGCGAAAAAAAATTCCATAATGCAGATAAATATTCGAAATATGAAATTCATAAAATATGAATTTTCCGAAGGACACAAATTTATCCAAAAACTACGAAAATTGATAGAAAATTCAAAAGTTGCTAGTAAATTTATGAGGCAATGAAGACCTAAGTGCGGTAAAAACGCTTACGAAAATATTACATTAAAAATCCAATTTTTTAAAGAGGCTATGACTGCGAAAATATGAAATTTTTCCGTTTCTTTCTCTTCAGTTAATGGAACTCAATGCTACTTTCGAATGTGATATTCTAGAGTGCTATGAACATGGATGCAATAAGAATTAAATGCACAGCACTGCAAGAAGCAGAGCACAGCACCAGAGTGGAGAGAATAGCGAAAATTCAAGCTCTTTCATTCAATTTAATCTTCGGTTCCAAAATCGCCCCAATCTTTATCGTCCTTTATATATTCTCCATCCTCGATTGACCTTCCCTTTTTCGTGCAGAAACACAAAAAACCTCGACCCCAGACGCGACCCCGACTGGAAGCATAACGAAAAGGAGTACTACATTTGCCAACACGGCGTCCAAACACCCATAATCTCCGCAGATAAGGAACATGTACCTCAGCAGCTCCAACACCATGCAAATGCGTCCAATTTCGCTACATCCGAAATCATGTCCAGTTATCCGCCCAGGACGGCCGTCTCCTCGCGCCCGATTCGTGTCCCGAAGAGCGTAAAACGAAGGTTCTCATCGCGCCATCTGCGTCGATAAAATCCCACCATCAACGCCCATCTCTCCCCTTGTTCTCCCTCCGTAACGAGTGGTCGCGGCTTGCGTTCGTTCTATGGCACCTCTCCAACCTTAACCGCACGGGTCCAAGTTCGATGCCCTGATGAACTCCCTTATTTGCATCGGATATCCATACTGCCAAGTATCAGGAGGCGATGGACGTTTGCCCTAATGCATTCCGTCAGCGTCGATGACTTCCCGGTCGCGATTTGCGTCGCACACGTTGAAGCATGTCCCGAAATTATCGCACTGATTACGCCACGCCGCTCACGGCGACGGATCGGAAATCTAATCGGCCGATGCCGTGACTTTCCATCCGTGCTATCGCCCGACGTCCGCTGATATTAATCACAGAGGATTTCTAGAATGACTACGGCGCTCAGGTTGAAAATGCTCGAGGTTTTATCGGCTTATGCGCTTCCAAAGAAATTTCAATTCCGAACAGGTGTAATTCCAATTCATTTACAAATTGGCTGTTTTTATTTCAATTAAATGGTTGTTGTTTTTTGTTTAATCTTCTTATGACATTATCCAGCTCTTCATGTAATATTCCTATCTTTGCTTCGATAGAAGTATTCTATATTCTTTCAATTAAAAGAGAAATGAGCATCGATTCTAATCAAGAAGTTTTCTCCCCTTCATTTGTAGTTAAAATAAATGAGAAAATAAGAATAGATTGAAATATACGATAATAATAGTTTTAATGTACATGTTTGCATATTAGTTGATATTATTATTAACATTATTTGGAGCACATACTTAAAAATCTCTGTACTAACGTAATTTATTTCTTGTCGGAAAAATGTTCTTATGCCGAAAGGTTTTCTCTGCTATTAGAAATTTGGCTAAATTTATGTTTATACACTTCAGTACTAAACATATAATATAACATATTAAAAGAATACTGAAAATTAATGGCTGCGCGAAAATTCTCAGATTATTTTCCTTTAACCGTTAGAGTCTTCACCACATGAATTTAAGGCTGTCGTTTTCTGTAAAAAAACTCGTTCTTCTCATTAATTTAATCTAAATCCCAAATATCATAACATGTTTGGATGGTAAGTTAGCTTCCTTAATTTGAGAGCATCTTATTTCGTTCGTTAATTTACGACCTTCCCGTCCTTGTATCATTTACTCCCTTAAGAGCTCTAAATTAAAATTATTAAGGTCTTTTCGGTTCAGAATGAATCGAAAACTGATATTCTTAAAGATATTAAGGTGAACTAAAAGACAAATTTTTCCTCAAAGATTGAAGTTTAAATTTAAAGTATTTATCCTTTGCAACTCTTACTACTGCCCTTAATTAAATATTAATATTACATTCTCGTTTTCAATTAAATGAAATGAATATCCCTAATCGTTGATGAAAATATTTTATTTAATTCATCATATATTTATTAGTAATCATTAAGTATTAATAATTCATAACTTACCGCACGAAAATAGTTTACAGCTTCCTTAAGGTGCACCTTCTTCAATATTCGTTCTCCTACAGTTACATCGGACATCCCTTAAGTAGTTTTTAATTTAAGGGCTAAAATCAGTCTCCAAAACTTTTTCCATTAGTATTCTTTTTCCAATGATAATTATTTATTTCTCTAATTATACATATTTGGGTAGTCTCTCCAGACATTTTTAAATGGGTTATCTTCGTAGTCAGGATTGGCGAAAATGATTTGGCATTTCTTATCACAATTTAATAAACAGTGTATGTATATCCGCCTTATACGACGCATAATTTCTATCGTGGATGGCCGCCCTTCGTGGAACGACATTCTAATTGGGAAAAATAAGTACGTATTTTCTACAGGATTATACGACATAATTATTTCGAAGTCACTGATATTATGATTTTTCACCTATCCCTTAAATTTATTATATTACTACCCCAGCAACATAAACCGGTTACAGAAGCTAAAATGACAAAGTTGTCTTTTCTTCCTGTTCTCTACCGTTCATATAACTAAAGCAACGGAGAAAGATAAAATAACTCCAAATACAACATGTATTTGTTTTATGGCGTGTACTGATATGCACAGGAATGTTTCCGAGAAAAAAATGCTTTTGCTCCAAAATCGCTGGAATGTTGCAAAATTGAAGAGCGCCACGAGATATGGAATTGCGTTTGTGTGAAGGTAGCAGAAATGATTTGCGAGCTAATACCTTCCTCTGAATATTGTTGAACGTGACAGGATGCAATACTGAATAAATTTGCATTTCGGATTATTGTACGTTTCAGTGAATTCCTGAAATGTCATTTTAGTCTTGCAAACAATAGTGTTCAAACACAAGTTGATTATCGAGAAGCCTTCAAAAATTCCGTTGGTTTTTTTGTAGAATTAATAATCAAATTCTGCGGATGTATGCCAACATGTTTACTTAGAGAATGGAATACCCCTCTGTAAATCATTCCAATTCTAGTATGCCTAAATTATTCAGGTTAATGCTTTAAGGGACATTCTGTAATTAATTCTTTCCAGTGATATTTTCACAAAGAAATCAAACACTTGGTTGATAAACAATACCTTGAATTTATTTAAAAAACTAAAAAGGTGTAGGCGATTTAATTTCGTCCAATGTTTCCCAGATTAAATAATTCGATATCTTGTTTACGATGGATATATTTCATATCTAAAAAATGATTAAATATATGAGATGAAAACCTTTCAGCCTTTATGATTCACAGAAATACAGAAAGCCAGATATATATAGTAGGGGAATTGGCTATTGTATGGCTTTAACGGAAGCTTTTTATTAATTTCGTTGCGACCTTTAGTTACTTAGTATAATAATAGAACAACATCGCAATTTATTTATAAATCAGAAAAAGTATTTCCGGATAATAAAAAAGCGTATGACTTGTAGAAGATCAAATTTCTCGTCGGCATTTATGATAATTACTTTCCGAAATGGGAAAGCCAATGTCAGCGCATTTCCTTAAGCGAATTCGTTCTGTGAATTTACAGAGCTTTCACGGCCATCTCTCATATTCCTCCCAAGAGATATCTCGGAATCCGGCGCTCACAAGTGCATAAGCATTCTTCTCGGCAATATGAAATTCGTATTAAATTCACTCCACATTTCCGGAGCTTTTTCCTTGATATCCACGACATTATCCTTTGTTTATTGCCTAAAACTATCTGCAAACGAGGAAGAATTGCCGAGAAACTCGTTCCCGAAAAGAAAATGGAAAATTCTGCGGAAAATATTCCCTAATGCATTTTTACTCTCCCTGTTCATTGAATTTCAAACCTTTTAGTGCGCCTTTTTCTTTGGTGGGAACGTTTCTTCTACTTCGTGCCAAATAGGTTAATGCATCGGTTAGAATATGCGGTTTTAATCTTTTGAGTTGAGTGCTTATTATTATGGAGATTATCTCTATTTGATATTTACATTTCCACGCAAATATAAAGCGATTATACAATACCGATGTCCCAATGGTTTATTTATGATCAAGTAACGCTTATTCAAGTATTCTTAAAAGTGATTGCATCTGTATTTTATAGCTTTTGTGCTATTTTAATTATATTGCAGCAAAGTGGATTTTAAAGCGAGGAAATCTGTTAATGGTCTAAAATGAAGTGAATTATGTTCAAACATACTAACTTATCATTTTAGTATATAACTTAACTCCAAGACTTAAGCTATAGTTTATAAAAAAGAAGGCAAACAATATTACAATAAGTTCAGATTTTGTTTTAGTACGCCTTCTACTTTGGTGGAAACGTTTCTTCCACTTCGTGCCAAATAGGTTAATGCATCGGATAGAATATGCGGTTTTAATCTTTTGAGTTGAGTGCTTATTACTATGGAGATTATCTCTATTTGATATTTACATTTCCACGCAAATATAAAGCGATTATACAATACCGATGTCCCAATGGTTTATTTATAATCAAGTAATTATTATTCAAGTATTCGTAAAAGTGATTGCATCTGTATTTTATAGCTTTTGTGCTATTTTAATTATATTGCAGCAAAGTGGATTTTAAAGCGAGGAAATCTGTTAATGGTCTAAAATGAAGTGAATTATGTTCAAACATACTAACTTATCATTTTAGTATATAACTTAACTCCAAGACTTAAGCTATAGTTTATAAAAAAGAAGGCAAACAATATTACAATAAGTTCAGATTTTGCATGAATTTATATTTTTTTATTTTACTGAATCTTCCTTTATCAAATTGTAACCTGCTACGTACTGTTGAAAAAGTATCTGTTTATTCGGAATTTAAAATCTGAGATAACTTATATTTTAAACTGTCTTGAATTCTTTAAACCCAAAATCGTCGTATTTGTATTCTAAAAGACCCACCAATTCATCTAATACTACGAATTTTACTTAAGTATCACGAATAAAAAATTACGTTACTTTTGATATATATTATTTAGTAGAAATGAAGACGCTTCGGTATTGTAGTTGCATTCATTTACAAGTTCAGCTCAAGTAAATTCTGTTTCTGTACCCCTTACCCTTTAGAAGCAAGGAAATGGGCTGCTTCCAGTCATGTGCACCTCCTTTTACTCGATTTTTTAATATCTTTTTTCTCCATTTTCAATAACCTCACAAGTTCCTTCAAAAGGAACCATAAGATCACTCAAAGCCATTTCGACACTCAAAATTTATCCTGAATCACATCTCCAAAATACATATAAGTATCAGCAATCTTTCGCACGTTCTTCAGAAAGATTGAAAATCCGTAATAAGAGTGCCACACCGAATTCTTCCAATTTCCTTCAAAGAGCTACTTCGTGAAAGGGTCTATACGGAACAGTTGATAGGACACCGAGATATAAGAGTACAGAAAGGCCAACGTTCAGTTCAGTCGGTTGTGAAGGAATAAAAATGATGAACGAAATAAGACGGTCGTGCCTTGCTGCGCGGCGTTTTTCGTCAAAGGGAATTGCATCTTTTATAATGACTTGAATTTGCTAGTCTCTCTAGGATACTTTATTTTAGGTTTCACCCATTTCGGTAAGCAAAGCACGCGTTTACTTCGTAAAAGGCAAATTTAAAAAATTAATTCTAAATACTATGCAAGCCAAAATATTTGCTTAAAAAGCCGAATTTTTTTATCAAAGGAGAGATGTGTACTGTATTAAAAATCTCATTTCTGGGAAACTTTAAAATTTAATCTAAATACTGCAGTGTGAAATTTCGAATTTTAATAGCTCTCTTCACCAAAAAGGCTCTAGATACACAAGCATTTAATTCAATTTCAAATATTTCTTTTCTAAGAGTGGATGAGTAGATAGTAATAAAATATGTGTTGTAATATGATGAATTAAGAGGAATTAGTAATTAATTTTGAGCAATTTTAACCAATTACTAAATTATAATTTTCTTCGAAATTGATACGTTAAAAAAGACTAAGAATAAATAAATTAAAACAGAATTAACGCTTGTAACGCTAAGTAAACTACAATAAAACCAATATTATTTCCCTTAAGAAATTCAATATCGATATAAAGAGGGTTTTTAAGTTTCAAGTAAGTCAATATAGATTACGACACAGGTCATCCAGAATTAATTAGGAATATATGGTAATCCGAAAAAGTTTTGCAAGGGAAAGTACATTTTTATTGATGAATTTAGTTGGGATACATTCACTATGAAATCACAAAAAGGATATTTTATTGTCGCCAAGCTCAGCTACAGGAGAGTGGATTTCGTGGAATTCGGGTGAAATGTGGAATTAAAGAATTAGTGTAATTGGGTTCCCAGTTAAACCTAGCTGCTAATTTGGGCTGCCGTTTATTGCCTGGAGGAACGAGAAGAGTTTCCGAAATCAGACTTTATTGGTCTTTTCAAATTCTGATGAAGCATGTATTTTCAGAGCCAATGGGCAATACATAATGAGATTTGGCACTCGAATTCTCCGGTTGAAAATCCTAACAGGTAAATCTAAGCTGGCTTTAGGAAAATCGGATGAGTACCAAAGCGTGTAATTTTTGGCAACAGGATAATTTGCCCACAAACACATTCAGTTTGAATATTTTATCACGTCTTAAAAAATAAACCGTGTTTAAATAATTTTACGGATGCTTAAATACGTAAATAGCTAGATGATGGCATTTTTTTGGATGAGAGTTTGCTATCAACTCTGCGATTAGAAAAGATAAATGTGTTTTGGCTGAAAAAGATATTTTTTGAGGTGACTAGCAAATTATAATTAAAATTAAGATATTTTTTTTTAATTCGAGTTCTTTCTTTATGATTTACTTCTCTTACATAGTTTTTCAAATTATATGCTTTCAACTTCATATCAAAAGAATCTTTCACCTATACAATTATTAAGTTATAATATTTGAATTAACTCAACACAAAACTCTAACATTTAGAATTTAAGATGACAAATCAAGCATGAATTTATGGAATATTAATATGAATTAGATATATTTGTAAATATTTTAATCTCAGTGTAAAACACAATTTTATTCATTAAAGAGGCAAAATATAAAAGCAAGAATTCGCTGATTAATTTTCAGGAAGAAAATGTTCTCCAAAGAATAAAATAATGCCTTAAGTACATTTATTTGTCACATTTATTCAACCATACGTCCTTACGTAAAAAAGAGAAAATAACAGAACAATAAAATCATCATCTAAGATTGATAGTTCCACTATATAAATTACATAGAAATACCGTTGGAGCATGTATGTTTTAGGGTAATCAATAGTTGTTCCCTTTATAATTTAAAGCGATAGCTTTTGTATAATCTACATCATGCGCAGCATCCATAAAAAGTATCACTCTGAATTTCCAAAATTTCAGCTTCAGATACGTAAAAACATTTCAGCATCCCTGTCCTCGCATCAAACTAAGTATGGACCTCATGGTCGCAAGCTCCCGATCCGAACCCAGCACGGCTGGATTAATCCCTTAAAATCTTCCTCCCTTTTGGACAGTGATGCAAAAAGAGTCCACGCGCGTCGAGGGCAAAAAAACGGAAGACGCCTGTGACGCGTTAACACGGCAGGTAACTTTTTCAATTTCGCGTCCCCTACGTACTTCCGTCCCAGCGGTGCACACAATGAACGTGAATTGGAGTCGGAATCACTTAGCCAATCAAACAGCGTTAGCGAAGGGGATTGCGAAGCGGAACACGTAAAAAAAGAGTCGAATTTCCAAACAGGACTAATTAATCTCCCCCGCCGTCTATATTTTCGCGATTTTTGCGAGAGAGATTCCGGTCCGAGCACATTCGGAAGTTCCCATCCCTACCACCCAACCCCTTCCCCACCGCCCTTCCCTACCTCCCGCAACACTGACTACCTACTCCCCCTCCCGCACCCATTCGCCGTGGAGTGGCACCCTGCATTACGCGAGGTTGCATTTGCGGATGGTCGATTCACTCGATGCCGCATCCGGCCAGTGATTAGGGACACAAGTGCTGGTCGCAAAGGACGGCGGGTTTGGAGTGTCTGCAATGGAGTGTGTTCCAAACCGATTCGATTTGAGGGCCGGCGCTGGTGCGGAAGGCGCGAGGAGGGCCAAAAAAGTATTCCTCCGATTGACTGTGTGCCCATTTCGAACCGATGCCCATATGGATGCATTATCACATCCTTCGGATCGGAGTGGAAACATAAGTCAAAGGGCAGAGATTGCTGGTGCGGCGAGAGATGGGCATCCATAAACCTTTGAGGATATCTCACTATAGCTCAAATCAGTTGACATCAGACCATCCCTTCGCGATCCGAGATTGACCTATAGCACATCCTACATCCATCCTCTGCACAACCCAATGATCTTTCACCACCTGGCATTACTTGGTAATATTTTAATTTTCACGTACAAATGATCTTGATGATCCGTTATGTTTATAGATGACTATTCACAGTGTACATGAAAGATTTGGAAAACAAATGTTAAATACTATATTTTTCCACATATTTTCGATTCTGTTTGTAATAATCAAAAGAAGAGGTTTCCTTGAATAAAGGTATTCTCATTGATCTCATCATGAAATAACGTAAATTAAATTAGTAATGTATAATATCAATAATTAGGGAATTAGGGAAAACAAACAGAAGAAAAAACGATTCATTACAAAAGACTAAGGTGAATCCGCAAGAATTTACGTGAAAAGTTACCTTTATTTCTTTAACGTGTTCCCTTGAGTTGTAGTGCAATAAACTCTAAACAAGTTACTATTTACGCTAAAACGTCCATAATTAGACAATTTTACATGCGAATTAGGAAGAATATATTCTTATTCTGTCGCTGGAAACGTAGTTTTCATGCCCCATAAGCTACGCCGAATTCTTTCACCACTGGAGGTTGGGAAACTCTAACAGTAAACCGTACAAGTATGTCTCGGTAACCTCGGTATGTCTCGGAGCCCCTTCGAATGGCAGCTGAACGCAGAGGGCAATTCGAAGATTGAGAGCACGTCCCATTGAATAAGATCTTGCGGTGAGAGTGAGAAGAGGCGCGCCACCGCCTCTGCGGTCAAATTCGTACAACTGAATCAAGCGAAGGACGCTTTGCATATGGAATAAGCAGCGTTTACGAGTTGATTGTGCCTTAACTGAACATCCTCCTTGGGGCCGAAACCCACAACCAACGGGTAATAAGGATGGCTCAATTGTAACCCACACAACGGTCTAAGAGAATATGACGAGTTTTATGATCGGTTGATATCACAGAAGGTCGCGTTTTTCAAGGATGGGAATAATGAAGGTCGAAAAGAGTGTATTTATAGATAAATAGATGAATATGGAGAGGAAATAAATCCTTCAAGATTTTCAATATATCGTAAATTTTTGAGTTCCAAATTTTCCTTTCATATACGCATTTAAAAAATATTTAATATATTTTATAAAAAGTTGAATGCTTCTCATTGTACTCAAAATCTAACAGTTCTTTCGGCTTTCGTTTAAGTTGTGGATTAATCCAGACTGACCATAAAATATGTCACCAGGACTTATAATAATTTACGTAAATGAATACATCTTTGACGCGTTTTTTCTGCTTTTTCGCGTATTCGATACGTAAATTTGTGGATTCTATAGAACTATAGCCTTTACCAAACTAAGAACTTAACAACCCCCTGCCAAACGCCGAAAGGCGGCTCGCAGGGTAAATATGTAGATGTAGATATTAAGATTGAACTGGGTTACCTGCACAAAATTCTCTTATTGATATATACCTAAAACCTATACTAATCAAGGGAATAAAAATCTTATTATGCAGATTTTGAGCAAATAAAGTATGCCAAATGAATTTACATACATAAAAGGCTTTATTCTCGAAATTCATTCTAACCCTACATACGTTTCTTTTTGCGAAGTAATATAGTAAACAAGAGCTAAAATATGCATGTAGGATAGTTTGGGCGCATCATTCATCGACGTCTGGGTTTGGCAAACTTCTCGATTTAATGCATCTGCCAACGTTTTGCTTTATTTAATCCGTTCGTGTGTGGGCGTTGCTTTTATGCAAAGCGGGCTTTCATTTTTGATGCATTTTTATTCCTCACTCTGAGAGCCACCATGGTGACGAATCGCGTCCAATGGGATTTAAAGTATTTTGAAGCAGAAACCATTTGGACGATTTCACTTTGGTTTGAAATTTTAAACGGCGGAATCAAAGGGGACAAATCCGGAGTCTGGAGTGTGGCTCGTACTTTTCAATCCTTTTCAGAAATTCTTTCTCCCCCCCGAAAAACCATTTATTCCACTTTGGAAGGTCAGAATTTAACGGTGGACGGGAAAAGAATGGTGGCCAAACCTATTCTCCGGGACCATAGGATTAGTTCTTTGACCGGTCATTGATCGAATGAATGTTTCCGTTAAAACCCCCTCGAAATCCTGATTTATCGGTTGGTTAATTGTGTACATTTAGAACACTTAGGCACGAATGCTATAATGCCTACGGAATTTCGCCACAACATTAACCTTTCCGATTGAATTCATTTTCTAATGTATTATAATTTACGAGTGATGAATCGTCTTTTGTGATTACACAAAACGATAAACGATTTGTCATTACTATTTACACCAAAGATCTTGAACATTTATTTCGTTGGTTGAATAATGGTAAATCCTCTTCATTATATAAAATTTTGATACATTTAATTATCAGAATATTCTATACACATAAGGGAAATTTAACATTTTAGCTTTAAGAGTACCTACCAAAAATTACAGAGAAGGAGTATAGAAGTTAGCTTTGTTGCGATTGCAAGATAAAGAGAGAGAGTACTTTTTCAGAAGACGTCAGCTGTTCCGTGCGGCTCCCGACTACATAGGCCACTTCTATGACGCTCTGAAAAGGAGCGATTAGATGTTCCGACTAGTCATTTGAAACTCATTCCTTTCACAAAATTTACACCGTAATAACAACCTTACGAAGAATCTCAAACTCTGTTTACAGCTCTTCATATACGCATAAAGACAGCGTGTAGAGTATGGTTGTAGATGTAGAACATATACGGCACTAGAATCGTCTGACAAGGAACATTTTGGAACCCGAATCGGTATCTCCCTGCCAAAACAATTTCATCCCCGCATCATTAGCGCCAAACGATCCCGAATTCGATGACGTACATTCCGTAGCGGTTTCATCACTAGACATTCGCTCCACTGACTGGCACTCAATTCAATGACGGAGGACATTTCATTATCCTTCGCAGCTAATTTCAACCGAGGAGTACGTCAAATGCGCTCGGGGATTGGTTCCGACCGCTGAGGCGGTGCTCGGCTGTTCCGCTGAGTTAGGCATTGAGGTGAGTCCGTGGATCGCGGCTGAATGAAACGAAGGACCATCCCATGAAGTTGATCGTCGCGATGGAGTTAGTTGGAGGAAGAACACGCGTCATCGGCGAGAACCAATAGACGGGTTCACGGAGTACACGGATAGTTAAAAATTCCGTAATCAGATACTTTTACGATGTTTTGCGAAATATATCTGTGTAATTACTAGCATAATAGCATAAGAAACAATTGAACAACAAACTTTTTTATCAACTCGAAAAGAGTTTGGCACGAAACAAACATCTCTTTTACAATTAGCCTACAGTAATTCCCGTTTAACATTAATATATAAGATCCATGGATTGATGAATATATAGTAATCAAAGTAGGAATTATGAAAACGTTTATCTAAGCAACTTAAATAAAGAAATATACATACATTATCCACATTAGTTTCGCCAAACTGACAGAAGAAAACCTAGCAAATATGTTGTTATAGATTGGTTTACGCATTGCAGTTTTATATCGATGCGCAATTGATTCCTGATATTTTTTCATAAACAACGCAAACGATACATATAAACAATACTAATTGATAATTTCTATACTAATAATTCTTTTGTTATATCTAGATATTTCCAGATTTGAATATTCTCCGAAATGTATCACCTGATAATATTAAACGCAAATATAAATAATTCAGCTTCAAGCAAAAACGTAAAATCAATTTAAATTTCGATACAGATATAATGATCCATAAGTGAGGAGAAAAATTCGCATTCTTTTAATGGGGCTTAATTTTTTTCGGTCCCTGGTAAACCATCATAACCGATCGAAGACAATGAAAAAATATCGAATTCAATATTCAGAAGGCCCATCTGCTCTTCTCCATACAGACTTCCAGCAAGAAATACATCTTGATATTCAAAAGGGCCTTATCCTATAATCGATGGGGATATTGCGGAATTTTTCAGGGTGAATTCCCCCGTCGAGATATATGGAGAGTGCTTCTTAAAGAGGGTGGAAAAATGAAAGTAATCCGAGCTGCCTTAATAACTATCGCGAAGCAGATCGACTCGGTTTCACATATTAAACCCTCCCTATCTTGTTGCAAAGGGTTTCTCCCCTTCCAAGGATCAATTTCCAATAAAGATAAGAGGATTGTAGATAAGGAGGTCGAAATCCTGGTGTAAGAGGGATGGAATGATGAACCGCATCGAGAGACACTGGACCAGAGAAGGAAGAGGGGATAAATGAATTCATAGGTGCGGTTTATCATTACCAAAAGCCTTAAGAGATGATATTGGATGAATCCGATATTCATTTTTTACGTGAGAACACTGAGTTTGCGTGCGATAAGGAAAATAGGATTTATCTAGTAATAAATATCTGAATAGGCTCTGAAGTAAGTAATTGACTATCCAACATTTCGATTAACTATGGAATATCTTCAGGGATTGGTACAATTAACATGCCAAATCGTGGAATTAAAAGCAAAAATTCAAGTAAGTGATATTGCTCAGCCAGTAAAAAGCTCACTTAGGCTAAAATAGAGCAGTTGATAAAGTAAGTTATTTTAGAGTTGTAATTTATCATGAGAGGTTTTCATGGTTAGGAAGGAATGAAATGACAAAAATTGGGATAGAATTTTTTTAAAAACTTCTTAGTTTCCTCAAGGAGTTTCTTAGGAATATAATAATCTTTCAGAAACTTATTTAATCTCGAAATACATAACTAGTTTTTAAAAAATCATATCTTCTCGGGATATCGCTGAGTTTTTTTATTTCTCTTTGTCTGAATACATATTAACGTCGTTCTGCATATCTTATTCAGAATGTAAGATTTCTGATTGAACATATAATTGTTGAATTGTTTAGTTCGAGAAACACTTTTAAATGGACTGTACTTACCATCGCTGTTACTTTCTATGTCCTTCCAATGCACCTCAAATACCTTGTATTCCAAACACACCTAAGTAAATACAAGCAGAGTCACTTATTGAATTTAAAAGGAAGCACGAGGAGAAAGGATAGAAGGGGTTCAAGATTTTTTTGGTCGAAGGAAATAGACCGTTCAGAATTTTGATTCTGTCGCAACAATCAATTTCTACTCTTCCTTTTGTTTTTATCTCAATTTTGGACGTATAAATGTGCACGACCAAATGAAAATTACGTAACGAAGACTGTGTTTCATAAAATCCTGAGTAAGTTTTAAAGATCCGCAATTGTTTCTTTATGTATGGTTAAAAAATGCATTATATCACGTCCTTTCATTTATAATCCTCGATTTTGTTGTCTAAATTTCATATCATTTCAAAATTATACCATAAAATGAATTGGATAATGCGGAATTAATTCAAATTCACTGTTGGTCTCCTAACCAAGAATGTATCAACTTGAAAATCCCTCATAATGGATAAAATTCCAAATTAGGAGATAAGGCTGAGAAACTTCAATGCATTCAAGACTTTGCATGCTTACTTAATACGAACTTTAAGTAGTTCTGGACTTTTAATACGATAATGAAACTGGTTTATCCCTTAAATATATTCCATATAATAATGGATTTTCATTTAATAAAGACGCAATATCAAATAACAATTGATAATCTAAATAAGAAAGCAATCCTCAAACCATAAGCTTTATAACAGTGATATACCGTTGATAACGGATGTTAATTTCGAACATAAAACCTTAATACCAGTATGCAGTTGCCTTTTTTTCCAATTCTTTTCCCAACTTCCATTTTTCCCTCCGTATTTTGAGAATTAAACTCATCTCCTCTTCCACCAGCTCCTCATTCAGAACGTTTTCCAATTATAATGAACTTTTTCCTAAGTTTCCTCAAAGCCACGAGTTTTTATTACTCGATTTTATTTCCCTTTCCTTTTATTCCTCTTATCTTTTTTATTAATCCTGAAGCTCCCTCTTTCGACGGAGGTGTCCATTGTCGATATCCTTAAAATCTCTGTTCTCTCCAAATTCTTTACGCAGTTTCTTTGGAATTGAATCCTCTCGAATGATTTGAATATCCTATTCCACGAACTGTATAGATCGTCCGTCCTAATGAATAGGTATGACATAGATTTTAATGGAAGGAAATTAAACTCCCTAATTGGC
Source organism: Pantala flavescens (assembly GCA_020796165.1). Classification (NCBI taxonomy): domain Eukaryota; kingdom Metazoa; phylum Arthropoda; class Insecta; order Odonata; family Libellulidae; genus Pantala; species Pantala flavescens. The sequence goes on from CM036878.1 coordinate 28,617,078, forward strand.
ATCGCTGTGTATGGAAACTTTCATGATTCCCGCATTAGAGTCTTAAAAGTTTCGAGCTGTCTTTTTGATATTTGGAATCTGTATTTCGTATTCAGTGAGAAGTTTTTTGGATCGGTTTCATAACAGGATAGTTTATATTATTCTCATGGATCTTAATTAGTTGGAAGACTACTTAAACTTTGTGAGCGATTACGAAATAAGTTAGATTTTATACGGTATTTCAATGCCAATCATATTACGTTGATAGGACTGTACGATTAAAAATATATTTAATTATTAGACTATCTTTAGTGATGTACTGATCATTAATTCTATCTGTCTCGTCAATAGCTATACTACCTTTATGACTTTATTAGAACTCTATTTAGGCATAAATTTGCAATTAATAATGGAATATCGATTCGATGTTGATAACGGAATATTTTGTGTTCTATTATCGAAGCTAACATTGATATCATATGAATTGAATTCAGAGCTTATTTAGCTAAGCAATTCACACAATCTATTATATTCTATTGATAACTTTCTTTATCAAAAATACAACCTAAGATTGACTTAAATGCTTCTAGTCTCCATATCTTTAACGCATTTTTTCATTACTGGTGTGTTATTTCGTCTTTAAATTAAAGCCTTCATTCCAAGTATGAATAAACTTTTCAATCTATTTCTTCTACTTCTTACTGCCCCAGTGTTGTGTACTTCCCCATTCTTTATTCTTGTCAGCTACTTTTATCTTCCTCTTCTTATTGTTTTTTGATACATTCCGAGCCCTCTTCTCAGGTCATTCCTTCGCTCACATAAAAGGCCTCCCCGAAAAAGGTAGAAACGGCTTTATTGTGGTCAAAGTTTGGCCGATTTATTCTGTGCGTGTTCTTTTGTTTTCGTTTCGTAATAATTCCATCCTCCTTTCTCATCACACTTCCATTTCCAATGCCCCGGAGGATATCCCGATTTCCATTTCATTTGTCCTCCGAATTTCATTTCCTTTCCTTTAAGTCTTTCTCACATCTTTTTCGATATTCCTTTCGTAATTAGAGAATTTTTAAAGCCTCATTGTAAACAGAGCTATGCGTTCACCTCCTCACTTTTTAGATAATGAAAGATCGATTATGTGCGTCTATGTGTTTTATCAAATAGCGATTCGCAGGCCAACAAATTCATGCTACTTTATTCCTCTTCTCTTTTTATAACTATTACATCATAGTCTTGGATTGATAGATTTATTCAAACTCGAGCTGTATAGTAAAAAAAACAATTACATTTCTAAGACAGTGTCAACTAATATAATAGAAAACGTTGCCAAGAAATGATAAAACGTACTTTTCAATATTTAATCGATACACATTGATATTGAAGATGTACAGTTACCTGTATTACAGCCAACTAATGATATTAAAAGCCTTTTTCATACTTTTATTTCGTTTTAACACTAAAGGCATTTATTTAACAACGCCACTATATAAAACACCTTTTTCAAGAAAGCTACTCGTATTTAGCATCTCATTTAATCACGACATTTTATGATATCTATTAGAATTCTTTCGGTGTTAAAGATCTTAATAATTGAGTAAATTAAACTGCAATAAATAATAATTTCTAATAATACACTGACGTTTCATCAGTATTTATGTAATAAACATCATAATATTGACCGATGAAAACAAGAACAATACTTCCTTCTCGATCATCTGCGTGAATAACGTAACTACACTCCCTTCCTTGGATTGTCTGGACCAGAGACCGCAAGAGAGAAACAACTGACTCAGCTTCGGAGTGCCCTAATCCGTCAGCGAATGTTTGCACACATCTCGGAGGGACCAATTCTTTAGAAAGGGAAAAGAACGTGTGCGCGTTGCGAGGGACGTGATGAAAGAAGGTTTGTTTTTGCCCCTCCAATATTTCACTCGGAGATAAGCTGAAAAGGAAGGCGTGCGGAAATGTGATGTATATTGCGGAAGAATCGGAAGAGAAACACCTCAACGATTCCGTCGGAAAAGGGCTTCCTCTCGATATTCCGGACGAAGGAATTACGGTATCGTTAAATCCGAAGCTGCTCCTCTTATTCCGTCAGCGTAAGCCCTACGTAATCCCTATTCGAAATACTCTTAATGCAAACCGACGAGAAGAAAGCTTCCTGATCAAAATTTCTCAAAGTCAGTCAACTTTAGCAAATGAGTTACGAGAGAAATCAATATCCACATCAATCAAGTGTCTATCTACAAAGCTCGTGATTTAAAATGTGTACGATAAATTTATTTTGCGGGTTAAACCGCTATATGAGTACTTGAACGCATTCTCTTTGGTGCAGATATTGTGTTACTTATGTTGAATTGAAATACGCATTGATTTTCATTGAAATATTAAAAGTGCTAGCAAGAGACGTATATGGAGAACCAAATTAGATTTGTTTTTGAGCATTGTTAAGGAGCATTCGTTAATCGATATACGAGTACTACGTAAAAGGGCGTAATTGATGTGAATTTCCAACCACTCACTTCCATTATTCAAAAAATAAAATGTCAATTTAATCTCCTACATCATAATCCACAACGAAACCAAGAATACATCGCAGCGTAAAATCCAGAACAGAACCTATTTAAAACACAAATTCATAGCTAACCATTCGCTGAACATCACGGAAATCCTATTATTTTTAAAGCTCTGGAACCGCGTCAGAATCATAAAACAATTCCGCAATAAAACTGTCAAAAACTCTCGCCCGCTTTCCTTTTCTTCGCACAATCCTAAAAAACAGTGCCTATCTCTTTTATTAACGCACCAAATAATGGAGTAGGACCATCATCGGCGACGATCTGCGTTCGCAGCAGCTGAATTCAATTTATTTACAAAGAATTCGCTTCCCGGAAACTTTTATGCGCGCCGATATGCATCAGCGAGAGAAAAACAAGGCGAAATTCTCTATAGAGCTAGAATCGCGGTACACGAGGGGTGGGGGGGGAAGTTCGGTGCGTGGGAGGGGTATAATAAATGGGTGGATAGTGAGTAATGGGATATGCAGAGGAAGGAGGGAAAGCCGTGGAAATTAACAGGGAATTGAGATTGCAGAGAAGGAAGAGACGCGGATGAAGGGAAGCGGCAATAAAGGGAAGTCTTCATTATTTCGGGCGGGATCGAGATAGCGTAGAAAAATACGGAAACGTTAGTGCGATACGGAAGAAAGCTGAAAGTGCTGAAAACGAAAGGGTTCGGGGGAATCCCATCTCTGGATACATTTTTATACCTCGCCACTTCACCAGGAATAATACCATTCCAGATTTACGAACGCAATTTACTTTCTCATTCCCGTTTTAACAACCTTCAAAACGATTCGCCGTCGACAAGGAAATAGAGAAATGCGAAGTGAATGGCTATATTATCGTTCGGTGGATTTTTCCCGGCTTACGATTGGATTTGAGGATGTCTCCTTAAGTAAACAACGGGATTCGGGCGCGATAAGGTTTTGTTTTTTTAAGTATCCCCATCCCACCGTTGATATGCACAGTTTATTCGATCCGTTTCACATCGGAATACTTTCATTTATAGAATTCAGCGATGAAATGCGTGCCTTTTTGGATTTTTATATGTAAATAGAGTATTTATTTTATGCTGCTGCTCTAGTTTAGTTCGGTGGGTATCAAAATGGGTTGTTCTAAATACGCTCAATGAAACATTTTTCCGTAAACAAATTCGTTGTCGAATTAATAATTAATTTCAAGGTATTATCTAAAGTATCAAAAGAAGAATTGCTTAATTTGACCTTCATGCAAATTGAGAACGTTTTCAATACTAATCCATTTAAGTATCCTTTTAGAATATATTTATTCCAGAAATTTCAAGCTAACATTATAACATTTGATTATAATTTGAAAGAACTAGACGAATAATGATATTTTTTATTTGAATCCTTATTTATATTTTCTGGAATAGAAAAATTACTTGATATTCCAAGAGACAAGAAGCAACCTTTACTTAAATCATATATACTTCCCGAGGATAAAAGTTTCGTTCTTATCATCTTCCTAGATACTTTTCACTTCTACCGTGTATACAAGTAGGTTTCATACTTTAATTTGATTAATTTAATCCATTGCAAATCTTCAAACGAAACTAAAATATTAAAGCTACTGGAAAATATCGAACACGAAAGATCTTTATTTTTATTTAGACAGTTCTTTCCAATAATCACGACCATGTCTGAAACGTTACAAAGGATTATAAATCGGAATATTTTGCGCACACAGTTACCTAAATAAAGATAATTCTGTATTTGTGTGCACCCAAACCTTATCGCAGTGAACGGTACGTGATCGAGAGGTCCTCTTCAGGATAAAGCAATGAAATAAGGGAAGAGCAGATACAGAGTAAAAAGGAAGGGAAATATATGAGTGGGACAGTTAGCGATGGTAGCAATCAAGAGTGCGCTATTGATTTTATTCACGTCACTCGGAGGAACAAAGCATCCCCTTTTTTCTCCGGTCATAATTCATTTTGGAAAATGAAGCAAGAAGTTAAGAAATGATATTTGGAATCGGGACTTTGAAAAATCGAAGTGAATTTCTTTTTTAATTCTTCTCCTTTCTTTAAAGCTGGGAATTGCCCCGAATTAAATTTCGGACCTCTTTCGACTGCTCTATGAGAAGAACAAAAAGAGAATAAAGAACGAATGGTAATCTTTCGGTGGACGATCGCCTTTCAAATCCATTCATTTGCTATGAGCACTCAAGGAGAAGTCAAAAGTAGGTGAGCTTACTTCTTCTCACTATATTTGAGATCGAAAAATTCTGAAGATCTCTGATTATATTAATGTCTCTGTTGTAGTTCTTTACTTTTATTAATTATTACTCATGATTTACATTAAAATGATTGTTGATAACAGTCAGCATATAAGAATTATAACGAATATGTAACATTTTTAACAACGGATTATTTACAATTTATGAGGTTCTTTACGGAGGAATACGTGAGCTCTAAATGCCTAATGGAATTAAACCTCAATTACGTGCTATTCAAACTTTTAAAGAGAATTTATCGTATTACTTTCTATAGATAAAGAAGAAAACAGACTTTTAGAATAATTAATGCAAAGAACTTGGACAGGATTTTATCCAATTTTAAATCCTATCTTATATTTATATGTTCGTACATACTTATACGAGCAGGAATGAAAAGTGAAATAAAATATAACAAGAATACAATTTATATCCCTAATAGACTTAAATTTTACGAAAAAAATGATGAAACTTTAAGACGAAATTTTTTTCGTAAATTCTAGATCAATTACGATCACGCTAACGTTAAAGAATTAAGAATCACTGTCTTAATAAACAAACGATATTTTAAAGCAGCAAAGAAGAATGAATAAATAAAAAACCATCGAGTTTAATTAAAAAAATAAAAGATGTAAACACTAAAGATATCCAACTATATCTTGAATGTCGTATAGATTTAGAACCTATGTAATATTAGTTCATCGACTAAAGTTCTTATTGCAATTTTAACAGATCCCTATTTTCATAGGGCTTAGCATTAAATTTTTGTGTCGAACGGTTTGGGCTCTTTAAAACCTTATTTCTGACTTTCCCAAGTCACTTTTATACTGATATATGTAAAGTGAAAGCTCTCTGATCGGTGGCTTCCAGGTGAAGCACACGAGTCGTGCATTAATGACGCGGGCCAAGTTTAAAGGCAGGATAAAATAAACGGAGAGGAGAAAGGAATGCTATTGTAAAGAGGAGAGTCCCTAGACTGAACAAGAGTGGCCAAGACAAAGGGCCTCTGTTATGCCCTCTTGTGGTCTTATAGCAAACCTCTTCCCACGTCTTTCCTATGCCGTGTTTGAACACGCCTTTGTACGGAGTTTATCGGTCCTCGCGTGTGCAAACGTACCTGCTCGAGAGATATCCCCAGACGGAGACTTCGAAACTCTCAGGAAGGCCTACGAAACTTCTTTCACGTGCGTGAATGAAGATACCGAAAGATTCGATCCGTTTCCGAACATCTCCATTGACGCGAAGGTTGTGTATAGTCTGTGCAGAGTTTTGGAAGCGAAGGTAAAGTTTTTGAGCGCCTTCAACGGACTTTGTTTCGGAAACGATACTTCCTAAGAATTAATGAAGAAATGAATTAAGGAACATCGGGGTGAACCATTTCCTCATAAGAGGATTAAAAGCACACAAAACTGATACTTTTCTGCGGTCCTAATTTCAAAACACGTAAAATTGAGGACTCAGTAAGAGCTTTTCGCCTTAAAGTTTTGTTGAATGTCTTTAAAATTAGTTGGAAACTTTTCGCATCAGCTGTATATATTTTATCATCTACTTCTATTTTCAAAAGGTTCCTGCCTGAAATTATCTTGCGTATAAGTATTTATTAGAGCTTTACGAGGCAACGGCATGAATAAAGAAAAGTTCAACTACGTCGTTAAATCTCGTATATTTCAAATAATAAGGTTACGTTACGTATTCTAAATTTTAATGAAATTACCGTATTAATTTGTCCAACTTTATATCCAGTGAATTTTTAAGATGTGAATTTAATTTTAAACTTCTCTTTAGGGAAATACTTTAGCCTTTCTTTTCATTTCCCATACCTCATAACCTTTTTTTGTGTGTTTCCATATAGCTTATTTTGAATTCGTACAGTTTTTGTTTACGTTTTCTTTATTCATTCATTTTTCATATTTTACTCGAATGTATATTCATTGATTCTTCCCTAAATACTTTCTCTGCGGATGTATCTTCTCTAAAATTTTTTTATTATTTAGCTTTCAGTTGAGACTGTTATTTTCCATTCTTATTTTATATATAACTTAGTTTCTAAAACTAGAAATATAGCCGGAAAATAACATACATTGCGGTCAGATCAATTTAAAATACAGGTCGAATATTAAAAATTAAATCTAAAGTTTAGTAATATTGAAAAAAAATCAGATTAAAAATCTGTTCTCTCCTGAATCTACAGGCTTAAAACGCTAGTTGATTATAAAATGAATTTATTCATGTGCGTATTTATATACTAAATTTAAACACAAGAATACGAAGTTCCGAATGTGAAATGTTCAACTATTGTCAATCTTTTTACTAAAATATTTCAAATTAAAATTTTTCGTTGAATTACCGTTAGTTTCCACGCAAAGAATATTTTAGGTTTTATTACTTTAAAAGACGTCAATGCATTATTAATAAACCGCTAAATATAGAGAACTTATTTTTTCCGTGAACAACGGCTGTATATAAACTCACATTTAAAGAATATTTTTCTTACTAACTCATAACCTATAGCTATAAACTTTCTCTGTAAACATTTCCTGTATTTTTAGAGCTGGAATATACAGCTGGAAAGTAGAGACTTTTAAATATCTCGAAAAACATTGAAAGTATAAATATATTCATACGAACTTAAAAACAGCGAAAAAGTAGAGCGTTTATCCATTACTAACCTTATTATTTTTAGAGGAAACGTATTAACTATAACTCAAAAATATTCAAACTAAAATAATTAACTGAAATGTTACGCTCAATATTTATTGTCGACGTTTTAGGCATAAAATTTCGAATTATAAATGAATCAATTTCTGTTTGCGTCTCTCACCGTCTTCAGATCGGTGCGGTTGTCTACACCAAAACGACAAGGGACCGCATTTAAGATTGTGCGTCCCTCCGTGGCTTAGAGGCTTCACGAGACATAGCTTCAATTAACTCCGCATTTACTCCGCCTCGTTTTACTCCGTAAACATTTCCTACGTCTGCTTTGCCTTTTCCGATCCCTTGACCTCCCACGGCCACCCGATGGGTCACATCCCTTTATCTTGCCCAAAATCCACACAATCCTCGGCAGGGGTCGGTCTTCCAGGGAGTACGGGAAAAGGACGATATTTTTTTTTCGGCGATGAGATTGCACAGAGTTGATGGATCTCAGAGATGAGGAAGGCATCTTCTCCTGGATGAGATCTTGGTTTAAAGTATGCCTCCACCCCAAGTATTCTTACAGCTTCCATCCACGGTATCTGATCCCACGATGCCGGTATACTTTACACCCTTTTTTATGTTCGCCATGGTTCGCTTCTCTCGGTGTGTGCGCTCTCCCGAACTTTCGTGGGACGGACTCCGAATAACATGTCATCCGTGGAGATGACGAAGTTCCTTAATTTATCTCGCAGACGGCAATTTTTGGAGAAGGGAATTTCATAACAGAATGAAAGCTAGTGATTTAATGAAAACGTAGCATTACTCTATTATTAATTTACCCTTGAGGTTAAATTTATAGCGATGGTGCGATATTATATTGTGCGGATGGTGAATTGAAAGTTAAGGAAAGTTTATGATTCGGATAAGCTCTAAGTTATCTGCTTAATGATACAGGTACCTGTACATTGACTTAAGTACCTATCAGAAATTATTTTATTCGAATAATTAATTGGTTAAATTTGACACATAAAATTATAATGAATTGCCAAGTTAAATACCCTTAATCTCGAAATCAATGTGAGAAGGCGTGACTTCGTGGAATGCCTTTGTAATAAAAACAACTTTGTAAATTTCCACAGAAAATTGTTATATTCGCGACCGGTTTCGTTATAGGAAATTATGAAGATGTAATTTCATATTACGAAACCGGTCGCGAATATGACAATTTTCTGTGGAAATTTACAAAGTTGTTCTTATTACCCTTAATCTCTTTTGCCTTAAAATAGAATGGTGTTCACCTAAGGTTATATGGATTTACTGTACTCTATAAAGGTATTTAGTAAAGATTAAAATGCTTGTAACTGGAGATTTACCTTTCTAAATTAAAAGAACGAATAATCGCTTATTTTTTCAAATTGATCTTAATTTATCCTTGCGTATGATTACAAAAATTTAATGTATAGAAATATTGAAAGATGCTTTAATTCATTACATTTGACATTAGAGTTATTACAAGATTCAGGGAATTATAATAAAGGATTAACATTCCGATACCTTGATTCGTTTTTTTACTTGCTCATTTGTATCACATTTATTACGAAAACTTTCTTCGGCTTCAAAACTGGAGTTTATATACTATATTTTAAGTTTGTAATTTATTTTATTACCAAATTTTAACTTTATTAATGCACCACACACAGTAGCAAATTCAATGAAAACATGGGAATAATATGAGCTAATCTGGATTAGCAGTTCAAAGCTACAAATGCCTAATTTACACTCATCCGTAGACGCAAAACGAACTAATAAATGAGATTTGCGGAACTCATATTTGCCTCGGTGTTTCATCAACTTGCTAATTTCAAACATCCATATTTTTCGCCACTGAATATTAAGTAAATTTCTAGCAAATCGGATTACGCATTACGTTAATTTCCTATTATTTTTCTACTTGGAAAGATAATTTATTTCAGAGAAAGAGGAAATTAATGCACAGATGTTCCCGAAGCGGGGTTCATACGAAATGAATTTTGATTTGTTTATTTGAATCTCTTGTTTGTTTTCCTTAATGAATTGCTTTACGGAGCCTTTCATTCGTTACCCTGGTGATGATGATGGAAACTGAGAGCACACAATTGAAATGTAAACAAAAATTTCACATCTTAAAATTTTGTTAAAAGGATCGATGTAGTACCACTCTGCTGATGGATACCCAAACTCCAGAGGACCCTTTTAACCATTCTAGGGATTACATAAGGAGCACTTAGAGTTGTATGAAATACGTAATTACGGATTGAAAATAAAAATATTGATGAAGCGAAGGCTTGATTTCCCTATAGATTATCACGTTACGAATAAAAATATTAAAGTCAGGTCAAATTGGATATGTTTATTTATAGAAATTATTATATACATCTTTAATCAATGCAAATTCGACAAACCTAAAAATATAAATATACAAATAATGATGATAAATTGTGATATTCCCTACAGCATTATACATTATGAACACAAAGATTAAATTAAGGTTATTTTAGATATTTTTTGCATATGCATTATTCTAAAAATATTTGATCAATTTAAATTCGATAAACTTAAAAATATAAATATACAAAAAGGAGAAAAAATTGATAAGCACTCGATACTACTAAAAACGTCAAAGTTAATCTCTTATAGCTTGTTTTCTCTATTGTATTTCAAGTAGATCAATTGTAATTAATTGGAGAGATGATATCAGGAAAATTATTACAAAAATGAATTGAAATTTCTTCTCAAACTCTCTAAAATATGTTCAATTTGTTTAAGGTAAATTATAACTTGAATTTTTCATTTTACTTTAATAACCGTATTCTGGTCTATAATCTAAATTGAAAAGAAGCATTCAACTTCAACAAACACTCAACGCCTAATTATTAGAAAGATGACCATAACCGAAGTTCAAAATAACATCGCTCATGTAACAAGAATACGGAAATAGAAAAATACAGCTAAAATGGAGACCACTAAACTTCACTCAGGAAAGAACACTATTTAAATCGAGTTCAATAAATCTAAATTCCGTACACTGCTGAAAACGATTCGAAAAATCCCAAGGGGAGGAGTGCGAGAATACATTACCTATATAAAACGCCTCACTGCTAGACTATCCGCGAGGATTCCTTGTGAGGACGTGCACTTTAACGCGCGATAGTCCAGAGATCTTTAACCTAACCATGGGCTAAAGTAGCCGGAGTTTCATTTATTTATGGTGGCGGAGTTTCCGGGAGGGTAAGCCTTGAAAAGATTTGTGTAGCTATGAATGAACCTCATCTCAAACCCTCACAATGGAAAACCCTCAGGAGATGGAAACTGTTTAAAAGAGCTCCTCTTTCCCATTTCTCTCTTGGACGCGCCAATGACTTTAACTCTTTTCCGTTACGAGCATCAAATATTAACGAAGACGGGAGATTCCTATTAGAAATGGGAACACTGTGTTTTGAGATAGGATTATTAAGAAAGTGCATGTTTTCGTCCATAGAAAGAAATCCATGAATTTGAATTAACTCCGAGAGGAGGAGGAGTTTTGGTGGGAAGGACTGTTTTCCCAGGGGTTCTCATCCATTATGGACCGGTCTACCTTTTGTTCATTCGAAGAAAAGTAATTCGTACCGCAAACATGTCGCAAAGAAATGAATATTTATGCATTTATATGTGTGTTTTATTTCGTGATGAGACCAGAGATTTGCTTTGCATAATTTTTCAATTTGTTTTGCGATGATTTTCATCATGTAAAAAAGAATCATATCTGCATATTCATAAAAAAATCAGAATATCTTTAAGGAAAAGGATAAATTTAGTTACAGCTTATGGAATTTAGAATTTGATTAAGTATAATCGATGGTACCACTATAAAAATGGAACAAATGCTGCATTTAGTATTAATTGAATACGTATTCATTACATTGTATATTATCACTATACATGTACTTGTGAATAATTTATCTTGTAAATTTAAAGTTTTCTTCATTATATCCTAATTATATTCATGTATGTTATCTAATTCAAACGATAGGATACGTACAGTTAACTGTATATGTTCACTCATATTTCTAAAATTAAGAATAATGCAAGTAACTAAGATGTATAATTTTAATTAACCTTTGAAGGCCACACCTTTTTTTCTCTATATGAAGGAATCTAAGTTCTTTATTTTAGAAATTGATGGTAATTCTATCATATTAATTTAAATAGTCACTAGTGCTCAAACTACCTCGTCCGTTTAACTAGTTAACTTCCTTGAATCGTGTTGGGAATGGGAAATTTCTCAGAAATATCTCTCAAATGTTTCGCAGAATATTCCTCATTTCCCGAAAGGCATAGAGCAATACTCGAATTTAATTAATGCTCCATCGATTTTCAAATCCCTTCAAATGTCGCGCACTTCAGCGAAGTATATAATATTCCACTTACTACGAGACCAGAAACCATTCTAGTCAAATATTCAATTCAATTGCGTTTGACGCGATGAGAACCTCGGAGGAACTAAAATACACTGAGAGGGCCTTAAGTCATTTTTTCCTCTCCAGGAACAAAAACGATGAAATTTCATATCCGGCACAATTTATTCTGGCTGCAAAAGTCATCCGCGAGAGATATACGAGTTCTGAATAGCTTTCGACAGTCATTCATAATTCCGCCCGCAACCAACACCCGAAATAAAGCAAAAAAAAATCGACATGCATGATTGCCGCGGGAGAAGCCGTGAAATGCGAGAGAGAAAAAGAATTGTTCGGAAGAGAGAGAAAGAAACAACATTTGATCCCAGTATCCATCGAGCCTCAGGTAAAAAAGAGTGTCACCATGGAGCTTTTCGTTTGGAACTCTATGATGAGATTAAGCATACGAAAGCGCTGATGAATTTAAGGGATCTCTATGCAAAGATATACATATACCGTTTTTCTATCGATTAATGCAGATAATGTACGATGTTTTATCGTTATTTATTTCAAAATATTTATTTTTTAGGCTTAAATTACGTTCATCATGCTTTAATATTGTCAGCTTACGTGAAGTTAATTCCGAATGTCTCCCAACGAGATATTTCTATATGCAGTCTTTTTAATAGAGTATTACGAGATAGGAAAGTTAAAGTTCCCTGAATAAAATATGAGTATATTCCAAAATTTACCTATAAATATATTTAACACTCCCCTCAAAGCAAATTTAAATAGTATATTCTATTATTCTTCATTTCCTTTTTTGCTTTTTTATGATTTTCCTTTTTAACATTATAATAGAGATGTAAAAGTTTTGAATGAATTAAGTTGTAAAAATAGTAATATTATTATTTATCTTATCAATCTTAGTAACTAAACGTTAGAAGCAGTAATATTTGAGGTAATCCAAAAAGTTATTTCCTAAAGAGTAGAAGGAAGTCCACAAACCAAAAAAGTTTTCTTTTTCAGAAATTGATTCGCAATTCTCAATCCTACACTCACTTTCTCGTAAACATCCTTTTCCCTCGAAGAAATAAAAAGACTATTTGGTATTGGAAAACCGAGCTAAATGGCATTTCATTCAGAGCTAAGCAGATTTTACGGAGGAAAGCAGACGAGGGCGCTGCAATCGGCTAAAGATTTCTCGGGAAGAAAATCGCATCTCATTCCTTACGTCACAGAGAGAGAGGGCAAAAGATATCTCTCGATATATTTTTTCAATAAGTCGCTTGTGAAGGGGGAGAAATGCGAAAATGATTTTGTTCGATGACTCCGAAGGAACAGTGGGGAGAGTTTTGAGTGGGAAGAATAATTCGGCGATGTTTTTTATGCGGAGAAAGCAAAAAAAGGGGTGGATGCAAGTGAGCGTGAAGAATGGTTTGAGAATGAGTTATTGAAATGCGAGGGTGAGGAAGGAACCTAGAGATTAGGGCATTACAACGATGAGTTATTGTTGAGGATGATACATGTAGCACTTAAAGGAACGAAGGGACTTTTTGTACGCGATGTAACGATGGCAAGAGGTGAAAATGCTCTTTGAGATTGTCTAGTAAAGAATTGGAGTAAGGAATTGCGAAGGAGTAACATTGTTCGTACACCTCCGAATTTTGTTGAACACTTGGTTATCATTCTTCTGCTTAAATAGCATATTTTTATTCTAAGGTGAAATATAGAAAAAGGTATAAATTTTAGAGATCCTAGTTTCATTGTAACTCTGTTGTTTTCCAGGTATAACAATGAGTAAAATGTTTGTTTACTTTGTATTTTTATACTTCTCTATTAACGCTTATTATACGTTATATCTACATACAATTTATTCAGAAATAATATAAATAAGAATATTTAAATAATTAATAACATAATCATATATTTGTAAAAATAATTTTAAATAAATTTTAAATATTAAAAGAGTACACTTTTTAATATACGTATTCCTCGAATGATTGATTATCGATAAATAAAAAGCATTGTTTTAGCGCGGCATCCTCTTGTTTGACCACACAATTGGATTGCTCTTCCACAGCTGTTCGAGAGTTGTTATTACCTATTGGAGTGATAATATAAAATCCAAAAGGGAAATACTCGAATATAGAAATAAGAATGAACTTGATGAAATAATAATACATAATTTTTGCATATCATTACTGCCATACTTGAATCTCGTGTCATCGATACGTTCTATGAGTACCTGCTCAAATAAATTAATACGTTTCTCATTCGATGCATTTCATCATGTCAATCGATTGTTAAGAAAAATAAATGCGCATTAAAATATAATTTGAAATTCATCGAATTACGAATCGAGAGCGCATTAAGCGAAATACGTTGTGGAGGTGTGAGTATTTCACATCTTGATTTTAATATCCATCCGTATTTTTATTGTAATTTATTCATAAACTGTTTATTATTGTTAGCGAGATTAATATTGAATCTGTTTCGAGTGTGTTGGAGCAATATTTACTTTGTGATTCGCAATTTAATTTGTAATTTTAGCGGGGATTAATATACGAAAGAGTCGAAGTGTGATCGAGGTGACTGAAGAAAAATAAAAACAATTTCCAAACAAAAATTCATCATTAACAACAATATCCGCAACCACAATTGATGATTGTTAATACCCTGTTTTTACTTACATGTAATACGTTTAACATGTATCATCACATTGATCACATTGATGCATTACTTTTTCTTTATCTTCATCCTATATATATTTTTTTCCATGTGTTTAGCATTCCTCTGGTGATACGTGAAAAAAAGTTAGGATATTATTTCAAACATTATCGATTTTCGTTTGTAAGATATCGTAAATGGAATAAGTTTGTCAGAAGTTGGAGAAGTATGAATAAAGGAGTTTTTGGAAAACTTCTATCGAACCATTCAAGGATGGTACATTAAAAGTGAAATAACATTTCGTCGGGCCTTCGCATCCCACACATGTGGCGGTTCTTTCCCCTTCCAATGCCCAATTCATAAGTTTTGTGCCGTCGGTCAAACTCCACAGATTTTCAAACGGTATCCTTCTGTTACTTTAGTAATTCTTGTTTCCCAGAGAAGCTCTTAACTAACTCTGGTTTAAGGAGTGAATTGAATAAGAATCACTGACTTTAGACTACATCATAACAACGTGTTAAAAATATCGATATCGAATGTCAAGATTTACATTCCCTATGTATTAAAATCATGCTTTTGTTATTTTTCCCCGAATAAAAATATACATCCTTGTTAAGGCTAAGCAAAACCTTACTTGGAGGGTAGATAAAAAGCTTAAAAAATTTACCTTTTTCTTCTGACAAATAGAACACCGTACGCAATAGATGTTTCCGTTTGAAAATGTTTGGGAACTTCTAATCAAATGAATAGACAAATGATGGATATGAATATTTAGCCACTTTTTATCCTCACGATTTTTACGATATATTTTGTGATATTTCAAAGAAATCAAGCAGCCGCTCATATTGCTTATATATCAGCTTTTTATATTTTCAAATCGTTTCCTTATATATTCTCGAATACGAGGCAATGCAATGAACGCCAGTTTCAGAGAAACTTAGCATGATCTAGTGTTTCTACAGAACCTTCACAACCTTGCTCTTTTTCCCCTCAAACGCAAGGGCCGCAGTTGACTCGCGGATAATGCTACGAAAGGACAGCCTCATCAAACGACTCTCATACCTCCGCGACTTGTAACCACTATCCCTTCGAGTTCCTCAATAGTCAACACTCAGCGTTGACCTTCTGGGTTAGTCGTGTCATCAACGTGTTGCCAGAAACCTCGATGTAGGACTTCGCTTTTCAACCCATCAAAGCGATCGCATTCTAATAGATCCACGGCCGTAGTCCCCTAATAGTCATTTTGAGCTCACAGAGCCCTTGGCTCAAGAAGGTCAGAATCACCAACGGTTCGTCTCAAGACAGACCGCTAAGAATTCATCCTACGTATAACTAATCAATAGGAATCAACTGTTACGTGAAAAAGTTACCAGCTTTTAAGAGTAAGAGTGGAATCTTACATGTGCCTTGAAAGTCTATATTTAAAACAACTACAGCAAAATATATTGGGAGAACCATAAATGAACTGAAAGATACTTAATATTAAATTATGCGAGAATGTAAGAGTTACTAATACGGTAGATGTATTAGATTATAGGCAGATTTTACGACGATACAAAAAATAAATCAGAACGGCTTAAATGAGATAATTTAAAAGGGATTATCATTAACGAGGTTCGTTATGTATAGCGCAAAAGCAAGAAAAGAAATTAAAACCCTAAGTACTTAAGCCACATACACAAAATTACGGTTACAGCTGAAAACTTAAAATAAGAGCGAAATGAAGTAATAGTTCATGTATTACTATAAATAGAAAATTTAACCTTGGCTCTACTCAACCGTTCTCCTCGAATAAAGTGCAGCACGGGCACTTCCACGGGGCAGTGGAAAGGATTTCGCCGGCTATCGATGGGTGGTTGGCCATGATTCAGACACTCCAGAGGTCCCTAATGATGTTGGAGAAAACACGTCCGTTCACCACAGAGGCCAAGTAAAGACTCCATGTCTCTGCTTGAATTCACAGCCCATCTTAGTCTACATAAACGAAGTCATCCGTCTCTTTTATTCGCTTGAAGGTATTTCAATTTGTAATCCAAAATAATTTTAAAATCATAAGTACCATAAACTCTAAACTCTTTATCTTTCTTTTACTTTTATGGTAAAGATATTTTATCATGAATTCGATTAAAATATTACTGATAAAAACGCTTAACTTTACCCATAGGTATGCATGCATTATACCATTTTTACATTTCTTCTTATTAATAAATAGTAAAGGAAAGGATTAGTCTTCACTTATCTTAAAATGCAGCATAATGATGGCTAAATGAAATATCTAAATTCTTATGTAATCAAATTCGTCTCCAAGAAACGTGATTTCAAAGTCCTATTTTATTTTTCTTACTGAATGAACCTCCTTGAATAATACTTTTGAAATTCGTTTTGGAATTACTTCAAATATTTTATAATTTAACATTCTTGAAATTGCGTTCTATAGTAGAAAAAATTTTTGTAGCTCTTACGTCAATCGTTATAAATATGATTTTCTTTTCTAGGCCTGGATTTAAATTGAACTTAAAATTTTGATTTTAGAACCTTCGCACTATTAAAGGCATTCCAACCAACGACACGAACATTCCTTTCGAATTTTAATCTCTTTAATTAAAATAGGATTATTTCTTTACGACATCGGCGATGACGGAAAATTAATTTTTCCCCTCTAAATTTAAGGAAAGAAATAAAGCTCCCAACTAAAAGCTTGTCAGGAATCCGCCAATCAAAGTCTTTTCGCGAAAAGGAATAATTAAACATTTCTTTTAGAACACACTTTCTTGAGAAATTCCGCGAAATCTTCCAAGTGTTGGAAATGGATTTTTACATTATCTCAAAGGAATCTCAATTATCTTCAATTAAATACTTCCTTTCCATTAAATGCGTACATAAAGGGGAGATATTTAAGAAGGCAGTGGACGAAAATTTCATTTTGTTTCCTTCCTTCAGAAGGAATGGAGTATTTTAAATAGAGGATTCATAATTACAACCAAAGGTTCATTATGGATTATCTTCTAAGATAACCGTCTTAGGTTCGAGTTAACAAATACATATAGAGGCAAAAAAAAATATTTTAAATACGTATAAAAAATGCTCCATGAATGAAAAAGAATGCTCCATTAGTCTAAAAATTATTCCAAGTTCAAAACTTACTATTCTAAATTATGAATAGGATTCTTTTTAAAATGATTCGCTTTCTTCTACTTCCATCCATCAAATAGTTTGATACAAACAGTACTCAATTCTTATAAAACTCATGAAGAATAGAATTATAGCGTATAATATGACTTACAAAAATAAATACGAAAATTAATTTGATATGGAATAAGAATTTCTTAAAAAAAGCTCGTCTTCCTCATCTGCATGTGCTGTTGATAGGAAGGAAATTAAAAATTTTAAGTCATAATTAATTTAGTAAACGATAAAATCTTTATTTATGTTCATAACTCTCTTGTGCACCATTCCGATTGTACTTTTACTTCATCGCACTTCTTATTTTTCATGTTTTCCTTAATTTTAGATTATTATTAATTACGTACATTCATTTCGTTAACGATTCAAAAGCAATTTGTGGAGACGAAAGATTTTAGTCTCAAAGCTCATATTTTAGTCTTGAGTAATTTAATAGATCTTTCCTAGATCCTGAAATCAATTCATAGAGAAGTGAAGTTTACCTTTTCTCTAGTATTCTCTACCTCAGTCGGAGATACTTAACCGCTCCGTTGCATAGATAACCCTTTAGTTGATCTAAGACGACCTACAAAGTCCCACTGTTGAAATCTATTCTCTCGTCTTACTCCATTCATCGCTACATAATCAAAGAGACTAAACGGATTACTTCGTCGAAGGAATTCCTTTGAAATTCCATAGATTTACGCATCAGAAGACCGTATCTTTCGTAAATCGATGTCTATGACCTCAGTCTACTCCTGCGTCATTATTATCCGTTCTATCTGAGAAATTAACTACATTTGTTAAAAACTAATTTTAGTACTATTGCACATTATAGAGGTTTCCAAAACTACGCGTGAAAGAACCACAATTACTTTCTAATGTCGGAACATATAAATGTATGCAAACAAAAAATACGTACTTTTCTCTACCAGTTAATAATTCAATATGAAATAATGAAAATTGAATCCTATTCATAAAATTATCACATTACCTGTTTTATTTTAATTCATAAAACCTATTTTATTTATGTAGTACTTATTATATCGGGTTAATAATTCTTCTGACTCTTGTATAGATTTCTAGCTTAGTCCACACGTAGGTAATGCCAATTTTACTTTAACATAATATAACAGAGAAGTATTTTTCCTGCATTGTGAAATCACCTTCTCTTGCATAACCTCTTCCCAGAATCCGGTCGTTATTTTTACATAAAATCTTTGGAACGCCATACGTATGAAGCAATACAGATAAAACCCAGATAGAAAAAGCATTCGCGATGCGTCACACTCCTCGACGAACGACAATTACGTAACCTGCATTTACGTACTCCGTGCGGACTTCTTCTCCGTAAAAATGTTTCGCAGGTATAAATTTTTAAAGGGCTCTCTCGCAAATTAGATTTAATCTCGACTATGGTTCGGCAAAAGGAGAACTCCAACACGTTCCGCGATATAAAAAAAAATCCCGGACCGTTAATCCGGCCTGAATTTCAGCCAACCTTGGAATCCTTTCGGGCCATTTCATTTTTCTCCGGATGCTGCAAAATAAAAGCCGATCGATGTTATAGATAAAGGGCGTTATCGGCTACGAAAGCGGCGACCGATTTCGGGAATGTCGCGCGTTAAAGCGATACATCGCTCTTCTAAAAAAGAGGCCTAAAAACCGTCTGCAGGAAAGGTATCAGAGCAATTAACGCCGTATTTTTTGGAGCATTGCTTTGCGAGCGAATGGGCTCGGGTCTTGAAAATTTAATGGTCATAACGTTTAGAAGGGGGAAATAGTGGCGGACTCTGGTGGAAGGGGAAATAGATTGCACTAATACGGAGTAGAAGTAAAGAGTGCTTAAAAATTTCGAGAGAGACAACGATGGTGGAGAAAGAGGAATGGGATGGAAACGTTTGTATTAAAGAGTTTTTAAGACATTTTGATTTACGCAGCGAGGAGGTTGGGATCTCGTACGACATTAGGGGAGTATCTCGTAAGTAAGTCGTGACGTAGAAATAACGTACGTTGCTATGCACTTAAAATTATGAGATGTTGAGATAATGTAGTCGCGTTATCCTAAGTTTTCTTTCTTTTTATAGAAGATTTTTATATTTTCAATCTCATTCGTAAAGAATATTTGAATTTTATTTAAACACACATGCATTTATTCATTGCGTATGGTATCTATTCCTGGATCCAGTTTTCATTGTGTTCCTTTGAATATGAATGAAGTTATCTCGTAGTTTCGATTTGTTTAGAATGCTAAAAAATT
This sequence comes from Pantala flavescens, assembly GCA_020796165.1. NCBI lineage: Eukaryota > Metazoa > Arthropoda > Insecta > Odonata > Libellulidae > Pantala > Pantala flavescens. The sequence goes on from CM036878.1 coordinate 28,636,991, forward strand.
CCCTCTATCAGGAGATTATGAATTTTAGTATCGATTGTGACAAAATTGTGAATTAATAAATACAAGTTTCGTTTAAAAGGAATCGTTCTATTTACTGGCATTAATGTTTTAGATGTTGAGTAATTATTTAATTATTAGTTAGTAATATGATACCGAAAGTTAATAAAGTTGTTCCGAATCATAGAAAGATAATTTTTATCATCAGATTTTAAATGTTTTTTTAGCCACAGATTAGATTGTCTTGATGGAGTATTATTTATTTTCATACAGTTTTCCTTTTAACTAGATAAGTAAAATAGAATCGCCTTTCTGTTCCTAATTCAATATAAATATCCAAGGAAAGTTGCCTCGTGATTGAAATCAATCTAATGAAGAAAATAAGAGTAAAAAATGCGTTTAAGGCTGAAACTCAGCCTTTTACTGAAAAGGGTAAGTCGAAAGATTGAATCAAATTTGACTTTCTCCCAGTTCCTTCCACTCATAATTTTAAGGCACGGAAAGATGTAGGTGGAGATTCGACTAGATTTATAAGAGGAATTCCATCTTCAGGAAATGCTTGCATCTTCAAGTGTGGGCGAGCAAAAATTCAATCTTCTTGAAATCATTCCACTCTCCCGGATTTTGAAAGCGTGCATCTCGTTTCTTTGACGGGTTTCGCGGAAATGTGGCGATTGATTTCAAATATGGATCGCTCAATTTCTTTCAATGCAACGCAAAACAGCGGATCTTATTTCAACTCTTTTTGATCGACGAAGTAAGAGAAGCTGAGACTATCGTTTTCAAATTCATTTTACCGGAATGACGTTGAATTACACGTAATCGTACAGTTTTAAAGAAGAATTATTACGACGTAGTTTTTCCGTTTTCACAAACTAAACTTACCTAAACTTTTTGTTTGATTCTTTTTTAATAAGTGTCATACAACGATGTAATTATGTTATTAGATTTTAACATTCGTACGATTGATGAAATTACTGACTTATATCACAAGTTACGACTCTAAGTCGTTGCGATGTATTATAGGAGTATACATATTAAGAATATGGTACAGCAAGCATAGAAAACTCTTTAATAAAACCACTTTGAAAGTATTGATAATTATCGTGAACCGAACTCAGAATAAAGTACGTTTATAAGTACTATGAAGAGTTAAAGTTTGAGTGAAATAGATATAATTCATTGACGAAATAATTTTAAAGAACATCTTATCCCTCTAATTTTTTCAATAGCTCGAACACAATTGTAAATCATTCTCATAAAAATTAAATGCGCCAGACGATAAGCTGATGGATTCTATTCATGATCGTAAAAAAAGTCAAAAGCTGTGACACAAGCTGATTGAGAATGTTTTGCGGACTAATTTAGATTTTATTTTTAATCTTAATATCAATATCATTAGTTAAAATTCCCTTCGTAACTATCTTGAATCCTCTTGTTTTATTAAGCAGCCGAAAGCGATAGAATGTTTACAAGAAATCTCAGTCCACTCCAATTTATTATAGCTAATATACTTAGTCCGAATGGATAAGGACTTGAAAATGTAATTTCAACTCAAGTTAAAAACTCAGCGACCTACAAAACTTCGATGACGCTTCGTAATTCGTGGAATCGATACAAAATAACCGGCATATTTTCCCTTTGTGTCTTAAATTTTCGCAAAAGTAAGGCGAATCGATAAAAGAAGTCCACACAGAGACGAATATCCAGCTGAAAGCCAGTGAGCTTAGCCTTTTACATCATCTTTTTCCTAGATTACAAACCCCTTTCAAGTCCATACCTCACGGCCTTCCGACTCCGTTATATACCGCCATAATGTTAAGAGAAGCTTCGGTCGGCTTGAATGGAGGAAAAACACCTCGGGATACATTTGATGAACTCGTATCCATATCTACAGATCGATTCGCCGCTCGATACAATCGGCCGTCTTTAAATTTTTCCATCAGCCATCATTTCATACGCTTTGAGGCGGATAAAAATGAATTCCGCTTTCCTTTAATTGCGTAATCAAATTTCGGCTCGAAAATATCGATCTTTGCGGATGAAAAAATATTCCGCGTATTTATGATCCATTTGCACGCATTTATTGTTTCGTGAAAGGACTCCGGACGAAATATCATCATTAGGTCGGCGATGATAGAGATATCAACAAAATATTTATGCTTCGTTGTAAAGCGTGCTCGTACTTATGTTGATAGATGATGAAGAAATGTGTTGAGTGGTAATTGCTTCATCTTTGTTGTTTTATTGAGTCTCTGTGATTCAATTGAGCCATTACATGAAGCAAAAAAAATCTGCTATTCAATTATAAAGATATTTATAACTTGGACATTACTATGACTATTTTTTTCTATTTTAGGCGTACATTCTCATTAAAACTATTTCGTAAATGCAACATTAAAATGACAAATTCGATAGTGCTTCGTGAAAATAAAATAGCGAACACTAAATGTATACTTAAAGATGTCTTTCTACCTACTGTGAGATTGAAATTAAGATTTCAGAAGTGGTTATTTTACAGAATAGAATATAACAGTGCTTCTGAATTTCTAAATTTAGAAGATCTACTCATAAAAAGTTGGATTAAAGAGTAAGATTTTAACTGGATTCAGTTTCTCATCCTTCAGGTTAAGAATCGTAAGGGATGATTATCTTGTATAATAAAGACATTTTCTTTTAATAAAATACATTTTTAGCAATAATTATCAAAAGAATAATCCTCCAACTCAAACACTTCACTTCAACACGTCGATATAAACGCACGTTTGCGACCGATCGAAGTTTATCTCTCTTCGCTCAAACCGGGTCTTCTCTTCCACAGGTAATTGACGGACGATTCGACAACTTCGTTAACAGAATCACGTACTTGAGCAGGCGAAAGCCTTTTGTTCCGCCATTCCAATTAGAGATCACTACACAATGGATTGTAAACACGGTGCGTAAGGCGTGGTGCGTGAGAGAAGATTACAATCGAGACGAGTTTCGTTGATGAACTCTTTTCTCCTGCGATCCGAAAATTTCTTCGCCATTGCTTCCAATCAGTGTCCGGCATCAGCGACGAGAGGCAACCGTTCCACGCTCCGATGCAGACTTTGCTCAACGAATCATCTCTTCTCTTTGTCCACGCGAATTAAAGTTAACCCACCCTTTCCCGACCGGAAACCTAAATCTTTTAATCATCTCCGTTTCTACTCCAGTTCCACACTTTTCAATGTATTCCCTCCTAGAGCTGAAAACATTGAACATGATTGCTTTGACTAAGGTTAAGCGGAAGTGATAAATGACGTCATGACTAGGACTCGAGCCCTGGCCTATCACTTTCCAAATAGGTATGCTTTAACATCACCATTCATGCTTCCATTGCATTCCGTTAAGGAAATAACTTGTTAGCTAGTGAGAGACCTGGGTTCGAGTCCCAGAAATGTCGCTATTTTTAACTGATGTTTGACCTTTATAATCAAGTCGCATGTACACATCATGTAAAGTTGTTTTCACTTATCGCTTAGTGAGATTTTGTTCGTTAACCGTGTTTGCATTTACGGGGAAAATATTTTAATATTTTCTAATCGTAATAAAAGTATTGATTGTAGCTCAAAATCATCCCATGGTCCATCCACGCTTATGTACAAACATGTGATATCAACGTCCGATCCCCATATATCCCTGTCTATTTTCTCCTATATCTTCTAGTTTCGTCATGTTTACCTTCCGCGATGGACGAGTTTAGTCACATTCAATTCCAGTATCTACTCGTATTAGGAATCTACCTTTCACTCTCTTCGTAAATAGCGGATTCTCATTGCATCGAACCAATGCTTCGAAGGGTTTACTTAGAACCGAATCTGGGAGTGGTTCTTATTGTTTGCTCTCCGTCCGAGTCTCCTTTCTTTCTTCGTTTGATTGCACCCAAACTCCCGAAGTAGTCCCTTCTTTAGGATATCTTTCGCCGATGGAATGAGGTTCCAACTTCTTCCTTCAAAACCCCTCTCTCTCATTAGACTCGCTTTCTTTCGCCATTTACCAATCTACTGCGACTCGTGTAAGCCACGAAGTTCTCATGTTGTGCTTATGGTATGGTGCCTTCGACTTTCAATATTCCAATGGTTATCAGTAGGGATAGTTTACGGTGAACAAAACCTGTTTACCTTTATTTTCCCATCCATTTAAGAAGACCTTCCGCATCCTTTATCTATGATAACAAAGCTTTTTCATTTTCTACATATAAACATGTATGATTTCTATACATAATCTGGCATCTGCAATTCCCAATATTTAATTAAACCAAATGATTGTCAATTATATATATATATAAAGCTTATTCTGCTATATTCATATGAATTTATTATGAGTATTTTACAGTTTCGATATATTTCTTCAAAGCTTTGGAAAGAAAATTGGAGTAAAATCCTGTGTCTGATATATTTGCCAGTTGTTTAAAGATGGTCTTCCATCATGCAGTCAGCCAGAAAAAAACGTCTAAGCTATAGCTCTTCAGTTACTTTGTGTGATAGAGTATAAAATTATTTTATTATTCATCTTCAAGGTAGTAAGGATTAAATTCATCCAAGTTCAAAACATCTTCAGTTGAAAAATTTGAATGGTAGATAAATTACTTCTGAGTTAATTCTTCCTCACTCATTGTTATTTTTTTTAAATACCTTGAGATTTCCTAGTCTTGAGATCACTGGTTTAGAATGATGTGGGTGATTTTAAATTTCTCATTTCAGAACTAAGAATGTGTTTTTACTTCGTATCCTTTCAATAAATTTCTAAAGGATCATCCATTTCAGAAGTTTGTTATTCGCGTGTAAAGAACCTTGCTTTTCTATAAGCATCAGTAAGATTCAACCAAGCAAGTTTTCTTACATAAGATCCAATCCTTAAAGGTAATAATGAAAAAAATTCTTACGATTTTCAACATATGATAGATATCTTCGAGGTAATCTCGTGGACATAAACTTCAAAAAGAATCCAAGAATGTTTAACAAAGGAAAACTCACCCAACTACCCACTCGTCCATCCTTAAAGTCCCGATTTCATCTTTGAAAATATCAAGTCAAGCTGAAAATGAATTCTTCTGAGGATAGATTTGCCTTCGACTATTGTACCATCAATAACATCCTTATTTTATTCACATTTCTAGTCCCACAGACGAATACAAAAAGTACGCAAATATTCGCCGACCTCTCTTAAACATTGGCAATCAATATTTATACACGTTGCCATGCGAGAACACATTCACTGTCACATTTAAAACATTTCCGTTGGAGATATACGCATTCCTCCTTTCATTCCCGCATTTCTTTTGTCGAATTTCAAAGGTAGAACGCGTCGTCGAACTTTCTTTTCCTCAAAGGACACCAATTCCTAAAAGACTCACTCTATTATCCGTAGATTTGCATTATTATCTCGCAAAAGAAATGACGCGTTCTTTTTCGATTATCTTACGATCGATCCCAGCCTCTGTCAAAGGTCACGCCTCTCTTGACATCCCATTTCCAATTACTCTTCGATGCACGCACTCTCCGTTTGTTTGCCATCGTTTCACTTTCCCCCGATAACTTCTTTTACATCTTCTCCTTAGCTTTCAGCCCTTCTATCGGACTCCAACTTTTGTTTGTCGAAAAGTCTTCTTCGGGAGGATTGGCTCTTTCATTTGCTCCCTCTTTTTATATTTATATCCCGTTTCAGAATCCTCTTTCAAGTTTCCTTTTTTTGTTTTTTTTGGTCCCATCTCCCGTATTTATTCCATCCCAGTGCCTTATATACTATATCTCTCCGTGTCTTTGCCCATATCTCGATTTTCCTCTTTCCGAATGCTTGTGTGCGGTTTCGGCCCTTTGGGAATAACATGAGGAAATGTCGTCCATGTTCGTCGCCGATATGAAAATATATATAGCGGTTCATTGGTCCGATATTACAAGCCCTTTTAAATAACGTGATCGATTTTTTTATCTGGCGTGTAAATAAATTAGCATAAATATTTCGCGTTATCGTACTTTTAATTCACTTTTGGTACGATATGTTTTTATTATTTACGTATATGTTAATTCAGATGAAAATTTTCTTATTTATTCTCGAAAATCGTCCATCTAGTTGATTTCAATACATTTTAAAGTAAAAGTATAGAATAATCGCTTAATTTAATATGCCTGATAAATTTCAAATTTTTCCTTCATGAAATTTATCTTAATCGAAGATAAACATTGCTCCTTATTTCCCAGAACGGAATTATCTTACTAACCCCCATATGAAAAAACATTCATGGTTGTACATTATTAGAAAGCGTCGAATTATGTTTAAAACATCTTTCCGATACCATATCAATATTTAAAAACCAATTTTAACTATGGTAATTGTTTTATCCTGGACTTATCATTTAATAATTTTACTTGATATGGATAGGTATATTTTAACGGCTATAAGGAGTAAATAATGATTGGAAGTGAGGAATTGATGTACAAAAAGGTACAATAAGTACTCTTTCTTCAAAGTAAATATAAACATTCACGACTATATTGTTCTTAAAGGGATGTAATCAATAATTTCATACATCCTGCCCCTATCCTATAAACTTTGAATATTATAACAGATTATAATTCATAAACATTAAAATCAAATTAACACCTTCATTTTATATAAATGAATCCACTTAGTCTATATAAATGAAAGCATCTATAATGATACGTGTCAGATAACAATTGTAAGCATCAATTCTTTAACATATTTAAGGGATTAACTTCTTGCCGATACCTAATAGGACAAGAACTCTCATAGAATATGGATGAGCAAGAAGGTTTCAAAAATCCAGGGAGGTTCCCTCAATCCGATACTAATCGAACCTCACCCATTAAGTATGTATAATCGGAAGGTGAAACTTCCCAAAGAAGACCTTTCCCACCAAAGCATTCCTCTTCTTTTACCTCTCACTTTCTTTTCCACAAAATTTCCTATCGCTCTTACTCGGTTTCCCAATTCTGGGGAACGCTTCTACGAACTTTTACTCGAAAAGTTGGCAGATCGATGTTTGCGACTTGTTTGGAAGGAGAGGCGCGCTTTTTTATTTCCTTCTAAACACACCTTCGTCGCATCGTTGGGGCGGAGGAGGGTGTCGATGCAACTGTGTGTGGGAAGGTTCTTCTCATTTCGCAGACATCTTTTGTTTGTGCGAATATGAGGGAGAATATGGTTCGCACAAAGACGTGGGTGGAAGGCAAAGAGGGGAGACAAAGGGTTTAAGATGGGAACGGAGGTGAACTACGCACAACTTGGGGAAGACGAATCTCTCGAAATCACGAGGTAAAGACATCTTAAAGGAGGATGTAAAATCGAGATGAATGAAGAGCGAGATAAGTAGATGCGGATAGAAGAGCTTCTATTTTCGTCTCTGTAGGAATGATTTGATTATATGATTTGATATCTTCCTACGCAATGTGTATGAACTTATTTTTTGAATTCTCTCTTTATGTATAGTTTGAATTGTTTATTGCTCCTTGAAATGTTTGTGAATACAAGGTTCAGATTTTTTAATCTTCTCTCGTGAAGAGGATGATAATTGGAATTGAAATATAAAAACTCTATTAAAGAGTTTTCATGCGTGTTAATTTTAAAATTACTACATAAATTATTATATCAAGCATTTTTAAAACACACAGAACGAAATACTTATATCGATGTAGTTTTTAGAGTCTAATTTACTAAAGCAAAAAAGAGGCACAAATTCAGTTTCAACTTGAAATAATATCCTGAAAACTCTTAATAATTGAAGTTATTATATTTGGATACATACTTTGCAATGATAGTTATCAAAAGGAAAAAGCCACATTTTTAAGCCGTTATGAACGCATCTTGAACAAGTCTTGATTCAGGCTACCTATACTACAACACGGACTGTTCCAATAAATGTTTTCAACTTCTCTCGTAAAGTACTTGCGTTTGATTTTTTTTCAAGTTTTCAAAAGGAAATAAAGCTATTCAAACTCTTATGCGGCAAAAACTCTCTTCTATTATTCCATGTTGTTCTCGTCGCCTGAATACGAAAGGAGGAAATTGCCTAGTTTTTTGTAGTCACTTTCTTCTACATTTTCTCAAGGTCGTACTCATAAAATGATCTTTTGAACATATTTATTCCAAAGAGATGCCATCTCTTTTCATCGCCTGGAGATTCATCTCGACCTATAGAATCCCTTTCGTGCATTTGTTGTTGACTATCATAGGGGCCCATCTATAAACGACTCCTTTTTTGCCGTATTCCATATCAGAGGTCTCGGAATTGAACCATATATGTCAAATTCAAGGAAGATCGTAACCTATCAAATATTGCGATCTATAAATCAGTCTTCGTAATACAAAACATCCAGGTTTATTTCTTGCCCTGTTTCGTTGCGTATTCAAAAATTTTATATCTAATAATTTTCGATGGGAAAGTATTTATGTTCCATAGCATCCTCCATCTCGTAACTTGGTTTCCGAGAAAACAAGATAGCTGTAGGATGGACGGCGAAACCATTAATGTGAAATCCATGTTTTTAATTTCCTTATGCTGAACGGAGGTTCCCATTATGTCCTGATGAAAAATGGGATGCTGGAGTTGCCCTTTTGTCACGCAGAGAAACCAGGAAGATTTATCTTTTGTCTCTGTTTCTGTTTAAATTAATGTGCTTCCTCTTTTCTCTTTTTCGTTCGAATCCATTTCATTATCTTAGAGAAACCAGGGGATCTTCAAGCTTTTCCTTTCAGTCTCTTCAAAGAATTGAGTTTGACTATCAATAAGGCAAAATTACATTTGATACAGATAATTAAAAATTTTAAAGTAAAGTCTGGCGGTAGTTAATTACTTGTAGAGTGATAATAATAATATTCTTTTGACTGTTTTCCACGTCTAAAACTCTCCATTTATTATTTTTCTTTTAATTTTTCATTACTGATAAAAAAGGTGCATAACAGCATACTGCTCTGAAAATTGTATGGCATTAATTATTTTCCAAACTTTTTACAAATATGTTTACAGAAAAAAGAAAAAGAATTTATAAGCAACCTTCCTGCCCAAATAATATACAAATATTTATATAAAGTAGTAAAAACTATTCTATACGTGTCATTTAAATTATAATTTATGTCACTGAGTACGATACGTAAAACTCTTTAATGTAGAGTTAGCCGCAGAATCATCCCTCTGAAATATTAGGAGAAAGATAATCATTCTAACTCTTTTGTTTCTGAATTAAATATATACGCAGTTAATAGGAGACTGTATAACCATAACGGTTATTAATGCTATGAAGAGATATATTTATCGTAAATCATTTTATAAATTAATAAATATAAATATAGTTTCATAATAGCTAAGTCGTTCTCAATAATAGCAGTCCTTGGTCTTCATTACATCCCAAAAATACCTGAATAAAACCTCAGTTGCTGAAGCGCATTTAGCAATACATTCAATATGAAAATTAACTACTTTACAATCTAATTTATTGTGAATATATAGCATAACATTTCGCAGCATTCAAACCAACCGATATCAAAATGTTTCATGCATGATTTTCTTCTGAAAAAACACCGGATTATAATAAAATATTTCTTCTTGTTTGAGGACCAAATTTTAATTGACTGGTTTTCATAATTTAAAATAAAAAGTGAAAAAAATATAATTTATTGCTGTGTTCATTTCATTATGAAAAAGTCGATATCAGTTCTATAGACGAAAAACTTACTGCCTTCAAAACGCTATTCACATATGTATACGAGTAAAGGTGTGCTTGCTTACAGCAAGCAATCGGAAAATATTTCTTTTATTATACGTAACATTTTACGAAAGATTATTCGGATAAGTCATGCTAAGGAAAGGGCATTAACGCAGCTGAAAATGCACTGAATTCGATTTCCCATGCATTTCTTACGGCAGCATTATTCCCACCCCGGCGTCGAACCAAGGTCATCCTGCTAAAATCACTGTAATGTTTCACTTAAGTATGATTGACTTTATAAACAACCCATATTTCAAAAGGAAATTCATTCAGGAAGTACCTTAAAATGAGTCCTAAATTCCCTATGTATTTCACATGGAGAATTAATTAACGCCCCCTAGCATCGAACCAGCGACCTTTTACGACTATCTTAGGATAGCTTTTATATGAGAACTGTCCCCTTAATGGCTGTGTGAAATCTTGAACCTCTGCGCGGTTGGGAAGTGTTATAAAAAGCTTTCGGAAATATGGCCAATGTATTTTAAAAGGGAAAAATCGAGATTCCGGGACGCTCTGGAATCGAACCCGTGATACATAGGCAACTGTTGATTTTTTTCGAGGTATATAATATACTTACCTATAAGTGTAAAAATTTTGAATGCTCTATGTATCATATTAAGAGAGCTACGATTTTTCAAAATTTGAAAATATTTCACCTCCTGGCATCGAACCCATGACCGGTTGCGCGTAAAGAATAGCATTTTTGCGTAGATATATATAATTGCAATAGACATATGAAATTTCATTGTTCTATCTCAATGGAAAGTATTTTTTTAAATTGTTTGAAAAACGGCCCCATGCATTCTTACGGGGGAAAGTCGATTTTTGGGGCCTCCTAGAATCGAACCCATGATAGGTAGGGTGGATTTCCCAATTTTTCCTGAGTGAGATTTAGTGGGCCATTAAGTAAAAAAATCGGCGGCTCCGTGGCCGAAGCGGTTTGGGCCTGACATTAATATCCTATATATATATATATGTTATATATATATATATATACGAGTAAAGGTGTGCTTGCTGATAGCAAGCAATGCAATAATTTATCTTTAGTGAATAATAAAATTTTTCGAAAGATTACTCTTCTCAAACGTTGCTAAACATTAAGTAAAAGGCATTAAAGCAGCTGAAAATGTACTGAATACGATTTCCGATGCATTTCTTTCGGCAGCTGAAATCCCGCCCCGGCGTCGAACCAAGGTCATCCTGCTAAAATTACTGTAATTTTTCGCTTAAGTATGATTGACTTTATAAACATCCCGAATTTCAAAAGAAAATTCACTCAGGAAGTACCTCAAAATGTGTCCTAAATTCCCTATACATTTCAAATGGAGATATAGTTAACGCCCCCTAGCATCGAACCAACGACCTTTTACGATAGTCTTAGGATAGCTTTTATATGAGAATGGTCCCCTTAATGGCTGTGTGAAATTTTGAACCTCTGCGCGGTTGGAAAGTGTCATAAAAAGCTATCGGAAATATGCCCAATGTATTTTAAAAGGGAAAAATCGAGATTCCGGGACGCTCTGGAATCGAACCCGTGATACATAGGCAAATGCTGATTTTTTTTCTAATTACATTTTGTATGTATCTATATTTGTAGAAGGTTTGAATAATCTATGTACGATATTAAGGGAGCTACGATTTTTCAAAATCTGAAAATATTTCACCTCCTGGCATCGAACCCAGGACCGATTGTACGTAAAATACTACATTTTTCCGTAGACATATATATAAGCAATAGCTACATGAAATCTTATTCTTTTAACTTAATGGGAAGTATATTTAAAATTATTCGAAAAACGGCCCCATCCATTCCTAACGGGGAATATCGAGATTACGGGACGCTCTGGAATCGAACCCGTGACACGTAGGAAACTGTTGATTTTTTTCGAGGTATATAATATACTTACCTATAAGTGTAAAAAATTTGAATGCTCTATGTATTATATTAAGAGAGCTACGATTTTTCGAAATTTGAAAATATTTCACCTCCTGGCATCGAACCCGTGACTGGTTGCGCGTAAGAAATAGCATTTTTGCGTAGATATATATAATTGCAATAGCCATATGAAATTTCATTGTTCTATCTTAATGGAAAGTATTTTTTTATATTGTTTGAAAAACTGCCCCATGCATTCTTACGGGGGAAAGTCGATTTTTGGGGCCTCCTAGAATCGAACTCATGATAGGTAGAGTAGATTTCTCAATTTTTCCTGAGTGAGATTTAGTGGGCCATTAAGTAAAAAAATCGGCGGCTCCGTGGCCGAAGCGGTTTGGGCCTGACATTAATATCCTATATATATATATATATATATATATATATATATATATATATATATATATATATATACGAGTAAAGGTGCGCTTGCTTACAGCAAGCAATGTAATAATATATATTTTAATAAAATGTCAGATTTTTCGAAATATTATTTTGGAAGGCCATGCTAAACATAACGTAAAGGACATTTTCGCAGCGAGCATTGCATTGATTTCGATTTCCCATGCATTTCTTCCCGCAGCATGATTTCCGCCCTGGAGTCGAACCAAGGCCATCCAACGAATTATACTGTCATTATTGGCTTGAGTATGATTGACTTTATAAATATTCCGAAATTCAAAAGGAAATTCATTCAGGAAGTAACTTAAAATGAGGTCTTCTTTCCCTAAGCATATCTTACGAAGGTATAGTTAACGCCCCCTAGAATCGAACCAACGACCATCAACGACATAATTTTGGTCGCTTTTAAGTGAGAATGGTCCCTTTTATGGCTGTGTGAAATTTTGAACCTCTGCGCGGTTGGGAAGTGTCATAAAAAGCTTTCGGAAAAATGGTCAATGTATTTTAAACGGGAAAAATCGAATTTATGGGACGCTCTGGAATCGAACTCGTGACTCATACGTAACTGTTGATTTTTTCCGAAGTACATTATGTAAGTATCTATAGGTGTAGAAAGTTTGAATGATCTATGTATCATATTAAGAGAGCTACAATTTTTCGAAATTTAGAGTATTTCACCTCCTGGCATCGAACCCAGGACCGATTGTACGTAAAATACTACATTTTTCCGTAGATATATATATTAACAATAGCTACATGAAATCTTATTCTTTTAACTTAAAGGGAAGTATTTTTAAAATTATTTGAAAAACGGCCCCATGCATTCCTAACGGGGAAAATCGAGAATACGGGACGCTCTGGAATCGAACCCGTGACACGTAGGCAAGTATTGATTTTTTTCGAGGTATATAATATACTTACCTATAAATGTAAAAAATTTGAATGCTCTATGTATTATATTAAGAGAGCTACGATTTTTCGAAATTTGAAAATATTTCACCTCCTGGCATCGAACCCGTGACTGGTTGCGCGTAAGAAATAGCATTTTTGCGTAGATATATATAATTGCAATAGCCATATGAAATTTCATTGTTCTATCTTAATGGGAAGTATTTTTTAAAATTGTTTGAAAAACGGCCCCATGCATTCTTACGGGGGAAAGTCGATTTTTGGGGCCTCCTAGAATCGAACCCATGATAGGTAGGGTGGATTTCCGAATTTTTTCTGAGTGAGATTTAGTGGGCCATTACGTAAAAAAATCGGCGGCTCCGTGGCCGAAGCGGTTTGGGCCTGACATTAATATCCTATATATATATATATATGTTATATATATATATCCTTCCGAAGCGTCTATATATAATAGATATATATATATATATATATATATATATATATATATATATATATATATATGTTATATATATATATATATAATATATATATATATATATATATATATATATGTTATATATATATATATACGAGTAAAGGTGTGCTTGCTTACAGCAAGCAATGTAATAATTAAACTTTTAATGAAAAAAAAGATTTAATGGAAAGCTAACTTTCGTCTTCATTAATATATTCAACGAAATTATCATAGCGCATGTATTCTTTGACATGTTCTTCCTATGCTTTCCTTAAGACAGCATTGTTACCGCCTGGCGTCGAACCAAGGATTTTCTGCGAAAAACGCTGTCATCTTTCGTCTTAGTATGATTATGTCTAAAAACACTCTAAATTTCAAATGGAAATACCTTAAGGAAATACCTGAAAATAAGTCCTGAATTCCCTATGCATTTCTTATGAATTTATAGTTAGCGCCCCCTAGAATCGAACCAACGACCATTTACGATACTATTACGGTCGGTTTTATGTGAGAATGGTCCCATTAATGTCTCTGTGAAATTTTGAAGCTCAGAGCGGATGGGAAGTGTCATAAAAAGCTTTCGGAAATATGGACAATGCTTTCTAAATGGGAAAAATCGAGATTACGGGACGCTGTGGAATCGAACCCGTGACACATAGGCAAGTGCTGATTTTTTCCCATTTACAATATAAACGTATCTATGTGTTTTGAAAGTTTGAATGATCTGTGTATTATACTTAGAGAGCTACGATTTTTCAAAATTTGAGAATATTTCACCTCCTGGCATCGAACCCAGGACCGATAGTACGTAAAATACTACATTTTTCCGTAGACATATATATTAGCAATAGCTACATGAAATCTTATTCTTTTAGCTTAATGGGAAGTATTTTTAAAGTTATTTGAAAAACGGCCCCATGCATTCTTAACGGGGAAGATCGAGAATACGGGACGCTCTGGAATCGAACCCGTGACACGTAGGCAAGTGTAGATTTTTTTTGAAGTATATAATATACTTACCTATAAGTGTAAAAAAATTGAAACATCTATGTATCATATTAAGAGAGCTAGGATTTTCCAAAATTTGAAACTTTTTCACCTCCTGGCATCGAACCCATGACCAGTTACACGTAAACAATAGCATTTTTTCGTTGATATGTATAGTAACAATAGCTACATGAAATCTTATCCTTCTAGGTTAATGGGAAGTATTTTTAAAATCATTTGAAAAACGGCCCAATGCATTCTAAATGGGGAAAGTCGATTTTTGGGGCCTCCTAGAATCGAACCCATGATAGGTAGGGTCGGTTTCCCAATTTTTCCTAAGTGAGATTTAGTTGGCCATTACGGAAAAAAATCGGCGGCTCCGTGGCCAAAGCGGTTCGGGCCTGACATTAATATCCTATATATATGTTATATATATATATCCCCCCGAAGCGTCTATATGTATAGATATTATCTATTATATATAGACGCTTCGGGGGGATATATATAACATATATATATATATATAGGATATTAATGTCAAGCCAAAACCGCTTTGGCCACAGAGTCGCCGATTTTTTTCCGTAATGGCCAACTAAATCTCACCTAGGAAAAATTGGGAAACCGACCCTACCTATCATGGGTTCGATTCTAGGAGGCCCCAAAAATCGACTTTCCCCCTTAAGGATGCATGGGGCCGTTTTTCGAATAATTTTTAAAAATACTTCCCATTAAGCTAGAAGAATGAGATTTCATAGAGCTATTGCTATTATTAGTATCTATGGTAAAATGCTATTGTTTACGTATAACCGGTCAAGGGTTCGATGCCAGGAGGTGAAATAATTTCAAATTTCGAAAAATTCTAGCTCTCTTAATAAGACACATAGAATAATCAAATTATTTACACTTATAGGTATGTATATAATGTACCTCGAAAAATATCCACACTTGCCTACATGTCACGGGTTCGATTCCAGAGCGTCCCGTAATCTCGATTTTCCCCATTAAGAATGCATTGGGCCGTTTTTCAAATGATTTTAAAAATACTTTCCATTAACCTAGAAGGATAAGATTCCATGTAGCTATTGCTACCATATATATCTACGGAAAAATGCTATTGCTTACGCGTAACTGATCATGGGTTCGATGCCAGGAGGTTAAATATTTTCGAATTTTAAAAAATCCTATCATCCTTAATATGATACTTAGATCATTCAAACTTTTTAAACAAATAGATACGTATGAAGTGTACTTTGAAAAAAATCAACAGTTGCCTACGTGTCACGGGTTCGATTCCAGAGCGTCCCGTAATCTCGATTTTCCCCGTTAAGAATGCATGGGGCCGTTTTTCAAATAATTTTAAAAATACTTCTCATTAAGTTAAAAGAATAAGATTTCGTGTAGCTATTGCTAATATATATGTCTACGGAAAAATGTAGTATTTTACGTCCAATCGGTCCTGGGTTCGATGCCAGGTGGTGAAATATTTTCAGATTTTGAAAAATCGTAGCTCTATGAATGTGGCATATACATCGTTCACACTTTTTACACCTATAGACACGTATAGGATGTACTTTAAAAAAAATCAACAGTTGCCTATGTGTCACAGGTTCGATTCCAGAGCGTCCCGTAATCTCGATTTTCCCCGTTAAGAATGCATGCGGCCGTTTTTCAAATAATTTTAAAAATACTTCCCATTAAGCTAAAAGAATAAAATTTCATGTAGCTATTGTTAATATATATGTCTACGGAAAAATGCAATATTTTACGCACAATCGGACCTTGGTTCGATGCCAGGAGGTGAAATATTTTTGAAATTTAAAAAATCGTAGGTCTCTTAATATCGTACATGGACCATTCAAATGTTCAACACGTATAGATACTTACAAAATGTAATTGGAAAAAAATCAGCATTTGCCTATGTGTCACGGGTTCGATTCCAGAGCGACCCGTAATCTGGATTTTTCCCGTTTAAAATACATTGGCCATATTTCCGAATGCTTTTGATAACACTTTTCAACCGCGCAGAGGTTCAAAATTTCACACAGCCATTAAGGGGACCATTCTCATATAAAAGCTATCCTAAGATTATCGTAAAAGGTCGTTGGTTCGATGCTAGGGGGCGTTAATTAATTTTCCATGTGAAATACATAGGGAATTTAGGGCTCATTTTAAGGTACTTCCTGAATGAATTTTCTTTTGCAATTCGGGGTGTTTATAAAGTCCACCATACTCAAGCGAAAGATTACAGTAATTCTAGCAGGATGACCTTGGTTCAACGCCGGGGCGGGATTTTAGCTGCCGAAGAAATGCATCGGAAATCGTATTCAGTGCATTTTCAGCTGCGTTAATGCCCCTCACTTAATGTTTAGCAACGTTTGAGCAGAGTAATCTTTCGAAAAATTTTATTATTCACTAAAGATAAATTATTGCATTGCTTGCTGTAAGCAAGCGCACCTTTACTCGTATATATATATAGACGCTTCGGGGGGATATATATAACATATATATATATATATATTCATATATATAGGATATTAATGTCAGGCCCAAACCGCTCGGGCCACGGAGCCGCCGATTTTTTTACGTGATGGCCCACTTAATCTCACTTACGAAAAATTCGAAAACCGACCCTACCTATCATGGGTTCGATTCTAGGAGGTCCCAAAAATCGACTTTCCCCCGTAAGAATGCATGGGACCGTTTTTCAAATAATTTTTTAAAATACTTCCCATTACGCTAGAAAAATTAGATTTCATATAGCTATTGCTTCTATATATATCTACGGAAAAATGCTGTATTTTACGCACAATTGGTCATGGGTTCGATGCCAGGAGGTGAAAAAGTTTCAAATTTCGAAAAATCCTAGCTCTCTTAATATGATACATAGATCATTCAAATTTTTTACACTAATAGGTACGCATATAATATACTTCGAAAAAAATCATCATTTGCCTACGTGTCACGGGTTCGATTCCAGAGCGTCCCGTAATCTCGATTTTCCCCGTTAGGAATGCATGGGGCCGTTTTTCAAATAATTTTAAAAATGCTTCCCATTAAGTTAAAAGAATAAGATTTCATGTAGCTATTGCTAATATATATGTCTACGGAAGAATGTAGTATTTTACGTACAATCGGTCCTGGGTTCGATGACAGGAGGTGAAATATTTTCAGATTTTGAAAAATCGTAGCTCCCTTAATATCGTACATAGATCATTCAAACCTTCTACAAATATAGATACATAAAAAATGTAATTAGAAAGAAATCAGCATTTGTCTATGTATCACGGGTTCGATTCCAGAGCGACCCGTAATCTCGATTTTTCCCGTTTAAAATACATAGGCCATATTTCCGAATGCTTTTTATAACACTTCCCAACTCCGCAGAGGTTCAAAATTTCACACAGCCGTTTAAGGGACCAGTCTCCTTTAAAAGCTATCCTAAGATAGTCGTAAAAGGTCGTTGTTTCGATGCTAGGGGGCGTTAACTATATCTCCATTTGAAATGCATAGGGAATTTAGGGCTCATTTTAAGGTACTTCCTGAATGAATTTCCTTATGCAATTCGGGGTGTTTATAAAGTCCACCATACTCAAGCGAAAGATTACAGTAATTTTAGCAGGATGACCTTGGTTCGACGCCGGGGCGGGATTTTAGCAGCCGAAAGAAATGCATCGGAAATCGTTTTCAGTGCATTTTCAGCTGCGTTAATGCCCTTTACTTAATGTTAAGCAACTTTTGAGCAGAGTAATCTTTCGAAAAATTTTATTATTCACTAAAGATAAATTATTGCATTGCTTGCTGTAAGCAAGCGCACCTTTACTCGTATGTTATATATATATATCCCCCCGAAGCGTCTATATGTATAGATATCCCCCCGAAGCGTCTATATATAATAGATACATTAAATTGATTTTTGCAAAAGGAATATGCGACTAACAAAGGCCAAGAAACCTCACAGCACCCACGATGGATGGGGACAAGGAACACCGACGGATGCAATTGCATCCTTCAGAACGCCGTGATACGGAATAGATGGTAACGAGCGACGTGGTCTGTTGAGGACGGCGGAATCCATCTCTGGCATTCGCCGCATTTGTCCCGCACTTCGACGACGGAGTCAATTTTCTCCTTGTTGGCGATCTCTTTGGACCCTTTTCTCTCCGTAAACGTTTCCCTTTGACAGCTCATTTCTATGCCATCGTTTTCCCCCATTGATATACGACCGGAAAGATTCGAAGGGAGAATTGCGGTTCCCGGAATCCGCCAAAGGGTCGTTCGGGGCCCCAAAAAATATATTTGGACCCTCGCAATTCACACAGTCACAGATGATTAATTGTATTCCTGCCGAAATTGCAGCGACGCGCGCTGCATGTGCGATCAGACAGATCCCGAGAAACTTTATTTATCGCATTTTCGAAGGAAACGAAAGAAATCGAATAGGAAATTGTGCATTTGGTGAAAGTTTGGGTTTCTGCTTAAATTAAATTTTCGAAAAACTACGCAAGTTGAGGTTAAGTGTTGAATAAGATGGTATTTTATTATTATAATTTTACAATAAATTCCATTATAAATGTTTCTCATCTGAATGTACTAATGAAGTAAAATTCCATGGTATAGCAAATCTAATAATAATATTTACTTTCAAATTAATTGACTTTCAATTCAAGCTTTGATTAATAAAATAAGAGTAATGGTTCATTCATAGTTATAGTTTTCTAATTTAATAATCAAAGCCAATAATAAATCTGATTGTATTTAAGGAATGAAATTAGAGAACGCTTGAATTATAGATAGCAGAATCAAGCCGAATATTTATTCATTTTATCATTTATATATGAATACCACATTCATTCGTTTTTTATACCTCAATTTCAAACTCTATTCAGGTGAAATTTAAAAATATCGGTATATGAAAAAATTATCTCAACATGATTTAATTTATGCATGCTTCCTTTGAAATATAAAGAAATTTAAAAATTCATATCCTATAATATTTACTATAATATTTTATATGGAAAATTTCCACTAATTACTAGATTACCGTAAACGTAACAAAATAATTTTACACCAACGAATGAAAGAGAAAAATTCGTCACTTACTTATTGAGAGAATGTTTTCAAACTTAATATTTTAAAAACATTCAGTAAAAGAAAGTGAAAACTTTTTCATTTTAATATTCCCGTGAATTGACAACCATTAATCGAATCTCATTATTTTCCCTGCTTATAATAATGGTCTTGGAATCAAATTACCATTACGTTAACTTCAAATTCAGGCTGAATCAGGAATACAAAACATAAGCTCTCGTATATTTATTTCATGCCCTTGCGATCCTTGCATTCAGTGTGTGTGTGACGTCTCCTCAAAATCCTGCCAACTCGATGTATTGCCGTTCCATTGGATTTCCTCCTTAGTTAATGAACATGCGACATCGAACCGTCTCGTGTCGAGGCAAAGGAATGCACTGAGCTCTCTATCACCGAGAGATCACGCAGAAGGAATCCGTCATATGTTTTGACACATATTCGGAATGCGAGTGACAGATAGCGGATATTTGCAATCAAGCGAACACAAAAGTGGCGACGAATGAATAATGAGCAACTTGCAATTTGGGTCACCCCTCAGAGTCGTTTCTTATCCTTCCGAAGAAAAGCGTAAGGAAATGGGGAGAAGATTGGTAGGGGGAGAAAATATAAAGCTAGAAGAGGGAAAATGAAGATTTAGGGGAGAAGAAAAAGAAATCTCAGTCTGGAAAACAGCGAAGAACTTTAATCCGAGAGAGTTGAGAGCTCGAGAATAGCCCTAACATATAACTTAACGATGTAACCCACAAAGAGAAAAGTGAACGATAGAGTTTTATGTGTTAACTAATTTATTAGAAAAATACTTATTATTGATAGAAAAATTTGTAAAGTAGTACTATAAATTGCCTAGCAGGGGTAAATGATTGGCGAAAACAAAATTTTATTCTAAAATTTAATAAAGGAAGGATAGGTTTTATATCTTTAAACGTTCAAGCATGCTACTTTTCACAAACTTAAACGGAAGTGAAAAATAGCGGCATGACTGGGACTTAAAATTTTCAATTTTCGGTATAAAAATAACTTGGTTTGCAATTCACGAGAGAAGTTTGTAGAAATAATCTGATTTAATTCTATTTCATCTTTATTGAAGTTGAAAGTTAACTTTCCTGAAATTCGTGAAAAGCCATGATAATATTTGATAAGATTTACTCCTATATATTAGCTAAAGTGAACCGTTTGCATATGTCTAAAATCTTGTTTAACTTCTTAAATATCGATATACATATTTTGCATTTGATTACGAAATGATCAACAAGCTCAATAGCACTTGATTTATATAAATTAGAAACAAATTAGTCAAAAATGGCTTTTAGAAATATCGTACAAATAACAATAAAAAATCGTAATAAAAACATCACAACCCACGTCATGTGATTTCATAACAAATCATACTCGACGTAAAACCCTTTTCTTCCCCACGACCCTTCCTGGTTCTAAATCTTCCATTCTAAAACCTATTTTTTCCGCATAGGAGGATATTTATGTGACGCGCGCGATGGATGAATGGATATGAAAGAGTAAAAGACGCATGCGTTTCTCCTTTTTTGATGCTTTGAGACGACCGCACGGAAGGATGTTTCCGAAATAACTCCTTTTAGACTCCGCATAATGCCCCGACATCCCCTGAGACTTTTATCTCTCCTGTAGTAGAAGACGGCCATTGGAGACCTGGCCAAACTCGTATGTTTGCGTTTTTTCCTACTTTTGAGGCATAAACTCGGTGCTGGTCGTGCATTTCCCTTTTTTTTATCTCTTCATGGGGGTCTTACGTCCTTTTTGCCGATCAAGGATGTGCTGTATGTGCCATGAAAGAAATTCCTCTCCATCTCGGCCGTATTTTCTTATCCGATGGCGTACTTTTCTTACAAAGTGCAGATGTACCTATGGCTATTCCGGCGCTTAAATTATAGCGGAACCTCGATTCGGTGGACTTACGTCAGCGATCAAAGTAAGAGGGCACTGTGGCATAAATTGCTGCATTTTATTTCTCATGGAATATGATAATTCTCTTCATACGCCTTCATAAAATCACGAAGCTTTCTCGTAAAATTAATTTCATGCAAATAAATCTACCATTGATGCACAGATTTAATGATAAATGTTTAATTTATATACATAGAGTTTAGGAACTAGAATGTTTTGTTTAGAGAAGGGTAGTTAACGAAAATCTCATACAATTACACTCAAAGGTAATGGCTATTTTGACGAAAATTTGATACTTATGCAAAATGTAGGTACTTTATCGGTATGCATTTATGGTAACTACATTGTTATAACGATATCTTATAAGCGTGAAAAAACAAGAATTATTTAGTTATAAGATATTACGAAATTCTTTTTATTAGAAGACACCAATGAGGTTATTGAACACTCTATCATAATCTTAAATGATTTAAGCTTTAAAACATTATCTAATATTAAAACATTTCTTATTATTTTCCAAGTTAAAGATAATGGACGACTGTACCTCCAAATTTTATGCAATTAAGACATTATTGGATTTATTGGAGATTTTTGGAAAGCTTCTATATAAATTGCAGTCTTTTATCTTTGGTCTAATGATTGTAAGACTAATTTGAAAGAGATATGAAATCTTATGCGTTGGAGTTAAAACTATTGACTACAACCTAAGGAATATTCCTTATTAGTTAAGTTTTGGAATGAGTTGAATATCTCGTAATTACGATCCGCGAACGCTTAACTGATGAAATTGTTTCCCGCCCTGTTTTCGTATGGGAGAGCAAAGATTTGGTTCTTAAAGCCAAAGCTCTTATAGAAGAAGATTAAGTTAAGGAGTCATAGCGATATCACCTTACATAGAGCACGTTTGGCATAGTATAGGAAAGCTCTATGAGAATAGTGACAGACGCGTGGGAAATTCTAGAAGGAAGGAGGTGGCTTTCGTAGATAACAAACATTGGTTTCTAGTAAGTTGCATTGTAATGGCATTTGATAGAAATGAGCGAAATTGAACCAAAAGCTAGTTTAACGACGAAGTTAGGAATGAACGTTCTGTTGGGGAAATTAAGCAAAAAAAAAATATAACGGGCCAATTCCTAGAGGAGTTTAATGAACTGTTTATCTTCGAAATGCAATTCGTTAAAGTTCAATTAAACTGTTTTCTAGTATTTTGTTGTTTAGAGCAATGAAACACAACTTATTATTAATGTTTAACCTTTAGCAAGAAATATTTATAACTTTTTAAAATCATTACTAAATATACGAGTTAAATGAAGCTTCACTAAAATTGACGAATCAAGTAAAATTTTATGAAGTGTATTAGTAAGTTTTTCCCCCTTCATATAGAAATAAATGGAAAAAAATAGAAATGAATGTTTCTCATTCTCCATTTCTCATCTCCACAAACAATTATCATAATTTGTTAAAAAGCAAAAAAGTTTGAATTTGAATTCGCCGTATCGCTTTCAGAATCTTTGTCTTACATTAGACATCACTCCGTAAAAAAAACCGCAATCTGTTTCCTTGCCACAAGGCATCTCACTCGTAGTCCATTTCCATAAACCTCATCTATCTCTCTTCACAGTCGGTGGCTCCTCTCCATTGACCGTTTGCGAGAGCCGCAAATGGAACTGTTTTCGAGGTTGATACAACAAACACACCTTGGCCCCGTCCCCTTTCAAGGTTGCCTCGCAACGGGAGCTCGTCATCTGCCCCTGTCGTTGCAATACCCTCCGGACACAAGAGGCCCAACTCCGCTGTAACACGTGCACCCAAAGCTTCCCTTCCATCACCCCAATAGACCGCCATCAACGCCACGGACCTCCTGCGTAGCTATACCTCATAACCCTCTCTCTCCCTTGTCACGTAGCAACAGGAGCGTTTGTCGAAATAATCTCGTTCCGAACAGTGGACGTTATGGGAGAGTTAACCGGCTCCGGGGCCGTGATTTGCAATCGAACGTTAACTCGGTCGGGAAAAATCGTTAATTTAAGAGGATGATGTCGTGTGTCGGCAGCGCATTTAATAAGAGAACACTTTATCGTTAATCCTGATTGGAAAATGAGCGAAAGTTCGAGGCTTTAATGCGATTGAGGCTTCTACGCACATCCACGCTATTGTCAGCGAGGATTTTAACGAAAAGTGATTGTGAAATCGTAAAAAACCTATTTTAACTCGTCGATTAGAGCTTGCTTTAATTACGATAGCTGCGCTGTGACAATGCCGCGAATGGGATACAATGGGGGACTATTGTTTTCAGATAAGTGCATAATTTAGGTATTTAAAGATCTGTTTGTTGACTCGATTTGATTGATTATTAATATTTTTATGATGAGTTTGAATAAGGAAAAATTGTGGCGTTATTCAAAAGTTGCAAATATAATTGTTATCTTTTGTAGTCTGTACTGTCTTTCCTATTTCTGAAAGATTCAAGGATTAAAATATCGGTTGTGATAAGGTAATATAAGCATTGCTAATTAAAGCATTTTAGTCTCATCATCTATTCAAAATTTTATACAAATGTAAGATAAATATTGCGAAATATTTCCTTAAATTATGTGCCTAGGTTAGACCTTATGCTCTCAGATATTAATACATGTTTATAGAGGTATAAATTCATAGAGAGGTTCTTGATCATACATTTTATCATAATCTCCGTTCTCATTCATAAATTAGCATACTGTTTACTTTTTTATTTTAGTAACTAGCATATATATATTTTTGGTTGTAATATCAAGAACTATATCAACTTTAAGTTGAAGCCATACTTATGGAAATGGCATCTAAAAAATTCTTATGCCAATGATGATGAGATTCGTCTACAAAAATAACTCAAAGTATCGGAAATTTCCTCAAATTCCGAGAAAAGGAGCTTTTTGAAAGGACTTTACGTCTTGATATTCTGAAATATCACAAAATCCAATACATACCGCAGACTTCAAAAGGTTCCTGTGGTACTTTCACTATGTCTCTCCTTCTAGTCATCCAAACGTCTCGCTTCTTTTTAACTCTAGTTTTCGATAAAATTCCTGCGACTTCTCAATATTTCATCAAAAAAGAAATTTTTCAAAGTTAAAATTGTTTCATAAATTAGAAAACAGAATTAATGTCTGAGATTTTTGACTGAATATCGATACAATAATTATTAATAATATGAACATGATTTATACGAATGAATTCTGCAGAAAGTTCCAATTATCATACCACCAAGAAAGACTCGGATTTTTAAATATTTGGAGAAATACGTCTCCACTCTTAAAGTGACTTGCATAGCTGTTTTATTTTCCGAGAGGATAAAATAAAAACCTTCCCGTAGCGTAAGATATTTCTGACCGAAATCACAAACATTACTTGACCTCCTTAGCGCGCGGTTCGTTATCTGTAACTCCTTCACCGCTCCCCTTCCAGATGGCAATTAACTTTTACCCAAATCCGCAATTTTTCAGTGCCTACAACTTCCCCGACTAATTCCTAGCATGGAACCCTCATCCACCCGATACGTGTGCTGTTACCAAGGTAACGACCGGCACTTGACATCCCATACCGTTACATGCACGTTCTCCTCACGAGGGTGTCGAAAATGCGCCATCGGTTGCCCCGAAGTTTATACATTTACGCGTCAAGGCCATTTACGCACAGCGGAGGCTTTCCGACTTTTAAAGTTCATTATAGCTCGTGAATTTAAACGGCTTTAAAAGTAACTGCATCAGGACAAACTAATGGAAGCGCGGTCGTTTTGATTATCGTGAAATGTGGTGTTTGCGAAGAACATAAGCTCTTCAAACAAAAAACTACTTATCGCGTTACCGTATTACGATACACCGTGCTGATCAAGTCAAGTACGTAATATACCATCTAAAATATAGAAAATATAAGCAATAAAGAAGAAGTAAAAAGAAAAAACTTATAAGAGAAGAACGATCCTACGCCAATTTATATATGCCATATATCTAATAAAATTCAAGATAAAACCTCATCTGGTTTTAAATCCCATTAAGTATGCCCTAGTAAATTATGCTCTACTTTAACTAAGACTCCATTTCACAAACTTTAACTCTTCAATATTAGATTTTTGCGCATTAGATGTCCTACTAAATTTAAGTGAAGGCTAAGATTTATTTTTAAATGTTTTAAAGCTCTTTCTTCAATATTAGGAAACGCAGATTTTATCTTTCAAAATCATACGAAGCTGATATAATCTCAGAGAATTGTTTGAATCAATAAAACTGCTCCAAAACACGCTCTTACTAATAAATTACTTTACACATCAAACTGAAAAACTAACCTTAGTTAGTCTGTTGTAAACTTAATTGACTTAACAGACCATTTACTAATGCACAAACTATTTATTTTGGCATAAAATAAAACGAAAATAAAGTAACGCGTAAGCAAATAATGACTTGAAAACGTATTCCGGATAAAATTTATCTCTAAAACTCGGACTTTATTTTTTTAACCGTTAAACTTTTCGAGGTCAGGCAAACATTACACACGTTTACATTATCTACGTGCCTCTTTGATTCCTTTCCATTTGACACGTAAATTTTCGCTTCAAAAGAGGAACCAAATCTTTTATTTACCTCTTTAATCCGCTTCCTTCGCCTCAGAAACAAATTTCACTCGAACGAACGGAACAAAATCAAATCAAGAGGCCGTCACATCTTTTGTTTAACCTGAGCCATATTCACACCTCGGCGATGCGAGTTGAAAGTGGGCTAAAATAACGAAAGGAAAGGGTCAAAGAGAAATGGAAGGGAGCATTAGCCGAAAACGTTTCCAGAAAACGGCGAAAATAAAAAAAACAAGCCGTTTGAACGAAATTAATCTTCGAAAATAGAGCGGGAATAAAAAAATAACGTTGTCGAAGCGAAAAAATGGAGTCCTTTTTAAGGCAAAGTGAGAAAATAAATAAGCGTCGACCTTAAATGTGCACAATTAATTCGGTGATCGTGCCATGTCGAGGGAAAAATGTATACGAGGAAAGTGGAGGCGTGAAATAAACCAATGGGAGAATGGAAATGCTAACACGGGTCGTATGGGAATGCATAGGAATGCGTTAAACTTAATTGCATATTTTGATTCTAAAAATAATGTATAATGGGAGGAAATTTTAGCTATTCGTGAAAATAAAAGTCTTTAGGTTATTTTTATAACCGCTGGGATTGAGTAGTAAAAATATATATGCATCAGATTTTTTGTTTTTGAATAGTATCATCATTTTAAAATACGTAATTTCTAAATTTTCTCTCTTTTCAAAGCCCTCATTAAAAACATTACTCAATATTCATTAAATAAAGTCTGAATTTTGAATCGGGTTAACACGAAAATATTTATATACATAGCATTGGAGAATTCCTTTTTGGACAATTTAAAATTACTTTATTAAATTTTATAAATATACATAAAATTAAAGTGATTAAAGTTATTTTTATTGCTTAGATATTCTAATATCCATCTCAAAATTCATAAACGTATGCAAAGCTTTGAGAACAACCCACATGGCGTAGGCTTTCGAAATATTTAAGATGCAAAATAGATGTGAAATAAGTGGGTGTAATTTACGGCTTTCGTTCGAGCGATAAAGGATTAGCCTTGTAGACTAGAGTGCTCTTTTTCATATGCATTCGGTGAAAGTCTCTAGCGAATGATGAACGCCGATGGCAGTTTCTTTTGGAGACTGTTGAATGCATAGCTTTACATCGGTAAGCTACGAAGAATTACGTCAACACGCCTCGCGATTTTAATTCAGAAATGTAAAAAGTAATTTTACATAAATTTTTCTCGGAATCGAGGAAAGGTGAATTAACTTTACACGATTAGCCATGCCCCTATAATACAAGAGTAGGGTAGTAGATTAACAGGACTGTATACTAATAACAAAACTCATCTATTCTATTTAAATTTATAAGTTTTCTCCTTTTTGGATTTATATCCCCCCTTTCAAAGATATGACGAAAGGTTATAATATTCTTAGCTCATAATTAAAGGACAGATTTCATCGTATTTAATTCGCTGTAGTAACCGTGGTGAATTTGTATCCTAATGAGAATCTGTACCTGAAATGTAAATAACTCGTTAAGAGTAAACACAATGTAATGTAGTAGGGAAAGTAGAAAAAAGAAAGCTATGAATAGTTAGTTAATATTTAGTTAGTGTTATAGCAATCTCTAATCATACATAATGGAGTTTTAGCTTACATTACGAAACTTTTAGACCTATAAAACCTAATAGCATTCCAAAAAAGAGTAACTGTAAAAGGTATTCTTTAAAAATAGAGTTCATTTTAAAATGTTAAAGCTTTTATTTGTGCATAATTCTAAATTTAAAAATCATCTCAGGAGGAAAAGCCTCGTAAAATAAATAAATTTTAATGTGCTGCATCATTTTAGATTGTAACGATTCACGTTAAGAAAAAATGTTTTATCTGCGAGATATTACGAAGAGCGGTTAAAAAAAGGAAAATCGATCAACTTTTAAATTCACACTAATTTAATAGCATCATAGTACGTAATATCATCGCTTACAGGTCATTGGAGAGCTAAGGCCGAGTACTACGCAAAGATGCATACCCTAGCACACATATTCCGTAGTTACACCGACATGAAACCAAGCAAACGTCGGCAGAGAGATTGCACACACACGGGGACGTGATGAAAGAGACCGTTCTGTGAGTGGGGGAGGGAGAGCGGGAGAATCTCGAATAAAGATGAACTGGGTTAGCACGTCCCGCCAAAAACGAGAGGTGAACGTCGCGGTGTGGGGAGCTGAATGCAACGCCATCGGAACCAAGTTCGGAGAGTTTGAGCGGTTCGATGAATGCTCCACTCGTCTGTTCGAACGTGTTCCAGTGAATCGCTCGTGTGTGGGACAATCGTATTTCTTTCGCAATCGCAAGAACCTCGGTTTGCTTCACTAACGAGCCCTTTCGGTTATTTTGGGGAGCGATGATGAGCCTCTTGTTGGCCTCTTAGATTACCTCCGATGAAGACTTTATTACCCACTCGTGTTGGATCTCTTTCAGCCGCTATTGGTAACCACTGAGTGCAGCGATTGTCCGAAGTTCAAATCTGTTTCCATCGTTGTATGCTCTAGTTGAAACGTAGTTTGGAATTACATTGGAGGGTTTTGCATGAAGATAGGCGGAGGATTCGTGTATTATTCCAACGAGGGTTTATCGGTGTATATAAAAATATCGGTGTATCATATGAGCTAGTACAATTGCCTTAATATATAATAAAAATTTTAAGTATAAAGGAATTGAAATTAAATAGATAAAAATTGATAAACTAATATAATGCACGTTATTTAAAGTTTTCAGAGACATTATTTGAAATGTTATTATCCTAAAACATTTCAATATATACTAAATATATACTAAATGTACAACTTTGATAAGTATAGTCAAAAATTGGAGCACAAGTTCATTTGCGAAAGTTGAAACTTATGAAAGTTAATAAACTACTTAAAATCGTATCAACTTTTGAATAAATTTTATTAAGAGAGCAAGTTTTTTTATGTATTTTCTTTTTAAGTGTATAGAGAAGAAAAGTGAAACAATTTTCTCTAATTTTGGAAGCAATAAAAATATATTGCAGTAGAGTTCATCTATTATTATACAAAGACTAATAATATTTTACAATCTTTTTGAATAAAGTGCATTAAAGCCCGCAGTTATTTAACAAAATAAAATACAAATTCGAAAACTAGCGTGGAAAACATCGTTCTAAACTAATCCCATTCTATAAAAAGGCTACACCAGTAGACCGCTTTATTCTTCTGTTTCTTCTAGGCAACTAGACAAAATAAAACTTAAGCTCTCCCAATAATAGCCTTTAAACTCAATGAGCTGCACTAGATCCCATACACATCACTCCGAAAGAACTCTAGGTTCGAGGGAACTCCAGATGTAGAAACACCTTTAAAACGAAATCGCGGGATGAAACGTTCCGCAGTTACCCTGGAGATACAATTCGCGAAACTCCGCGGCGCTGTTTTTCTCTACGTCTCGCCGACTTATTCCGAGAGAAACTCCCCTCTTATTTCGCCAAACTCAATTCATCTGTCGTCCTCACATTGTCTAGCACAGCTGCCTCATTCCCAGAACTTATTTCTGAAGGACGGAATATGCGGCTTGAGGGAGGTTGTGGGCGAAAAAGGGTAAAACCAACAATCAGAGAGGGACAGGAAAAATAAGACGTGAAAATAGAGAGATGAAAAACTTTCCGGAAGGAAAATCTAGCGGCCGGTTAGGAGAGAACGAATAAATTGTTGAAATAATACGGAGAAAACGTGGGAAGTATGAGGTTTGAAACGGACATGGTGCTGAAGTATCGTAGATAAACTGAAATTGGGCGAGTAATGACCGAATCGTGTCCCGGAATACTGAAGAGGACACAGCCAAGAAAACATATACTGTTTTCCTCACGTTTTCCTTACCCTTTATTCCCGTCTTTTCACAACATAGTGGATTATGGAGGCACGTATGAGAAATTCGGAGAAACTTAGAGACGAAGGAAAAGAACAGGAAAGAGATGAAAACGTGTAAATAATACACGCCCAGATGACAACTTTGGAATGAAAGACAGCGTATTTATTTTTTATCCCGTTTCTTATATCGGATATCTGTTATGCTCAGAGAAATCCCAGAACAAATCAACTATTGACAGCCCTAGACTTTGATTGATTGATAAGTTTCTTAGAACATGTATTCCCTATTCACTCGGCAAAAGTTCCTATACTTACGTAAAAGTTTATTATTTATTATTAAAAATTTATTATAACATTAAATTTTATATTATATACATTTTGTAAATATTTATTTATTTTCTTAAATCATTAACTTTAATTAAATTCGCGATCTTTATATCTATGTGTACGTATAGTAAATATGACTGTAATATGATCTGATAAAGCATTTCTTACTGTTAAAAATCGTACATTTTTAAAGGTTAATTAATTTAAATTATCCTTTATTTTTATTTAATGTAATTTTTATGAAAATAGAACTTATAAATAATGCTTTTTTAATCGATAACAAACTCTTATAACATCTCACGGTAATCGTAAGCAGCATCTTTTATAATTTACGTAACATAATAAAAGATAGATTCCAACTTTTTACTCCGTTACAATGTATCATGAAATCAATGTGAGAAGGCGCGACTTCGTGGAATGCCATAGTAATAAAAAAAACTTTGTAAATTTTCTGTGGAAATTTACAAAGTTGTTTTTATTACAATGTATCATAACATTATCGATATTTAACAAAAATAATACAAAGTAATTCATTTCCAGCATTATTTAACTATGAACATCGTCACTGATTTTTTTCCTTGTCGTAGTTCGGATAAATATCAAGAGAAATAAGTAATTTGAAATGAATGAACAATGAATGAATTTCCATCATCTCTCATTTCCCTAAGGATTTAAAGTCATTAATTCAGAATCTGAAAAACAAATAATTATTTCTGAATACGGACGTGCTGATGCGTAAACTTTGAGCTAAAAAAAAGGAATGATATCTTAATTGGCGAACAAATTATGAAGCGCTGGGACCCTCTATTAAAACAACTGGGACCGATTCTACATACGCGCATAGCAGAGTGCTCTGTGTCACGTGGAACTCCATAAACACGTGTCTGGCATCAGCTGAAGCGTGAGTAAAGTGAGAAATGTTACGCGTTGACGTCCGCCCACGGAACCCATGCTTTCGCACCAAAACTGTGTTTTCGGAACAGCTGTACCGCAAATTCTCTTCCTCACGCAATTTGAATGTCCCTAGAAGGTCCTATTAGGCATTCATACGTTTGCGTACTAATGTCCCTGAGGCTATCTCTTGCCCACGACTCCCTTCAGTCAACATGCTGCCGCTGCTGTGGATTTTGTCCATCCTACTACGAGGAGAAACTTAGAGATAAACTAGCTTAAATGAAAAAAGCGCTTTGTTAAATATGGCTCTTTCCATAAATACTTTGTCATCAAACAGGAGCATTAAATGCTGTGTTAAATTTATATTGATACGCATTACTGTTTAAAGAATTAATTTTCAGTAATTTTTATCATATTACATATATTACAGGGCATTTTTAGTTGAAGTTGCATTGGCATAAATTAATGAATATCCTATGGGTAAAATAAATTAAATAGTAGCTGGAAACAGTTACCTATGTTTATCACAGTGGCCTATGTTTGATATAGCTATGAAAAAGGCTCATTAAAATGAAATGCATAAATAATACATATTATATTTTTCAATAATTATACATTTACATGAGTTATGAAACAATCAGGTGAAGAATATGTTCCACGATATGATTCAAAAACTCTTTTAATAGGGGCAACTAATTGACTAAAATATGAAATAGCTTGCAATAAATTTTATCGCATAATAATATTTTAAAAATAACTTTAAAAGTGTGATGAATGAAGAAACTCCCAAGTCTCAATCTTACGCCTACGAAAGATCAGTCTACCATATTCCATTATATTTTGATTTTATAGGCTTTTAGATCCAGTATAATTCATGGTCTGGTCCTTTCCTTTTATCCAAATGCTCCTCTGGTTTCCTATGTGTACCCGATTTCTCGCTTCACCGATCTTGAATAGATTATTTGGATCATTAGGTTGGTTTCCTTCGAACTCTTTCTGAATGTCATATCTAGTTTTCATAGTAATAAAAATAACTTAGTAAATTTCCACAGAAAAATTGTTATATTTGCAACCGGTTTTGTAATATAAAATTACATCCTCAGGCCGATACGAAACCGGTTGCAAATATAACAATTTTTCTGTGGAAATTTACTAAGTTATTTTTATTACTATGGCATTCCACGAAGTCACGCCTTCTCACATTGATTTCATTAGTTTTCATAGGTCTATCATAATTTGAATAAACTGTAAAAGATATAGAAATGGAAATGAATATGTAAACTAAAAGCCAGAATGGACCATTTAGTCAATAGAATAAGTCAATAAAATATGACGATTTTAAAAAGAT
Organism: Pantala flavescens; assembly: GCA_020796165.1. Lineage (NCBI taxonomy): Eukaryota > Metazoa > Arthropoda > Insecta > Odonata > Libellulidae > Pantala > Pantala flavescens. Next base: position 28,669,465 of record CM036878.1, read on the forward strand.
ATTCTAAAAAAATTTTTATAGAGAGAATTTATAATTTTAATACATATTAAAATGCAGTGACCTTTCACTAAAAAATCAAATATAATTATGAAAAATACAGTTACTCGAATAACTATATATGAATTTTTACAGCATTATCTTTATTCCTATCGCTTTTGCGTGTTTGATCCTCATAAAAATGACATATTAACGTTGATAAACCAAAGGAGAGTGATTAAAGGATACAACGTGAATGTTAAAGAGATATATTTTTCCCTAGCTAGCTCGTTAATTCCCTCAGATGTTTTCGAATCCCAGGGAACTGATGGAGCAACCGAAAAACAAAGCAGGGGAGCTCAAGCGTGTTCTAGGGGAGTCATTTCGGACGAAGGATACACTATAGCCCTTCCCCTGAAATCCCCATTTTCCCCGTGTCATTCCCGATGACGTCAGCTGGCCGCCGCGGGAACATTGGGCTCTGTAGTTAGCGAAGAGCGCTGCATATCGCTCGAAATCCACCTCCCACCTCCTCTGCCGAGTGTATCTTTGTGGAAAGAGATACGTAAGTCTACACAAAGTATTGAATTTTGATGAAAGATTTTGTCTTCGTTAAAATACGCACTCATAATTGACATTTACACAAACCAGAAATTAAATTGCAATTAAATAAAATGTTTCTTTCCGATTTTGATCTGAGCAAAAACTCCCACGTAATCATCTCTATTTGATAATCCCTATTTATCAATATATTGAATCAAATTCTTCCAATACTATTTTTACATACATTTCTATTTAATATTTCTATCTTGATTAAAACAGGATTACTCATAGATATCTGCTCGATGAAATTTTTATCTCTATCAAATTATGATGAATTTTCCACTATAATTTCAATATATATTCTTTCGCCTGGTGAATTGGCTTGAATATTGGTAGATTTGAAAATCGCAATAAGCTCTTTGAATAAAATACATTCAAACAATAATAACATAGTTGAAATTTTAACGTAAAATGATCATGATAATGAGTATGGGAGTAATGAGGGAATAAAATTATCAGTTTGATTTGTTGATATTTTATAACAATGTTCATTCAAATATTTTTGATTCTATATTTCATAATATAGATATTACGTTAAATTATGATGGAAGGCAATTCATATTCTCTTTCGTACTAAAGTTGGTCGTTTGTCCATTTATGTAAGCCACCTGGATGCCCAAATATTTAGCACATTATCAAAAAATAAAATTCCAAACAGATGGATATTCGGTAAATTTTAGAAAGACGATAATAACCTCCAAATTGGTGCCACAAAAAATTTAAAGGTAACATATTTATTTATTCACATGCGCTACCTTGCATCCGCTCAAAGAAGATTGCGAACGCATAATACAACTATGTATGGATGTACCCATCAGTAAAAACGTAAATCACTTATGCATTCTACCATGAAAATACATGAATAATCCCTTAAAAGAAGGTAAAAATACATCGCATTAAATAGTACCCGCTCAGGTATCCGAAGCCTATTTGCACGAATTGTAAAATTAAGGGAAGCGTAGGCTAACTCGATCGTATCGATGACAACTCTTCGTGCACAACGCCAGATATGCACGGGTGAACGTACTTGTGTGTAAAGAGTCAACGTGTATGATATCCTATGTACATCGCAATGGACTAATACACGCACAATGGGTACACACACACACTCGGAGACGTATATATACTGTATAAAGGAGAAAAAGGCAGGGAACTCGATTTTCGGACGAAAAATTTCGGAAGCGGTCTTTCGAAATTAATTTACTCAACATCTGCCCGAAACGGCGATGAATTTTTCCGGTTAACTCACTAAGAGAGGGAGCGCAGTCCTTCGTAATTGGCGAGCGATCGAACGAAAATACTGATGTAGATTTAATTCCTTTCGGACGCTGCGCGTATTATGAAGATTCGTTTAAAACTTTCGGAGCAAAATTTAATCAGCGGAGCTGTGGAAAGAGTGTGCTCTGGGTGGATGTTTCGAAAAAAAATAGAGGCGAAATTCGTCACTTTAATACCGCAATGTTTAGCTCGTTAGATGCGATGTTTGCTGTTGAGTAACTGAAGCCGCCGTTACGTAACTCACTTATTCTTTTATTATCGCGGCTTCGTACTTAGAATTCATTACGGAGTCGTGGATTTAGGAAATGTGTGTGGTTATATATAGACTAATATTTTTATATACATGTTAAATATCTGACGAAATATAAAAAAATTCTTTGAACCATATCCATGAAAATTATTTTTAGAGATAAGTATATTCTAACTATCCTGAAATCTGTTTCTATCTACTCTCTCAGATAGAAAGCAAAAATTTTATTGGTTGCCTAATTAAGTAATAGAATGTATATATATTATTAATAATGATTTTTATGAATGCAAAACTGTAATTTTATTATTCTTTCCTCTACAATTTATTTTTTTCCGAATTACAAATGAAATGATCTATGAAATATTTAAAATTAAATTATAAAACCTTGATGATGGACTGATTGGTACGAAACCGGTTGCCAATGAGACTAAGTGAAGCATTTCATCAAATATTTACCATGATTTATATTCTAAAAATATTTACGGATAGAAAATTATTATAAAATCAAATGTAGATTGATTCTAGTAGAGAGTTAAACCTTCTGCAGTCAGTTGTATGAACTATTATAATTCACTATTACATTTAGCATTACTATTTTATTAGTACTTGGAACTGGTACTTGTAAACGAAGAACATTGAAGAAATCGTATTCTCATGCATCGTATCGTATAAAATGTTAAACTTACGAGAAAATATATCAAACATCCCAGAAGGACGTGATGCTTAACCGTAAAAAATGACTCATAGGAAAATTATTTGTTTATTTGTATAAATGAACCCATGGAGACGAATATTTACTTACTCAATATCTACCGAATAGATACGTACACTTCATCTCAAGATAGCAACCATCTAATTCGTCTGTAAACCTGTTTAATGCCTCTAAAAATACTCCGGACCACTTTCCATCCATCCACCAATCTCTTACCATCCCGCATCCTCTTATGGATCCATTGTAACCCTTTCTCTCCAACACATCCCATCTTTCTCTTGGGACACCTCCTCATTTCCCTCTCCTCACAATGGATTCGACCCAAGAAACCCCTCTCTCTTAGCCATCCTCCGAAGGACTCCACCCGCATAACAGACATCGGCCGAATGGTATACACTCCTACCTAAAAGCATTCACCACCTTACGCCACGGCCTTTCATCCATCAACACCTTTCAAACAGTCCTCCCATATCATTCCCCCTTCCATCCACTCTTCCCTCTTTGTATTCTTACATTTGCCTTCTTCAGATTCACCCCCCATCTTCCCTCAGCTAAGGGATTAATCTTTCGCACTCCCTCACCTTGACACGCATTCTTCCCGATTAACCTATTTCTTGTTTCTATAAGAGACTCTATGTGTATATGTAGCCGTTATTACTTGTATTAGATCTTTGATTTTACATGTTTTTATTTCGTGACGTTGAAGACCCAATACTCACGTCACTAACCTAGACGAAAGTATTTTTTTTCTAGTTGTCTAGACGCTTGTATTCTATACGCTTCTACTATATTATATTCTTAAATGTATCTTTTCATGGCTGAATATAAATCATTCAACGGATACTATATATCGTTTGAATAGTTCCGTAGAATTATTATTGGATAGCCAGTTATATTGTAGAAAAAACACTCTATATACAAGCTTCCTTTTCACCTGAAGGAGTGAGATATTCTCTTAATTATATATATTATGTAGATGTAGATGTATTCCTGTTTTATTTTCCCATATGCACAAGTTCATACTTAAATCTTAAACCTTAAGAATCCTTAATATTTATGCATTATAATCTAAGAATTACGCAGTTTGAAGTGTCTAGGGATTGTTTTTCACACTATCTCACACCATAATCGGTAATTTATTTTTAATTTATTTTACTTATAATATAATTAATAAGTCGAATAAATTTTTATATTTTCACAATCAAGAAATAACCTAAATATACTAAATGTTTCTTAATCGCCTTAAATATAAATGAAAGGGAAAAGAAACATATTTTGTGAGTGTGAATGAAATTAGTTTGAAGAATTATAAAATAAAAGTTTATTTCTATTCATTTTTTGTTACTCAGATTTCATGCAACATCATTTTGATTCGTCAAAAATCATTTTACTCTTTACTTAGATAAACCTTTCTCTTGTAACCAATATAATTAATTACGGAATAATTTGAATCACCTAGTTCGCCAACATTAGACTTTACAGTTTCACTCGTTCACCGCACCATGAATAATTAATCACGCCGAGTTCTCGAACGCGTAACTTTAGGAAACAAAAAAACAAAGAAAAGCGCCTCCGCGTCTCTCGTAGATATTAACTCGACTTTCGCCCTCGCGCCAACTCCCGTAAAAACGAGGATCTTCGGTGTATCGGAACATCATTAATGGATTAGCCAATCGATCCTACGGAACGAACTTTTGATCCCGAAAGTTGTCGGAGTGGGAAAAAATTACGTAGCGAAGAAACACGATCTCGTCAAAAAGTATTACGCGGCTTCGGAACAGGAAGTTTCTGGATGAAGAAAACCTTAAATTATCCCGAGATGGAGAATAATGGAGAGTTAGAGGGGGGATGGGGCTCAAGGAGTTAAGACCTTATAAGGGCCCTCGATGGTAACATTATGCATATGAGGAGAACGGCTTGAGAATGTTTGAGGGGAAGACGTACATTCGAGGAGTCACTAAGTGGATACACTAGTCAAAGCAAAAGTGGGAATATAGGAAGAGATTGAGAGAGGGGCTTATTAAGCAAATTGGAGGACCTCATTTCGAAGAGACAAGTTAACGCCGAGATGAGTAAACATCTCCAATGATATTACCGAAAATGATTCTACCGAAATTAAGTGGGAAATTCAGAGGGCAACGGTAGAGGGAGCTATTAATTCAGATGTTAGGAGGTTAGAACAAGTTTTGAAGGGGCGGTGAAAAGATTGACTGCTTACGAGCTCCTGAAGATGTTTCCGTTCCTGTTTAAATGCTTCCCTTTGAGGCCATCCAATTATTGCTCTCCGGTTAATTTTTGAAAGGAAACTCATTGGAGAGGTCGATGCTGAAATTAAGTCCTTTATTGGATGGGAATTACTTTTCGATATTCTCTTCCTATTTCATCGGTTTTCCTTAAAATGAATCTCAATTTGTGCGTCGCTATCGCATCTTCAAAGCCTATTCATTTCTTTGTGACCTCATTATGAAATTTATAATGAGAAGACTTACGAGATCGTAATGAAGATTCTGATTTATTTTCTAAGAATACTTCGTTGAAGTCATATACGTTTAAATACGATACGAACTATTATTAGCACGACTTCCTTGAATATTCTATTTTAATTTTGAGCATCACTAAGTATTTAAACGACTTATTCATACAGTTTCTTTCATAAGTATTATATACATATTCCTTTCAGCATTAGCATTTTTTATTGTTGACTTGAGAACGATATCTTTGACATACCTTTCCCAAATTTTTCAAATCTATTTCAATATCACATGGCTCTATCTCACGAGTAAGATAATGTAATATATAGCCGGCCTCGTTGGCGGAATGGTTAGCATGCTAATCTTCTAATGCTGAGGTCCCGGGTTCAAAACCGGGAGGAGGAAATTTTCCTCTCAGGGTCTGGATGTCTGTGACGTCCGTTGTTGAGTTAGAAACCTCAATGTAATTGTCCCGTAAGAGGATGTTTGTGTGGTCTTTGTTAATAAATAAATAACGTTTACTTCCTTAGATTCGCAGTTTCTCAGTTTAAAAATTCATGAAAAGAAAAGATTTGGAGAGAATAGAGCAAATTAAGGCTTCTATCTCATTCTAGAATTACAGTTGACACAAACTTTGCTTCAGTATGACTTAGCTTTTTAAACACACGTGCCAATTGAATGTTTCATTTCGTCGATAAAAGTTTCTCTGTTGCTTAAAGCGGACAGAATTTTGAGCGACACCATTTCAAAGTTGGTCTTTGACTTTTTTGGGCACCATTCGGAGTAATATGTCACCCGAAACGGTCATTTAATTGCACGAACGAGACGAACACTGACTGCTTTCCCAAACTTAATTTAACGAACGTGCTTCACCGTCTGCTGGTTTTTATTCCACTTCCTAGTGAAAATCTTTCTCTCAATCTATTTCTACTCACTGCGATCATTATTTGCTACCTTATCTCTTTTTGATCAATGTGACCGCAACTTTGACATACAGATATTTTTTCTCTACTTTCAAAAACCTCTCGAATTATAGATTAATACGAAGTTGATGACTTATTGAGTAATCCTACGTTTATAGTGAATGAATGGACGTTTAATTTCTTTTGTTTTACTTGGAAGTGACTCAAAAACGAAACACCGCTAGCATTATAAGAGAACGTTACTCATTTATTATGGATAAACTCTTTTCTTGTCATTCCAATTATTTAGAACCAGGAAAACGTATATATATGATATAGTTAAATTAAAACTGGATTATATATAATACTAAATTTAATTTATATTAAAATCAAGGCAATGAGTAAAAGCCAATTAAACGAAACGAGTTTGTGATATTCATTCAAAGACATTGATTGATGCGAATATGTGTGAATACATTTTTGTGTCGTGTTAACAAATTGCTATACATTTAATGCGGTGAAATAAGGTTCTTCTAATATAAAGTCCTTCACAGTCACGCCTCTAATAATACTGACAACTTAAACATTTATAATTTATCCTCCAACGTTTCATTGATAAACTCGAATAAATACGGTCTCGTAATATATGATCTATCTTTCTAAATCTATCTATTTACCTAAACAATCGGCTTTAAATGGAACCTCCCTTTTCAATACACCTCCTGAATAGCCACACAAATAACATAAGCCATCTCTCAAAAACGCTTGTTCCCATCTTTGTGCGGCAAATTTAGCGAAACACCCCAGAAGAATTATCGCACGTATTTTAACAAGCGGAAAATATACGAGCCGCTTCCGGAAGCTTAGTCGGAGACGCAAAGCCGTCTCTTTGACGTTGTTGAATGGGGCGTGCTCCTTTTTCCCCTAAATACGCTACTGACAAGGCGCCACTTATGAAGGGCTGGATTATTCAGGAATCTCGAATGCCCAGAGGATACACCCTCTGGAAAAAAGTACGGAAAATTCAGCGGAATTCTCATCCCTCTCTCACAAACAAAAACCACCCTTTCCCCCTTCCCCTCTCTCCGTAGCAGACGAGAAATTACCCGGCGGAGTTTGAGGAATTAGTTCCAGTTCCGAGACCGCAGTATCACCAGAGGATAACTCAGTCGGGGATCGAGCGGGGACAACATTAGGCGCTATCCCAAACTCTCTCTCAAGACGAAGTAACTTAACGACTATGTGAGTGGACAATGACGAACGTTCGGTGTTCCGGTTAAGGGATGAGGGCAGAGAAGATGGATGGCCGCGCTATCTCGAGGATGGCCCCGCAGCAGTTGGAGATCGAGAAGGGGTGGAATGGGAAAAGGTCTCGAGATATGGAAAATAGCGTTGATAAAAGGATTGGGTTTGAAAATGAGAGGAATCATCTCTGCATAGATAGGGGGGGTCTTGGTGGGAGAAAGGGAAGGTTCCGTGGCATTAATGGTGGATCATTAGGGTTGACATGAATCATGAAAATGGTGGATTTGGGAAGGCGGAGAAGGAGAATGTGTGTGTGTGAGGGTTTGACATCCGATGATGCCTCCGTGAAAGGTTCGACGAGGAAATGAAAAGAGGTCGTAATTGGTGGCCGTAGAAGTAGCGATCGGGAGCCGTGGTGTGACGAAAGGAAAAGACGAATTACGAGTATTAAAGGATGAAGAAAGAGGTGAAGAATGTTGAAATTGTGAAAGGAACGACTGGTAAAGGACGTTTTGTTTGATTTGTGGCTCAGAATGGGACTGAAAATTCACAAATTAATGGAGAATTTTAAAGTTTGGTACGTGAAGAAGTCAATCTATATTCCTTTTGTGTAACTGAATGTCATTTATTGAATCTTTTATCGTTTCAAGGCTAAATTTTGTTACAGTTTAAGTATAAATAGGTTTATGGAGCTAAAAAAGTTGTTTCTATGATATTAAATTAATTTGGATTTAAAATAAGGAAGTAGATCTATTAGAGAAACGTTCATAGAGAATGAAAATTTTCTTAGAGGAGAAAATTCAGTAAATATCCTTCACCAGAAAATGGCATAGACCATTAGCATAGTGGCTCGCAGACTCATCCAATTTTCTGCTAGATAGAATACTTCTTGTGTTCATATTCTTACTTAGATTAAAATAGCTTCGCATTCTTTTGTAGGGAAATTGCGTTCTGCTTCGAAATACACAGCGAAAGTATTTTCACCCTCCTGTTATATTATAGTTATCATATAATTTCCCCTTTTTTAACTTGAAACTTAATAATTCCCTGAAATTCCTTCATCCTTGAAAGTCTCTTAACCTTTATACATGACTTCATCCTCTGTGCCAGCTATACTTTGTTTTAAATTAACCTTTATCAAAATAGTTGTGCAAATTATATTAAAAGAAAAACTAATATCATAATATAAAATATTCACTGAATATCCAATTGGCTTGAACAGTATAAGTTCTCTGAAATATCTTTAAAGGAATCTTAAATATATCCCCTCTTTTAAACCTTTCAAACACTCGAATAAGAAAAGTCATTGGAGTATTCTAAGTGTTTTTAACTAACTACTTTCTAGTAGAATAGGAAGGTGGCATAATAGAATGTTGGAGAAAAATCATGAGCGTATACGCTTCTAACGAAAAGAAAAACTTTGGTTGTATTTCCGGAGAACTATCTTTAACAAAAGTTTCATCTTTTCCGAAGAAAGCCGCGCTTCTGAATTCAATTTCCGCCTCTTTCATTTTTAAGGCATAAAGTTTTCCTATTTAGCCTGTTATTCTCATTTATGATACACCTAATTCTCTTAAGTTACGAGGGAATTTTTCGTAAGATTTTTCTGCTATTTTGTGGAAAAGTGAAATAAATTAGCGTTAGAAAATATTCGGTGTTGAGAGGAAATTCATACAGAAGCCTTAATATATTCATTAAGTTCTATAATCTAATCTGAATACTTCTACTATAATGTAAATTTCAGACATTGTTAAATTAAGTAAAAGAGGATAATGAAACTGTAAAATTGCAATATTTGCTGGTTCGTTCTGTAAGAACCGAGAACCTTATTCTTGGGTGTAATTATGATTAATGATTATGATAGTTCTTGTTTAGAATTTGTTAATGACATTATTCATTGAATATATATATATATCAATTATTTATCCATACGTATTTATCATGATAAATTTTAGTAAATCTCTGCATTGATGAATAAAATAATCATACAGCATAATATCTTCAAGGAATACTTTCTAAATTATGTGAATGAATGTTTACTTATCATTCCTTAATTTAGTATTTTAACCTTAATTACATTCATTTATATTTGATAATATATTCTACATCTACATAATAGGTTACAATGAATGTAATATAGACTATGTTAAACAGTAATTAAAAATACCGCACGCTTTAACGTGCCAAGTTCAATTTATCTCATCCTTTATTTAATAATATAGACTATAATCTAAATAATTAAAAGTTCCAGGATTGTATATTTATTTTCGTAAATAATGTTTAAAGCTTACAAGAAATTGGAAAATTCCTATATTCATTCGAAGGTTAAGGAAAAATAGTATTCGAGTTTCGGAAATGATAATTACTTTTAATTTATATTGTCACTAATTCCCTTAAGAAGGGCATTTAACTAGAATTCTAAAACAATAGAAGGTATTTAGCGAGAAAAATATTTCCTCAAACTCGGTGAGTGCCGCAAACGTTTAGTTCCAACCAATTCAAATTGTGCTGAAACATTTCATCTGATTACCGATTACGTAGTAGAACCTAAACGCAATTACAAGAGTACAACATCTCACTCATTCGAGCTAAATTTTCCCAGAGAGAGATTTTCGGGCCTTAGCATCCTCTTCCGCTAAATCCTTCATTGTTAAAGACCTCGGAAGGTACGAATAAAAACCGAATTAAACTCGACTGTGAAATTGTCTGCACCGTTACTCCTGCCAAAAGCAACGTTTTTGTCTCTTCCTAAACGCATTCATCACCGAACAAATGTCTTCTGCCGTCGCCCCGATATGAATATCGGAACGTTCGCGGGATTATTTTTGCTTCGTGGAAACCTCCGAGTCGCGAATTAAATTTTACAAAAACGAGATCGCGGGCAGAATTGACAGGGGCACGTCATCCTCGTAAATTTAAATTCCGTGCAGCTGCTAATGCTTTTTTGTCGTTGCAGTCTCTAGGACGAGCGGCGCTTGAATTATCGTCGGGAATTATTTCGCGTCACGTCAAAACAAATGCTATCCGGCGCGCGAATCATACCAGACGCCGTCGCAAATATCAACGTCGCGTCAAACCCTCGTGAAATTCAATCAAAGGAATCAATCGCTATTTCTGTATTATTTTTGAATGCCTCTATTTAGGATGGGATGCATGCGGTCGCGAGGTTAAAATGCTCTGTTTTTTTTTTCGCGAGCCAACCGGAGTTGAATAGAGTAGAGAATTGGTAATAAAGGAACTCTAGGTTTTGTGAAAATAAGAGTTATTCCAAATTATTTATGATTGAATATATCGAGGAATGATTGATTACATAGCAGAAAAAGCTGTCACGTAAATTTGCGAAAAAATTTTTAAAATATTGGAATTTTACACATTTTGAAATGATACCGAGTTAAAGTTAGTTAATAGTTGAATATAAATTCAGAGAACGTCGTTGATGGGCGTTTTGTCCTTTTTCAAACCTTGCAGCATGCAGATCATGTTATGGATCCCAAATTCTTACGCACAAGTATAAATTCATCTTCTGAAAAGAATTTAAACATTTCATGTTGAATGAAATTGACTCATTCGGTCATGATTTTCCGTTTATCTAGGAGAACTTACATTTTAAGTCTACTTAAGGATTCAATTACAAAATCACTATTATCAGCTGAATTATTTTAACCCTTCTTAATACCTATGGCATCTTGTTACCTAGAAATAATTTTGAAATGTAGCTAAAAAACATAGCATAATCTTTTATAATTTCTCAAAGATACATATGACAATTAGGTTCGATTCTATTATTCTATTTTATCTATATTCGATTTAATAATCCGAAATGTTCCATTCAATTTATAATCGCAATGAATAACGAGTCAAACTTCTATATGAAAGTGAAATGGAAATGGTCTTGCTAAAAGAATAACAGATAAGAATATTCAAAAACTGTCTATGTTAGCTTAATATTTGGATAGGATCGGCAGAAAGGGATCGATTAAGGAAAGATGGCAAAAATCTTCTTTCAGAAGTTGAGTACATTTCTAATGAATATATTTCAAACCATAGTTGGATTGGACGTGTAAATATCAATTACGTTGTGATTGCATTAGTAAAGACTTTTTGTTTAACATTTGTCTTATATTAAGACTTCAAATGTATTATAATCGCACTCAGATATATTTGAGATAATTACCTTGTCTTTCATCAAACAGCATCAAGATGCATATTTGATGATGTTCGAACAATAAATTTTATCTCGCGTGTTTTCTTCACCTCCGAACATTACGTTGTTTCTCTCAGAGAGATCCTTTTGGATGCTGTATCGGTATACACCTCTGGGACTCGGCATTACTGTGCTATAAATAACACATCGGGTTATAAATGTTATGGAATGATCTGGGGATGGGGGTGTCAGATAAGGGAGCGGAGCAGGAGGGACTAAAATACAAGGAGGTAGGCGATGGGATTGGAGAGTGTGGGGTGGATTTGGGAGTGATCGATTGATTTGACCCTTTATTCGTAAACACCGACAGCGCACCCTCCGTCCGATGTGATACTTATACTCATGGGAACGTTATGGTTTTCGATGATAAAGGCCTGTTTGCGTCGAACATAACCATTTTCACATTCTGAGAGCTATAGCAAGGTACATAAGAAAACGCTCAGTATTATTATTCGCTAATAATGTTATATAATTGTACTACACGACTTATATTTATCAAATACGCTTGATGTTTCACAATTTAAAAGGGTTAAATATGTTTAAAAAGCGGGTAATATATATTTTATTATTAACGCAAAAAAACTCGGATTGTGGTAATATTGGTATCTAATAAGCTTGATCATTTTGACTGAAATGAAAATAAAACAATTAAAAAAAATAAAAGAATTCCCGGACAACAAAAAAACTAGTCATCATCTATAATCATCCGTACATAATTTATCAGCAAAACCAGCTACGTATAATTTCTCTGCAGAAGACTGTATAGTGCTATAGTGCCTTTCTATAATATGACCTTCTACTATGTCACTTGTAACTATCTTGATTATCAAGTAAAAATGAATATTTAGAATTTTTTTAGTTGATTTACCCCTATATTCTCCTACTAAATCCGAATTTTATTGTTACATTAAAAATGAGGTCTTCTGAGAAAGAAAAATTTTATCTAAATACTAATACATATTTAGTTTTCAAAGCATCATTTGTTATCATTGCCAATTAAAATAAGATTTAAAATTTCAGAAAGTAAAGCCTGAAAATAAATAAATAAAAACAGGATTCGAAGGCCAAATATGCACAAAACTTTTTCCTTCAGTTTAGATTATAATCTGAATTTTCATTTATAAATCTCACACTCGTATATATTAGTCAATACAGATTTTAAAAACCAACCCTTACAAGTACCATACAGGCCACTCTTTTAGTCTACAGTCCATTCCATACTCGCGACATTTCCTTACATCTCGGCAAACATCGCCTTTAAGCCCACGTACCCATGCGTTCACTTTCGACGCCCTCCCTTAAAGCCCGTTTCTTTTTCGGATACATCTTGGTGGCCGATCATATTTTATTCCCCAGAACTTCTGCTCCGCCGCCCTCAACTTTTCCCAGAGGCCCCGAGAGGTTCCCTGAATGCCTTTCAAATTCTATCGAAGTCGTATTTCTCCGTGAGCGTCGTAGGTAAGACTCCGTAAGGCGCAGGTGCAGAAGGTCAAACGGACCTCTGACGGGGTCTTGCGTAAAGGCCAACGGTTCGCCTAAGGCGTCTGCGGCAAATGGTTCATTCATTAGTCGACCTGTCTCCCGACAGTTTTGTGACTAATGGACACATTTTTAAGCGGAAGGTCAAAACGTACCTCCGAGAGATGGAAGGATGTGCCCCTCAAAGAGATGAGGGAGTATATTGAGTGCAAAAGGACACCGAAGTGAAGTGGATCTGCTGGAATATAAAGGAGGATGGGGATTTGATTAAACATCGCTCGGCATACAGATGACAGTTATGGGAATCTACTTGTTCTATGCACGTTTATGGAGTAAAGGTGGTCACGTAATATCGGTTTTCGTAATCATGGTTATAAATGTTTTTCATATGGGTTTAATTTCCTTCGTATATTACATTCCCATTTTACATCGCTGCATTGCAGTCAATAGAAATTACATGAAAGCCTCTTTCGCTGACATATGCTTTATTCGTAAAAAAATCAATCGATTAAGTCTCTGAAAGTTTCGTATTTTTCAAATTAAAAGTCTTTCTTTCTATTACGATTCAATTAATTTACATTATGCACTTATATTTGGAATAATAGATTTCTATTGGATGGTTTCCATTGTTAATATGATAATATTTTCTTTATTTTTGATCATTTTGAAAATTAAGTTAAATTTTAATTAATGCTAACTTGATTCTATCCCCACACAATTTTTGTATTTGTATTTAATTTTTTCTTGTACTATTTCCCTATTTCATAGCAAGTGGAAAGGAAAATAAAAAAGTTGATGGGTACGACTTTTAACTAAATTAATTCATCCAATAAATGGTATAAGATATTAGCTGTTTATTTTTAAGAGCCGATTAAAAATCTAAGTTATACTATTAGGTCGCTCTTTCACGAAAATTAAATGTTTCTCAAACGACGAACTGTTATCATCCACCCAAGATAATTTATCGTAGACTGGGAATTAAAAAAGAAGTCAAGATTAGAATTGAAGAATTACATTAAATCATCCTTGTTTCCACATCCCTAAATATCAAGAATTATTATTAAATATTTCCTCTTTTATTTCCCTTGTGAAACACGATAAACTTGCAATCCTGATTCTATCCACAGTTTGTTTGTCATTTTTGTATCATTCAAGAGCTAAAATAAAATGGTTGTCTCCTCAACAACGAACGAGGGGTGGTCTCAATCCACAACTTCGTGATTCCATTTCGCTAAATTCTAGAGAAAAATATGCTACGCGACTGAATTATCGAATGAGCTTTGCCTCCGAAAGAAGTGGAGGAAAAATATCTCGGAAATTCACCATTTTTATCTCATGATTCTCGCTAATGGATCTCTGAATTGAGCGATATTCAGAATTCTTCCATTTGCACTTAAATTATTCTTTCATCATCGAAATCCATCTCATTCTTTGGTCGTGCCATTCTTTTAATTATCGGCGAATGAAGTTGCTTGGGATGAGTAATAGCATTCATTGAGATGCTTGGCTATCAGTAAATAGGAAATTTAAACGATTTGAATGCCAATTCCTTCACTCATAAAATACAACAATAAATCTCCATTTTTATTCAAAAATTAAAATTTACTTATTTAAGACTTTAGAATGTTGATCAAAATGTCACGTAAACTTCCTTCTTATGCATGTAATATGTTCTACCAATAGAATATCTTAAGCTTGTGTTTTAAGGCCAAATTTATAAATGTCGAAGAATTAGCAGCTTTCATTTATTTCATCAATTAACTTTAATAGGGCATATAGTCGCTTCTATAATATAATCATAGAACAATTGAAATGAAGATTGGTAAACATTATGAAAGAGGCGTTTGCTCAGAAATCCATTAATTAAAATTCTTTCTTTATTATTCATACGATTAAACTACCAGTAAAAATATAGATGTATTATTCCAGAAATATTAATTTAAGTTAAGTTTGGAATACAGAATTTATGAAAATTCTATTTTAGCAAATATAAATGTCTTAAGTGATAACTTGGGGAAAAGTATATCCTTCAAGTTTCTTAAGAGAACTCAATATATAAAGTCACAACAGAATCAAGAATTCTCATCGCGTTGGATACTATCATTCACCAAAACCCACCCAGTTAAGGTTTCTTTTATAGCTATAGCTTCGCATACTGCTAATGTTGTTTCATCATAAATGAGAAGAATAAACCTTAAAATTACAAACTGACAAACGGCGTTGAACGTGGCATAACGCTGACACAATCCAATAAGCGTATTTCGAGACATTAATGTAGATAACTTGAGTAGAATAAACTCTTTTTATTGCTCTGATACATTTCATTGCCACTACATAAATATATAAGCATGAGACAGAATCCATAAAGGATACAAACCTCTGTGATACATCAGTCACTAAAAGTTCCCTTATTATCTTCCAGTGCTCCTAATGCCCTCAACCGAACGTTCCAAACGACCAACATTCCTCCTTTTACGCTACCATTGTTAAGGAAGTTACGACTGAATCCACCCTCTTCACAACACGAATGTCCGACTTGAGACTCCCTCTAGCGATTTTATACGGATGTTGGAGGAAGCGTTTGAAGAGGAAAAAATTCGTAAGAAGACGTTAATATGCGAAGCAAGCAGCGGAAGAAGTCCTTTGCAGAGAGTAAAGAGGATCTCACGGATTGCGGCTCTCACATAAAAGCGAGGGCTAAAAGAACCATAATTTTTGCAAGCATCCGTTCAGCTCGATTGCACTCCGGACTCGCTCGCGAAATTAAATAGCGAAATTATCCTCAGTGCTTCCGCGAGATGCTGCCAAGAGAACAATGTTAGGGAATCATTGCTTGCGATATGTTCATGGGAAGTTAATGCATTATTAGCCTAGCTATGATAATGAAAGAATCTTCGAACATCTTCGTTTTAAAGTTTGGATATAAAGAGTTAAATTAGTTCCGCTGGATCCGAAGCAGTGGCTTCAAATTGCAAAAACCTTTTATTCGACTATGAAATATTTGGATTTTCCGCAAAATCTCAAACTATTCAGGATGAGATAAATACGTATTTTGGATTCAGCACGACTATTACGATATGTTGGGTAATGCTACGGAAGCTGAAATCTAATTTCGGAAAGGTTTCTCTCGAATGTGTTAAGAATCAAAACTTAGATAAAATAAGACTCACTTTGATGCCCGTCGAATGGATTTGGTGATACATGGTGAAAAGAGTGCCGTAAAGGTTTTTTATATTTTTGTTAAAATCATATAAGCTATACTTGTCTTGGAAACTTAATCGGTAAAAACACCTTCAAATGATATTATTTTTAACATTATATATAGTACAATTATGTAGATAATCATTTATGATTCTGAGAGTTGAAAAAATAATAAAAATATTATTAAAACTGCGTATACACATCATAATTTGTATTAAACATGATAATATTTCCGTTAAAAATATGCAAAGACCTTCACACAAATGTAGTATTGATGAATTTTCATAGGATGCAGCCTTCGAATGAGGAAATTTGGGTTTCCTGTTTTCAGAATGCTAAGTTCCACTAACAACTTCTTTGTATTACTAACCCAGATTATTCACGTGAATTCCCAACAAACTTCAATGAAAAAATTTTATAAACGCTTCTTTCCCTATTCAAAAAATAATCCTCAAATTCTAAAGCACAAAGGAATCTAAACATTGGTATTGAAACTTAGGAATTAAAATTTGGGAAGGAAATAATTCATGCATGAAAAATATTACGAGGCCAAACTCCAATGCCCTTGACTGCGAAATCTTTTCAGTGCTTAGAGCATCGGATAACGAAAGAACTAAACGTAATGCAAAACGTATTCGAATGCAGAGTGGCCATCCTTACTTATTATCGTGCAGGAACTTTTTATATTCAGCACCATAATTTGTCTTCGATTTCAATAAGCAAGTCGATAAAATGATAACCAACTTGACAAAATTGATAACCAACTCGTTAACCTTTCAGTATTTCTCAGTAATTTTTATTAGCTTATTTTTTATCGATTTTATTTACTTGCGGATATTTGTGCTCATTCTGGAAATAACCAATACGTCACAGAAAAAGAACAACAGCAGCTCATAAGAAATTTTGTGTATGAAATGTACTCATTTTTCAGAAAAAATCTATGCAAACGATAAAATAGAAAAAAATATAAAATTAAATGAAATATTGTAACTCAAGAGTGGAAATTTCTAATTTTTTTAAGTAAATTAATAAAAACGATAAGCTATAGAATAAAAAGCGTGCAATCATAGCGAAATATTTTAACTCAGAGCGAAAGTTTTTGTTACCAAAAGGTGCTTGTGTTTAAACAACGAATTAATTCATAGAAACGTATTATTAATAGATTGCAAGTAAGAACTATAACAATGAGTCTACATCTAATCTAAACGTCTAATGAGTCATGAAACTAGCAAAGAAAAATTACAAAAAGGAATACGAACGCATCTGCATAGTGGATGGGGAAGGAGGAAAATTTTGAATAGTCAAGAGAGGTCGTAAGAAGAAAGTTTGAGAAAGATTTAATGGTCACGAGGAATTTGGGTAGATAAGAGGGTTGCTAAAATGACACTCGGAAGCCAAAGCTCGTGGAGGAGGGATTCGCAAAGTAAAGGAGTCAAATGTTAGAGAAGAAGGGAGGTTGAGCTTAGTCAGGGGTGAGTCGAATCTCTGTTAAAGGGGGAGTTTCCTTTTAATGGAGCCGAACCTCTGGATGTTACAGAGAAGAAGAGGAAATAAGTTCCTCCTTTGATTGAGTCAACTTTGACCAAAATTCAACCACGAATGTGAGAGGGGACTTCGTGAATGGATTGAATTATTGGCTCTTATAATGGATGTGCCTTTCAGCGTTAACAAAAGAGAGATTGAATAGAACATAAGTTCTTGTATAATCCAACACATCTTTAGTATGGATGGCATTACTATTCAAAGTAATAATACGATTCAGATGAATGACTGAGAGTATGAAACAATGGTGCTGTAACCTAGCAACTATACTATAGTGTGTCTTAATGAGTTCCTGTTAAGTTTAAAAGCATCAGAAGAGATAAAAAACATGAAAAAGATAGTCAGAAGCTAAACTTTATTTCAATTTGTGTAATGAATTAGATACTTGTATATCTTCTTTGATCGATGAACTATGTATCATAGGTCACACACTTGAGTTATATTCACTGAAGCAGTGAGGCACAATGCACAACGATGCAGATATGAAGATTTGGGATAGCCTAAGGCCGAAATCAATCGCTTTTATCCAGCCTTTCCTTCTCTTGTTCCACGGCGCTGCGAACGCCACTGCAGGTACCCCTTCTCCCGAATTTCTATTCCATAGGGGTGGGTCAGCCCTATTTCAAGCTTCATTTCCTATCGTAATAATAGTATCTAGGAATTATATTAAAATACGTCCTTAATAAAATATCAATTCAAGTCCTATAAAGCACGGATCAAACGATTTAATAACTTCTAAAGATGAATTACAGGTTAAGGTTAAACCTAGCCTTATGGATCTAATTTTGGGCGCAAAATAAGTAAAGAGACCAAAATTGAAGACTAATATTTTATAAATTTATAGATTCATAGAGTATATTTTACCAATAATTTAATGGAAAAATGCTTCTGAGATTGAAAAGAATCAGCGTAACGCTAAAGAATGGCTAAAACATTAAGTAAGCAGTTGGTTCATATAATCACTGATTTCTTGAAAATTGAATTCTACAGAGCGAATCTTAATTGTTAACAGAACTATATTATATTAATAATGAGAATTTTAAGAGAATCGGGAGAGGTTAATGCTCTTATTTTTATGAAGCTGAAAAGCAGAAAAAATGATGTGTGTTAATCCTTCCATCAAGCGAACCTAATTTTTAAAGGAATTTATTAGTAAGATGGTTATTGATAAAAAGAGATTCTTGAAGTGTAACAATATAAATATCTTATACAATTCAACCTTAATTTTATATCAGTTTTGAAAGCAGTATAAATTATTGACAATTACTATTTATTCACACTTTACTATCGCAATCCACACTTGTACCAAAAAATACGACATTTATTTTCCTAATTTATTGTGCACACTCCTTTCATTTTTCATAACAATAAGGCTTATTTATACTTGCGAGCCCAGCAGACATTGTCGAAACTATTACAGGTATTTCGAGATGGACATTCATTCATTTGTTAATTAATAATTCATTATATTCTTGAACAGAAACCTTAATCACTCTACAATTTTAGTAAGTACTTTTTTATTTCATATATTCGAAAATAATGCCCCTCCTGAAACACGGATCTTTTATCTCCCACACCTTTTTCCATCCGACAACAACTATGTCGTAAGAGGAAAACTCCGCGAGAGCAGTTCGTTCATTTTCCGCATTCAAGTCGAATCGAAACCGGAGAAGCGAGAATCGGATTCTTTCTTAAGATCCTCAGAATTCATACTTTTCCTCGAATCTTTCCATCCGAATATATTAAATTTCCCTCAGATATCCCGATTCCCGATGGCGCAAAAATCCGGTCACCCGAAAGGACTAAAAACCTCCACATATTCCCCCGTTCTATAACTCTCTCTCCTCGAATCGGCTAATCCCATAAGGCGGAAGAAATCCATTGTCTAACTCCCACACCACCCACTCCATCTATTTCGTAACCTATTCCGAGTAATCTGTCGCCTATTCCACCCCCTCAATCGCATCTTTTCCGAACGGTATTTCTCAGTCTTCGCGTCCATTCATCTTCGGTTTTTTGTCCTCTTTTTGGGCCGCCTTCTTCCCTTTCTTCCATTATCCATCCCTTCCTCCAGAGTCCCACGCCACTTTCACTTTGACTTTCTTGTTAAATCTTTCCCAAGAATTTCATTAAGGCTCTCTTTTTTCTCCCCCCTCCCTTATAAGATGTCCCCCCCCCCAACCAAACCGTCCGTTTTTATTCCATTCCGATTCCAGTAATCCTCGGATAGGTGGTACGTATTGAGGTCGGAGGGGATTATTTTCATTAATCTCCTTCCTTCTTTTTTTTTATTCGCGTCGCTGTTCTTAGTTATCCGATTGTTAAGAGTGAACTTTAATTTCCCCGTCTCTATATCGATCCGTGAGAGCGTTCAAGTTTCAATCAAGGCCCCTCTCTCTATACCATAGGCCTCTCTAAGAATCGCGCACGGATGGAAGAGATTTCCCAAGGGGACGGTGGTTGCTGATACAAGCTAGAAACTTAGTTACGGAACAAGCCCCTCGAACAAGTTTTGAGGTTTGGATTTTTTTGTTTTTTTTTTCTTTTTTTTTTCAAAGCGTTCGTTCGGTTTCGCGAATGCTACGCGAGCGGTTTTTCCCGGAAGAGTACGCGAGCTTAAGTTTCGAGTCGAGACGAAAGATTTTTTTGATTTACTCCAAGACGACGAAAAATTCTAATATCTTCAAACTCTACCCATTAATGTACTTTTAATTTGAAATAAGAAATTTTAAGATCGCATAGTAATGTTGATTCCTAAGATAATACGCTTCCTTTTTGTTTGGGTATGTATCTGTAGGGATTAATATTACACGACAGTTTTATTCCCTAAGGTGATCCTTCGAATTATTACAAGTTAAGGTGGAAAAGTATGGAACTGCATCATTATTATGTGAAAATATTCTTGATCCCCATGAGGCACAAACATTCGATTACAGGTTTTTCGTGCAAAGATATTTATTCATCTCACAAGAGACATACAATAACGTCAGATGACTGTAAATGAAGTAAGAATCCTTTCCATCAGGTAAAGTTTAAGAATTAAATTGAATATATCACACAATTTTTTTAATGGCGTTCTTTAGAATCTTAATTGAACGAACGAAATGAAGTATGTAATAGGTAAAAATACTTGATGTGGATTAAATTTTATTGGACTTAATTGTATACATTTCTTGCAACATTTAAATGATAGTAATTATTTTTTATGATCAAATATAATTATTCACAATGTATCTTTCCGCAATAAATTCAAACCCTTCACAATTCAAACTAAATGTGAAATTGAACTGTAAGACTCACAACATATGAGAAGTCTCACAAATCAGTTATTACTAATTAAAGAACTTATGTGTTGCTCAGTAACTTATTTAAAAGCTTAATATTTTACGAAATGAATCAGATATGAGTTTGCAGGGATTTTTTTGTGTGCTTTGGGAAGTATTATTTTTACATTACCAGTAGACAAGTATAGAGATTTTATGCATTGAGCGCTTACTGCCAGCTTTTTCGCTTATTTCCTCTAATTCATTTCAAATTCTTTATAATTCTAGGAAATGGGATGCATTAAATTTCCCTGTGAAATACCTGCGCTTAAGGCAAGAGGATTTTTTTGTGGGATACCTCTGCAAATTCCATGAAAAATGGTCGGTTATTCGGCTAAGGTTCTTAGAGCTAAAGCGGCGGTGATGATCCGCCGTTGATTCAAATGTAATCCTCTCAATAACTTTTACTGAAGCCACATATTTATGAGTTACTCCTGCCTAATACTCATTTTAAAATGATTTTGCAGTATGGTTTCTCCCATTCATTTAATAACTAAAGTACACTGAAACTATCTAAAATTGAGCAAATATTTGGATATTCAAATGCATTTTCCTATCGTTCCTAAGCCATTATTTTGCATATACAGTGTAGGTAATTGAAATGAAGCGCAACGTAAAGTCGACTTTATATATATTAGCTGTTGGATTACGTATAACGTTAATTGCTCTAAAGCTACAAAGATCTCATCAATGTAATATCCTTGCCCAGTTAATTAGGAATAATTAAGCGATTAGCTTTTTATGATGATTATTTAAGTCTTCTTATTAACCGGATTAAGTATTTAGGAAATATTGTTTAGAGTTTTAATCCCCTTTAATTACGCTCTGAAATTGTAGAATTTTCCTCAAACAAAGCAATCCTCTATTCCAAAAATAAAGATAAATTTTATTAAATATGAAACAGCAATACTATTTGCTAGTACGGCTCTCACCTGGTAGTAAATCTCTATATTGAAAAGGAAAGACAAGAAGTATACCTTTACCACACTTTTCTTTACACACAAAAAGTGTGGTTAAGTTATAAGCATACTCTTTGTTCCCACTTTTCAAAATGAAACAGTAACAGAAAAGAATTAAATTCAGTATCTTTATATTTTTGATTCTTTTTTAAATAATTATCTCACATGTATTATCTTACAAAACTTAAATTTAGGACTTGTGAGAGAAAGAAAACACGGATCAAAGATCCGTAACATACGTAAACGACTTGAACGGCGTATAGATCAGCATTTTAGGTCAATAAAACCATTAAAAAATACTATTGAAATACGTACATTTATCCTCTAAAGGTTGATGAGAATAGAATCGAGTCAGGTAGTGTTTTAAGCGAGAACATAATTAAACTCGTCGATACTTCCACTTATACGAATCCGAATACGTGTTCTTTAAATCGCTTTTCACTTCGGAGTCTTTGATGTCATTCGTATCGCTCTCGAAGTAATTTAGAAACGAATCGACGCGCGACGAATCAAACTTTCGAACGATAGAGACAGAGAGAGAGATCCAACAGAGGTACATATCTCTGGACCGACCTGATGTTATTCGGAAAACGCAAAAATATTTCCCCCATCTTCCCCCAGCGAACCACTGCGATGTTATATCTTTTTGGGCGACACGCCCTACATGTTTTCCAACGCTCCAAAAAAAAGGGCTGTCTCCTAATATTCGTCACATACACGCCTTATCCGACCTTTTCCCAGCAACCCCTTCTCCTCCCAGAGGAAAAAAGGAAAACACGTCCCACCCCGCTACACCCCACTTGAAAAATCCACTCGACCTAAAAACAGTCCACGGAGAGCATTCCCTCCTTTCACACTTGACATGTTCCATGAGATTGACACCGCGGCCTTCGTCCCCTCCTCCTACTCTTTAACCCTTTTTAAAAATTCCTTTCTCTCCACAAATCCCACTTCTCGGTCCACCCACATCCCCATGGAAACTGTTCAATCGCCATGCAAAGTGTCCAGGTCGAGGATGGATGAGGAGTGTTAGGCATTGTTCCAATGGCATTATACGTAGTATCGCTTCTTGCCCCCCTCTATCGTCCGAACCCAAAGACCCGTGTTTTTACGTCTTCTTCTTATGGAAGGAGTCGCGGTCAACGACACTAGTTCGGATTCGTTTTATTATCGTCGTTCGAAGGGTGTGGTTGCGCGGAGTTTCACGACCCCCAATCTCGAATTCTCGAATAAAGTGTGTGTGTGAGAGATTCCGTCGAGAAATGTATTCGTGTTGCAATTCTCGCGCTACGTTCTCGTAGAAAGGAGAGAGGGATGGGTTTGGTCGATAGAGGTTCCTTGAGAAATAGACGAGGAATGGAAAGGAGATGCGGGCTCGTGTGGGATCTTTTAGCAGCTAGAGAAAGTTATTTGATCATTGTTCGTATTCCTTCAAACTAAGCAAAGCTCAAGTTAACTAAAAGTTGTTTGATTTATTTTTAAATACAAATAAGTTTAACTAGGTGGAATTTTTCTACTACGAAAGGGAGAGCAAAACGCTTGTTATTTCCCATGATGTAATTTATTATGCTCAACAAATATTACATAAAAAGGTAACAAAATTTTGTGAATCGTCTTTAATTTGAGATGAATAATCAATTTTTGGAACTTATCAAGTACTATTTTCTTATAGGAGTTCATCAAACTGTATTCATGCATGATTATCGTGGACAATCATCACATAAGTAAATAGTTTTAAGTGAAAGCATCGATTTTTTATTTCAACTCGATTCAGTTCTTTAATATTATTTAATCATATAATTTATAATTCATTGATTATAAATAATCTTACTTAAAGACTTGTAGGGTTTAATGAGAAATGATTAAGAATAATAATCATTCTGTCAGTTCTGATTGTAAAAGTGAAGTAAGTTACCTGAAACTAAATATTCTTTCTTTTTAGATCATTTCCAATATGTTCAATGATTGAATAGAACTCAAATCTCCTAATTAATATTATTACATAATTACATTCAATGATTCCATCTGACTTAAAAATCCTCTCTCTCTCTGTAAAAAGATAAACGGTCTCTGAAAATACTCAATCCTAAAATAAATGTCAGGGTCTTACATGAAAACACTATACTTCAAACCATAAATTTCGGTTAACACTTGAAAACAGCGAGGTTCGACATTCGAGCTAAAAATATTTCGAGGCGAGAACCATGGGTTCCGCCTGGCGCTTCGTCAAAAGAAAGAATATGAATTTCCCGCTGCATGTTCCGGAACCATTACACGGGCGAGAATGTTTAATAGTACGACGCCTCGATCCCAAGGGAACTACATAACCCATCCGACATACACTGCGCTTCAGCGATAGAGTGAACTCTTCGAGAAATCTCTTTTTCCGGATCTATCTTATCTCGCGATAAATCACCAAGAGAGTGAATGAGATTCCCGCCCCCGCGAAAGAGCTCTGTTTATAAAACACGAAAAAACGCTCCAATCCTCGTCACTTCGGATCCACGGAAAGAGTTTTCTCAACCACTTGACTGGCGATGAATTTCGATGCTCGATTCCAGGTGCATCACTCCTTATATTGAGGAAGGAACCGACTTGGAAGGAAATTTTCGTTCCCAAAGGGTGGCGTGGAGCAAATGGAGAAATACTGCCGAAATGCGTGATTTGAAAAATGGAATGAAAAGAGTGAATGGAGTTGGAAATTTTCAGTGACTTGGGTTGTCGAATTTTTTTTTTTCTTTCCGTTTGAACTCGGTTTTAGGAAAGCTAACGAGATGGAGTATTGGGAAGCTCCATGCCGTTATTTTGGCAAGGAAAAGATTTTGAACCTCAATGAATGGAAGTTGTGAAAGAGTAAGTTTATTTAAACCCAAAAGGTTAATGATGGGGGGAAAATGGATCTTGAGCTCTAAAATTTTTTATTGAATAAATTTGTCAATCGATATCGGTGTCACATCCTCTCAATTCATTCTCGATAAGTTATAATGGTTATCTCATAAATTTAGTCACATTTGTTTCCCATGTCTTCAATAGAATTAAACACCATGACTGCGTCTCATCCCTCCTCATAATAATATATATCTATTGTATAATTGTAAATACATTTATATTCTTTAAAGTGAACGAGGACATAAATGCTTAAAGATGATTGAGATAATTCCATACTTTAATAAAAAGAAAGAAGGCTTTAAGCTCATGACGTATGATTAAAAAACGTGATTCCATTCCACTTTTAGCATTCAAAAATATCGCGCCAATTTTATTTAAAAATGTTATTATACATCATATGGTGGTTTGGAATAATTAAAATTCTTACATCTTAAAGAACGAACTATTCAAATTCTAACCAAGGAAAAAATTTGATCTTAAAAAAAGAACAATCAAGGGAAATGAAATAAATTAACTTTAAAGTTTCTAATAGGAGCCAAGCAATTTTTTGGACCGGAACCTAGCAACGAGATGAGATTGTGGAGAAAAATAGTGCAAGAGAAGGAGAATCGATTGAGATCGCGACGTAAATCCGTTTTATCACGTGACTCGGAAATATCTTGGCTCGTGGGATAAAGTTGGGGATTTTTGCGGTTTCGTAGAAGAGAAGCTTTGCCAAGAGTCCACCCAACCGTTAAATCCTAGATCATTGTTGTGAGAGATAGATAGCATTGAGGTAGGATGATAATAATCTTGAAAAGGTCAAATTCTCACATTCCGTTTTCATTTTCATCTGTAAAAATATTTTGAAAGCTGATTTAATACAAAACCGACGTATTCATATCTAAATTCATGATTATTTTGACCAAAAAAGAAACAAATTCATAAACACTTGAATTTTTCTGAGATCAAACTTTGTGAATTTTATCTTTGATTTTCAAGTTTCGTAAAAATATCTTTTCTTCCTTCTTTTAAAGGATTTTTTAGTGTTATAATGTACGTTTAATGGATAAAAATACCAAGTATCTGTTTAAGATACGCCAAAAAGAACTTCCATTCCAAATACTGAGTGAAGAAAGCCATTTATAATGCGAAGCAATTTTTTACGGTTGAATGGGGAACAAATCGTAACATCAAGTTCTTTTTAAATGAATTCATGATATTAACACCATCGATGATTATTAAGCTATGTATTCAGGATGCTTTAATAGATGTATGTTTTTCTGTAACTTTATCAGAAAATTTAAACAATCACACGTTCGTTTATCTGATCGGATATATATAGGTGGAGGAAGATTACTAAAATACATCGATAAAATACTGTACGTTATTGTAAATTCTGCTTGCTACTTTATCTCAAGAAATTAATTCGTTTTTACATACATTAGTTTTAGTCTTCCGATGATTTTTTACTAGCGTCAATTTTTCGCGATTTTTTCCGCATGGCTAGAACATAAGATTAACGTACATTTTTTCAAATAATTGAAAATTATAAATTTTTGTATCAACTGTAATAGTTGAATCCCTTAAATATACAGCGATTGTAACAAAAATCAAAAACGCACTATACAAAGCAACTCTTCTGCAATCAAGTCAGAAACCTGAACTTAATTCCCCAACCCTCGAAACTGAACTACATTTCTCTTACTTCTTTCAAAACCACCACCTAAATTCACAAAGAATTCTTCCTCCGGACCCACCCGTCTCCTCCAAATTTAATTAATAAACCTCCTTATTAATAATAAATTCATTGTGGACCGGAAGACATCCGAGGACAAGGATAAACGAGCTAATAACATTCCCTCCGTCTCTCGCTCGAGAACAAAGCCGCACGAATTTCCGTCTCAATTAGAACGGCACATTTCCAATTCCAAAAACAATTACAGTCCCGAGAAAGCTTTTGAACGATCGAAAAAAAGAAGAAGGTGGAAGACGCGAGGTATATTTCATCCCCGGGAGTTTAAATTAAAAAGGAAAGGTGCAGCGAGAACCCCTTCATTCCGACACGAATTCACCTGGTAAACGGCGTCCCAAGAGGGGTTTTTGGCGAATGGAAATTCGGGGAAAGGAGCGCAAGGGAAAAGAAAAGGGAAAGAGGTCCGTGAAGGACGTTAGGTTACACGACGTACTTGGCAGGGTCGAAACTGCTTTTGGGTAAACCTCAGGACAATGGGGAGTGGGTTCTCTTTTTTTTCCATTCGACTCCGCCAGCGAGGTAGATTCGAAGGAAGTGGTTGCAAGATATTAGGGCCATTGTGCTGTGAGGTAAGGGATAATGGGGACCGTGCTATTTGATATTTCGCGGGTATCGGCCGAGGTTAAGTCGCAGTAATTAGGAGTAGAGGTGTAAATTAGGGGCAATGAGATTAACGAGGTGTAGTTATAGGCAGGAATCGGGAGAGTAAATAAATTAAGGAGAATTTTGGAGAGTAATCGATTAAGGATTTATATTGAGAGGAATTCATGAATTCGAGGGGTAATAGTTTTATTTCCATTTTAGACTCGAGAGGAATTTAATAAAATACTTTTTGAGGGGAATTTGACATATTATTTTGGACATTGAAAAATAAATAATTACCATCATAAAGACGATCAAGTGCATGATAATATTATATATAATTAGTTATACTGTACATAAGTTATATAATATTATACCACTTTAGGCTTATTAGGACGTGTACTTAATTTTTAACCAGTTCTATTAATTGAACAAGAGCTCAGATATTCACATAATTTATCCATCATCAGCAATTTTTTTCAAGATATTATTAATAAAGAAATACATTTGATAATTTTCTATTTCCTTATAACTAAGCCCGATTCAATAAGCAAAAGAAATCACATATATATGCAGTTGAAAAATTCGTATTTGTTGCTTAAATTATTGAATAAATTATAATCTAGAGTATTTTAAGGGTTCATAATGGGGTTCTAATGAACGAGGAAATTAATTCTTCTTGTAATCTCGATCAAATACTTACGTTCCTTGCAATTCATCATCCATTTAAAATTATTCCTTATATTATTTTCAAAAACGTAACTTCTATTATGTTACGTTAATTCAATCATTGCTTTATTCCTCAGTTAAATTATCACCTAATTTGTATCAAAACACTAATCATCGAAGTCTTAAGAATACCGTCTCATAACCACTAAGACCACACCTTCTCTCTCTCTCTCACGGCAACAAATCTTCGAAATTTGATTAACCACATCCATAGCTTAAGAGACCCGATAAATAATAATATCCCGAGCATTAAATTAGCGTATGATTCCCGCCATAGCTCTCAAGTCAGGCGACGAAAGGCATTCTCGGTTCAATTACGCATCGGAGTGAAAGATAATCGACCTGGATGAACTGCGCGAGATACTGAGAATCCTTTAAAGCTCTCTCCGGGGCGAAACACGCTAACCCCGAGATAAAACAGTGATCCCTCCTCCCACCATCAGAGACGAGAGGGGTCGAATGGAAATTGTAAATAAGCGAAATGGCGTTTCATTAAAGCCCCAGAAACTGCAGTAGTAAACTCGTCGGAGCAGAGGTTTGGCTTAGGGTAAATTAGTCCCCGGTTGCGAAGGTACACAGCCGTTACTAAGAGGTGAAGGGTGCGAGATTATCTTGAAAGAAGCGATGACGACTCCCGCTGGGCGCGGAAAGCGGGACAAGGGACCGGAGCTTACGAAGGATCGGAAACGGCGGGACCACGTTCCGCCAATATTGCGTCGATGGCTAGGGGAAGCTAGAGAATCGCGCTCGTCGAGTAATGAGGAGTAATGGGTCGTAAATGGAAGTGAGGTTGAAACGAGGCTTTAGTAAGGGTCGTAAGGGAATTGGAGAAGATGTTACGACTGGTTTTCTTCCCGCGGACGGTCGCATTTTTGGGTCGAGGAATGTCTGGATGGTGGGTGAGGCTGAGATTTCTGTCTCGATGAGGGTACATTGTTGGAGTTTTAAGTTCTTTCGTAGAGAGGCTTTGCTGTGTGTTTTACGCTCAGTCGCCGTTTCGCCATAAACCCCAAAACCACATCGTTGTGATGGCCGTGAAGGATTCATTCTGGCCGAGGGCTCGATTGAGTCAAGATCCTCGAGATGGTAAAAGATTTGGAGTGGGAACGAGTCTGGAACGATTTGAAAGCGAGGAATTTTACACAACTACTACTGAACTGTAATTGTGGGTGTGAAAAAGTAGATGGAAACAGCACGAAGGACATAATGATGGATTACTGTGAAGGGCAAAAGTGAGAAATAAATGATCCCGTATCCAAACACCATGTTTACACTCAGTGATTTGACCGTTTTGGTGAGGAACTCTGGTTAAGACCACTAAAACCACATGCAAACAATTACAAATACTTTTCAAGAGAAAATACAAAAAAGAAATTGTTTTCATATCACATTTGATTGGACTATATAAAGAAACTGACTAACATTTTGAACTCTTAATACTTGGATAGCATTTACAGTTTCGCCTCCTCAGGTATATTTTGAAGAAAGATTTATACTTTTTCTATATCGAATAACAAATTTAGTATATTATTTTATTTGCCACCAGTACCAAATCAGCAAACATAGAGCTGGATGAAAGGATGTATACTATAAATTTATGAAAATATTGTTAATGCATTAAGTAAATTAATAATATTAATTCTATTCTATATATATATATATATATATATATATATATATATATATATATATATATATATATAATATTATTATAGAATGAAAATAAAATAAATAATATTTAGGGTAATGGAGTAAGATAGGTTTATTAAGCGTTGAAATATAAATCTAATAAAATAGAAAAGTACTACTGATCATTACTCGATTCTCTATAAGTTGGTAGCACTGATCATATTACCCTTCTATCGATGCCGGTATTTGTGTAATGGAAGGAGGCGTGCGATTTTGCCACGACGCGGGAAAATGGAAATGTTTTCAAGGATGACGATTAGTTGGGATTGTCAGAAGATCCGTGTGCTTTTTCCGGGAAGAAGAAAGAAGGGTCGTAAGAGAGATTGTAAAAGGGGATGAAATGAAGGAGGGAATTGAATCGGTTGATGAGGGGGATTTGAAGGACTAATGAAATGGAGGGACATTTTGTGAGGTATCCTCCATTCGGAATGTTGTCGATCATTTCAGAGCGTAAATTATTTCGACCTTGGGTGACTGGAATCGTCATTCTGAGGTGGCATCAGACTTTAAGGGACTGACATTACGTGAGTTATGGAGAAGGTTTATTTGATTACGCTGCAAAATACGAATTGATATATACCCCTAGGGAAAACATATAACTTAAATAACTACGATATTTACTAAAATAAGATACATTTGACTTCCAAATCGAATTATATCAATATAGTATCAATTTTCCTATATCAAAAGATGTTCAATTGTTCTTTCACGACTTTGTATTAAATTAAAAAGGAAATTTATGAATTTCGATAAATATACCTTGTTTATGCATGTGGAACATATGATCGTAGCCTTTTTAAGGATAAGATAAATTTTATAGCTGAATGGTGGTTATATTTTTAAATTAAGAATTGAAAAATGATTCCAATAGTATTTACAGCAAAATTTTACCAATCTCTAGTTTAATATCAAAGAAAACTTGGAGGCAATTTTAATGTACGTAAAAATACGTTTCATAATCCTATAGAATAGATTACAGCGACCAGTATATTATTTGAATTAGTATATAGACTGTTGCAAATACATAACGTAAAGTAATAGATGTCAGATATATCACTTTAATAGCATATTGAATTCCGATAATTTTATGAGTACCATAATGGAAACAAAGGCTCACATTATGCCTTATGAGCATAATCAAAGATTATCTTGAATTAATTCAGGCAAACTGATCCGATATTCCTATTGCTCCATTCATACATTCTAAATATTTATTCATCCTTATTCATCGATTTAAAGCACTGATTCTTTCCTACTGAAATTATTTCATCAAGATCACGAAAACCAAACATTAGACAGAAATAACCATAAATGACTTCACACCGATAATTAAGGGAACTGCTGCTATCGATGTCTTAACGCGCGGAATCCATTACATCGAGAAAGTCGATCTCAGGGAAGAAAGTAGGACATTAGTAGAAACGAGAGAGTTTGAATTATCACGTCCTAACTTCCCGCGAATTAAAGTGGATGAAATTGATTACTTTTCCCTGGCGCACCCCTAAGGGCCGCGAGACGGTAATTACGCGACCTGGAATTGCAATTCCTCAAAACTGCCGCACGGATAAGAGATAAGACTCATATCTCGACATAGAGAGAGAAAACACTTTTATTTTGGAGCCAAATTGAGACGAACGGTCCAAACGACAAAAACGCAGATTGGAAAACGTCTCGAGGCCGGAGATTTATTCACGGAGTGGGAATTAAGTGAACGTTGCCATAGAAACGAGGAAAAAATTAATTTTCCCGGATTTAGTGAGGGGATAGATTACCAATTGACCGAGGTAAAAACTCTTTCCGTATTGGGAACGAAATGTTTATGTAGATATTTTGTACATTCTGTTGCCTTTTTTACGAACACTGACTTCAGCTTTTGTGTGCTTTTCCGTTCAAGATATCTTCTTTTTTGTATCCATCCTTAATGTTGTTATTTACGTTTTTTAGAAAGCTGTTGTACTTTTCTTTGCCTTATGCTTATATAGGCTCTTAATCATATAATTTTCTTCGACTATGTTTATATTTATTTATCGTATGTGCCATTTTAACCGTAATTTTAGTTTATTTAATCTATTTATATTATATTAATCTGTCAATAAATTATTTTTTGTTGATCCAACACAAATAAGATAAGTATAGAGGAATTGACAAACAATTTTATTCTCCTCCTTTGATTTATCTGATGTAGTTTATAGAATATACAATTCATTTTATAGTAAATGGATAAGAAACGATTAATAACCAGGCAAATATTACAATAATAAACTTGCAGTACAGTTGTTACATATACTGTTAATATCATTTTGTTATTTAAGGAATTCAACGGGGTTATATTTTTTTTTAATCATATAATTTTCCAGGCTATTGCTATTTTATTTGTGCATTGAATTTCTTTAAGGATATATTACGTACCATAAATATAAAATAAATGATAAAATTATTTCCAAATTTATATGCTAAACATTAAAAAAATGGAGCAACTTAATATAGGCATATCATATTGCGAAGGAAAATCCCTATAATCTTTAATATATTACGAATGCTTGTCAATCTTAGTTCATTACTCGCTCATTTACAATCGAGCCTAATTACTTCATACTTAATTGGTCATCCCCATTTAAACTCAAAACCTTAACTGGAAGAATGCGATACATCCTATCGATTGGTCTTAAGGATATTGTGTGTAACTGACGTGGATTACATTGGTATTCTGGTATCACTGCCGTTGCTATGTAACAGAGGAAAGAGTGATTGTGTAGCGTCGACCTTTCCCATTTCCCCGGCATGCGACCCTTTCTAAGTGGGACAGCCAGTTCTGTAAACAATTCCGTCTTCTCATGGGAGAGTGCGTTGACAGGATTTCTCCAAAGATATGAGACAAGAGCATCAGAATTTAACCTCTTCTAAAGGATATACAGAGGAAAGGGAAATGCCCCGTAAACACAACCGACGTCGTTTTAAAATGAAATGAGGAATGAGACAAAAGGGCTGCAAAACGTTTCATTATTTCCTCATCATGGCCATGAGTAAGCCTATCTTCTCAAAAGTTTAGAACACTAACAGGATCCTTTGCCAACAAAATTATCTTTCACAACTTCAGAGCATATAAGTCTAATTTAATAATATGTTCCCAAGATCTGAAAGTAGAAATTAGGTCCTAATAATTATTTTTACTCAATTGGCTATTTTGGTGGAATGGGTGAAAGTTGATGGTTCTGCAGAAAAACGTAAAAGTCAAGCTATATCTTACTAAAGTTAGCACATTTTTTGCTGCATTTGTTCGCATTGCTCATCCATAGGTTTAAATCCTTCGGGTGCGCTTTCAGGTTCTCTCCTTTCACATCCGTAGATCTTTTCCCAACATTACTCATAACTCTGGAAGTCGAGAAAGTTTCACCGCTTCCGTTACTATAAAGCAATCAATTGAACCGAACTTCTCTTTGCATTCTCCAATCTTAACTTACGTACAGAGAGTGAATTCGCTGTAAAATTCACTTCATTACTATCTGCTCTGTAAATAATTGCACACCAAAGTTCAATGCTACTTTCAAAGGTCAGTAATATGTTTCACGCGACACTTATCCATCTGAATTCATTAATGTAGTTCTTCAACTCATACCGCAAGTTTTGACCTTATCATCTCTTATAAACTTATACACCCTACTATTACACTTATTTCAATATCTGGTGAAAGACGATTAAATAGAGTGAAAGTGTTTCTCACCATATAGTTCTTATGACAATTACTCCCTTCTAAGGTATAATAATTCGCATAAAAATCCCATTTAAAGTTTATGGACGAGGATGATATTTGTATCGATAAAGTCTCCATCTAAGTGAATAAATAAATCGACGATGATAAAGTTCTAAAAAAGATCCTTAAGATCTTGCATATCACTTACTTTAAATATAACTCTATAAGTAACTAATGTAGAACATGATTGCTGACTAACTAAAGAGGCACAAAATTTCAATTCCCATATGTACTTATTCAGCTATTCTTTGAAGCTATTATCTATTTCAGCAGTTATATTTACAAGTGTTATCTCTGCAGCGATAGCTTCTTGAAATATACATCTCTAACATTCGGAAGCTACTCTTCGGAGAGAAGTCGAAAAGGCTAACGATGAAATAAACGAACTGATATTTCGAACTCTTCCACTTGATCCGTACTCACACCCATCTCATGAGAACCATTGTGTGGCGAGAATTTTTCTCTCTCTCTCTCGACAACCAAACACGAGCGAGGCGATGGTTAGGGAGAAATAAAAATAGGAAGAAAATATATGGATAGAGGGATAATGGAATACGAGAGTATAGAGAATAACCACGTGGATTGATACGTGGCCAGAGGATTCCACGGCTTCAAGAGATCCTCGATGGGAACCGGGATGGACGCCCTCATGCGGTCATCCTCCGAAACTCTCCATTCTGCCGCGGTTGCCACGGAAGAATGGGAAAGAAACATACGCTTAGAACACGAGTATCGCCGCGGAACGAAAAATGGAACACGGTGCGGGATTAAAGCCCGCAACGCTAAGTGTTTTTTCGCCAGGAGTTTTACTCCGCGTCAATTACCAGGAGGGAAACGAGGACTCGCGAGATTAGAGTTACTTTTTAGGTTCAGAGGGATTCGCGTTTCGGAATTTCTTTTTTTTTCTCCACGAGACGGGAGCACTACGGTAAATTGGAGCGCGGTTTTTGCACGCGATTTTAATTTGGAAAAAGAGGAAAGAATATTACGGGGATTAGGGAAAACGCTGAGGTTTTGCAATGTATTAAATGGCGTTGCCCAGTACCGAGGGAAGTCGCGTATAAATCGTGAGAATTATGAGCGGCTAAGCGTGCTGATTAAGAATGGGGAAAAGGTGCTTAGATTCGGGAATTTTGATTGCTCTGATTTATCGCTTTAATCGCATTGAAAGTCATTCTTCTAAATAGTACAATCTTTTGCTTGAATTCACGGAATTAAATGCATTCGGAGATGCATAAAATAGCTTAAGTTGCACTCGTTTACTTCCAAAAAGATTTCGGAAGTCGTAATCTATTTAAATTTATGCTAATGAATCTATTTAAGTTACGATGCACGAATAATTTATCTTCAATTATCAAAAATGATTTAACTCGAAATAGATTGATTCTCAATGGAAATTAATTTGCTTCTTTCACGTTCGCGAAAGAATGTACCATTCCAAATACGCAATGTTGGCGTTTGAATTAACTCGTATGAATATCAGATAAGATAATCAAATATTGATAAAATATTTCATTGATGCCAAATTAATCGCCCACCAAATATTAATCATCGTTCGAACTGAATATTGCTCGAATATTTTATCACTTTATGATAAAATGGATGAATGCCTTTTGATTTCCTGAGAATATTTATATTATGAAAATATGTAGACGTGCATTTGCTACAGATTGAACTCATTAACGGCTTAAAGGATGTATTAAAGAATTAAATTTATTCATTATTAATTACAAATATTAAAGCGCCCGTTTTGTGTAAGTAGCTAATTTTTTAAATGAAACTGTTTCATAATGACTTTAGTTGAAACATTTAAAAAACTGTTCGAACGATAAAATAATTTTAAAGATCGATTAATCACTTTAAATATTTCTTTTTAAATTTCGTTAGTTTTTTCGGTATTCATAATGTTGCAAAATTATTTTGTAAAAGTATTAACTCTTACCTCGATATCCCATGAACTTCATTTCACTAAAACTTTACTTCAACATTGTATATTATATATTTCACTAAAATTTCGTATACTATATATATTTCACTAAAATATAAATTCAACATTGTATTTTATATATTTCACTAAAACTTTACTTCAACATTGATTGTATAGTATTCACTTTAGTTTCTACAAATATACCTAAATAATAGACTACTGTATAATATGAAAATTCATTTTTTAAATTTAATTTCGTCTTTCTTATAATTGTAAGAATGTTTTGAGAACATTCTCAGGAGAAAGTCTTAATCAGGTTGTATTTCGTTCACCTAAAAATCAGCAATAAATAATATGTGGTTATATAAGCTGTGTATAGTATATTTACGCCATACTTTGAAAAATCAATTTTGGTTTCATCGAAAATTTAACATTGATCTGTAATAAATTAGCGCAAACTTTCCCAGGTGAAGTTCAACGACCTTATGACGAGACAAGCACCAAGAAAGAATACCAGTATACAGGATTCAGTTGACTCCGTTTTTAATATCCCATTCAAAATCCTTCGCTCTCACTTGGCAAAAGAATTGTGAGCGTCATTTCCAATATTAGGAGAAGTGGCTGCTTCAATCATGAATATCGAAATTGGACTAAAGCATGTGACGGTAATATGAGTTCTAATGAACTAATACGATGGAGGGACGAGAATCAAACTCGTGAGGTTGATACGAATCGAAATTACGGTAGATGATGCAAAAATGGGATGGATATTGCGATAGAGTGAATGAACTAGAAATTGTATTCCTGGGCATCCAAATGATGAGAACGGTAATGATCAATAAAGCGATCTATTAAGGCAGTCAAAGTGAGAGATAATTTGGATTTTATATAAAATGGAAAAGATTATTACAAATTTTGAGAGCTATGTACATGCGCATCACCCTTCCACAGCTGTGAAATTAATTGATATACGTAGAATATCCTCAAATAAATCGGTAAATTTAAGATAATATTCAGCATTTAAGTAAACATTTAATGTACGAAGTATAATTACACCTCTAATTAAGCAATATCACTGTAAACACCACATTTTCAGAGGATTGCGTAATAATCTGTCGGTCCCGGGTTCAAATCCCGGCTAAGGAGGAAATTTTCCTCTCAGGGTCTGGATGTTTGTGACGTCCATTGTTAAGTTTACGACCATACTGTAACTGTCCAGAAAGTGGATGTTTTTGGGGTCTTTCAGAATAAATAAATAAATACTTGAAATTAATCAGAAATCCCTCTTAATAATGATATTGTTCATGTTAATTCCTAAAAGAATGTAAATAAAACTTACAAAAATCTCATTGATAAATTGCTGTCAGAAGACGAGGGGAACAGAGTCAACTGACTGAGATACTAATATCAAAATTAGTTGATGTATCTCGAACGAGATAAACTCTATGATTCGTTTTAATATCAATGACTGCTTAGATACTCTAATTAAAATTATCAGAGTAGTTTCGGAATACTTTTAATAGT
Organism: Pantala flavescens; assembly: GCA_020796165.1. Lineage (NCBI taxonomy): Eukaryota > Metazoa > Arthropoda > Insecta > Odonata > Libellulidae > Pantala > Pantala flavescens. The sequence goes on from CM036878.1 coordinate 28,706,436, forward strand.
AACTTAAAGTTGTGACTAATGGGCAATCATGAACCAAACTCAATTTATATGAAATCGTTTGCGCCTTCCATCAAATAATTCAAAACTCATCTCAAAACCAAAAATCTAAATAACTCTAGATTGTGTTTCATAAAATTAATTTATGCTTTTGGAGTTTTTGAATTTGCTAGCATCATGGTAATTTAACGCCGATAAAAAGTTATTTGATTATTTGTTCATTCTGTTTGATTCTGTTTTGATGCTCTGAAACGTTCATTTCTCTATTAAACCATCAAAAACGTAGGATATTTATTGAGTTAGCCAATGAAAATTTCGGAGAATGTAATGCATGACAGAAGGCTGAAAATTCGGGAGAATTGAAAGGGTTAAATTGCTCCGGGCGCTTGTAACCGACGGTGAAGGTAATTTTAATGAAAAATGGATCCAATATATATCAAAAAATTCCAAATGAATGTCACCGGGAAGAAATAAAACTGACAGCAAAAAATGTTTATGTCTACTGAATGCCATTCTTTGATGAATCAGCACCTGTAATAAACTTTCAATTGATATTATCATTAACCTCTGGTTTGAAATTATTTAAACATATTACCATAAAAATTTGAAAAATCCCTTTAAGAACTGTACCATTTTAGATAATTATGATTTACAGTTTTGATTGATTCATTTATCCAAATTCCTTCTTATACCAGGTCTGACCAAAAATAACTCACTCTAAAGTTTGTATGTAAATGATAAAAATTATATACAATAATTAATTTAAATGTTTTTCAAATTATTTATTTTTTAATATTTCCTAAAGTTGTACTTTCAGATACATACAACAGATCGAGTCTGAACACCGGGTAAAAATGTAAAATGGAGTGTAAAAAATCAGGGGTCAATAAATTCAACGTTATGTCTGGCGTCAATAAAAGAATCAATTAAAATAAAATGTGATCTAAAAGCCATTATGGATAATTGATTGAATTTATTCCTTGAAAGTGATGTATATCGAAACACTTAAATATATGCAGAACTAGGACAGAAAAGTGTAAATATGAGTTGGATAAATGTGCCTACGTTTTGTTTAGATATTTAATAAAAGAAAATGGATGTAAATCAATTTCGGTGAAATTTCATATAGCATACTTGAATAAGAAATTGAACGGTTATTGCAAAAATACAAAAATGCTGACCTAATTCAGAGGTGGCGAAGGAAATTTGCACCCAAATTCACTTCCTATTTTTCCATTACTTCACATCACTGCCGTTCCAAATACATCCAATATCGTTTATCATTCCTAAATTTTTTTAATTCCCTTGGATAGGTCTCATCCATCATATTCAGTCAGCTTCACTCTTTCGTCTAAACCGTCTCATATCAATGCTGTCATCTGGATGTAATCTATTCTCTCCACATGTCCAAGCTGGCGCATAATACCCCCTTCGTACTGACCTAGTATTGTTTTCTCCTCTTCGAATTCATCAGTCATCCATATCTTGCTAATACAATTCAACCCAGGCTTCTCTTTTAAAGTTCCAAATTTAACTGCAGTGTTTCATTCCATCCTTTGCAGGTATCCCAATACTTGATTAATTTTCAGAATGTTCTGAATGTAACCCTTTATGCTTGATATGACGTCAAAATTTAATGCCCACGTTCAAACACCAAATGTATGAAATTCTATGACCAAATCAATCGTTAGGTATCTACGTATTATGAGATAAATATCGATACCTTTTAAAAGATCAAAATATAGCTGTTAGACAAATGATCGAATTTATTTATTTTTCTCACGTAACTTTTCAATAAGGCGACGTATACGTATAATGACATTTTTCTAAAAATATGAACCAAACCTTCTTTAATCGCAAAGTTACGTAATGCTAATTTCCTTGCCATCTAATTAAAGTATTTCGTAGAAGTTTTTCATTCATGCTCGCTCATAATCCAACTTAATAACATTTGGTAATGGTACGATATCTGTTTAAACCCCGGATAAATTAAGTAGAAAAGAGAAAAATTTAAATATAAAATAAAATGAATTTTAGACTCTCGTGAAATTAATAACCTCACGAATATGAAAGTTCGGTTTTCCAAATTCCATTCTTCCGATGAGTGGATTGGGATTCATTCTCCCAAATTTTACGTAACGAAATTCAATATTAGTAAACCGCGAGAGGTCAAATGAACCCGTGTGGCCAGTTTGTTCATTCGTGGAATATTTACTCCCACAAATATTTGTACCTCAACGTGGATTTAGAGATACTAACTACTCTTAGAGTCGAAACCTCACTTCATGCATCGTTAAATTTCCGTGTTCCTAGCATTCAAGGGAGACATACCTCCCTCAGGGGTTTTTATACTCAATTTTGTGTACCTTCTGGGTTTCGATCAAATTAAATTTTTATCATCGCAGATTCCTTTACGATTCAGAGAATTAAATTTGGCGAAATAACTGTCATAATTTACGTATTTCCAATCAGTTTATATTTTCTTACTTATTTATTCGAATGAATTCTACTTCTTCCTTTGGACTTCTTCCATTACCACGAAAAAAAGATTAAGACATTAAATACCAATAATTTAAAGATTATTAATTCATACTAATTCAAAGCTTACGCACTTCTGTACCATAGAATAAGCCTCCTTATACGCCTGACTCCTGAGATTCAGGTTACCTGATAAGGATCGATACAATAAACGATCGATATAAACTAGAGGAATGACCGAGAGACGTGTGTAGATATGAGGATGGATGGAAGCTATGCCCTTTATAATTAAGGCAGTGCGAAGTCCAAGCTCACACGTCACAGGTTGATCCTCGGGTGTGTCATAAATAACTCAGCGTCCACAGTTCACGCGTGAGCAGTTAGAGCCTGTATCCTGACGGCTTCGTTTCCATTCCAGCGGAGGACCTCGTATTGACAGATCGACATACGCGGAGTGTTACCTATGATTTGCGAGCCCTTATCTTAATACACATACTTTCCCTTACTACTCGTATTATTCCTTGTTTGTGGTTAATGCAAGGATGACCACTATATAGTAAAGATCTCTAGTTAGCTTGAGTGATATTATTTCATTTCCTCTTTGAGTATCAATCTTATCAAGCGGAGCCCAGGCTTACAATTCCCATTCTCCTGCTGCAAATTGCAAAGCTTTATGATATTTAATGAAGATTGTAAAATCATTTCAATTACGTATATAATCGAATTAATTTATGTTTATTTGAATAGTTGTCATATACGAATAAACTATGAGAAAGGAAAATTGAAACGAAATCTATTTCAAAGTAGAAAGTTCAATATTTGAAACAATATTTAAGTCTTTTCAAAAAGGGATATAAAATTGTTTTAAAATATTATTAATCGAACATTACGAAATCATATTGTTACTAAAAAATCATATTGTAACTAAAACTCTGTTAGGCTGAATCATTTAGGGTAAATTATATAATATTCAAAATGTTTAGTATTAAAACTGTGAAAATTTGCTACACGAGTATCCAATCGAAGCATATTCTGCAACAGTCTTAAATATTGATAAAGTTTTCAGAAATAATTGCTTCATTGTGATGAGTCTCAATAATCACGTGAAATTGACATTAATTAATCATAACATATTTAAGGCCCGATATCAATATGCGATACGAAACATTTTCGATGACGAATTCGATTAAAAATTGATTGGATATTCTGAACGCTTCATACGCTGTCCGATAATGAAATGGATAAAATATCAAACTTTATTGAATGACCGAAAAGAAATTAAATTTAAAAATTTTTGTTATTATTTTTAAGCAATTAAATGTAACGAATATATATAGCAATGACCACCTGGGATGACCTCGATTAAAATGGCGTACAATAAATGAATTTAAAAGGAATGTTGAATATCGATTTATTGAGATATTATGAAATACGAAGCTTACAAATTATCAACCTTCAGATATTATATTGCATTAAAAATTTAAGAGTGAATAAAAAATGAAAAAATATAGATATTTATAGGATGATGAAAAAGAAAAGCTTTTAAATTTTAGGCCCTTAAGCGAATTATGTACAACAAAATCGAGAGATAAATAAACGCCATTCCAGTTGAATCGACAATGTGTGACAATTAACTGTAAAATATGTATATAGACGAAAATTTTTCGCAATTATAGCTATAATTGCTACAGAAGAAGGGCTTTTAGAATAAAGAAGTTTAGTTTCATGTGAATTTATCGTAAATTTATTTAAATATCCAAAAACATCGACCCTAAATCACTGAGCTAATCGAACTAAGACGAGAGAAAATGAAAGGTATTTTCGTTGGGCTTAGTAGGGCAGAGCTCAGGGAGTATTAGCAAACAATACGTCTGGTATCATAGTAACAAATCGGATGCAAAAACAACGAATATTATTTGACACCATAATGGAAGGGTAAATATATATATATATGTATATGGACAACCTGAGATACTCTCGCATGCTCTGCAGATGGGAAGAAGGGAAGTCGCGCGCTGCGGACACGTGGCGATGGATTCGGCGGTGCGTAAGGAGCCGAGAAAAATGACTAACATCCATCGGAAGAATGGCTTTGAGGTCAAAGAGGAAGAATCGCTACGAGAGAAACTGGATATCCGAACATCGGATGAAAGGGCACCCTTAACAATTGATTCCCCCAAAAATGTTTCACACTCGCGATCTTTTAACGGAGAGAACGCCTCTCCATCGCAAACCCATTCCTTCTCATTCCGAATTCCGCGTTCCTTTTTTTCGCCGCACTTCCTTTTCTTTTTCATCTCACCTCTCCGCATTATTAATGTCGCCTCGATCCAGAAATATCCTCTCTTTCGAAAATTGGGAATTTCAGGTATTTCTTTTCATCTCGTTTTTATTTCTCCTATCGGCTTTTTTCGTCTCTTCCTTCGCTCCATTTGTTTTCGCCCATAAATATTCCGCCGGAATATTTTCCCGCAAGGATTCCTCTCCCGTGTTCTGTTCGATCGCTGTTCCTTTTCGAACATGTGATGTGCCATTTTCACCCTCTGCTCGTTCTCCTGTCGAATTCCCTTTTCGTATCGTAATTGAATTTCATAACACGACCATCGATGAGGTGGTTTTTGCTTTGGTTTCCGTAATTTTTCACACGCGCGGACATGTTGGGATCATAAGGTCATCTCCCATAAGACTAATGTGTATCGTAAATCGCTGTACCTTTGTGATGATCACATCATGACAGGATCGTTGATTATGGTTCCTTATATTTTCGTAATACATTGATTGCAATGAATTGAGATTATTCTTTGTATCCGAATATGTTCCATTGGAGAGTGAATTTTTTTAGTTTCACATTTGGAAATTATTTAAATTGTAAAATTTCAATATAGAATCTTGAATTATTTAATTTTTTAAACCTTTAAAGAAATAGTGTAACATTAGTCCAACTTGCTCAGTTTTCGTATCTCCTTCAATAAATTTTCTTTTTAAAGATTTGAACATGTCATTTTTTTTAAGAGTACTATTCCTAGTTTAATATGTATAACGTCTAAGCAAATGAAATTATTATTGCTGTAATATATCTTTAGCGTTACTTGAATAAAAATAAACCTATGACCGTATATTTAACAACTAGAAAAAGAATTTAATATAGACTAATGGAACATAGTAAGGAGCTTCTCGCAATGAGAAAATGTTATTTCAGAACGGCATATACTCTACGGCATAGCTCTACAATAAAGGAAAAAGTTTACGAGAGAAGGATTTTGAATTTCTCACCTAAGCCAATAGTTCTGTATTACAGTATTACCATTGAAAGTAATATATAATTTATATTTACTTAAGCTGTAATTAAAGTCACTCTAATGTTCTCCACTACTCCGATTAAAGGAAAGTTATCAAGTTCAAAGTAAAACTGAAACATTATACACATCAAAGACCACCTACTTGAAATTTTACCATAACCTTTGAGCAATTGTGTTTATGTTACCTAGGATACCTTTACATTGTTTATGCTTCGCTAGGACGGAAATTAAGTAATATTGCAACAATGTAAACAAACTATCTACTCAACTTTCAAGGAAAGCTTCGTTTACCTTCTCTCACATTTGCTATCTAATGGTAGAGGGATGCCGACCCTTCTAAAGGCCAACTACCACAGAATTTGAATCCAAATATTTGCAATAAACAGTGGCCAAAGTAGTATCTTTTAACTTAAGGCACCGATAGTCGGTTGCTATCCCTTATCGAGATTTTTCCATTCAGTTTATTTATCGACCAAAATCTCTCCTTATTCTTCAACACGCGCATCCCTCCTTTTTCACGTCTTATCTTTATCCTCCAAAATCTCTCCCCTCTTTCGCAGTAGCTTTTCCCGGGGACTCATAATATTAAGCGTGACATATGTCTCGTCTACCATCCTAGGCGTTTTCACGCTCAATCATCTCCCGAAATCCTCCTTCTTGATCCACTTTCTTCGATGACCCACGCGTCTCCACGCTTCTTATTCCGTGTTCCCATCCACTCTTTAAAAACCCTCCTTTTTACCCTGAGATCCTCCCTTTAAAGGCTTCTTCCATTCTCTTCGTGTCCCCTTCACGCTTCGCTAAACCTCGTTCAATGCAACCGCTCCAAGAATCCCTCGCCAATTTTTCTTCGCGCACGTCTCGTCGCTTACTTTCCGAGGAGGCGTTGCTAGGAAGCGAGCCGAGCTGCGTGCCACGGTTATTTCATTTTTTTAATCCTCGAAAGCACTCTCACGATGGGGGATGAATGCATTTTTTCAGAGTAAAACCTCGAAAGGTTGTTATCGTTGATATTGTGTTATATTGTGTAGAGATGCACGCGTTTGTCGATTTGAATGGGTTGTATGGATCGTGTTGGTTGAGCTTCTGATAGATATTATTTAGTGTATGGGAGGAGATCAAGATTGCAAAGATTCCATGGTTTGAGTTTAAACGGCATATCTATCGTGGATGTTGTCATATTGCGGACAATAAAATTTTGTCATTGGTATTGGTATTATCTTGTTTTTCGCTTAGATTTAGACAAGTTATAATCTAATTAGTATCTTCTACCGAAATTGAATTATATACTCTGAAGTAAAATTTTGAATAAAAGTGATGAATGGATAGAATATCTATCTCCAAAGTTTGAATAAATATTTTGAAGTATTAAAATATGAAAGAAAGGAGATTTTCTCATCAAGCTACTCATAAATTATGAATATAAATTTATATCTCCAATTGGGTACTAGTCAATAATATTATGAATTAAAAAAGCAATCATATATATATATATAGCTCTATTTCTCTACGTAACTAAAAATCCTCAGTCTAGACTAGACTTTGACCTAGAATCGTACTACGTACCATACTCCGATAGTTTTAAATTTCTATCCATTTCTGTAATGAGTCATTACGATCAGGTTTCGATGTGAATAAAAAACCATCGCGTTAGATTAATATTAACATTCAAAATGGGGCGGACATGGTGAAACTCGAAGAAGTTGTCTCTTATGAATAATTGATGACGGAACTACATCCACTTACAAGAGGCCGACGTACATTAACAAAGGAGATGCTCTCTAAGACGCCTTAATGATATTTCTCGAACTTCTTCCGCCGAACTAATTCGAGCAACAGGCGTAAAAAAGCCACTCTCGTCTCTCATTCTTCACTCCAACGGTGACAAGTGGAATTAAGGGAAAAAACGTTCCGTCGATGATAGTAACGCCTTTTCCTGATAGAGGACTCTTTTCTTCAGCCCACTCTTTCTCTCTCATCTATCACCATCCTTTCACCCATCTTTCCTTCTCATTAACCTTTACTTTCCTATCAAAGACGGCAGTAAATCACTCCACGACGTTCGCTAGAAATGAATCACCCGTAAAGATGATCTGAGGTACTTTTTTAGATTTTTGTTAGTCCAGTAACCGAAAGAATAGTAATAAATGAGAGTATTTAAGATGATGATCAAAGCAAATATCACCTATCTATCAGTAAAACGTAGTTAATAAATAATTTTTTCTTTCGTAAATCTTATCCCTCATAGACATCTGGATAATAGTTTGATATCATCTCGAACTTAATCTATCTCATCTATATAGAATTGTTCATTATTGAGTTTCTTCAGATCATTCTGACAGCATATAATGTAGACGCGCAAAATTAATTTTTGAATAAATCAAAATATGGAAGAATATAGATGCATTCGCTTCAACAAGATTGCTTTTCTTTTAGCAGATGCAAAGGTACTGATTTGTTTTATAAATTATGATCAATTTTGAAATGCCACTCTTGTATATCAGATATTTTCACTTTCATCTATCTATCAGCTTCTATGTATTCGATCAGCGAAATACTTATTTCCATCATCCATCAAAATTAATTGAAATATGAGCTGTAGTGTTTTCCAATTTGGTATTGACAATTGTTTATTTTATTTAAATGATGAACAATCAATTTCTAGTCTTTGCTGCATATTAATGAAATATTTACTGTTAAATACGTGCTAATACAAAGGCATTTTGGCATTCCTCAGTTCTTAATTATGCCTTAACAATGCTTTCCTCTAAAGTAATCGAATCCTTAAAAAAAGAAAAACATAAAGGAACCTATAAATCAAAAAAATATCTGCTTCGAAGACGATTTCATCAACCGCTTATCAATGTCCCTCCAATGACGTAGAGACATCTTAACGAGAGAAAAAAGGGAAAGAGTACATACACAGGGACATCAGAGATAGAATGGGAAATCCCTTCAGCTTTAGATGAATGAAACGGTGCGTTAAGCGAAAGAGAAACTGCCGCTGGACCGAAAGAAAAACTGCAGCAAAGAGAGACGCTGATTCCGTCCGCATTCTTGGAGAGGAATTTCTGAGGGTTCCCATAGTTCCGTAGAGCGGATGAGTGACCGCGCGGGATTAAGTGGGAAGCCGAGCGGTTTCGAAGGGAAACCCGTGTGTGTTATATCTCTTCTAACGAATATCAGTGGGAGAATATACAGTGAAAGTAGGAACCCTATAGAGGGTTACCTAGAGCAATTTGGGCACAAATCCGACCTTTACGATCCCTCACGTTTTGCGGACGTGCCGTTTCACTTTGCTTTGACGAAAGCTTTGGCGTGCGTTCCCAGTCTTAATTGCTCATTTCAGCGGGTAACTAAATGTAAAAAAATTGTCTCCGCGGGTCTTTATTTTTAGACAATCCTGGGTGTGTGTGTAAAGTCTATAGAATTACCTTCATATAGCGTTAATCAGCGGTGGAGAATGGATTCTTTTCACCAATTTGAGTGTGATAAAAATATGTTACCTTTTGCTATCGTATTCTTTAATTATCGAACTGAAAAAGTTGGCTCTGTGAGTGCTAATTAATATTCCGATCATAACTTGTGCAATGGAATTTATATAGCGCAGTTATTTTTTTCGATTCATTAATCAATTTGTAAATTATTTTCATCTCAAATAGGCATATATATTAAGGCTTATGGCAACTGTAAATTATCAGGTTCAAAAAAAACATAATGAATGTTTATTATTCTCTGGAAATTCTGACATGTGATCTGATAGCTGTGTGCTATATTCTGGAGAAAAATTTGTGAATAATTCTCTCTTGAGCTGAATTGTTTTAAACAGTTAACTTAGGTTGAAAATCTTATAACAAACAATAGATTGGAGAACCAACTTAATGTATCTCAAAGTAATTATCTCCAGCAACCCAGTTGTAAGTTTTATCCCGGCAATATAACCATACGAATTGAAAATCTCGAACATTTAATCGAATAGAATAACCGTTTAATTAGATGGTAAACTAAAGTGTACATTTTATTAGTCGTTCTCCGTTTTTAGATATGTTATAAAAAGAATTAGTAAGTAATAAAGTAAATTTCTTTCGAAAGAGACATATTGTTGACAGTTGGATAACTAAGTAATCTCTCCTCAAAACTTCAACCCTTTCTCAAAAATTCATCATCAGTAGAAAAATCATTACTCATGAAGCATCAAAAGAAATAAACATTTTCCTGTAGAATTTTGTAGAATTTCGTGCGATTCAAAGACTGAAATTGGAAGTGGCACATTATCAACTCATCCCTATATCAGAATGTTTGATTAAATTCTAATCGAATTTTCCGTCCGTTTAGCTCACGAAAATCAAATTCCTCGAGAGCGTGAAACATACTACATGACAGAACACTGGAAGATGTATTGTGACAAACGAACCCATTCAGAAGAAAAGAGGTTTGGGGAATACAAAGGCTGTAATGGTGAGGGAAAAGGGAATTCTTGTTCCCTGGTATCGCACTGAACTCGGCCTGAAATCAAATCAACGCTCGCTTTATCTCAATCTACCTCAAAAAGCCTTCCTTTCAACTTCCTCATTCCCTCACACACGGTTCTCACTCACGGTTGTGCGAATACCGCTGGGAAAAAAACTCCACTATCCCCTCTGGAGAAACACCGAGTCCATAGATTACGGAGTGAATAAAACAGCGACGTCTTCTTGGAATCAACACGATTAAAAGACGTATATAGAGGATAGAAACAAATTGAATTGATGGATGAAACGTAATCGGTAGGTTCAGATGTTTCTTTTGGTTGAGAACTATAGCACTGAAGGAAAGAATTCAGTAATTTTCTACATTATTTGCGGCAGTTGTTGAAGGAAAAAATGCTTTAGGTTGAAACGAGACTCTAACAAGATAGGCGTCTAATAGCTATCTCAAAAAATATTTCATTTTATTTACAGCTATTTTTATTTATTATTATATTTTAAATTATCTTGAAATTTGTTTCAGTGCCGCTTTAACTATTAATTAGTTATTAATATTCATGTATTAAGCAATGAATTAGTATCACACTGAACTATGGTTATTTGAATATTGAATTTGTACTATGATCCATTAATGCTTAAATCTCTAAAGAAAATATATTCTTGACCAGTCTAAATATAGATATTCTTTTCTTAATCCTATAAAAGATCAATATTTGTCCGCGGATTGCGAATTTTCTTTCGCTTAATCTTTATTGCTTGGATAATTCGCTACGCAATAAATTAGCAATATTCGATGAAAATCAAAATTGTATCCGTTCCATTAATAAAAATAATCCAATTCGAATTGGTTAAGTGCATCTTTTATCGCATTGCTAATTATATTCTCATGAATCGAACCAACGTCACGAATTATGAATCATGCTATAAATGAGAATCGACGGTAACTGATTTGGAATTTCTATTTGATCTAATCAAGAATTCTGCTCATAATTGAAAATTATTTTCCGATTGAAATTTGATTGATATTCGTGAGATTGAATTGGCGTGGTGGTGGTAAATATAATGAGCATGTAATAAGCTAATGATTTTGAGTGCAGGTTTCATTAATTTACGAGAATATCTTAATTAAAAGAAAGATTTTGAAATTCATAATTTTTCCCTTAATGTCGAGAATTTTATAATAATGAAAATTTCAGAATATGAGTGTTGAGTTCGTTATTAAAAGATATTTGTTTAAAAATAGATCTGATAACTAGTTGATAAGATATACATACTGGTATATACACTGGTCTTTTTTCTGCATTCTTAGGCTAAGAATAATGAAGGTATTTCGTTTTTTATAGTTATTTACCTTGATTTCAATAATATAGTTTCCTATTCAATTTAGGAATTCAAGAAATAAAGAGATAAGACACAAAGTAGGGATAAGAAAAAAATTACAGCCATAGACAAAACCGATATGAACTAACATTTGAACCTACCGAGGAAAAGAGATATCTGTTGATTTTTCATTACCTGAGCCGTTCATTGATTCAGGTATTCAGAAATTTAAGTCATTTTTATATCAATTTCATTTGATGAAATTTTGGCGTATATCATCTTTTTCACATTATTAGTAATTAACATGAAAAGGAGGAGTGTTTTCTTCTTACGTCACTCTAGTTTCTATAACCATAACCTCTGAGATACTTTGTGAGCTACCGAATAAAAGGGGCTGATGCTGAGATGCGGAATTAATCTTGGTTTTCTCTCAGTGAATTCTGTGGAAACTTTTGCTCATTTGGTGCACCACTTACGATGACTTATTTCTGAAAGGAATTGCGAGTGATGATAAAATACCTCATTCCCTTTAGAGTCTAGTTTCTAACCCTCCTTAGAGTTCATATCGGAATTGGGGATCCAATCAGCCCTTTTGCTGATGACTTACGAACGAACAGAAATGAACATGCGCCAGTATAATTAGAAGCTGTTACGATACATGCTATTTTTAATATTTTCAAGTAAATGTGTCGCTTTTATGTCACAGTTTTAAGGTTAAATTTCTTTATTAAAATGAATAATATAAGTGGTAATTTAAAGTATTTTAGACACTTCTGGCAAGTTTGTTAGTGATAAATATTTCTATAGTGATCCAAAATAAAATCATTGAAATAAAAAATATTTTTTATTAACGTAATTATGGTTTGAATAGTAAAATAATCATCGACACCAAAGCAATAATGGTTATGACACACGATAAAATCATCACCACTGTTAAAAGACGGGCAGAATCCGAACAGTAATTCCAGAAGAGTTCGGAGGAATCTAGATGAAAGGGAGAAAGGAATTTTCTGATGAAGAAGAATAAACTTTGTTGATCCTAGAGGGAGTTTGTGACGTCACGGGATCGATGCATTCATCTTCTTAATCCCCTTCCAGACTCCCCCCACTCTCTTAAAAAATTGGAAAAGACAAAGGAAGGATAGAAAGCGCAGGGGAAGAAGAATTTTGAGAGGCGAATGTTGAAAGGACGAGTTGATACTTTCATCGCCTCTGATGTGGGTCCTGACAGTTGGGGCCTCGGCCAACGTGATATTGTAAAAGATATTATGAAAATGCTAATAACCAATTTTTGATGGGATATAAACGCTTTCGGACGAATATTCGAGACCTTTGGAGTTCGGATTGAAAGGTCGACAGTTTAATAGCGCCACGAAAACTTTTTGGGAATATTACCATTTCGGGAATCAAAAGTTTATCGATTGATCGAATCGGTTATGAATAAGTATTCATACGCGACTCAAGTTCACTGAAACTAATTCCTTAGTCCTACATGAAAGGGAATGAATTCTTAACATTACAATGCCCTTCTTGCATACTATTTATGCAATCAAATTAAATGAACCATTTTATTTAAGTCTTGTACTAGTACTTTTTCCTCTATACTTGACCACTGCTTAGAAATTCAATACATACATAGGTTGATTTCCTAGTCACACTAGATTTGTAATAAAAGAAATTTAATTCAGTTAACGCAAAAGTAATATAATTTCAATCATTCGCAATCATTTGATAAATAAATCATTTTTAATGATTTTATTGACCACTGCTATGGCAAATACAATGAAATTCTTTTGATTTCCTCCTCTTCTAGCTATCTCTACATCTACTTCGCTGATTTTACCATCTTTTCAGATCTACTGACACATCATACAACGTTCTCTCTACATATTTTATAAACAGCAAAGCGATTTATCACTCTGATTGATTTAATGGTTCCACACAATGGGTGGGTGCGCACTTTTAAATGCTCTCCGCATTGCAAAAGATTGTCTCTAAACGAGTGATTTGTTTCTTTTTAGATGGAATGAGCGATAAATCTTTCTTCTATTGAAAATTTCATTGATTCTTTTCTATTTCCTATCGATTGTACATCATTCAACTTTTTTGTTTGGGAGAGAGAGATCCAACTGACGAAGAAATATTACGTTAAAGACAAATGTACATATGAAAACGGTTGTGAGAATGAAGATACTATAATTATTCTATAGCTTTATTAAATCTATTGATATAAAACACACTTTGTTTTCCGTATTTGATATTTTAACAACAAATCGATGCAGATAAGTGGCCGTTAAAATTCATTTGTTTACAAATACTCAGGATGGCAAATAATCAACTCCATTCTGCAAGTGTTCTATCAACATTATTACTCTACAAATTTGTCAATTGTGCAAAATCATATTATGGATAAAACATGGCAATTAAATGAAACGGAGCAAAAAGTTGATATGTAACTATAGGCGTTAATTATTATAAGTCACATGATCGCATTTCGAGGGAATATTTAAAAAAAATAATAGAATAGTTTTTAATTAAAAATTTCCTTCATTCAGCAAAATTTTTGGATTTAAATGAACATTCAAAATTTATGCATAATTTAATGGTAATGTATGATAGATTATGGTCTTGAACTACCTGTACTTTTCTACTTTATTTTCGAAGAAGAGAAGGATAAAAATGTTTTTCGAGGTACAACATTTATCTTTGTCGATAGGTAAAATATGAATTTAAAATCCAAAAAATTAATAAAACAAATTGTGTAAATTAATGTAAATTAAACTAAATTTCTCTGAAGCTCTGAAAATCACACTCTTTTTATTGAGCATCAATAAATAATTTACGAGTAAATCTTTACGTACACAGTACAACGTTACAACGAATAAAATTTCACCAAAACAAAACCTTTCACTCACTCTCGAAGGCAAAATAAGTACCGAAAGGGAAAACGTTAACCCAAACTTTATACATTTCGGTGTACCCACTATTCAAAAACTTTGAGAGCACCTCACGCGATTTAAAACCCACCTGCAATTGCGCATCAATAAAAGAAACGTTACTTTAACATCGCATCCGACTTCGAATGCAGAAATCAAATAAAGCGATCGTGTTTTTTTTATATCTGCCATAAAGTAGTCTCGTAAAAATGCGCATAATTGCCTCTCTTTTCGCAGACGGAATCGCCCAAAGACGTCGTATAGAACCTTCGCGTTTATCTCCCGCGCTTTAATTTCCCTATCTTAAGGGTTTCGATCATCCGCGCGTGTTTTATTGTGGGCAGTGACCCGATGCGACGCCCTTTCTATCGCACGAAGGAAAAGTAGTTTCTTCCTTATCTCGTAAAACACCGGGCGACACGCCACTTTAGGCCGAGGAAAAATGGGATCCGCCGCCGGTGAAAATCGTAAATAAGATGCTTTAAAGAGGCGGGCGTAGGTGGGTGACGCAGACGACTTCCACGCTACTTGATGATCGTATTCGTGTATAAAAAAGGAACGTTTGTGGGATGAAATTGAAATTTTTTACGGCGTCTTTTTGGTGAGTGTAGATACAGATATTTGTTTGTCTGAATCCGTTGTAAATGTAGTGTGAATGTGAATATATATATGTATTTGATTACTGATACAAGAAGGGATAAACAAGTCACTACGGTTAGCTGGGAATCGAGTTCAATAGTTTGGGTGAACACACTCATAAGTCCTATATGTTTGAAAAGGGGTTATATTATTTATTTTATAGTAGTTCATGTTTATCAATTGTCAATTTTATTCAGCATTTTTCGATGAAAAGAAAGTCAAATGAAAGGTTAAATAATGAAAGGTGGAAAAGAATAGGGAGATGGATAAAAATGAAATGCCCTAATATAAATATACTATTTTAAATAAAAAATAAATAAGTAATTAACTCAATTCTTAGAATACTAGCAAAATTTCAATGCGGCACAATATCTTAGCTAGTTCAATCTTTTTGAAAATAAGTTCTTTGAATCTTTTCTTTTGACATAGTTCTGAATTAGTTTAATCTCAAAAATGCGTTGATTATATATATCCGTAGATTATTTCTTACTTGTAATTATATTTAATCCCCTGGTATGAATCAAAAATGACTCTGTATAGCTAAAGAATACTTTGAGGAAGAGGTGAAAATAAAATTTTAGAGCTACAGTTAGGCATCACTCTAAGTATTCTAATTCAGAGAAGATATCGTAATAAATATTTAATTTAATACATCATCCATCACATTTAATGAATTTATATGGGTAAAATATTCACATCATAAAAATAAACTTCAGCCGGAAACTAATCGTAACCATAGTTATTACGTGATTTGAGAGAGTATATATATGAATTCGAGAAAATTTAACGTACATATATACAAACAAAGCGTAATTATTTTCATGACGAAAATTTTTCCACTTCCAATCCAACTTTACCAATTTCATATCTTGACTTTTCTTTGCGAAATTCCGCACATGTAATTAATGAGAGACGCACAAAATTTCCTCCTATTTTTGGAGAGACCCTTCCTAGAACAGCAACAAACAAACTTATAGGAGCTAGCGAAAAAAAACCTCCGCTATGTTTGCGAAAAGAGGACGAATTCATTTCCCTTCGTTATCTAAATTATCTTCAAAACGTTAAAAAGTTTTTGTACAACATGGTAGTTTATTGAAATGGGTTATTTACTTTAGCAATGTGTACTTTCGGAACGGGACAGTTCGAGAGAGACTTTTTTTGTCCCCAGAGGGGAACGACATGCTGTTTCTATTGACACAGAGTTTTACGAATCGCATTTCCATTCAAAATGCTATTTCTCTTAAACGACGATAGAGGCGCCGATGACGATCAAAACAGAATAGCTCTTTAGCGAAATATCGGACCGCGAGCAAACATTGGAACATTAAATTACTTGAGCTCAACAGCGGGAGTCCAGAAGTGTTCATCTCTTGCTTCGTACGGTTTAGTTGTTAAACAGAACCTTTTTTTTCATTTGGCGCGGATCCCAGGGGACGCGTTCATCACTCGTTTATGACCGGGATCAGTTTCCGGCTCAGTTTTTAACTGCGAGGCAATTAAACCAGCTGCAATATCGCAGTATTTACCAAATGAAATAAACCCCTTTGAGTAAACAGCCATCGGATAATTACGATGGCTATAATAGCGTCGAGTACTTGAGATCCATAGATTTGTGCATATGGCGCATTAAGAGAGATAAAATCCGATTTTTGGCATCGCACGATGTTTCAATTGAGTCATAAAATTCGCTCTTTCTTTGTTCCTCGTTGTTTTGCCAAATCTAGTGTTCTTTTAACCGCGAAATTAGATTTCGTATTACAGATACTGTTTCAGTATCGGAAGTACGTATCTAACTAACAAACGATGACAGTCATTGACATATCATGGCTTTGTATTTAGTAATGATTAATAATGTATCAATCGATTTACCTCAACTAGTTAAGATGGCATCTTACGTTCTCTTGCCAAAAGCTTTGTTAACAAACAAACTTAATATTATCGATAAATTACTAATGAGATATTAAAACCAAATCAGCCCAAAATATTTTCATACAGTCATCAAAAATAAAATCGTATTATCTCGGCCACACAATCCTACGATACGATAATTCTTTGTAAAAGAGTTACAAAAATAACAATTTTGAAGACCAATGAAATGTTTTCAGGATTCCACGCTTCGTTAACGAATTTTGCCTACTTAGTTAACCAATTTTATTAGCTTCTATTCCTAATCTACGAACGATGTGCGAATAAGAAGAGATCAGTTTCAATCATGATATCTAATAAGACAATTTGCATGGAAATTGAGTAAAGTGATCCACACCAGAATCTACGCTCGGGGCTTCTGCAATGTTGTAGTCTTTCAAGAGACAGAGAGAATCAATGTTTCCTTCTAATTCGATTCGATGTAATCGAATTTTTTGTTTACTCGAATTAACACTACTATATTCATTATACCTTAGATTTATATACCGCAAACGCGACATTTTACATTAACCTACAATCGCATATTAAAGGGATGAAGACTTGAATGTAATAGTTAAACATTAGCACTAAAATATCATAAATATTGATACAAGAGATGGTGATAATAATAAATTAGATTTCAATCACGTAAAATATGTTTGCAAGTAATAAAATTACGTCAAAATTTAAACTAAGAAATATTATGAGGAAACTAATAGTTAGAGGGTGTAATTAAATATAAGCAAAACTTAAAAATTAACATAATAATACTTATTTGAAATTAGAATCACGAAAGGAACCTGTCCTAGCTTCCGGGATGATTTCTTCTGTTTCAATACAATTCTAAGAAACTAAAACCCTCTAAACGCATGTATTTCGAACACATCTGGAAGCATTCTTCTAGAACTCCTTTCCGTATCTTAATGGGATAGAACGTCCCCAGAAACCAACCCCATTCCCCTTCTACTCCGAGAAGATATTGCAGAGAGCGTATAACAGTACGCGTTTCACCTAATTTTAAGAGTGGCGACCCTTGCCAATTCTTAGAAGAGTCACTCTCCCTGAACATCTCCTGGTAAACGATCTCTCTTTTTTTTCTTCACTGCCCCTTTTATTTCCTTCCTTCTATTACGCGACGGTGCTTCCCCCTACCGGTTGTTTTCTTTCCTCTACAGTCAGCTCGACCTGCACGAGCTTCCGAGTAAAAAGAAGATTCCTTTCCCGAAGGAGAAGCCCCTTAAGAACCGAGAGGTTAGATGAAGAGGTCGCCACTGTATCGCATTAGCCTACGAGGATGCATTCCTACCTGAAAAAAAATTGACGAACGAAATGCAAAAAAAGAGGGGGGAAACGTGCTTTTTCTGAAATCGAATCTCGCGAGCGCTAAACAAAAAAACCGCTTTTAATCTCACGCGAATAAAAAAAAGTAATCGATTTTCGTATTGTTTTTTTTTCTCTCGTTGTAGCCGTTTAAAAATTATGCGGATCCATTAACGTTAGGCGAGAGATTGGTTGTTTGTTTGTCCCCGGGAGTGAGTCTTTTATCCGTTCTATCCTTTTTAAACGCTCGGACTAATTGGTATGTAATTCCTATGGCGAATACATTATTGCTCTTCCATCGCTTTCGAGAGAGGATTGAGTCGCACGTCCGCGTTCTTTTTTTTCATTTCGTTGGATTTAATTGCGTTCGGTGGAGAGAGGACGTGTTTCGAAAGGTGAAATTTTCGTGCCCGAAATGGTTTCGTTCGGATATTTCTCGTTATCATCATTGGCTTAATTATCTCCCGCTCCGTTTCAAATTCCTTTATTTCGAATTTGATTTTCAATAAATCGTTTGAGGGAATTTTTTCTCTTCGGATACTTTACGAATTAAAGCCGTAACTATTTCAGCTTAGTTCACCGCATTAATTACGAGTTGCGGGAATTAAAACTCCGATTTATCAATTTAAGTATAATGTCATTAATTACCGTCATGATTATCCTGTTCAGAATCCGCAATTCATTATATAATTTACCTAACATTCAAGCATGTTATTTAATTGCTGTGGAATTGAATTGATTGAGAGATAAATTGCAATCATAGGTAGTATGAATCATGCCCATTTATTCGCCCTCTCCGGTTACTCCGGAAACGGTTACTTATTTATAGATCCTGATCATTTGGGTGACTGATCTAAATTCTATGTATTTTGTATAAATGAATTAGTTTTCATCTAATCAAAGAATATTTGTTTTGCTATTTGCAGCTTCGATGAATAGTTTAACAATATCTTTCCTTCGTAAAAGCTAAAAACGTGTTTGTAAAATGGTAATTATAATATAACGAAGTGATACGTTTATTACCTTGAGGAATATTTCTACAATAAATGAAGAAGATTTTATCGTACTAGATTCTTCCGAAAATCATTCAATCATATAATTTTAAGCTTTTAGAAGGTGTATTCGCTAGCCCATGATTTAAAAAAATTCATCATCTTAATTCATACTGAACTTAATAAATTCACTCTACTAGTTTTAATTTGAGAACATTGAGTTCATATCTCATGTCTTAATTATCAAATCTGTACGTCAATAATATAAAAGTATCGAAAAAGTATAATTATATGACTGTTTGATTATATAATTTGTAATGATTAGCCTACAACAATCAATATCAAGATATACCAGATGAAGTATAATCAACTAGGTCGTCATCAAAAACCTATCCCACCCTTACACTTCTAATTCGGTCGAATTACCAACAACAGCTTTTCCTGCCGAGTGAGATGTCATCCATCTCAGAGAAATTAATCCACAGCATTTGTCACGCGTCTTCCAATTTGTCGTCTCTACAATCGAATACCAGATCAACGAAGCATTTCAATTTGGAGTAATACCAAGACGTCATGCGAGCAAATGACGGCCGCTACGATTTCATGCACTTTCCTCACCCCGGGAGCGAAACGTTCGGAACGCAACAAACCGCACGGCCTAACAACTCGTATCTTTAGTTCCGAACCAGTCTCGTAAATCCGTCGTGGCGTAGACACCCGCCGCTCTTGTCACGGAGGTCTGTTCTGCTCCCACGCCCCCTGGTAACCGAGGTGACGTGGATGGTGCTGTGACTAAAGAGTGGCATTACCGCGTGTCGGACGGAATGGGCAAGACTCACACTGGCTAATGTTGCGGTCGAGAAAAAATCCGAGCGACAGTTGTGGAGGGAAATGCCGCGTTACTTCGCAGCTCTGGACGAAGGCCGTAATGGAGGAGTCGGTGTTTAAAGGTGGAGATGCGAACGTCACACGCGATGCACTAATATCGTTGCCATTACGACAGCGGTAGCCATGAGAATTATTGCGGTCGTAGAAAAGCATTGAGAAGGGTGCAATTATGGTGAGATTGGTAGAGAAAACAGGATTTTCGCGTGCGAAAAAACTCTTTAAATAAGCGGTTGTTCTATTTCTTCGTATATAAAAACAGATGGAGAATAAATGTAATCATTTATAAAACAGCTCGTAAATTTCGGAAAAGCATGTCGTAAGAAGGAATTTTAATTTAAAGCTATAATTAAGTTTGTAAAATAAAGTATGAAACGTTTTAATTTAAATTTTCATGGAAATTGTTATGAATAATTCGCTCATAATTCGCTGAAATTGCATTCTAGGCATCGTAATTTAACTTTAATTCAAGCTCAATTTTATTCACGAAAATACATCCGTAGTTCAAATTAAAATTTCCATTTTTAATGGAAATTATAATTTCCTTGAAATCCTTTTCGTATCATCGTTGATAATCAAAGTACAAAGAGGGATCTTTTGATGTATCAAAATGGAGAGTGAGGAAGATTTACTAGCAACGGATCTTCACTGAATTCACGAGGTAAAAAAGTGCGCCTCACGCAGTTAAGAACGAGACGAAAACTTGTTAATTAGCACGGAATGCCGATCAAAAAGGGTTTTCTCGCAAAAGTCAACAGAGGCTAAGTTTTTCGGCCCTTCATCGTTGCATATTAAAAACTAATTCACGCCTCCTTTTAGTTAATGAGTCGTCTTCAGGGATACACAAAAGGACGAACGCGCTCTTCTCGAATTAAAACAGAAGTAGGATAGAGATGGAAGGAGGCTGTTGATAAGGATTGGGCGAAGAGGGGGGGCAACTGAAGCCAGGGTTCATGAAACGGAATGCGGGAAGTGGAACACTGAACAAAAGAGGGTTCTGAAAAGGCCGTGTACGAAACAGATTTCTTTGTCGGTGCTTACGGATCTCTTGCTAAAAACCCGGTCGTAGTTCTTTCTTCTACCTTTCTCAAGGATTAGAGAATATTTTTTGAAGTAGCCCAAGACATTATAAAAGGTGTTCAAAAACACGAATAATATTTTGATATAAATGGAGATTTCAGTTTAAGATTCCTTTTTAGTAGTTGAAGAGATTCTATTCCTAGAGCCTAGATTAACCCAATGACTTGCGTGGGTCTATGAATGAAATACTTCCCGTATGACGTTTTATTAAATATCTGAGATGGAACTTAAAATAATCTGTTTAAGTAGCAAATATATCAAGCAGAAAGAGAATGTAAATTAATTTCTAAAATAAAACCCGATGCTTATTGTCCCACATTCAGAGTAGTCTTTTGTTTATTTATTTGCATGATAGCTTTCTTAATGACTTTCGCATAATGCTAAGCTGAGATTTTCTCATTGTTATAAAATCACAATTATTTCTACAGTTCGTTTTTTTCATCAAAAGAAAATATTTAGATGTGTTTGTCATGTTTTTTAAGTGTTCATGATCCTTTTTGTAACTTCCGTTAAAGATTTCAATGATTTTTCGATGCTAATATAATTATTTTCCTTTCTAGGTAAGTCAAAACTTTGGATAATTCTGCTATTATCGACCCAATCTTCCAGTCAGTAAGTTATATATGGCTTTCCTCATACGTAAATATAATATTAATATTCTCTAGCCTTTTTGCAAAATCAAAATTTCTTGTTATATCCTCCCATTTTCTTTTTATACATTGACACAGGGATCAATAATATTTAAATTATACTCTTTCTAAGATATCAAATTTTTTACATTTATATTATCACAACTCAGTTATTTCCTACAAGTATTTATTTCTATTTTATTTCAACTATGAGTGGAGAGGTAATAGACTATCTGTAATTTTCTTTCTTTCCCTCTTAAATTTATACTCCTTAATATATTTTTCTTTAAATTGCCTCCCATTTTTCCAATGTTGGATAAACTTATGCTATATTTCTTACTCCCATAACGAAAATTAGTTACAATTCTTAGGTAATAGTGATCATTACTTTTTTAACCCTCCCGTAAATCTATTCTTTCAATCATGATTAATGTTTGAAAAGTAGACTGTAGGTCGTTGGTTGCTATGTTGAAATGGAAATGAGAAACCTGCATAGTTTACATATTATAAGGTTTAATACACCAAAGGTTTTTCAAGATAATACAGTTATATACTTCTTATAAAATTTATCATGAGCATAATGTACGGTGGAAAAAAAATTTTAACTACGATAAGGAATCTTGAATTTTATTAAAGGAGTACACGATTTTTCTTTGATCTAGTTTCCTTCGATTAAGTCATTCGAAATAGCGGTAATGCCTCCTCTGATACTACTATGTACGCGTATATCTCAAAATAGATAGGCCTATTATAAATTTGAGATAAATAAGACGTACGTAATCCTTAACCTTGTTCGTAACCACCGACTCGTCTGAAAAATGTAAAAACGTAAATAAAAGCGGCATTCTTTCCTCTCGCCTTTATGGTTTTTCCTTCTTAATCGCCAATAACATCTCTCGCGAAACGACCGCTTTCCACACTTCAACAATCCTTTCCCCACATCGCCTCCTTCACAATTCCTTCCCTCGGTTTAAGAGTCGAGTATCTACTCCTTTCACTCTCCTACAAAAACTTTCCCTTTCAACTTTCCTTAATTCACAGTTCTTATCCGCATATTTTTATATCCTTTTCATTTTCGCTGATTTCTTTTTTCTTACGAGAGAATTAAAAGACCGTTCCGAGTGGCTGTTTATAAATTCAACACGCAGCCCAAGATTTGCAACGCATACGTTTAGAATCGTATACGATATTATATCGTTATCCGAGGCTCTTAAACTCCAAGGGTAGCTATGTTATTTTTTTTGATCGCTGTGTTAACCTTTTTTGTGATATGTAAAGGTAAAAATAAGCTATGAAAAGAGCACAACAAATTGAATATGGCTCTGAATGACTGAAATTGATTATGACTCGGTTTTAATTATAGAATGATAATTGTCTCCCATAAATTAAAATTTTTTCAATTCAATTAACAGCTCTTAAATAAGAAGAAATTAATTTAATTCGCTCAAGAGTGCTCCTTACAATACTGGGATGAATCTTATTGAAATGAAAGAAATAACCGGAAACTAGATCGAGAATACTAATACGGAATATTTTAACTAAAATACAGTTAGTATTTTAAGGATATATCTTTCCAAATTGACTGGCATATATAACTGTTATAAAACGTGTTAAATTGTAGATAAAATAAAAATTTGAACATATAATCAAACGCAGAAGGGAACAATGCTGTATTTGTAATTTGTATTTGTTACAGTCACGTAGAAACTAAGTAACATAAAAATTTAAGTCCATCCTCGAATGGGTGCACGTGAATGGGCATGATTCCCTTTTCAAAAGAACATGCGTCGGTGCACCTCTACCATTCGCTTTCAAATGGCTGCAAGCATTCCATTTTCCGCTCGTTGAAATTTCCTTAAAACTGCTCCATCGCCGTACATTCAATCATTGCAGATTGAGAGAGAGAGAACAGACAACCCCATGCGTTTCAGAGATTCGCCAGATGTATGCAAATGAACGCGAAGGACGATGAAAAATAATTGGGAAGATAGCGAAAGCTTTATCCATCGGATTCGCAAAGAACGATTTCCGCTGCACCAGATAATAATCGCATTTAGAACAGCGTCGGGCTGTTTTGGTCCACGAAAACGCAAAAGGATTTTTTGCAAAGAAAGGGAACCTCGATCTCCATTTAGATGAAACACGCGGAGATGACATATCCCACGGATCCAGTTGGGGACAAAGAAGCCCCTAAAATCTGCATAAACATGTTCGGAAGGACGGGAGAGATTAGGAGGAATATGGAGATGCCCCTTCTTCCGCAGATCGCAAAGGGAATAAATGAAAGTTTGCTGGGAAAAGCACCGCGGGGATGGAATTCGGGAGATGGATTTTCGGATGGAAACAGACGGTTCATAATCCACGCGGATACGCAAAACCGTGCGGCGTACACACGGGTAGAAGGACAAGCTGATTATGGGACACGGGGCAAAAAAGACTCCATCATACTCTCTATATATATATGTGTATTTCGACCCGAGAGATACGACAATAATTCACGTGGGTATCGAGTGGGGAAGCAGCGAAATGCGAAATTGGGCAGGAGCCACTATCGGGCGAAATGATGGTACCGACGGACGGCCGATCGTCTTTTGGACTTTGGACGAGAGAAATGATTCCAGAACGAGTTTTATTTTATCAAAGGTGTTTTATGTCTTCCCATTTCGCCCCTCAAGAAGAAGAGAAACGGGACGAATAAAGTGATTTTGGGAAGAGGAGAATATTATTTTTCGGGCGAAGGAACACTTTCGTGCTAATGGATTGAACTCAGAACAAAAATAGGGCCCCCGTAATATTCCGAAAGTTTTTGAAACCGGATTAAACGCGAGAAGAATTAAATTTTTAGCTTTTGTCACATTCAAGTCG
Source organism: Pantala flavescens (assembly GCA_020796165.1). Lineage (NCBI taxonomy): Eukaryota > Metazoa > Arthropoda > Insecta > Odonata > Libellulidae > Pantala > Pantala flavescens. The sequence goes on from CM036878.1 coordinate 28,731,247, forward strand.
GTCTAATTGTTGTAATCAAACGCACGTTTAGCTTTATACGAAATTAATTCTCAATCCTCCGTTAAATTAACGTCAAATATAATGGACTCGTAAATATTATGATTGGTAAATATGCCATAAATTTCATTTACAAGCTCTAATAATCTCTCTATAATTGATTTTAAAACATATTTCGTTGAGTATATTTAGAATACATATATCTTTCGCACTTAGAAAATAATTTTTTAGTCTGGATGGTCCTTTATGATTAGAAAATAGTAAATAAATACGCATAAGTACTTCAGTCTAAATTGAACTATTGTTTGTATTATCTTTGCCTTTTGCCGTATTTGAATTATCGATGAGGAATAAGTGTTTGTAATACTAATACGTTTGTTTATTGCGACTGAATGCACACTATATTGTTTAGATATTGCATCACTAATGAATTCAGCGTAATTCGTTTATTTTTCGATAATTTTCAAGCTCGAAATGTAATATTTAGTAAAATAAGTAAACAGCTGGTTTTAGAATGACAACACATCAGAAAAGCTTTTAAAAAAGAAAACAATTTTCAATTCAAAAGTTTAACCTATATTTGATAAAAATATTGCTCGTTACTTCTAAAATACTTGCCCAAGTATCATAATAATCAGTCACTTTTAATTTGATTTTCGAGTAAGTTATAATACGAGAAAGAATTTAGAATATATAGAATGGACATAGAATAATCTAGAGAATATATTTTATCAAAAGAAACCATTTATCAATTCTTATGTTCTGAATAACAATTTTGCAATTATTCTACTCTAGAAGGTGAGATTATCTTATTAAGTTATACAGATCCGTTGAGATAAGAGTAGAAGATGAGAAATAAATGGATTCATAATTAAGTTTTAATACGTCAAAAATTCGTTCTTGCTGGAGGTAGAATCGATTTCATAAAACAACCGAATGATGCTAAGCGATAAGGACGTTTCGAAGGCGAAAGAAATTTGCAGATAACATATCCTTGGATTTGGGATGTCATCCGTCGTATGTCCAAGAGCGAGGCTTTCCCCCGTTCGGATGCATTACCAAGGGAGGCCAATCTATGTTTCCTTTGTCAGTCCATCAGTTGGCCATCAAAAGCGAAACGGTGGATCGGATTCGGTGATTAATCGGATGAGAAAGACTTTCGCGAGTCGTGTTTTTCCGCTCGTGACACGTTTGTTGACACTGTTCGCATTCATTCGTCATACGATGATCAAAGATATGTGAACACTCGTAGGTAGGTTTTTCGTAATGTATGTATTAAATGTCACGCATCGATTACAATTGTCTGATAATAAATCAGCAAGGAGGCTGGAGTGGACCTCTAAACACCGTTGATGGTGATAAAAATTCTGATTGGGGAATAAAGTAACTAATGAAGTTGAGGGATGAGGTAATTTCTTCTCTATATCATTTTTAATCAGCAGTTAATGAAGAGGAAAATATTACCAATTAGAGTTGAGCGATTCTAAAGTTAACACTTATGCAACTTTTTGTTTTGTATGATCGAAATAAGCAGAAAAAGTGTACAATTATAAATCAAGATCGGTAGCAAAGTTGGAAGGATTAAATTCGCAAGGTTGAATGATTTCTATGTTTAAATGGTCGCAAGTGGGAAGCTTTGAAATAGATATCCACTTTTCCGTGTGATATTTGATTAAATCACGAATATATGCAAATAAAAGTGTATTGATATTGACATATGGAATTTTTTATTTATAAATATGAAAAATATTTCACTTTTACTCCCATGAACATTTAAATCTGATGCTGTCTCGTTTGAATGCCAATCTATTTACTTTTATTGTGCATTAATAACATCATTTCAATTATTTTTGAAACTTGAAAGCTGAAATCGAAAACCTCTGATAAAATGTACCAACAATTCCTTAAAATGCTGACGAAAATCTTCATGGTAGCGATGATTTCGGAGCCGAAAACATATCAAAGTGTCATTCATTATCGTGTGGATTGTTCGTCATGGGTGAAATATGTCAGAGTGATTGAGCATGACTAATTGAATGGTCCTACACGATTGATTGATGCTTGTGGTTTTTTTTTCTCGTAATCTGTATGCCTCAACTATTCCACCGTTAATGGTATAGCTTCGTTCTTCCCTTCAGTATGTTGGTACGGCTTTTGGTATAAATAAACAAATAGATTGATGTGCCATAAGATGATAAAGGTGTGCGCGTAATTATGCCAGATTAACGTAAGTTGATTGCAAAACGTTCGTTGCTCAGGGATACGTAGATTAGTGCGTCAGGGGTTAAATGAGCTCATCAGTAACCATAGCATCATTTAATTAAAGAGTTGGACCATTAATTAAATAAATCATTTTATTAAAAAGTTTTCGCTCGTAAACAAAGAAAGCACACACTTATTTAGGAATTAAAAGTAGAGACTTTTTTTTTAAACGCGTGATCCGTTTAGAAAAAAAGGGAATCGTCAGAGAGGCTCTCGACTATTTTTTCAGTCGCATTAATCCAAGTCGGTTTGCGTTAAACATTGACACCCATTAACGAGTTCCTTTGTAATTAATTTACCATCTGTCCCTCCTTCGGAATCCAGAGGGCGAAAATTACCTCTTCTCGCGTCTCCTGACAAACTTCGAGTCGCCAATATGCGAATGTAAATACCCTTCATCAAAACTCATTTAATCTAGTTTAAGTGCCTCCGTTCCCTTCTTTCCATGGCCCCACAACAAACTCGCTTTCGGTTCTCCCTTTTCTCTTTCCTCTTTTTCCTCGTCGCGATTTAATCTTTGTCTCTCTCTTGAGTTTTATAATCTCCGAAAGTTCACAGAACTCGATGAACAATTGTGAGTTTGTATTCGACGAGTTTTTCTTTCATGCGTCTCTACATTTAAAAGTCAATTAAACCTTTTCCGTTGTTTCTATTTGCCCTTTCTCTTTAATGTATAGTTATATTTTTTTTATTACGCCGAGTTTATTTGCTACATTTACTTTATTATCGAACGTAGATATTGATGCCGAAGATAAACATAGAGCGATGTTTTTTTGAGTAGATTTTAATATAAACTCGAAAATTTGTTCATTTTTTTATTTTGCCTTGTAGAGATTAATCTGATTAAAATAACTTTCTATCTCCTACCACAAAACTATTCTTATTTTCTTTTCTTTTTTACTTTAAATGATACTCTTTTAACATGGCTGTAATTCCAAACTTACGCATAAAGTTACATAAATATCAATTCCAGCGAAATAGCTTGAATTTTTTACAATAATATACGTTTATATTAGTTAAAAAGATGGTTTACAGCTTTCATAAATTAATTTATAATATCTTATGAATTTTCTTCAATACATATCAAAAGAACGCACGCATCTATGAAAATTGATCACGTTACACTCGATTTATATTTAACAGCAGTTTTTCATGGGCTCAAACGAACCTTTTTTCTTAACATTTAAAAACAAATGACAGTCAAAATGTCCCTCTACCTATTAAAGTTCCCCTTTCAACTTGATTTTCGCGAATGTTTTTTAATCAAACGGCAAAGCTTTGATCTCCTTCAGAGGGCGAGTGGTTCTTGAACAGTTCCATATACCTCAACCACCATTCGCCGCTGCTTGCACAGAGTCGTTCCGGTTGCAGAGGTGGCGTTAGGGTCGATTGTCATTCCGCTACAATATGAGGACGCCTCTCGTAATGCATGTTTGCTCTCCTTGTTTGCCGTAAGGGTGTTGCGTTTCAGTACTTTCAGCTACGCAAAAGGAAAACGTTCCGAACAAGGTAGTTTCAATTAGCAATCTTTTTCTCCCGGCGTTCCTCTCTACAGAAGCTCCAATTAAGTTTCTCTCCGCCACAATTAAATTTTACGAAACGGCGCAGCGGAGCGTATTCTGGAAAAAATTCCGATGTTAGCTCAAGAGCCCTGAATGCGAAATGATAATTAGAATGCAAACGTATGTCCTACGAATACCTTCTAATAAAAGCGTTCTCGAGGAAAATAAATGAAATCGAATCGGAACTGTTATCTTTTGGTAATTTAGAAGTTGGTTAAATACTGGCGTGTATATTAACTAGGTAAAACTTGATCTATTTCTAATTTTTATTTAATTTAAGGTTTATATATACTGTAAGATATTTATACTTTTGGCCACCACGAAAATATCGGTTTACCGGAAAAAGACGAATACCATCATGATGACCTTATAGGTACAACAATACTAATGTAAAAACAGTAACCAATACATAAATAAACTTATAAACGGCATATTATTCGCCAAAAACGTTGTCATAATAATGAAATAAGCACAAATGTCGTAATCTTTTTTAAATCTCCAAAAACAACCCCAATGGCATATTTAATCGATAAAAACAACATTGTAGATATTCGATTTAAAATACTTTTTATGATAACTCAGCATCATACGATTCTATTCATAACATTAAATCCCCCTTTTGCATTTGCTTAAACTTTCATTTTGGTCTCTCTACAGAAACTCTCAATAAATCGAGTAAAAATAATATACGAGTTCATTGGTTTAAATTTCCACCCAATCTACTTAATTTATCGGATCGACGTGTTTTCACCACCATAAGCCTCTTATGCTCTTTTATGGGAAACTCCATCGCTAACCGGCACTGAAAGTTTTTCCCCTAATAAACCTTTCCTTGTAACTACCCACTACGAATTGTACAATCTCATTTCACACACTTTTCCTCTCGACAGTCAAACTATAGCTCGCTGTAACCAGTGACAAAAGAGAATGAAAAAAGCGTTTCTGTAAGTGTTACGGTATCCCTAAGAAACGAACAAGGAAACAAGGTTGCCAAGTATAGGATGTTTTAGGACACCCGGAAAGGAACACCAAAACCTGGTTCGGTTACCTCTCGTTCATCCCGCTTTGGGAAGGATATGCCTCCCGAAACACTGAGAGGAATCGACAGTGGCTCCATCAGGGAGAATAATGGAACATTAAGGGGGTTAATTAAGCGAGCGGGAGGAACATAACTCGATGGAGATCGATCCGTGAAAAAAGGAAGCGGACACGCTATTTCATTAAAAGGCCCTCCTTCCGCACCATAAATAATAACTCTCGACGAGGGAATATTTTGACCGCACCGATATTTCGTCCACCCCTCGATACGAGTTTTAATTAGAATTCTCCGTTGTGCCGTTTTTTGTCGGCACTTTTTTCCATGGGAAATGAAGAGTTAACCGGTGCGATCGGTGGGGGAGTCTATTATTTTTTTTGGTGAAGATTACACGTGCCCACGAAACGCTTTGAGTGAATGAATTTATCAATACCCACATCGCGTGGCATATGGTCTCAATTTAACGAATTTTTTAGACTAGATTCTGGAGATTAGAGGTGTGTTTTTTGTGAGATCAATGGTTATGGGTTCACTTTCATCGCTGGTTATTTGTAGATATATCTTATTATTTAAGGCTCTACAAATCTTTTCTAATTAATGGTTAGATTTTACTGAAATGGTTTCAATAATCTTTTAAATATATGGAAAATAGAAAAAGTTTATTTTCTAATTTAACGAAGATAATCAACCGTAAAATAATGTCAAATTTACTATGATAACAAAAAATTTTAAATGAATTTACATTAAATTATCTATCTATTATTGGCTTTATATATATAATTAAATTTTTTAAATCCTAGAATTAAAATTTCATACTAAAATTTCATCCAGCTAAAATTCTCTTCAAATATAACTAATCAACGGAATTGCTAGATCTTAAGTAGTTATGAAAGAAAAAATATTATAAAGAGAAATTTATAGACTCAATCCTAGATCTGGGAGATTCCGTTTTGATAATGCAATAGTCTGATTCAAGTCATATATTTCGATGAAATACGCACAAAAATCATTCATTCATTTTCTTAACGATCGATTGAGAGCATTCTGTAAGCTGTTGAAAATCATTAATACATTTATGTCTGAATATGTCTTAATTCAAGGAAAATATTGACCCTAATTTTACCACAATTTTCAGAGTTATGGACCTCTCCCTTGTTTCCTTCACATTCTCAATTCAAAGTGAGAATGGAATAATCATCTTAAAATTCTATATTACTTCTGTTCATTGATCTAAAGAGGGAACTTTCTCTTTTCTCAGACTAAGATTTGTAATTCGATTACGGGAGAGAATCGAAATAACGTTCCCTACTTTTACCTCAAATTTCCAGACTGAATTGTAGCTTCCTTTAAGTGACCTTCCATTAGAGGCCCCTCCATTGAGGAGTAAATTACAACTTTTTCCCTCCACAAAGACTCGATCCCACACTCTAATCTATTGGACTCCCTTTCTCTCACACATTATAGCGGAAACTGAGTTCAACAGTTATAACGAAAATAAATAAGGTGCAAATTTTTGGCGAAAGAAGCTAACGACTCCGGATTCGTTGGCGTAAGAGGATTATCCGATTAAAAGAAAGGGATCCGAATGTTAATTGGATAAAAAAGATGGGGGTTTACCGTCTCTTAACGGTGTAAAATTTATAAGCTTGCCATTTAAAAGTCTTTTGTGAGTAATATGCAATCTGTAGTTAAAGATGAAGCTTTCCTTCAAATTCTTTACAGAAATTCCACGATATATTTTTTATTTTATTCTTCATTCTTTGAGAAATGCTTGCTTATAATTTCTTAATGTTACCCGTAAATGAGTTTCAGGAAAGTATTTACATTCAAATTCGATATCTGAGACATTGTGGCATCCATCTTTGCTGCAAATATTGAGTTTAAAAGGATAGTATCATTTTAAATTGATGATAATAATCTATTATAGATTCGTAAGTGGGGTTTTTATATTTTCATACTATACGTAAATTGGAAGTAAATATTCATTTTGAAAAAAGTATCGTATTAAGAAGAATATGAGAATATCATTTCAGGATAGATATATAGGTATAATCATGAGAAATAAACATGGAACGTTTTATTTTCCGCTGTATAATTACTCATATTCAAATATCTCAAATTTATTTTAGTAAGTCTTAATAAATTTTTTCCTGTTGATTTGGAAAGGTAAATGAGGTATTGTGTATCTTTTATGAGGAATCAGTCCAGAGAGATAAACAGACATGATAGTGAATTGCAGAATAATAGGAAGTTCCATCGAGATTTTTTTACATCATTTCATTTAGTTCAAGATCAATTTATGCACAATATCACAACCCTTCGATGCACTCTTCACTAATTCGGCAAATCGTTTCATCCCTTCTCAAATCCATAAGCCGCTATCCTCCAAAAACGCATGCCACCGATGGAATCCTTTATTTGCATTCTGCGCACATCTGTTCTCCTGCGTTTGCTTTTCTTCCATCAGTTTGATCTTCTCATTTCCTCTGCTCCCGTTTCCATAACAACTCCATTCATTCCCGTAATTCCTCTCTTTGAGTATATTTCACTTCAGCATTCCGCATAAATGAATTCCCCCAAGGTATTTTCTTTAATGGTATTAATATAGTCTATTGTTGCTTTAAAATAATCATCTTTTACTATTTTCTATTGTTTTCTTTTCAAAGTACTGATTTTATTCTGAATTCTATGGGCTAAATCTTTGCTTTTGTATATTTCATGTCTGTAAAGGTCCCTTTCAAATTCAAACTAAGTACAATCAATTTTGATAACACTACCTTATGAAATACTTTGGGAATTCCGATATTTTAAAATTAATTTTCTTCTTAGGAGGTTATTTTTTTCATACTCTTATCTATATAAAACCATGTATTTGAAATTGATGTAGTATGGATAATATTTATCCTCAACAAGTGTAATGATTTACCTTTTTCAATCAAAAAATTACAATTACTTCAATTCTCTTTTAATTACGTAATACTTTTATGATAATTCTATTTTTAACAGCACTTATATGATCATATTTTCATTACTCTTTCAACATTTATCTACAAGTGTAATAATTTACCCTTCTCGATCGAAAAGTTCTCCAATCCCTCACTCCAATTCGTTTTTATTACTTAATACGTCAATAATAATCTTATGGCAGTATAGTATACTGTTTCATCATTTTTATGAATCTGACGACTATTTATTTGAAATTAAGCCTTTTTACCAAAGTTGACGTTTCTTATTGTTTATTTTTCCCATTTACCGTTGTTATTTGCAACATTGGGTCTTACTTTCACTCTTATTTATCAAACTCCTCCCTCGTATTTGCTTTAGATGTGTGTGTGTATAAAGCTTTGAACCGATCTCTTTCCCAGCGTGCTTCCGCGACCCACATGACATGGCGACTCCCACTCCTGCTTGCGGTCAATGTGTTCGAAGTCGGTCGAACACAGTCCTTGCCGCATCGGGAACCCAACAGTCACACTATATCCCTTCCTATTCATTCCACTCACACTCTTCTGGTCTCTTTATCAACCGCTTGCCCTTATTTTGGAGAGTTTTTTATTATGTTTTAGAGCATCTCATTTGTCCAATGTTATTTTATCTCGTTTTCACTATCTTTCCGGACGTTATTTGTTCGGTCCTCAGGTACCATCCTTTCCATTAAATTTCTGACGAGTTCATACGCATCAATTTAGTAATAACCACCCTTCATATCTTGTCCTTGTATCCACGGCAATTATTTCCAACTACGTCACTTGCTTTAGCGTATTCTTTGTCGGCCATCCATGTCTCTTTCTCTTCGTCCCATTAACGTGGAAATAAAGGATGGAATTCCAGGCTTCATTAAATGTTTCTCTTCGCTCTTGAATCCCTTGATTTCTCTTCCAGGAATATCGAACTGCTTAAAACACCGGCTTTTGATCTGCTTATCTTGTTTTAATGGGGGATATCTCTCTAATATCGCTCGAATCCGGTTTAATTTTCGAGTTGACCACAAGCTGTGATGATCCCGTATAAAGATAGGAATGCATTCCAAGGATAAATTATTGTAAAGTTTTTCAACTTAAAATCTCAATGTGGAAAGAAAATCTCAAGGCTAAAATTGCGATGCATTTTTTATATGACTTTCTATAATATACATGCCATCCTTTTGAACTCAGAACACTAATTACAATTCTTCAAATCAACCTTCTCTTTTTTAATCAGCTTTAATGGCTTGGGTAGGATTTCAATTTCCAACTAAAACTTTATCGTATTGACTACTATATACTATACACCATTCTATTGCTTAATCTTAGTCAGGTCACTGTCTATGATCCTCTTGAACATGAGCATTATTATAAATCTTTTCTATGCTTACTTTGATTGTAAAATAAAAGAAAGAATCTATTCTATGGATAAAAAGACAAGATATATCTGAACTAATACGGCCATTGAGTAAGGTAGTAGTCTTTCGTAATAAATCGTAACAATACCAGTGGGTTCATAGGAAAATCTGATTCAATGATAAATTGAAAGATTATCCTATAGTTGATTTTAGATACATTAGAATTGAGAGAAACATTGGACTTCTCGGCCAGAAATTCAAAATTATTTACAACTCTTAGAATTATTTATAAGCTCTTTATCATATAAAAAAGTATATTTTTCCATTACAAACTGAATCTTGAAAGATAATAAACTATATCAACACATTATTACGAATAATTACAGAAAATAGACGGGAATAGAAGAGATAGAAAAAGATAATAATAGTAAAACTGCGTATCTGAACGTAACATCGTCCTAAAATGAAATTACATAAAAACGGAAGGTAAAACAAATTTAAGTTACAACTCCAGTAATTTTTTAAATACCACAAAATAGAGCATAGTCATAAATAAATTTTATAGACGAAAGAATGTTTCCTATTAGAAACAAATCCTAAGAACTAAATACATAGTCACTAATACCTTGGGCATATAAAAAAATAACACATTAGTCCTCTGTGATGACCTGTTTACTGGGAATAGAAATAAAAAGTTTTGATCGCGGAATGCTCTTTATCTATCTTTAGTAGAAGGTCCCCATTGTGTGGGACGAAGGTTTTTTTCTTCGCACAGTTTTAAAAATGACTCGTATTTCTCATTCCTCCGAACATTCTTCAGTTTATTCAGTGGCGTACGAATCCCGAACCGAGCTATTCTCGTTAATGAGGCAAAACGAAACATCTGGTCTCTCTTTTCTCATTTCATTACGAATAATCTGTTCTTTCTTGTGGCAACTGAAAGAATAATGTAGAAGAGCCGTATCTTTGCTCGTAAATTATGCGCTGAGTGCTCAAAATGAAAAATAAACAATGCGAGATGAAAAGCTGGTCTATAGTATTCCGTTGTAGAGTTTGTTAATGGATTAAAAGCACTGGTTATTATTAGTAATAGAAATGTTTAAGGCATTGTAGAACTTATTATTTTAGGATTACTGTATTCTCAGTACTATGCTCGTGGTATTATAGCTGTGCCTCATTCGTAAAATCATGTTAACAGTATTTTGTGAGTAGTATTATGATAGAGGTAAAATTTTTCTGAGTTTTAATAATACTATCTATCGCTGTTCCAGACTTATGTGAGAAACATTATACGGTGTGGAGATATAAAAAGAAGCAATTAATTAGTCTTACAATTTTCATTTTAGTATAATAATTAAAATCTATTGTTTGTTATTTCTCCATGCTACCAAAGGTTACTTCTTTAGCTGATGATGTAGGTTAAAACATAGACTGAATGTGTTTTAGTTCTTTAGTATTGTATCAAATAACTAATTAAGTATATTTCTGGAATACAAAAAATTGCAGTATAATTACATTTGTAGTCACACGTTGTACTCAAACGAGTTCACAGACACAACCATAACCTCTATAAGCGACTTTGGTTCTTCCAGTATCTATTTTCCCATCAAACCTGTGTATTTAACTCCTACATAGGCGATTAAATTCAATATTCGTAACATATAGCCAACTCTTCACATATATTACTTCCGCATACAATTCTATAGAGAAGGAAGTGGTGAATTATTTCAAATTTGTATGGATTAATATGGTAATATTCACTTCCAACGCATTTTGATGGAATTATATTCGCTAGTCTTACTCCTCCAGCTTGGAATAGTAGCTTCTGTTCTGCCAAACCCTCTCCGATACAGTTCTGATCCCCCGACCGTCTGTTATTGGTAATGGGCGCAGTCGTGCCTTCCCCCACCATCACCTTGCCTTCATTACTCGTCCTTTTTTCTCTATAAAGTCCAAACCGATTCCACTCCCAGGAATGCTTTAATTTCCATCGTCCTTCCAAAAAAGAAGTATCGTTCGCAGTAATTAAGAAACATTCGAGAGGCAAAAGGTCCACCCTCTCCTTGTTAAATGACACGAAGGTTGTACTCAGCATTACAGCCCACATTCTGTAATGTTTTTGGGTCTAAACTGATTTGCGCTCCTTCAAATAATTACTTCTCGCCGCTTCTTATCTATCCATGATTTTTAAGCACTTTGCGGCATGTGCCTTATTGTATAATTATTAGTTTCTCAATAGGGTTATAATGTTTAACCGATTCAACTGATACTAAGTTAACCCACAGTGAGTGTATAAAAATTTATTTGCAAAATATTTAATTTGAGAGAAGTTAACAGATCATTTATTTATATTAAGTTATATTTGTCGCTCTACGGAGCAATAACATTCTCCGAGACCCACTAGTGTAGTTCCTCGATTGTCGTATTCTTCAAAAGGACAAATACCTTAAGCATATGTGTTTGAATCTCCCGTTAGACATCCCATGGCACAGAGATTAAAGAAAGATAAAATACTCATCACTACTCTTCAATTGAACAGTTGCAATGGAACTCGAATGGATTTCGCATGCTGTCGATGGGTGGTTAGCATCAGACATTCAAAGAGTCGCATTCCATGATGTTTTGAAGAACACGTCCTTTCACCACGGAAGACAAGTTAGACTGGAAATTCATATTATTACTATACCTGCCGAAAAAATATAAACATGGCATTTAAGAACCACATTAGTAACGAAGGCTAGAAAAAAATGGTATCGCAATGTGTGGACATCATTAGTTTCACACTTGAGTTTTCGTAACGATTTAAAAAAAAAAAATTTTTTGAGATGGTTTTCCGTCAATTCGTTCCTATACGTATTTTTACGAATTTTACTTCCATTTGTAAAGTAGTTTCACGACTCATCGGCTGAGAGATCGACTTCATTTTTAATTGATTTCGGATCGAGTCGTCGACCAATCAAACCGCACAAATTCAAAAGCGATTCTCAAATAACGTCGTAACGGAAGGTAAACAAGGCCCTCTTTTCTAATCACGGCCTCCGATTGCGTCGAGTGAGAACTTTTTATTTTGACCCCAATCATTTTCTGGCGCAACGAAGCTGGTGTCAGAGGACTAAATGCGTTAACGAATTGTCGCAGAGAGTGATTGAAGTGTGACTTACACGTGACTCCAATCTCACTGCGTTTCCCTTTTTTTTAGCTGACGTTCTCATCCAATTAAGATCTCGTTCCCTCGTCCGATTTTTTTTATTACCAGCCGTCCTTCACTTTCTGCGCCCGGGGAACGCTGCACTGAAAAATATTATTACTATCGTTCCCATTAAAATATTTACACGCCATTGTACAGAGATAAAAAGCCTTTCAAAATAGCGGATTTAAAAAATTAAAAGGTTCGATTTTTCTTTAATCATTGTAACGTTGTCTAAAGTAAAGTTTTACCATTAGAATCGATGTGAATTATGAAAACAAAATACATTTTTAATCCGTCGCTGCGATATAAATAGAAAACTCAACCAGAGGCTGTCGTTGATATCATCAACCACGAATGAATAGCATGTTATTTGTATATATTTCGTAAATTTAGTCCATCAACAAGCCCTTATTAAAAATATCGGGATTATTTTACCGTTACGATTCTTAAAAATGTACCAACAAACGAGGAAAATGATGATAAAACTGTGTATCTCGAACGTGTGTACTTCATCCGAATTTATCTCTTTCCTCTTTCTGGAAAAAGTCCGTCGTTCCCACAGCAACAGCCCTGCTTCCATCGCGTCAATGCAGGCGATTAACGCATGGGCTTCAAATCCCCTCTGTGACGAAAACGGGGAGCGCTGGACGCGGTTTTGTGTCAAAGCGAAACTTTGCAACGCTTCCGTTGCCGTCGAATTTCTGCGCCGAAATTACTTTTTCCGAGATATCGCTCCACTGCGCGTATCTTCTTCTCTTACTCATTCCTATACTCTTTTTGTTTACTTTGGGAATTAATATCTGTGGACATTTCAAATTCCAAAAATAGAACTGTTTTCCAAGAGCCAGTCGAAAATTATCTGAAAATTTCATAATAAGCGAAAAGCTTAAAATATTCCGTAGGAATAACACTGATACATTCCTGTTTTATATAATATCTTGTTATACAGAGCAATTCGGTACGAAGGGGTTTTGGGGATTTAACTTCACCGTTTACATAAGTGTCATCATAGCCGTAAAATAAAAATAAGAAATCAAGCAAAAATTATAAAGTTGGATCATAAATGTTTTTAGACTGCGACGCCTTGAATTTCCGTTTATGTAAAGCAATTTAAGCAAAAAGAGTCTGATGAAGACCAGCCATTTTCCCAATTATTCCAAAACATTTATTCAGTGATAAGATGAATTATTTTGAGGCGTTTTAAGAATTAAATTAAGGAAGAATATAAATGATGAGTTCTTAAATGGAGAATTTTATTCGCGAAATAATAATACCGTTTGGAAAAAGGTGCATATTCCTTTAAAATAAATTTATTAAAGTTAATTATATTTTAGATTTGGGACAAAATATATAAATGTATATAGTAAGTGATAGATATCTCCGTATCGGGTCAGAACTAACTGCACTCATATTTAGTCACATGAATAAAATGAATTCACTCGATTTCACGCTTGATTATTTAAGCCTTCGTGAAATAGAAACCAATGAATATGTTTCTAAACAATGAAATTTAACTTATTATAGCCAAACGAGAAAAGGGAAGATATTGAGATTTAAGTGGGAAAGGGTAGTTTACCGAACGACCCGGAGTGGCAAAGTATATGGATCGTATATCGACAATATGGTACGTTATCAAGTCTTACTAGTCTATTTTAGAAGTTCTATGTAAATTTAGGTATATAAAACATATGTACATTATTGCCCCTATATACCAGTGCTGATCCCAAATAAATTATCATAGTTTTGATCTTGATTAACATTGAACCTATATATTAGGTCCAAGGATAATTCGGCAGGTGATCTAAGCAGACAACTTGGACGGACGGACAACACGTTATGGACATACTACGTAGACCTTCACGAGCTCGATAAAGGCGCAAAGAGCTCAAACCTCTCAAGTGAAAATCACCATCAAGAAAGGGAGACGGCAGTGATGAGGACATGAGCCACTTCTTGAACTGAGATTCGTATAAGGGATGCAAACTACTCGGATATGCATATCCAAAGAGCATCAGTTACAGGAATCCTACTTATGATGAACGAGGGTACGAACCGTACAGTATTTTTATACGGACTATACAGCATTAAAAACGGAGCTTCAGAAATAATAAGACCTGTACACATTGACAAACGGACATTAGGACAAAAACCTGCGTTAGATAATAGGGCGAAGATTATCAAACCTCACATCGAGTGAGAATCTCCAGAATTAAAGGGAGATATAGAAGATAAACTAACAGATGTGATGAGAACGCACATCAAAACCAAAATCAATGTTAAACATGCATACGGTCTGCATATCCAAAGAGCATGCAAATGTATGAATTCAACTTCTGATGAAAAAGGGAACGAAACATAAACAGCAGAAAAATATTTTAGATACCTACTATTTTCATGAAAATGAATGAAATTAAAACCTTCTACTCTGAAGATTAGAAACTTCTGGATATGCATCGGTCAACTCTATTGCCCTACAAAGTGATCTGTATTTATCACGAGGATAATAAAAAATGTCGTACGAAGCTATGTAAAGCGAACATTACTGATTTTTCGAAAATATTTGGAGAGAATAGCTGCAAGAGAATCGTTGTTTGCCTACGTGACTACTATTATGCAATTATTTGTTGCTGAAGACATAAGCGATATTTATTTAATTTTGCATTTGAAAGAGTTTAATATTATTTCTATAATCATTCGATGTATATGTTCTCAATAAAAGTTCTAGTTATTCAAAATGAATTTATTATTTCTATTTTCTCTTACTTTAAGTGGAAAATTTCGTTTACATTTCATATGAATGTAAGTATTATTTTTTAGTCTTTAAGCATCTGTGTGAAGCTTACTGCTTTATCGTAACAATTTTGTACAAGACGTATCGCCTTACGTTGAACCTTTTCTAATTCTAAAATGCAGTCTTAATTGACAGGGTCCTATATGCTGAACGCGTACTCAAGGTGAGGTCTAACTAACGCAAAGTATATTGGATAATTATATATTCATTATATATTATAATAAATATATTACTCTAGATCATACCAGGACGCCGAATTAATAACTCACAATACTCCTGTAAGTAAATCCCGCTGAAAGCTTAGGCATTCCTACCGCAAATAGTAGTGTTCACCTCAATTTATCGTCCCTATGCTGCATATCTGCACTACACACTCTCCCTCTCTTGTCCAAGACACTTATCTCCAACGCCATCTCCTATATCCATCCTCGGAAACCTATCACCTCCCATCTCCTTTTTCGCCATCTGTCACTTACGCCCCTTCTTTTACTACTCTCTTTTTTCTCCCCTCGTATTTTCATCCGACCAAAGTCGCCACAAGAGAATGCCGTAAGAGATGGGCTTTGTTCCTCTTCGAAAATAGGAGCAGGAAATTATTCGTTTTCCTTTCGCCGGTGGTCTCTTCGAAAGAAGAAGTTTACGTAACATCGCCTTGATATTTTATCTCAGAAACACGATAGGAAATAAGCTCGAGGAGTTTCGAAATAACATAAGCTCCGCGTTTCAAAGCGGTTTCTCGCTCCTTCACAACGGATATTTTGAAGGAAAGATAAAATTAGCTCAGCCACCGTGTGCTTATTTAACTTTCTTGATTATACAGGTCTTTTCATTTAGCTTTCATCAACGGGATCGGTTCATAGTTTATGAGCGTGTAGCTTTTGATTTCAACACAATACAAGGATAAGTTTTGGAATATTTTTCATGTACATTTAATAGTGCAGTTGTATATCTCCCTTTTATTAAGATGCACAGATCTGTGGCCGTTAATTTATGAAAATCTGATTTTAAGTCGAAACTGGCTTTTAATTATCTTCCTTAATACTTGAATTGTAAAGAACTCCAAGAATTAAACTAAGGAAACAACTTACCTTTCACCGTGTTTATTATCGAACCTTGATTCTCTTAAACTTTTAAATCGCTCCCGGTCTTGACATTTCGATAAAAGTAATTAATGGCATATCTTCACATCTACAGTATACATGATTAACTTTCGAACTTAATATGATTTGTTACGTACCGCATCTATTCCATACTCTGGTCCCAACATAGTATGAATGCACGAGAAAACATTTTCCTAGTTTTTCGAAAGCCGTCTACTCTTGTTCCTAGATAAAGAGATTACTCAAAAGCTGTATGCTAGAGTCGAATTTCGGAAGTCTGAGAAAGGATCCGCATTCAAATAAGCTGAAAATAACTGTTTTAGTTTTGGTTTAGTTCAGTTGGTTGTTCGTTTGGTTAAGCTCCTGATTTGTGAGAGTTTTTAGTGACCAAGCATTCCGAGTTTTAAAAGACATAAATCCTTTCAGAGAAATACTAGACGAATATTTCATAGAATTATTTGAACGTGACTGGAAAAAGATTAACTTTACCTGAAATATCCAAATCCTCTTTTAAGAATCATATAATTCCACCGTTGAATTCACATAAAAGTCACGTATTAAAAAGTAAACTCTCCAGTCTAAAAATCACCTCACTTATTTCGAATCGTCAGCAAAGGACGTTCTCAAAAAGGTTCCGCCATCTAATCCCTATCAAAAAACTCGATGATAGTTATTCTTCTGCGATGTGTATACATCATCGCTAAAAAAACCTTTCCCTTTTTCCTTTCCAAAAAATACGAGAATTTTGCGCTTTGAGCATCTATGCGTGTCACATCGTACAGTAACGAGGGCTTCCTTTCTCCGGCAGATCGACTTCGTCCCTTTGCTCAAAGACCAAAAACTGAGACGGAACGCTGTTAGTCTCCTCTGTTGTTTTCCATCACTTCACCTCCACAGACCGTTTCCTCTCTCCTCTGATTTCACGCATTCCAAACTCTGATGCACATCCCCCGTGTTTGCTTCCCACTCTTTCAGCCACCGATTTTATGATCTCTCGCCACACTCGTTCAACCTCTCGCTTTTTATGGTACTTTCCTTTTCCCTTCGTCCCCAAATATTTCTCACACACACCCACACACTCACACTCGCTTGACTCGGAGCGTTTCATTCATCTTTGTTGATTCTTGTACGCATGAATTTTTTTCCGCCACTGTCTCTTAGATAAGGCAATCTCACTGACAATGTTTGACGATTTGTACTTTTTTGACGAAGTTTGATGAAGATATCTCTATCACTTCTTTATTGCTATCTCACACTTACTCCTTCCTAATCAGGAAGAAACATTCTATTCATCTTCTTCATCTGGATGTATCTTTTGATACATTCTTTCTTACCCGCTCCATTTTATTGTACTTTGCTTTAACTCCATGCGATTACAATCTTCGTTAGTTTCTTCTTTTATTTCATCTCCGTTCAGGCTGCTGCATATGTATTTTCAAGTGTTCCTATAACTTCTTTTATAATACATACCTGTAAAACGTGTATTTTTGCATGATTTCCTCTCTTCCTCCTAATGAAGTTCATCGTCTAAGTGAGACCAAGAATGTTGAGTATAAACTCTCGTCAGATTTTGCGGATCTCAAAAGTTTATAGAACCTTTAGTTAGAAGTCATCTTATTCCTAGTACATAATTTAAAAGTTGATACCATTACTATATTGCAGATCTTTCTGGTTACAAAATACGTACAATACCTCTGACAATCAATGAAATCATTAGGTCATGTACAAATAGCTATATAGTATTATTCAATATCGTGCTGATAGACAGAAAAACCGAGGAATACATTTCTTTACTCAATTCATTTCTCATATGTGTAGTAATGCATATCATTCACTTACCACGATCCACATCTTGATCTTAAATATAAGGCAAAATATTTAATATCCTCTTCAGACACGTTTGCCTTCCACTTTTAGTTATCTCATCCACAACTCGAAATTCGCATTCCGTTTTAATTCCTTGCACCTCCTTTGGGACATGGTCCAAACCCTCCATAGATAGATATCCGATTCTATTTATTTAGAACTCCCTAATCTACATCATTTTTCTTTCCCCTTATCTTCACCCCCTTAACCCACTCCCCCAATTCCTCTTCATTCCACTTTTATCTTCCCTTACTCTCGATTTTTTTCCTCCCCAGACACGCTCTTCCCCTCTCTTTTAATCCCGGACCTCGATCTTTTACGTCTCTACGGCATCCTTTCTCTTTTATCTCCGCTCCGCAAACAATCTTTGAAACACCCTCCCTTCACGTAGACGTCTTCTCCCGCGAGTCCGGTCTCTTGCCCTCGGAGGCGTCTGCAGCCACCGGGATTATGAGTCCCGACCCACGGAGAAGCTGCACCACCCTCTTTTACGGGTTCGCCCTTAAAATCACGTGCGCAGCTTTTCTTTTTTAAACTGAAGAGGTCCGGGGCCCTTGACTGTGGGAGAAGGGAGAGGCCGGACCTGGGGGACGAAAAGTGGACTCACCCAACGCCACGATAATAAAGAT